>OY747112.1:15947866-18347866 GCA_963556455.1 Epiblema foenella
AAACCAGACCTTATTGGAGTTTTAGAGCATAATGTATGTATGTATGTAAGCACTTTATTGTACACAATAACAGGTTAAAACTATATACATGTCACATAAGATTAGAGTGCAAAGGTATATTTGCGACGTTGTATTTGTTTGGTTGGAACTTCGCAAATATTCAATCAATCAATCAATCAATCAATCAATCAACCAATCAATCAATCAATCAATCAATCAACCAATCAATCAATCATTTATTTCTAAGAATATGGTGCAATATTATAGGTTAGTAAATGGGTTAGTTCAGCATATTCTGCCAACATCGGCGTAGAAATATTGGAGAGAATGGTACCTATAGTTAGTAATTAGTAATGGGTTATTATTAATTAAAATTTATCTGTACATGTCAAATGAAAATAATAATAACAGTATAATCACAATTAATTCAATATCTAAGTTCTAGGTATATAACTAAACAATCTTATATTGCTCTAGAAAACATCTAACACTATAAAAACATTTATCTAACAACCAGCCATTTAACTTAGATTTAACAAATTACCATCCAACATCCTTAATTCCTCGGGTAGACGGTTGTGAATGGCAATACATATATTAAATGCATTCCTCTTGTAAATATCTTATTGGTGTCTATTTGGTTTTGTCAGACCGTAATCTAAAACCATGGGGTCCCGGCGCGCACAAGTTATTTACCGAAACTGCGAAGCATCTGGTTGACGTAACTGGCGACCGAAAGCTGGCGACTTCCTCTCACTACATTGCGATACAGCGAGGAAATGCCCCTAGGCACACATTTACGGGCCCGGACGACGTAATCACAGCGTCTATCGAAAGATGGAACGCTGCGCTTACGGCGTCCAACTCTGACACGACGCGTACACTTAGGCATTCCCGCCGGCGGGGACGTCCACCGCGCGATCGCGACAATAGTGACACATAATAATATAGTCCCTATTCGTCCCGGTACCGCCGCACACCGGGTAGAGTCAGTCCGACCCAGGTCGGGCCTAGCTGAGTTTCTTGCTGGACTCTTCTCAGCTAGGCTAGGTTTAGTGAATCAACGACAAAACTCCCAGTAGCTCGATTCCACTCACACCTCAGATTCGGTTGAAACCTCTCAACCAATCTCACTGGAGCGCAAACTCTTAGAGTATTCCAGTGTTCCAAACCACACGCGTGGTCATGCCGGAGGTTTTCCCCTGGATTTTCCCCAGGCTACTCTCCAACCGCGCACTCCTATCTCTTTATTGGGCCCAGCCTATAAAGCCACAGTCAGGTTCAAAAAAAAAGAGGAAATGCCGCCATCATTCTCGGTACAATGGCTCGAGGGCCTATTTTAGATTAATGTTAGTTATATTTGTTAAATATTCTTGTGTATATTTTCTTGATCAATAAATATCGTTATTACCCCAACCTCGTTTACCACGCGAACAAATGTGGAGGTAAAGAGTTCTACGATTTGTATTATCTCGGAACAAACAAATAAATTCCAATTGAGTGATAAAGGTGCACCGATCGGGTGAGATCTAGACGAATGGACGGATTATGGGCCCGTAGAGTGCCCGCAAATAAACCTAAGCACGTTTAGACACGGACATAATTATTCGTAAACTGGACTAAATCTGGTACAATTAAAATTTTGAGGTTTTTCCAACGTTATGATTGTGACAACCCTAGTGTACCAGTATCTAACGAAAACCAGGGCTGCGAGTAGTTTAAAAAAAAAGTTTATCTGACCATAGTGAATTGTCACTTGCCGCCGTCGACTGACGTTGTGAACCAAAGTTCTTACCAAAAGTCGCACTCGTCAGGCCTGTCCATAATAATAATGAGGAAAACCTGCATAGGTATCCTTGTTCTACAAACAAACATATGTATTGTTTACCTTTTTTGCCGCAGAGGAAATACTTTTGCGTCGGTCAATTTCTTTAGGTTCCGGTATGACTGACTAGACAGTTGCTTTTTCCTTTAGCTGCTGTAGAAAGCTTCCCCTTGGCTTGGCTTCTCTTCCTTCAATCCTGCCTTCGCGTCGGTCAATTTCTTTAGGTTCCGGTATGACTGACTAGACAGTTGCTTTTTCCTTTAGCTGCTGTAGAAAGCTTCCCCTTGGCTTGGCTTCTCTTCCTTCAATCCTGCCTTCGCGTCGGTCAATTTCTTTAGGTTCCGGTATGACTGACTAGACAGTTGCTTTTTCCTTTAGCTGCTGTAGAAAGCTTCCCCTTGGCTTGGCTTAAATCCTGCCTTCGAGAACGTTTTTGAAGAAGATGTCGTGTCGTAATAGCTATCATTTGGCCTCGTCTATTTTTGTCTTCTTTCCCACTGTTTGTAATACTTCTTGGTTTGTTTCTTTTTCTGTCCAGCTTATTTTCTCCATTCTCCTACAGAGCCACATCTCTTTTCCTATCTCTTTGGGTCATTGTCTAAGTCTCACACCCGTACAAAGCAATACTCCAGATGAAGATTTTGTTTGACAAGACGTTTATTGGTGCTTCTGGAAATTTATGTATGTGCTTTCTAAATGTTGCTAGTGGTACGCACAATACGGTTTCATTTGGCAGAAGATTGCCGCGCCCGGCTCGCCGGCCGCATACGAAAGAGCCGGCCTAGCGCAATACCCAATTTACTGTAATAGTTTTAACTATTATTTATCTATAAGCTTCTATTGAAGTTTATTTGTAGTCGCTTGATAGTTTATTGTTCAAAGCGTTTGAAGCGGGAAAAAGCGACGTTCTTGGAAATGAGTAATTGAGTATAAAGGAAAATTTAGGTACCATCAGTTTTTCTTGTTTATAAAATTAAAAATTTCTGACAGAATACCAATTGTGATGGGTAAAGCACAGAGTAATCAGTATTCCCAGCAGCGGCTGAACTTGATATGTGAAGTTTTTTTTTAAACAAAAGTTTTTTTAAGTTGTTTACAATATATCTACGCTGGCTCTCCCAAGTCAAAAGGATGAGGTTTTTTCTGGTATTAATTGCACCGCCTACATTCTGTTTTGCCTGGAGGTTGACTGGTAGAGAATGCCTCATGGAATTAAGTCCGCCTTTTGTTCGTTAAGATTTCTTTTTTGTGTAAAGAATAAATAGATAAATAAATGAACATTTATATGATGTTGAACAGGAAAGGGCCTATCTGGGCCATTCAGAAGGGCGGCGGCCCATTGGACGTCCCCAAGTTATCAGTGGAACAACGTCATCCAATCAGACCTTCGCGATCTTCATACCATAAACTGACGAGAAATGGCACAATTGGCGACAAGTAATTTCGTATTTTATCCATTATTATGTTGTTATCAATGCCTACATTAGTTATAGTATGACGATCCTCTTGGGTGAAACTTGAAATGTTATTTTTATTTAATTTATGTTTGTTTTTCTTTTGTTTTAATTGTTTATTATGTGTTATTATTCTATTCAATGTATTGATGACCACAATAGGGATTCTTTTAAATTGACTTAAATGTAATTTATAATGAAGTCTTGTATTGTAATAAATGAAATCTAAATCTAAATCTAAGTGGTGTCATCCTTTGATCACCTTTGGTCAATTACCGCATTTTTTTGTTTACTTTTGTGTACAGTCGCGAACCGGGATTGTTAAGTCACTTGCCATTGTCCGTAATTTAGATGTGTAATGCATGACCGAAGTTATCCGATGACATGTGATTATGTGTGTTGTGATTTTATAATTGTTCATTTGAATTCCGGGCTGTCCGACTCTGGAACTCCCTTCCAGTTGAATTAAGACGTGCTAAATCGATTGCTATTTTTAAATCCCATCTTAAAGAATATTATTTGTCTCTCCCTTGAAATTTTTAATTAATTGTTATGGCTGACACTATTTTATTCTTACTATTCTATAGCAGTGATATATATAATTATATATTATATGTATGTATATTTTTATGTATGTATATTTATATATTATTTAAGTATGTGTATTTATATTGAATAGTTGTTTTGGAATCTTTTTTTCTCATTGTAATAGTTTATGCACCACCTACTTTTCAGCTTTATATTTCATTTCTCCACTACCCAAAAGTTGTCTGGAAGAGATCGCTCTTTAGCGATAAGAACGCCTGTTGTTCTGCCTCTGTCTCCCTGTATCTTTGATTTTTGTTTTTTATGTGCTATTTTATTATGTGAGGTGTGCAATAAAGAGTATTTGTATTGTATTGTATGTTACACGTCCAATTTGCGAAGATTGCTAAGTGGCTGAACGATCCCTGTTCGCGATGGTACATTATAATTCCTTGGACCTTGAAGATACTTTCTTACATACATCATATGTGGTAGTAAGTCTTAAAGAACTCTCACAAGAACTCCTTAAATTTCAAGTCAATAGCACGAGTCATGCTACCGCCTCACTGCCCGTGGGCCGATAAGCGATCTTCTATCGCCCGTTGATGTATGTCGGGCCTAACACTGCCCTGCCTACACGAAATGTCGTAAATTATAGCAAAATTAATGGTTGTTACTACATTATGCACTTAAAAAACAAATACCTAAGCCCTAAATTGATTAGTATCGGTTATATTTTACGATACCCTCTCGGATTTATGAAAATATCGCTTTTTGCGTGATGTTTTAGGTTCGAGGTTTGTTTTAAAACATACGTACTCCTGTGATTTATTTGTAAGGTACCTAAATCTAACTCTTGGCAGTAGACTAGTCATTACTCTCTTTTCTTCTCATGGGTGTCATAAGATTCGACTATGGGAACCGGGTCGTAGTGTGTTGTGGGCCATCGCCCACCGGGAAGGGCGGTACTACCTATCACTGTAATATCACATTTTCTCCATCTTTTAACCTACAATTTCTAAATGTGGCACTGGAAATAAACTTCATGTGCTCTGCCTACCCCTTTGGGAATACAGGCGTTAGTTTATGTATGTATGTAGTAATTTCATAGTCATAGTCATAGTCATAGTCATTTATTATTACATGTCATTGTCATAGTTCAATTACACAGTATTAATTATTATGTGTTAATTAAATTCTACAAATTACTGAAATCATTAAGTATAATCATAAGTAATAGGTATTGTTATTATTAATTATTGGGTAGGTCATAAAATTCTTTAACGCTATAAAATGAGTGAGTGAGGAGCCACTATTTTAATTTTTTTGAACATGTGGAGACACTACCCGCATTTTTCACTTCTGCGGGAAGTTTGTTATATACTTTAGGCCCCACATGATGCATGGTTTTGGTTGACTTGGTCAGTCGACAGGTGTGTGTGAGGAGCTGGTATGTTGACCCTTTCCTTGTGCGAGTTATTTTCTTCTGAGCGAAGATGTCAATGTTCTCAATGACAAATTTAGTGACATCATAAATGTACTGCGAGGGCAGGGTAAGGATTTTATTATATCTGAAGAGATTTTGAGCAGGAGTGCGTGCTGGGACAAACGAGATAATACGCACGGCGCGCTTTTGGAGAATGAAAACACGTTACCACTCTGCGGCTGTCCCCCACAAATCGAGCCCGTAGCTCATTACCGAATGAAACATTGTTGAATACCCAACCGAGATGGCCGGTAAGCTAAAAGTTGTGCACCCAGTAATATAGTGTCGAGCGTTCCGAGCATCCACTGGCCAAGCTATAAATTTACTTGGAGCATTCACTACACACTGTTGTTAAGGACGGGTAACCAATAAATACATGTCCTAGAGAAGCTGATGATCTTTGGTCAAATGGACACCAGGTGTGCTCAAGATAGAGTACTGTAGAGGTTGTTACGGTATGAGGCTGGCCGTGTAGGTCCGGAATCATAACGTATACAAATTGAATTTAAACTATGATTCGAGAATGCGTCAAACTGGCATTCTTTTGGAAACAATTGGTTTTCCAGGGACTGATCTTCACGACACCATCGGAAACACATGTACTGTAAATCATTTAAGAGATCATTGTTGGATGTATATTTCAGTACAGTAAGAAATATACTAGTTTCATATGTGCTACCAGTGTTATATTTTAGCTACGATCTCCTCCCAGTACCTCTAAACCCGTACCTCTCGTGCAGCATACCCTAGTATTAATATATATACCACGTTATATACCACAGTACCCACGAGATGGTCTGATGCTGTGAAGTAGTTGGTTGGCGGCAGGTGGGTGATTATCGAGATCGCGATTTTTGTCTTATTGTCTGTCGTATATTCGCTACACACTGTTGTTAAGGAATGGTAACTAATAAAAACATGACCTAGAGAAGCTGATGATCTTTGGTCAAATGGACACCAGGTGTGTCGAGAATGCGTCAAACTGGCATTCTTCTGGATTGGTTTTCCAGGGACTTGTCTTCACGACACCATCGGAATCACATGTTCTGTAAATCATTTAAGAGATTATTGTAAGCATATTTCAGTACAGTAAGAAATATACTAGTTTCATATGTGCTTCCAGTGTTATATTTTAGCTACGATCTCCTCCCAGTACCTCTAAACCCGTACCTCTCGTGCAGCATACCCCAGTATTAATATATATACCACGTTAGTTACAGTAGTACCCAACTGATAAGGCGCGTCGTGAATCTTCGTTCGCGCAGAAAAGAAAGTATCGCTCCGAAGATTAACGAAAGAATGCTTAAAACTTACAATTAACCTTAGATCACTACTATAAGGTTCATAATACACTGTTCATAATGCGCGTGCACTCGATCAGAAGTATGGCGGCTGACTAACATGCCACGCGGCGCGCGCTAACATGGCGGCAGCTGCGGACCAATAGCGGTACAGGAAAAAGAAGCGCTGTGCGTGGAGCGTGCCGATTGGTGAATAGCATTTCCCGCGCTTTAAAAATTCATCTTCTGCGCAGGTACATCGGTAAGCCATATCAGTTGGGTACTACTGTACCACAGTACTAAACCGCTTGTCTATAGTGGTTTCCGTGAGTCCACACCGTGTAAGTATAATGAATGTAAAATCCAACGGTTTTTAAGCCGCTCGGAAAACCGACTGTATTCTACCCCCTGATTCAGTCTACTCAAAACATCGCACATCTGAACTAACTAGACGTCGCTTAAGACTTTACGTGCAAGTTCAGTTAATCGTTCCAGAATTCAGGCTTCGTAGAACTTTGTCTACAGTTTTGATGCTGTAAACGGTTTAACTAAATAGGGAAATTGGTATAGCAGGAATTTTGGTAAGTGTAGCAACAATGTTACTTGCTACAAATTATAGATCCTTAAATATACGAAGAGCCCTTATTTAAGGCCGCTTCCGCATTTGGCGGGGTGGAATCTGTAAATACATTGTTTAAGGGTCCTTATCAGTTAAAAAACGCTCATGTGTTCATGCCATTTTCTGTTTGAATTGACACTTATCTTGACATTTTCTCAATATTGCCATTTAAAACAGGACTATTGTTTTAAATGGCAATATTGAGAAAATATATTACTTGTTATATAAATCTTAAGTGTATTTTTTTGTATTTTTCATACTAGTTTTAATTTTGACGCTCTGAGACCATGTACATCTCTAAGGACGTTAGAATAGTAGTAACTATTAATTGTATTTGGACGCTCAGAGACCATGTACATCTCTGGGATATTATATGAATTCATTACACTCTTTGTTCAATCAGACTGAGACCTTATACATCTCTAACTTTACTGATGTTGTAATATTCGGAATAGATGAACTTTGCAAGTTTATTTTCACTGTCGGTATGACATTAATTTTGCTCATTTGTAATCTCGAAATTATTATTCTTTCTTGAACTGTAAATTAATATTCTGTCATGAAAAATGTATTCTTATAGTCTTAAATTGTAAATTAGTATTTTGACATGTAAAAGTGCCCTTGTGGCATATTTGCAGAACAAATGTTTGAGTTTAAGTTTGTTGTATGCCTCTACTCATTGTGTTTTTGTACTGTATCCTTTAATTGAGGTGTGCAATAAAGAGTATTTGTATTTGTTGGAATATTAGGTCGGAGGGTTCTATGATGTGAAGAATTTGTAAAAATAGTAAAAGAGATGTTACTGACACAAGTGTTTATATTGAAGTGAAGTAACTAGGTAAAAAATAAACAATAAAATAAGAATAAAAGAATATGTCAAATAGATTATGCCTAAAAAGAAAATAACTTATAAGGAGTCTGCACAACAGTGATTAGAGTACAGTATCTACAACAGTATTGTATTGTATTAGTATAGATTTATGTGACTTTTGTTGCGTAAGGATTATATTGATCAAAATAAACCAATATTTTTCGAGGCAGTCATGTAAAAAGCACCAGTCACCACGGTCACGCGTCTCATTAATATGATCAACGTTTTAAACGCGTTAATTAAATTTAAATCCAAAATGTGACATTTATCTGCATTGCGGCTGATGTTGCCGTTTTAATGCTTGTAATGGCGATGAGCGGAGCGGTAGCGGGAGCGGATGCAGTACGGCTATATTACCATAGTATTTTAAGAGAAAGAGAACACAATAACTGGCAACGCACGCGCGTGACGCGTGTTAACTTAGTTAGTTAGTAGGTGCTGCCGCCGCGCTGCGCACTCGCAGGATACAGCAACGTACCATACATAACGTCTCTCGTGTTGCAAGCGTCTATAGGCGACGGTAACCACTTACCATCAGGTGGGACGTCAGTTTTTTTGCCACCGACGTGGTAAAAAAAAATATGTGTAGGAACTTGTATAAAGAGCTGGTTTTCGGTGTTGATACCGGTATTATTCCTTAACCGGTTCTCTGGAACTATGAAGAAGAAAACCTATAAATACCGGTATGTTACAGGTAATTTCGAAACTGGTTTCAATGCCAGGAACAGAGCACCACATCAGGTTAAAGACATTTATTTACTCAAAAGAAATAACATTTCACTGAATGAGTAATTTTAACATAAACAGATTAGTGACTATTCGCGAGCGTTCAAATTACTTAATAGTTATTTTAACATATATAATCGTATTCGTATGTGTTCAAATACACACTACGAATTACAAACTTATATTACATACTTAAACAAGCCGTAAATAGTTTTAGCTGAACGTAACGTGTTTAAACATAAAGTGAACGACATAAACGCCAAAATACATAAGTTTATTAACGAATTGGCCATTACAATTTTAATAATACACATACGTAAAGGACAATAAGAAATATGTAAGAAATAAGAAATATTTATTCGAGACAAAGACAACAATTAACACAGCAAAATAGAATATAAAAATAAACAAAAAAAGTTGTGTTATCTCGAAACGGTACCATCTCAATAGTGTTGTTACGGTTGTGATCTTCTGTAAGATTACTTCCTCTGTTCAGTTTGGCTGCTCAAAATCTGAGCGAGGTGACGTTCCGCTGTGCACTCTCACTCTCGCTTCCGCTTCCGCTCGCTCTGTGACCGCTCAGCCATTCCGTTCCGGCTGAATTACCAACTGCCGGAAACGTACTACTCGTAATTGCTCCCGGACTTTTATAATATTTAATAGGATGAAAAATATCTTTTACATCTTCACTCGCCTTTTTATACTGATTGGAAATTCATCTGGTTGATCAGTTTAAAATGGCTGGCTAAAATATTATTTCTCCAATGGGATTTTTTTTATTTTATTTAAAACTGAGTATACAGAAATAACATAAGGTTTTACACATCCAGACTATCCATGGTAATTTTAATATTATGAAAGCGAATTTGTATCCCGAGGAAATATCCCGACACTCCGCGCCCATCGGCTGGACGGGTTGCTGAGGGGCTACCGCGAACCACAAACGAAGTTTTCCCTCTCTGTCTCACTTATACTCAAACTTGCAAGTGCGACAGAGAGGGAAAACTTCGTTTGCTGTTCGCGGTAGCGCCCCTGGATCGGGTATTATCGAGACTGTGGAATTAGTATAGTTTTTTTAATTTATTTATGTTCTTGTTTTCTGTTATTTTTTACGCTTGTTTTTCTAGTTTTTTTCCTTTTTTTTCTCTCTGTTCTTTTAATTGTAGTTATAGCTTCTTGTGTACACTTTATCTTTGTTTAATTATGGTATTCATTATTTCATTTTTAGTTTATTTTTATTTAAATGTGTTACCTTCTGGGAAATCACTTAATGGTTCTGTCGGAAGATCAGCGCTAGTAATCGCGCCAGCACTACGCTGAGACAGAACCATTTCGTGCAATACTCGTACCTTGTTCTTCTGTTTTTATTTATTTTCTTGTTCTTTTTGTGTTTTGCGCGAATAAATATTTATGATTTCTGATTTATAATATAAGATTTTATTCCGGAAATCATCCGCAAATGGGATACGACGATATAAACAACTTCCACGCGCACAAATTCGCGGACATACCTATCATTTATATATACATACAAATAGTGTTACTGGTTTCCGCTCTTGGTCCATGGAAGACCAGCGTTACGGCGCTCAAAGGCGGCGCGATACATAAATAAATAAATAAATATTTTTGGACAATCTTACACAAATCAACCTAGTCCCAAACTAAGCAAAGCTTGTACTATGGGTACCAAGTGACGATATACATACTTATATAGATAAATAGATACTTAAATACATAGAAAACATCCAAGACTCAAGAACAAATATTCGTGTTCATCACACAAATACGTGCCCTGACCGGGATTCGGACCCGGGACCTCCAGCTTCGAAGGCAGGGTCACTACCAACTAGGCTAACGAGGTGGTCGAAGCATGCTGAGCGGATGCTATTTTTACTTTAGTTTCTAAGTCTAGTATAAGTTTACTATAAAGGTATGCGTAGTAAATTTTCTCCTTCTATAGTTGACGTTAATCTACATGTTTACAATTTTATACCTTATTCCATTGTAATACGGCCAAAATGTATACAAATTTTTGTCGTCGATTCATCATTCCCTTAGAGTTTTCCCGGTTTTTTTTATGTTATAGGGGGCAAACGAGCAGACGGATCGCCTGATGGTAAGCAATTACCGTCGCCCATAAACACCTGCAACACCAGAGGAGTCGCAAGTGCGTTGCCGGCCTTTCAGAAGGGAATATGCTCTTTTCTTGAAGGTTTGAAGGTCATATCGGTCCGGAAATACCGCAGGCGACAGTTCATTCCATAGTTTGATTGTGCGAGGCAGCAGAGAGGAGGCAGGTTGTGGGAGGGAGGGATCCTAAAGGTGCTGGGGGTCCGCTTTGGCATCTTACCCTAAAACTTAACAGCATTCATTTAAGATAGCAGCTGCCATCTCAGCTTCAAATCCAAAGAGAAAACTATACCTTGCTCCCAACAGACAGTCTTATAGCTAAAGAGCGATTTCTTCCCTTGAATAAATCGCCATTTAGCGGCAAGACTGCCAGTTGTTTGTCTCTACTTATTGCGATTTTGTACTATACTGTGTCCTTAAATGTGTACAATGGATCATTCTATTTTTTCATGATCAGCTTTTTATTACAAAAAAAAAATATTATATGTATTGAATTAGTGTACAAAAATAGGATTTAGGATTTAACTGAATCTAGTAAAATGAATTTATAATTAAAAATACTTAAGTATTAACATATTGCTGTAAAAGGTGAGTGACACAGTGGTAAAAACCATTTTTTCATACAAATGGTGAGACATCCAAGGACTACGCAGTTACTCGATTTATGGGTATTAGCTGTGGTTCGTTAATTACCAAAACTATCGGAAGCGATACTGCAATTAAACCTCTTTCTAAATAACTATACAAAAATATTAAGTAAGTGAAAGTGTCTCAAAATTATGTACATGAAAAAGTAGAATGGTCCCAATTATAGTAAATTACTTTCCAAGGACGGTAAAACAAAGAATGTCTCAATTCACAGATATTTGACGCCCGAGCCGAAGGCAAGGGTGATAAATATGTGATCTAAGGCTATCTTCAGTACCGCCCGTGGTAAGTAAAAAAAATTATGACCTCCCCTCCGCTCCGCGCTCGGAAAATCCCACTTCCTGACCAAGTGATATAAAGAGTATTATTGAATTGAATTAAACATTTATTGATTTACAGGCGGTAATAATAGTTAAATAACAATACCTTAAATAATATTAAAACTAACTTAAATCTAATACAGGCCCGGGCATTGTACCGAGGATGCTGACGGCATTTCCTCGCTGTATCGCAATGCTGATACGTTGTGCGAGGAAGTCGCCAGCTCTTCGGTCACCAGTTACGTCAACCAAACGCTTCGCGATTTCAGTAAATAACTTGTGCGCGCTGGGACCCCATGGACCAAGAGTTTCAACACCATTTCATTATTGTAGTACCCTTATTATCACAGGAATATCTTCCCTGTGGCTAAGTAAGGAATAAATACATTAAAATAGAACAGAATAGAATAGAAAACTTTATTGTAAAACTGTGTACAAAGGTGACAAAAATAAAATATAGATTCAACAGTTTATCCATCACGGACATACAATACATGACAATATAACTAAATTGCATGCAAGCATAATTAATAGCTAAGTAATGAAACATTAATTCACATCATTGAAAAATTCATGAGTGCTGTAGAAAGCTTTGTTGATGAGCCATTTTTTTAGGGTAGATTTAAATGCTGTGTTTTCTAATATCTTAATTTCGATGGGTAATTTATTGAACACTCGCATGGCGGCAATGAAGGCACTCTTGTGCATCAGTTTATTGTGTACTCGAGGAATTTCATAGTTAAACTTATATTGTGTTGTCACATTGTGACGCAGAGATGCTTATTATCTATTCGACTTCCACGGATGAACCTGCAACGTGTCGTACCCACGTCCGTCACGTCGCGTCGTCCACGTCCCGTCGACAGCTCTTCGTACTTAGACACGAGCGCTGTACGTGGTTGATGCACGTGTCACGGACTTTGATTCTGTGGGGGATGATTCGATAGTAAGTTAATAAAAATGGATGAAGGATCGTTTTTACCTGACACAAAAAGTAATCACGGGTACTTTTCACTCCAATTTTGCCTATTTTTTTACCGATACCTACCTTGTTTGAATCAAAGATCGTATATTTTTAATAAAATTCATAAAACATATACATAACCGTTTTGCGTTAAATATCACTACATAGTATAAAACAAAGTCGCTTTCTCTGTCCCTATATCCCTATATCCATATGTATGCTTAAATCTTTAAAAATACGCAACGGATTTTTATGCGGTTTTTTTAATAGATAGAGTGATTGAAGAGGAAGGTTTATATGTATAATAACATACATTAAATAGTGCACCCGTGCGAAGCCGGGGCGGGTCGCTAGTAATGGATAAAAAAGAGACTTATTAAAAACTATTTTAGATCAGAACACAATTAAGTATGTGTATACCTTTCAGCGCTTATTTTCTTATAACAATTTCAAACACGCACACATAGAATTCTAACCCAAACGTACAAACACATTTTAGTCCATGAAAGAACCTATACGACGACCGGTTTAGCCTAGTGGGTAGTGCACCTGCCTGTGAAGCTGACGGTCCTGGGTTCGAATCCCGGTCAGGGCAAATATTTGTGTGATGAGCATGAATATATGTTTCTGAGCCTTGGATGTTTTCTATGTATTTAAGTATTTATATCTATTAAATCTATCGTCGTCTAGTACCCATAACACAAGCCTTCTTGAGCTTACTGTGGGGCTAGTTCGATTTGTGTAAGATTGTCCTCTAATATTTATTTATTTATTTATTTATTTATCCGTGGAACACAAATGGGCACAAATATGTAAGGTACAGCGGGGCACTAGACTGCGGGAAATTATAAAACTAATCGAAAATATTTTCCGTGTTCTAGATCATTTACTAGAGTGCTATCTACGCTCGGATAGCTGAAAACCGGTTTCACAATTTCACCAATATGGCAGGCACTCTAGTAAATACGGTAAATAAATATTTCTATTAGTTTTAATTTCCTGCAGTCTAGTTTGCCCTTCCGCACCTTACACACTTTTGAAGTGTGCGGCGTAGGGAATTATAAATGACAAGTCGAAACTCGAGACGATACTGACGAACTGATTTATTGGGTAAAATACATTGCTTTTATAGGAAAGATTGGAATGCAAGGAATGCGTATTGCGCAGTAGTGAACAAAGGAAAGTGTTATCATATCCATCCAGTATTGGAATGTCAAGGTTAATGGCGCTGTTCTCGGAAGTTATAAAATAGAAAATCATTTATTATTTTAGCTCAGCTGATCAGCTGGCGCTTTGGGTGGTCTATCACTACACTTTTGTAGCTTACCCCATTGAGATAAAGTCGAGAAAGAAGAAGAAGAAAAGAAGGAAGGAAGAAATAAAAACCATTTATTCAATAAAGCACACACAACCGGTCTTAATAAATGGGTGTAAGATAATACACAGTGAGTGAAGGTGCACAATGAGTCCAGCAATTTGTGCCATAAAGAAAAGGCTGAGACTCAGCATGTGTTGCTATTTGCCGTCCAAACTGCAACGCTGTTATTCTGCCACAGCCTATGAGTCTAATTCGCAGACTAGTCCATTAAAATCATACAAAAAAAAGAGAAAAATATATATGAGTCTTGTAGTAAATTATTATTTCTCATAACTACTTGTGAATAATGATGCTGACAATACCATTATAGTAATTTCTAAAGTTACCAAAACAATTTAATAATGTTTGCTTTATATAGTTTCCATGTTTGCCTATAGTTCAAGTTAACCAGTGCCTTGGCATTTGCTGTAATCTGTAAATAAATGTGTTAATAAATAAATATCAATAGAAAAAAGAAACGAATATGTAGAAAGGTATAACAGTTATTTTTAAAAACAAACATAAACGTTCTTTTGATTCACACGTTAGCTACCTATCCCACTATTTACCTTCTACAACTGCAGCCACGGCTGACTTATGGCTCTCTGGCGATTACACCAGCTAACTTTTCAGGTTTTTTCCCGACTAAGTGTGAATTAGTAGGGAAATGCGCTGCTTATTAAAAATGCAGTTAAAATGAGTTATTTTGTAACTTTTTTGCAGTAAAATAAGTCTGTTTTTCAACATAAAAATTTCTACTACTTCTAAAGTGCAGTTTCGAAAAAACATTTATATACAAGGTCTAAACGTCGAAGTTCCAATACAAGCATTAATTTTGAAAATATGAATTTGTATTTAAACACAAGTTGGTAAGTACCGGAGCGAAACGTTATGGTGAGTTACCACTAGCGAATGGACAGAAAAAATGGCATACCTACGGGCCATCAATTGGAAATTGCGATATTTGTCACGAAACAAACACTCATTCCGTTGTTTAATAAAGTAAAATTACTACGTTATGCAATGTTAAATATTAACTTAAACGACAGTAAAATTAAAAGTATGCCATTATATTTACAAATTCCCTTGTCTCGTTAACTTAACGGTCATAATTAACAATTTTCGGAATTTCACGTAATATTTGGCTTGACGAAATTTTGTTTTAAATGTTCTGTAGTTATAATATCATGATGAAAACATTTAACCTGAATGTACAAATAGACTTTTATGTATAAAGGACTTAATTGACATTTTCATTATTAAAATATGACTGTTTAAGGTAAGGCCATTACATTGCAAATTACCTCCTCTAACACGCGTTTCTTTCTTCATTTTCTTAAATATTTAATATAATATTTTAATTGATTTTTGGAACACTGGATCACTTATGAAAAATCTATCCGATTATTTTGTTGGATACACGGAATTAGGTTCGCTTCTTTTCTGTGGACATACCAAGAGATAAGGACTACAAAGCTTAATTTTGGATTGGACCAGTGACCCGCATAAACAGTGTCTCCGTTTCTATAAATCCCTGTAATAAAGAAATAGCTAACATGAACATAAGCCGTTAACTATTGACCACAGGAGTGACGACTTTTGTTGTTTCAACTATGTATGACGCAAAAGCTATCCTTATTGTAAGAAAATATCACTGTTGTTGATAATTACGAAACTTGCAGCTTTAAAGTCTATTTTTACACCATGACATGTAGGATTTTTAGATAGAGTTACCAAGGCATTTTTGAATATTTTGTTGGGTTATTTTTTTTGTTTCCTTTTTTAGTCTACGGTCATTTTAGTATAATTCTACAGTAATTACTTCTTCACGCTGGGGCTCAAATTTCAGTATTTTCGTCAGATCTCTGAATGGGCCTTGCCTTAATATGTGTATCTGTTTGGCTGATTGACTTAGTAGAGTGGGGACTATAACCGTTCCATTTCATCCATGAAGGGAGATTTATGTCTAACATAAGTGGGTCGTTAATAGAGATCACTAGGTAATAAGAATAAATAATAAACCACGAATAATGAATGAGACGAATTAAAAATAAAATGAAAAATGAATAGGACGGGTCAGGATGATACCAATAATTTGTGATTAAAAAAGTAAACACGGAGTCCCTACGTATAGTTTTTCACTTTACTCAGTGCGTAAGTAATTCTGAATAACCCCTTAATGTTTCCATTTGGGCTCTTGGTTAGGGTCGATTGCAACAACATATGATCACAGGCCAGTCATCATCGAATATGGCGCCGGCAGCTGTCATCCCATAGAAACTTGTCAAATTTTCCAATCTACAATCAGATTTTAACGCACACCGTTAACAATTACAGACGGTTTGGTGCAACCCACCCTTAATCTTCTAATAGTCTGTGGTACAGAAATTGTGAATGTGTTGCTGTATTTACATGTTGCTTAAAGTAACAAGGTTCTAAAAGCGTTCCCTGTTACTACTAAGCATTTAATACGGAATTTGTTCATAGGACCGTGGAAAACTAACCGCAAAGTTTCTGAACAGGTATTGTGCTGTACATCCGAAAATATAATCAGACCTGTATTTTCTGTAGGAATAGAAAATATTTAAAAGTTCTTCTTTTTGGGCAGTTTAAAAAAAATGTTATCGCGAGTACAAATTTTTTTTTGTCTCCTCCTTGTCAGGAAGTGAGATTTTCTGCACGCGCAGGTATTATACAAAAATTATGCATCTAGTGAAGCGGATCATTGGTAACATATAAACATTATAAACAGTTCCGTGCATAGTGACATCAAGCCGTGTTTCTAAGATCGATAGAACAATTATCAGAAGCGGACAACAAACTAAAGAATTATCGATGAACGTATGCGCCAATGGACGAGCTGAGAACCATCTTTCCTATTCATCATCATCATCATATCAGCCGAAAGACGTCCACTACTGGACATAGGCCTCCCCCAAAGAGTGCCATAATGACCGGTCCTGCGCCACCCGCATCCAGCGGACTACCGTGGTCATCAGTCCACCTTGTGGGGGGCCTATACTGCGCCTTCCGGTCCCTGGTCGCCACTTGTGAATCTTCCGGCCCCAACGGCCATCGGTTCTACGTACAATGTGTCCCGCCCACTGCCACTTAAGTTTAGCGCTTCGAAATTCTATATCGGTTACTTTGGTTCTGCTACGGATGGCCTCATTTCTGATGCGATCACGCAGAGAAACTCCCAGCATAGCCCACTCCATTGCCCTCTGTGACTTTGAGCCTTCTTATAAGGCCCATGGTGAGCGACCACGTTTCCGTACCATATGTCATCACTGCCAACACACACTGATCAAAGACTTTCGTCTTTAGACACTGCGGAATATTGGACGAAAAATATATGCCGTAGCTTCCCGAGCGCTGCCCAGCCGAGTCAGATTCGACGACGACTTCCTATTGAAATCTATCAATTACGACTTTCCATCAAGGTAAGTCTACGGTAACATGATAACGCCAAAATGTTCACCAAAACACCATATCCTATCTACCTTATCTTACTAGATCGCTTTAATTTGCATAATTGCATTTACGCCCCGCGTTGTTTCATGAAAAAATGTTAAAGGACACCTGGGTTCGAATAACTTTTGCCCTTAAAAATTATTTATAACCAACTTCTTTCATAAATCAGGACGAACTTGTTTACCAAGTAATTTTGGCGCGCCAGGTCAAGATAAGGATGCATAGTGACATTTTTGGGTCATTTTTAAGGATGTATGGTGACTTGCTGACTTTAAGGTCAACTTGTTGTTCTAAATCTTCTTTTAGACTGGCCTTGTACGGATGCACGGATTTTTTTCTTAGCCTGTATGGGTATCCCACTACTGGGCAAAAGCCTCTTCCCATGAATGCCATTATGACTCTCGAATCAGTACCATCCTGCCAGTTGGCGAGCGGCGTCTAAGTCATCCCGCCATCTCCGTTTAGGCCGGCCTCGTCTGCGTCGCTCTTGTGGCATCCACTCGGTAGCTATATTAGCGCACCTGTCCGGATGCATGCTACAGACGTGACCGGCCCAGTCCCATTTGAGCTTAGCAGTCTTTTCGCCTACATCGGCTATGCGTGTTTTGGAGCGCAGCGTGGTGTTCTGGATGCGATCCATCCTCTTAACACCTAATATACTATACCGCCTGTTGTTCTGCCTCTGTCTCCCTGTATCTATGTTTTTTGTTTTTTATGTGCTATTTTATTATGTGAGGTGTGCAATAAAGAGTATTTGTATTGCATTGTTGTATACTACGCTATGGAGCGTAGCATCATAGAAGCTCTATATCAAGGCTAATTGTGAATGGAACAATCTCGAAACTTTGGATTAGTCGAATAAGAGTGCGTACCTACGTGTTAATCTATCAAGGGTCAGAATAGGACTTCAGTACAATATTTTTTTATAACATACATTGTCTTAGTAAACATTTAATATTGACATCACCTAAATAGTACACCGACACCGACTCTAAGGAAATTAAAAAGAATATTCAGTTCAACCTCTTTAATTAATTTGTCTAATTTATGGTTTTCTATCCATGTATGTACCCGAACTATGTTATAAATTGTAACATGAGGCATCATCCGTATTTATTGCGAGTGCTATTATGTAATAAATGGGTAATCAAAACATAACTAAACCTACTTACCGGGTAACTATAAAAGTACAATTTACATCAAATAAAACATTTAGGTTAACCGAGCTCTCATGTGAAAGGTCGCCATTCTAAAGTTAGCAAAAAACTGCATCGCTGCACCACTGAACAGGAAAGAGCGCATTTTGCGCTCAAGTCCGGGAAGTTATGGCTTTCTGGTACGGAATGTTGCGGCCGTGATTACAGTCTAGAGGCTATTGTTGACTTGCGCGCAATTATAACTGAAAACTGGTTTATTTTTACCCGCTTGCTTGTTTATAGTGTAGAAAAATGGTACTAAAATTCATAATTGAGGCAGGCGTTTTTTTAATAGCTGACTGGTATTTTGTAGAAAGTAAGTGCGTGGCTCGTATTTAAGCTACAGGATGATGATTTATCTACACAAAATAACAGGTTTAACAGACTGTTAGGACTTTATTTTGTGCATCTCCTCAATAGGTATAGAAATACACTCGCGGATAAAGAATACGGGTTGGTAAAAAAACCGTAATATTTCCTAGAACAGTGCAAGGTTCTACATTTTTTTTATTTGTCATGATCTCTATTTAATATTACATGTAAAATGTAAAAATAACCTTAAGAAATAGCATTTCTAGGTTTAAATTGGACTCTTAAAAAGCCATAATATTGCAAAAATCTACATTTGAATATTGATATTTTCATGATAGGTTCCGGAAATTGCGACATAATACAGTTGGATATTACGAAGAATAACACGTATGTAAAATATATTTTACACACAATGTATATTGTTAAATAAAAAGAAATTGAATTGAATTGAATTGAATTTAAAAATCCGTATTGCGGTTGTATTTAAGTTAGGATGACCGGAAAAATTTGACCTCGAGTGTATAGCCTTCGCATCTTAGCGTTACCCTAGTTTAAATAAAGGAAACGTTGTCTTATTTGCTACCTTATTTCAAGTTAGTGGAGGTGCTTTTTACTGTTCACGGAAACGACTGCCATCCAACCTTCTTATCTAGAGAGGAAAATAGACGTTTTAAGTCGTCGTCAAGTAAGCGTCAATATTCGTCCCGGTACCGCCGCATATCAGGAATAGCATACATGAATTTCTTGCTGGACTCTTCTCAGCTAGACTAGGCTTAGTGAACCAGCGACAAAACTCCCAGTAGCTCGATTCCAATCACACTTCAGATTCGGTTGAAACCGCTTAACCAAACTCACTGGAGCGCAAACTCTTACAGTATTCCAGTGTTCCAAACCCCACGCGTGGTCGTGTCGAAGGTTTTCCCTTGGATTTTCCGCAGGCTACTCTCCAACCGCGCTTTAGAAAGAAAAAAAAAACAAAAGAAAGCATTTATTCACTGCACCGAAAGACACACCGTTACAAATATAACAGACTCAGTACATGAACATATTATAATTAAAAAGTGCGTCTTCGCGGCAGAGAATCGATTGCTGTCTCAGCATTATGCCGAGGTGTCAGACACCTGCAGTGCTGGTTTTCAGACAGCACCGTACGTGATCCACGGAACGCAACACAACATACTATATAGGGAAGGTATCCATACATAATATAATGAATAAAATCATAGGTGTTATATATGTCGAATTGTGATGGCGGCGCCACCGGTTCACAATGATTATTCTTCGTTTTTATGCGAATATCCGTTTGTCACTAATTATTTAAATTTAAGTATTGTCAACGGGTGGCGACACCACTTGATAATTATTGTAATTTAGTAAGTATTTAGACTTTTAATGGCAACATCTTATTATTATTGTTTTTTTTTTTTAATCAATACCATATTGAAATGTCAACTTTTAGATTTACGTTGGCCAATACTTTGTTTCGAATGGCTGTTGATTATTATTGTAAGGTTGGTTCACTGGAAACTCAAGCGGAGGGTGATTGCCCTGCTCTGATTGGCTTAATAGTTCCCCCACCCTCGCTTGGACATGGCTCTTGGCGGGAATTTGTGTCGAGATGGAAAGATTGGTTCAGGGACTGGGCTCATTATACCTGGAGTCGTGATAGAGTCAACATTCTCGCCAAGAGACTTGTCGGTTTCCACAATTACCATTTTTTAATACCTAGGTATCCTAGACCTAGGTAAGTGTTTAGTACGATAGCTTGGAATAACTAGTACTTGAATTATGATAGTGTGTTAACGCAAATAAAAGTTAAGTACTGTTGTATCATCGCTATGTTCGAGACCCAAGATAACGCCCAGCTACCCGCCCCGGCCGAACATGATTCCACATATACTTATATGAATGAGACTACCTCAAAACAGGCTTTCCTATCGCTTTATTGGACCCGGGCTATAACAAGCCATAGTTAGGTTGAAAAAACACCTTTTAAGGTTTAGAAACTTTCCATTCTTCTAATTACGAAATTACAGCGGTTCACCGTACGATAAAAAAATTGATCAAGAAGGATAAAATTAACCTGCAAATCAGTGACTTTAGTTCAAAAGATTATTTCCTTTAAAACGGTTATTTCATCAGCTCGATTGATGCAGGACCTTATGGGATAAACCTTTTCTTTCTTTTTTTTCTTTTTAGGGTTCCGTACCAAAATGGTAAAAAAGGAACCCCTATGTTTTCACTTTGTCTGTCTGTCTGTCACATCACTAAATATCTCAAGAACTACTTATGCTATCGATTTGAAATTTGGTACATTTATAAAGAAGGCTAACCTGGATACATAAAAAATGACATTTTATTTTTTATTTTCTGTGAAAAATTACATACTCATAACAGGTTGTTTCTTTTGAAAGTCTAGTGAATATGTCGAGTGGGGTGTCATATGAAATGGCTTGGGTTGCACATTCTGAAACTTTTTTTTTTAATTGTGTTGTTTTTGTTTTATGAGGGATAATGTAAAAAAAAATACCGTTAACTCCCTTATCTCCGAAGTTTACCAAGGAAAAAAAAAGAAATTATTACAAAACATTGACATCAATGTATATTTTACAGGAAAAATATAACTATAGCTCTATCTAGTTTTCTCTTTTTTTATGGTCAAAATGTATACGGAAGCCTCGGTGCGCGAGTCCGACTCGCACTTGACCGGTTTTTTTATATTTTGTTACCATTTTTCGTATGGCGGTAACATAGTTTCAAAAATGTATAAAATATTTGCGGTACTCTATTGTCTATTGGGGTAGAAAGAGCTCTGAAGCTTCTGAGAGAATACACATAGTTTCAGAAAATGTTACAATTAAAAAATCGGCCAAGTGCGTGTCGGGCCACGCACAGTGTAGGGTTCCGTAGTTGCCCATCCATTACGTCACCCGTCATATGCGGAATTACGGACCCGTAGAAGGGTTTTTACTGATCTTAGTACCTACTGATGATGTACTTTTTTGAGATGTTGTGTTGTATTCATATTTTTGGCCTTTACGGTAATGTTTACTTAGCTGTGATAGTAGTAACATGATTTTTTTCACATGCTTAGTAGCCACCGTTTAGCTGGCAGGGGGGGGGGGACACTTTGACCATAGCAAATATTATCACTTCAAAGCTTAATATCACGCCAACCGATTCTTGAATCAAAACATGCTTATAGAAACATATAATATTTTTGAAAGAGCCATCCAACGATACCCCACACGATGGGGTTTGGAAGAAAAAAAAATTGCACCACCACTACAAGTAGGGGAGGTACCCTAAAAAAAATTTTTTTTAATGATTTTATTCTACCATTTTGTCGGCGTCATTGATATGTATTCTCATGCCAAATTACAGCTTTCTAGTACTAACAGTTACCGAGAAAAGCGGGGGACGGACGGACGGGCATGGCGAAACTATAAGGGTTCCTTGTTTACTACGGAACCCTAAAAAGTGGCGAATTTATATAAGAAATAATGTTCCCCATGGGTAAAACGACTTATTTATTCATGAGTTTCAGACATTTTTTCCTTATTCTTAGGTTCGTATTCGCCTCATTCCATTATTATACATACATGGTATATATAAGTATAATTATGTTTCATACTTGCCAACAAAATGTTAAATTTTCTCACTTTAGTCGCAAACTACCGTGTAACTTCATACTTCATGTTAATTAGTGTTTTTTCGCCGTTCATAACTGCTAAGTGTTGTTTCGTGGTACGTGACCGAGCTAATTATTCTAATTGAATGTACTGTGTTCATTTAAAAAAAACTGGCTGGTGAAGGAGGCTGTATTGTTTTTAATATAGTTTTTAAAGCGATTTTTATATTTAAGAGAATAATAAGATGTAATCGTAGTTTTCCTTCTTAGGCTAGGTTTTTACAATATCTTTATAAATTTATAAAAATTGAAATATAAAATACTCTTATAAAATCCTAACCTAGGGTGCCACCGGCAGCGAGGCGGGGCCTAAGCTACCGGTGGTTAGGGCGACAGAGAGAGGAACCTCATGACTATCCGCGCCATGTCCAGGAGTACCGTCTTCTGTATCTGACCCTTGACCCAGCCATCTAGCAAGAGTCTCCTGAGGTGCTGGTCGATACTCTTCGCCTAATAAGGCCGTTCTCAGAAACGACTATCGGGACAATGATCGTCGAAGTGAGAGCGCCAATAGTTCAAGAGTGAAATGGGTGCTTTCACCCAAGTTAAACACTTATACATTTCATTTCGACTACGGGGAAAATAAATGAGAAATAAAAGTATGTGATATTATTAGGATTTAGTAATAAAAACACGCGCTGCAGCAACCAGCAGCCGGCGCCGCCGCGCCCCGACTTTAAAAAAAATTCTTTCCACCCTAGGTTCGGAAAAGCGACTTAAGCGCTTAATTTGGAAACCTGGATGTAATCTGGTTTCCTACGATACAGGCTTTGCCTAGTGTAGGAACCATGCATAACTCTGGAATTAGCGCAAACGAAATCTTTGCAGATTCTAAATGTATATTTCGGCTACTTAGAATGTAAACTGAATTAGAATATGTAAAGAAATTAAATAAATGTTTTATGTTTTTTTATGACTTTAAACCCGGTTGTCTACTTGGGTTGGTGTCAGACAGTCTAGAACGCAAAATGTCTACTTTGATTTTTGTCTACAAATCACTATGACTACCATGTAACATGTCTAGATCTTATACGGACCACAACCTACTTATGAAAACCTAACTTTCCGAACAGGAGAGATGAAAAGAATTATACGTTATACATTGAAAATGAATAACGAATAGGTATCGCTTCCCACCGAATTTCACATTCACTCCATTAAACACGTACAAACTCAAACTACCCACGAAAGTTTCCAAAAACTTCCAAATACATAACGTTTACTTATTATTTATTCAACAGAGAATTGATTCTTGTGAAATTGTAATCCACAAAGTTCGCGAAGATATAATATTATTCTGAAGGGCCAAAGTTGCTGGAGAGTTTAGGGAAATTTACGATTATTAGGAAAGTAATCCAGACTCAGGCCCCTGAGGTTAGCTTCAGCCCTTAGTTATTGCGCCCTTGGGTTTTGGCTTTAAAAATGTAAATAAAGGGTTTACCAGGAGATTAAAAAGTGCTCCCAGCCACTTACTTAGATGTGCGTGAAGCCTTGTTGAGTTAAGTAGTAGGTACGAATTAGGTATGGTTTCGATCCCCAGATAAGTCTGTGACGGAGTGGAAAAGGGTACAAATGCCGTAGAATTTTACAGAACATTACCTTTCACTAAAGTCTTTTATTTAAGTATATAAAGTTACGTGATTCGCCTGCTGGTTCGGTAATTATATATTTTTTTTAGTCGAGTCTTTTTTAGAAATTTCAAAAAAATTTTTTTTTTCAAATCATTTTGTACGTCGCATTTATCAACCGATTCTCGTAAAATTTTGTAAGTAGGTTCAATAATTTTTTGCTCACCCTAAAAAGTAAACGCTTTACCCTGATTTCCTTGTTTGTTTATTTAATTTCGTTTCAGTTTTACCGTTTTATCGTTTATCATTCAGTTAGTACCTAAGAATGTATACTTATCTCCTTTAATTAAACTTTTGCTACTAGTAATGTTCATGTTGATGCATCATTGGCTCGACTTGGCTGAAATAGAGTAGGGTAACTGTGTTATTGAATGCTGAACTTGATTAGATTTAACCATGTAATTAACCCTGCTCTGTGTTGGTCGACTTGACACTAGTGCTGTATGTGCACTTGGTCAATTATGCGCTTACTTATTGATCATGCTGTGTGCACTTGCTTTGGATGTCATGCTGGTCTATAAACTACTGATTTTGTGCAAACTTAACTGTATCATTTATTGTGTGATGTCTGTAAAGTGTACCTTTTTTAGATAGATAAAAAAATAAATAAAATAATTATATAGTTTTTTTGTCGAGCCAATTTTTAGAAAATTTAAAAAGAAATTAGCGAGGTCTACAGTCTACAGAACCACTAGCACGAACCTCATGGCCGAAAACCCGAAAGTGAGGGGCGAAGTATAACACAACACACACACACAACACACAGAAACTGTTCAGCAAAAGGCCGAAGGCCCGAAGCTTCTCCTTGGAGCGTGCGTACCAAGTCGACACTTTCCAGCCCCGAGTGTCTTACAAGTAAACCTGAGGGACAAAGGCCCGGTAGTGAGGGGCGAGGCACACGAGGTCAGAAGGCGTTCCACGTGGGGCCGAAGACATGACGAGAGAGCCCACGTGGACGCACATTCTCTGTCATTTATCTTTTCCCTTCTTCTGCTCACAGTTGCCACGAATTTGATTGATTGATTGATTGCTCAGAGTCCCGCAGTCGGGGATACTCCGGAGTGATTGCGATTGCGCCTCAATTATAGCTTAGGGAATGCTTAACCCTGTAAGCTAGCGTTGCGTGTGAGCATGAGAGCTCCGTTAGTGGCATTGTGCCCGTTTGATGACCGTGTGTCGTATTTCAAGATCCACAATAGCTGACCATAGCTTCGTGTCAGTAGTATTGCTTCAACAAGTGAGGTAGAATTAGAACAGCTCTTCCCTCAAGTCACTGTCTTACTGTGTAGAAACGGACTCCCCACACATTTGGACCGACTACATTTGGTAAATACTTCATAAAGCCATATCATATCTTGATGAAAACGCGAGCGTAGCGAGCGCGAAATTTTTCGGACATTTAATACAAGTGCGGAAAATACTTCATACGAGTCCCCAGAGATCTTGTCACGAGCCTTAGTAACCTAGTAACATCGATAGTTATCCAAAACATTACAACATCACAAAGCACACGATATAAGTATCTGGTTACTTTTTAGGGTTCCGTACCCGAAGGGTCCATCCGAAGGGTATTGCTGTCTCGCACG
This sequence comes from Epiblema foenella, assembly GCA_963556455.1. Classification (NCBI taxonomy): domain Eukaryota; kingdom Metazoa; phylum Arthropoda; class Insecta; order Lepidoptera; family Tortricidae; genus Epiblema; species Epiblema foenella. The sequence continues at coordinate 15,973,959 of OY747112.1, forward strand.
TGTCTGTCGCCCGTCACACAGATTTTACAGCCAAACGGCTGGTGCTAGTCTTCAATTTTCACAGTATAAGCATCTCGTTCTTGTCCTAAAGCCATACAAATTTTCAAAAAATTGACAATTTTTGAAATATCCTCTAAAGTATTTGACATATGTCCATTTTTAATTTGTAGCATTCTTTTTCTTAACCATCAACTATGAAATAAATGACTTAAAGTACGAAATAATATCGTAAAACGCAATTAACCGATTTTAACCGGTTAATTGTATGAAGACGAAACCGGTTTCCGAGCCCTGCTTTATTATACACAATAACAGGTTAAAACAATACCACATGACACATAAGATTAATTTACAAAGGCGAACTTAAGAGCGCTTTAATAAAATGTAACAGGTCCACTAGCGCCACTCGTAAATAATTGTGATTGTTTAAATTTAACGGTAGATATCTAAAAAAAGGGGGGCTACGTACTGTATTTTGTATTTAAGTATGTTTTGAATCCATCAAACTAGTTATCACGTTGCTGGATTCGTCAATCTATGCGTCCAAAGTTAAAACGGCCGTTTTATTTTTGAGCTCATAGAGAGACCAATCTAGCAACGTAAAAAATAGTTTGATGGATTCAAAAAGTACTTAAATACAAACTACAGTACGTAGCGGCCCCCTTTTTTAGTTATATATCATTAAAGTTAAATAATTACAATTATTTACGAGTGGCGCTAGTGGACCTGTTACATTTTATTAAAGCGCTCTTAACTATATAAACGGAATTTCATGCAAAAAAGCCCTCCATAAATCATTGCAAAGCCCGCAAACCAACCGCAAACCACTTGCCTACCATTTATTCGGAGCCAGAAGCCCCTATTTACTCCGCACTGATTTAAAGGACACTAACTGGTGATGCTATCATGCCTGCGAAAACAGTGTGGTTTGGTTTCAGTCTATTCACAGTTGTGAAACGCAGATTTTCAACTTAATTTACCACTCATACGCAAATTCTCATTTACACCCTAGGAAGAATAGCATGCGATTTTGACTATCACTACATAGTATAAAACAAAGTCGCTTTCTCTGTCCCTATATCCCTATGTATGCTTAAATCTTTAAAACTACGCAACGGATTTTGATGCGTTTTTTTTTAATAGAAAGAGTGATTGAAGAGGGAGGTTTATATGTACAATAACATCTATTAAATAGTGCACCCGTGCGAAGCCGGGGCGGGTCGCTAGTTAAATATAAATAAATAACGAACTATTTAATGTGTTGAAAAAGAAACTGATAAGAACTTGCTATGATCCCAGATTTGGCGCCGACCATAAACGAAGTTTTTCCTCTCTGTCTCACTTATATGTAAACTTGCAAGTGCGACAGAGAGGGAGAAGTTCGTTTGCTGTTCGCGGTAGCGCCACAGCATTACTGTGCAGCGGGGGAACGCCACCTACTGGCTGGCCAAGACACTTCTTGGGTTCATTTCCGCCAATTAGCGATCTTGGGGACGGTGTATAGGGTATTTATTTGTTCTGACGACCGGTTTAGCCTAGTGGGTAGTGCACCTGCCTGTGAAGCTGACGGTCCTGGGTTCGAATCCCGGTCAGGGCAAATATTTGAGTGATGAGCATGAATATTTGTTTCTGAGTCTTGGATGTTTTCTATGTATTTAAGTATTTATATCTATTAAATATATCGTCGTCTAGTACCCATAACACAAGCCTTCTTGAGCTTACTGTGGGGCTAGTTCGATTTGTGTAAGATTGTCCTCTAATATTTATTATTTATTATTATTTATATTTCATTTATTTTTCATAATTAATGTCAATTTATAACTAAATTACCTTTAAATATTTATTTACCTTATTGTTTTCTGAATAGAATGCTATAAATATAAACATAAACATCCTAATAATATTATAAACGTGAAAGTTTGTGCGGATGGATGTACGTTCCGCTCTCAAAAACTACTGAACGGATCTCTATGAAACTTTCCAGTATTGTAACTTAGACATCGGAATGGGAAATAGGCTACCTTTTATCTGCGGGTAACACCGCAGGGCTCTGCTAGTAAATATATAAATATTTGTGGATAATCTTATTCAAATCAACCAGTAAGGCTAGTACTATGGGTACTAGTAGATGATATATCTTATGTAAATAATTAGATACATACTTACATAGAAAACATCTAAGACTCAGGAAAAAAATATTCGTGCTCATCACACATATAATGAGGCAGGATGCCGACGTGTTCGCAGATAGCTGGAGTACCCTGCTCTCGAAAATAAGTGAATTATGCGATTTATATTGTTAGTTCATATTAGGTCTATATTTTCTTTAATTTGTTACTGTTAGCACTGATATTGCAAATCTCATTCTGTCTAACAGACAGAAATGCATGGCCCAAACCAAATACCTAAATAGCGTAAAGAGTCTAATATTTTCATTGTATCTAGTTGGCACAGTTCTTGCATCAAACGATTCGACATGTTTTGTTTTCTTGTGTAACTACACATTGTAAATACCTATTGTTATTTTTTCCTTATTTTCTTTCAATTCTCTTTTGTTTTTTACCACTTACATTTACTTAAGTAGGTTAAGTAGTATCATTGTAATAAGCATATTTTGAAGAAAATGACTGACTGTCGAGTTTCTTTCGGCGTTTCTTCTCGGCAGTGGTTTCATGAGAAACGCTAGTAGTTTTTGACTTGTAAAAGTGCCTTTGCGGCCTACTTGCAGAATAAAATTCATTTATTTCATTTATTTCATAACATTATAGGCGCTTTGGTACCTCACTGTTAGCTTATAAATGTATGTTCTAAATAAATAAATATAAACACGACCGTTTAGTCTAGCTGGCAGTGACCCTGCCTACGAAGCTGGAGGTCCCGGGTTCGAATCCCGCGAGGTAATCACGTAACTTTATGTAATAACGGTAGATAGATTTTACTGTCAATTTTGAAGTATAAATGTATGAATGCGGGGTACTCACGTAACTTTTTTACTACCGTTAGGTAGATTTTAATGTCAAATTTTAATTGTCACTTCATACATTTATACTTCAAAATTGACAGTAAAATCTATCTACCGTTAGTATATAAAGTTACGTGATTCGCCTGCTGACAGTTAAAATTTGACATTAAAAACTACCTAACGGTAGTACAATAGTTACGTGATTACCCCGAGGAGATTCGAACCCGGGACCTCCAGCTTCGTAGGCAGGGTCACTAGCAATTAGGCTAAAACGGTCGTTACTTAAGGGTATCGGTTAAAACGGCTCGTCTATTCATAGCTCAGTCGAAATAGCAAAACTTTGAAATGTTGGTTGGTAACTTTGATGAAATTTGGTACAAATACTCATTAAAGGTCTATATTTGTCGTCTCCCAAAAGTCCCCAGGCCAGGACATTCTAGAGCCGCCATCTTGGAAAATATAATCCGTCCTTAAGAGGCCTTATAAGTTTTAAAATGTTTTGATTTCAGATTATGACAAAAGTATTGATAATGACAATAAAGTGATTAAAGGACACGATGACTTTATAAAAGATCTAGATAGTGACATAGCCATTTTTTGATTTTATTGTGTATAGTAGAATTTAAGCGGAAAAAAGCCGTTTTTAGTTTAAAAGTGGTTGTTTTAGAGTGATGTTTGAAAAGATATTTCTTAATGAAAAATCCAAAAAAAAAACATTTAAAATTTATGACATTAGGTCGCAATAGTCCCGTTCTAGGTAGTAACACAGAAAATGTCAAGATACGTGTAAATTCAAACACAAAATAGCCTAAATAGATGAGCGTTGTTAACTCATAAGGGCTCTTAAGATATTCTCATTTTATTTATTTATTTATTTAATCTTTATTGCACAAAACAAACATTATCGTACAAAAGGCGGACTTAATGCCGTATGGCATTCTCTACCAGTCAACCTTAAGGCGAAGCAGAAAGATTTGTTGGCGGTGCAACTAACAACTAACGAAACTCAAAATTAATTACATTTACTTACTTACTACTTTTATTTCTTTTCATTTTGTGCGAAATCTAAGTACCCTATTAAAATATGGTCAAGGGCAATATTGAAGCTTATTATCTGCACTGATCTGTAGTACATAACAATACAATACAAATACTCTTTATTGTACACCTCAATAAAAATACAAAGCAGTTCAGGAACAACATAGCGAGATATAAACAGAGGTAGGCAACAGGCGGTCTTATCGCTAAAGAGCAATCTCTTCCCCACAACCCTAAGACGAACAAATCTTCGTGGAGCAAAATGCATCACATGTCATCATCATCATCATTTCAGCCGAAAGACGTCCACTGCTGAACATAGGCCTCCCCCAAGGCTCGCCATTTAGACCGGTCCTGTGCCGTTCGTTTCCACCGGATTCCCGCGACCTTCACCAGGTCATCACTCCACCTTGTCGGAGGCCTACCGACAGCTCGTCTTCCGGTGCGTGGACGCCACTCAAGCAGTTTCTGGCCCCATCGACCGTCAGTCCTGCGAGCAATGTGCCCTGCCCAGGGCAGGGCACATTGCTCGCATCACATGTATTGTGAGATTTGCCTGTAATATCCTTCCAGGCGAGGTTCTCTGAACTTGAAGCTCGGAAGAATTTGAAATCTGCTCAGATTTACATAATAGAATATGAGATGACGCTGATGTTTTACAAGTGCCTAGTTTTAAGAATTACTATACTACTAAAAAAATGTCGAAAGTACCTAATTTCCAAAATCTATAACGACTTACCTTCAGATATAAAAAATAAGTGCAATACAAAAAAAATATTTAAAAAGAAAGTTAGTAACGTGTTATTAAGTAAAGTTAAAAATGCAATGCTATAATTGTTACAAACGCAGAAATAAGTTCCTAATCCCTTGCCTATTAATACTATTATACTAATCTGTACTATTAGTGTGTCTGCCCAGAACCTTAATATGTTATATTTTCGCATTAACTAAGTGAAACCTACAATAAAAATGTTATTAAGTAAATATAAATGGAGCCTCGTCTGCCAACAAACCGCGCTGTGGTTTGGCAGAATTGCGTAAGTTACGTAAACATTTGTTATTTATGTGAATAAACGATTTTTTTTTTATTAGAGATAAATAAATAAATATAAATAAATATTAGAGGACAATTTTACACAAATCGAACTAGCCCCACAGTAAGCTCAAGATGGCTTGTGTTATGGGTACTAGCGACGATATATTTAATAGATACAAATACTTAAATACATAGAAAACATCCAAGACTCAGAAACAAATATTCATGCTCATCACACAAATATTTGCCCTGACCGGGATTCGAACCCAGGACCGTCAGCTTCAAAGGCAGGTGCACTACCCACTAGGCTAAACCGGTCGTCTCAAAAAAGAAGAAAGAAATGTTACAAAAAAGAAGAGAAAATGGATTAAAAAGATGGTTAAGTGCTGATAGTTTGCTGCCACCTGCAAATCAAGATGCTTGATGGATGCCAACAATTGAAGTGGTGTTAGATTTATCCTTATTCTGACCACGTGTTGGCGCACTTTGTCTTTAATATTCAACATGGCGGGCGTGAGAGGACGTCAAATCCAAAATCATAACTTTGCTTCTAGCCCTCAAATTACTTGGCGGATTTAAATGAACGTGACAACAGTAGATAACCCAGATCGCCTACTTCGTATCGTGCCGTCCCTTTCGCTTTCGTGTTATACACTATATGAGTGAAAGGGACGTCATGGTACGAAGTTCGGATTTCGAAGTTCGGAGTAGGCCCTCAGGAACACGCCAGTGCTATAGTATAAAATAAATATAATTAATGCTGGGCGTGTTACTAGGACTTCGTAATGGAATGACCAAAACAGATTTTAGGGTAAATGGGATCAATTCGAGTGACAGCTGTGAATTTTACTACACACGAACATTGAAACTTCTAGATACATTGCTTAAAAAATTAACTTCGAGGACGGGGGACAAAATGCTACCTTGAAAAAATTAATTCATTTTTATTACATTTGCTTGTATTTGGCAATCCATTTACAAAATGAAAGCTAATTTAATTTAACACCGAAAATTCCTGTCGCTTAATTTTTTACACACTTAAATAGCATGCCCATACAGTTTAGGCCTTTAGTTAAGATCTTGTTTTGTTTTTGTTCTATATTTTAATTATTGCTTAATAAATAGAAATAATAAAAAATATATTATATATATATATATATATATATGTAAGAAATATTAAAGTTCAGAAATAGATTTCCACAATAAAGGTAGGAGGTTGTCTGGAAGAAATCGATCTTTAGCGACAAGACCGTTTGTTGTTTGCCTCTACTCATTGTGTTTTTGTACTGTACTATATCCTTTAATTGAGGTGTGCAATAAAGAGTATTTGTATTGTATTGTAAAGGTTTATTTTTTTGTCAAACTAGTTTTTGATGTAAAATTAAATAAGCTTTAAGGGTCGGTTGCACCAACATACGATCACAGGCCGGTCATCGTCAAATATGGCGCCGGCAGATGTCATCCCATAGACACTTGTCAAACTTTCCATACAGTCAGATTTTAACGAACACCGCTTACGATTACAGACGGTTTGGTGCAACCCACCCTTAGTCTGTCAATGGATTTCCATAAAAATGCGAATGTAATAAAAAATAAGTACATTTGAGGCACTGGTCCCACCGGCGAGAGTAGCGAGTAATCTCATAGTAATTCTACTCGCTTGAGCGAGAAAACGAGTAGAATTACTATGAGAGTATTCGCTGCTCGCCGGCGGTGGGACCAGTGCCTTAAGGTAGCGTTTCATCCCCATGCATCCATCCATTAAGGCCTATAAACATAGGTTTCAATGTACGTGCATAGTGAAATTGAAAGTTGTCATTCGCAATTCTAGTAGATCCTTTAAAAAAACCACTGACATGCAAATAGTTGCAATTAACAGGCACGTAAGTGTTTTTAACAGTTTGTCTTCAGTGGCGTGCCTTTAGCGCCGACGCCTTAGATGCTATCTTTAATAGCTACTGATAGCCTGTTAGCTAGATTTTATTCACTTTAATCTGTTCAAGCCTAGCCAACCTTAATGTAGGGTATGCGAATAAAATTTATTTCCATCAGCTAGTACCTACGTTTTCTATGTATTTATCTAAAAACTCAGTGGCCCAGCGGCGCCCGCGTACCGCGTGCGGTATGCGAGGTTAAGCAACGTGGGCATAGGTCAGTTATTCGATGGGTCGCTTGAGTCGTTATAAACGAGCACTCCCGTGCTTTGGAAGGCACATTAAGCCGTTGATCCTGGCTGCTGTCTATGATAGCAGTCGTTAAGCCAAGTTAGAGGCCTTCGGGCGGCTCGAGAACTTCTAACAGTCAAGTTGCCCACTCAATTGACAAGCCTAATTCTAATAAGGTCTGGGTTTCCTCGGGTTGGAAGGTCAGATGGTCGCCTATGCCAACTCTTGGGATTAGGTAGCGGACCCCGGGCATCCTTTAGGATGCAACTGTACCGGGATAACGCTAGGATGATGATGAGTACCTACGTGGAGCGGTCGTGGCCTAGCGGTGCCCGTGTGCCGCGTGTGGTATGCGAGGTTGAGCTGTTGCTCAGCCACATAGGCCAGGGTCAGTTCTTGGATGGGTGGTGGTGCTAAATAAAAACAAACTCAAAAGGTTGCTATTGAACACCTCAACGCAAGATGCTTAATATTAATTAAATAAGCTAGTACCCATCTTGTTTTACATTCAAAGGATAGGGATTAATTTCTTTATTACTTAGGTCATTAGATACTATAACTTGGTACAAAAAATGAAAGTGAGTGTAATATTTCGCTGATAAACTTAACGTTTGGCGAAACGGAAACAAATGTAAACTGTACCATACTTTTTTGGGAAAAATAAACTAAAAAAAAATAATGTTGAAACAAAAACTGGCAACAAAATAAATAAAGTACCTACGTAGACATAGAGTGAAAAATTAATGAGGAAAGAGGAAGAAGAAGATCGAGATCCGATTAGGAGCGGTTAATGGATAAACAGACAGATAGATGCAGGAATCGTTGGTAGTGACCAACAAGGATATAAATAAAAGAGTTACAAACTTTTTAAAAAGTGGAAAGTGGCATATTAAAGACCGCACAGGTCGTATTCAGCCAATTGAACTCGTATTTTTCTGTTTGTAAACGCGACGTTTTTGTATGTTTCAAATAGTTTGCGTTTTTCGATAGAAAAATACACATGCGATTCTGTTAAAAAAAACTAAACGGCGGGAAAACATGAAGTGTTTGACGTTTTAAGGTTATGTTACTCAAATCTTTATCTCATCAAGTGAAATGTAAATTTCTTTTGAGTAATGAATGTCTTCAACCCGAAATTTTAATTCAAATTACATCTCATTTCCCCCATTTTTGGAAAAGCACTATATTAGCCTCGGCCGGATTGGCAATTGCAGGCTTCGTATTATAATTAAACGGACTCGCAAGCTCGTCCGTTTAAACAAATACCCAGCCTGGAATTGACTCCTTCCCGGCCACGGCAATAATGTACTATTATTTCCCTTTTTTTTTAAATATTAAGTACATGCTAACTTAACTTTTAACTTATATAGATGTTACAATGATATAGTGGACGTCAAATAATTTTGTATTATTTTCAAGAACGACTCGATCCGCGTAGATCTCCATTCCCCACTAAAATCCTCACGAATTCCGTTCATAAAGTCGTTCAGTTCGGCTTCAATACTTTTCACAATAAAGGTCGTAACTGAAACGAATTTACTTTGAAAGTTCGTCATTGGTTCCATGTATGGCGTAGCACTTCACAGTTCGTAGCATTTCGTAGCGATCCGTAGCTGCTACGCAATTATGTTTCATTTATTTATTTATATAAAAAGGTACACTTTATAGACATCACACAATAAATGGAACAGTTAAGTTTGCACAAAATCAGTAGTTTATAGACCAGCATGACATCCAAAGCAAGTGCACACAGCATGATCAATAAGTAAGCGCATAATTGACCAAGTGCACATACAGCACTAGTGTCAAGTCGACCAACACAGAGCAGGGTTAATTACATGGTTAAATCTAATCAAGTTCAGCATTCAATAACACAGATACCCTACTCTATTTCAGCCAAGTCGAGCCAATGATGCATCAACATAATTTCTGTAGATATACCTTGTTTTTGTAGCATTAGAAAGAATGACGAAATTTTCGAAAGGCTCATTCTGGAGCGTGTCACTAAGTCCATAGAGATCATTATAGATCAGCAAGCAGGCTTCAGGCTCCTTTACACAAATAAGAAGAAGAAAGAATGACAGAGAACGACTTACAAGGTTTTCTATCAGGCACGTCCTACAGTAAAAGTGTCAAATAATCTCAGTGAATATTAAAAACGTTATTTCATGCTTAGATTATACATTGTTATTCAAAAATAAGAAAACATGTTTTAATTCTGAAGACCGGTTTAGCCTAGTGAGTAGTGCACCTGCCTGTGAAGCTGACGGTCCTGGGTTCGAATCCCGGTCAGGGCAAATATTTGTGTGATGAGCATGAATATTTGTTTCTGAGTCTTGGATGTTTTCTATGTATTTAAGTATTTATATCTATTAAATATATTGTCGTCTAGTACCCATAACACAAGCCTTCTTGAGCTTACTGTGGAGCTAGTTCGATTTGTGTAAGATTGTCCTCTAAAAAATATATTTAATTTACATTGAATTGTATCTATTTTTAAACGATCAGGCATCAAATATTTTTTTAAATTCGTTTCGTTTCATTCATCTAAAAGATGGACACTAAAAAACCTATTGAAGTAGAGATTGTAAGAAGTCGGTTCGGGTTTTAAAAAAGTAATTTGTCATAGTCACTAACTTTCGTTTATTCTGATCTTTTGTGCGAATAATGCGAATTAAATGTGTTTACTACCACTGCTTCTTAGGCGTGTTTACCCAATTACTAATCTTCAAAAAACACGGTAAGTATAGCTATTATACGTATATTATCAGTTCCCATAAAAATGTTATTGGGTTTTGAATCTTATTGTTTTGTTTAACTTGTGTTTATTTGTGTCTAAGAAATTACCGACTTCCCATAAAAATGTTATTGGATTTTGAATCTTATTGTTTTGTTTAACTTGTGTTTACTTGTGTCTAAGATATTTTTTCTCTTTGGGCAATCGTTTACGATTTAAAAAAAAAAACAAAAATATTAAATAAATAATAAATAATAATAAATATTTTTGGACAATCTTACACAAATCAACCTAGTCCCAAACTAAGCAAAGTTTGTACTATGGGTACCAAGTGACGATATACATACTTATATAAAATGGTGATAACAACCGGAATTCAAACACACAATACCGTACCTTATATTGACATTTCCGAAATAAATGATTATTATTAAATAAATAATAATTATTATTATTATATACATACATAAACTCACGCCTTTTTTTAACCTGACTGTGCGGAATGTATTATGTACGCAGCAATGCGGTTTAATATATTCGGTAGCGATATGCTAGAGGAGAGCGAATTGAGGGATGTCAACCTTAAAGATGTCCTTCTCTTCTGCAGGAAAATAGGAAGAATGGAAGAAGATTGTGTGGGAATGCCGCCGGGACAGTAACCTTAAGCTCGGACTTCAAGGGAATTGGGCTGAATGATCCTGACCTGCGATCGACAGCCCGCCTGCTTCCGGCCAGGCGTCCCTACACTACATCTACATCTAACCTGGCTGTTGCTTTATAGGCCGGGCCCAATCAACCTCATGCCTGTATTCCCAAAAGGGGGTAGGCAGAGGCAGACACACATGAAATTCATTTCCAGTGCCACATATAGCTTTAAAGATGCAGAAAGTGTGATATTGCAGTGATAGGTTGCTAGTCCATAGCCCACAACACACTACAACTCGGTTCCCATTACCGACGCCCACGGGAAGGAAGGGGGAAGTGCTATTCTAACCCGGCACCACACGGGGCTTATATAGATACTAGCTTTTGCCCGCGACCTCGTCCGCGTGGAACACCTGTACGTATAGAGTTTCAGAGTAAGTAGTAAAGATGTGTGTAAAGAAGATGAAATAACATGTATTTTACTGATACTGCAATTAAACCTCTTTCTAAATAATACAAAAATATGAAGTGAGGGCCAAGTATTCCAAAATCTGCATTTAAAAAAAGTGTCTGAAAATTATGTACATGGAAAAGTAGAATGGCCACCCCAGTAAATTAGCACACATATATTAATTAGTTAATTATTTCACTGAACTATTTACCTAAGTATGAACAGTTCTGAAAGTAAAAGCTGAGTAAAACTTATGCTATGAGCATGCGAAACTCGAAGTTGCGAACTCTTTTTCTAGTTAAGAAAGACGTAAGTTACCCGGATTTCCACTTAAAATAATACCTTTAGGGGAAGAAAAGAGAACTATGCTCGAAGTTTCATATCGAGTACGTTGTTATGTTCACATTGGAATTACAGTGGTTTGTTAAGGATGGGTTAATCTATCTATCTATCTTCTATTTATACATATAATAAAGCTGTAGAGGTTCGAACATCTGTACATCTATCTATCTATCTATCTTCTATACATATAATAAAGCTGTGGAGAGTCGAACATCTGTACATCTATCTATCTATCTATCTATCTTCTATACATATAATAAAGCTGTAGAGGGTCGAAAATCTGTACATTGAAGATATGAGCATCTATCAATCTATCCATATAATAAAGCTGTAGAGAGTCGAAAATCTGTACATCTATCTATCTTCTATACAATTATAATAAAGCTGTAGAGGGTCAAAAATCTGCACATTGAAGATAATGAACATAATAATCGATTGAGGGGTCTTAGCATCGATAACAGGACACATTTCAGCAGTTTTTAGATTTTATGTTTGTTTGTCTGTCTGTTTATTTGTCTAGGCATCACATGAAATAAGCTAATAGATATTCGTACAACCTTCACTAGTAAGTTTATTGGATCTTCGGCCAGGTTATAGAAGATTGGGGATGAAAGGGGGTGAAAAGAGTTGAACTTTTTATGGCAAGTCCTTCAATACGTGTTAAGCTAGTATTAATATAAGTTTCTTTCAAAAATAGGGATGTTAACATCAATTAAGAAAATCAATAACTTTAATTTTTCTCGAAAAAGGAACAAATCCGCAACCAAATGGCAAAAAAAGAAACTTTGATTGACTTTGATTGTTGAAAATATAATTTCATGAATAAGTACACTTTTTGTTTAATTGAACCTTTTTTTCTGAAAAGGTATAGTCAACCAGAAGCGAAGGGAGGGGGCATATTCTGTCGCTTTTTCGCAAAACGCACCTCTGTATTGAAGAAAAACATCCATTAGATTAAGAGCAATGTCACTGGTCCAAACTTAAATGTAGCATCGTGTCAAGTAAGAAAATCTCTGCGACATTAGTGGGCTTAAGTCTAAGAACAAAATACCCAACCACTATGTTGATCCGTCCCCGACATGTGAGGAAAATCTACTAAGTGACACGAAAAATGGGAAAATGTTTTCAACTGGTAATTCTTCTTTGATACCGTAAACTGGGGTGACTTTAGAACAAAACGGGGCCACTTTAATAACAACTTTAAATCTGAAATTGTTAACATTGTTAACATTCCCGTGCCTATACATAAATGAAGTCTGCCTATTTGTTAAAGCTAATAGCCAATTGTTTAAAGAAAAGCAACCCAGATCAAGGCTTCAAGCTAAATATCCCTATCTTCCCTATATAAAAAGAATCTCGCGGCCATGGGAGTCAAGATTTATAATCACCTCCCATATGAACTGAAGATGTTACCGCTGAAATCATTTAAAACGAAACTGTTCTCTTGGTTAACAAATAAGTGCTTTTATAGTTTAAGTGAATATTTTTTTGAAATCTAACAGTTAAATTGCTGTAATAGGTAATAATTAATTAATATTGTATACCTCAGGCAGGTAGAAAATGGAGACTGTAAAAATTACTAACCACCTATGTAACCCATTTTCATGCAATAAATACATTTTTACTTTTACTTTACTTTACTCTTTATCAAGCTCAATACACACGAGTATTTAAGTTATTATAAAAGACAAAATATCGATTATTCACCACAAAACCAAAAGTCAGAGGCTCAGACTGCTATAAGTTTTTTCTAAACAAAACACAAACGAACGCGTTTGCGTATAGTCTCAATTTGTATGCTGGGCACGTGAGCAGCGCCTCTGGTGACCTTTAATGAAACGTAAACGCGTTCGTTTGTGTTTTGTTTAGAGAAACTTACAGTGATACTGACCTCCACAATTATGCGTAGACGTTACTCATTTTGAAGTCAATATAAGACGAGGTCATTCTATTGCAAATGTCCTGCTCTAACACGCATGAATTTGCAATTAACCATCTCGCTCTCTTCAAGCTCTGAAACATTTTAATAGATTTTTGGATACTGGATCACTTACGAAAAATGTATCCAGTTATTGTGTTAGAACAATAAAAAATATATCCTTTAAGTAAAAAATATCACTGTCCTGGACAATTAAGAAAGTGGCAGCATTTAAGTTTATTTTTACTATGATATTTAGGATTTTTTGACAAGCATTATTCAATACCGTAAACTGGGGTGACTTTAAGAAGAAACGGTGCTACTTTGATACATATATTCATCACTAAGTAATTCTAGTTTGATTCAGTTTAGTAAATAGTTAGGAAATTAATTATTGTATTACTTGACTCAGGCCGGGTTTTATAAAGATCCATTAGACCAAATGTCAGATCAAATTTCAGTAACTCAGTACATTTCTTGACATAACAAACCGACATAAGGTCTAACGGATCTTTATAAAACCGAGCCTCAAGGTTCAATAAATAGAAAAGTAAAACACGGCATAGAAACTGAATTTTTAAAGTCGCCCCTCAATTTGAAAGTAAAAGTTATTGTGTTTTTTTTTGTATCTTTTTCAGTCTATACTTATTTTTGCTTAGTGTAATTCTACATTATTTCTTCACACTGGAAGATCAAACTTCGATATTTTCGTCAGATTCTGAATTGACCTTGCCTTAAATACGTGCTCATGGAATTATATACCATCAGGCGGGGGAATGTACACATTAATATGACATTTTATCGTCTGAATGACATGATTTTTGTTCTCATCATGCCTATAATTCCTGTGTCCTAAATAACTAGCTACATTTCAATGAAAATTATTTAATGGATTAATATAATTTTAATAAATTCAATTTTGATCAGAACGACGCCATGTTACCAGTGACGTCATACCACTACAAACAGCTGCTGTCAAAACAATATTTGCTAGTTGATATAGGATTCTTCGAAGTGTCACGAGAAAAGGTTAGTTCAGTGTGACGTCATATAAGCACTGGATTGCGTTTTAGTGCGAAAATTTTAATGGAATTAAATAAGTATAGATTTCAAATTAAGTAAGCAAAAATATATACATATTTTTTAAGCCTAACTGAAACGTTTCATTTCACATTACGAGAATTTTAAAATGTTAAAACAGATAATAAAAAATTAGCAAGTACCGTAAACCGTGGTTAATTTCAAATTGAGGGGCGACTTTAAATATTCAGTTTTTAAGCCGTGTTTTACTTTTTATTTAGTTAACCTTGAGTCAAGTTATACATTCGTTAATTTCCTAAGTATTTACTAAACTCAATCAAATTGGAAATACTTAGTGATGAATATCTTAGTGTTTTATATGTATCAAAGTAGCCCCGTTTTTTCTTATAGTCACCCCAGTTTACGGTACCCAGTTGTTAATTTCACCGTCGCCAATAAAATATTTTTCCAATTCGTCACATTGTAAGAAACTCCTAAAGTCTATATTAATAAGAGGTAAGATGGTTTATTCTTTGGCTGGTTGTAAAAAACACATTTTTCTATCGTAAAAGAACGCTTAAAAACGCTTGATAAGATCTTAATGAAATTGCTTCGGAAGCCTTTTTTATATTTACTTTAAAATCCCAGCTCACTCACAGATTATTTAATGAAGCAGAACCACAGTGCCTTTACCATGAGTTTACTCGCTAGCGACTGCGTAAAAATTTGTATGGGCAAAAGTACAGCGTCTCTGGCGGTTAAGCAATGGAACTAAGAATCGGCATACTAAATCGTTTACCCAGTCGCTAGCGAGTACGGTCATGCAAACTCATGCTAAAGGCACTGTTGAGATTTCCATCGGCATGCGCTCGGGAGGAGACGCGCGGGCGGCAGACACAGCGCGACGTCATCATCGCGGACGGCGCGGCCACCCGCGAGCGACACTCGGCTTCACGAACCCCACCGGCAACGGACGACTCTCTTTTTAAAATTACCTTTTGTTTGGCCAGGTTCCCTAGAAATTACAAAGACTATTAGAAATTACAGTCCACTTTTATTTAAGTCCCAGTAGGACCCTAACAACCACTTAAAAAAAAAGAAAGGTTGTCTGGAAGAGATTTATTTTGTTACCATTATTAATCTTACCGAATCATAAATGTATTTCTGTATTAGTGATGCAATAAAGAATATTATTATTATTATTAAGACTCCTTATCAGTTAAAAACGCTCATCTATTTAGGCGATTTTCTGATTGAATTGACACGTATCTTGACATTTTGTCACTGTCACTATCTAGAACAGGACTATTGCGACCTAATGTCATAAATTTTAAATATATTTTTTGCACTTTTCATTAAGAAATATCGTTTCAAACATCACTCCAAATCGACCATTTTCAAGCTAAAAACTGTGTTTTTCCTTTTAAATTCTAGTCATCATCATCATCATCATTTCAGCCGAAAGACGTCCACTGCTGAACATAGGCCTCCCCCAATTTGGGGGGGGGGGGGATTTGCCATAGTCGCCACGCTTGGCAAGCGGGTTGGCGACCGCAGTTTTAAATTCTAGTACACACAATAAAATCAAAAAATGGCTATGTTACTATCTAAAACTAAAATAAAATCATCGTATCCTTTAATCACATTATTGTTATTATCAATACTTTTGTCATAATTTGAAATCAAAACATTTTAAAACTTTAATATACATACTCCTTAATCCAGTAAAAATTTTAATTGTTAAATTAGTTCAACAAAGTATATACCAAAAAGAAACCAACGATCCGATTGGCTGTCGACATGGTTTCTGATTGGTGGATTTAATATGGTAAAGTTTTTTGATTGGTCAAATTAGAATGTTATGTAAATCATAGATTTGTATTCATATTTTCCCTAGGGGTTAAATGTATTACTTTAGCCCCGCTTGATAACCCTAATATGACACTTTTCGAGCATGAGAAGATTTTTTTTCTATCAGCAAAAAGGCATTTGTTTTAGAGGTATCCGACTGGCTAAGGCTTGGTTTTATAAAGATCCGTTAGGTCAAAAAATGTACTGAGTTACTGAAATTTGATCTGACATTTTGTCTAACGGATCTTTATAAAACCCGGCCTAAGTATATAAGAACACCAATTTGTATATAAGTAATCCGAGTAACGCTGTACTTATAATCCAAACGGGTCCCACGGGCACCGTAACAATTTAAGTTACACCATTACATTTTAATTACACATTAACTCCGCCTTAACAGGAAGCTTGAAAGGTGGCACCCATCCATACTAATATAATCGAGCATTTGTTTTGGAATGCACATATTCACTGTGTTTGATTATGCCTATTTTAATATTGCTAGATATAGGGTAGACGTACCAACGCTCGACACCTATGCCCAATAGTTGACACATAGATACTGTTCGATTTTATTACCTACTAGCGACCCGCCCCGGCTTCGCACGGGTGCACTATTTAATGGATGTTATTATACATATAAACCTTCCTCTTCAATCACTCTATCTATTAAAAAAAACCGCATCAAAATCCGTTGCGTAGTTTTAAAGATTTAAGCATACAAAGGGATATAGGGATGTAGGGACAGAGAAAGCGACTTTATTTTATACTATGTAGTGATAATGATTTCAGATCGGAAGTGATAAGTATTGGGGGGCTACTGGGAAATTTAAACTATGGGAAATCAATGGATAACTTATATTGGCCTTCTTTTATGTAATTATCAATACGTCATGGTTGTCTACGGCTGTAGTTGTCCTGAATACCGAAAAGTAAATAAAATAAATAAATATAATAGAATTGCGTAAGTGTGTCCGTCTGTTTGTTAGCGCTTTCACGCTTAAACCGCTTAACTGATTGAGATCTGGTAGTTTGAGTTCCGGGGAAGTACGAAATATTTCACGACAAAAACGGCAAATTGTTTTTATTACCTACTACACTTAAATTGTTTTATTTTATTTTAATGAAT
Organism: Epiblema foenella; assembly: GCA_963556455.1. NCBI lineage: Eukaryota > Metazoa > Arthropoda > Insecta > Lepidoptera > Tortricidae > Epiblema > Epiblema foenella. Next base: position 15,991,250 of record OY747112.1, read on the forward strand.
GTAAATGCGCTCACGGGCTTACTTAGTGCATGCTTGAATTAATCTCATGAAGTGAAATGTAATATTTCTTTTGAGATAATAAATATCTTTAACCACAAATTTCCCTTAGCGTGACGTCACTCTTGCGTGTGAATCAGTGTGGAGCGTTTTCAATGCTCGTACTACGCTGTATTTTGCCTCTCATTCGTATATTGTATTGCTTGAATTGTAGTTGGTCCCATACAAACATTTGATCATCTGTAAAAACTGGTTTGAATTGCATTTTTTGTCATCATGGTTATTGGTGGCACATGCGAGAGTCATGGTATTCATGGAGAGACGCCTTTGCCCAGCATTGGGACACCCATATTGGTCATTTTCAGTTGTAAAAACAAAAGTTGAATGAAGATTACCCCTAACTAATGACATTTCGTAGTATCGAGGTGCAAAGTTATATCGAACGTGGTAAGAACTACCTCGTCAAAATTTTATAATTGTTCATTTACATTCCGGGCTCTCCGTCTCTGGAACTCCCTTCCAGTTGAATTAAGACGTGCTAAATCGATTGCTATTTTTAAATCCCATATAAAGAATATTATTTGTCTCTCCCTTAAAATTTTTAATTAATTATTATTATATTTTTACTATTCTATAGCATTGATACATATAATTATATATTATATATATGTATATTTTTATGTATGTATATTCGTATATTATTTAAGTATGTGTATTTATATTGAATAGTTGTTTTGGAATCTTTTTTTTCTCATTGTAATAGTTTATGCACAACCTACTTTTCAGCTTTATATTTCATTTCTCCATTACCCAAAGGTTGTCTGGAAGAGATCGCTCTTTAGCGATAAGACCGCCTGTTGTTCTGCCTCTGTCTCCCTGTATCTATGTTTTTTGTTTTTTCTGTGCTATTTTATTATGTGAGGTGTGCAATAAAGAGTATAACTTCATAGTGACATGAGTCATATTGTTTTGCTTGTGTGTATGCGCTAACAAGCCTTCTCGAACATCTGCCGAGCTGTAGTAAGTGTGCGGAATGACTTTCAGCCTGATTTGGTCATTGTCCGTTGTAAAAACAAAAGTTGTCCACCCGGTGGTCAATAGTTAACGGCTTATGCACATGTTATTTTATGTTTTTTAATAAAAACATAAAATTACATGTGCATAAGCCGGAATCATGGATTTATAGCTACGGAAACAGCGTTTGTGCGGGTTACTAGACCAATCCAAAACTAAGCTTTTTGGCCCTTAAGTTTTGATATGTCCACGGAAAAGACACGAACCTAAATCTGACAATGACCTGATATTATTGATGAATGATCTGATATTTACGTATGTATTTGTATATATAATTCCGTGGTAAATGTATATTAGTTACGATTCTATGTATGTTTATTCTTTCGAAATCGTTTAACTTTTATGAATTATTTTCTCATTGCACCCACATTTGCTAGTTTCTGTTTGGTCCTATGGTCGACTGGTAGAGAATGCCTCATGGCATTAAGTCCGCCCTTTGTACTTATATTCTTTTTGTGCAATAAAGTTTAAATGAATAAATAAATGACCCATATACGCTAGGGAACAATACATTAACTGCGCTGTTTTACTATGTGCACCAAGTTATCTTAAGTTCAGTTTTTCCTGAGAGAAATTTTCACACTAACTTCAAGTCAGCTGCTAATTAGGAGAAGAAGCGAAATTGATTAGTAAGAAGATTAGTTCAAACGGAGAAAAGTAATGCGGATTTATTTACGTTGCGCTTGAGAAAAACGGACCTTTTTAAATTTGGTATAGAATATGATATGATATGATTTATTTATCTCACAATATACAATTATCACTTCAAATTAAGCATAGTGAATTTTTAAGGAACTGAAGTTGTGATTGTCAGTTACGTAACATTTAATTCAAATTGCATTAAAATTATTGATATTGACATTTTTAACTGTACAATAGCACAACTTATAAATGCATTTAAATAATTGAATATAACTGGAATTTACAACTTGCTTAAACGTAGGTACCTACTTACGATGTATTTTAACAGAGGTATCAATTTCATTGATTTGCTTTATAAGTATGTAACTTGTTATTGTAAAATACAAGTTAACCTGTTTTATTTTGTATGAAACTATAGATCTGTTCTTCTTTTCTTTATTTTTTTTTGTTTCATAAAACTATGTATGACTGTTTGTTTCTGAAAAAATAAATAAAAAAATATCAATATTTTACAAGTATGTATATAACATGTCAACAAGTTACAAAATAAAGATTCAAGATTAAGATGTCAATACATTAAAATGAAGACCATTCACCATCTCAGGATCGTCATTAATCCTACGACTACCCACATAATTCAAATAACTAAATAATTCAGATGTCATACAAATAAAATATAATACAATGTAATAAATTCAATCAGTAATGTCATAGTACTAATAATTCAATCAGTAATTTTATAGAATAGAATAAAGTTTATTGTTCAAAAGTTGTTGTTTAATCTAACTTTAAAAAGCTACTGTGGCCCGGAGGTTCTAGACTGCGGTTAAAGAGTGCAAATACTGACTGGTATACTAATGAGATAGTGTAACTTTAGTAGGGCCATGGAGTCCGGACGCCCAAAATTTAATAAAAAATATAAAGAAAAAACTACGGGAGTCCAACGTAGATCGCAGGGCTGGCTCATTCCTCTGCCAAAGGATAGGCATTGCGATCCAGCGGGGGAATGTAGCCAGCCTCGTGGATAGCCTGCCACAGGGGATAGATTTGGGGAACCTTTATTAGGTTTATATTTAGTAATAGGTTAGTTTTAATGTTATCTTTACTGCCATAACATGTTATATGTCTTTATACAATAAAATATTCACTTTAGTAGAAAATATCATAATTACCGACGAAAGGAAACCTACATAAAAACAGACAGACGAAGTTTGTATGGAGACGAGAGTTGTCTTGTCTCTATACAAGACGATCTTAATCCAATCCAGTTACCTTAAGCCATAGATAATTACTTAAATCTCCCCTAATTTATAGCAAACACCCTCATAATAGTTACGTCATAGACTAGTAAATTTTATAAACTGCCAAGGTCTTTACATTGACGTGAGCTTACTGATGTCGCAGAGATTTCCTCATTTGACGGAAAGAAAGAAAAGAAAAAAAAAACACCGGTCCAGTGCGAATCCGACTCGCGCACCGAGGGTTCTGTACACAGATGTGTACAGTACTGGTTTCAACCTTATTCATTCAGGATAATATCAACAACATGGTGTAGAAAATGAACGCCATGGGTACAGCGCCGATAGATATCTGCGAATTTTGTTACAAATTTGAGAAAGTCAACAACTTAGTATGTATGGTGGTTTTTCAAGGATAATTCTTCATCACGTGAACCGATTACAATTTTTTATTTGAAAGAAGGTAAAATACATACAAAGGTGATTAAATTACAAACATAGTATAGAATTTTTTTTATGATAATAAAAGAAAAACTAGATGGGCCTATAGTTATATTTGTCCTGTAATATATATATATTGATTTCAATGTTACGTAATAATTTCATGTTTTTTTCCTTGGTAAACTTCGGAGATAAGGGGCGAACGGTTTTTTTCTCTTAAATCGAAAATGACTCAAGGTAAAAAAAAAAAAAAAACTGCTTCAATACCTACCACTCAAGCCCTTTCATATGACGTCATTTTCACTAAACTTTCAAATTTTGAACCACCTTATTATATGTCATTTTTCACAGAAAATAAAAAATATATGTATAAAAACCTGTTTTATGCATGTAGCCCTTGTTTATAACTGTTTCAATTTCAAATCCAGAGCATAAGTAGTTCTTGAGATATTTAGCGATATGACAGACAGACAGACATACTGAGATTTTGGTACGGAACCCAAAAAAGACGTTAAATAAAAGAAATAAATATAAAAGACAAGAAAACAAATAATAGAAAGAAAGGAAAAAAGTTTATTTGCTTTAAACGAAATGGTATACAAAAAAAGAAGAAAGTAAAAAAAATGGGTATACACCAAAATTTGTCACAGCATAATATGCCACGACTGATGCGTCGTGACGCAGATTTTCAGCAATCTAATGTAGTAATATAATGCTCATTTGTAAACTCATGCGCAGAAGAAGAGCAGTACTGCTTTCGTATCGCCCCGCTTCCACGCATCCCGCGCCAGTCGGGAAGCACTCATTTAAATGTAGGAGGATGATTCTCATTTCAAAATTTAACATTTTCTTAATTATTATTATTGCACACAAAAACAAAAATATGTTGGCCACAACATGTTGTCGACTTGCAAAATCTAATAAAACGGTGTCTATTGTGGGGTCAGGTTTTTATAATAAACTACCCGAAACAATTAAAAATATTGAGTGACGTGACATTTATAAATAATTTAAAAAAATGGCTAACGGCGAAGGCCTTCTATGACATAGATGAATATGTAAATTAAATTTGTTGCATGATTTTGTAATTGTAATTTTGTTTTTGACATTTAAATTCACTATGTAATAATTTTAAAATAATGTACCTAATTCTAATTGAAATTTTTATTTTTTATTTAATCGACATAATTAAATTATTGTAACAATCTTCTGACACGTAAATTTTTTGTATATTTTATGAATTAATAAATATGAATATGAATATTTGTCCTTACCGGGCCCGGATTTTTAACGATTCGTGAGTGATTATTTGTGACATGAACTATTTTATCAGTTAGGAATCCAGGTATAGAGTAAACTGGAGTCAACAATAAGTTTAAATTGCATTCTGATTTCCTTAACTTTCACTTACCGTTCGGGCCGGTAAGGACATCAATTAACTTTAACGATGAGAATCACCCAGGAGCGCAGTAAAAAGCGGTACTGACCGGCTTACCGTTGCCACTGACAGTTGACAGTTTTCTCATATAGTACGGCCTCCGCACCGACACATCAGGAAGTCTTCTAACTACAGCACACAATGCCTCGCCGAGTTTCTTACGCCGGTTCTTCCCAAGGCAGAGGTTTATTTTATGAACCGGTTGTAACGGAACGCAGTTCTAAGCCTTAGTCACATTTAGTATGAAGTAGGTTTAAAAGGGATTTTGGTAGCGTAAGTTTATGTAAAGAACAATACTATGAAGGCACTGCTTTCTACTAATATGATGAGGGTCACTAACCTTTGAAGTCCTAGCCTGTTCTGCACGACAGTCAACGCTGTTCACAATTTCATACTGAAATTATAGTATAGAAGTTATTTTTTATACACTTAAAACCACGGAATACACACTTAAAATCACTCTGATTCAGCTAGTTTTAAGAGGAGTCATCGTTCAAACGTTTGACTGAGCTGTTCCTAGTGAATAGACTCCTGAGGAGTATGTCTTCATGGTAAATTCACTGAAAACCGCGAGATCACGTTCATTATTTAAATATTATAACAGAACTGTGCAGGTTAGAAATCGGTCCCTGATGTCTCGGATTTTGTCTGTGATGTCTCGGATAATGTATCGGATGTTTCGAATGTCGCCGAAGGCCCTGAATTGCGTCTGTAATGTCTCGGATAAAGTCTCTGATGTCTCGGATGTCGCTGAAGTCTTTGAAATGCGTCTGTGATGTCTCGGATAATGTCCCGGATGTGCCGAATGTCTTTGAAGTCTTTGAAATGTGTCTGTGATGTCTCGGATAGTGTCCCGGATGTTTCAGAAATAGGTCCCTGATGTCTCGGATTTTGTCTTCGAAGTCTCGGAAAGTCTGTCCTTAATGTCTCGGATATTGGGCTTTAAAAGGATGGAGAGGCTACAAGGTGGGCACTTAGAATTCGTCATTCAGACTGTCAAGGTCTCTGGCTTGCTTAATATAAAACTCTTGGTGGGTGATTTTATTGACATAAGGGTGGTTCGTCATTTGAGGAGATTCTCTTCATCATGAGGGATCACTTTTTGACTTATTATTTGATATTTTTGGGGATTTTGAGTTATTTTCAGTATATCTAAAAGCCAGAACTTTGTCCAGGTTGAGTATACCTGAGGAGTCATTCCCGCCTAACGGTGTCAAATGGGCATGATTCAGAGTCTTAGCTATCAGGTCTGAAGGTGACCTGACGTCTCCTTTTTACCAACACAGGAGACGATCTATCCTTCACGTTCTCACAATGCCCAGCTGGCAACGTAAACGAGGCTGCCATAGTTTGGGTCAGCATAGAGGGATATTCCTCGCTCGTTGAAATTGTGCAGTATTTGGAGAGCGGTCTTGTTAAATATATTTATATATCATCTTTATATACACAATAGGGCGTCTTACTCACTGTACCCTGTCTGCGGACCAGTGGGGGGAGACAATTTACACAGGCTTTAGCATTGCAAATCTCAGTTTAGCCGACTGAACTTTCAAAGCTTAGTTAGGGAATACGCATTCTTGGAAACTAAATCTGGTAAGAGTTTAGTTTCTACAGTTTAGTTCTATTTGGGATAGTGATAGGTTAACTTCATACACTGATTTAATATGTTCATTCTGGGATTACTGAATAGGTTCAGGATATTATGGTATTTTCTAGAGTCGGTAATTTGTACGTTAGTAGGTTTTCATAACGGTGACAAGCTGAGGCGTCTCAAATTTCAGTTTAAATTGAAAGGGTAATTAGTAATTTGGTTACTGGGATTTTAAATAGAATAGGAATAAATCTTTAAAGCTATTATTAATGACAAGCTGAGCAGTTCATTTTGTGCCAAGTGACAAGCAGAGCAGTTCATTTGTATGATTGTGCCAAGAGACAAGCAGAGCAGTTCATTGGTTTAATCTATTTAGTGACGAGCTGAGCGGTTTACTAAATAAAGATTACATAGTGACGAGCTGAGCAGTTCACTAAGGTTTAATGACAAGCTGAGCAGTTCATTAATCTAGCAATTCTTAGATTAATCTTAGAACAATTGAATTCTGGAAATAGAATTAGATCATAGTTTTCTAGGTTATACGTATAACACAGACTGGAGAGTTTCTTGGTGTTTCTTCTCTTCAGAAAACTAGGTTCCGAAACACTGGTAGATTTTATGGAATAATATCTATTGCAAATTAAACACAATAAAATAGATATTCCTTAGCTATTTTGATTTCCCCCATCCAGGCGTCAACAGTAGTGAAGTAAGTGTGTATGTTTGGAACAGAATAATTGAATTTCGTTAGCTAGCTAGGACTGATTTATAATAAAGTAATTGTTAATGTAGGAAATATTATTCTGTTCTTAGTTAAGTTTAGGATCACTACTGTGGCGGTAACGGATCATCGGTAGGTCCTGGTAGGGGCCGTATTACCACAAAACAAAAACATTCTTATTAGAGAGATATTTAGGAGATTAAAAATGATAATTTAAGTTCTAGATTTTTGAAAACAAGTTAATTAATTCATTCAAGCTAGATTTCAGTGACTAGAAAGAGAAATCCAATCCTTGACATGAATTCACATAAAAGATAATGGGTTTTATGGATCACAATTCTTCAGGGCTTCTACTCTGGACGTCTCACTTTGGCCAATTCGTAGAATTAGTTAGTTTAAATAAAATAACATTTTTAAAATTAGGTAATATATTTATTTATTTAGTAGGGGGGGGGGGGGGGATCGTTACATTTTGGCCAGGATAACCAGGATAACCAGGATAAACATGATAAACAGGATAAACAGGATAACCAGGATAAATAGGATAAATAGGATAAATGAAGCCTTAGGCTTTAATTGAGCGGACGGTGTGACAAGTTATTACTAGATTAATTTTGTATTTAATATTTTAGTAGCCTTTTGTAGGCTACATTTTGTTGCTGTGAAAACGGAGTGTGATCTTGTCAAGGTTTTGGATTTTCCTCTTTTCATTACTATAAGTAGACACAAGCTACGGAATTCTTCATTTAGGTATCTTGTAACTAGATCAAAAGGGAAATTAATTATTTAGAAGGGAACATAAAATAAGAGTTGGAGGGCAGTTTGGGAATAAACATATTATAGAATGAGGATTCCAATTTTATACTCATTTTGAATCTCGTTATTTTTTTTGTGCGGAAAAATTGACATTATACTCAATTTTGATTAAAAAGGGGTAAGTATTTCAAATTGGATATTTATTTTGAGAAACATCAATTTATGTCCTATTCCTTCTAATCCTAGGGAAATGAATTAAAATTCTTTATTGAATTTTAAGTAAAAGAAACATTTTATTTTGGGAAAGGAGATCATTTTAAAAGGGAGGGCCAGGTTTGTGATTTCATTTCATTTCATTTATTTCCAATAACAGTTTACATTGTGTTTGAAATCTTACCTATTAATTGTCAAAATTATCTATTTAATTATAGTGAATAATGATGTTAAAATAAATATTTTTTTTACAATGAGAAATATTATTATTATTAATAATAATAAAAATACCAGCTGTATCTTATTTTATACAACAAGTCAAAATGTAATTAGTCTTGTTTCGATAAATTCACTAAAATCTGTATTATCTACGTCTAATTATTATTGTTCTCCATAAATTCGTCTATCGAATAATAGCATTTGGTTAAAAGAAATCGTTTAAGTCTGATCTTAAATACGTTTACGCTGAAAATGGTCTTAAAATCTATTGGCAATTTGTTACACAAACATCGATAGAATTCCCCATGCTGTACAGTTTTTAGTTTGGGAATGAATTTCTTTGGAAAGTCGTTTCTTCTCATAGTTAGTCTCAGTTCTCTTTCTTCTTGGTCCTCGTGTTTAAATAAATGTTTGACAAGATTTGCTAATATTACGAGAATATACAAACAAGGTACAGTTAGAATTTCAAGTTTGAGGAAATGGTCCCTACATGATTCCCACTGTGGAATTTGAAGCATCGTCCTGATAGCTTTTTTTGTATTTTGAATGCAGTTTTGCCTGATAGCTTTTTTTGTATTTTGAATGCTAATTCCCCACAATGCTAAGCTGTGCTTTAGTTTCGATTCTATGAGAGCGTGATAAACCATTTTTAGTTGCTTCATTTAAACCTCGTCACGTAAACTGCGCAAGGCATAACACGCAGAGCTAATTGAGTTGCTTAGGGATTGTACTTCTTGTTTCCATGTTAACATAGAGTCTATATGAATTCCTAGAAACTTTACAGACTCATTTTGTGGTATTATGTCTCCATTTAAGCTTGAAGTTAAAAAATCTGATTCATTTCTGGAGGTCTTAAAAAAAAACAATACACTCGTTTTGTTTGTATTTATGTGCAACCTGTTTATGGAAAACCAGTCATTAAATGCCCTCAAGGTTGAGTTGACTTTATTTTTAGCTCGTCTATGTTATCTGCAGCAACGATTGCATTCGTACCGTCTGCAAATGTAACCAGTTTAGCTTCCGGTATTGTTTTATTAATGTGTATTATGACGTCGTTTACAAATATAATGAAGAAAAAAGTTTCTAAAACATTTAGAGCTAGACATGTCTTAAATTATTAGAGTTGTTAACACGGAGGGCAGGGTTTATATTTCATGTAGAGGCCTTTAAAATTATTTAAGGAATTAAAATAAAGAATTCGTAATATGATAGACTAAAATTAATTCAAACAATTTATCTAATTTTTATGTGAACAGTAGACGTCAAAATGTATATATAGAAATACAACAGCGTACCAAACAAATCAAAATTTTAAAAGCGGGGGGCAGGGATGTAAATTTAATTTAGGGTGCAATTAAAGTCACAATATTATTTTTACTTGATTTTAAGTATTCATAAAGATCTAGTAAATTTAACATTATTGTCATTTCTCAAAGAAATAAAACTAGAAAAGAGCAACATTTATGTTGTGGTTGCTCTTAAGTATTTTTGTTTGATTGGTAGAGGCTGAGCGTTAGAGAAGGGGTAGTACGGATGACTAGTTTGTATTGTTTTGAAGTTGAAGGAAGTATCGTCACAAAAGGTTGATTATTAGGATGACTTTGAAAGTATTACGAGAGGTATGAATGAGTTTCTTCTAATTGGACAAGATTTTCAGTGCAACCTAGATTTAATGATATTTGATTTCTCCAAATGTATACACATTGTGTTACCACAGTAATAGGTGCTAGGTTAAAGTCATAATATGACAAGGTCCTTATGAGACTTACTGTGTGGACACTGACTCTACAAGGGTTTAATACTAAATTCTATGATTATACACACCTCACTTCAAATGAGATAATTGAAACATATTTTTAATACAATACCGAAATCTATAATGCTATACAAGAGTTTAATGGTGTTTAAATAGATTTTGTTTAATTTATATGCGTAATCAATTAAAATATGCTAATGTAATAAGTTTATTTTTATAATAAATAAAAGGCTCATAGATGCATTTGAGTTAAGAAGTAAAAGTTCATAAAGTAATATTTCATATTTTATGCTCAACGAAGTGGGTATTTTGAAATAGAAAATGATTTTACATGTTATGGTAAAAGAGTTTTGAACAGTTATCTTGTTCGAGTGATACATACACCAATTAAGATAGGCGGCGGGTGTTTTGATGATTGAGGGTGAGTCGAACCTTGATTCTGATGATTGAACGTTTTAGTACTTACTCCAAAGGCTTATCTGTTTTGTATGGGGCGATTATGTGAGATTTATTTATAGAAAGGACAATGTTTTCTAGGGATGCCGTCTGAACAATGTAGACATAATCCCGGGGTAAATCTTTGTAATCGGGTCATTAGGGCCGATCAGCCTCACAACCTGGTTTCTCTAGCAAAGCGGGTATGCATGAGGAAAAAGTTGTCATGAATCTTATTAAGGTTTAATAATTCATTTTCACTTTTCAAATAGTCGCTGCCATTGTTATTGGTTTAAATATTCACCACATTAAAATCACTTGTAATGGAGAGATTGATATATCTTTAAATTGAAACTTTTCAAGATATTTATTAATATAAAGTTAGCGCTTTAATTATTTAAGTGAATTAAACGATATTGAAGAACGGTTTTAGTCCATAAATTGGTTAAATGAGAAATGAACATCTCAGTACTTATATAAAGAATTTCTTAATTACGTGGGGAGGTTTTGGGGTATCATTCGTTCGAACAATGTGAACAGAATCGATAGATGCCCAGCCAGATCTAGACATTCAAGTTTGATACTGCAAAATCTGATTTTATAATCTATCAGCCTCACAACCTGATACCTCAGTTAAATGGGGAAATTTGGGGAAAAGATGGTCATGGTTCATTGTGAAATTCAATGGATTACATTTTACACCAACTGAATAATGAGTATTGGATAAAGACTTCATGTGTTAATAAAGAAAAGAGGTTAAACTTAAAAATAAATTTAAGTTTTATATGCATAAATTTTAACAAAAGCAAAGCTAGTTATTGTTAATTATAAGTGCTTTAGCACTTTATTTTAAGATGATTTTTACAGACGTGATCTGAGAGATCTTATCTATAAAATTCATCGAGGGCAGCTGTAACGGAACGCAGTTCTAAGCCTTAGTCACATTTAGTATGAAGTAGGTTTAAAAGGGATTTTGGTAGCGTAAGTTTATGTAAAGAACAATACTATGAAGGCACTGCTTTCTACTAATATGATGAGGGTCACTAACCTTTGAAGTCCTAGCCTGTTCTGCACGACAGTCAACGCTGTTCACAATTTCATACTGAAATTATAGTATAGAAGTTATTTTTTATACACTTAAAACCACGGAATACACACTTAAAATCACTCTGATTCAGCTAGTTTTAAGAGGAGTCATCGTTCAAACGTTTGACTGAGCTGTTCCTAGTGAATAGACTCCTGAGGAGTATGTCTTCATGGTAAATTCACTGAAAACCGCGAGATCACGTTCATTATTTAAATATTATAACAGAACTGTGCAGGTTAGAAATCGGTCCCTGATGTCTCGGATTTTGTCTGTGATGTCTCGGATAATGTATCGGATGTTTCGAATGTCGCCGAAGGCCCTGAATTGCGTCTGTAATGTCTCGGATAAAGTCTCTGATGTCTCGGATGTCGCTGAAGTCTTTGAAATGCGTCTGTGATGTCTCGGATAATGTCCCGGATGTGCCGAATGTCTTTGAAGTCTTTGAAATGTGTCTGTGATGTCTCGGATAGTGTCCCGGATGTTTCAGAAATAGGTCCCTGATGTCTCGGATTTTGTCTTCGAAGTCTCGGAAAGTCTGTCCTTAATGTCTCGGATATTGGGCTTTAAAAGGATGGAGAGGCTACAAGGTGGGCACTTAGAATTCGTCATTCAGACTGTCAAGGTCTCTGGCTTGCTTAATATAAAACTCTTGGTGGGTGATTTTATTGACATAAGGGTGGTTCGTCATTTGAGGAGATTCTCTTCATCATGAGGGATCACTTTTTGACTTATTATTTGATATTTTTGGGGATTTTGAGTTATTTTCAGTATATCTAAAAGCCAGAACTTTGTCCAGGTTGAGTATACCTGAGGAGTCATTCCCGCCTAACGGTGTCAAATGGGCATGATTCAGAGTCTTAGCTATCAGGTCTGAAGGTGACCTGACGTCTCCTTTTTACCAACACAGGAGACGATCTATCCTTCACGTTCTCACAATGCCCAGCTGGCAACGTAAACGAGGCTGCCATAGTTTGGGTCAGCATAGAGGGATATTCCTCGCTCGTTGAAATTGTGCAGTATTTGGAGAGCGGTCTTGTTAAATATATTTATATATCATCTTTATATACACAATAGGGCGTCTTACTCACTGTACCCTGTCTGCGGACCAGTGGGGGGAGACAATTTACACAGGCTTTAGCATTGCAAATCTCAGTTTAGCCGACTGAACTTTCAAAGCTTAGTTAGGGAATACGCATTCTTGGAAACTAAATCTGGTAAGAGTTTAGTTTCTACAGTTTAGTTCTATTTGGGATAGTGATAGGTTAACTTCATACACTGATTTAATATGTTCATTCTGGGATTACTGAATAGGTTCAGGATATTATGGTATTTTCTAGAGTCGGTAATTTGTACGTTAGTAGGTTTTCATAACGGTGACAAGCTGAGGCGTCTCAAATTTCAGTTTAAATTGAAAGGGTAATTAGTAATTTGGTTACTGGGATTTTAAATAGAATAGGAATAAATCTTTAAAGCTATTATTAATGACAAGCTGAGCAGTTCATTTTGTGCCAAGTGACAAGCAGAGCAGTTCATTTGTATGATTGTGCCAAGAGACAAGCAGAGCAGTTCATTGGTTTAATCTATTTAGTGACGAGCTGAGCGGTTTACTAAATAAAGATTACATAGTGACGAGCTGAGCAGTTCACTAAGGTTTAATGACAAGCTGAGCAGTTCATTAATCTAGCAATTCTTAGATTAATCTTAGAACAATTGAATTCTGGAAATAGAATTAGATCATAGTTTTCTAGGTTATACGTATAACACAGACTGGAGAGTTTCTTGGTGTTTCTTCTCTTCAGAAAACTAGGTTCCGAAACACTGGTAGATTTTATGGAATAATATCTATTGCAAATTAAACACAATAAAATAGATATTCCTTAGCTATTTTGATTTCCCCCATCCAGGCGTCAACAGTAGTGAAGTAAGTGTGTATGTTTGGAACAGAATAATTGAATTTCGTTAGCTAGCTAGGACTGATTTATAATAAAGTAATTGTTAATGTAGGAAATATTATTCTGTTCTTAGTTAAGTTTAGGATCACTACTGTGGCGGTAACGGATCATCGGTAGGTCCTGGTAGGGGCCGTATTACCACAAAACAAAAACATTCTTATTAGAGAGATATTTAGGATATTAAAAATGATAATTTAAGTTCTAGATTTTTGAAAACAAGTTAATTAATTCATTCAAGCTAGATTTCAGTGACTAGAAAGAGAAATCCAATCCTTGACATGAATTCACATAAAAGATAATGGGTTTTATGGATCACAATTCTTCAGGGGTTCTACTCTGGACGTCTCACTTTGGCCAATTCGTAGAATTAGTTAGTTTAAATAAAATAACATTTTTAAAATTAGGTAATATATTTATTTATTTAGTAGGGGGGGGGGGGGGGGGATCGTTACACGGTGGTATTTTTTTGACATTCATAAGTGCATTTGAAATGCCTGAATTGAAGAATAAATATAAATAAATAATAATAGAAATAAAAAAGCCTGTATTTATTACAAAAATAACTATTTGGTTGAAAGTAAAACATATTTTATTTTTCCATTGTTGAGAATCATTCTGTAAGATCCCCTCTGCAGGTAAAGGCCGCCTCCAAAGTTTTCCAGTCTTCTCTGGAATTTGCCAATTGCATCCAGTTTGGACCAGCTGCAAGTTTGATTTCATCCTCCCATCTCTTTTGCGGTCTTCCTTTCCTTCTTTTGCCTGCTGGCCCACTCCGTTCCGTCATAAGTTTTGTCCATTGCTTGAAGGCGTGCCACGTGTCCAGCCCACTTAGAATAAATAATTTAATTTAAATTTAATTTCAATGTATCCTGTCTATTTAATAAACTAGTCTCTGGTTACGGATAAGTTCAGTTTTATTATGCGCGCACCTGACTAGGTGCTTCAAAGTCTTCAAACTCGATAAAATTGGTAACTCGGCGAGTTGGTAACTTGGCCATAAATTTAATTAGACAAGTTAGTGATTGATACAGCTTAGTTGTGCATTAAAGGAATGCAGTTAGGGGGTTAAAGTCATATTTGGTTGTTGATACAGTTAACTACATTAAACTTAGAGTAGAACCAATCTCATTCTGTTGTGTTTTCGCTCGCATCTGACGTATCTAAGGATATACATAGATGTAATACACAGACACAGAGATAGGTACACCAAATCGGTTATACAAGAAACACATAAGATATAAGATATTAAATATACATACATATTCGTATAACCGGACATTATAATGAAATGATATGGAGAAATAAAAGTCTTTTCTCAAATATGCAATTAAATATTGACGTTATGTTCGTCATAACAGGCAAAGAAGTATCACGTTTTGGATGCGGCGCAACGAGCGGTCATATAGACAACATTGCTGGCCTAGGCCGGCAAAGTGGTCGTCTTTTGTTCAAAAGACGATGCCGAGGCGGCCGGCTGCTGCGGTGCGTGTTTTTATTACTGGATCCTTACAATTTCATTTAGAGTTTTCTTACAATTTTCAAATTGCATTGCATTTTTTGAGAAAAGCAGTATACAAGCCTCGGCGCGAACAGAGATTGTGATGTTAAAATTAATTTACTCATTAAAGCACTAGCTAGAATATTTTTCTACGATATTGTTCATCACAATATAGTATATCTCTTAATAGTTTACCACGGTACAACATCAGGAGGTCTGTTCCTGTTCGTCGGTCTCTCAATGGCATTTCTTTATATTTCGCGCGCTCGCTCCCACTTGCGCCGCATTTGACAGGTTAGAACGGATGCGCGAATGCAAATTGAAATCAATTTGAATACGATATGTAGAATGGACCCTTTAATTTAGATATAAGCTAACACATCACCTCGTTTCTAGTGCACATTGAAGGTATATCAAGTTACTCGTCACAATCAAGCTGTTACCACGAGCACACGAGTGCAAGATATTAGGCGCTGCAATTCCCCAATCCCAAAAGGTCGTATGTACATTACGTTGTTGAATGAAGATTACCCCTAACTGTTATATTACTATCGAGGTGCAAAGTTATATCGAACGTGGTAAGAACTTCATAGTGACATAAGTCATATTGTTTTGCTTGTGTGTATGCATTAACAAGCCTTCTCGAACATCTGCCGAGCTGTGTGGAATGACTTTCAGCCTGATTTGGTTATTGTCAGTTAAAAACAAAAGTTGTCCACCCGGTGGTCAATAGTTAACGGCTTATGTACATGTAACTTTTATGTTTTTATTACATGGATTTATAGCTACGGAAACAGCGTTTATGAGGGTTACTAGATCAATCCAAAATTAAGGTTTGTGGTCCTTAATAGTAAGTTATGATGCGCCGCCCCATATTAAATTAATTTTGTAGTAAGCAGTACCGCTGCTTACAACAAAATGTATTTAGTATGTAGACCCTATTACTCTTTGAAAGAATATTTCGAGAATAATTTTGATAAATGTTTATGTATTTAGGTCATTTTAATTTTATGAAATTGTGTATAATACACTAATTAGTATCAAAATTGTTTTTGTTATAAGTATTGAATTTTATTGTAAACTTAGGCTATAATTTTGTGTAAGTTTGCATGCCATATTGTGGCGGAACATACATTTTTGTACTTTTATTACCACTGACATGTTAACTGTAGCAACTTTGAGTATGTTTGAGAAAAATAAATGATTGATTGATTGACTAACGTGAACTACAAAATAAGTAAGGCCGGCAACCTTGCGACTCCTCTGGTGTTGCAGGTGTTTATGGGCGACGGTAATTGCTTACCATCAGGCGATCCGTCTGCTCGTTTGCCCCCTACAACATAAAAAAATATATTATAATATAGGAAAAACAGGTTTTTTATTTGTAGTTTACGTTAGCAGCGGTACTGCTTAATATAAAATTTACCTTATTCTCTTTTTTTAATATAAAAAATAAAAAATAAATAAAAAAAAACCTTATTCTCTTGTAAGGCGAATATTACTACTGTACTTGTAGCCAGTTACTGACAAAAAGCTGAAGACAAAACCCAAACACCGTTCAAGCAAATCCCTCCCGGCTATCGCATTTCACAGTGTATCCCAACCGCATTTATCATGCACCCGATAACTATCGCCAACTTTCGTAATAGAGTGCCACGACTCTATTACGCCAGGGCAGAAAACCGTGCTTTCCGGGACTAGTGTAAAAACTTAGTGTAACTCCGTCGGACCGTATGACAACTGATAACAGGCGCCCTGAGGAATGGGACTTGGCGAAGTTTTCATAAAGAGGATGGAGGTGGGAGGCGCGAGGTTTTTCACGACCAGTTTCAATGTCGTGGAAGAATTTAAAGAGTCTGTGGCGTCACTCCTGTCAACTGTCAAATCTGACATGTTCTGCATCGCGCTATCAAAGTTTCTTAAGTCAGTTGCATAAATATAACATCCAACCAACTCTCATTGGATTTCGATCCCTGAGAGATCTCTCTATTGTCGTTTCTTCCTGTGTCTGCCCGAACATTCAAAATCATGCCGATGTTTTTGAATGTTCGGTATTCGGTCGAAATATTCGGTTTAGCTGCCGAATATTTACCGAATAATTTTGAGAGGGTTTTTTTACAAGTTACAAGAGTGTATTATAATTACTGCTACGTGAAATCAATACTTGACCCATTATTAACAGTGAATTAACTTATTTTTGACAATATTTCGCTTTGATAATAAACAAAAATTTTACCATTAGATTAGTCTGTTTTACAACAATAGATGAAGGAATTACGTTGATCCGAATAATTCGGCCTAATATTCGCTTCGGCAACAGCTGGACCTAATATTCGGCGAATGTTCGTATTCGGTCAAACCAATAATTCGGCGCATCTCTAATAAGGAAAGTAAAAGGCCGGCAACGCACTTGCGAATCCTCTGGTATTGCAAGTGTTTATGGGCGACGGTAATTGCTTACCATCAGGCGATCCGGCTGCTCGTTTGCCCCCTATAACATAAAAAAGGAGCCAAAGTCTCTTCTTAGCATTAACCGTTTTGCATCAACGAATCCATTCTGTAAGAGCCCCATTATACCGCATCTTTTTTTCTATATTGATGATAAAATCTGGTATTAAGTAGTGATGCTCGCCACTCACAGCATCACGGCCACGAAAACTTTAACAAGTATAAGAATACCTCTTGCCGGCCACCATAGAAGAAAAATTGACAATGGAATTTTAATCTACTGTAACAGGAAATAGAGTAGTTTGTTTTGGAATTGAACGAAAGAAAACAAATGAAAGATACTAATTTCATTGAAGTGAATGTGTCCTAGTATTATCACTTTGAAGCTCCCAGGTTATATACTTTTGTTAGACTCTTCAACAAGTAAATTATCTACAGATTTATGTCTAGTGATTACGCTTCGCCTTCTTTTTGTATTCTTGAACTTCTTTATGAAGCAATACGTCATAAGACTTTTGTTAGACTCTTCAACCAGTAAATTATCTACAGATTTACGTCTAGTGATTACGCTTTGTCTTTTTTTGTATTCTAGAACTTCTTTATAAAGCAATACCTCATAAGACTTTTGTTAGACTCTTCAACAAGTAAATTATCTACCGATTTATGTCTAGTGATTACGCTTCGTCTTTTTTGTATTCTAGAACTTCTTTATGAAGCAATACGTCATTAGACTTTTGTTAGACTCTTCAACAAGTAAATTATCTACCGATTTATGTCTAGTGATTACGCTTCGTCTTTTTTTGTATTCTAGAACTTCTTTAGGAAGCAATACCTCATAAGACTTTTCTTAGACTCTTCAACAAGTAAATTATCTACAGATTTATGTCTAGTGATTACGCTTCGTTTTCTTTTTGTATTCTTGAACTTCTTTATGAAGCAATACCTCATAAGACTTTTATTAGACTCTTCAACAAGTAAATTATCTACAGATTTATGTCTAGTGATTGCGCTTTGTCTTCTTCTTTTCGTATTCTTGAGCTTCTTTATGAAACAATACCTCATAAGACTTTTATTATACTCTTCAACTAGTAAATTATCTACGGATTTATGTCTAGTGATTACGCTTCTTCTTTTTGTATTCTTGAACTTCTTTATGAAGCAATACCTCATACAACTTTCCCACTTCTTGAGCAATTCACACAAAACTTTTGTTATAACCCCACTCGCAGTGCCTACTGAATATTTCATTTAAATGAACATTTTTTCTTTCTAGAGCTTAAATTTGCATGTTATGAGGAAGGTAAAGTATGAACTACGGAACGTGACTTTGTTTTGGGGATATCTGTTCCGCGAATGTTGGTCCGGGGAAGTATTTTTACCAAACTGCCAGAGAAACGATGGGGATGTTCTTTTTCAAGTCTGTAGGGTATACATTTAGGCTATTTGTTTTGTTTAATAATACAGGCTGTAACAAAACTAGTGGGGATCCGTTTAAGGACATATTAAGGACATTTGGTATCGTGTTCTAATTAGTAAAAAGTAGAAGAAATTTTTTTTGACGCAAAAAAAAGTTTTTTTTCTATGGGGCAGGTCGTTCAACTGTCCATACAAAAGCCAAAAATTTGTTGCGTCAAAAAAAATTCTTCTGCTTTTTCCTAATCAGAACACGATACCGAATGGGTCATTGTCAATTGTAAAAACAAAAGTTGTCCACCCGGTGGTCAATAGTTAACGGCTTATGTACATGTAAGTTAGGTTTTTATTACATGGATCTATAGTTGCGGAAACACCGTTTACGCTAGTTGCTAGACCAATCCAAAATTAAGCTTTGTGGCCCTTAACTTTTAATATGGCCACCGAAAAGACGCCAACCTAAATTTGACAATGACCCGAATATGACGTTAAACGGATCCTCCCTAGTTTTGTTACACCCTGTATAAACAGTTATTTTATCAATTAAGACTCAATTATTAACCGCATATTGTTGTCTTAAAAGAATTAGTGTCAATGTTGGCTGAACTTGCCGCTAGATAGCGCTGTACCGTATGCGTCAATTGCTGAGTCGCGATATTAAGATTTTTCTTTCGACAATTATCCCTGAGGTCATTATGATTTATGTACAGGTTTCCAATCGGAATACCCTGGAATACGAATTAATGCAATGTATTATCAATCTTTGGAAGAGGCCTTCACCTGAGACATTACATATCCAGAATTAAATAAATATAAATATTTTGAAGCAAAATTATAAACATAAAAACTAACATAGATATTAAGTAAAACCTTACAACTAATTAATTAGCAGGACTTAGAAGAAATTATATGTTACTTTAAGATTTAACGGGAAATAAAAGGCTTTTTATTTTTATTATTTAATTATTTATTATTATCGAATATCAACGATAACATTATGTTTATTCTAGTCTAAACAAGACAAAAATAGTAAAATGAATCTAGAAAAAAATAGTGAAAATAGTGAAATGTTTCCTGATTATGTTTTGATGTATATTTGGTTATATATTTTGACACTACATGCCGTACATAATATTTACTTACCAAACTATTTCTACACTAACGAGCAAAAATAATAGGTACACTTTGTAAGTATTGATTTCCATAGAAAGTGTACCCTTTATGTTTGCTCGCCAGTATAGTTTCCTCACAATAATCAAAACATGAAACCTTTAATTTATTTTTGCTACCGTCTAAAGTCGTAGCTTTGACTTTTAATGAAACATGTACTGATAAGAAGCTACTACCGAAAATTAGCATTGTAGAATGAAGGCGGGAAAGCTGGGATCCAAGATCCGGGATCATTCCAGGGTCCCGAATCACAAGGCCAGTGCCTTTACTATGAGTTTACATGACCGTTCTCGCTAGCGACTGCGTAAAAATTTGTATGGGCAAAAGTACAGCGCCTCTGGCGGTTACGCAATAGAACTAAGAATCGGCATATTAAATCGTTTACGCAGTCGCTAGCGAGTATTGTCATGCAAACTCATGGTAAAGGCACAGATCTACCAAGGCGACATTGGTGCAATTTGAACAGAACGAACGGCCTCGGCAATTGCGCCTTTATAAATGCCGCTGCGGTTGGGTGGAGACTCCAGCTTGTGCTTGGGGTGCTGATGGACAAGGCATCCGGCACATCATCGAGGAATCAGAAATCAGAAATCAGAAATTATTTATTTGCATGGACACAGTAGGTATAGGGATGTTACAATACATTTTGTTTCGTGCATCTAGCCTGCATGCAAGCGTGCAAAGTCATAAAATGTCAAAAGTTACAGTCCATTAAATTGCAAAAGAATAAAAATTATTGAAATAAATATAGGAAGTCAAATTGAAATACTAGTAAAATTAACATAATAGGCATATCACAGTCAAAGAGGTACAATAAAATCATAAAATAATAACAATTATATAACTAAATATTACTTATTCAAATGCTGGTGTTCGAGATACGCCTTTACGCTGTAAAAACAATGCTCTAAAAGCCAGTTTGTTAGCCTGCGTTTAAAGGCGTTTCCCTCCAGCAGCTTTAGTTCCTCCGGGAGATGATTGTAAATGACAATACACATGTTGAAGACGTTCCTCTTGTATATCATCTTGTGACTTCGAGGGTGATATAAAAGATTCATTATTTTTACCCTGGTTTCCCTTCTCCCCATATGTGTCATAACGCGCTACACCAGCGGCCCTCCAGATGACCTGATCACCCTTAGCGACGAGGCTATCAAGTGGCTGACCGATCTCAAGATTAATTTGTAATTTATGATGCATTCTGTAACTATTTTATAACCTGTGTTCGCGCCCCTACGATGACGTCACGCGGGCCAGCGAGGGGCGCTCCCCACCGACCGCCGCGAGCGCGGCACTCACAGACACGCGTCCACTCATAATTTCATACATTTAACTACTTTAAACTACTTTGTATATTCTACATCTTTGAATCATCATACAACCTTATGTACGCCCGTACAACCTGTATGCCATACGCTACCCGCCGTCTACCGGTCCCTGGGATCCCAGGGATCATAACAAAAGAATGCTATTGTTTATTTTTTAACAGCGACAGCTTAAATAACCGAAACTTAGAACCGAAACTTAGCAAGAAAAATATGAAGGAATTCCAAAACATTGACGTCCCAAACGAACAATTAATTAAAAACATTCAAATGCCAAAAGACAATTTAATCAACAATATACGCCTCAAAAGCAAACAATTGGAACCCAATACAATCAATTCCACGATTTCCAATCACTTATCACATTTTACACAAAAAAACAAGAATAACACAATAAGATACGCGTGATTCGTCACTTTGTTTTTAATTCAGGAGGCGTTTGGAAGTGAAATGAGGCGCTTGGGATCATTAGGGGGCAAATAAGATGAGACGCGGGCCTTTGTCTTGCCCGGAGCGACCAGCAAGATTCAATTTGTTAGGAATCGAACGTGGTACAGGGGATAAGCGGAGGGATTCAGATGTCATGATTCGAGAAAGTGCAGCTAGCAATTATATCACAGTATTGTAATAATATACCTAACCATAAGAAAAAAGTAAGACCCACCCGCCTGCGTAACTTATCTGATCTCCCAACCTATGAAGTAGGCAAAAATAATAATGAATATGGGCAGAGGGTATGGAATTGTATTCTCCCTTCAATACTAAATAGATTTTCTAGTGACCTAATACTTGAAATTGAGGGTAAAACCTGTAGTCAAACAAGAACCATTGTCAAACAGCATATGCTACGAAACAAAAACCAACTATAGAAGATATATGTAATAGTTTAACTTAATGATTATGTAAGAAGGCTTCTTAACTCAAAAAATCTTTTATAAGTATAGAAAAAAAATGTAACTTTATTATGAATACAATGAAATAAACAGTTTAAATTTTAAATTTTAAGAAAAATTTATGTTCTGTCTGACTGCAATTTCCCACCAGCCCAATAATTCTTGGCCTCCGATAAGGTTTGTCGCCACTCAGCCTAATCTTTTTTTTTTAATATCCTTTCAATCTTGCAATCTGCCTGTATCAAGCAGGCATTTAGCTAGAGTTAAGTGCTTAGTTATTGGCATGAATGGTATTTGTCCATTGACAAATCCATAAGTTAAATATTGTCTGTTGCGACTATATTAGGTCTTGCGGGACTCTCCTCCTTAGTCTCTTAAAGGGGCATGCTCTTTTGTCCATTAAATTACTGGCCAGCTGGTTTGGATGCTTTTCAATTCTTTTTGCGTAAGATTTATGTTTGATGGATATTTCTTGTTTAACGGTTGGTATGTTCAGGTCTTGGTGAAGTTGGTAGTGATATACCATGGTGCATCTGTTATCATACGCAGCATTTTGGATTGAAATCGCTGGAGGATCAAAAGCCTCATCTTGCGTCATCTTCCGTTCACGAGTTGTAGAACAACTATAGTGTCTTAAATATTATGTAAGAAAAGAAAAAACAAAAACGATTCAAACTCTAAGTGTGCATGGGTTCGGCTTGTATTTATAGAGTCCGTACTAAAATGTTAAAAAGTGACCCTTATGGTTTCACTTTGTCTGTCTGTCTGTCACATCGCTAAATACCTCAAGAGCTATTTATGCTATCGAATTAAAATTGAGAACAGTTACAAAGAAATGTGACCTAGATACATAGAATTTTTTAAAATATTTTTTTATTTTATGTGAATAATGACAGATAATAAACAGGTGGTTCAAAATTTGAAAGTCTAGTGAATATGCCAAGTGGAGTATCATATGAATGGGCTTGAGTTGCATATTCTGAAACAGTTCTTTATTTTTTTTTATGTTAAGTCATTTTGGATTTATGAAGGAAAATGTAAAAAAAAATACCGTTCGTTCCCCTCCTTATCTCCGAAGTTAAACAAGGAAAAAATATGAAATGATTACGTAACATTGAAATCAATATATATATTACAGGACAAATATAACTATAGCTCTATCTAGTTTTTCTTTTTTTTATCATCAAAAAAAATTTCTGTACTAAGTTTGTAATTTAATCACCATTACATGTATTTTTGTTTCATAAATTCCTATGCGATTATGCTGGAAGTACCTTCTTTCAAATAAATAAAAAATTGAAATCGGTTAACGTGATAAAGAATTATCCTTGAAAAATCGCCATACATACTAAGCTATTCAGTCTCTCAAATTTGTTACAAAATTTGCCGATAGATGGCGCTGTACCCATGGCGTTCAATTTCTATGACAATTTATTGAGATTCTGCTGAATTAATAGGGTTGGAACCGGCACACGTCTGTGTACGGACCCCTCAGTGCGCGAGTTGGACTCGCACTTGACCGGTTTTTTTTAAAACATAAAAAACATAATTTATATGTTAAACAGGAGAAGAGACTGGTGGTTTCAACTGTGTATGCCGTATTCCGCCGTGGATGAAAATCACGGATCGATTCAAATTATATTCTATGCGGTGACCTCTTTTAACTAAGTTTTTTAATACCGTGTTAGGCTCGGTTTTATAAAGATCCGTTAGACCTTATATCGGTTTGTTATGTCAAAAAATGTACCGAGTTACTGATATTTGATCTGACATTTGGTCTAACGGATCTTTATAAAACCCTGGCTTAGTGGGTCCCACTTCCTCACAGTTTTATTCTAAATTAAGAGGCCTTTAACTTGTCCACTAGCGCCACGCGGAAGCAATAATTAATTTTAGGCCGTTTTATTTTTGAACTCATAGATCGAGGAATCAGCATTGTTTTAAGGGTACTAAATATTTATTGATTTCCAGGCGGTAATAATAGTTAAATAACGATAACTTAAATAATATTACAAACGATATTTACTACTTTGAAAACGACACAAACAACACACAATACACAACAACACAATACTACTGACACGAAGCTATGGTCAGCTATTGTGGATCTTTAAACACGACACACGGTCGTCAAACGGGCACAATGCCACTAACGGAGCTCTCATGCTCACACGCAACGCTAGCTTACAGGGTTAAGCATTCCCTAAGCTATAATCGAGGCGCAATCACAATCACTCCGGAGTATCCCCGACTCACTGCGGGACTCTGAGCAATCAATCAATCAATCAATCAATAGAGGTGGTTGTATTTTTGAAAAACATAAAGGGTACTTAAATGCAAAGTACAGTACATATCATATTTTTTAATATCTATCGTTATATATAATCACGATATTTACGAGTGGCGCTAGTGGACACGTAAAAGGCCTCTTAACCTGTCTTTTTTTTTGAACCTGACTGTGGCTTTATAGGCCGGGCCCAATAAAGCGATAGGAGTGCGCGGTTTCTTAACCTGTCATCTACTCGCTCCCTCTCATCAATTGAAGCGAAACGTATTGGTGACAAGGTGAGGCCCTCGGGGGAGTGAGGCTTTTTGTCGTCGGTCGGGTCGGGTTACGGGTTCAATTCCAGTGCGTGAGTCTATTTTATATTTAATGTTTCTAAACTGTTCCACTTATAGAAAAATATCCTGAATATTTGCAGGAATCATAGTTTGTTATTTGATGTTACTGAAAGCTCAGTCGAGCAAATATTTCTTTAATGGCTTCTGATTCGAAATCTGATGTTTGGGTTATTCTACATTTTCATTACCCGTTTTCTATTACGAAAAAAATCTATGATATGTATTGAATTAGTGTACAAAAATAGGATTTCAAAATAATACCTGAACCTAATAAAAGGAATTTATCGGTAAAGATACTTACATATTAACATATTGCTGTAAAAGGTGGGTAACACAGTGATAAAAACCATTTTTTTCATACAAATGGTGAGACATCTAAGGATCACTAATTTACTCGATTTACGGATATTAGCTGTGGTTTGTTAATTACCGAAACTAATAGGATTTCAAAATAGTGCCTGAACCAAATAAAAGGAATTTATAGGTAAAAATACTTAAATATTTACATATTGCTGTAAAAGGTGGGTAACACAGTTGTAAAAACCATTTTTTTATACAAATGGTGAGACATCTAAGGACCACTGAGTTACTCGACTTATGGATATTAGCTGTGGTTCGTTAATTACCGAAACTATCGGAAGTGATACTGTAATTAAACCTCTTTCTAAATAACAATAAAAAATATGAAGTGAGGGCCAAAAAGTGTCTGAAAATTATGTACATGAAAAAGTAGAAAGGCCCATTTATTACTTTTAAAACAGAGGTGGTATTATTTTTGACAATCGTATTCATAACTATATTCGTGATAAAGCAGTCATAACTCATTATTTTCGATAGTGAGACAAAAGTTTCAAAATAAATGATATTATCAAATGAGCATGATCTAAAGCTACGTTTATTGTAAACTGTCAAAGATTCTAACTGCATTAAATCCAGCCAGGACTAAATTAAAATTTCTTAAATAATATTTGGTCCGTCCACTCTTACCTACACCCTAATATAAGGGAGACCGCACACAGACAATTCCAATACATCACTTGTGAGTTCTGGGATGGCGTGTAGTAGGAAAATTGGTTTCGAACGTTAGCATGGAATAAATATTTAAATTGAACCCTTTCTCGTGTATGGCGCAAAAAAGGCTCTCAATCCATGCTCTATGGCTCAATGGGGAAATCTATTAGCTTTCGTCCCGTCTCCTTGTTTATGGATTTGATTCTGGCCACGGTTGTCGATAGCTGTCGTTTGTATTTTCAGGTCGAATTTTCTGTTTATTTTGAGCGTCAGCGAGTAAAAGCCTTATTTATCAAACCTTTTCAATATAAACTGGCGTTAAAATTTGTTTTGTCTTTATCTATCACTTTGACATTCATGTTTGTGAGAAAGGGACAAAACACATTTTTATTTAGCAGAAGTTTTTTAATGTTTCCGCATACCCTATAAATAATCGATGGAAGGGAATTAACCACATGATATCTTCATTTAGCCGAGCTGCAGAAATGCAGTTACTACACTGATTGCAGGGATAATAGGGAACTTGCATTATTTAATTAATAGTCTGTCATAAAGATTTAAGGGTTACGTAAAGATTCCACACACGAAAAAATTAAAACATGCGCGCCACGCCTGCCTTAACGACATCATCCGTCAGGCTCTCCCCAGGCTACTCTCCAACCGCCCCAGGTTACTGTCCAACCGCCCCAGGCTACTCTCCAACCGATGTCCCCAGGCTACTCTCCAACTGCCCCTAGGCTACTCTCCAACCGCGCACTCCTATCGCTTTATTGGGCCCGTCCTATAAAGCCACAGCCAGGTTCAAAAAAAAAAACCTCGGGCTCTGGTCAGCGTCTGCATGCCAGCAACATTGGAGCCCAATGGACTGGCATGTGACGACGGTAAGAGGCCCGACGGTATGACCCTAGTGCCGTGGCAACGGGGACGGCCATTAATCTGGGACGCAACGTGTGTTCATACCTTAGCGCCGTCCCATCTCAGCACAACATAGCTAAAGGCAGGCAGTGCTGCCGCAGCTGCTGAAGCTGCTAAACTGCTTTTTGTCGTTAACTACTCAGATTTACTTAAGTAGGTTAAGTAGCATTTTATAACAAGCATATTTTTGTATAAAATGACTGACTGTAGACTTTCTTTTGGCGTTCCCTCTCGGCAGTGGTCTCTTAAGAAATGCTAGTAGTTATTGACTTGTAATCGTTCCATTGTGGCCCACTTGCAGAATAAAGTTCATTTATTTCATTTACATGGCAAATTCTCTAACATAAAAAATTCCAGAAACACGCCATACTCATTTCACCAACCAGGAAACGACCATATCTGTCTACTTTTTAACAGCTCAGAATTTTCACGAGATTCCCCTAACATTCTCACCTGTTATACAAAATGCACATTACCGCCCATCATCACAGCCTCGGTAAATAACCTTGCCGGCGTATCAGGCTCGTCCGGTGAAATATGGCTGGGACGTGACGCCTGCTTCTCTGGCCAAGCACTTTTTATGTCCTAAATTATTTGGTGGTACGGTTAAAGTCATAAATACAATGTATCAGTAGACAAAAATAGCTAAGATGAAATCCATCAGGTTTTTCGGTCAGGGCAAATATTTGTGTGATGAGCATGAATATTTGTTTCTGAGTCTTGGATGTTTTCTATGTATTTAAGTATTTATGGGTGGATCAACTATTCTTTGTTATTTGTTACCATGGTTACGTCTCCTGAGTCACTCTTTAAAACTGTGATTTTATACGGTTTAAATCTACCAAACAATAGATTTAGCGATAAGTATAAATCCATTTGGACATGCGTCATCTCTTGAGCATGCTTCAAGTCCATATTATAAACATTTTTTTAAGAAACATGGTTACTGTTGTCTCCTCGCTGACGGGACAGAATAACAACAAGAAAAAGTTGATTGACTCTTATATCTATTAAATATATCGTCGTCTAGTACCCATAACACAAGCCTTCTTGAGCTTACTGTGGGGCTAGTTCGATTTGTGTAAGATTGTCCTCTAATATTTATTTATTTTATTTATTTATTTATGCGCGCTTGCATGGTTTTTGGACGTCGTTGTCTATGTCTGTGAAGTTAGCATATCAAGTTCCAGCAGATCACAAAATAATTGGAGTTATATTCGCATGCAACATAGTTCTTTAGTACCTGGTACGTTTAAGCAATATTTCTGCTGTTTTTGGTGAAAAAAAAAATATTTTTACCAATTGATATGCAACTTCACACACGTAACATATCAATATTCTCCAAATGGACTAAAAATTGATATTATGCCTGTCTACAGGACCCGCTATAGTTCCTGAAATACAATTCAAAATTCCAATTAAAGGACACAGTATACTATAAAAACAAGATATTATAAGTGGAGTTTCCGCTACCCTAAGGTTGTCTGGAAGAAATCGCTCTTTAGCGATAAGACCACCTGTTGTTTACCTCTTCTCATTGTGTTTTTGTACTGTACTGTATCTTTTGATTGAGGTGTGCAATAAAGAGTATTTGTATTGTATTGTATTGTATTGTGGAGGAAAATAACAGGCGGTCTTATCGCTAAAGAAAGATACCGCGATATATTGGGTCTGCATGTCCTGTTGTAGAGCTCATCGCACCAACTTGTCTTTGAGATCAATATAAAAACCCTCTCAATTATCTATCTCAGGAGAATTCTAAGTTTCTGCGCGCACTTGAAAAAAAATATCCTCGTGGGCCAAGTCGAGGGCAATACAATGCAAAGATATATGCAACTGCTGTTTGATGCAATATAGGAAGCTTCGAACTTGAAAGATCAAGGCACTTTGAGAAAGATAGGAAATCAGTTCGTCTGGAGAGCACTATAGCTTAAAGTTACTTATGTTGCTAAAGCCTTTCAGTCATATAGTTTCAAAGACGAACAAGGTCTGGGATACTATGAATAAACTTGAATATAACATAATCAATAATCATGTGCAATTATGTGTATCTGTGTCTGTGAATAAATGTTTCTTTTTTCTTTCTTTCAATCGACATCACAGCCATTTTATGTTATACCTAGCTGTTACTCAAATAGTCCCAGATTCATGACCCATTCTATATTATCTCGTAACTAGCTTTTTGCAATGACTTGGTTGCTGCTCTTAGAAACGATAATGCCTTTAATCATCACCGCTGGACAATGGAATCCCCCAAGGGTCTTTCCAATGATCGGAGTTCCGTCGCCCTCATCCAACGGCTTTCGCGAAAATAGCTTTACAGTTTCGTTATATCCTAACGGTAAAAGCAAGGCTTTATGCACAATACTGTATGCAATCAATAAAACGGGGCAGCGGAAAGTGTTCATTATTCAGGAGATACCATCTCCCGGTGTAAAATTACACTTCCCTTCACACTGGCAAGGCGTACTTGCGTTTCAGTGTGTGGAGACATAATATGCCTTTTGTAGATGGGTTCAAAGCTTACCAGGGTCATTCTACTTTTTCATGACCAGTTTTCTATTATAAAAAAAAATACTATGATATGTATTGAATTAGTGTCCAAAAACAGGATTTCGAAATAGTACCATAACCTAATAAAAGGAATTTATAGGTAAAAATACTTCAATATTAACTTATTGCTGTAAAAGGTGGGTATCACAGTGGTAAAAACCATTTTTTTCATACAAATGGTGAGACATCAAAGGACTACTGAGTTACTCGATTTATTGATATTAGCTGTGGTTCGTTAATTACCAAACCTATCGGAAGTGGTACTGCAATTAAACCTCTTTCTAAATAACAATACAAAAATATGAAGTAAGGGCCAAGTATTCCAAAATCTGCATTTTTAAAAAAAGTGTCTTAAAATTATGTACATGAAAAAGTAGAATGGCCCACCAATGAATATCTTGAACATTTTAGGATTATTAGCAGCACTTTTCTGAGAACAGTCGTGTTAGGAACGCATTTGCGGAAAATATTAAAGTGTAGTTCTAATCATCAATGGCCCAACAATAAAATACAAATCTCTTTGAGACACGATTACAAGACACAGTACTGTCATGTAAACTGACATATAATATGTATGTTAATTTAAAGAAAAAACTGTACACTAATTAGGAACTTGGTAGTAAGTTTGATAATTAACGTTGCAAAATGTATCGTGTAAGGTTTGGATTGAGACCCTCATAACAAGATGTGCTAACTATCTGCCTCTTTCAGCTCTTGTCACTGCATCTAATTGGCTTTGAGCTATCTCTGAAGGAGACGCCGAGATGCGACCGGCGTTCCACAGGGTTCGACATTCCGACACGCGATTTTACTGCTGCAGGTGAATCATGTAACTTTATATATAAACGGTAGAAAGATTTTACTGTCAATTTTGAAGTATAAATGTACTACAATTAAAATTTGACATTAAAATCTACCTAACGGTATTAGAAAAGTTACATGATTACCCCGCTGGTTGCAAAAGTGAATAATGTCTTATGTTCAGTAATCCTAGAGAAACATCAGAATAGAATGTGGTTTAGTTGTACCGATCTACATTGTTTATGGGATCGATGCACAAATCGATCAAAATGTAAAAGTTTGAATTGTGCATATATCAATCGAATTTTGATCTAAAAATCTACAAGATATAATCAAAACTTTATTAAAAAACATGAAGTAAGATGTTTTCAAAATGTATTTCTCAAACTCAAAGTTTTCATGTTTTAATTTTATGATTACGAAATATGAATATAATAATTACAATATCAAATTCAGATATAGATAAAGTTTTCAAAATAATAAACGCCGTCTGTAAAGTCCCTGTTTTGCCATTCAGTTCTTAACTTTCTTCTTCTGTCTTTTTTTAAAAACCATCTCTTTAATGTACCTACAAGTGTCATACTGGTATCCCAAACGTGGACCGAGATACTTATTAACGCCCTGAGAACGTAAAGCATTTATTTAAAGGAAAAAGGAAAATGTAAAATCAAAAAATCATGTGTAATCAAAATTAATCATAGAATAAACAATGAATGTAAACAATTTGGCTAGTAAAATCCTAATCATAATAATACTTATTATAAAAGTGAAAGTTTGTGCGGATTGATGGATATACGTTCAATTTTATCTCAAAAATGGCCTAACTGATTTTTATGAAACTTTCCAGCAGTGTACCTTAGACATCAGATCATATAGTCTATATTTTATTTCAATATTCAACCCCTTAAGGGTAAAAAGAGGGTGCAAATTTTGTACAGACAATTCCTTTAAAGGTACTTACTGTACGTTAATGTACTTGACACTTGGCATGTAGACTTAATTTAAAATAAAAAGAAAGTAATTTCAGCGTTTTTGAAAATAAATCCTTTAAGGGTGTAAAAAAGGAAGTTGAATGTTTGTATGGAAAACGAGTCATATTCATAGTCAAGGATTAGGTTTGTCGTTTATAGTAATGTATAGTATAGTAGGTAAGTAGATAAAAACATAAAAAAATCTGGATTACCCGTGTGAAGCTGGGTTGGGTGGCTAGTGTATTTATACTTTTATGACGACCGGTTTAGCCTAGTGGGTAGTTCACCTGCCTGTGAAGCTGACGGTCCTGGGTTCGAATCCCGGTCAGGGCAAATATTTGTGTGATGAGCATGAATATTTGTTTCTGAGTCTTGGATGTTTTCTATGTATTTAAGTATTTATATCTATTAAATATATCGTCGTCTAGTACCCATAACACAAGCCTTCTTGAGCTTACTGTGGGGCTAGTTCGATTTGTGTAAGATTGTCCTCTAATATTTATTACTATTATTATTATTATTTTTATCAATAAAATTAGCCGAATTCGAATCTTGTCATAAAAAATCAATAAAACCGAAACGCACGTACCTTACCAATGGAACACCGCACCCTATACTCAGGCACACATTGACATCCCATTCACACGGCTCAAAATATTTACAACCCCTTTCATGCCCTGAAAAGCGCTTGAAAGAAAAAAGGAGACCCGATTTTCTTTTTTGCGCGTAAGCCACTCTTTGCGCTCGCAGCATCGGCAAATTCAAAGAAAATCACAATTTGTGAGATAGAATGCTCGGCTTGTTAACTGGCTTTTTGACTTCGTCTTTCACGTCTGGATGTGGTTTTGAAATGACAAATAATGAGAGATGACATTCATTTTGAATAGACTAGAATGAGAACGTTGAGTATACGTTTATGAACTAATGTTAACATAAACTCCCTCCCACGCATTCCCTCTGACGATAAGACAAGCCCCAAGAAAATTTGTTTTCAAACGCATGCTCTTCAAGCACCTGCTAGATCATTCCTAGCGGAAAATTGTAGTATACTGTACGCGCGTTTGAAACAGTATATACTCATACTCATACTCATACTTTATTGGTAATATAGATTACAAGTCAACGTATTACACAGGTATTTGAATACTTAACATTAAAATCAATTGTACACATTCATGTTATGAGCGAGAAATTACATTATTTCAAATTTAATAATTCTTCTATAGTATAGGACGACTGCTCAACAAGCCAAGCTTTAAGTTTGAATTTGAAGTTGATGAGACTAGGGGCGTTTATTATGCTTATTGGCAATTTATTGTACACTAAGGGCCCCATTACGCGTATAGTTTTAGCCATTTTTACCAGTCTTCGAGGCACTGGGGCTAGTTTGTGGCCGTAGCGCGTGACCCGATCGCTACCATCCCCTCGTCTAGGATACTTGTCAAGGTTCTCCCTGGTGTAGACGGCTAATTGTAGTATGAGGAGGCTAGACAAAGTAAGAATGCCTAGGGCTGTGAAAGATGGTTTATATATTTATGTATGTATGCCCACAAGGTGGACTGATGACCTGGTAAAGGTCGCGGGAGTCCGCTGAATGCGGGTGGCGCAGGACCGGTAATTATGGCACTCTTTGAGGGAGGCCTATGTCCAGCAGTGGACGTCTTTCGGCTGATATGATGATGATGATGATGATGATGATGATGATGATGATGTATGCTTGTATATATTTGTGTTTATTTGTATATATTATTTGTTTAAGTAGTTTGTATGTATATTGTTATTATCTGATGATTTTTGCTTATTAGTTTGCCTTCTGCACCCACCTTTGCAAGTTTCTGCTTGGCCCAATGGTTGACTGGTAGAGAATGCCTTGAGGCATTAAGTCCCCCATTTTTACTCATTTGTTTTGTGCAATAAAGTTTAAATAAATAAATAAACTGTACCTATAGAATTTCTTATTGGCTCCCATAATATTTATGCCCAGGACATGCGCAGAGTACAACAAATTGTTCTATGAAACTATACCTTGTTTTTTTTTTGCATTCGGAAGAATGACAGAGATCGACTTACTTTTTTATCGGATACGTTCTGCGGTAAAAGTGTCAAATAATCTCAATGAATAGTTAAATGTATTGCAGTCGTGTTTTTAATTATTATTTTATTTTCATTTTAAAGTATGTTAAGCATAATATATTACATACGTATTATGACTGACTGTCGAGTTTCTTTCGGCGTTTCTTCTCGGCAGTGGTCTCATGAGAAACTCCTCCTGTCTCTGATCCTGGCAGGGTCGCCATGTAGGGATCAGTGTATTTATAATAAAATACGATTGATGATTACATGTTTACTCGTCAAACTCTTCTTACAGACTAACTCATTATAGCATGATACATGACTTATATCTAGACATACACCACAGTAGTTTTTGACTTGTAAAAGTGCCTTTCCGGCCTACTTGCAGAATAAAGTTCATTCATTTCATTTTATTTATTTGAAATCGTCTTCAAATGCTTCAATTTTATACCACACTTGATGAGGTTTTTTTCAGAATACACGAAATGGAGTACATCGTCCACCATAGTATTTAATCAACGTCATATCCAACGTTACTCGGGATGACGCAAAGATTCCAACTATACCTCACACATCGAAATCGGTTAAGGCATTGAGAAGGTCTGGGGGACAAAGAATCTCACATACATACATATCATAGTTAGATAATTATGTATGTGAGCTTCTTTGTCGTACATACACACGTGAACCATTAAACATTACACTCCTTTTTTTGGGCAGTCGTGTAAAAAGTAGATTTTTCCGTTTAAATTGTAGAACACAACAAAAACAAAAAAACCGGCCAAATGCACGTCGGATCACGCACAATTAAGGGTTCCGTACCAACACTTACTAATCCATATTTAAAACCAGTATCCAATACATTGAATTTATAAAAGTCGTATCTTCATAGTGAACTCATGCCACTTACGATCTTTTGTTTGAACAAGATAGTTTTTCAGTGAATACAAAAACCGTAAAACCTATCTTATTCAAATCAAAAATCGTAAAAAGTATGTATTATTGCACCATCTCAATTTTTTGGAAATTAGAGGGGGAACGGACTTTTTATGACTTTGACAATACCAACAAATGACTTAAATGGAAAAGTTTTTTAAAAATCTCCATATCATTTTTAAAGGCCTATCCTATCGATGGATACCCCACCCCATATGACATGCGTTGATTTTTTTTTTTCATCCCCCGGTTACATGTATGGAGTGATATACGTAGACATTTTTTTAACCATTTTATAGGCCGGGCCTAATAAAGCCATAGAAGTGCGCGGTTGGAGAGTAGGCTGGGGAAAATACAGGGGAAAACCTCCGACACGAGTTTAGACCACTGTGGTTTGGAACACTGGAATACTCTAAAAGTTTGCTCTCCAGTGAGATTGGTTGAGCGGTTTCAACTTAATCTGAGGTGTGAGTGGAATCAAGCTACTGGGAGTTTTGTCGCTGGTTCACTAAACCTAGCCTAGCTGAGAAGAGTCCAGCAAGAAACTCGCGCATTTCAGTACTATTTGAAATCTCACTCGTAGCGTTTCTCCGGTTGTGTCCTAAGAAGCCCTGGGTTCAATTTGACACCTAATCCCAAGATTTGGCGTAGGAACTAGTTTTTACGAAAGCGACTGACATCTTACCTTAAAAACTAGAACTTTGTTGGGATTACATCGGTTTCCTCTAGCTGTTTTTTTTTTCTTCATCGAAAAACCACTGTTAAATTTCAACATCTAGATTGAAAGTCGCGTACACCGCTCGGCTGTATACAAATAAGTGGCTTATAATAATAATAATAAAATGCTTTATTGTGCACTCCATGGAGAATTATTAACATAATTTAATTACAGTGATTATAACATCAACAGGACTTAAGTAACAACAACAACAATACTTACATTGCATTGCATTGGTTTACGCAAATATGACCATGTATCCTTCTTCCGCTCCCAGCTCAAGTGGCTCCCTATCCGTTTTCGCCGAGATTCTCACACCCTATCTCTTTTGTATTGTACTCTCTTCAACCCTGCAACTCCACGCTATCTCAAAGAGCGTTTTACTTATCTTCGTTCCGTTAGGTCCTCCCGAAACTTGCTTCTCACTGTTCCATCTTCCTCATCAAAATTTTATAATTCTTCTTTCACCTTTCGAGCTATTCGGCTTTGGAATTCTTTATCTCCTGATTTGAGGCGTGCTGAATCTCTTGCTGTCTTCAAAAAACAGCTTAAAGATCACTATTTGTCTCTCTCATGACACACTTAAGGACTTAACTCCTTTAGACTATGTGGCTGACTATATATTTGTATATGTTTATGTACGTATATTTTTATACTATATTTATGTATGTTTATTTATCCTTAATTAAATGTTATTGTTGTAATTATTAGTAGGCTTCATATGTATTAACTCTGCACCACCTGCTATGAATCGTTCTGTTTAGATTTCCGCTACCCTAAGGTTGTCTGGAAGAAATCGCTCTTTAGCGATAAGACCGCCTGTTGTTTGCCTCTTCTCATTGTGTTCTTTGTACTGTACTGTATCCTTTGATTGAGGTGTGCAATAAAGAGTATTTGTATTGTATTGTATTGTATTGCAACTATACTTACACTGCAACTATACTTACATTGCAACTATACTTATATTGCAACATAAACTCTTTAATTTTATTAGAGTGTCTAATTCCAGAAAATTAAAAAATATCGTTTTAGATTTAGGGTCGGTTGCACCAACATACGATCACAGGCCGGTCATCATCAAATATGGCACCGGCAGCTGTCATCCCATAGAAACTTGTCAAACTTTCCATACAAACAGATTTTAACGAACATCGCTTACGATTACAGACGGTTTGGTGCAACCCACCCTTAATGTCTATTTGTTTAGATTACAGAAATTATTTTATTTTTCCTTTAGTAATGGGTAATATGAAAACAGTACTATTAAATTGGATATTGGATAAATGCATTTACAAACAGACACTCAAATCAGCAATAACACATAACAGTTACATACAATTGTCAGAATTGCAAGTTAAATTAAACCAACTGTGTCTATGGAAATTCCCCGGGCGTTATTTCATTGTAATGTAGGTGCCATAATATTAAACACTGCAAATAGTGTAAAATACACAATAGTGAAATTGTCTAGCTTCTAATTAAGATAATGATTTATGTCATTTAATTTTTATCTACGCACATATCATTAGTGGTCTAAAACGCGTTCAGAAACCATAGGAAATGACCAGCATTACGACAACCAATTTTACTATGAGAACTTTCTTATCTGTGGTAGCAGGTAAAATGTGTACTGTAATGTTATTACAGTACACATTTTTGTAAGGTTATGAGTTTAAATTTGGAACAGCTGTCAAAACTCAAGTGGGTCTCTATTCTAGTGTCCATTGATATTAAAACAGTTATTGATACGAAACGTCAATTCAGTATGTTTTTTAATATAAACCGCACGACATTTGATCTCGAGTGACATGAGAATAGGGACTTCATTCGTTTGTCTATGATTAAAAAAAAAATTGTTGACGGAGGTTGGAATTGCCGCCATGTACTGTGTTTTGTATTTAAGTTTTGAATACATGAAATCACGTTGCTAAATTCGTCAATCTTTGAGCTCAAAAATAAAATGGCCGTTTTATGTTTGGACGCATAGGTAAATTGTCGATCGAATAAATAGTTTGATGTATTAAAAGGTTAGTTTAAATTAAATTATTCACAACAAGTGGCGCTAGTGGACGCGTTAAAAGCCTTGTTTACGTTCTGATCGGCTATGTTCGAGTTTAGTAATCCAAGTTGCCAATAGATGGCGCTGAGCGTTAGATAAATACCGCTATTGTTTCCCGTAGTTTACTTAAGCTAGCCTAATTTTTTTTGTTTAATATAAGTCATTCCGCAACCGATATTAGTTCGTTTCATTATTGAACACTAGTACAGAGGGCGCTTCTTTTAGATTGTACGGGTACAATAAAAACACATGGTCCTTCAAGCCGGATCGTGGAAGACGATTAGATCGTCGAGTATTTGACGCGACTTCAAAGGGCAGTGGATTGCCGTCAAGGAAACGTCACTTCAGCAGCGGTGGAAATTCGTTGAGCACTAGTACAGAGGGCGCTGCTTTTGGATTGTACGATAGTGCACAGCCTCTTAATTGAGACGATGATTTTACTTATTATAGTTTTGGATAGTAACTTAGTAACGAAGCCATTAATTGTTTTTACGAGTAATATGCTTAGTGGAATTAAAGAGAAAAAATAGTTTTTAGCTTGAAATGTGATGAGGAGTGACGTGTCAAATGATATTTCTTAATGGAAACTCTTTAAAATACATGGAAAATCTATAATATTATGCAGCATTAGGTGTACTAGGTAGTAACGAAGAGTATGTTAAGCTACTTGTCAATTCACAGATAAAATGCCTTGAGGCATAGAGTCCGCCATTTGTTTTGTGCTACTGTATCACTATCATAACTATATAGTATAAAACAAAGTTGCTTTCTCTGTCCCTATATCCCTATGTAAGCTTAAATCTTTAAAACTACGCAACGGATTTTGATGCGGTTTTTTTTAATAGGTAGAGTGATTGAAGAGGAAGGTTTATATGTATAATATCATCCATTAAATAGTACACCCGTGCGAAGCCGGGGCGGGTCGCTAGTAATAAATAAATAAATGAAAATAAAATAGCCTCAACAGATGAGAATTTTTACTGATAATGACCCTTATAATACTTTTATAATAAAAAACCCTAAAGAGCGGTCAGAATCACTTTATTCGGCCACTATACCATTTAAAAATTAAATTAACACACGTTATCGTCGCGGATCGCATATTAATACCGACGCTTAACGATATTAACAGACACGACAATAACAGTCCGCCTGTTACACCGTGTACCATAAATAATATTTATTCTGCAAGAAAGCCTCATTCAAGGTAACGCTGTCACGTAAACAACTCTTCCATTAGAGGGTAGTTGTGTATATTTTTGCGGTTAAAGATTTTATTTATTCTCAAAAGAATACATTTCACTTACTGAGAATACAATTATTACCATGCCTTAATTATTACGCCCGTGAGAGCTTACATGTGCAACAAACAATACAAGTAAACAAGTATAAAATATTTTTCAAATGATTTTTGAAAGAGTTTTCGGCAGCGTCAAGTGCATGGGTGCATAAAACTCAAAATTATGTAGAATCTTGAGCGTAAGGCGGCTTCCTGATTGGTCTGCGCGTAGGCGGTACGATATTATCAAAAAATGCTGGAATAACCTTCCTCCTCCAATCAGGAACGCCTCGTAATTGTTTGCTTTTAAAAAGACACTAAAGCAGCATCTAATCGAACAACAAAAATCTTTAGGTTAGATTAAGTAATATATAATCGTGTCTGTATTTTATTTTGTGCATGTGTATAGTGAACTACAGTCAAAGTGCCCCCAAAATGTATTATTATTATTATTATCATCTCGTGCATGAGTTTATCTTATTATTAAAATATAGTGTTCATTATTTATAATATAATATATAATATAAGAAAAAAACACTGCTCTTTGTCTTGCACACATTTTCACTCTGGGTCCACGGAAGATCAGCGTCGTGGCGCTAAAATGCGGCGCGGGATGCCATTTATGCTACCATTGTATCTTTAGTCTCTAAGTTTAGTCTAAGTTTACCACTGTAATGGTTTGCGAAATAAATTTTCTTCTTCTTCTTAAAAAAAAATTGTCAGGCTGTCAGTGTCAACTGACGATCGAGTATCGCTTGTTTACTGGGCCTTTATTTAAATGAGTGCTTCCTTGCTGGCGCGGGCTGCGCAGAAGTGGGGAAATACGAATGCAGCACTGGTCCGCTTCCGAGCATGATAATACTGCGACCACGTAGTGCTGACAGTCCTGTCAAGTGGGGAAATCTGTGAGACATCAGTTAGCTCAGTTCAATGAGTAGAATATCACAAACTGACCACGCCTCGCCAAGTCAGGAAATCGCCTAAGAAGGGATTCAAGTATTTAATGTCCAATATAGAAATTTTGCTGCAGAGTGGCACAATTGGAGTATTAATAATATTATCAGAATAATTTAGAAAAAAATTGAGTTCACCCAATGAATGGCGCTAAATGAGATAATAAATATGAAACTTTGATCCGTCATTCAACTCCGACGTGTGTTAAACGCAATGTTGACGATTCATAAAAACTTACTGATATACTTATCAGATAAACAGGGTAAATTGCATTTAACTGGCTTCTTCTCAAAAATATGCACAGAGCAAACCAAATGTTGGTATTTCTGCAACTATATAGATAAAATTAAAATAACTGGGCACAGAGCTGACTTCATGTATTTTGTTAAAGGTGGTCTTACTGCACAAATTTGGTAGTTAGTCACTGACATTTATTTATTTAAACTTTATTGCACAGGAACAGGTTACGGATATAAAAGGCGAATTTAATGCCGTAAGGTGTTCTCTACCAGTCAACCTTCAGGCCAAACAGAGAATAATCATAGTAGGTGCGAGACATAACTAAACAAAAAAATGTGGAAAAGCCGATAAATTATTGGACTATGCATAATATATATATATATACACAAAATAGTTATGTGGTATAACATAATTAATAATTCCTCCTCAATAATTATAACAAATTGTTTTATAAAATAGATATATTTGCTAATAGAGAATCCTCATTTAGACAATATGTACTAGACATACTTTCTGAAAATAGCACTACTTAGAATGTCTTTCTTTTTATACGTTTAGTATTCTTGCTACTTTGTATAATTTAAATAAGTAGAACTTAATAATATTTAGTTTACTAGCAACATCATAATGTTAATTGGTGGTTAACGGTGTGGATCGCACATATTTGTACCCATTTATATTTAACGTCTAAACTAAGCAACCTTATAGCGATTGTTTGTTGACCTAAATAAATTGAAAATAATAATAATAATAATAACTGACATTCTTTTAAGTGGTCAGTTACTAGCGATTTACTCTACTATAATTGGCGTATAAAAGCGCAATAATAATTATGTTCGCTGCGGTGTAAATGCGGCCGTTAAGTAATCTTCTTCCCATCAGGTAAGTAAACGTTTGTGGACCGGTGTCGGATGACTTAATGTTTTCTTTGGTTTACATCCAACATTGCTTGTACACAATAGGGTGGGCAATCTAAATGGGTTAATTATAAGGGTGGTTTACACCGAACCGTCTGTAATCGTAAGCGGTGTTCAAAAACGTCGTCTCCCGGCGAAAAAAATAAACAATAGCATTCTTTTGTTATGATCCCAGGGATCCCAGGTACCGGTAGACGACTGGTTAAAATCTGTTTGTATGGAAAGTTTGAAAAACTAGTGTGATTTTATTATGTTGTAATATTTATCGTTTTGGATACGGAACTCTTTTAGGGCTTCGGCTATTTTCTGTCTGAATTGAAACATAATTTGTCATCTCAATGTTATTATCTTGGATTAGGACTAACTTAATATCATAATTTTAAATGTATTTAAGGGAATATTCATAAAGAAATGTCGTTTCACACATCACTCCAAATCGACATTTTCAAGACTGTACGATAATTTTAAAACAAACTTAAATCTAAAACAGACCCTTCAGGCACTGTACCAAGGATGCTGGCGGCATTTCCTCGCGCTATCGCAAGCTGATAAGTTGTGCGAGGAAGTCGCCAGCTCTTCGGTCACCAGTGATGTCAACCAAACTTTTCGCAATTTCAGTAAATAACTTGTGCGCGCTGGGCCCTGATGGACCTATAGTTTCGGTGAAAAATAAACCATAAAACTTTCATAAAAACGTCGTGTCATTTAATTTGTTTCTTGTTATTTCCGACCAGTTTAGCCTAGTGGGTAGTGCACCTGCCTGTGAAGCTGACGGTCCTGGGTTCGAATCCCGGTCAGGGCAAATATTTGCGTGATGAGCATGAATATTTGTTTCTGAGTCTTGGATGTTTTCTATGTATTTAAGTATTTATATCTATTAAATATATCGTCGTCTAGTACCCATAATACAAGCCTTCTTGAGCTTGCTGTGGGGCTAGTTCGATTTGTGTAAGATTGTCTTCTAATATTTATTTATTTATTTATTTTTATTCTATTTATTTAAAATATACGAGTCGTAAAAAGTCAAGAAACTGGCAATGAATAGAGAAGAGTGGCGGTTACTCCACCGACAAGAGCGAAGCTCTTAAGTTTTGATGATGATGATATCACTAAAGCCCTTGATTTTGATACCAAACTTTGATCAATTTGAAAATTAAATGTAGGCAATAATTTTTGCACAAATAATCCACAATTTTTCCAATAAATCATCATTTAAATTAAAAAAAAATATTCATAAGGCCTCTTAAGATATTTTTATAGCCCTTTCGCAAAACTCATTTATAGTGGCGTCCTGTTACGACCGGTCCGCATTACGCACAAATTGGACGATAACGAGACGATAGCGACATGATTGCGAGACGATCTTGCAAATTGCTCATGCAACACGTTTATAATATGGGACTGAAGAATGTGCGATATAAAATTCGATTATTAAATACTGTACCGAAACGTGAACGATTTTTTGAGACTTTAGTAGGCACTATTGCACGATATCACTACATATTATAAAACAAAGTCGCTTTCTCTATCCCTATATCCCTATATCCCTATGTATGCTTAAATTTTTAAAACTACGCAACGGATTTTGATGCGGTTTTTTTTAGTAGGTAGAGTGATTGAAGAGGAAGGTTTATATGTATAGTAACATCCATTAGAATAGATGAGTTATCAGAATTTAAAAAGAGACTGTATAAATTCCTGGTAGAAAAAGCATATTATTCTGTAGGTGAATATTTAAGCGATACATTTTAAATTTGATTTGTTATTTAAGTTAGTAAATTAGTGTTAGTATAGACATATTAGACATGCATGCAAGATCTGGACTACAATGTTTGTATGCTGAAAGGCAAAACATAGCGATACCTACCTAAAATGATTGTAAGACCTTTTCAACCTATGTTTACAAATAAACAATTTTGAATTTTTTAAATAGTGCACCCGTGCGAAGGCGTACAATATAAAAGAGATGCAAGCACATATATCAACACACGTGAGAATGAGATACAATCATCTGTCACTTATCGCATATTATTTGTCACCGGCGTGTCTCACAGAAACGTCATCAATGTATTCAAGCAATTTATATACAGGGCGACTAATTATGAGACGTCGGAATTATGCTAAATCCATATCAGTCTTCTGATACATCTCAATCTAGTCAGCCTATAATAAATCCGTCCCCCTTGATACTTCACTAATCCTCCCTCTATTTAATCCTCTTTTTACGGTTAGTATGAACTAACCATCGACGTTTTTATATTTTTTATTAGAACATTTTATGTGTAGTATTCATATGGGGCAATTATTACCCCCCATAGGGTCAAAGTAACCCGACTTTACCGCATACAGTGTTTACATACCTAATCTAGTTAAACATAAAAATAATATTAGAGGCGAAAAGCTAGCAGCTACGTCGCTCAGAGAACTAGTTTAGCTATTACATTGCCGCAGGAGCCGTTTTTAAGATTAAGTTTATTAAAACTAAATAATAAGAAATATTTATTCGAGACAAAGACAACAATTAACACAGCAAAATAGAATATAAAAATAGACAAAAAAGTTGTGTTATCTCGAAACGGTACCATCTCAGCATAATGCGGGCAATCGCCAGCAATAAATTCTTCTAGTTCTAACTTCGTATACAAAATAGAATTAATAAATCAATACAATCGCTAGACTAACCCAACATAAATTGACCGAGCAAGTAGCACTGCAACGCTGTGAATGCATAATACCATCCCTCATTACGCAGCAAAGGTGTTAACCGGCCGTTTACAGCGACACCTAGCTGACAACCGGTTGACTGATCGGCTTAAGCTGGGTACACACAGGCGTGTTTAAACGCTGTTGACACGGCTGCTAATGTAAAGCCTAGGTTACAAGAGATGTATGCAGTTTATTACCTTTATGCCATTGTATAAGGTCCAGATGTGTATAGACATAGACATAGACATAGACATAATTTATTGGATACAAGTAATTGTTTGTCGATTGTACGTGTAATACCTTACAGTGATTACTTTAGAGCACGTTTCCTATTTACATGAAAATGTTTTGGAGCGTTCACAACAAATCATTTTTTTTTAAATAGAGTTGCTTTTGTTTTGTGCCGTTTAATTTCAGGACGTTCCGTCAGTTGAGTCTAATTTGAAAAACTTGGAACACCGCCGTCGAGTCGCTTGCCTATCAGTATACTATTAATTAAATAAATAAAATAAATAAATATTAAAGGACAATCTTACACAAATCGAACTAGCCTGCAGTAAGCTCAAGAAGGCTTGTGTTATGGGTACTAGACGACGATATATTTAATAGATATGAATACTTAAATACATAGAAAACATCCAAGACTCAGAAACAAATATCAATTAATTACATCAATTTCTTGGCAAAATAACCTAAGCCTTAGACTGAGCAAGATGTACCGAGACACTAACCTCCCGCATTTTAAACAAATTGCATTTCTTACGGTTGGGTGATTCTAGTTGCGGGATTT
Organism: Epiblema foenella; assembly: GCA_963556455.1. Taxonomy (NCBI): domain Eukaryota; kingdom Metazoa; phylum Arthropoda; class Insecta; order Lepidoptera; family Tortricidae; genus Epiblema; species Epiblema foenella. The sequence goes on from OY747112.1 coordinate 16,035,102, forward strand.
AAGATGCGGTGTACTAAGTAACTATTGCAGGGATAAACAGGGAAATTGCTGTTTTCGACTACCAGTACTTGGTTATAATTTTTTTTTTATTTTTTTTTATATTTATTTAGAACACAAACAGTCGCATATTCAAATTATAAATGCTGTACACGTAGTGTACATAGAAACATAAAGACCTGGAGGTTCATTTTTCCGTACAAGTTGTTAAACGAAAACATAATATTATGACTAATAAAAAACTAAACTAAATTGAACCGGTCCTCGACGCAGTTTTAAAACCATCACGTACCATCATGTACGTTTTAAAATAAATGATATAAGTGGGAACTGGAAATCATAACAATAGCCTATGTCAATCATTGGAAGCGTCGAAAACAGGAACATATTTTAACTCCATTTTGGTTACATAATTTAGAATAATTGTGACTTAGACATTGTAAACGAGAAAAGAAAATTTAATAAAACCTGAAAATTTATATTCAAATAGATACCTTAATTATTATTTAGCATAGATGAACTAAAATAGTTTGCGTTTGACTAACATTTTATTATTTAAAAAATATATGTAACATGTAACTCTTGGAATAATAAATTAAATTAAATTATTTACTTCATGATAAGGAATTACATTATACATTTGTACACATGTAAAAATTACAAGAATTTTTATCATGAGGGTCATAGCCAAGTCCTAATAGGAAAATAAAAAAAAACATATTGTCGACAAGAGTAATACATAACACGATAATAAGTAAAAAGAAAAATAAATGCAACTCGCATTCGGAATCGTCAGTCAGAAAAAAAAAGAAATTGTAATTCTTAAAAAAAACAACAAAATTGTGGATTATTTGTGCAAAAATTATTGTCTACATTTAATTTTCAAATTGATCAAAGTTTGGTAGCAAAATCAAGGGCTTTAGTGATATATAATATAATATAATGAGGTTTTAAAGGCAAACGATTTTTTTCGGTCTCTTTTAATTTATTTAGAGGAATTCCTTGCAGAATATACCCGTTGGCAGCCATCTTAATTCGTAACCGGGGCGATTTGCATTTGATTTGTCCCACGTCTGTTTACTTCAGTCTTAAGTTTCTTTAAAGCTGCTGTATTTAGTTTAACTATTAATGGACTTACTAAAATGAAATTTAACTTTATTAAGATACTTATTATAGTTCATTATGCAACTGTTGTAGGGTCGGTAGGGGGGTTTACGGCCCTTTAATTTGATGCTCCAGTTTGCTGCCACTTGGATGAATTGATGAACTGAAAGGATATTTTCTTGCTTTTTTAATATATCCCCATCCAATAGCTGCTAATTAAAACGCCTATGTCTCACTATGTCTTTAGGGCATGTAAAAATGTAAATATATTTAATTGAAAAAAAATCGTTCTTCAGAAGGCCGCAAACTGACGCAGGCCTCGTAACTAGCCTAGCGATAGGTACCATAAGAGTCGCAACTAAAGAAGCGAAGGCCTTTTTAAAACTAGTTAGGTATACACCGTTGCATACATTACGTTATCTACGACTCATTTTAAATAAATAGTAAGTATTTTTATACTTTTAATGTACCATGTTTTTTTTTGTGGTTATATAATTAATTATATTCACATTGTCCATCAAAATTACTACTTAAGTTCACTTTCATGGTAAAGACTTACATAACAGTAAATACAAATAAACAAAGAAAATAAAATAAAACTAAAACTAACCTAAAATGAACCTAAATATACTTATCAAAAACCCTAATCTAACAAACCGCTGCCAGTAGGTAATGTTCCCAAAATGCTGGCTGCATTGCCACGTTGGATGGCAATACTCAATCTTTGTGCCAGATAAAGGCCAGCATTTTGGTCACGTGTTGCGTCGACCAGACGTCCAGATAGATCTTTGAAGATTTTATCCCTCCCGGTCCACACGGCCCAAGTGTTTCGACCCCAAAAGGCTCATATATGTATCCGCTATCGAGGGTACTATATTTGCGCCTTTTCAGGTTTTCCGCCGATTCTGCCGCCGCACCAGCCCTATTTCTCGTTCCGGGAAGATGTACTACCACGATCTTCATTAGTAATTTACAGCTTAGGAAATATCTTCAGCATCGTACATTTAAAGAAAGAACGTGATTTATTTTCTTTAAGAACACAAATCAAATCCCTTAATACAAACAATGTATTATTTTATCATATTATCATATTTTATATTATATTATTTACATTGCGTACAGTATCTTGTTTATAAATATTTTTTTAGACTAGAAAATATTTATTCCGAGTAACATGTCACTCATACAAGAATCTTGTTAGTAAAATTCATTGTTATTATCGTCTTATTACTATTAGTGTTAGTATCCAATTTTATGGACATTATGTAATATACAATTTCAATATAAAACTCCCGTGAGTTTCTAACATATTTTTTTGAACCTGACTGTGGCTTTAGAGTAGGCCGGGCCCAATAAAGCGATAGGAGTACGCGGTTGGAGAGTAACCTGGGGAAAACCTCCGACACGACCACGCGTGTGGTTTGGAACACTGGAATACTCTAAGAGTTTGCGCTCCAGTGAGATTGCTTGAGCGGTTTCAATAGAATCTAAGGTGTGAGTGGAATCGAGCTAATAAACGGGTCTCACTCACGTCTTTGACATCGAGCAGCCGATCGAGCCGCGCGCGCGCAGTGCTAGGCGATGAGAATAGAGAATAATATTTTTATTTCCAAAAATGGTGCATACTTGTTTATAAAGTCCCAGACTGCTGAGCTAGGCAAATGCCTGTGTTACAAATTCAGTATCTTCTCCCAGTAGTATATGAAAAGTTACATTTTTAACTTACTTATGCCGTATTAATACATTTTCTTATTTATTTATTTTTGTATTTATATTACAAATACAAAAAGGTTTATTTCTCAAAATTTTACAATGTTCAATCTATAGTAAGTATGGGTATAAAAATAGGACATACAAGTTAAGTAAGTTGAAATTTAAGTAATATAAGTTAAGTAAGTTGAAATTTATGAAATCACGTTACAGTTTTCAGTTTAAAATTATATTTATATCTATCTATAATTATAATATGTGTGTGTGTGTGTGTGTGCGTGCGTGCGTGCGTGCGTGCGTGCGTGCGTGCGTGCGTGCGTGCGTGCGTGCGTGCGTGCGTGTGTGTGTGTGTGTGGTAATATTATGGAATATAGTTTGTATAACAATTAAAGTAACAATATAAGAAAGTGACACTGACAGGTTTGTGATGTATTCAATTACATCTATAATATTATGTCTAAGTAGTTTTCACACTGCAAAGTTTTAAAAAACTATGCATATATAAAAAACCTTTTCGCGAAACTTCGAACAAAGTTAACGTAATTTGTTTTAGTTCAGCATTTTTTGAAGTAATATATTAAAATTGTCCACTACGATTAGTTTGTGCCAACTCATAGTTTTTTTTTCTTTTTACTTTGCTTTAGTTAACATTTACAAAATTGTAGTTAACACTATGTAAAATAATGACCTGTCAATTTGGATATTTTCATGTGACTGTTTGTGTTCTAAATAAATTAAAAAAAAGGTCCCAATAAATCCACTGTCATTTCCATTTAACCTTATATCACTTGTCCCTTCTCATATTTATCACATACTCACCCAATGATAAATTCTGAAAGTTACCCTACTGTCACAATTTCATCGAAGAACGATATAACTGGAGTTTGCCTCTGGGTAATATATCGACACCTACTGACCTATATGAACTTATGTAGTCCGGTTGTCGTGAATTGGCTCATTGTCTCATCGGCGGGGTAATCACGTAACTTTTTTACCACCGTTAGGTAGATTTTAATGTCAAATTTTAATTGTCACCTCATACATTTATACTTCAAAATTGACAGTAAAATCTATCTACCGTTAGTAGTTGTCAAGTCAACATCCTCAAAGAAGACCAACAGGTCATGTCAAATAATGATGTTGCCTTGGCATTCGAGAATTATTTTTCGAATATAGCAAGTAGTACTACGAAATGTCTTCCGTCATCTGAAACCCAAGCTAACGCTTTACTTTGTGCTAACATTAGTAAATGTAATGTAACGTTTAATTTTAGTCAAGTAGATTCAATCAAAGTTATTAAAACTTTTAAATCGCTCAATTTAAAGAAAACGGAGGATTTATGGGGAACATCAGTAAAAGTTATTAATCATATCATAGATGTCATTGCGCCCCACTTAGCTTTGGTTTACAATAACTGCATATCAGAGGGTATTTTTCCGGATCTTATGAAATTTAGTAAAGTCGTACCTTTATTTAAATCGGGTGATTTGAACGACCTAACCAACTTTCGTCCTATATCGATACTACCTGTGTTAAGTAAGGTTTTTGAGAAATTAATGTTAAACGATATGCTAATGCACTTCAATAGAAATAAACTTCTTACAAGTAATCAGTTCGGTTTCACAAAAGGGCGCTCCACGACTGACGCTGCATCTGTGCTTATTAAGTATATTTACAATATTTGGGAGAATTCTTGTGATGCGATTGGTATTTTTTGTGACCTTTCTAAAGCATTCGATTGCGTGGATCATGGAACGCTCATTTTGAAACTTAAACATTATGGTCTGTCTGATAATGCGTTAAACCTTATGTCCTCATATCTTAGCAATAGAACTCAAACAGTTGTTGTAAATGGAACCCAGTCTAGTGGAGCTGTAGTAACGTTAGGAGTACCTCAGGGCTCTATCCTAGGTCCATTTTTATTTTTGGTTTATATAAATGATTTGCCGTCTATAGTAAGTGATCTTTGTGACATAGTATTATTCGCGGATGATACATCATTAATCTTTAAGGTTGACCGAAAAACAATAGAATGTTCTAACGTTAATGGCACACTGGTCAAAGTACTTGATTGGTTTACCGTTAACAACCTGCTACTTAATGCTAAGAAAACTAAATGTGTCAGATTTTCTTTGCCTAATGTTAGACCGGTTGAAACTAATATTCTTTTAAATAACGAGTGTTTAGAAATTGTAGATAAAGCAATATTCTTAGGTATAACATTAGACAAAAATCTACAATGGAGTCCCCATATAGCCATTATGGCACGTAAATTAAGTTCAGCCGCTTATGCTATTAGAAAAATCAGACAACTGACCAATGTAGAAACAGCTCGCTTAGTTTATCACAGCTATTTTCATAATGTTATGTCGTATGGTATTCTGGTTTGGGGTAAAGCAGCTGACATACAGACAATTTTTATGTTACAAAAAAGAGCCATTCGCTCCATATATAACCTGGGCTCACGTGAAACTCTAAGAGATCTCTTTAAAGAAATTAACATTTTAACGGTAGCATCCCAATACATCTATGAGAATATTATTTATGTCATAAAGAATCGAGAATCATTCTGTAAAAATTCTGATATCCATAATTTTAATACCAGGAATAAAAATAAAATTGCCACTAACAAGTTTCGTGTCCGTAAAGTTTACAAGTCTTTTGTAGGTCAATGTGTTCGTTTTTATAATAAGCTACCCGATGAAATTTTGAATTTACCCTTTCCAGCTCTTAAAAATTACATAAAAAAAAACTTTGATGTCAAAGGCTTATTATAGGGTTGAGGACTATCTAACAGACAGAAATGCATGGCCCAAACCAAATCCCTAAATAGCGTAGAGTCTAATATTTTCATTGTATCTAGTTGACACATTTCTTGCAGGAAAGCATATCAAACGATTCGACATGTTTTGTTTTCTTGTGTAACTACACATTGTAAATACCTATTGTTATTTTTTCCTCGTTTTTCTTTCAATTCTCTTTTGTTGTGTACCATTTACATTTACTTAAGTAGGTTAAGTAGTATCATTGTAATAAGCATATTTTGGAGAAAATGACTGACTGTCGAGTTTCTTTCGGCGTTTCTTCTCGGCAGTGGTCTCTTGAGAAACGCTAGTAGTTTTTGACTTGTAAAAGTGCCTTTGCGGCCTACTTGCAGAATAAAGTTCATTTATTTCATTTATTTCATTTACATAAAGTTACGTGATTCGCCTGCGGGTTCAAAATTGGATGCGACGTACACAATAGAAACACTAGAAATAAAAATGAACTTGTAGTAAATTACAGCAGACTCCATAAAATAAGTCACTTTCATTGGTCAATGTGTAAGTTATTATAATAAGGTTCCATTAGACATTCAATCATTGCCTCTACACAAATTTAAGTATAATATAGAGGAAAAATTATGCAAAAAGGGATACTATAAAATATCCGACTATCTCGATGAACGGGACCCGTGGAATAAATATCGTATATACATATTTTTTTTTACTAATTTGATAATGAATATGCACCAAATGTAATTTAATGTATGAAAATGTTTATTATTATTATTATTATTGACGTCATAAAGAGATTGTGAAATCCAATTATGAAAATAAATTTATGATTATGATTATGATATCTATAGAAATGTAGACCTAAAAACCGGCGAAGTGCGAGTCGGACTTCGTACCATTATCTACAAAAACGGAAAAAATCACGTTCGTTACATGGGAGCCCCATTAAATATATAACAGTGATGTTGACACCAAATAAGAATCGATAAGTTCGATTTTCTCGAAAAAGGATCAAATTCCTAATCAAATGGCGAAAAAAGTAACTCAAAAGAATTCATAATTACGTAATTATAAGTCTTCAAAGTTTTAAGAGGGGGCATACTCTGTCCCTTTTTCGCAAAACGCACATTTGTATATGACGTCACTTATCTGTCGCGCTCTCTTTAACCAGCAACATTGAAACGGTTGTGGCTTCGTTATTTTTTGAGATATTTGAATAGGATTTTCACCATTTGGCATATTTTTTGCCTTGTTTCTTTTGGAGTAGTCTTATGGAGTAATCAAATTTTCAGTCAACAGCCCTATAATATATTAGTATTTTTAAATTTTATTTTGGCACAAACACTCCTTACAAAGATTTACATTTTGTGAATGACATACATAGTATGGAGACAATGCCTAATTTTATTCTGTTTTTTAGTATTTGTTGTTATAGCAGCAACAGAAATACATCATCTGTGAACATTTCAAATGTCTAACTATTACGGTTCATGAGACACAGCTAGGTGATAGACGGACAGAGTCAAATAGGGCCTCGTTTTACCCTTTGCGTACGCAACCCTAAAAAACATGAAATCCTCGAAAGTACGTTAATTTCCTAGGGCGGTAAAACAAAGACTGTCTCACATCTCAAATATTTGTTAGGTAGGTATGTAAATGCAATCTGAGGCTAAAAAGAAAAATATAATTGCCGCTAGTAGTGAGTACTAATTGTACGTCTGCCCGTGGTCCGAAAGAGGGATTTTTCGCACGCGACGTGGACGGTAATTGCCACTTATTATGTTTAAATATATTCAGTTTCGTTAGTAAGTACGTGATTTGCGCTAATGAACTATTTTCTTTTTTTCTTTCACTTTATGGCCAGGTGTGACGTAAATTAATTACAGATACGAAATTTTTATTTAACGCTAACATACATTTAAACAGTTATTTATTTATTATATTTTATTAATTTGGAGAACACATAGACATAGACGTTCTTAAGAAATAAAAACTTTCAGATTACTACTAGAACATTTTTTTATATACAACGCCGGTGGCAAACAAACGTACGGTCCACCTGATGATAAGCGGCCACCGAAGCCTATAGACGCCCACAACTCCAAAGGAGTCACGTACGCGTTGCCGACCCTTTATGAAATTGCATTGCACATGCATGTAAGTCCTAACCAGTTCCCACCAAGATATACATTGTTTATGAATGTACTACATTAAAAAAAAAACAAAAATACGAGAAAATCAAAACAAAATGTACCGCATAATGATATTCTAAAGAAGCCCGGGTCTTCGTAGGTTTAGGTTAGTTTTCTAACCCACGTCGTAATTGCTATTACGTAATTAAAAAACAACGAGTATTAATTAGGTAATTGAAATCATTTTTGCATAAGCGACACAAAGAAAAATAAGAACGAAATTAAAATCAACTAAAAGCTAAAAAATAACAATTCATAAACGGAATAAGACGTCAAAGAGGTATGCCAACGATTTAAAATCCGTAGGTTACGCAAGCGATCAAACGTGGAAAACTAATCCCAACAAGGTATCTAGTCGAAAAAGGATCAAATTCCTAATCAAATGGCGAAAAAAGTAACTCAAAAGAATTTATAATTACATAATTATAAGTCTTCAAAGTTTTAAGAGGGGGTATACTCTGTCCCTTTTTCGCAAAACGCACATTTGTATATGACGTCACTTATCTGTCGCGCTCTCTCTAACCAGCAACATTGAAACGGTTGTAGCTTTTTTTTTATTCTAAATAGGCTTGCGCTTGACCACAAATCACCCGATGGTAAGCAATATTGTGGTCTAGGATGGAACGCGCTTACCTAGTAAAAACCGATTCACTCTCGCTTTGAAGACCGAAAGGTTGTAGTTTACGGGAAACAAGGAGCGGGGAGCTTCGTTATTTTTTGAGATATTTGATTTTATTCATTATATGTATACTTTTCCTATATGTATAGTATGTTGTGTTGCGTTCCGTGGATCACGTACGGTGCTGTCTGAAAACCAGCGCTGCAGGTGTCTGACACTGCCGCGAAGACGCACTTTTTAACTGTATGTTCATGTACTTGAGTATATTATATTTGTAACTGTGTGTCTTTTGGTGCAGTGAATAAATGCTTTCTTTCTTTCTTTCTTTCTTTTTTTCTTTCTATTTGAATAGGATTTTCACCATTTGACATTTTTTTTTGCGTTTTCGACTAATCCCAACAAGGTATCAAAGGGTTGGAAGGTCAGATTGCAGTCGCTTTTGAGTGTCAACACGAACCCCGGGCCCCTTATGGCACAACAGAAAACGCTAGGAGAATGATAGCTGTCAAAACACCAGTTTACTTTTTAGGGTTCCGTACCCGATGGGTCCAAACGGAACCCTATTGTTGTCGCTCACGCGTCTGTCCGTCCGTCCGTCGTCTGCCACACAGGTTATATAGCTAAACAGTTGGAATTACAGTCTTCAAATTTCACAGTTGTTGACCCAAAGCCACACAAATAGTCAAAATTTATTTTCATTTAATTTTAAGGGGCTTTTACTCTCAAACAGCTAAAGGGGGGCGCGAAAAAAAAATTGTTTTACCCCATCGAGTGAGGGATCGTTGTTTTAAGCTTATTGAGTAGATAAATACTATATATTTTGTTTTTAAAAATATTATAAAACAAAGGAATGAGAAGCCACCAAAGTCACTTTTTTTACAAAATCCGAAGATTTTTTTACTTCCCATTAACCAGTAAATATGAAAGGTGTTGTTTGTTATTACGTATATTTTATCAGCATGTATGTTTTTCAGCCCAATGTTTTGTGGAGAAAATTGGAGGAGGCCTTTACTCTATGAAGAGGTCCTTGATAAAAAATGTTGAACTAAAAATTATATGTACTTATTAAAAATTTTATCAATTGTAAATTGCATGCTATTTAATCACTATTATGTTGATTGATTATATTTTTGTATTAAAACCAACTTAATTTTGCAGTTGCTTCGGAACCCTAAATGTGCGTAGTCCAACTCGCAATTGGCCGTTTTTTTGTACGGTTGGAGAGTTGCCTGGGAAAAATTCAGGGGAAATCTCGTACACGACCCAGGGATCGGATACCGGTATTTTCTCCATAGAAAAATACCGGTAATATTACCGTCACCGGTTCATTATCCATTAATACGACGTTGTTACCTAAATACACGATTCAGCCCTACGTAAAGAGCAAAAAATAATCCAAAATATTGGGCTAATTCAGGGTTTTTAAAAAATACCGGTATCGGTCCCTGACACGACCACGCGGGCGGTTTAAACACTAGCCAGTTGACACCAACCCTACTACACATGAGCAGTGATCGTGTATGATCGCCATCGCACATAACTTAAGGGCCGTATCTGTACGTGCGCTCGAGTTTCTCGGACTTATGATCCACTTATAAATTGTTTGATCACACTTCTGTCTTTTGGTATTACAGGGGGGGAATATGGGAATTTGAACTTTTTAATACAGAAAATGATGTATTTAATTTCTTTACCTATAATAAACTAATAATATCATAAACCTTCAATGATGCGTTCAAGCACACATTATGGCTGCCATAAAAAAACTATTTTGTAAGAACTTTCTTATCTGGGTCATTTTCAGATTTAGGTTCGCGTCTTTTCGGTGGACATATCAAAAGTTAAGGGTCACAAAGCTTAATTTTGGATTGGCCTAGTAACCCGCATAAACGGTGTTTCCGTGACTATAAATCCATGTAATAAAAACATAACTTACATGTACATTTAGCCGTTAACTATTAACCACCGGGTGGACAACTTTTATTTTTACAACTGACAATGACCCACCTGTGTCTCTGCCGAGGTTTTCCCGAGGGACTACAGTATAGGGTTCTTCAAGAAAGGAGTGTATAAATTTTTAAAGGGTTGGCAACGCGCATGTGACATCCCAGGAGTTGTAAGCGTCCATAGGCTACGGTGACCGCATACCATCAGTCGGGCCGTACGCTTGTTTGCCACCGACGTGGTATATATAAAAAAAAGTTATTATTGCTAAATAATAAAATCGATTTCGATAATGTTAATTCATTCAAATTTCAAACACCTCTGTAAAACAAAGAAATTTGATTTGACCTCTATTAGAATAGAGGTCAAATCAAACTTCTTAGTTTTCATCAGTCGAGATGATCTTTAGTTCAAAATGAATTGTCGATTTGCAAACTTTGACAAACATCGCATGTAAATAAGATTATCGAACGATATAGTTTGAGATGACGACACTGAACTATCTAGTACAATTCGCTCATCTGAGACCGATTATACATAGGTATATCTATACCTAAGTACGGATGTTACTTACTATGCTGCTGCCACTGATAAGGCCAATCAGCGGGGCTTCTAGCACTACATTATCGTAAAGTCCTACCCCTCTCCTGTATCGAGGAAGAAACGAAACTTGGGAGACTTATCATACTAAAACCCCCAATATACATACCCCCGCTAAATAGCTAAAGTAATAAATTACCTGAATCATATTTTGTTCCTGAGTTATGGATGTTTCTATGTTACATTTAAATATAAAATTGTGAAACAATCTAGCTATGTTAGCTTAGCTGTATGCATATATATCGTCGTCTAGTAGTAAAATATTTATTTAAAAATATTATAACTGTCTCTCCAACTGTAATGTATTTATTCATCTATCTGTAATTATATTTACACAACTAACGCACGTAAGTACACATAATTATTATTATCATCGCATACACACATATAAACACAAATAAATGGTTCAGCGCCGCGGCATCATTACACCTGCAAATATAGGGACCAATCTGAAAATCAGCGCTGGATAGACAGAAACTGTCTGGCAAAGGCTGAGATTGGTACCCATTGCGATTATTAATACTTACTTAAGGTTAATGGTACTGTTAAGTTTACGATAAGTTTTAAGTAAGTAATTTAAATGTATACCTCTGTCTTTTTCAAGTGTCGCAATAAATAGTTTTTATTTTATTTTTAAAAACCAGATTTTTGAAAAACATTTTTTACTAATGCCATCCGGTTTTTTGCATTGCAGCATCACCATTTCGTGTTCCCCCATGAATGGCGTGTAATATTATATACTAGCGGCCGCCCACGACTTCGTCCGCGTAGATTTTAGATGGTAACAAAGATATAAATGAGGTTTATTTGTTTCTGTCAGTTGTCTGATCCCATTAAACCTTTGTGAAAAATTACTCAAAAGAAAAATAAATGTCCGCCGTCTTGGATTTGAAAATGGATGTCATTTTCGTAATCGGCACCCCGAGGAATCTCGACGATGACACCCATATCGATTTTTAAGAAAAATAAATGTCCGACATCTTGGATACGTCATAAAAGTAAGCTCTGGACCAAGGGGGCTAGCACAACTACCGCTGCGACGCGACGCGAGTAGAGAAAAATCTACCCTCCTCTTTCTAACCCGCACAGTTCGAGCGAGACAGGAATCGCTGAGTCGCGCGAGATACGATTTGTGCTAGCCCCACAAATGTGAAGTTTCTAGTTCCAGTAGTTTCGGCTGTGCGTTGATGGTAGATCAGGACTTCTTCTTTTATATATTTAGATAGATAGATAATATAGATATGTCATCTGGGAGTCTTATCGAACTAGGTTCAGTGTCGTCGGCTCTTCTACTAATATGATAGTTAGGGCTGAAAAAAAACTATAACAGTTGCCAGAAAACTTTCATATACCAAGATGATACTTCTGTCCGAGCTGAGCAAGTGAATTATAGTAATTGCACCATCCAAACTGTAAATAGTAATTATTGTTCTAAATAAAATTCATTTTAGCATTTGTTTTCTGTATTTTACTAATAATTACAGGGAGTAGCCCTGAACAACGCCGCGATGCCGATTATAAATCGAATTTGGAGAAGCCCAACTGGGGAAGTACCTCCGCCTTGCAGAAGACCACAGCCATAATAACATTATCTACTATATAAGTATGCAGTGTTGTGTTCCTGGAGGTGAGCAAGGTTGCCAGAGCTCCCGAGGATGCACTGTGTTGAGATCGAGGGACCTAAATTTGTCCCTTCTGTTGTCAACACAGTTCATCCTCAAAATTTTAAGGGCTATATACGGCTCTTGAATGCATCATGAAGGCTTATGCTATGTGGATAGATAAAGTAGAGTATGTAACTGTACATAATTCGGCATTAAAACACTCGTGTGATGTTATTATGAAACTCGCCTTTTCATAAACCCACACTCGGGTTTAACGCTCTTCATTATGTACAGTCATACAAAATCATTGATAAAAAAATTGTTTTTTTAAATTTCCAAGAACCGTATCGACAAAAAAATCCTATATAACTATTGAACTTGCTCACGAAATTTCACGAGAATCTGTTGAGAATTGCGACCTGTAGACGAGAACAAACGGAAATCCGGAAATCCGGACATACGACAGCATTTTTGTCGAAGCTGAAGCAGAGACCTTCGTTTCACTCGGTCAATTACGTACCGAGAAAAAATATTATACAAGAATACTTCACAAAAATAACTTACACAATATAAACTAGTAGGTTTGTGAACTGTAGACCCCACGAGTGACGACAAAAAACAAAAGTTCATGATTCGGTTGAGAAATGCAAGCTGTAGAGGAGAATAACCGGAAATCTGGAAATCCGGACATTTGAACATGAAGCTGAAGCAGAGACCTTCGTTTCACTCGGTCAATAAGATTTAAACTGACTTAAATCTTATACAGGCCCTTGGGCAAGGTATGGTAAGGGCATCCTCGGCCCTGTATCGCAATACTGATACGTTGTGCGAGGATATCGTCAGCTCTTCTGTCACCAGATTTCACATTTAGGGCCGATTATATGCGAGGTTAAGCAACGTCGGCCCAGGTCAATTATTGGATGGCTGACCGCTTTGAGTGGTTATTAACTGAGCGCTCCCGTGCTTTGGAAGGCACGTTAAGCAGTTGATCCCGGCTGCTGTCTATGATAGCAGTCGTTAAGCCAAGTTATGCCTTCGGGCGGCTTGAGAACTTCTAACAGTCAAGTTATCACCCACTCACTTGACAAGCCTAATTCCATTAAGGTTTGGTTTTCCCTCGGGTTGGAATGTCAGATGCAATCGCTTCCATAAAAACTAGTACCTACACCAACTGTTGGGATTAGGTAGTGGACCCCGGGCATCCTTTACGATGCATCTGTACCGGGATAACGCTACGATGATGATGATTCGTGAAAACTAACACAAAACCTCCATAAATATAAGTATTTTTACACACACAAGAATACATACATTTCCGTCCACCACTTTCAACCTTTTAACCAGATACCGTACCCGGTTTTTGCCGTATCGGATGTCAAGGGCCCACCATGTGTTTCACAGCACTTCCGGTGAGTTTTTTTTCCACCGGAAACCGGAAGCCGCTGCCTAATGGATTGAGAGGGCGATAAATATCGAAAGATATTGAAAGTTTTTATGTTATGACATTTTTTATGGCGGGATTATGTTTTTTAAGCAGGGCGTTATAAGCAGAGGGTGTTGGGAGAGATTTTATCGTGGGCACTCTTTTTAGCGAATAATTGTAAAAAATGCAAAATTTTGGCATAGTTAGATTTACAGCTGGCATGGGTCGTTGTCAATTGTAAAAACAAATGCTGTCCATCCGGTGGTCAATAGTTAACGGCTTATGTATATGTAATTTACGTTTTTATTACACGGATTTATAGTTATGGAAACACTGTTTATGCGGGTTACTAGACCAATCCAAAATTAAGCTTTGTGGCCCTTAACTTTTGATATGTCCACCGAAAAGACGCGAACCTAAATCTGTCAATGACCCGCATAATGAATATTTTAGAATCGACATCACGTAAATACTAGTAGGTTAGTTATTACTAGCCGTTATTTTTTTTCCCATGTAGTGCCGGCTTAGAATAGTACTTCTCCCTTTCTGCCCGTATGTCATAAGAGTTGAGTATGGAAACCGGGTTTGAAGTGTGTTGTGGACGATGGGCTAGCAACTTATCACTGCAATATCACATTTTCTCCATTTTTAACCTACAATTGCTAAATATGACATCAGAATTGGCGTGAATTTATGATGGATTTTTATTGCAAAAACTTTAAGTATGTGTAAAAAATAATTTGTACCTACACTAAATTCGAAATTGTTTTTATTGCATTGTGTCGGGAGATATTTTATTGTTGGCACTTTTTTTTGGGTATAATTATAATGAAAAATTTGGCATTATTATTTTTCATTAAAGTTAAAACTGAAAGAATTAATATTTTAGAAACCTTCGTAAACTCCACGTAATTACAAGTAGGTTTAGAACTGTTAAGATTTTTTTTTATAAAAACAAAGTACTTAATTCGAAAATTCAAATGTCAAACAATTTGTATGTAATTTTCTGGAATACAACTACCACATAAATGCTTTGGTGACTTACTGTAAAGCTGTGCGTAATATAAGATGTAAAATATTTATATTTATTAAGTTATTTTTGGTTATCACTACATAGTATGAAACAAAGTCGCTTTCTCTGTCCCTATATTCCTATGTATGCTTAAATCTTTAAAACTGCGCAACGGATTTTGATGCGGTTTTTTTTTAATAGATAGAGTGATTGAAGAGGAAGGTTTATATGTATAATAACATCCATTAAATAGTGCACCCGTGCGAAGCCGGGGCGGGTCGCTAGTTTTATTATAAGTAGAAGTTTATCTCGGGAACGTGTGCAGGTATCGAGTTGAAATTATTTGGAAGCTGTGAAAAAACGAACTTTTGAGTTACCGTAAAAAAGATACGGCCATTTATGCCCCAAAAAACTTTTATTTTGACACTCTCTCAATCAAAATGTAATAGGGTACTTTCCGTTAACCTAAAACTACGAAATTTGGCAATCCTTATATGTACCATAAGTACCTACAGGGAAAATCTGAAAACTATACATTTGTATACGGAACCTAGGTGGGCGATTCCGACTCGCATTGGTCCAGTTTTCTTTAACATTAAAGTTGAAATTAAAATAAATGTAAACTACATTTTGTACATCAAATTACCATTACCGGTCATGGCAATAAAAACACTTATTTTGCATACCTATCTCGTGTTTTAATATCATTAAGATGGTAATGTTTAAAAATATACGTGCTTTAATACCACTGTGTTTTTAAAAAAATGCTGTTACCTAACTAAGGAGGAAAAAGAACAATTTAAACGACATTTTAATATTAATTATTTTTCAAAGTTTTAGGAGGACCGTTATGATACCATCTCGGGATTATACTTCCTTCCCTATTGCTGTATTCTTTTAAGGGTCCTTATAAGTTAAAAAACGCTCATCTATTTACGCCATTTTCTGTTTGAATTGACTCGTATCTTGATATTTTCTCAATGTTACTATCTAGAACAGGACAATTGCGACCTTATGTCATAAAATTTAAATGTATTTTTTGGATTTTTTATTAAGAAATACCGTTTCAAACATCACTCCAAATCGACCATTTTCAAGCTAAAAGCTTGTTTTTTCGGCTTAAATTCTACTACACATAATAAAATCAAAAAATGGCCATGTTACATCTAAAACTTTTTAAAAATCATCGTAGTCTTTAATAACTTTATTGGTATTATCAATACTTTGCTTGTTCATAATCTGAAATCAAAACATTTTAAAACTTATAAGGCCTCTTAATTTGTAAATTTGTATCCGACGACAAAAATTAGGGAAATGTTTTTCAAATACACAAGTACGCAAGAACACTGGAATACTCTAAGAATTTGCGCTCCAGTGAGATTGATTGAGCAGTTTCAACCGAATCTGAGGTGTGAGCTACTGGGAGCTCTTTGTCGCTGGTTCACTAACCTAGCCTAGCTGAGAAGAGTCCAGCAAGAAACTCAACTAGACCCGACCTGGGTCAGACTGGCTCTACCCGGTAGATATGAGCGCCGCGCCGGCGCGCCGCCGTCGCCGCCAATTCGAGTCGGCGCGCCGCCGCCGAGTGAAATACACGGCGCGCCGGCGCAACAAGTTGCGATTTGCTTTCTTGCTCGTACTCGTAACGTATCCCACCCGCGTACGAACGCGGCTTCAGTCGAGTCAAGTATTTTGCCGAGTGAAGGCGTGTTATTTTTTTTGACCCGCGTCGTAAACAATGGCGTCAAGTTCCATTGCTATTGATGTTTACAAAACGAAAATATTTACATAACGCCAATGAAAAATATTTCCTCGAAACACACACATAGCTTTTGCTGCACAGAATTTGGCCAATTATCGGTAGAGTTAAATGGAAAAAAAAAGGACCGTGTTGGGTGAACAAGTGTTTTGTGGAGTGTGCCTACGAAATGCGAAAAACGAAGACGAGGATGTTATATTTTCAAAGTTCTTGATTATTTTTATTTTGATGTAGGTTTGATAGTTTAGTAGTAGGAGAGCTGGTAACGCTCATTTAGAAATCCATTTTACTATACCCCGTTAAGTTGATTAGAATGACAGACGGCATTCAGTTTCGATGTATAACTATGATAATTTTCATTGAAAGAGTGATTTTTTTGTTGTTAGTGTGAAATTAAAAAATATGATTGTTTATATCTTCGGTTCTTTTATTAAAATAAATAAAACTTTCTTTATAACAAAAAACGAGTTTTTTTTTCACAAATTGCTCCCCAATAAAAATGTAAAGTTCAAGGTCACGCCGCCGTGACGCCGCCGCCGCCGCGAAATTTCGCCTATCACGCCGCCGCCGCGAAATTAGCCATCGGCGCTCATATCTACTACCCGGTGTGCGGCGGTACCGGGACGAATAGGGACTATATGTGTCAGTTTTGTCGCGATCGCGCAGTATTCCAGTGTTTAAACTGCCCGGTGTCGTGTCGGAGGTTTCCTCTGGATTTTCCCCAGGCCACTCTCCAAGACTCTAGACCAGGCCTATAAAGAGACAGTCAGGTACAAAAAAAAACAACACGAGCGAGTCTAGCATGTTAGTTTCACAAAATTGTGGGGAGTGTAACTACTCTACTCGCATACGAGTCTCGCTTTAGAAACTTGAAAGTATCTTCTTTGATGTTTATTATGTCATAACGCACTAATGTAAGTAAAACATGCCTAAATGTAACTTAGAGTAATATTGCTAATAAAATTAATTAATGTTACTTAGAGTAAGTAATAGTAAGTCTTATTAGTCCCAGGACATTTAATTAAAGTAATAAAGTATGAAATAGCACTACACTTAAGGAAGTTGTCTAATGTATTAACAAACTAGTATTCTAAGCTGTAGACCTCAAAATCATATATATTAAGTTCTCAACCCTTCCGGAACTTTGAAAATTTTCAAAATACTGAATCGAAGAAAAGAAAAAACATAATTGTTGAACCTGGAGTGCTACCGCGAACGGCATTCAAAATTTTCCCTCTCTGTCGCACTTGCAAGTTTCCACATAAGTGAGACAGAGAGGGAAAACTTCGTTTGTTGTTCGCGGTAGCCCCTCTGGCTTACTAAAATCACGAAAATCGGTTGAGGAATATGACCTGTCCTACCTATGACCGATTGCAGAACAACCGAATTTCTCGATATACAATAGTAGATTGCATGACAAGGGTCTAAAATGAGCCATATTACCACGAAATAGAAAAAAAAATAAACAAAGGTTAGCCATCCAAAATTAACAATTAATTCCACGGCGAACTTATATGTAATTTGGCAGCATTAGACACCGCGGTTCGCGCGCAACATTCACGCGCAAAAAAGCTAACTCACCTTCCATTGAGCGTTTCAAGCGTTGCTCGAACGAACTAATCACTTTTTTAATTATTGTGAAATAGGGACAACTACAAACTTAATCTTTAGACTCTTTAGAGAAATGAATTCTGTTTTCTGATTGGTCGATTTTAGTAAAGTTGTATTCTGGTTTGTTAATACCCAATACCAAATATTTTTTAAAGAGTTAAATTAGTGTTTTGTGATTGGTGGATTTAATAGGTGAAGTATTATGACTGGTCTAAATTGAATGTTTTGTAAATCATAAATATGTATTCATATTTTCCCTAGGGGTTAAATGTACTACTTTAGCCCCGCTTGACAAGTCTAATATGACACACTTTTCGAGCATAAGAAGTGAAAAAGTATTTTTGCCCAAGTGGAAACGAAGAAGCTTCATCGGTCTTCTCTCTGGCGCAAAAATAGGCCTAGATAAATAATTTAATTCTTACAAAAGGTTAAATAACATCCCAAACTACTCGTAATCATGTAGAATCGTAACTCCTTAATAACCTAAAGCGACAACTTTGAATGCAAACTAGGAAAAAACTAGCAATCCCTAACTACCCCTTACACAGTTATAAACTTTCGGGGTCCATAAAACTAGGGGCAGTTAATCAAATACACAGTTTTGGGTCCGCCCTCGTAATCGAGTACAGACGGAGGCTTTGTGATAATGCGAGAGTAGTTAACGTAGACGGGACAGAGGAAACTGAAATAAATAGTAATATATGTAGTCGTTATATAATGTAATGTGAAAGTTTGGGATTTCAACATTTTGGGAATTCAACTTCCTGTTCCTAAATGTTTTTAGTCGAGAACCGCGTTTAGGTTTAAGGAAGGTTCGAGACTTAAAAAAGCTAATTATATATATAACTATGGTTATGGTTATGGTTATGGTTGTGGACTCCTTTTTCCGCACTTAGTCCGTGTAGGTCGGACCATTGTGCGTGGATGAATACCAGCTAGGGATCTAGCCAGCCTAACTCCGACCAGAAGCGCAGGATTCTCCTGGTGTCACCACAGGCTTCTCGGAGTGACCTCGGTGTGTTGAGGATTTGAGTCCGTTGTGCAGCTACACCTTCGCATTCCAGGATGACGTGGGGGGCTGTTTCATCGGCCGACAGGCATCCCCTGCATAGGGGGCTGTCGGTCGTACCTAGAACATATAAATGTTTGTTGAGTGGGCAATGCCCAGTGATAATGCCTACGATTATACGTAGTGACGCTCTGTTGAGAGAGAGCAGACGCCTAGTAAGGCGTGCATCCGGGTGTGGTATTGTTTCCCGGGATTGTCTGCATGTACTGGTATTTGTCCATTGATCGGCGTGTTGTTTTGATGTTCTGAGACGTAGCCATGACCTCAGCTGGTTAAAAGGTAGTGGGAGTATTGGGTTAGGGCCAATCGTAGGTCGACTAGATCCTCTTCTAGCCAGCTCGTCTACTACGTCGTTTCCTAGAGAGCCGCTGTGCCCTTTTATCCATTGTAGGATGACAATGTTTGTCCTCCCTATCACCTCCAGGGCTAGGTGGCACTCTAGTATGAGCCCAGACTGGATGAGGTTGCTGTCTAGGGCTTGTAGTACTGCAGCGCTGTCGGACACTATGCGTATCTTTTGGTTATTGATACTCCTCCTAGCTACTGCCTTGGCGGCCTGTGTAATGGCTATACATTCGCATTGGTATATGGAACTGTATTCGCCTAAGGCTATTGTTATATTAATGTTTATCTCGGGTGAATACACGCCTGCGCCCGATCCTGTTTTTGTTTTAGAGCCATCGGTATAAATACGCAGTTCCTGTATTCCGGACCGATCGTGTAGTTCTTCAACCAGTTTAATTGTATAACTTTTGTTGAAGACGTGTTGCTTGGGTACCTTGTCGTTAGGAGCGGCTATCAGTGGTTGGTAGGTGATAGCTTCCTTGAGGATTTCGGCATGGGCCCCGTTAGATACACCCCAGAGGTTGAGTGATTTCAGTCTGATGGCCGCTGAGGCCGCCTCCTGCTGAATAAACAGATCGAGAGGGGGCAGCCCCAGCAGTAACTCCAGTGCCGCTGTTGGTGTAGTTTTCATGCAGCCCGTTATCGCTGTGCAAGCTAGCCTTTGGAATTGCTGCAGTTTATTCTTGGCTGTCGTTAGTCTGGTTCTTTGCCACCAGACTACAGCACTATAGGTGATTATAGGCCGTATCACAGCAGTATAGAGCCATATGGTGATTTTGGGGTGTAGGCCCCAGGTTTTCCCAAGTAGTCTTTTACACTGCCAGAATATGACACAGGCTTTCTCTAGTTTGTTGTGTAGGTGTTTATTCCACAGCAGTTTGTCATCCAAGATTACACCTAGGTATTTTACCTCTTTTGTCAGTGTCAGTGTAGTACCTTGGAGCTTTGGTAAGCGGAGGTGGCTTACAGTCCGCTTCTTTGTGAATAAAACAAGTTCGGTTTTTGATGGGTTTACTGACAATCCATTTTCAGAACACCACCGTTGGACGATCTTGAGTGCCCCTTGCATGAGATCGCATAGGATTTCCTCAAACTTTCCCCTTACGAGGATTGTGACATCGTCTGCATAGCCCACAGTGTAGAAGCCGGCCTCGTTGAGGGACCTAATCAGGTCATCCACTACGAGATTCCACAGGAGCGGTGAGATAACACCTCCCTGTGGGCAGCCTCTAGACACGATAGCTCGTGTGGTGCCGTTCACTGTTATTTGCACTGCCCTTTTCCTTAGCATGCCGTCGATCCATCCAGCTGTGGTCCGATCGGCGCCGTGCCTGAGCAGTGCATGGCTAATGCTGTTAAATTGCGTCTTGTCAAAAGCCCCTTCAATGTCTATGATATATAACTATTGCATACACTATTTTTTTTACGAGTCAAAGGAAATTAATTAAACAAACCGAAACAATTAAACAGACTAGCCCTGCGAAAATGAAGATTATGCACATGGGTCGGACTCTTTGATGTATTTTGTTTTATGTCCGCGGTGTCACGTAATTGGCCAATTTCATAAGAGAACTGTAATGACGACATGTGATTGACCAATTTCATAAGAGGACAGTAAAAGGCGACACGTGATTAGTCTATTTCATAAGAGAACTGTAATGGCGACATGTGATTGGCCAATTTCATAAGAGTACAGTAAAAGGCGACACGTGATTGGTCTATTTCATAAGAGTTCACTTGAAGGGAACCAATAGAGAAATGTATGTAATTTTAGTTTCGTCTACGATATCTTAATTCAAACATTGAAATCGTTGAGTAGAAAAATGTACTTTTACCTACATTTTTACTCTCTTAGAATTATCCCGGTTATGCGTCAAAAAGCCTGAGGTACGCTTTAACACTTATCTTGTTTAGATGAGGGCCCTTGCATGAGGGATGCACTTCGACCCAGTGGCATCTTTTGTGCAATAGAGAATATGCATCAATTTTCATGATGCCACTCGAACCAGTTTTTCAAGAGGAACAAATATGTATATGGATCAATTACGATTAGAACCAACGCCCCCAAAACTCCCATACTAATTGAGCATAGCATGTAACATCATATACTATGCGCCCGTATTACTAAGTATTGTATGGAAAAAACGAGTAATTAATGTTTCGGTCGTCGCAATATGCGTTTAGGTATATTGTTTTCATACATTTATTTATTTATTAAAACGTAAGAATCCTGATTGTGGTTTTTAATTTACTTTTAGTCAATAAAAAGATGTCATATATTTTTAAGATTTTTAGCATTATTATTAATTTTCTGTTTTTTGTCATATTGTGATGGTCTACTGTTCATATACTGACATCTTATTATTATTCATTCGGCATGCATATTCCCTATTGCCCTTTCCTTTATACCTACTCCAAGCTGCGCTCCAACATTTCCACAAATCGGATGATGGAGTTCAGCGGGAGTACTCAGCAATCCTTTGATTCAAGATAACCATTCCCGAAGTCATTTATTCTCTGCCTGGTAAGGGCGTGACATTCACACAATTAGTTCTCCGTTGTCTCGTCATCTTCGCCACACATCCCACATTGCATGTCGTCTGCTAGTCCCATCATGGTCATGACTCCTTTGACCCCGAAGTGACCCGTAAACTCCCCAGTTATCATCTTGAGCTGCTTGCACTCAAAGCTCATCATGGAAGGAGTGGATACAGGCTGGAGCAAAAAAATTTGGAAATACAGCAGAAAGCAGCTCAGGATGATAACTGGGGTGTTTACAGGTCACTTCGAGGTCAAAGGAATCTTGGCCAAGATGGGACGACATAGAATGTAGGATGTGTGGCGAGGATGACGAGACAATGGAACACTTATTGTGTGAATGTCACGCCCTTGCCAGACAGAGAATGAATGACTTTGGCAATGGTTATCCTGAACCAAAGGAATTCAGAGTACTCCCGCTGAACTCCATCATTCGGTTTGTGGAAATGCTGGAGAGCAACTTGGAGTAGGCATAAAGGAGGGGGCAATTGCACAAAAGATCCCACTGGGTCGAAGTGCATCCACAAGGGCCCTCATCTAAACAAGATAAGATCTTGAGCTGCTTTCTGCTGTATTACCAATTTATTTTTGGTCCAGCCTGTATCCACTCCTTCCATGAGTGCCTTAAGCCCGCCTCATCCCTCCACTCATGTTGGTGCTTGGTTTTGGCGCATTCTTTCAACACTAATGTTATGGACTGCGGGATTCCCACAACGGATCCGGGCTTACTAAATAGTTTGCTCATCCCTTACTTGCTGGCTTTTCTGCTTTTTCGTTGCCGATGAAGCCCTCTTAAATGAAATAAATGAATTAAATAAATGAACTTTATTCTGCAAGTAGGCTGCAAAGGCACTTTTACAAGTCAAAAACTACTAGCGTTTCTCATGAGACCACTGCCGAGAAGAAACGCCGAAAGAAACTCGACAGTCAGTCATTTTCTCCAAAATATGCTTATATATATATATATATATATATATATATATATCTGGATGTATATATATATATATATCCCGCAATCAATCTGCCGTCCGCTGAAGGCGAAATTACATTTAAACTGGCGTCCACCGGCATAATGCGTCCGTATACCGGACGCCACTTTTTTTACCTATGCCACGTAAGTCCTTTTGGCCTTGGCTACCTGTACACCAAAAATCGATGGAAGTCAAAAAATCGGCCAGACGCTTGCAATTGTATTCTGAAAAGTTCACGGCAAAAACTCAGTCGACGTGTGGCGCTGCTGTTGCGCGGATATACGGCAGACGTATACTTCGATTATCTTCTGATGATGACACCGCGTATTTGGCGTCCCCAATGCGACGTTGCCAGCTCATTTACGCGGCATTAGATCGGGCGCAATATTGCAACCAAAACATATACAAATATATAATAGTAGGTGGCGCACGGACATTTGTTTTTAAAACGTATGTTGTTGTTTGTGATTTAAATACCTAAGTGTAAAAAAATAGGAAATAAAAAATAAATTTACAGAACAAGCTTTTATATTAAAAAAAAACTAAAATTAAAAAATATGTATAGGCTGTTCGTAGAAATATGCGTTAAATAATGCGTATAATTTCAAATTGTTATACAAAGATTATAAAAGCCTGAGACGCTAACTAATATATTAGGTACTTTACTTTAGTGCCTTAAAATTTTATAAGATTATATTACAATTTGAAATGATATATCTATATTACCTACGTTATTAGGCACTACTGTAGATTAAAACGTGGACGTCAAATAGGGGCCTAATAAATCTAAATATATCAAAGAAGAAACTGACTGACTGACTGACATATCAACGCACAGCCCAAACCCCTGGCTCTAGAGATTCCAAATTTGGCACGTAGGTTCCTTATAAGGTCTAGGGGTGCAATAAGAAAGGATTTTTCAAAATTCACTCCCTAAAGGGATGAAACGGGGGACCAAAATTTGTATGAAAACACGTACTTATTGAAGTGAGAGATATGAAACTTTGTATATAGACTCTTTGTTTAAATATATTAATGAAGTATTTCAGCGTTTTTCCAAATTGATCCACTAAAGGAGTGAAAAGGGATTTCAAAGTTTGTACGGGGAGCAAATCTTTTTTAAGTGCGATATTAAAAACTTCGTGAATAGACTCTCTGTTTAAAGAAAACAAAGTCTTTCAGCGTTTTTCGAAATTGGTCCCCTAAAGGGATGAAAAGGTGGTTCCAAGTTTGTACGAGGAGCAAATCTTTTTTGGAGTGAGGGATTTAAAACTTCGAATATAGATTCTGTTCAAATACAGGAAAAAACATTTAAGCGTTTTTCGAAATTGCTCCCCTTAAGGGGTGAAAAGAGGGTTCCAAAGTTTGTGTGGAAAAATCTATATGGGTGTTATTTTCGAGGTTCCTCGTGGTGCGGATAACGAAAATGACATGCATTTGCAAATCCAAGATGGCGAACAATTATTTTTCTTAAAAATCCATATGAATACTTAAAAATCAATATGGCTGATATCTTTGTGATTCCTCGGGGTGCCGATTATGAAAATGACATACATTCCAACATTAAACAACTGGATCCCCGATGCGAAGCCGGGCCGCGTCTCTAGTAATAGATAAAGCTAACTGACGCCCGTATACATTTTCAAAGCAGAGCGATACATATACGGACGTCGGTTTAACGCATACTTTTCAAACTGCACGATATTTGACGTCCTTATATATGGAATCTATGACACTTTTTTTTTAAACCTGACTGTGGATATATAGGCGGGCCCAATAAAGCGATAGGAGTGCGCGATTGGAGAGTGGCCTAAGGAAAATTCAGGGGAAAACCTTAAACACAACCGCGCGGGTGGTAGTGCCGGGACGAATAGGGACTGTATGTGTCTGTGTTGTCGCGATCGCGCGGTGGACGTCCCCGAAAGGAATGACCTGAAGCGGCCCGGGTGGGGTGTGGGTCCTAGTACGTTCCCTCTAGTCTGTATCAAAAGTTTCGATTCCTGAGAAAATATCGTAGGTTGAGTACGAGTCTGTCAGGCATACTGAGCTGATATATTTTACTTTCGATACGTCAAGAAAAATCGAACCGGTCCTGAGCCCCTGGAATCGCGAGAAAGCGTACAGCACGTGCTCCGTGACGCAGTGCACCTGTTGGATGCACGAGTGTGCGGATCTAAAGCCGAAGTGCTCGTCGATGATGCCGTTATTCTCAGCTGTAAATCTAGTGAGAAAGATTAGAGTAGAATGCTAGTGAGAAAGATCCGCTTATATAGCTTTCCTAGAGAGCTAAGTAAGCTGATCGGCCTATAAGAGGCAGGCGAGGTCTGGAGCTTTCCGGGCTTCGCAATCCCTATGACTGTTGCACCTTTCTACGCGGCTGGAAAATGAGCATTGGTTAACGTGGCATTGAAGATACCTATTAAAATGAGGGTTTCAGGGAGAAGTCTCAGGATACGATTGGATACACCATCCGCACCCGGAGCCTTCCTAACACGAATACGCCTTTCAAGGTCATTGACTTCCTTAACCGACACCGGTAAAATGGGTGAAGTTACGGGGAGACGCGATCTCCTGTTCACTTTGGAATCGACCCATCTAATATGGGCTTCGTCGGTATGTAGGAGACTAGGCGAATATTGGGACTCTAAGCTACTCGCAAGGAATTCGGCTTACTCACTATCCTCAAAAGAAGGGGTAGGGTGTTCCGGCCGATCCAAGGGGGGTATGGTCCAACGGAAATCTGATCTTATCCATCAGATTCCTGAACGAAATCTCCCGAAATTCGACAATTCTCTGTTTGGACTCG
Organism: Epiblema foenella; assembly: GCA_963556455.1. NCBI lineage: Eukaryota > Metazoa > Arthropoda > Insecta > Lepidoptera > Tortricidae > Epiblema > Epiblema foenella. The sequence continues at coordinate 16,061,183 of OY747112.1, forward strand.
TTACTAAGGATAAGGCTACAGGAGTAAGTCCTGATTTCACGATTTTTCCTAGTCACTAACTTTCTCAATTCCCTAGTGAGACTTATGCAATGTAAGTTACGTTTATAGAAAATGGCTCATGCCATGCTGTAGAATAAAACATGGAGGTAAACAACAACACATGGAAAACATGAAACGTAATCAATAATATATACAGCTAACTGACGTCCGTATGCATTTCGAAAGCTGCGCGATACATATACGGATGTCGGATTGACGAATACTTCTCATACTGCACGATATTTGACGTCTGTATACATGAACCTATAGCACTACTTTAGAAAATTAATCGGACGTCGAATAGGGTGCGGCATGAATAGTATATATCGTCAACTGACGTCCGTATACATTTCCAATGCTGCGCGATACATATGTATTATACGGATGTCGGATTGAAGCAGACTTTTCATACTGCACGATATTTAACGTCCGTATACATGAATCTATGGCACTACTGTAGAATAAAACATGAACGTCAAAAATGGTGCGTAGTGAATGACATATATAGCTAATTGACGTCTATTCTTCTACTTACTGGTATCTGAAGTGCTTGACAAACAATTTACCTTATATAGTCGTAAAATATTTTTACAAAAGCTTCTATTTAAAAAAGAAACTAATTATTACAAAGAAATATTTATAAGCTGTAAGTATAAATATGCGTTCTAATAACGTGGGTATGCTATATATCATTTCAATTTATCACATAAATATTATAAAAGCGTAGGCCCTATCTAATATATATGTTACTTTACATCAGCTTTTATAAGATAATATTACAATTTGAAATGATATACAAGCTGTTTGGCAGATCGTCTGCCAAAAGACTAGGGTGAGTTGGTAGGGTCAGTAGCAACACATTTAGTGCCAATTTACACTCGTTCTACCCACGATATTTTGTTTATCATCATCATCATCACCATCATTTCAGCCGAAAGATGTCCACTGCTGAACATAGGCCTCCCCCAAGGCTCGCCATTTAGACTGGTCCTGTACCGGTTTGTTTATGATTTTTTTAAATTATATCTCGGCGTTTACCGAAAATTTACCAATCAGGTTTTTTTGTTTTTTTTAAGCTGATAGCCCAAAAACTTCTGTATGTTTTTAATCTCTAATTTATGCGTATCCTACAGAAAACTTATTATTTTTTTTATTTAAAAAAGTGTAAAGGACAGAAAATAAAAATTTTCAAGCTCAACTACATGGCAGAAAAAAAAGCTGGAACTCCTCAGATCTTCCAATGTCATAAAAACTTCTCCATTTCATGGATATTCTAACGGTATACCACATGTCTAGAATCAGATACAAGTTTCCGGCAAAAAATGGTTTGTGAGTAAAATGGTTAAATCACCTAGTACTTCTTTAAAACTACTTAAAAATAAGACGAACTTTATTAACTTGTTTTCTTTTTATTTTAGTACTTGTTTAAATTGGGTAATTAACCATGCAAAATTATCTGGAAAAAATAAATTAGGATATTTTTGGTCCTAGCTTGCATATTGGATATGGATAAGGGATTAGAAAAATAAATTAATTACTAACTTTAGGGTTATTTATTATTTTATGCATATATATTAATTTGACGTCCGTATACATGAATCTATGGCACTACTTTAGAATAATAATCGGACGCCGAATATGGTGCGGCATGAATAGTATATACTGTCAACTGACGTCCGTATACATTTCCAAAGCCGCGCGATACATATACGGATGTCGGATTGACGCATACATTTCATACTGCACGATATTTGACGTCTGTATACATGAACCTATAACACTACTTTAGAAAAATAATGGGACGCCGAATATGGTGCGGCATGAATAGTATATACTGTCAACTGACGTCCGTATACATTTCCAAAGCTGCGCGATACATATACGGATGTCGGATTGACGCATACATTTCATACTGCACGATTTTGACGTCTGTATACATGAACCTATAGCACTACTTTAGAAAAATAATGGGACGTCGAATATGGTGCGTTATGAATAGTATACTGTCACCTGACGTCCGTATAAAAATGGTGTTATAAACCCTTTCCTTAGTCTCGGTGATAAGTAGGTTATCATTCCACCTTCTCGACAATGCCAAAGTGTATATCTTATGGGTCTTATTGTTATATCCTCAAAGTATAATTTCGTTAAGTCCGCACGGCGACGCGGTCCGGGGCGCTCCCCCCAGCGCGCCCCGAAAACAAAAGACGGTACCGACCTTATGCAATTCCGATTACTTTCAAAATTGATATCTGAGCATCCGAGAGGCCAGTTAGAAAAAATTTCACGTCAGATTTCTAAAAAGTTACGGCCATCTTGATTTTGTTTGTTTAAGGTCCTATCACGTTCAAAATCGATATCTGAGCATCCGAGAGGCCAGTTAGAACGAATCTGACGTCAGATTTTTAAAAAGTGGCGGCCATCATAATATTTTGCATTTAAGGTCCGATTGCTTTCAAAACCGATCCGAGAGGTCACTTGGAAAGAATCTGACGTCAGATTTTTAAAAAGAGACGACTATCTGATTTTCTTTATTTACAGTCCGATTACGTTCAAAATCGATATCTGAGCTTCCGAGAGGCCCCATAGAACGAAACTGACGTCATACTTTTGAAAAGTGGCGGCCATCTTAATATTCTTTATTTAAGGTGCTATATATTCAAAATCGATATTTGACCCTCCGAGAGGTTACTTGGAAAGAATCTGAAGTCAGATTTTTAAAAAGAGTTAACTTACAGTCCGATTACGTTCAAAACCGATTTCTGAGCGTCAGAGAGGCCAGTTAGAATGAATCTGATGTCAGAGTTTTTTAAAGTAGCGGTCATCTTGATTTTGTTTATTTAAGATATGAATACGTTCAAAATCGATATCTGAGCGTCCGAGAGGCCAGTTAGAATGAATCTGACATCAGATTTACAAAAAGTGACGGCCATCTTGATTTTGTTCATTTAAAGTCCGATTACGTTTAAAATCGATATCCAAGCGTCCGAAAGTAAAAAAAAATTGAAAAAGTAAATCATGAATAATTTGAAATACTACAATAAATTCAGCAACAGGTAAATTAACAAATTTTAAATTTTAGGGACGAAATAGCGGTAATTATATGACTATAATATTGATACTGACTCAAAATTTTACTACTCCATAAGACTATTCCAAAATATAAGGCAAAAAAATATGCCGAATGGTGAAATTCCCATTTACATATCTCAAAAAATAACAAAGCTACAACCGTTTTGATGTCGTTGATTAGAGAGAGGAAGCGCATCAGATTATTGACCACGAGCGATACAGGAAATGACGATCGTTCCAATACAAAGGTGCGTTTTTCGGAAAAGGGACAGACTATGCTCCCTCTTAAAAGTTTGTCGACATAATTATGTAATTATTTGTTCTTTTGAATTACTTTTTTCGCTATTTGATTAAGAATTTGATCCTTTTTCGAGAAAATTCTAACTTATTGTTTTTCTTGTTTGGTGTCAACATCCGTATTAAGTATAGTCCAAGTAAACTTTTACGCAGTTAAAATAATCGGACGTCGAATATGGTGCGGCGTGAATAATATATACCGTCAACTGACGTCCGTATATAGCTTCAAAGCTGCGCGATACAAATACGGATGTCGGTTTGACACATACTTTTCATACTGCACGATATTTGCCGTCCGTATATATGAATCTATGGCACTACCGTAAAATAAAACATGGACGTCAAATATGGGACGTAATGAATAATATACACCGCTATCTGACATCCATATACATTTCCAAAGCTGTGCGTACTTTAGAAAATTAATCGTACGTCGAATACGGTGCAGCATGAATAGTATATACCGTCAACAGTTGATACTGACGTCCGTATACATTTCCAATGCTGCGCGATACATATTATACGGATGTCCGATTGATGCAGACATTTCATACTGCACGTTATTTGACGTCCGTATACATGAATCTATGGCACTACTTTAGAATAATAATCGGACGCCGAATATGGTGCAGCATGAATAGTATATACTGTCAACTGACGTCCGTATACATTTCCAAAGCTGCGCGATACATATACGGATGTCGGATTGACGCATACTTTTCGTACTGCACGATATTTGACGTCTGTATACATGAACCTATTAGACCTACTTTAGAAAAATATTGGGACGTCGAATATGGTGCGGTATTAATAGTATATACTGTCAACTGACGTCCGTATAAAAATGGTGTTAGAAATCCTTTCCTTAGTCTCGGTGATAAGTAGGTTATCAAACCATCCGCTCGACAATGCCAGAGTGTATATCTTCTGGGTCTTATTGTTATATCCTTAAAGTCTAATTTCGTGAATTCCGCACGGCGACGTGGTCCGGGGCGCTCGCCCGCCGCCAGCGCGCCCCGAAAACAAAAGATGGCACCGACCTTATCCAATTCCGATTACTTTCAAAATTGATATCTGAGCGTCCGAGAGGCCAGTTAGAACGAATTTTACGTCAGATTTCTAAAAAGTGCCGGCCATCTTGATTTCGTTTATTTAAGGTCGTATCACGTTCAAAATCGATATGTGAGCGTCCGAGAGGCCAGTTGGAACGAATCTGACGTCAGATTTTTTAAAAGTGGCGGCCATGTTAATATTGTTTATTTAAGGTGCTATTATATTCAAAATCGATATTTGACGAGAGGTTACTTGGAAAGAATCTTACGTAGGATTTTTAAAAAGAGGCGACTATCTCATTTTGTTAACTTACAGTTCGATTACGTTCAAAATCGATACCTGAGCGTCAGAGAGACCACTTAGAACGAATCTGACATCAGATTTTTAAAAAGTGGCGGCCATCTTGATTTTGTTTATTTAAGATACGATTACGTTCATAATCGATATCTAAGCATCCAAGAGGCCAGTTAGAATGAATCTGACGTCAGATTTTTAAAAAATGGTGGCCCTCTTGATTTTGTATATTTAAAACACGATCACGTTCTAAATTGATATCTGAGCGTCAGAGAGGCCAACTGGTCTAACTAGAATGAATCTGATGTCAGATTTTCTAAAAGTAGCGGTCATCTTCATTTTGTTTATTTAACATACGATTACATTCAAAGTCAATATCTGAGCATCCGAGAGGCCAGTTAGAATGAATCTGACATCAGATTTACAAAAAGTGACGGCCATATTGATCTTGTTCATTTAAAGTCCGATTACGTTTAAAATCGATATTTGAGCGTCCGAGAGTAAAAAAAAAGTGAAAATGTAAATCAAGAATAATTTGAAATAATACATTATAATAAATATTAATGTCATAAATTCAGCAACAGATTAATTAACAAATTTTTAATTATAGGGACGAAACATCGGTAATGTCATGACTAATAGTGATATTGACCCAACATTTTACTACTCCATAAGACTATTCCAAAAGATAAGGCAAAAAAATATGCCAAATGGTGAAATTCATATTCAAATATCTCTAAAAATAACGAAGCTACAACCGTTTTAATGTCGTTGATTATAGAAAGAAAGCGCATCAGATTAATGACGTCATTGACCACGAGCGATATAGGAAATGACGATCGTTCCAATACAAAGGTGTGTTTTTCGGAAAGGGGACAGACTATGCCCCTCTTAAAAGTTTGAAGACATAATTATGTAATTATTTGTTCTTTTGAATTACTTTTTTCGCTATTCGATTAAGAATTTGATCCTTTTTCGAGAAAATTCTAACTTATTTATTTTCTTGTTTGGTGTCAACATCCGTATTAAGTGTAGTCCAAGTAAACTTTTACGCAGTTAAAATAATCGGACGTCGAATATGGTGCGGCATGAATAATATATACCGTCAACTGACGTCCGTATATAGCTTCAAAGCTGCGCGATACAAATACGGATGTCGGTTTGACACATACTTTTCATACTGCACGATATTTGCCGTCCGTATATATGAATCTATGGCACTACCGTAAAATAAAACATGGACGTCAAATATGGGGCGTAATGAATAATATACACAGCTATCTGACGTCCATATACATTTCCAAAGCTATGGGTACTTTAGAAAATTAATCGTACGTCGAATATGGTGCAGCATGAATAGTATATATCGTCAACTGACGTCCGTATACATTTCCAATGCTGCGCGATACATATGTATTATACGGATGTCGGATTGAAGCAGACATTTCATGCTGCACGATATTTGACGTCCGTATTCATGAATCTATGGCACTACTGTAGAATAAAACATGAACGTCAAAAATGGTGCGTAGTGAATGACATATATAGCTAATTGACGTATTACCTTATAAAGTCTCAAGGATCAAGAGTAAAAAGTATAAAATAAAATAGTATACAACAAAATATTTTTACAAAAGCTTCTATTAAAAAAAAACTAAATTGTACAAAAAAATATTTATAAGCTGTTAGTAGAAATATGCTTTCTAGTAACGTGGGTATGCTATATATCATTTCAATTTGTCATATAAATATTATAAAAGCTTAGGAACTATCTAATATATATGTTAATTTACATCAGCTTTTATAAGATAATATTACAATTTGAAATGATATACAAGCTGTTTGGCAGATCGTCTGCAAGAGACTAGGGTGGGTTTGTAGGGTCAGTAGCAACACACATTTAAATAAAAAGAGAAAAATACTAAGATAAATATAAAAATAAAATAAAAGAAAATACCGTGAGCAGGAAGTGATCCTACCTACCCACCTTAGTCTTTTAGCAGACAATCTGCCTTACACCCCGAATAAAATACCCACGTTAATAGGTCGCATCTTTCTACTAACAGCCTATAAATGATTACAGGCTTAAATATTTTTTTCAATATTTATTTAATCAAATACATGAAAATAAAATACTGTACAAGTACATATTATTATAAGGCTACAAAATAAAAACGTAATTAAAAACTAAACTAAATTTAAAAATGGCCTATCCGGCATTGTGCCGAAGACGCTGGCAGCATTTCCTCGCTGACTAGTAAGCCTAATTTTTGTGCGAGGTAGCTGCCAGTCCTTTTATTTTTTTTACTTTTTAGTTAATTTTTCTTTTAAATAAAAACTTTTAAAATGTATTTTTTTTAAATATTATTTAATACCTTTTAGGTACGTATGAATAATATATACCGTCAACTGACGTCCGTATATAGTTTCAAAGCTGCGCGAAACATATACGGATGTCGGTTAGACTCATACTTTTCATACTGTACGATATTTGGCGTCCGTATACGAGAATGTATAGTACTACTTTTCGAGAACTAGGGCACATCGGAAAGTCATCTCGCTCGTATTTTGAGTAGCCCCACTGGGGAAGTACTTTCATCTCACAGTCCTTATAAAAGACCACAGCTATAATAACACCACTACTTGCTTTGTAGGTATGTGGTGTTGTGTCCCTGGTGGTGAGTAAGGTGACCCGATCTCCAGAGGATGCGTTGTGTTGAGAGTAAGGGACCGGCATTAGTCTTTAGCTGTCAACACAACGAGTACTCAAATTAATAAAGGGTCGGCAACGCGCTTGTTCTTCTGGAATCACAGGCGTCCATAGGCTACGGTGTCTGCTTACCATCAGGCAGAAGGTATGCTTGTTTGCCACCGTCGTAGTATTAATAAAAACACTGGAAAAATAATGGGACGTCGAATATGATACGGCATGAATAGTATATATCGTCAACTGACGTCCGTATATAGCTTCAAAGCTGCACGAAACATATACGGATGTCGGTTTGACCCATACTTTTCATACTGTACGATATCTGACGTCCGTATACATTAATCTATTAGCACTACTCATTCCTTCTCCTATAAATGCATAAACTCTCCTGGAAGGGTTTCGCAACAATCAGATAACTAAACTTATAACTAGGTACACTAGTGGAACTGTGAGCTGTAGACCTCGCGAGTCTGTCTTTTTTGCATAACTCCGCCATTTTGAAAAATGTTCAAAAACTCTTGACACAAAAAAATCTATATAATTGTCGAACATGCTCACAAAATTGCTCGAGAACCGGTTGAGAAATGGGACTTGTAGAGGAGAACAACCGGACAGCCTCCGGACAGCTGGACAACCGCCGTACAGCTGGACAGCCGCCGGACAGCTGGACAGCCGGACATACTAATCTAAAGCATTTTCGTCTAATCTAAAACATAAATCTTCGTTAATCTCGGTCATACACTAGTGGCTATGTGAGCTGTAGACCTCGAGAGCCTTGGTACGAAAAAAAATGTTTTTTGGATTTTCTAAGAAGTGTCTCGAAAAAAAAAATAATTATCGTATTATCGGACCTGCTCACAAAGTTTCACGAAAATCGGTTGAGAAATGCGACCTGTAGAGGAGAACAAACGGACAAATCGCGGACAGCCGGACATACAAAAGCATTTTCGTCCAATCTTAAAATGTAGACCTTCGATGCAAGCGTGGCGACTATGGCAAATCCCCCCCAAATTATTGGGGGAGGCCTATGTTCAGCAGTGGACGTCTTTCGGCTGAAATGATGATGATGATGATGATGAGACCTTCGATAACACTCGGTCAATAAATGTAGGTGTTTACGGGCAAAAATTGCAATTTCTAATATAGCGCAGAAAATTTTCAGGTTCTGATAATATTAACAAATATGTCGATATTTGGATATCTTGGGTGTAGGTACCATTTAAATAGAGTTTTGTGGTAAGACAATCACAGCTCGATCGGGTCACTCCTGGATGAGGCTAGCTAGTGGCGTACCTTAAGTAGGTACTCGAAAATACGCTCAGCAATTGGCGATTACATGCTGAGAATAATCTATCAGAAAAATCTAGTCAAATTAATCTTGTAATAACATCTTGTATATATACAAAAATGAGAATAACCAAATAAAATGGCGGTCTACCGTGAACCTATAAAAAAATAATTATTTAAGTACAATAGACAATACTTTTTACGAGACTCCGTGAAAGAAAGAGACAAGTATAAATAAACGAATCACAATGCTGGCAACGTCGCACTTTCAAATCCCAACCGTCTGATTTGGACGTAAAAATATCCGCGGCATGGATAAATAATATTGATATACGTCGGAGGCCGATAAAGCTCCACTAGTGTGTGGGGTTCAAAAATGTTTGGGCCTAACTGCAAAATGAATATCGCAGAAAATAAATGAGCAAGAAAATGAAGTATCCTATGGAGTAGGAAATCAAAAAACTAAGCAATATTCATCGAGAGATGATAAAAAATACAAGGAGAACTGGTGGACGTCGTAATGATGCACCACGTGCATGACGCCAAATGAGTTCCTGGATGTATATATATATATATATATATATATATATATATGATACTACTTAACCTACTTAAGTAAATGTAAGTGGTAAACAACAAAAGAGAATTGAAAGAAAAACGAGGAAAAAATAACAATAGGTATTTACAATGTGTAGTTACACAAGAAAACAAAACATGTCGAATCGTTTGCTATGCTTTCCTGCAAGAAATGTGTCAACTAGATACAATGAAAATATTAGACTCTTTACGCTATTTAGGTATTTGGTTTGGGCCATGCATTTCTGTTTGTTAGATAGTCTTCAACCCTATAATAAGCCTTTGACATCAATGTTTTTTTTATGTTTTCTTGCCTCAGTATCTATACTAGTTGCACTTTGTTGAGTCTCCCAAGCTTATTTAAACTTGGATGCCATTGTGAACAAGTCTAGAGTCCACATTCGGCGCTGTTAGCGCTTTAAGGGCCGCTTGATTGTCACTGAGTATATAGATATTTTGCCCTTTGCTTCGTCTAATATTCTCCTGTGCACAGGCAATTACGGCATATGTCTACTCCTGGATGATGGTCGCGAACACTTACCTACTTCAAGATTTAATAAAACCGGCTATGTGCGAGTCGAACCACGCACCATGAAGGGTTCCTTTTTTTATATAGATTATTTAAGATCCAGTGGGGCCAGTTTCTTTTTCAGGAACACCCACTCGACTCGACCTTTTGGGCCAAGTCTAGGTCAAGAAAGGAAAATAGAAATGGTAAAGTGAAAAGAAATTGTGAATACTAGAGTAGAAGAGAGAAGATAATAGAGAGGAAAGAGGAGAGAAGAGAAGTTGTTGCTTAAATGAAGGGTTTTGTGCCTACTACTACTAGCCCACATTTAAATCCTAGGTTACCCGAACAAAATTACTGTTTTCTTAAGAGTCCTTATCAGTTTAAAAACGCTCATTTATTTAGGCCATTTTCTGTTTGAAGTGACACGTATTGTGACATTTGCTTGTTACTATCTAGAACAGGACTATTGCGACCTAATGTCATAAGTATTAAATGTATTTTTGCATTTTTCATTAAGAAATATCGTTTCAAATATCACTCCAAAACGACCAATTTCTAACTAAAAACGGCTTTTTCCGCTTAAATTCTACTACGCACAATAAAATTAAGAAATGGCTATGTCACTTTCTAAAACATTTATAAAGACGTCGTATCCTTTAATCACTTTATTATTATTATCAATACTTATGTCATATTTTGAAATCAAAACATTTTAAAGCTTATAAGGCCTCTAGCGGATTGGCCAAAAATGAAAGCTAATGACTATAATCTACTAGCCACTACGTATCGCGTCTGCAATTTTATTCTTTGTCTAATATCAACAAAAACATGTCTCAGCGGGCTCTCCTAATTATGAACATTGTAATTAGTTCATTGTGAACGTTTTGCGCCTACTAGGAGTTGCCCGTTATCATCCTTGTCTTTACAATTGTTATTTAGAATTGGAATCGTTATGGAACTAGTTAGAATTTAACTTCTTTATTGTTGTCTAGCTAATTCAAAATTAAATCGGGTGTTTTAATTTTTTTCTCAGAATTTGGTAACGTTGGGGTTTTCTTCACCTTTATTCTGATTTTTTTTTATATATAACGACGGTGGCAAAAAAGCTTACGGCCTGTTTGATGCTTTTTTGGCTTTTTTGTTGTGCTGCCGCGTTTTTTATTTATGTTGTGTACCTTTACATAGTAAAATGGAAACATATGAATGTAGAATTAGATACATTATTTTTCTATATCAGAATTAATAGTACACATGATTCTGATGATTCTGAAAAAAATATGGAGGCCGTATTTTGAAAGATGGTACATTCTTTGATCAATCAATTTCGGCAACCAACATAAAACTTAAGAGGCCTTACAAGTTTTAAAATGTTTTGGTTTCAAATTATAACGAAAGTATAATACCAATAAAGTTATTAAAGGCTACGATGATTTTATTAAAGTTTTAAAGAGTAACATTTTTTGATTTTATCGTGTGTAATAGAATTTAAGTGGAAAAAACAAGTTTTTAGCTTGAAAATGGTAGGCTTAGAGTGATGATTGAAACGATACTTCTTAATGAAAAATCCGAAAATACATTTAAAGTTTATGACATAAGGTCGCAATAGTCCTGCGGGGTAATCACGTAACTTTTGTACTACCGTTAGGTAGATTTTAATGTTAAATTGTAATTGTCAGCTCATACATTTACACTTCAAAATAGACAGGAAAATCTATGTACCGTTAGTACATAACGTTACGAGATTCGCCTGCTGTTCTAGATAGTAATGTTGAGAAAATTTCGAGATGCTTCTCAATTCAAACAGAGAATTGCGTAAACAGATAAGCATAAGTGCATGCAATATGCCTAAATTGAAGAATAAATGATTTAATTTCATTTTATTTCAAGCGTGTTTTGGGTGGATCAACTATTCTTTGTTGCTCGTTACCATGGTTACATCTCCTGAGTCACTCTTTAAAACCGTGATTTTATAGGGTTTAAATCTACCGAACATGAGATTTAGCGATGAGCATAAATCCATTTGGACATGGGTCATTTCTTGAGCATGTTTGAAGTCCATATTATAAACATTTTTCTAAGAGACTCGGTTACTATTGTCTCCTCGCTGACGGGACAGAATAACAACAAGAAAAAGTTGATTGACCCTTTTAACAGATAAGGACCCTTAAATCGGCATCAACAAGCTATACGTAATTGCTACAAATTAAATTACAAATTGAAGTGTCACAACACATTTTCAACCCTATATAAAACTTACTTAATATCCATCCATGGGCAAGCTTCTCCGTAATAAATGCCTGCGCTCGTAATTGGCCGTTTATGTGTGTTATAAATGTCCTGCCAACTTACAAGATTGGAGTTCTGCGCTTGCACATGCATAAAAATGGACTTAAATAACACGTATTTCTATATAACATACGCCGTTTTTCCTTAAGCAAAATATGCTCCCTGACGTGATAACTGGGCTACGCTATAATTATCTTCAAAATCGCTGCGTTTTACTCTGTCGTTTTAGGTGAATATTCCAAGCAAATATGCATCATATATTTAAGTCTTAAGGACCAAAATGCGGGTGAATGTTTTGTAATATCGTTACCAGAAATGACGTCAAATTTGAATATAATACGCCGCTATTGAAATACCATTTGCATTCTCGGCTCTTACAAATATGGCAAATTGACACTTAAATTATATGGACCCCGTGTAACAACTTTACGGATTCCGTTGCCAAGATTATAGAGTAAAGTTGGCATAATATCTTCGAAAAGCACTCAAAAATAAATACACTCAGTGTCTACTTAAATTGTTGTTATTTGATCCCACTTTATTAGTGAAAAAAAGTAGACTCGCAATTTGTCCGCCATCCAAAGGTTAGTCGGAGGAAATTTCTCTTTAGCGATAAGACCGGGATTTTATTACCTAGTGTTTTATGTTTTTATGTTTTGTATTATATTTATTATTTTGAGGCGTGAAATAAACAGTATTTTTTGTATTTTATTATAGCTACCTCTACAATAAAATACAATAAACTCCTTTAAACTAAATAGATTTTAATCTTCAGAAGATAGGTTCGGGCTGTGTTTTTTAATTAATTTAGTGAAGTAATGTATGCAGTAATCACAAAAATAAGGGAGCGATCATTATACAAATAGATAAAACTATAACTTCAATTAAAAAAAAAGATATTTGTCTAGAATGAAACTAAAACAAATAACCATAACAAAAACACTAAACCAAGGCTTAAGTCTATAAACGAATAATAAAACTAAAATAAATCTAAAAATTACCCCTGCATTATGCCGAACACGCTGGGCATCATTTCCTCGCTGAATATATTATCAATATCTCTATCTATCTATTATGCTTATTTCATCAATTTATTAAATGTATCATGTTCAATATTGTGTCGATACTAATATTAATGCCTTAATAGGTACCCAATAGTTAACACTTCTATTGTTCATGTCTATTGTCATGAAGTAAGACTGATAATTTCAATTCGATACTGATAGTTTGTTTCAAGAGCGAAGGGACGGTGCACACAAATCTCAAATATTAGAGATTTTGCAACTAAAAAAATAAACTCTTAATTTTGTTTAAATAATTGGTGTCAAGCACTGTGACGTTTACCTTACTCTCATTTTCCACTATAAATGATGATCTATATTCAACCTAACCAGTGGGAGTTAATCGCATTAAAGTAATTACAGAAGCGCGGGCGCCACTTGAGAAAACTATTTACATTTTAATAAACGTGCACTTGAACGCTATAAATAATAAATAAATACCTTCCCCTTTTTAAGGGTATGACGCCCTCCATAGTGAAATAAGGTGGTAGTGTCTACAGTCAGCAATCAGCATCATAAATATATTACGTTTCGACCCTATGTCTAACAAATAAAGTCCTAAAATGCATGGAACACCCATGCTGGCACCTTTCGATGGCACACAGAATGGAAGCGACGAGGACACCCTTTTTTAAAACCTGACTGTGGCTTTACAGGCCGGACCCAATAAAGCGATAGGAGAGCGCGGTTGGAGAGTGGCCTGGGGAAAATCCATGGGAAACCTCCGACAAGAGCTGGCGGTTTAAACACTGGAATACTCTTAAGACTGCGCTCCAGTGAGATTGGTTGAGCGGCTTCAACCAAATCTGAGGTGTGAGTGGAATCGAGCTACTGGGAGTTCTGTCGCTGGTAACTAAACCTAGCCTAGCTGAGAAGAGTCCAGCAAGAAACTCAGCTTGGCCCGACCTGGGTCGAACTGACTCTACGCGACAGGCGGACAGCCGCCAACACAGACACATAGTCCTTATTCCTCTTGGTACAGACCAAGAGGAATAAGGACCATGTGTCTGTGTTGTCGCGATCGCGCGATTGTGTCTCCGCTGGAGGGTACAAGACACCCATGCGGCATAGTTTTGAGCACGCAACTGGGTAACATCATCATCATCATCATCCTAGCTTTTTCCCGGTTGTGCCCTAAGCAGCCCGGGCTCCGCTTTAACATCCTAATCCCAAGATTCGGCGTAGGACCTAGTCTTACGGAAGCAACAGCCATCTGTCCCAACCCAGAGGGAGACAGAAACCTACTAAGGGCTGGAGACCAATACATCCTAAAAACCTTGTATTCAAAACCTACAGAGCCTTAAACAAGCGGGGCGTGGACGTCGTGACATCGGAATAATGAATATCGCGAATTTATTGAGAGACAAATTTATCACAGTGTGCATCGAAACCTGGGTGGGCCGCTCTTAACAGTTGCGAGGCGAGTTCTTGGTGAGGACCGATCGAGTTTCATCATTTAGAATTTACTCTTGGAGTCGGCGCAGAATTTGTTTTCCTTCCTTCTCTATCGCCCGTCATCTTGTTACTCACATACTCTTCATATTGTCTCTCACGCAGTGCATGCCCTTTTTTCTTGGCCTAACCTTTTTTTGAGTTTGAAGTCCTAACACTATATAGACGCTTGCAACTCCAGAAGGAATACAACCCGGTATAGGATTTGTTGATTTTAGGATACGATGTATGTGTTACATTTCACATTCAAAGAATAAAAAAAATAACAAAGGTTAGATTCATTGCAGAATCTACGCTCAAGCTTCTTGACTAGCTAGTGGGAGTCCGTGGGGTGTAGTCACTCGTATAATTGGAGGCCAAAGCACACTTTGTGTCATTGGGTCTCAGGACTAAGGTGACTTTCTGATTCGTCGGTGCATGAGAAGTGTCAGCTGTCAGTATCAACCGTCAGTCGAGTGAGTAAAAACATTATACGGGAATTGGAGGGAAAATTAAAATTTGTTTTTTGAGAGGTATATTTTTCTTATTTCATTGCATATGTTTGAGAAAAGCACTATACATGCCTTGCGGTGAACAGGGCTTGCCGGCTTCGTATCACTAACCGGCCTACCTACGGTCGGCCGTCTATACCTACTCACCTGGTAAGCCCTTCTTTCCCGGCATCTGGAGTAAGTAATGTACTATTTATTCCAAAAACGAAATAAAATTATTGAAAATGAAATGAAATGAAATGTAATCATTTATTCTTCTATTTTAATTTTTTTTCAATTTAGGCATGTTACATGCACTTATGAATGTCAAAAAACTACCACCGGTTCATAAAATAAACCTCTGCCTCGAGAAGAACCGGCGTAAGAAATTCGGCGAGGTATCATTTTTTCAAAACAATATACAATGTATATAAAAGAACAGTATCATAATACTGTAGAATTCAATTGCTACAATATAAACATACATACATATTTTTTAATATTAAGGACAAAATATTTCTGTGTTAGATTACTTGTGCGGGACGCTATCACTGCCAAACATCTCTATCCATGATGTAATCGTTTATCTTATAATATGCTTTTGAAATAAGTGTCTTGTTCACGACAGATTTAAATTTAGAATCCGTAAGTTCAGTAATGGGTCTTGGAATTTTATTGTAGAATTTTATACAATTTCCCAAAAACGACATATACAGGACGACTAATTATGAGATGTCAGAATTATGCTAAATCCATATCGGTCTTTTGATACATCTCAATTTAGTCACCCTATAATAAATCCGTCCCCCTTGATGCTTCACTAATCCTCCTTCTTTCTAATCCTCTTTTTACGGTTAGTATGAAATAACCATCGACGTTTTTATATTTTTTATTAGAACATTTACGGATGTAAGTTCAGTACTGTGTCTTGGAATTTTATTGTAGAATTTTATACAATTTCCCAAGAACGACTTTTAGCTTCTCAAACCGGGATCATGGTAGTGGTAGATCTATGTAAAATGGCAGAATGCGGGCACGATTCCCGGACCAATATCGCAATCCTTTTGTGTTCTTTTTGTAAACGAGATATAAATTCTGCGGGATTTCTCATCTGTGGTTAATGGTAAACCTATTTATTCATAGAAAATACGGATACGGAGTTAATTGGCTGGAGAATTTTGGAGGGTTTATTTTAACTGGTTGTAAAACGAAATTCAGTCATTGACGATGTTAATCCAATTGATATTCTGTTTTAACCTCAATATAATAAAGTATTTATTCCAACCATGAGAAAACGGAGAGAATCACATTCATTTTTCTAAAGTAGCTGATTTATAAAGGGTGATTCGGGAAACGTGAGCAGGGCAACCCTACGAATTCAGTAAATTATAAGCTTCTGTTTTGTACCACATTAGTGAGATTAAGGTTCATTTTTCATGTTGAAAAACTGAAAGTTTGAAATTATTTATGACATTCATGGTCACTCTATATTTAAAAACTTGTACCAAGTACGATACTTTTTCATTCATCGGCGATACATTTCAAATCGAATGCCATTCACGCTGAAGGGCTACTTTTAACTTCGAAATCCGACCATCGTATCGTGCCGTCCCTTTCACTCATATAATGTATGACACGAGAGTGAATGGGGCGGCACGTTACGAATTTTGAAGTCCGGAGTACAGGCCCTGGTTACGAAACATCGTATCTCGCTCAATGTGACAATTTACCATCTTCATAATCAAAGTGCTATCATATCAGTTAAAGAGGTTTTGTACCTTTATTAATTAGTTGTTATAAGGGTGTCCATGATTGTAGAGAATTACTAACACTGTTACTTAACAGATAATACAAGAAGCCGGCCAAATGCGTGTCGAATCACGCACAATGAAGGATTCCGTACCAACACCTACTAGTCCACATATAAAGAAGAGAGAGATAGTACTGCTTATAGTCTCCGACTAAATCGGCTGTGACATATGGACGGACAGTCATGACGAAACTAGAAGGGTTCCGTTTTTGCCATTTTGGCTACGGAACCCTAATGAGGAAGGAAAGGCACGCACTTTTACCCACGACGGAACGGAGAAGGTATATACGTTTAGGGTGAGAGGTTGTTTGTTTGTTTGTGTGTGCACATCAATATCTTCAGAACGGCTTGACCGATTTAGAAGCAGTTTTCGGCAATAGATTTGTAGTTTAGTCGGGACGAATTTTAGCTGGGTGTTACGATGATAACTCACCAGGGGGCGCTGTAGTAAACATTTTTCACTATACATCCGTCGTGGGTTTTTCAAAATTTTTATTTTTTACTCAAAAATCATAGCGAACGATCCATTACCATTTATTGAATCCGTAGGGTTGATACTGCCCACGTCTCTCGCATCCTGTATATGTGTATGTTGAACTATGTGCCTTGCCAACCAAACCAAAAAACATCCAAGTCTCAGGTTCAAATATTTGTGTTCACCAAACAAATAATGCTGGTACCGGGATTCGAAACCAGGACCACCGGTGTCGTAGGCCACTAAAAACTAGGCTAAAATTAAATGAAGTACTTACTGTACTTGTACCAATTCGCAAATTTCAAAGTACAGCAGAATTCGGATACACCGACAGTCAAGGGACCGGTGATATCATTTCGCACTAGCAGAACGTCGCACAAAACGGACTGATATGCTTAGAAAGTGTTTTGTATGAAAACCTAACACGAAGGAATTTCGACGTAATTAAAAACGGTAAAACGTTATATGCAGTCGTAATAAGCGAATCCTACTCTGCCTTTACCATGAGTTTGCATGACCGTACTCGCTAGAGACTGCTTAAACGATTTAGTATGCCGATTCTTAGTGCAACTCAACTCAACTCAAAATATTCTTTATTCAAATAGGTCTAGCAACAAGCACTTTGAATCTTCTATTGCGTAACCGCCAGAGGCGCTGTACTTTTGCCCATACAATTTTTTAAGCAGTCGCTAGCGAGTACTGTCATGTAAAGTACTTGTACTTGGTAAAGGCACTGATAACTTTGAATGAATTACTTACTGTAACTACTTGTAACCAATTCGCAAGTTTCAAAGTAACCTCAAATTCTATGACTAGACAACCGAAATTGATCATGTTTCAGACAACCTAAGCGCTGTTTATTTATTCACAGTCAAACTAAATAGATACTAATCAATATCACCTAACTTATTGAATAAACAAGCATGGCAATATCGCCCTTAAACATTTACAATTAAGAGTCAAAGTTGTGTAAATGATCTTCCCGGGGAGAGTCTTCGGCCGAAGTTGGGTAATCTTGTGCTAGTTGTTGAGACAGATGGTTGCAAAGGGATCATTAAGGGGATTCTCGAATTAGTTTAGGCTCAGGATTGGGTATTTTTTGTTTCATTACAGTTAATGAATGAACTGTCGTATTTATGGACCGATGTGACCAAGAAAAGAGCTACTTTTAAAAGGCCAGCGACGCACTTAAGAGCGCTTTAATAAAATGTAACAGGTCCACTAGCGCCACTCGTAAATAATTGTGATTGTCTAAATTTAACGATAGATATCTAAAAAAGGAGGCCGCTACGTACTGTATTCTGTATTTAAGTACGTTTTGAATCCATCAAACTAGTTGTTACGTTGCTGGATTCGTCAATCTATGCGTCCAAAGTTAAAACGGCCGTTTCATTTTTGAGCTCATAGAGAGACCAATCTAGCAACGTAAAAATTAATTTGATGGATTCAAAAAGTACTTAAATACAAACTACAGTACGTAGCGCCCCCCTTTTTTAGTTATATATCGTTAAATTTAAATAATTACAATTATTTACGAGTGGCGCTAGTGGACCTGTTACATTTTATTAAAGCGCTCTTAAAACTCCTCTGGTGTTGCAGGTAACTATGGGCGACGGTAATCGCTTACCATCAAGCGATCCTGCTTGTTTGCCCCCTACATAAAGAAATAAGACGTTAGTGGTAAAATAATACTTCAATTGGCTATTTAAGGGTCCTTATCAGTTAAAAAACGTTCATCAATTTAGACGATTTTCTGATTAAATTGACACATATCTTGATAGTTTATCAGTGTTACTATCTAGAAAAGGACTATTTCGACCTAATGTCATAAATTTTAAATGTATTTATTGAATTTTTCTTTAAGAAATATCGTTTCAAACATCACTCGAAATCGACCATTTTCAAGCTGAAAACTGAGTTTTTCCGCTTAAATTCTAGTATAGACAATAAAATCAAAAAATGGCCATGTCACTATCTAAAACTTTAATAAAATTATCTTATCCTTTAATCACTTTAATGGTATTGGGCGATTCTCCGAGCGTTTGAAACGCTCTTTTCTAAAGTCATTGTCGACTCAAGATTTTTGATCTTTGATCAAATAAGACTCGGACCCGACAATGGTTTACGCTTTTAACAAAAGTTTACTCAGATCATCCTCTCCTTTAACAATATTTAATGAAACGACAATGACGTAAAATAACCGCCGTAAAAACGCTGAATTTTCGCCCTATTATCAATACTTTTGTCATAATTTGAAATCAAAACATTTTCAAACTTATAAGGCCTCTTAAAGCGTGCTACACACACCGTCACTAACAACCCAGGTTTCGCCGGAAGATCAGCGCCAGCTCCCTGAGTCGGCATTACGCTGAGGCGAGACCTATTTGTGACGAGTCCATGCTCTTGTAATTACATTTATTTATCTATATTTTTATGTATCGTCACGAATAAATGTTTTCTTTTTTTCTTTTCTTTCTACTTGACTAATTTTTTTATGGTGCCATTCAAGCGAGATTCTAAAAATAAAATAAATAAAATAAAAATAGTCTTTATTTCTACCATAACATTTAGTTTAGTTACATAGTATTTCACTTAATCAGTTTTTTTTTTATTTAATAGTAATAGTAGTCGCCTCCGTGGCGTAGGCCTCCCCCAAGCTCTTCCACGGTGCTCTGACACGACTCTTACGCATCCAATCGACACCTGTTATTTCAGTGAAGACATCCCTCCATCACTTCCTCGGGTGTCCTTTACCTCTGTTCCCCAAACAAACGAGGAATGGGAACAAACGAGATTCTAGAGTCGATCAAATATTTAACGGAGCCAACCACAATCAGAGCAACACAGTACACTGTTTGTAAATTTATTTTCTAAATAATCATTCACATACAAACATCATCTCCCCTCCACCCTCTGACTTCGCATACAAGAAAAAGCTTCCTCAAGCTCAACTCTGACAAGCTTGATAAGTGATTGCGAGCATTCCGTACAATCTACAAACCGTTATAACAACGAACAAATGATATCGTAATAAGCGAAAAGCTTAATTTGCGAGGAAACATTTTGGTGCAAAGAAAAGACGGCGGCGGAATTACGGTAGCGATGCACGACTTTTCGTATAGTTAGCGATTACGATTATACGATATTTGTATAGGTTGTTACAAATGGTATAATCGGTATCGAATCGATGTGCGACTCCGAAATTCATTTCCAATGTTTATTAAAAATATGAATATGAAATTAGTAGTGTAATAATGTAAATTATATAATGATACTGTCACGTTTACCGTGAATGCCTAGATGTATAAGTAGTAGCAACTGTTTAAGTTACTTGTTGCCTTGGTTTATCAATACCTATACAACTTATGTCATATATCCATACCTTTGAATGGAATACTACTTAATAAACGGACGGACCGGCGCATCTACTTAAATATATTTTTAATATATAGCCGCCGGCTTATCTCATGCGCTGACAAACTAGTTCCGCGTCTCGCGACCCCCCGCGGCTTCTCGCCCGAGCGCCACTGCAACTGCACCGCCGCGTCATTGAGCAGATAGCTTGTGAACGCAAAACCTGTGTCGCTCGGCTGGAGATTTTGCCCTTGATGCGCCCGCTGCAGTGCGGACCTAATTACAATTTTAATACTTTAATTACAAAGAGTGATTAACATACAGTTATTGTGTCCCGAATCGGGTAAGTGTTGTATTAATCGCTGTGATTTAAGTAGTTGTAGTATTAGTTTGTAGATTCTTCTAGATTATAAAAGTACCGTTAGCCGCCACACCGACAAAATGTTGCTTTGTCCACTTTGGTTGGTGGGAATATTCTAGGTAGCACTAATTAATAAAACTAATTTAAATCAGTAGTGTTACCCTAATGGCTATAACTTTATTAATATAATCCGACGCTTTTAATGTCAATTACTGTTGATACCTATCTTCTTACAATCCTTGCAAAATGATTTTGCCTGATTTAATAGCATTAACCTCTGCTTATAGATAAATAAACGAAATGATTATATACGTAATTAACTAGGGACTTTATTTTATGCTCGTTTGCAAATGTTGCTTATAAGGAAAGGTTTAGAGCTAAATAGAACTTATTATTATCACTGTATCACTAGTTTTAATATAGAAAAAATAACGCCAGAATCACATGCCGCTAATATCTATATTTGATCTGCCTTTGTTTTTTTTTATACATTAAAACCATTTTCCTTGTGTTTGTTCTTTTACGCTTAGCATTTGATTCTCGCTTCAACGCTTTACGATTCTCATGTACCTGGACTGCCCATCATACACAGCGATTGCTTTATTGTAAATACCCTTCCCTAGTGCGAGCGTGTGATAAGTCAGTCCAGGCTGATGTATAAGCATCCGCCTAATCTGTTCAATTGGACGCATTCCAGGAACACCCTCCGGGTTAACAATCCTCGGCCATGGGCTAAGCAGGGCCCTTGCAGACCTTGGCCGCTACCCTAGCGTTACGCCCCAGTGTGTGCTGCCGCGTACAAATTACAAGGCCCTACTCTAATGCTGCTGCTTTTGTACCTATACCATCGCCGAGTACCAAGCCTGCGTCACACTTACACGCACCCGAGGGACGTTGGGTATAAGAGGAAGATCGTCCAACTCTCCTGCATTCAGACAGACCCAGAACTAGGCTTCGGACCCACTTCCCAAATTTAGAATAGTAAACTTGAACTTAGAATGTTAATTCATACTGTAATTAAAATTTAGAATTTAAAACTAGAATCTTAAACTAAAACTATAATCTTAAACTTAAAACTAGAATCTTAAACTAAGTGCCATAATCTTAAACTAAAACTATAATCTTAAACTTAAAACTAGAATCTTAAACTAAGTGCCTTAAGGTTAGAACTTAAACCTAGAATCATTTATAATAGGATATTCAACTTATAACTTAAATCTATTGAGATTTTGCACGTTACTTTAAATATATATTGTATTACGTAATCAAGTATTTCTTATTTAATGTCCCGGTTGTATTTCCCAAGTATAGAATTTTAGGTAAGATACGACCAGGTGACAGTTTGGCGCCCATACGTGTTTTTTTTTGTAGATTTTGGGTCTGTTGTATACGGGAGGGTTGGTGAGTTTCCTTTGCTCAGTATTATTGGTGTTGGTGTGTGCATGTCGCAGATTTAGTAAAGCCTTAACTGTAAGCTTCATAATATCACGTAAGTTTTGTTTCTTTCTGTATAATCCTTCCACTTCTGTACTTAGAATTTATAATTCTTTTCTGATTTTTACAACACTTACTTGGACACTTCTTCCTTCCTTATTTCGGGTTTTCTTGTCAAATTATATATATAAAAAAAAAACTGAAGCATTTTAAAATGTCTCACCCGATCAAATACTTGCAATTGACGAAGGCCGAGTTGGTTTACGAGGTTAAAATCCGCGCCGAGGACCCAAAAGATAAGGTGGAAGAATTAAGGCAGCAAGTATCTAAGCTTGCTCTTAGGTTCCCATCAGAGGACATACTCGATTCCTGTTATGAGTTTGACGAGGACATTGCCGGCATAAAACACACCCTAGCTAAATCAGCAATCAATATTGCATGCCTCAAACAGGACCCACAGCAAAGAACTTTGCTTGAACGCACACAAACATATCTCAACCACATATATCATAGGCTTAACAGGGTCAGTTTGCCTGAAGCTTCACCTGAAAAATCAAATTTGCTGGACGAGACCAAACAATTTTATGATAATCAATGTTCAGACCTACAAACAATTTTGTCTTCGATCCCTCACGGAGACCAACCCACTATTCTTAAATGTCACAGAGCACAACAGTGTCCGCCCACTGCTTCAACCTCACATGCCGAACCTGAACTTTCATCCCCTAACACTAACACAGAGCGCCCAGACACTACTTATAACATTAAGGTGACATGCGACCGGGGCCTTGGCTCCGATATTTCAAAACTGAAATATGACGGCAAATCTTGCGTCCGCGCTTTTATTGCACGTGCAAAAGAGTTCAGACTAGCCAAAGACATCCCTGATGCTAAAATGCTTTCCTTAGCCACCGATATATTTACTGGGGATGCTCTCCATTGGTACCGCAGTGTACAATATTCGTTACATTCTTGGAGTGACTTGCTAGATATGCTTAAGGCGGATTTTGATGTTGTCGACTTTGACTATCGTATGCTAGGAGAAATTAGGAATCGTAGTCAGGGCCCTACAGAATCTATTACCATCTACCTGGCAATCATGCATGGAATGTTTAGTAGACTGGATAGGAAGTTAAGTGAAATGGAACAGCTTGAAATTATACTTCATAATATACGCCCTTGTTACTCGAGCGTCCTGGCTACCAGCCCCAATTTAAATTCAATCTCAAGCTTACGTACCCTTTGTAAGAATTATGAGCAGATCAAAGCCCGGTCAGACGACTTTAGGGAACCGCCTTCAGTAACGTCAACTACACTAGCACCCGAATATTCTTACCAGCCTAGGAAAGAAACTACAAAGAGTAGCTTTAAAGGTCTGGGAAATTACCAAGCGCAGACAATTACACCACACTCCCAGCTCACTGCCCTTACTAAACCTACCTACAACAGATCTTATAACGTTTCGGCAATCCAATCAGCTAGTACATATTGTTTCCGTTGTCGTGTTAATACCCACGCGATGAGAGATTGCACTGCTGAGCGTACAATCTTTTGTTTTAAGTGTGGCTTAAAAGGGTACCGTTTTCCCGACTGTCCCACTTGTAACAAAAGTAAAAACCGCGAAACCTGCGCTTCTGTTGAGGGCTCTGTTGATTCCGTTCCAAAAAACTTGTAAGGGAAAATTGTTGTACACCCCAACACGCCAACTCCGACTGGAATAGTTGGCTTGCGACTATACGACATTTTTTTAACTCGTACAAGGTTGCAACAATTTTCAATTCAAGACCCTTAAACGATCCTCGACCATTTGTAAACATTAACATTACTCCTGGCTTCCAAATGTTTGGCCTCTTGGACTCGGGGTCAGCGATAACCATTATCAACAACAACACTTACACCCGACTTTCTGAACAGAACCTACAATTAAAGCAGGACGACAAAATCACTGTTACTGCAGCCGGCGGCCAAAAACTACAATCTCTGGGCTATGTATCGCTGCCAGTCACATTCCAAAACTGCACCCATATATTAAAAGCGTACGTTATTCCTCAAATCGATACGCCACTTATTTTAGGTATTGACTTTTGGAAGAAATTTCAAATTTGTCCAAAATTCCTTGATAATATTGATTACTTTTGCTCCCTAGAACCTAGATTATCAGAAATCACTGCCCTTCACCAGAACATTCACCTACATTCTTACAACACCCTAGAAAACTCACAAAAACTCGTAGCGGATGACGTCATTAACCAGTTTAAAGACATCTCCTTCGAAACTAAAGGCTTAGGCAGAACATCCCTCATCACCCATCGCATAGATACAGGATCAGCGGAACCCATCAAACAGAGGTACTACCGTTTGTCCCCTGAAAAGAAACGTATCATTACAGAGCAGGTGGACGAGATGCTGTCATTAGGTGTCATATCTCCCTGTGAAAGCCCTTGGTCTTCCCCAATATTAGTAGTGACAAAGAAGGATGGAAAACCACGGTTTTGCTTGGACAGCCGAAAATTAAATGCCGTCACGAAAAAAGATGCTTATAGTCTCCCATACGTTTCCGAAATATTGGATAACTTAAAAAATGCAAAATTCCTATCCAGCATAGATCTCTCCAAGGCATTCTGGCAGATACCTATCCATGAACAAGACAGGGAAAAAACTGCGTTTTACGTGGCAGGGCGTGGTACCTTTATGTTCAATGTCACAGCTTTTGGACTTACGAATGCCCCGGCTACTCAACAAAGGCTCGTTGATTCTCTCTTTATGCCAGATTTCGAGCTTAAAGTTTTTTGCTACCTGGACGACATAATTGTTATTAGCGAGACGCTCGAAGAACATGTCTCCACTCTCAAACGCGTTCTCGAGAGGCTTAGAAAAGCTAACTTAACTGTTAACTTTGACAAATGTCAATTCTTTAGGGATTCACTCAAATACCTTGGGTATGTCATTGACGAGCACGGATTACGGACTGATCCTGACAAAGTCTTAGCCATAGTTAACTACCCTGTTCCAAAAAACAGAAAGGAAGTCAAACGTTTTTTGGGCACTGCCTCCTGGTATCGCCGCTTCATACCCAATTTTAGCACCATTGCTGGGCCACTGAACAAGCTTACTTCCACTAAAAAGTCCTCGCCTCCTTTTGAGTGGACATCCGAAGCAACTACGGCATTCGAAACACTTAAAAATTGCCTCGTCCAAGCACCGGTTCTAGCTTGTCCCGACTTTAACCTGCCGTTCGAAGTACACACCGACGCGAGTAACTACGGCGTTGGGGCAATGTTGTCACAGATCGTTGATGGGGTCGAGCATCCGGTTGCCTTCATGAGTCGATCCCTCACAGGGCCTGAAAAGAACTATAGCGTAACTGAGAAGGAGGCGCTTGCCGTTATAACAGCCCTTGAACACTGGCGGTGTTACCTAGAGAACGGCCGTCCCTTTACGGTGTACACCGATCACTCGGCCCTTAAATGGTTCCTTTCCTTGACTAACCCTACCGGACGCCTGGCCAGATGGGGGATCAGGCTCTCGGCTTTTGACCTGATAATTAAGCATAGGAAAGGTAAGGACAATGTGGTGCCGGACACCTTATCTAGATGCACCCCAATAGCTGCTATATCCGCCACAACTATCACACCACCTCCTACAACTGATAAGTGGTACTTGAAAGTTTTTAATGGTTGTTCACACTCGCCAGCTAGTTATCCCAACTATATTGTCGAAGGAAATAAACTGTTTAGACTTATGAAAAATAGGAATGCGCTTAGCTCAGAATTTAATTGGAAAGAGGTCCTGTATTTAGAACAACGTTTAGAGATTTTATCAAAATGCCACAGTGAACCAACCGCTGGTCACTTCGGCGTCTTCAAAACCCATAAGCGTGTAAGTCTCTCCTACTACTGGCCCAAAATGTATACCGATGTGGTTAATTACGTAGCAAATTGCGAAACATGCCTTGCTCACAAGTATCCTACTCATGGAACGCTTGGTAAAATGGGAAGACCTAAAGACTGCTGCAGGCCTTGGCAGGTCATTTCAGTCGACCTTGTTGGCCCCTTGCCTATAAGCAGGAAGCAACATAGCTACATCTACGTAATTACTTGTTGTTTTTCGAAATACTGTTTGATATTCCCACTACGTCGCGCTACTGCTCTGGTTACCTCTAGAATACTCGAAGACAATGTATTTTTAGTCCACGGAGTGCCACAAACCGTCATTTTGGATAACGGTTGTCAGTTTGCTAGCCGAAAGATGGATAGCTTATTTAAGAAGTATAAGGTACCAAATGTTCACTTCACCCCCAAATACGCGCCACAAATTAATACTGTGGAACGCTATAACAAAACTTTGATCACCTCGTTGTCAACCTTTGTAGGAGATGATCAGAGAACTTGGGACGTGAACCTTCCTAAAATCCAGTTTGCCATTAACAGCTCCATAAATGAAGTAACTGGTTACACCCCTGCTTTTCTAGTGTATGGCCGAGAATTAGTCGCGTGCGGGTCTCATTACATTGAAAATGATATCCCAAACGAGCTACTTTTTCAACCCCGGGAAGCCTATGCTGAGAACTTAGGTCACTTGGCGGGAATATTTGATCATGTCCAGTCCACTTTATGGCAAAGTCATCAAAAGAATGCTGCACGTTACAATACTAGACGCAAGGACGTTGAATTCCAAGTCGGCGACATTGTCTGGAAACGCTGCTATTTCCAAAGCGATAAAAGTGCTTACTTCACCAAGAAACTTGCACCTAAGTACCAAAAGTGCCGTGTCAAAGCCAAGCGCTCACCATTAGTATATATAGTGGAGGATATGTCAGGGCGCGATTTAGGAGCTTGGCATATAAAAGATTTTAAATTGTCTAATAAAGCCTACATAACTTAACTTATCTATCCACGTGAATGACGAATGCGAGAGCTCTACAAACTATCTCGTTGTTTACTTAGGCTCCTTGCCCTCGTTGACCATTCTTATGGACAGTTCGTTTTAACAGCTACATGACGCTTTACAAAGCCTTCTCCTCAGGCATTATGACCCTTGAAGGAATGCCTGACAACGATGCGGGTGGTCACATCAAACTCATTTCTTGGAGTGTACATTGATTGTGAGGCCACCTTACTCCTGTTACACATCCTCAGCTTCTTCTAAACGGATTTTTGATAAGAAAAATCCTTTGCTAGGAGGAGGGGTACTGTCACGTTTACCGTGAATGCCTAGATGTATAAGTAGTAGCAACTGTTTAAGTTACTTGTTGCCTTGGTTTATCAATACCTATACAACTTATGTCATATATCCATACCTTTGAATGGAATACTACTTAATAAACGGACGGACCGGCGCATCTACTTAAATATATTTTTAATATATAGCCGCCGGCTTATCTCATGCGCTGACAAACTAGTTCCGCGTCTCGCGACCCCCCGCGGCTTCTCGCCCGAGCGCCACTGCAACTGCACCGCCGCGTCATTGAGCAGATAGCTTGTGAACGCAAAACCTGTGTCGCTCGGCTGGAGATTTTGCCCTTGATGCGCCCGCTGCAGTGCGGACCTAATTACAATTTTAATACTTTAATTACAAAGAGTGATTAACATACAGTTATTGTGTCCCGAATCGGGTAAGTGTTGTATTAATCGCTGTGATTTAAGTAGTTGTAGTATTAGTTTGTAGATTCTTCTAGATTATAAAAGTACCGTTAGCCGCCACACCGACAAAATGTTGCTTTGTCCACTTTGGTTGGTGGGAATATTCTAGGTAGCACTAATTAATAAAACTAATTTAAATCAGTAGTGTTACCCTAATGGCTATAACTTTATTAATATAATCCGACGCTTTTAATGTCAATTACTGTTGATACCTATCTTCTTACAATCCTTGCAAAATGATTTTGCCTGATTTAATAGCATTAACCTCTGCTTATAGATAAATAAACGAAATGATTATATACGTAATTAACTAGGGACTTTATTTTATGCTCGTTTGCAAATGTTGCTTATAAGGAAAGGTTTAGAGCTAAATAGAACTTATTATTATCACTGTATCACTAGTTTTAATATAGAAAAAATAACGCCAGAATCACATGCCGCTAATATCTATATTTGATCTGCCTTTGTTTTTTTTTATACATTAAAACCATTTTCCTTGTGTTTGTTCTTTTACGCTTAGCATTTGATTCTCGCTTCAACGCTTTACGATTCTCATGTACCTGGACTGCCCATCATACACAGCGATTGCTTTATTGTAAATACCCTTCCCTAGTGCGAGCGTGTGATAAGTCAGTCCAGGCTGATGTATAAGCATCCGCCTAATCTGTTCAATTGGACGCATTCCAGGAACACCCTCCGGGTTAACAATCCTCGGCCATGGGCTAAGCAGGGCCCTTGCAGACCTTGGCCGCTACCCTAGCGTTACGCCCCAGTGTGTGCTGCCGCGTACAAATTACAAGGCCCTACTCTAATGCTGCTGCTTTTGTACCTATACCATCGCCGAGTACCAAGCCTGCGTCACACTTACACGCACCCGAGGGACGTTGGGTATAAGAGGAAGATCGTCCAACTCTCCTGCATTCAGACAGACCCAGAACTAGGCTTCGGACCCACTTCCCAAATTTAGAATAGTAAACTTGAACTTAGAATGTTAATTCATACTGTAATTAAAATTTAGAATTTAAAACTAGAATCTTAAACTAAAACTATAATCTTAAACTTAAAACTAGAATCTTAAACTAAGTGCCATAATCTTAAACTAAAACTATAATCTTAAACTTAAAACTAGAATCTTAAACTAAGTGCCTTAAGGTTAGAACTTAAACCTAGAATCATTTATAATAGGATATTCAACTTATAACTTAAATCTATTGAGATTTTGCACGTTACTTTAAATATATATTGTATTACGTAATCAAGTATTTCTTATTTAATGTCCCGGTTGTATTTCCCAAGTATAGAATTTTAGGTAAGATACGACCAGGTGACAATGGTTACTAATCACTACATAGTGTAAAACAAAGTCGCTTTCTCTGTCCCTATATCCCTATGTATGCTTAAATCTTTAAAACTACGCAACGGATTTTGATGCGGTTTTTTTTAATAGAGTGATTAAAGAGGAAGGTTTATATGTATAATAACATCCATTAAATAGTGCACCCGTGCGAAGCCGGGGCGGTTTGCTAGTTAGTAATAAATCGACTCGGGTGGCACGTCGATTATATAGCATTACTTAGTTGATTGATACTCGATCTGCGAATTAGTATGATTACAATAATAATCGACTAATCGAATTAGTATAATTCAGAGTCGCGCATTACCTACTATTTTACGGTCGAACTCACAGGGGTCGAACTCACTCATACTTTCGTAATTTGTCGCTTTAACGTCATGTTTAAATTGTATACTAAATACCCATGCACAGGCCTCGGCAGAGAGTACAACTTTGTATATTTTGGTGTCGAAACTCTTGGCCCATGGGGCCCCAGCGCGCACAAATTATTTACTGACATCGCGAAACGTTTGGTTGATGTAACTGGTGACCGAAGAGCTGGCGACTTCCTCGCACAACGTATCTGCATTGCGATACAGCGAGGAAATGCCGCCAGCATCCTCAGTACGATGCCCCAAGGGCCTGTTTTAGATTTAAGTTAGTTTTGATATTAGATAATATCAAAACTAACTTAATTTTTTATTATTATTTGACTATTATTATTTGACTATTATTATTTGACTATTATTACCGGTTATTGTTATTTGACTATTATTACCGCTTGTTGTATAATAAATATTTTTAATACCCAAGTTAAACTAATAACTGAGACTTGAGAGATCGATTATATATAGCATAACTAGTCATCTACCGGTCCCTGGGGTCCCAGGGATCATAACAAAAGAATGCTATTGTTTATTTTTTGCCAGGAGACGACGGATTAACACAAACATTGAAACATATTTTTTAATAACACAACTGTGAGAAACAAGCATACGACCCGCTTCATTTAATTTAGTGTTTATTTATCGTATGGCAATTATTTGGGTCATTGTCAGTTGCAAAAACAGAAGTTGTCCCTTCGGTGGTCAATAGTTAACGGTTTATGTGCATGTAAGCTATGTTTTTAGTACATGGATTTATAGCAACGGAGACACTGTTTATACGGATTACTAGAACAATCCAAAATTAAGCTTTGTAGCTCTTAACTTTTGATATGTCCACCGAAAAGACGCGAACCTAAATCTGACAATGACCCATTTCGAACCGTGAGATCTTCGAGAAGACATTACGGTTGCCAGTTTTGTTGCACTCTTATCACACCAGGGGTCACGTGTAGGGTAGCGGTGGCTCCCTACGGACGTGGTGCAACTTCGACCCTCCTTTAGTCAAGTGAATGGGCAGTTTGACTGTTCAAGCCGCCCAAAGGCGTCCTTGGCTTAACGACTGGCTGCCATAGACAGCAGTCGGAATCAATGGCTTAAAGTCCTTCCAAAGCACGGGGGTAGTCAGTTAGTAAACCACTCAAAGCGGACACCCATCAAAGAGCTAGCCCCGGCCCACGTTGCTTAACCTAACCACACCACACGCGGCACACGGTTACCGCGCGATCGCGACAACAGTGACACATATAGTCCCTATTCGTCCCGGTACCGCTGCACACCGGGTAGAGTCAGTCCGACCCAGGTCGGGCCTAGCTGAGTTTCTTGCTGGACTTTTCTCAGCTAGGCTAGGATTAGTGAACCAGCGACAAAACTCCCAGCAGCTCGATTCCACTCACACCTCAGATTCGGTTGAAACTGGTCAACCAATCTCACTGAAGCGCAAACTCTCAGAGTATTTCAGTGTTCCAAACCACACGCGTGGTCGTGCCGGAGGTTTTCCCCTGGATTTTCCCCAGGCTACTCTCCAACCGCGCACTCCTATCGATTTATTGGGCCCGGCCTATAAAGCCATAGTCAGATTCAAAAAAAAAAAGAAAAAAAAAGCGGCACACGGTTGTCGCTGGGCCAAGAGCGCTCCTACCCGCTTGGTAAGCAGACACATTTTGTCTATAGACGTCTGCAATTTTAACATTCAAGCACTCATTTAAATATAGGCACGCAGTAAAGAATCGACACTGACTTAACTGACAGCTGACAGCTTGCTGATATGCCGATACTGAACCGCATCCGCACCGAAATCACCTTACGGTCACAACATAATGTGGCAAAATTTACAACATAATGTGGCTATGTGGACAGTAAATCAGCAAATTATCGCAACAAATAGTAAATTAGACAAATTAATAAAAAAAAATCAACAGATACGGGACTAAAAAGATTCACAAAAACGTTGTTTTTTTTGTTTATTGGCCAAATGTAAATGGAAAGTTGTCGATAGAATTCTCATGTTTGAATAAAAAGAAATGTATGGCAACTATATACATATACGTAATATTTCACTACAAAAATGAAAAAATCCCTTTTTTCCATAATAAAGTAGTACGAGGTCGTATGAATAAGTATGGAGTGTTTTCAGTGCTCGTCTTTTGTTTTGCTCTACTTGTAGTTGGTCCCATACAAATATTTGTTTCTAATGGTATGAAAAATTATTTTTTTGTTATCATGCCTATTGCGGCGCGGCAAGCGTTTTATCTGTTCATTGCGCGCTCGACACGCGCAGCGCACTGCGGTTAGTTAGGATCACACGCAATGTATTAAGAAAACCGTCGCCGCTGCCGCCGCCACTAGAAACCGTGTCCAGGCCGTTAGGCACAAAAACGCTTCCGCTCATGATATGCCCCACCGAAAAAACACCACAGCAAGGGCCGACCCTTATAAGATACTAAAAATTATATAATTATCTAATCTGCTGATTATGCCTCGGGCCTCAATTAGCGAATTGAAATTATTGTGAAATAGCACCCTAATGCGCCTTAGAGCCATCTGGCGCTTTCGCTGATTAGCTATAAGGGTAAAGGAGCGGTTGAGGACAGATAAGGGAGGTTAATTGCGCTTATATAGATGTGGTTAGCGTTGTTTTGGGATTTTGTGTTTTAAGAGTGTTTTAATAAGGGCCTGCGGGTCAGTCATAAATTTATACAATGCAATACAAATGTTCTTTATTGCTCACCTAAAATATTCACCTAATAAACATATAAAATGGTGGACAACAGGCGGTCTATGTCTCTCAAATGCGATCTCTTCCAGACAACCTTTGATTGATGGTTCTGAAAGCTACAGTAATATATATGTATGTACACTCTCAAAAACTTCTCATTAAAGTCATGTTCTGATATTTGCCACTGAGTTTGTATAGATATTTTTGATGTTATTACTACTTAAATTATTTGTTATTGTAGTTATTAAAAAAATTTAAGTGTAAATTATATACTTTTTGATATATCAATATATATTAGTATTATTTGTTGGTGGTATACGTGTACAAATACAAAATGAAAATGTTACATATATATCGCGGAGTTTATTTATATTAAAACACTTAAACTATAATATAATTATAAAAAATATAAAATGAATTATAAACTTAAAATAAAGCAACTATGTCGAGCTAAAAACTAAAATTTTTTTTTTTATTAAAATTAGGAATGAGATGGTGCCCATTACGCAGCCGCAGGCAGCATTACTGCGCTGGATTTACAAATTGTTCATTTTTTGTTATTTTTATAGTATAATGAATTTTGTTACAAGTAATCATGTGTAATGAAATAAACTACTTTATCTACACCCATACAGTAAATCCTCTTTAATGTGCTCAAAAAGTGTACGTAAGGACCAGCTTTACAATATCGCGCCGGCCCAGGGCGGAGATGGCCATAATAACATCGACAACGGTATCATTATGGCCATCTCCGCCCATAACGATACAGGCTCGTGCTCAAAAGACTTCAACGGGCTCACGCTCGACCTCACTACACTTCTTGCAACGCAATGGTTCCTGAACACATGAAAGAGGATTTAATATACGGATGTAGATAAAGTAGTGTAAGCAACTGTACATAATTAGGCCTTAAAACACTCGTGTGATCCTATTATGAAACTAGCTGACGCTCGTTTCATAAAACCACACTCGTGTTTTAAGACCTCTAATTATGTTTCAGTTGCATAAACTACTATTATTATTACGATAAATATACATGCAAAGGTGATTAAATTACAAACTTCATATAGAAACAAAAAATACATACAAACAAATAATTAAAAGAAAGCATACTAATGCAGATTTTTGGAATCCTGAATATATTGACTTCTTAAATTCCATTTTTTTATTTAGAGAAGTTAATTTACATGTTACGTTTTCCTTTGCCTAACCTAATCTACCTTTCACAAGTGCAAAAGGCTACGAGGTAGTTTAAGAAATATTTTCATAGAAATATCTTGTCTAGAAACCATACACAAAAGCCACAAGACATTTATGAAAAACTTTGACGATATAACAAGGTTTTTTTTTGAGCAATATTCTAGAAACTAATTTAATAACTCACCCAAGTCATGTCTTGAAAACTCCAACTATGTAGACACATAAACCGTCTGCTTCAGTGTCCCACGTCATGGTATCTTATAAGCGATTCACAAACATGTTAAGCTCTGTTCACCACTCTTCGCACTCCTAGTGGTTTTGTTGTTGTATCCCAAAAGATTCTGATAGAATAGAATAGAATAGCCATTTATTAATAATATATTTTTACAACACTAGTATTAAAATATATTACAATGATATGATAAAATTACACAGTTATATTAAAATATGTATGTTACAATTATTTATATACTGTTACTGTATTAAATTAAATTAAATGGCCTCTCCTTCAAAATCAAATCAAAATCAAAACATTTATTCTGCAAATAGGCTGCAAGGGCACTTTTACAAGTCAAAATCTATCTAGGTACATCAAATAAAAATAATACAATAATCAAAGTATCATTAATTAAATGTAGTGTTACATGTCAAAAATAAGACTAAAAAACTAATAACAATCGAGATTTGTTAGAGATGTATAAGGTCTCTAAGCATCAAGATAAAAGGTAATAAAGTAGGTACACTAATCATAATAAAATATTTTGAGCTATATCTATAACACGTCAACATGAAAATAATAAAATCTAATAAATAAATATCCTCAGAGATGTAAGGTCTCTGAGCGTCAGTCTAAAAAATAAAATCAAATGAGAACAGTGAAGTCTCTCATCATGTCAATTCCACTGAACACTAGCACGAAGTTACCAGTCTTTGCAAACATGAACAGAAGAAATCGGTGAAGAAAGCCATTTAAAGATCCTGATAGGACATATTAATTGGACGCCCCAGGTACGCTTGGCAGCACGATCCTTTCCCATCCTCGCAACTTTGCTGAGCCAGCGCTGCCTAACAGATTTGACACTGTATTACGGATAATTGAATTGAAAATTAACAGACCCCGGACACTGCACATACAAAATTTCACACAAAGATAATGAGGATCTTGAGGTGACATAGGACACACTGCTCGACAGAGGGATAAACAAGAAGATCGGTAGTTCATACCTCTTCAAGTGCATTTCTATTCATCATCATCATCATCATCATTTCAGCCGAAAGACGTCCACTGCTGAACATAGGCCTCCCCCAAGGCTCGCCATTTAGGCTGGTCCTGTGCCGTTCGTTTCCACCGGATTCCCACGACCTTCACTAGGTCATCACTCCACTTTGTCGGAGGCCTACCGACAGCTCTGGCTCTTCTTCTCTATCTGCTCTGGTGTTTCTTTTATTGGCTGGAATCATTGAGACATCTTTTCCAGCTTATTTCAGTTAGTTGTTGATGGACTTCCAAGTTAAATCAAATCAAAATCAAAATCAAACATTTATTCTGCAAATAGGCCACAAGGACACTTTTACATGTCAAAATATTAATTTACAATTTAAGTAAGTCTGACTATAAGTAATACATTTTTCATGTCAAAATATTAATTTACAGTTCAAGAAGGAATAATAATTTCGAGTTTACAATTATAACAAAATTAATGTCATACAGTGAAGATAAACTTGCGAAGTTGTCGATTACAAATATTACAACATTAGTAAAGTTAGAGATGTATAAGGTCTCAAGATTAAACTTCGAGTATAATGAAATTAATATAATATCCCAGAGATTTACATGGTCTCTGAGAGTCAAAATTAAAATTAATTTAATATTGTTAGAGATGTATATGGTCTCTAAATCACTGATAATAAAAACGAATCCACAACAGGATGATGTCTCTCGTCAAGTTAAGAGGAGCTTACCAGGTTTCTTGGTAACAGAATTGGTTTCTGGACTTCTCTGGACATGTAGCCTTCATGGCGTGACCATACCTCTTATTTCTTCTATTGGCTACATTTTGAGTCACATTATGAAGGCTGCATGTCCAGAGAAGTCCAGAAACCAATTCTGCTCCCAAGAAACCTGGTAAGTCCATCAATAACTAACTGAAATAAACCGAAAAAGATGTCTCAATGACACGTGGCCCAGCGGCGCCCGCGTGCCGCATGCGGTATGGCAATAAAGGCACCACAAATAGAATTTTCAACATGGTATTTTGTTTTTATGTGAAAGTATTTCGTCAGAAAGAACCAGAAAAACCTACATTATTAGATTATGGTTGTGATTACTATTTCGTGTTTGTAGCAAGAACTATTAAGGAGCGCTCGTGGCTCAGCGGCGCCCGCGTGCCGCATGCGGTATACGAGGTTAAGCAACGTGGGCCGCGGTCACAATTCTTAGATGGGTCACTGCTTTGAGTGGTTACTAACTGAGCGTTCCTGTGCTTTGGAAGGCCGTTGATCCCGGCTGCCGTCTGTGGCGGCAGTCGTTAAGCCAAGTTGGAGGCCTTCGGGCGGCTTGAGAACTTCTAACAGTCAAGTTGCCCACTCACTTGACAAACGGGGGTCGAAGTTGCACCACGTCCGTAGCGAGTAGCCACCGCTACCCTACACGTGACCCCTGGGTGGTGCTAAAAGTGCAATAAAAACTGGCAATCTTACTGTCATCTCGAAGACCTCACGGCTCGAAATAATTGCTATACGATAAATAAAAATAAGAATAGTTGACTTAGAACATTGAATGACGAGGAGAGCTGACTCCAAATGAAACGGGGTGAGACAAAGAAAAAATACTTTATCCCCCTACAACCATAGCAACTAAACTAAATCACATACTAACTAGACACACTAGTTTGTTACAAGCAGGCCTTGAACTATCGATATTTTCAGGAACCGGTATCATGACCTTGAACCAGTAACCGGTATTTGATTTGGTACCGGTACCAAGCAAAGATACCGGTATTGCTAAAATTGGTGCTAGTTTTTATTAAAATATCCGTACTCGAAAGTGCGAGTGGAATGAATGAGAACACAATAATTCGTATGTCGACGCATGTTAACTTAGTAGTAGTTATTAGGTGCCACCGCCGCGCCGCGCACTTAGTAGCACACACGTGTAGCAAGGAACCTTTATAAACAACGAGTATTGCTCGGTGCTAATACCGGTATTTTTCCTTTACCGGTTCTCTGGAACAAAACGAAGAAAACCTATAAATACCGGTATTTTACAGGTTTCAAGCTCTGGTTACAAGGAGGATAGCTTTGTGAATATCATCCATAAGATGTTTATGGATTTCAAAGGTTTGACATCACGTGAATTTCGAATATTATACCGTTTTTAAGGCCGGTTTGGTGCAACATGTTTCGGGAATATTGTACTAAGTATGAATATGAAACAGTTTAACCGAATAGAGGCACTGATGTATTGTTTATTTTCTACTTTAAATGAGTATTTCAATCAGAATGATATTTTATCTCATTATTTTAATGCCTCATCATAATCATCATATCAGCGGAAAGACGTCCACTGCATAGGCCTCCCCAAAGAGTCAAAATCAAAATCAAACATTTATTCTGCAAATAGGCAACAAGGGCACTTTTACATGTCAAAATATTAATTTATAATTTAAGAAAGTCTGACTATAATAAGTAATCGCATCCTACTTATCCACACAATATATTTTTTTACTTATACGTTTAATAGCTTACAATATAACCATCCAATTTAACATTATTTTAATATGAAAGCCAACTAATTTTACTTAAAAGGCTTTAATTAATGTGGTTCAATAATTGCCCGGGAATTCTGCTTGATGACTCCGCACAAAGAGGTCTTTAGACTACGATTATAGAGAAGAAATTTGAATTTTTGATTTCACATTTTATTGTAACGAGCAGGCCGTTATTATTTACTACAAAAGAATTCTGCAATCGAGGTAGATAGATTTAGATTTATTTATTTATGGTTTATGGTTTAAGATATTTATTTCTCATAAGATTTACATAAATCACTTACTGAGAAAACTAAATAAATTATTTTTTAAATCTAAATAGGAGAGGGTAGCATGCAAAAGAATCGGTTAACGACTTATACAAAGACGCTCTTTCGTAATATAAATTTACATTATAGATTAACTTATGCTGATTTACATGAATTTACATTATGATCGTCAAATTATAGTAATAATTATGTCAGGTAATTCAATGTCATTTCAAAATGTGTTATAACCTCCTCCTCTGGTGTTGCAGGTGTTTATGGGCGACGGTAATTGCTTACCATCAGGCGATCCGTCTGCTCGTTTGCCCCCTATAACATAAAAAAAAACATAAACACAAACTCTAAACAAGGATACATGGGCCATTCTACTTTTTCATGTACATAATTTTCACAATTTTTTTTATTGTAGATTTTGGAATATTTGGCCCACACTTCATATTTTTGTATTGTTATTTAGAGAGAGGTCTAATTGCAGTGTCACGTCCGATAATTTTGGTAATTAACCAGAGCTAATATCCGTAAATCGAGTAACTCAGTGGTCCTTGGATGTGTCACCATTTGTATGAAAAAATGGTTTTTACCACTGTGTTACCCACCTTTTACAGAAAAATGTTAATATTTAAGTATTTTTACCTATAAATTCCTTTTATTAGGTTCAGGTACTATTATGAAATCCTATTTTTGTAAACTAATTCAATACATGTCATAGATTTTTTTATGTAATAGAAAACTGGTCATGAAAAAGTAGAATGACCAATATATAATGATTTTAAAATAAGAAGGGCAGATGCTTTTTGAAAATGTCGTTATTTAAGAATTATTAAGTTAGTGTGATTAAATTTCCATAAAAGCAAACGGGGCAAGGCCAAAATTCGCAAGTAGCTGGAGATGTTGGTACTTTGTCGATTTTACTAATGATCGATTTTAATCATGCACAGGAAGTACATAAACATATTACATTATTTTACATATCAGCAGTGTATACAAGAACTGTAGACTAGGTCAATCGAGTGCAATAATTATGAAGTTGACAAAAGTCTAACAATTTGCTCGTATTTAATTTTGTGGTTTTGTGGTAAAAAACATTTAGCAAAACTATAAGAACCTGTAAAAGGGGAAAACTAACCTAAGCAAATTATTTCAAATACACATAGAATCCTTTATTCCAACGGAAACAGACATTCCTACAACATTTTTCACGGTCCGAGAAAAACAGTACAAGAAAGGTCCATGATTAATATGTACCTACCCGCCCCATAAGGTATCGTTTTGTTTTATAGCACAAAGCAGTCTTGACTCGGGCCATTAGCTACTCCCACCCATTCATTCTTTCCTTCATTCGTTCTCCGTTCACTCATTCGTTCAACGATCACCTGGGGACGCTCCGGCCGGATTATCGGGAGGATTTCTTGTTGTTTTTTCCTGTTTCTTATTTACTTTTTACATTAGGAATTTGGACTATAATTCGACGTTGAAATACGCCGCTCCTTGCGGGTGACTAATGCGTTCAAGTTTTAAATTGTTCTGGTAATGAAAAGATTTGTTGAGTTTATTTTTGCGATGGCCTCTTCAAGCGAGGTACGATTTTTTTTATATTTGTGTAATGATTTTTATGTTACACTGTGTTAGTTTTCATTTAAGTTTCACTTTTTATTATGTTTGAGGGTATTCCGCCGCCATTATGACTTTAAAAAAGATTAACGGGTAGAAAAAGGCAGAGGGCGTAATGGTGAGGTTTTAAAAAGGGGAACAAGGTGTTTCTGGGGACTTCTTTGTTAACAGTGCGAAAGAGCAGACCTTAAAAGACCTGTAAATAAATAAATATTAAATATTAGAGGACAATCTTACACAAATCGAACTAGCCCCACAGTAAGCTCAAGAAGGCTTGTGTTATGGGTACTAGACGGCGATATATTTAATAGATATAAATACTTAAATACATAGAAAACATCCAAGACCCAGAAACAAATATTCATGCTCATCACACAAATATTTGCCCTGACCGGGGTTCGAACCCAGGACCGTCAGCTTCACAGGCAGGTGCACTACCCACTAGGCTAAACCGGTCGTCAAACCTGTAAAAGTAAACCTTAGACTTAAGACGTGTGTAATTGTGACTATTAGTGTTGTTTAATAAATTATTCAAAAGGATCCAGAGGAGTTTTACTAAGTAAATCTTACACAAGTCGACCTAGTCCCAAACTAAGCAAAGCTTGTACTATGGGTACTAGGCGATGATATACATACTTCTATAGAGAAATATATACTTAAATACATAGAAAACATTCAAGACTCAAGAACAAATATTCGTGCTCATCACACAAATAAATGCCCTGACCGGGATTCGAACCCGGGACCTCCAGCTTCGTAGGCAGGGTCACTACCAACCAGGCTAAAGCGGTCGTTATTGCGATTAGTAGTGTCAAATGTTGATAAGCGCCAACAATTGATTTAATAGTGTGCTAGTTGCGAGCATTTTGGATGAGTCGGTGAAAAGGATATATAATCTGGTGTCTCTCACTTAGAACCGATGGCCGTTGGGGCCGGAAGGTTCTCGAGTGGCGACCACGGACCGGAAGGCGCAGCGTGGGCAGACCCCCCACAAAGTGGACTGATGGCCTGGTAAAGGTCGCGAGAGACCGTTGGATGCGGGTGGCGCAGGACCGGTCATTATGGCACTCTTTGGGGGAGGCCTATGTCCAGCAGTGGACGTCTTTCGGCGGATATGATGATGATGATGATGATAATCTCGCGGACCGTGAGTGCGCGAATGGCGAGCCGGAGAGTCTGGTTCAATTGGTCCTCTACAAGTCGTCGAAGAGGCCGACTATTCGGCAAATTATGACTTACAGGAAAACATAAAAAAAAATAATAATAAACTGCCAATATTTACTTCAAGTTTATTTTAAACAGATAAGATAACCGTTCTCACAAACAGAAACTTTTCATCATAAGAATAATTATTAATTTTAACTCAAACACGAACGCATAGCGATCGGCACGATGATCGGACCGAAACGAACTCAGCCGAAGCTCATTGGGTCCGAACTCAGCCGAAACCAATGATCGGTCTTGCCGACTAGTCGGCTAGTCGGCTAGTCGGTAAAATCCATAGTCTTACCTTATCTTATCTTATTTAGATGAGGGCCCTAGCGGATGCACTTCGACCCAGTGGGATCTTTTGTGCAATTGCCCCCTCCTTTATGCCTACTCCAAGCTGCTCTCCAGCATTTCCACAAACCGAATGATGGAGTTCAGCGGGAGTACTCTAAATTCCTTTGGTTCAGGGTAACCATTGCCAAAATCATTCATTCTTTGTCTGGCAAGGCCGTGACATTCACACAGTAAGTGTTCCATTGTGTCGTCATCCTCGCCACACAT
Source organism: Epiblema foenella (assembly GCA_963556455.1). Lineage (NCBI taxonomy): Eukaryota > Metazoa > Arthropoda > Insecta > Lepidoptera > Tortricidae > Epiblema > Epiblema foenella. The sequence goes on from OY747112.1 coordinate 16,102,419, forward strand.
CCTACATTCTGTGTTATTCAAATCCATTGATAGTCGATACATCTCTAATCATTAAGTATCGGTACAGTGTCAGCAATAGATTTGCTCATTAGTATTAGACTCGGCAGAAGTGGGCGGAGGTACCGCGAACCTCGCTTCCGCGCATCAAAATCAAACATTTATTCTGCAAATAGGCCACAAGGGCACTTTTACATGTCAAAATATTAATTTACAATTTAAGAAAGTCTGACTGTAATAAGTAATACATTTTTCATGTCAAAATATTAATTTACAGTTCAAGAAAGAATAGTAATTTCGAGTTTACAATTATAACAAAATTAATGTCATACAGTGAAGATAAACTTGCAAAGTTATCTATTACAAATATTACAACATCAGTAAAGTTAGAGATGTATATGGTCTCAAGATTAAACAAGGAGTATAATGAAATTAATATAATATCCCAGAGATGTACATGGTCTCTGAGCGTAAAAATTAAGATTAATTTAATATTGTTAGAGACGTACATGGTCTCTAAGTCACTGATAATAAAAATGAATCCACAACAGGATGATGTCTCTCGTATATCCCCTATAAAAAGACACTAGTATTAACGTAGTCACTATGTCCTAGCAAGCATGAACAGACCGGACTCCACAAACAGCACCTGATCACGAGTATGACGCGTATCCACGGAGGCGCGCAGTACATATTGTTTACCGAATTGTCTAGCAGTTGGTACCGACAGCTGACAGCTTATTGATATCGCACCGATCCCGTACCACCAAATGCGTCACTCAATATCACTCCAAGTTGTGCCTAGCTCTGACTTTACAAGAAATAATAAAAATCGTATATCGATACCTTTAGGCTCAAAGGGCCATTTTGGCCAAAATGACTTTTTGATGCAGTATTACTCAGTTTTTTTTCTCTATCGATCTGTGTAGTTGAAGTTAAGATATTCCCAAAAAAAGGCAAATACGACCTAACTTTATTACATCTTTAAGAACGATTTCTCAAAAAAAAAGATCGTCATTATTGTAAATTTTGGTTTTCTTAATTACTTGGGTTGTATAGACAATTTTGATCGAAATGACGTATACGACCATGTTATTCCCGATATAATTTATTTGTTGACTCATACGACGTAGCAGACATCTTGGTTTAAAATTTTAATTGACTTATACGACCTAAAACATCTGGGTGTGAAGCTAGTAGTTGGTGCTATCTCGTTTTCGCTTGCGAATACCGCCAATCTGTGCGAGCAAGATAGCGTATTTAAGCAACCGCTACACGAGCCACGATGATAATACCTTTTCTACCTTCGGTTGGTCGCGGCTTTCTTTAGTTGGTTGTAACGAAGCACCGTGAAAGTGTATTCTGTGTTTAATAAGAACTTTGACAACTATTCAAATTGTGCAAAACTAGAAAGAGATTATAAAATAAATAGGCTCGAAGCTTTGAAACGGCGCAGCGAGATCTGAACCTGGGGCGCTACCGCGAACAGCAAACGAAGTTTTCCCTCTCTGTCGCACTTGCAAGTTGGCATATAAGTAAGACAGAGAGAGAAAACTTCGTTTGTGGTTCGCGGTAGCCCCTCTGGACTCCCAACTTCGAAATCCGAACTTCGTATCGTGCCATCCCTTTCACTCTCATGTTATTACTATTTTATGATCAATTTTAATATTGTCAATTTTAATGTCGCCATATCCCATCGGTATGATGAATCGTCAAATCAATTCAGAATCGAATGTAGCTCTAATTTGACATGTCTGTGACAGTGACGAATGATCAGATTTTATTTCTTTGCAATTCATTCTTTTTACGTTTTTGTCGAGCGTTTTCTTCAAGGCTTAGGTGATTTCCTCACTTGGCGGGGCGGGATCGATGTGGCATTTTGTTCTTTGAGTGAGCTTACTGATGACGGCTTTAGACTCTAAGCAAACTCTTTTTTTTTATTAAGAAACAAACAGTCTTATAAAAACTAATGAACAAACATTATATGATGATAATTTTAGACCTATAGTTTCCTATATGATTCATGTTAACAAAGAAACATACAGCAATTTAACATTTTGTGTGTTTTAAGATCAGAAATTAGGTAAACAAAAAAGCAGTGGTCGTAAACACACACACATTGAATTAGCATTATTCGCATGAAAGACCCGAATAAGTGACAGTTTTTTGACTATGACAAAGTAATCTTTTGTTTTTGTTTTTTTTTTGTTCGTCTGTTCACATACAATACTCTTAGAGTATCAGTGTTTAAAACCACCCGCGAGGTCGTGTCGGCGCTACTCTCCAATCGCGCACTCCTATCGCTTTTTTAGGCCCGGCCTATAAAGCCACAGTCAGGTTAAAAAAAGATTTTAGTTAGTTTATTTATGTTAACACACAATGTAAGCTTACAGCACTGTTGCACCAAATCACTTACACGCTAGGATAACTATTTCATCATAGAATTAAAATAGGTACATGCACTTAATTCAATGTCAATAATAATAATAAACATCCAAAGAAATATAATACAATAATAATAATTTAAGCAATGTCAAAACTAATAATAATTAAAAGAAACATAAAAACTTTCTGTAACTTAAAAACTGTAACTTTAGAAACATAAAAACTTTCTGTAACTTACCTATGTGAAGTATAACCTCTTGACCTCCACAGTCACGTATAAATGACAAAAGCCGCGGTGCCTACAACGCCACTATCATGTATATACACACACGTACAATGTAAAAGCAATCTACGTGCTGTCTAGTAACGTTCATTTTCCTTATTTTGCTACAGACTGGCACGTGAGACACTACTTACATAATTTACTGCGGCGGTCAGGAGGTCAAAGGAAACGTTTTTTTTATTTTTTATTAAAAATTTGATTACTTACAGCCAGCATATAGCCAGGGGGCAAAGATGAGGTCAACATTGAAGCGAGCTCACCCAGAGCATATTCACTTGTGCCTTAAAAGTTTCACTTTACAAAGCCACAAGCCGACCATCGCTACACATCCCGTTGCATTTCTGTTACTTTTGCAAACTATTGCACTTACAAACTGTGATGTGCGGGTTTAGCGCACACCCATATCCCTCGACCGTTTAGGGCCTCGTGAGGGTTTCCAGACTAGCTCAGAGGTGATATCGGGGATCGAGAGTCAAACACAGGTTTAAATCTATAACAAAGATGGGTCTTACGCCCCTTTATTGATATAATGCAACTCTAGTTTAGAATACACTACGGCGCGGAACGGTATGACGGGGCTATCGTGAATCTACGGTACGGAAGTATTAATACGCACTTATATCTAAGGGCGGGCGGTTGTTAAAGTAGGACTGGAGCGGAATGTTATTTCAGGGATCCTAGAATCGTGGCTAGTGCGGCGGAACCACTCTGCCTCAAATACTAGGCGTCTCGGGCAACGAGGCGAACCCCAGTGCCTCGGAGAGGTCGGGAGTGACTCGGGCGGTGCGAGGACTTGCCAGCGCAGCCTCGGAGAGGTCGGGATACTCGGGCAATGCGAGGACTTGCCAGCGCAGCCTCGGAGAGGTCGGGATACTCGGGCAAAGTGAGGGCTTGCCAGCACTGCCTCGGAGAGGAGGGGAGGGCAGTGTTCACCACAGCGAGCCGTGGCTCACACTACTGCCGCTCTACCCTGTGCATCGGGTTTTATGCGCGCTGCGCGTCGGAGCCGGTCGGTGAGCGTGGTGGGGATGGCCGCTGTGTCGTACCGCTCTCTCCCCGCGCGCCGCCTCTGGTGCTTGTGACGTAGCGTGCGCCGGTGTAGCTGCGGCTACGTCACAGTCTCCCGGGTCGTGTGGAGATTTTTTTACCTATGGGAAAAAAATCACCGTATATATATATCTACATGCTATTTACGCAAGGCGCTATTTCCTTGCTGATTTTGGTACCTATGTGGCTATGTCAGTTGTTAGCCCACTGTAGGATTTGTATAACAACAACCGCCGGTCTAACAAGTCTTGTATTTTAAATGCTCCATTTATGTGTTCACTGTTCACACATGCGTAATGAAAATAATAATAAAAAAAATATGTAAGTATACCTACTATCGTAGTACGCCGTTATCAACACAGTAACAATAGTTAAACAAGGTAGGTAGTACTAGTAGTTAGTTAAACAACAATAACAACGGTAATAAAAAATATATTTAAAAAAAATGTTCATTTTGCGGTCAGTTTAAAATCCCGGCGTTCTAAACTACCGCCGCTTTACGCGGTCCGTGCGTAAACATGCGCCGCGGTGCGAGCGCGCCGTTATGCACTCTATAGATGGGAGTAGAATCTAAATGTTGTCTTCCCCATGTCTTATTTTCCTTTTCGTGTCAATTATTGTTTCCCCTTCTTCCCCTCGTAACGTTTTCCTCTCTTCCCGTGTTCCTTCTGTTAATTATTTTCACCTATTATGAAATACCTATTGAGTTTTATACCGTGACACTTGTTCTAATTTCGACCTTATCTCTTGGTGTGCTAGGTACATATTTGTGTGTGCGCACTTCCGAGTCTAGCTTGTTTACCAACTGCCATTACGTTAATCCCTTAATTGGTTCTATTGTATTTTCGCACCTGTGGTCTTGGCGCGTGCCGAGCAGGTATCTTTTTTTTCTATGCGTTTGATAGTTATTAGGTAATTAGTTATTCACGGTTGAATGATTTCAATGTCACGGCTAAGTTATGGGATGTTGCGATTGAGCGCATGAATGTCGACCTTGTGTATATGACATTACGTTCGGTTTTCCTTTGGATTAGCGTCGGTACTTCTTACCGGTACGCCGGCGTCGGCGCGTCGTCGGGCGGGCGTTCATTTTATTTATCAGGTTTATAGTGATGAAGCGTGTGCGGTTTCATTGTCTATACGGTTTTAAATCTTTCACGTGTGCTGTTATGGGTTTCCCCGTTCCGTCTGGGTTTTTTAATATGTAAATAACCGGTGATGTGCGATGTTGTACCTTAAGTGGGCCAATGTATTTTGGGGCTAATTTCGCGCAGAAATTCCTCTCCGCGTTTGATAATACTTGGTTCTTTTTTAGTACTAAGTCGCCGATATTTGGTTCCCAGTGCTGTCTTTTCTTGTCATAATATAACTTTTGCTGCGCGGACGCCTTATTTTGTTGTTGTCTTACTATGTCGTACACTTCTTGCAACATGTTGTTGTCTTTCACTCTGGGTGTCGGTAATGTGTTTTGATCTCTGGGATTCCTTAGTTCCCTTCCATATAATAGGAAGGCCGGGGTATGTTTGGTTGATTCTTGCACGGACGTGTTGATTGCGAAGTTGAATTCTGCTAGGTACTTGTCCCATTGTTTGTGGTTTTCGTCCACAAATGTTGCTATCATGACTTCCAATGTTCGATTCTGCCTTTCTGTCGGGTTGCAGTTTGGACTGTAGGGAGGGGTTAATTTATGTTCCGTGCCGTACTTCTGCAGTACATCTTTAAATTGTTTGGACATGTATTGCGGGCCGCGGTCGGATAGAAGCGCCTGCGGTGAGCCGTGCCGCAACGCTATACGCTCTTCGAATGCCTTTGCTATTGAATGCGCCGTAGCGTTCCGTAAGGGCATTATTTCTGTCCATTTGGTGAATTTGTCGTGGAAAACTATGATCCATTTATATCCCCTCGACGATCTGGGTAAAGGCCCGATCAGGTCGCTTGTAACTACTTCCCAGGGATTGCTGGCATTACTTATGTGCATAAGCCCGTTTTGTTTTTGCTGCGAAACTTTGTGTTTTTGACAGGCGCTGCACGTCCTTACGTACCTCATTATCTCTGTTTGCATTTTCGGCCAGTAATACCTCTGTGTTATTCGCTTAATAGTTTTCGCTATTCCTAGGTGTCCCGCCGTAGGTGAGTCATGATTCTGAGATATTATTTGGTTTGTGTCGGTTTTAGGTACGCATATTTTCCATTCGGAATCGGGATCCGTGTATTTGCTGTGAGTGATGTGGGGTGGCCTCCAGTACAACTTGCCGGCTTGAATACGGTAATCGTGCGTTGGTTCGGTGCCGTTCTGGACTTGTGCCCGTTTGGTTTCATACCAGTCGCTATCGGTGACGGCGTTAACAGGGTTGCGAGATAGTTCGTCGGCTATCTTATTCTGCTTTCCGCTTAGGTTAAAGTGTTGCTGCAATATGTAGTCAGGTTTTCTTTTTTCTGTTTCGGTTAGTTTTTGTCCGGTCGTGGTTTGCGAGTCGCTATCGGTTCGACTTACGCTATTCTGTTTTTTACTTTCGGGGTGTTCTGCAGGTGGGGTGCTCGGCTCGGGTAGCTGTTGCGTCGGCGTGGTTGCCTTGCTCGGTTCTTGTCCCTCGCCTGCCCATGTTATTTGCATTCCTACTCGTCGTAACACATCCATCCCTATGATAGTGTGTGCCGCCGACGGTAGCACCCTCACCCAGTGTTTGATAGTCGCGCCTTTTACCTGAATTGTGACGAGCAAGCTTCTGTTTATTTGCGTCCTTGTCCCGTCAGCCAGAACGATCCCTTTTTGTGATTGTTTTTCTAACGCGCCGTGACCCTGGCAGGCGTTATAAACGTGCTGATTTATATAAGTATTTGTGGAGCCCGTGTCCACCAAACAAACGTGTGTGGAGCCCATTATCGTGGCCTCTACGTAAAGTCGGTTATCCTCGCGCTTGCTGTCGTTCGCTTCGCCTAGGTACTCTTTCTTTTGGCGGGTCCCCGCCTTACAACAATCTTTGCTCAACACGCCCAATCTCCCGCAGCCACTACAAAATATTAGACGTCTGGACCTGCACTCTCTCGTGTTATGGCCCGGTTTGCCGCACGACCAGCAGCACGTGTGCGGGTCATACTGTGGGTGTACCTTTGTTCCCTTAGTGTGTTCGGGCTTTTCCCCTCCTGTCGGTCGCTCTCGTGGCGTATACTGGGTTGCATTACCGGGACTGCTTGCTGCTGTGCTCATTTTACTGGGGCCTTGACTCCACTGTTCCTGTGTGGCGGGGCTTGCTCTCGGGGGATATGTGTAGCTAGATGATGCATTCCCGTGGGACGACGATCCTATGTTTTCGTACTCGGCCGCAAGCTTCACAAGCTCGCGTAGGGTTTTGTAATCCTGTCTCTTTATATATAACTTGTAGTCACGCGACATGTTCTCATGGATTCTGTGTAATTTCTCCTTTTCATCTAGTTTCCCGTACCTCCTCATTAGTGTCTGCAGGTCCGTTAGGTATTCCGTGAAACTTTCTCTAAACTTTTGTTTTCTCGCAACTATCCTCACTATGAGGTCTTCCTCGTAATTGCTGGGGAAATAGTAAAGCTTGAAAAGCTCCAGGAAGTCTTCCCATGTTTCCCACGAGTCGGAATTATTCCTGTACCATAGAAGGGCCTTTCCTTTAAGAATGCGTGGTAATGCCGGTAGCACGTCCTCCCTTTCTATGCCACTCGCGTCTACCAATTCCTCCAGCCTCTCTATGAATTCCACAGCATTGTCGGACATCCCGTATGACAGGTTCCATTCTTTTATTAACTTATTCAGCCTGTTTGATTTCCCTTTATCGTCGTCGTTCTCCATAATTAGGGATCGTGATTCCTCCGGTGTCCCAAATCCCTCGGTTTCTCTAATCGTGTCCACAAGTAGCTTGCGTATTTGCTCTACAGTTAAGCCCTCGGCCGCTATGCCTCTACCCTCGGCTTCGTTGACGAGTTCTGGTTTCTTAAGGCGATAGATCCAAGCTGTCTTCATCTAAACGTGTCCTGAAAACTCGACGCTACGGGAATACCAAGATAGGGTTACGGTATGCCTTATTGAAGGCGTATGTTATGGGAGTACTACTCGGCGGTAAATTACACGGGGTTTAAATCGGGCGGGCGGGTAGCGTCGCAGCAGATAGCTTAGAAATATAGCGCTGAAATCAAATGGTTAAACTACTGTAACCTAAATATCCTCTATTATCACTTTGAGCTATGTAAACTCTTAAATATGTGAGTTATTACGTTGGGCGCCAAATGTGATGTGCGGGTTTAGCGCACACCCATATCCCTCGACCGTTTAGGGCCTCGTGAGGGTTTCCAGACTAGCTCAGAGGTGATATCGGGGATCGAGAGTCAAACACAGGTTTAAATCTATAACAAAGATGGGTCTTACGCCCCTTTATTGATATAATGCAACTCTAGTTTAGAATACACTACGGCGCGGAACGGTATGACGGGGCTATCGTGAATCTACGGTACGGAAGTATTAATACGCACTTATATCTAAGGGCGGGCGGTTGTTAAAGTAGGACTGGAGCGGAATGTTATTTCAGGGATCCTAGAATCGTGGCTAGTGCGGCGGAACCACTCTGCCTCAAATACTAGGCGTCTCGGGCAACGAGGCGAACCCCAGTGCCTCGGAGAGGTCGGGAGTGACTCGGGCGGTGCGAGGACTTGCCAGCGCAGCCTCGGAGAGGTCGGGATACTCGGGCAATGCGAGGACTTGCCAGCGCAGCCTCGGAGAGGTCGGGATACTCGGGCAAAGTGAGGGCTTGCCAGCACTGCCTCGGAGAGGAGGGGAGGGCAGTGTTCACCACAGCGAGCCGTGGCTCACACTACTGCCGCTCTACCCTGTGCATCGGGTTTTATGCGCGCTGCGCGTCGGAGCCGGTCGGTGAGCGTGGTGGGGATGGCCGCTGTGTCGTACCGCTCTCTCCCCGCGCGCCGCCTCTGGTGCTTGTGACGTAGCGTGCGCCGGTGTAGCTGCGGCTACGTCACAAAACTACAACTAATTTTGTTATTTAGGTATCAAACTCAAACTCAAAATATTCTTTATTCAAATAGGCCTAGCAACAAGCACTTTTGAATCGTCAGTTATAATTATATTACATAAATTGAATCTAATTATTCAGAGCAATTTATTGATGCATATGAAATTTAAAAAAAGACATGAATTACTATAATGTATGTCAAAAGAGAGTATAATAAATTCACAAAAAGATCGTCAATATGTAAAATAAAAACATACAAAATTGTATAATCTAGACAGTTTCTAGAATTAAATCTGAATGTCAAGAGGAAAATTTAACGTCAATATCTAATGTCATAGTTATGAAAATAGTCATTAAGATGTAATGTCATAATTATTAAAATATAATTAGTCTTTCAACCACAATTATACCCACGGTGTTTTATCATTCATGTAGTCTTTTGTGCTATAATATGGTTTCGATATGAGTTTATGCTTTACATAAGTCTTGAATTTATTAATAGATAAATCAGTCACGTTTGTAGGTAGTTTATTATAAAACTTTACACAATTACACATGAACGATTTTCTTATTTTTTGGAGCCGAGTGGAGGGTACCGCAAGCTTATATTTGTTTCTAGTATTAATATTATGTATGTCACAGTTCTGTCTATTTACAATATTTTTGTGTACATACACAATATTGTCATAGATGTATTGACAATGCATTGTCATTATATTAATGTCCTTGAACTTATCTCTAAGTGAGTCTCTATATATCAGTCAAGTAAAGCTATCTTAATTATAATTTGCTGTAACAATCGGGTTCGAAGCAATTCGCTGTTAATGGTCACCGCACTAAAACTAATATTATCAACAGTTATAGCGTTATAACACTTTATGTGTATTAGCACTCATCAAACTGCGACGTAAACTTCGTTAAGGCTCTTCACTCACATAATTTTTTTTGAACCTGACTGTGGTTTTATAGTCCGAGCCCAATAAAGCGACAGGAGTGCGCGGTTGGACACTAGCCTGGATAAAAAATACTAGGATAATGTCACCAGTGGTCAGCCTTATGATCTCTTTTTGAGCATAGAGTAAAACAATCTAAGAAGTTATTGTTTTCATTCCTTAATATATTTATGTCTAAAATAGCACTGCTTTTAAAAAACTGCCACAATGAGGGCTATCGCGTATGAATTCGCCGCTAGAGGCGCTAGTGTAGCATGGGGTCTCCGAAACGTCAAATATCACTCTTTGTGGTTGCGCTACGCGGGTTAATATCTAATTGGAACAATATGGTGAATATTTTGCAATACCTGAGCTTGATTATGGCAAATATAAGTTACAGGTCAATGACTGACAGTGCTTTGAGCCATTTTTGTCTTTCAAAAACTTATGTCCTCCTTTTTTCCGAACGAAACGGGACTGCGCTACAATGCGGGGTGTTCGATATTTTTACGGTACGGTGTTAAGGTATTAAATATGATTTGAATGTAAACTTCGTTCTCATGCCCATAATAATAACCAATAACAATTTTTGACAGCTGGACCTTACTCAACAGTGGCGCCAACTGATGAACACAAAAACGATAGCCCTCTATGAGCCAATAATTCAAATTCAAACGATGGCCGTGGGTGTGCAAAGAAGGCGCCAGCCCTGTGGTCGCTTGAGACGCCTATTAAACGTCCAGAAACCTCCTTGATTTAAGAGCCCTTATGAGTTAAAAAACACTCATTTATTTAGACGATTTTCTGATTGAATTTACACGTATCTTGACATTTTCTCAATGTTACTATCTAGAACAGGACTATAGCGACCTAATGTCATTAATTTTAAATGTATTTTTTGAATTTTTCATTAAGAAATATCGTTTCAAATATTACTCCAAAACTACCGTTTTCAAACGAAAAACGGCTTTTCTCGGCTTAAATTCTAATACGCACAATAAAATCAAGAAATGGATATGTCACTATCTAAAACTTTTATAAAGTCATCGTATCCTTTAATCACTTTAATAAATAAATAAATTATATGTGTATGTATGTTTTATATGTCTCTTGTCTTTTTTATACCTTGTTGTACAGGTTGCTGACTTTGTCTACCTCCGTTCATTTCTTCTCTCATTTGCTCAAAGGTTAACTGGAAGAGATCCCTTAAAGGGATAAGTTCGCCTTTGTACATACCATTTCTTTTTGTATTTGTAATTTTTGTTATTGTGTACAATAAAGAGTTTTACTACTACTACTACTACTACTACTACTTTATTGGTATTATCAATACTTTTGACACAATTTGAAATCAAAACATTTTAAAACTTATAAGGCCCCTTAATAATAATTTTGGAGTCTAACATTTGGTACTTACAATTTTATACAAAATCCAGTCCTCACCCGACCGAACGCTGGCTATTTTGGATAACCGAATCTTAACGTAAATTAGTTAGTGTCTACTATTCGAATAAATAATGGATGGTCTAAGTCAAATCTTACAGTAAACTGGGCAGGTTTTGAAATAGCCTCCTAAGACCCCGCGTCCTATATAAAGGACAAAATATAGTCAACGGAAAATAAGTTAAATTTTGAAGTGATAGAGTTGCATTTGTTTTGGTTTGATTGATTTGACATAAAATAAAATTCAAATTTGTAATCGGAACTGTTAGGTTCAAATTCGATTGTATTTTTATTTGTATGGTGGGTCTCAGGAGGATAGTAAAACCCCTTAAAGGTTAATACTTCAAGGACCATTAACATCGTACTAACAATCGAATATGAACCAAAACTAACATAACTATAACACATTTTGATCACAGTTTTGATTGACAATATTAACAAGGTCGTTGCGCCGAGTTTAATCACAATATAAGTAAGTGTATGACTAAATAAATGACTTATGTGACTGTCACGTTTGGTAACATACGTCATTTTTCTACTTATGTATACCAAAATAATGTATGAGAATGCCTTTAACGTTGATTAGGGCGGACCTAGCATTAATTCGAATCGAGTGACATGAAGGCGAATACATTTTAGTGTGACTTGAAGTTGAATCAATTTTACAAATGAAGTTCAAATATTTACTGCACAAAAACAAAGTCAGATAAAAATGACTAATTATTAAAACTAAGCTAAACTACTTTTTGTCGAAACTATTGGTCCACGGGGTCTCAGGGCGTACAAGTTATTTTATTATTTTATTATTAACTCTTTGAGTTTTGTTTTAAATTGTGTTCCTTCTAGTGTTTTGATACTTTCTGGCAAGTTAATAAATACCCTTATACCATTATTAAGTTATTGTAGTTGAGTATTCTTATATATATTTTCTGGACAGTAAATGTATAAAAATAGCTAAACTAGAATAGGGTTCTTAAAGCTGAAGGTACTTACTAACTTCCCCAGTTGGGCAAATATGCAAACTCAGCTTGCTGCCAAATCGTATCTCGCGCGACACAGCGATTTCTATCTCACTCAAACTGTACGAATTAGAAAGAGGAGGATCACAATGACAGTTATTCTAGACTCGCTGCTCCAAGAAGCGAAATTCCGCTGTTCAAAAACAAATGATGTGTTAGGGACCCGGGGTAATCACGTAACTTTTTTACTACCGTTAGGTACATTTTAATGTCAAATTTTAACTGTCAGCTCATACATTCATACTTCTGGAGTTACATTTTTAATTGATAATACTTACGGACATTTTGCTGATAAACTGTTTTCATTATAAATCGTGTGATTAATTATTTTTTGACGTTTGTTTAAAATTGTGTAATTACATTCGAATTAACCATTTATTTAATTGCCACCATATTGTTGTCTTAAATTCCTTTTGTAATTTATTTATATTTTCTGTGTGTCCAATTATGTTATGACGATCCTTATTCGGTGAATATGTTTAATCCTATTTCCATTATTATTATTTATATCTAATTGACGATCATGATGTGAATTCGTATACTTTTGACATGAATGCAAATTTATATTGTAATTTACATCTATGAAATAAATGAATCTGAATCTTCAAAATTGACAGTAAAATCTATCTACCGTTAGTACATGAAGATACGTGACTACCCCGCCGGTATGTTTAAGCGCTCGTCTCGTATTCGCTTTTTTTTACATACGGTTTTCCGCATATCATTGGCTACGAGTCGGAATCGTTGGTAGTGAAAATATTCATCAAATTTCATCGAAAAAAGCAAATAAATTAGTAGTAAAATTATATTGCGTTTTCTTCATTTATTTCCCCAAAATTACCACTCGAACTGGCAGTAAAAAGGCTAGCTCATAATCAGTAATAAAAGGCTAATAAAAATCAACCCCCCACAGAGGGGTTTCCTGTTACAGGAAGTAGTATCCCATTTGGAAAAACTCAGGCACCGTTACGTTGGTACTTGTGCTGCGAGATTGCGGGGGATATCCGGTTTTTGTATCTACTTTGAAATTTGTACGTTTCCTTATTCCGTATCGTAAAAGTGAAGTATTCTTTCATTGTTTGCTTGATGGTTAGCGAATGATTCCCGAGAAGATGGCGTTTTTTGACGACTTTAGTTGCGATGGAGACGAGAGAGGTCGTTGTGCAGTAAAAGGCAGCAAACAAAAAAAAGTTTAATTGTTTATAGGTAACAATGTAATGTTTATTATTATAAAAACTTAAAAAAATATTACAGTTAAATTAGGCATTGTCATATTTAGTGTTTAAGTTTAGTCCATAATAGCATAGTACGTACCTAACATTAGTTAAATGAGCGCGATCTCGCCAACAAACTGTTATGGCAGTTTGGCGAGCAATTAAAAGTTTGTAACTGTTATGTACTTTTTTGATACATAAATAAAAAATAAAAAAAATAGATTTTCTTTCTTGTGTTCCGCACTAAAATTGGTAGCATTATTAGTAATAAAGAAATAATAATAAATATTTGTGAAAAATCTTACACAAATCAACACCTAATCGCAAACTAAGCAAAGCTTGTACATACATGCTATGGGTACTAGACGAGGATATGCATACTTATATAGATAAGTAGATACATAAATACATAGAAAACATTCAAGACTCAGGAACAAATATTCGTGCTCATTACACAAATAAATGCCGTAATCGGGATTCGAACCCAGGATCTCCAGCTTCGTAAACAGAGTCACTACCAACTAGGCTAAAACGGTCGTAAACATTCATTTTATTATACTCAACTTCTTTGGGGCAGCAACGGATACTGGATTTTTTATCATCAGCTATTATTTTATCAACTATTGTTTTGGCTGACTATATATTTGTATATGTTTATGTACGTATATTTTTATACTAAATTTATGTATGTTTATTTATCCTTAATTAAATGTTATTGTTGTAATTATTAGTAGGCTTCATATGTATTAACTCTGCACCACCTGCTATGAAAAAAGTTTAATTGTTTATAGGTAACAATGTAATGTTTATTATTATAAAAACTTCAAAAAATATTACAGTTAAATTAGGCATTGTCATATTTAGTGTTTAAGTTTAGTCCATAATAGCATAGTACGTACCTAACATTAGTTAAATGAGCGCGATCTCGCCAACAAACTGTTATGGCAGTTTGGCGAGCAATTAAAAGGTTGTAACTGTTATGTACTTTTTTGATACATAAATAAAAAATAAAAAAAATAGATTTTCTTTCTTGTGTTCCGCACTAAAATTGGTAGCATTATTAGTAATAAAGAAATAATAATAAATATTTGTGAAAAATCTTACACAAATCAACACCTAATCGCAAACTAAGCAAAGCTTGTACATACATGCTATGGGTACTAGACGAGGATATGCATACTTATATAGATAAGTAGATACATAAATACATAGAAAACATTCAAGACTCAGGAACAAATATTCGTGCTCATTACACAAATAAATGCCGTAATCGGGATTCGAACCCAGGATCTCCAGCTTCGTAAACAGAGTCACTACCAACTAGGCTAAAACGGTCGTAAACATTCATTTTATTATACTCAACTTCTTTGGGGCAGCAACGGATACTGGATTTTTTATCATCAGCTATTATTTTATCAACTATTGTTTTGGCTGACTATATATTTGTATATGTTTATGTACGTATATTTTTATACTAAATTTATGTATGTTTATTTATCCTTAATTAAATGTTATTGTTGTAATTATTAGTAGGCTTCATATGTATTAACTCTGCACCACCTGCTATGAATCGTTCTGTTTAGATTTCCGCTACCCTAAGGTTGTCTGGAAGAAACCGCTCTTTAGCGATAAGACCGCCTGTTGTTTGCCTCTTCTCATTGTGTTTTTGTACTGTACTGTATCCTTTGATTGAGGTGTGCAATAAAGAGTATTTGTATTGTTGTATTGTATTGTTGTCATATTCAATTTCAGCATTAAACATTTTTTTTAATACGTCTGTAATCTTAAGCAGTGTTCATTTTGTACTATGGCGATTGGCCAATTTCAGTGTTTAGCAGTAACAATAGTTTACTGCGACATAAGCGCATATTGCTTGTATCAGCGCAACCTAAAGTGTATATATAGTTAGGTCGGATATTAATAAAAACACTCGACTACCAGCAACACTGGGTTTACCTCACCTCTCATATCCTGGGCACCCACCATCCTGTACTAATAGTACAATTTATATTGACAAGTTTCTGTCGGATGACATTTGCCTGCGTTATAATTTAACATTGCTGCTCGTGAAACCGTAAGTTGATGCAACTCATGCATACGACGGTTAGGTTGCACCAAACCTTCTGAAATCGTAATCTGTGTTTGTGAAAATCTGGTAGTATGGAATAAATATTAGAATATTAGAGGACAATCTTACACAAATCGAACTAGCCCCACAGTTAGCTCAAGAAGGGTTGTGTTATGGGTAGTAGACGACGATATATTTAATAGATATAAATACTTAAATACATAGAAAACATCCAAGACTCAGAAACAAATATTCATGCTCATCACACAAATATTTGCCCTGACCGGGATTCGAACCCAGGACCGTCAGCTTCACAGGCAGGTGCACTACCCACTAGGCTAAACCGGTCGTCAGTCATTCCATATGTTTGACAAGTTTTTAAGACATGACAGCATCCGGCGTAATATTTAACGATTATCAAGCTTCAATCGTAAGTTGGTGCGACCCACCCTACATCTGAAGCTCACCACTACCTAACCTAATTTACCCAAGCTCATTACATGACTGAAATTACTAGAAGAACAGCGTACAAAAGCCGAACTATAAGCGCACCTTATCTCTCTACCGCCAATCAGAAAACTTCCTTAAAGGAAGAGCGCAATCAAAAGAAAATTAGCGGGGACCTTCTTACAATTTCAAATGGAAAAAGTTTGAGATGTGCCACAGTGGATATTTTGAGCACAGTAAGTTTAAAGGACAAGTCAATAATTTAACAATATTGAAGATAAGCGCATTGCTCGCAGGACTGACGGTCGATGGGGCCAGAAACTGCTTGAGTGGCGTCCACGCACCGGAAGACGAGCTGTCGGTAGGCCTCCGACAAGGTGGAGTGATGACCTGGTGAAGGTCGCGGGAATCCGGTGGAAACGAACGGCACAGGACCGGTCTAAATGGCGAGCCTTGGGGGAGGCCTATGTTCAGCAGTGGACGTCTTTCGGCTGAAATGATGATGATGATGAAGATAAGCGCATCGCCAACAAACTTCTGCGCTATTTGGCGAAACATTGGATCAGCAACAGGCGTCGTCACATATACACAACAATAAAACAATCGGCAACAGACTTCTTCAATTAACCTTAACATCGCCAACAAACTTCTGCGCTATTTGGCGAAACATTGGATCAGCAACAGGCGTCGTCACATATACATATCCACACAACAATAAAACAATCGGCAACAGACTTCTTCAATTAACCTTAATACTACTAAATAGGATCGCTTCAAACCGCACCTGGCTGAAAAGTTCCCATTACGCTTGCAGCATTACCGCGCTGTATAGCCAAAGAAGTCTGTTGAACCAGATACGATCTGGAGTGCGGATCATAGCCCCTATCCCTAAACCGGCGACCCAATTCCTCAATAAAGATTTTAGCCTACACCCTCCAAGATCCCGCAGTCTCTACTGCAATCGGAATAAAAAAATATGAACAAAACGCAAGTGAGGTTGGGCAAGACATAATGATGGCAGGTGGGCTAAAATATTAACAGATTGATGCCCACTTACAGATAAAAGCGCTAGGCTCAATAGGTTGAGGACATTAAATAGCCAGCAGGTCCCTCCTGGATGAGACTTTATAATGTTTTGGGACTGGAGTGAGTGGTGTACTAAAAGAGAGGCATATAATTGACCACAATGTGTAAAATCTTGAGAGGAAACAGTGATTGCCCGGACTTGGTGTCGTGGTTCGTGAAGCTCGCAATACCTTTTGTACGTTGGAACCAACTAAGACCGCGAACCCCTAATCTTCTAGCTGTTCCGCAGGCGCGCACTGTCTCTCATAGAAACTCTCCCGCTCTTCGAGCATCCGGCATGCTTAATGCGCTTCTATCATCAGCACCTGATTGTGATTTATTTGCTAGCAGATGGATAGAAGTACGTCGAGAATGTTTGAAGTACTGTGAGAAAATGGATAGTTGAAAGTGACGCATAGAATAATTGTAATAATGTGTTGTTTAGTAAACCAAACTGAATTTCCCAGTGCCTCGGTGCAAACTACAGTTTGCACCGAGGCACTGGGTTATTACAATTATTCTATGCGTTACTTTCAACTATCCATTTTCTCACAGTACTGCAAACATTCTCGACATACTTCTATCCATCTGCTAGCAAACAAATCACAATCAGGTGCTGATGACAGAAGCGCATTAAGCATGCCGAATGCTCGAAGAGCGGGAGAGTTTCTATGAGAGACAGTGCGCGCCTGCGGAACAGCTAGAAGATTAGGGGTTCGCGGTCTTAGTTGGTTCCTAGGTACAAAAGGTATTGCGAGCATTACAATGCTGTGTTTTCTTGTGTCAATAAATAAAATAAATAAGTAATCAGCAGTGCGAGATTATAGACTAAGAATGATGATGGTGAAGTACATAAGGTCAGCATTTCCTAAACTATGGGTCGCTACCCACTGATGGGTCCAGTATTTCTCCTCAATCCTGTATTCATATACACAGTTACACTCATTACACTGACACCCAAGAAGCGAGTCCCTGAAATTTACATTTTTTATTAGGTGGCTCTCGGTCTGCTCAAAATTGGGAACCATTAACATAAATAATGATCCACTGCTCAGTTGAGCATAGTATAATCCTTGACTGCAGGCTGAAAATTATCAAGATGATGACGACAGACTAATACCTAAAGGTGTCATACAATGTCCCACTGTTCAAGTGCTATCGTCGATTTCCGTTTGATAATAATGAAGTATAAAAAAATCGTAGGATAAAACGGACTACTTCAAACATTACACTCCTTTTTTTGACAGTCGTGTATAAAGTACTCAGCTAAGCGGGATTAGCATATGTGTCGCTGTGAGACGACTAGAGATGAGAAATATCTACTCTTCTCTTTCTAATTGATACAGTGTATGTGAGACAGTAATCACTGAGTATAGCGTGAAACGACTTGACAACAAATTATTTTGATATGATTATCGTCTGCCATGGACGTTCAGGCCCCTAGACAAGTCATAGACTGCATAATGGAAAAGCCTAATAGAACTAAAAATATTGTCAAACAAGCACTCATAAATAAAGAAAAAAAAAGTAAGCATAGTTATAATATAAATATATATGTATACACAATATCACATAATGTCAAATAAGTAAACAAATGTATATTTAAATTATAGATGGGGAGCTACTCCCAACACCCCATAGTTTAATAAAATCTTAAATGTAAAAGATTATAGACTATGTAGACTGTAATAAATATATTTGTAATTTAATACCGTAATAAACAGATTTTTTTTTTAATTTTACACAATTAAAGCATAGCAATATTTAGTAGCAAAGAATAGTATTTTGCCAATAAAGGCACCACAAATTGAATTTTCTACATGGTATTTTGTTTTTATGTGAAATTATTTCTTCAGAAGGAACCAGATCCATTATTAGATTATAGCTGTGATTATTATTTCGTGTTTGTAGCAAAAACGATTAAGAAGCACTCGTGACTCAGCGGCGCCTGCGTACCGCGTGCGGTATGCAAGGTTAAGCAACGTTGGCCTAGGTCAGTTATTGGATGGGTGACCGCTTTGAGTGGTTATTAACTAAGCGCTCCCGTGCTTTGGAAGGCACATTAAACCGTTGATCCCAGCTGCTGTCTATGATAGACGTCGTTAAGCCAAGTTACAGGCCTTCGGGCGGCTTGAGAACTTCTAACAGTCAAGTTGCCTACTTGACAAGCCCAATTCCAATAAGGTCTGGTTTCCCCTGGGGTTGGAAGGTCAGATGGCAGTCGCTTCCGTAAAAACTAGTGCCTACGCCAAATCTTGTGATTATCGGTATGGGAGTACCGGGAATACCGGGATAACGCCAGGATGGTGATGATGATGAGCATAAACGATCCAGGCCGTGCAAAATTTCACAATTTGGAATTTTCTGGCTAAAGTCTGCATTCTAACAAATACCCGGGTAACAAACAGCTTTAGTCAGTTTTTTATACAGCTAGAAATCCTTACCTTATGCTCTACTTATAGTCTAGAAGCAGCACTTTGTGTTAGGAAAAACTCAATATTATTTAAACAGAAATTAGTAAAGCCAGAAAGACGAAAAAACATAATTCAGTTAGAATTACCAACCACGAAATTAGCAATGTTCAGAAACGGTCCATATTATACATGCATATTTGTAGCCAACAAAATACCGGAAGAAATAAAAATGAAAACAGGATGAAGAACTAGATTCAAACAAAAACAAAAAAATATTAATTCAAAAGTGTTAATGTTACTGATGAATTCCTGAACAAAACTTATAAATAAATTTTCTAGACAAAATAGGTATTATTAATTATGAACAGAACGAATTATGTAAGGCACAGAAATTCGTAACTTTTGAATTAGGTGAATCTTATTTAGTGGTATACAAAATTATTACTAGTGGCAATTATACAATGTTAATAAATAAATTAAAGCAAATAAATTAAAAAATTAAAGCATGTAACAAAATATTATAATATATTGTACAATATACATATTAACAGAAACTGTTAATTCAAGTGTTATTATTCGATTTATGAATTACTGAACAAAACTTATAAATTATTTCTAGACAAAATAGGTATTAATAAATATAAATAGAACAAATTATGTAATGTACAATACATATTAACATTGTATAATTGCCACTAGTAATAATTTTTTATACCACTAAATAAGATTCACCTAATTCAAAAGTTACAAATTTCTGTGCCTAATCAGGGATAATGTTGCGAACTTTTGTATTAGGTCATTGTCAGATTTAGGTTAACGTTTTTTCGGTGGACATATCAAAAGTTAAGGGCCAAAAAGCTTAATTTTGGATTGGTCTAGTAACCCGCACAAACGGTGTTTCCGTAACTATAAATCATTGTAATAAAAACATAACTTACATATACATAAGCCGTTAACTATTGACCACCGGAGCGACAGCTTTTGTTTTTACAACTGACAATGACCCATATTACGTATTTTGTAAGACCTTTATGAACTACGTGAAGCAAATAACAAATTATGATTGAAGTATTTCAACCGTGAATGTTTGTGGATTGAATCCTTTCCTAAACTACTGTGAATATTCAGTAGAGTGTGCCATGGGAACCAATTAGTCGGCCACCGGGACACACTTGGATTAATTAAAACCGAGTTCAACTCCCATGATTGTAATGGTGTGGTCCCCAATACTACTACATTATACAGGATTAAAAGAGATACCAGTTACTTTTGCTGATGTCAATTTTTATAATTTTACTTTTGATGGAGCATTATTTTTACCGATGACACAACTCTGGTGGTAAAGTGTAAAAGAAGCGAAATGTTTTGAGAGAGATATTAACGGAGGACTGAATGACATTATTCTATGGCTGAAAGATAATAATTTGCATATAAATATTGATAAATCCAAGTGTATATAATTCCAGTCCTATAATTATAATAAAATACCTATTAGAATTAATCATGATAATGACCGAGTTGATGAAGTATATTCAATTATACTGGGAATAACTATAGACGAATATCTTAACTGGAAAGATCACGTTGAATATATCATTAAAAAAAAACAAATATCCAAAACTAAATCATAAACAATCAGTATAACATAAATTAAATCGTTTTGTGTTTGCCCTCAAAATGCTAAGAGAAACGGTTTCTTTAGAAGCTGCACTAACTGCTTATCATGGTTATGTGTCCTCGGTTATTTGTTATGGCTTGATTTTGTGGGGTAACTCTGGAGACTCTGATAGATTCTTTATAATTAAAAAAAATGTATCAGGGTGATGAGTAATGCCTGGATGAATGATAGTTGTGTTCTTCTATTTAAAAAGTTAAACGTTTTGTCATTGCCATGTTTGTACATAAGGGTTATATTATTTGTTTATGTCAAAGAATATCCCGAATACTTCAAGTTACGAAGTGAATTCATAGAGAGACGAACAAGACCACATCTAGGGTTGGTTGCACCAACATACGATTACAGACTGGTCAACGTTAAATATGGCGTCGGCAGCTGTCATCCCATAGAAACTTGTCAAACTTTCCATACAATCAGATTTTAACGCACGCCGCTTATGATTACAGACGGTTTGGTGCAACCCACCCCTAATGTCCCTTTTGTACAAAACACCCAGTCACAAGGACACAATTATACAAAAGAAATGTTTTTAGTATAAGTGTAACTATTTTTAATAATTTACCAATTGATTTACAAGCATTATCATTATGGACAAATATTTTTACAGTGTAAGGAAATATATAAATTATAAAAATAGAATGGCCCACATAACACCTCAGAAATCCCAGATCATTAGGGCAATCTAAACAAAATTTACTAGTTCGCTTTTAAAAACCACTTTAACGTATACAATAATATATGAGAAAGCAATCATAATGAGCATTTAAAATACACCATATTTACAAGAAAGGCTAGTTCAATACTGTTACGGGCGATTTTGAGTCAGCATAATGCTTTATTCAAGACTGAAGAGCACAGCTCTGTAGTATGTTCTACTTAACTACAGAGTTTTTTGAGACAGCGAGATCAGAAAAAAACTGGTGAAATGCCTTAGTTTCGTCTTTGTTTATGTCTAACTTCATAGATAGGAGAAATATTTATGTTTCTACTGAATCTAGTGAAGGAAGGTAAGGGCGACATTCAATTTGGAAGTTAGTAGCGGGTTCGAATCCCGGTTCTTAAAAAATGTATAGTAAAATCCGCTTGTATTTCACTGTAGCTTTTTGGTAAAAGTAAATATCATTTTCACACCGGCTATTCAGAAAAGAGTCATTGTTGCCCTCGAATGAAGGATCAAAGTCGTACTATTCTTCCCTCATTTGGCAAAGGCATATACTGTTTATCACATAGGAGATATATGCCTTTCGGTAGCAAAATTATTTGTAAGACATTTTTTTAGCAGGCCTCATAGGCGGTGTAAAAAGCAGTATGTGTCACATGGTAGCAAAATTATTTCCGTCTTGGGTGTAAACATTTGAATCCCTCGCTTCGCTCAAGATTCGACTTTAGAATCCCTCACTACGCATAAATATATAATTTGGTCCTTTGACACACAATCTACCTACTAAACGAAACCGTTCTATTTCCAGGAAAGCTAGTTTTATTTCTGGATTAGACTATCCAGTCAAATGTCAGTCATTTTTGTAAAGATCTTGGGGTGTGCCAAAGTGGACCCGTGGTTCCTTAAAGACACAACCGGTAAAACGCTAAGAAGGAAGAAAGAAAGACAGAAAAAAAAATTGATGTTAAATGTTTACAAAATAATAAGTACATGAAATAAGATGAAATTAACAATAAATTAAGTATGAGTTATGAACACTAAAAAGGATACCAGTCAGCATATGCCAATAGATATATGCGCTGGTTTTCAGGGTACCCTAAGAGAAATACAAAGATAATCCCTCATAGGGATAAGTTCGCCTTTGTACTCTAATCTTATGTAACATGTATATTGTTTTAACCTGTTATCGTGTACAATAAAGTGCTTACATACATACATACATAATCTTAACTAATAATACGTCTTAACTAGACTAGCCAGCTTAAATTAATGATGGAGAAGGAGAAGGAGAGATCGCTGGTCAAGCTGGCTAAGAGATTCGTCCTCTCTATCGCTAATATATGAAAGTGACAGAGAACACATTTAGATTCCGGCTCGTAATAGTTCTGCTATTATCATTTGTCACCGAGTGTCCAAGCTGTTCTAAGCTGTGAAAACTGATCCGGAACGTTCCTTTGACCTCTTCAGAAGCAGAATTTCCGATAAATTGCTATCGGCGAGCTCTCACAGGGTTCTTAAATTACTGATTGATTTTCGGAGAATGATTAATAGAGCGTCGTTGACAAACCTCGTTGCTAACCATAACTTGATTTTCAAAATTATATATTATTTTCTCAATTTTAAATATCCCTAATCTTTTGACTGCTAGCACTTGACTCTAAAAGCGACGAATCTAGTAGATGGGTTAAAATGAAAATTTCGAGGTATGCTATAAATTTCTTCAATACTTTGAAAATGTAGGTTAGATTAGATTAGGTTAGGTATTATTACACCACAGAATAAGGAAAAAAATATTTATTTATTTCCACAAAAACACACAGCATTACAGAAAAAAAATATCTCTATTGGATTTATACATTAATAGTTTTACAGACGAATACTAACTAATAATAATGTTTTAAAACACAACAAAAACAACTACATAAGACTTAAAATAAATAGATTGTCTAGATTGCCGTTTATCTATCGCCTCGCAGAAATGTATAAATAAATAATTTTCAAGTTTCTCTCTCTTTTTTAAACTTGTGTGCTAGAATTCTGTGCAGTAGTAAAATTAAAAAAAATATGGTTGCCATACTCATACTTATTTATTGATAATATTTTTTTAAATATTACATGTCAGGTAGAAGATTAATATTATGATGTCAGTTCCGATGTGTATAAAATATTTGTTAACTACACTTATTCAATTACATTATAGAAGAATAAAATTCATTTACAGTATAAAAGGCATGTTCAATTTTTTTTTAACTAGCCTATTTAAGTGCCCCACTGCTGGGTAAAGGCCTCAGCTCTTTTCTTCCATTCGGCACTATTGTTAGCTTGTTCCCGCCAAGTTAAGGAAAACGCATCCAGGTCGTCCCGCCATCTCCTTTTTGGTCTGCCTCTGTTCCGGTAGCCATCTTGTGGGGTCCACAAGACATGTTCCATTAACCATTTTTTTTTAATTTTTGGTTAAATTTGTTAATACATTCATCCATTAAAATTGTGTTGGGTAGTTTATTATAAATCTTAGGGCCTAGTACATGCGTTGTCTTGTATAACTTAGTCATACGGTGAGTAGCTGAAAGAAATTCTTTGCTTCCTTGACGTGTGCGAGTGAGTTTAGCTGTGTTAAAGGTATGTTTGTGTGCGTGATGTGTAGAAATGTTAAAAATTTATTGAGAGGAATCGTGAGAATTTTATGATCTACAAATAATTGTTTGGCCGAGGTTCCTGGTGGCATCTTGGATATTATTCTTCAAGCTCGTTTCTGTCGAAAAGCATTATGAAAACTGGCCATTTACATACATGTATGGGTCATTCTACTTTTTCATGACCAGTTTTCTATTTAAAAAAAAAAACTATGATATGTATTGAATTAGTGTACAAAAATAGGATTTCGAAATAGTACCTGAACGTAATAAATGGAATTTATAGGTAAAAATACTTACATATTAACATATTGCTGTAAAAGGTGGGTAACACAGTGGTAAAAACCATTTTTTCATACAAATGGTGAGACATCCAAGGACCACTGAGTTACTCGATTTATGGATATTAGCTGTGGTTCATTAATTACCAAAACTATCGGAAGTGATACTGCAGTTAAACCTCTTTCTAAATGACAATACAAAAATATGAAATGAGGGCCTATTATTTCAAAATTTGTATTAAAAAAAAGTGTCTGAAAATTATGTACATGAAAAAGTAGAAAGGCCCATGTATATGTATATTTTACACGTATTTTACTCGGCATCACTCAACAAGCCACAATGCCTAACAAGCATTACTTTAAAGCGATAAACAACAAGTTCACACTTTTTGCGACGCTTTAATGTATGGCTGGGGGGCGTAATTATCGCGGATCGCATCGCGACCGGTATTATACGCGCAATTTTGTGTTCGCTTGTATGGGTTGCGCGGGAGGCGGTGCGGTAAAAATTAAGTCATTTTTTTTCTGTTTTTTATTTAAAATTTTTTTTCATTGTATTCTGAAATACACGTTGATCTTTACGGTATTTCTGTAACATTACTGTGATATAAGAAATATATAGTGTTAGTTGACTGACATTGTGTAGTAAGTAAATCCAGAATATGATAACTAGAATGAAATCTAGATCACGTTTTATTATAAGTAGTCTTAAGTGTAGTAATCTAGTAAGAGAGAGAGAGTTTAATTGTTTAAATTATAAAATATAAATTGGTGGATTTCAAATTATAATAAAAGGCTTTTATTTCGTCTAGAATTTAATTGATTCCATTGTGACACAAAAAATTGTCACACAATTTAAATGAGTAACTTTTGTCAGAATAATTAATAGTACCTACTTTCATACAGAACTCTGTGTAACAAAACCGATATTTAACAGGCAATCGTAGCATCCCACTCGCACGCGTATGCCGCATAGCACGTGCTCTTTCGCTCTTAGCGCGATAGGGTATCTATTTTACTATTGACTTTGAAACATTTGCGCGTATTCCATGAAAACTTGCACCGCATAATATATCTACTAGTACAAAATATAAACATGCATATACATGTAAACATAATAACTAATAACAGAAGCCGTTACTCCGGGAGAGTGACCACATGATAATAAATAAATTAAAAAAGCCTTTTATTCTCCATCACATGCTGTAGAGTGTAACAGATTCAGATTCATTTATTTAATAGATGTAAATTACAATATAAATTTGCATTCATGTCAAAAGTATATGAATTCACATCATGATCGTCAATTATGATATAAAAAATAACAACACATAAAGAACATAAGAAGAATAATTACAAAAATCTTAGCCCATGAACTACAAAAGAAAAATTGAAAATAGAAGTCCTAAATATGAAAAAAAAACATGCAATTATGGTAATAAGTACTCCTTTACATAGTGAAGTCCTCCTCCAATGAAGGCCTTCTCCAAGCTTCTCCAAAGCTCTCTATTGTAATAGACTTAGATTAGGGGGGCTAATTAAACCTTATTTTTACCAAAAATGAGATGCCTTTATAATTAAATAATATGAGGAAATGATTCATTATGGGGATATAAATTATTAAAATGTTTTGGGAATACATTAGTTCGTGAAACGAAAGTCTAGCAATCTTTCCTAAATACCTATATACCGGCTGACGTAGTAATCAATAAGACTGCTTTGAAAACAAGATTCTCGTTAATTTTACTAGGGCGGCATAACAAGCGTGGAATGAATGCGCATTCGCAAATGTCGGTCTTAAGGATCAAATCTATAGAGTGTTTTGTCAGCTGATTAGCTAGATTCAGTCTTATTAACAAAGGGATAAAGTTAGTCCAGGTGAATACTGTAAAATTTTTCTTGTGGGTAGGTGGGGTTTTCGTTCGGTCTCAAAATGGCGGAATGTTGTATATAAGAGACATAGGTAAATATATCGGAATGACATAGCCAATCATTGACTAATAGATTTTGGCCGCGCCCATTAAGGTTTTAATTGGTTGATGACGTTGTTTGAATAAATTACAACTTATAAGCTGTAACCTCTTCGTCTATTATGGTGGCCTGGTAGTTGGATCTCACAAAAGTGTGATTTGTTGATCATGATGATCTCCCTGAGTACTTTAAGCACCTTGATCTCGATGAGCACGCAGCATTTTCTATGAAATCCCCACTTTTTACTATGAGAGTTTGGATTTTCTCCATACAAAAATGGGCCTGGAGCGCGCGACGAGCGCATCGAGCAAGTAACTCCCAGTTTAAGGGTATAAATAGGCCGAGTCGGAGCAGTTAACTTCACTTAGAATTCGTCACTCAGACTGTCAGGGTCTCTGGCTTGCTCAGTAAAATCTCTTGGTGGGTGAATTTATTGGCATAAGAGTGGTTCGTCATTATGAGGGATTTTCTCCCCATCATGAGGGAACTCTTTTTGACATTATAACTAGAAAATTAGTGGGGTTTTGTATATTTTCAATAAATTTAAAAGCCAGAACTTTGTCCAGGTTTACAGTATACCTGAGGGGTCATTCCCGCCTAACTGGTGTCAAATGGGCATGATCCAGAGTCTTAGTTGTTATCAGGTCTGAAGGTGGCCTGACGTCTCTTCTTTACCAACATAGGAGACGATCTATCCTTCACGTTCTCACAATGTCCAGCTGGCAACGTAAACGAGGCTGCCATAGTTTGGGTCAGCATAGAGGGTGATCCTCGCTCGTTGAAATTGTGCAGTATTTGGAGAACGGTCTTATTAAATATATTTATATATTATCTTTATATACACAATAGGGCGTTTTACTTGCACCACCCTGTCTACGGACGTGCAGGGGGAAACAATTTACACAGGCTGATAGTATTGCAATCCTCAGTTTAGCCGACTGAACTCTTTAGAGCTTAGTTTAGGGAATACGCATTCATTGAAACTAAATCCTAGGTAAGGGATATTAGTTTCAACAGTTTAGTTCTAAATGGGGGTAGAATTAGGGTAAATTCACACACAATTATGAGGGAAATAGGAAAATTAGATTCTTACGCATTGGGTCAACTTGGTTTGAGTTAGGAATTACGTTATAGGTCGCAAGAAATTCATACGGTAATATAATGAATCGGGAATATCCATCATAGGCAAATATAGACTCCAAATGATAGGGTACGGTAATCCAATCTTCAAACAACCGCGTAGGTAATCTAGATTCAGGCAAGCTAGCGATCTAGCTTAATAGTACTAGTAGTTAGGAGATTGGTAGTACATATTTCCGGGTTAGGATATTTGGCAGGGGTTTTATTTAGGGCCAGATTCCGGCGTAGTAACGCTAGGATTTCGCCTGACACCATAGATGAGGTCTTGCAGTATTTCTCCTTATCTATTGGCGCGGATTTCGAAATACTAGTAGACTCAATTGTTATAATTGTCTGATCACCGTCTTCTAGAACAAATTCTAATCCCGAGAGTTACAAAGGGGTATTTGATCGTTGCGTCCTGAGACAATGCGGTTGAATAATCCCAGCATAACTCTCCCATAGTGTTATTAATTTATGACATTGATTTTACACTCCGAATAGTGTTAGAAAATATTGGAGGGGGCTTGTCCAGTCAGGGTCGAGAGCCACTGGTTTCTGTTTAATAACAGAGAGAGATAGCAATCTCTCGGGCGGTCTGGAGGGGCCCGGCCTAAAACCAATAACAAAATATTTCTTAATCTCTACAAACCCTGCTAAAAATCCTAATTTGATAGGGTTAGCACAACTCTGTATACTAGGTTTAAGACATAGGCGCGTTGAGCTTGACATACATACTTAGGCCTAAAACTTATTTAAAACTCATTAACCTATCTCAATAAAATCCTCTTATTATTATTATTACTTCAAACTTAAAGTTCGTCTTAGGGACATTAGTGTAAATATTTATTGTGTACCAAGGGATGAGAGATTCAGGGTTCCGTCAACTATCATAGAGCTTTGGGTTCTTACGGTTCACGACAATAAGGGGGTCCTACCACTAGCGATCACGTTCTGGCCATTAGTTACGTCACAAATAAAACTTCAAGTAGAACTTCATAATTATTTTTATTCTTTATTCTTATATTTCGGGAGGGGTAAATTAGTATATATTAGTAGAGGGGGGCGGTATGCTACAGTTTGGTGAAGCCGTGACCACGATGTTCCGAAGCCCTAGGGCTCCGGTTCGGCAAGCGAAGTATTAGTTTAAGTTCAGTAGTCTCTTTGGAGGCTACAGTTTGTTGCAGTGCAAGCGATGTGATTTTGACGGGGTCTGGTTCTCTCATCCATTAATCTTGCTAGGGACTCGTGCAGCTAGTTGTTAGAATCCGTATCTGAAAATAATGAAACAATTACTATTATTAAATAATAAAAAAAAAAAAAAAAAAACTGGGCGAAAAAAAAAAATTAAGTTATTTTTTATTACTAAAACGGGTAGACCTGCGAACAGACGACGCACTTAGGGTACTGTTAGACGCAATAGAAATAAATAAGCATATGGTCGCAGAAAACACAAAAATATATCGGCGCTAGGGACGAAGTTACATATTGTTAAGAGTTCATCGGTTGAATTTAAGAGCCCTTATCAGTTAGAAACGGTCATCTGTTTGGGCAACTTTCTGATCGAGTTGACGCGTGTCTTGGCGTTTTCTCGGTGTTGTTACCTAGAACCGGGACTGTTTCGATCTAATGTCATAACTTTTAAATGTATTTTTATGGATTTTCCATTAAGAAATATCGTATCGAACATCACTCCAAATCTACGAATTTTAAACTGTGTTTTTCCTTTTAAATTCAAATATGCGTAGTAGAATCGGAAAATGCCTGTGTTACTATCTAAAACTAATAAAATCATCGTATTCGTTAATCACTTTATTGTTACTGATAATACTTTTGTCAATTTGAAATCAAGTCATTTAAAAAATTTGTAAGGCCTCTTAACAAAATGTTTTACACTTATGAGAATAGACGCGAACATTATTATGGTTTTGACTAGTTTATAGTAAATAACAATAAATATCGGTGGACTTGTTTTGCTATGTAAACAGATGCTCCTACCGGGATTCGAATCCAGGACCTCTGGCTTTGTGGGCGGGGTCGATACCAACTGGGCCGACAAGTATTTATTAATTAGAAGTTAGGAAAAATAAGAGTTTAGTATATTGGGGGCGTTAGTTATAACTTACATAAGTTCATCATCATCTCATCTTATCTTATCTTATCTAGGTGAGGGCCCTTAAGAATGCACTTCGAACCAATGGGATCTTTTGTGCAAAGTTCATCATCATCAATATCTTAGTTGTACAGTGCACATGTATGTTGGGAGATCGCCGGGGTTCATTATCTGATCGTATGATTTGGCATAGGCACTAGTTTTATGTTTTCGAAGTTATATGGATATCATCAATATCTTAATTATACCAGTATAGTCGCATATTGAGAATCTGTTGTCTGATCCCGTGACTTGGCGTAGGCACTAGTTTTGTCTTCGAACAAAAATGTATTATCATGACACACAGAATAAATTAAATAATTACCTTCGGGGTACTGCAGTAGTTAGAAAATAAGTAGCTTGTCAATCATCCAGCAAGTCACTATTGAACGTTCACAACTGAAAATGAAAAAGTATAAAAATTAGCACTAAATGAAGGTATCGTTAATATATGTACTTTTAGACATTGGGAATAAGTAAAATTACTACTTATACAAAATATTTTAGACACTGGGAGTAAAATTTGAGCTTTTTTGCAAAATCTTTGAATGGACTGGGGGTCAGCGGAGAGCACCACGGTGAAACTTGAAATACAAAATTTGACTAGGTACATTAAGATTGTACTGGGTGTTCTTCAAATTTGTTTATAGTCAATAGATTGTTCAATTACATGTACTTACGTTTCAAGTCATCCATATATTTTGGTAGAAGAAGGGGTCAGTAGTATTTTTGGAGTTAGCGGGCCGGATCAAACTTCCACAAAATGACTGTGTCGTTTGTAGCTCATCAAGTTATCAACTTAATGAATAGATCATTGCTAAATGTAGGCTCAATCATCATTGAACTGGAAAAAAAGGGG
Source organism: Epiblema foenella (assembly GCA_963556455.1). Lineage (NCBI taxonomy): Eukaryota > Metazoa > Arthropoda > Insecta > Lepidoptera > Tortricidae > Epiblema > Epiblema foenella. The sequence goes on from OY747112.1 coordinate 16,133,075, forward strand.
TAGGGTAATATATTGTAATAAAAGAACATTTATTTATTTTGATGAACGGAGTATTCAAGTTATGTAAAATTTAGAAGTAGTTACAGTATATCATTATAACAAAAACTAGCCAACTTGGAGACAAGATAACAAGATAAGAAGTAGGTTAGCGAAAATCCCATTAGTGATCAGGTCTCATACATTTTGACGGACTGGGAAACATATGTTCACTTATAAACGGTATAGTCAATTGTAGTTTATCACTGAGACAGAAATCGGTCGAGGTCTCATCATCATTAATATGATCATACATGGTATTTGCAGATAAGAACTTTTTAACCCATAATAAAAGCTCACAAAAAAATTTACTTTTCTGAAAAAAATAAAAAAAAACTGCATTTCGGGCAGATAGCTGTTGCATAACATTTTCGACCGATTTATAGTTAATTTACTACCTAGTATAGTATAACAGTGAATTATTGGTTTCGAATTGAGTGTTTTCAATTATTATTATGAATAAGTACTTTGTTCCAAACAAAAGTTTGACGTTTTTCAAGTAAGAAAGTGCGGGAACTATTCAGAAAAGTGGATATACGTAAATTATTTTAATCAATAGATAGGAGAAAACGAAACTGACTTACCAGTTGCCCAATAATCACTTTCCATCTAAATAATTTCAACAAAGTAACCATGGTCTTTGTTTGAAAACACGAAGTAGTTTCATTTCATTTCATTATGCGTCTTGATTGGTATAGGCGTGGCAATTATCCTAAACTTAGGCGCTCCGGTTTGCAGTTAGAACTATTACCGACACAAAGAAACTAATTATTTTTGGTATCAAATTAACAACGGGACGGCAGGGCAGACGGTTTTATTAAGTTTCGCGGTAGAAAACGAAACCACTAATGTCAAATGTCAAATGAAAAAAAAACATACGCTATGGTCGATTTTAGCTAAATAAATTATTTATGAATAATCGTTTATCTTAGGTAGAAATATTCAAAAAACATATTTAATAAATAAGAAAATAGTATTGTCAAATAATAATAACAAACCCCCTTATTCATAAACGTCTATTAAACCTATATTAGTTAACTAGCCGCTGAAGTTCGTTTGTCCTTGTCTGTCGCGTTGACACGTGTGCTTGTGAGACGGTGACAACAGACATTTTGGTTGGCAGGGGTTTGTTAAGTTTTATGAATACGAGGAAAAGTATTTAAGTGTATCATACACGAACGATTAGATCGATTATCTATGGTTAGCGTATAGTTACTCTACTCAACAACAGGAATCGCGGTAGTCGTGTACGGTATGGATAATCATGTAGCTACACAGCAACAGATGTCGCAACAACTTAGTTCTAGGTTGCATTAAAAGTGAAGGAGTATATCAGGAACAGAAGAAGACAAGAGATATGTTTTCGTTCACTCTCTCTCGCACAATCCTATTCAACAACAAATATCGATGGCGTAGTAATGCATTCTAGAATTATGATAGAATGTTCTAGAAAAATGGTTAAGTTATCAGTAGGATCTCGCACAGTTTCCTATTTGATACGCTACTCGACACGAGATGGCATTATAGCAATCGAAGATAAAATTGAGCGTAAATAAATAATAACAAACAATAGGATTATAAAAATAAATTGGGCCGTATCATGTCAATATTAAGAGGGAATAGGAGACGATATTCATTGTCTTTTATCAATTATCATTAAAACACAAAGTAGTTTTCCATCTTTTAGACGGGAGATTCCATAGTCAAATGGTAGATGGCGTTATGGGTAACTAAAGCAATATTAAATTCTTAGAGTATAAATACTATACACGGGCCACCAAGAGTGTCTGAAGGGGTCTTATGTAGATAGATTGAGAATTGGTTTAAAATGGCTGCCGGTTTACCATATCTACTTCTTCAACTTTGACGGGTAATTGCTTGTGTGACGTATTTGGGCACAGGTATCATATAAAAAGTTGTACTCGGGAAAAGGAGGTGAGGCTGTGATAGGGACAGCAGATGGTGTGTAGCTCTCTGTCGTTCTTATACGAAAATGTATGTGACTGTCTCGCTCGGTTGTGGTGTTATTATTTGCTTGTCGTGTCTAGAGTAAATTCAATTAATAGATAGAGGGGGATAGAAGTATTGTTATCTTTCTCTTCCAATGGGCGCGCATTAAATTACATAAGGGAAGGATTACATCTTTAGGAAGCTAGAAAAAAGGAGAATCATAGACAATAAAGGTTGTCACAGAATATACAAATAGATTTGGAGGCATCAACAAGTTGCAGAGTGGGAAAAATAAATAGAAAAATATTCAAATAAAATTTGAACTGCGCGATTCGACCGGTTTACACACTAATAGTTTTGCTTCACTATTTGGGTACAAGAATCTATAAACGGCCAAATAAAAGCTAAGGACGAAACGTTTCGCCTCTATATTCTCTCTTATAACAATTACAATATAGCCGTCTCTTTTATCAAAACATTGCCAGCCTTGACAAATATGGTTTGTTGCGCGATTACGATGTATGCATCATGAGTATTGTTGAATACTGAAGTAAAAATCCATATGGCTTAGAAATATCGCGATAATATTATCACTACGGTATAGCGGGAAAAAAAAAAACGCTGTAGAATGGTTTATGAACGGCAGCTCCCTCGACACTCAGTTGACGTTTTGACTGGCGTTTATTTTTAACAAGTTCTTCGGAGTTTCGGGAAATTTATAATAACACGGTGTTTCAAATAGGAAATAATATAATTGTAGTAATGTGGGGCCGAGATCCGAGAGTGAATCAATATAATATTCGTAACAGTGCGTGTAATCATTGCAAATGTGATAGATTAGTGTGTTTAATATTGGATTGCCAAAGCCGGGCCCCAATTTTAAGGTAAAAGCTTTCTTATTCATTGTTTCATAAGTTGTATTCGTTTGCGTAATAATTATTATATTTTGGGGTATACTAATGTGACGGCGGGGTGTGGGATTTTGATAATATGTACGGGTACAAATGCGCGATTATTAACTATGACCCAGGGGTTGTGTTATTCTTGGATACGATTTAAAGGCAAATGGGGGTTTATTGCATTGCAAGGTAAATAATGCGGTCAGTCAAATTATTTTCGTAAGGATTGTATTACGGAAGCTTTGGCGGTCTGTAAAGGTCGAGCGATCAGGCGAATGAGGAAGGAATGTGAACGATAATGATGGACAGTACTAATGTAAAGCGAAAATAAGGTACAGCGTGAAGGGATGTTTTGAAGTGAGAAGAAATGTTATTTTTTTTTGTGAAAATGGACTGATACAGACTGACAATAGTTGGAATATAATCCAAACTTGGATTGTTGGAATTTGTGGGGGAACGAGACACAACTAGTCACTAAAGTTTTATTAGTAGGTTAAAACTGTCATGAACAGTTCGACCCATTGTAAAAGGGTAGATTTTGGTGACTAATACTGAACACATTCGATGGTTTCTACACACCTCATGTTTTGTGAAGTAAGTTGAATTATGGATTGGTTGAATAATTTTTACACAAGGTATGGGTTAACAGGTATATAATTCAAAACACAAAAAGGTATTATCATTACAACATTATTATAAAATTTGACTTACTTTGCAAACATGAAACATTCACCAAGAACCGGTGATTATGGGTGGACAAAACAACCTGAATGTGGCCAGAATTGAGTAATGAAGTCTGAGAGCCTCAGTACCTATTCCAAACACTTTTTTGTTTTGTATGGGGAGCTTTTGGGGTATCATGCGTCCGGGCAATGTGGACATGGATCGATAGATGCCCGGCCAGATCTAGACATCCAACATGATACTGCGAATTCGGGTTATTAGAACCTATCGGCCTCACAACCCGGTATCTCTGACAAGACGGAAAAACTTGGGGAAATGACTATCATGGTTCATGACTGGAATTCATGAGGTTACATCAGGTGTTTTGGACATTGGTGATCGCTTAGTATTGGATATACACACTACGCGATTAAACGGGGATGGGGAATTTCCAACAAGTCAAGGACCTAGGATGAAGTTTCTTCATGAAATATTATAAGTATTTCATTGTAAAAGCTTCATGGGGGCGAGATGTAATAGACTTAGATTAGGGGGGCTAATTAAACCTTATTTTTACCAAAAATGAGATGCCTTTATAATTAAATAATATGAGGAAATGATTCATTATGGGGATATAAATTATTAAAATGTTTTGGGAATACATTAGTTCGTGAAACGAAAGTCTAGCAATCTTTCCTAAATACCTATATACCGGCTGACGTAGTAATCAATAAGACTGCTTTGAAAACAAGATTCTCGTTAATTTTACTAGGGCGGCATAACAAGCGTGGAATGAATGCGCATTCGCAAATGTCGGTCTTAAGGATCAAATCTATAGAGTGTTTTGTCAGCTGATTAGCTAGATTCAGTCTTATTAACAAAGGGATAAAGTTAGTCCAGGTGAATACTGTAAAATTTTTCTTGTGGGTAGGTGGGGTTTTCGTTCGGTCTCAAAATGGCGGAATGTTGTATATAAGAGACATAGGTAAATATATCGGAATGACATAGCCAATCATTGACTAATAGATTTTGGCCGCGCCCATTAAGGTTTTAATTGGTTGATGACGTTGTTTGAATAAATTACAACTTATAAGCTGTAACCTCTTCGTCTATTATGGTGGCCTGGTAGTTGGATCTCACAAAAGTGTGATTTGTTGATCATGATGATCTCCCTGAGTACTTTAAGCACCTTGATCTCGATGAGCACGCAGCATTTTCTATGAAATCCCCACTTTTTACTATGAGAGTTTGGATTTTCTCCATACAAAAATGGGCCTGGAGCGCGCGACGAGCGCATCGAGCAAGTAACTCCCAGTTTAAGGGTATAAATAGGCCGAGTCGGAGCAGTTAACTTCACTTAGAATTCGTCACTCAGACTGTCAGGGTCTCTGGCTTGCTCAGTAAAATCTCTTGGTGGGTGAATTTATTGGCATAAGAGTGGTTCGTCATTATGAGGGATTTTCTCCCCATCATGAGGGAACTCTTTTTGACATTATAACTAGAAAATTAGTGGGGTTTAGTATATTTTCAATAAATTTAAAAGCCAGAACTTTGTCCAGGTTTACAGTATACCTGAGGGGTCATTCCCGCCTAACTGGTGTCAAATGGGCATGATCCAGAGTCTTAGTTGTTATCAGGTCTGAAGGTGGCCTGACGTCTCTTCTTTACCAACATAGGAGACGATCTATCCTTCACGTTCTCACAATGTCCAGCTGGCAACGTAAACGAGGCTGCCATAGTTTGGGTCAGCATAGAGGGTGATCCTCGCTCGTTGAAATTGTGCAGTATTTGGAGAACGGTCTTATTAAATATATTTATATATTATCTTTATATACACAATAGGGCGTTTTACTTGCACCACCCTGTCTACGGACGTGCAGGGGGAAACAATTTACACAGGCTGATAGTATTGCAATCCTCAGTTTAGCCGACTGAACTCTTTAGAGCTTAGTTTAGGGAATACGCATTCATTGAAACTAAATCCTAGGTAAGGGATATTAGTTTCAACAGTTTAGTTCTAAATGGGGGTAGAATTAGGGTAAATTCACACACAATTATGAGGGAAATAGGAAAATTAGATTCTTACGCATTGGGTCAACTTGGTTTGAGTTAGGAATTACGTTATAGGTCGCAAGAAATTCATACGGTAATATAATGAATCGGGAATATCCATCATAGGCAAATATAGACTCCAAATGATAGGGTACGGTAATCCAATCTTCAAACAACCGCGTAGGTAATCTAGATTCAGGCAAGCTAGCGATCTAGCTTAATAGTACTAGTAGTTAGGAGATTGGTAGTACATATTTCCGGGTTAGGATATTTGGCAGGGGTTTTATTTAGGGCCAGATTCCGGCGTAGTAACGCTAGGATTTCGCCTGACACCATAGATGAGGTCTTGCAGTATTTCTCCTTATCTATTGGCGCGGATTTCGAAATACTAGTAGACTCAATTGTTATAATTGTCTGATCACCGTCTTCTAGAACAAATTCTAATCCCGAGAGTTACAAAGGGGTATTTGATCGTTGCGTCCTGAGACAATGCGGTTGAATAATCCCAGCATAACTCTCCCATAGTGTTATTAATTTATGACATTGATTTTACACTCCGAATAGTGTTAGAAAATATTGGAGGGGGCTTGTCCAGTCAGGGTCGAGAGCCACTGGTTTCTGTTTAATAACAGAGAGAGATAGCAATCTCTCGGGCGGTCTGGAGGGGCCCGGCCTAAAACCAATAACAAAATATTTCTTAATCTCTACAAACCCTGCTAAAAATCCTAATTTGATAGGGTTAGCACAACTCTGTATACTAGGTTTAAGACATAGGCGCGTTGAGCTTGACATACATACTTAGGCCTAAAACTTATTTAAAACTCATTAACCTATCTCAATAAAATCCTCTTATTATTATTATTACTTCAAACTTAAAGTTCGTCTTAGGGACATTAGTGTAAATATTTATTGTGTACCAAGGGATGAGAGATTCAGGGTTCCGTCAACTATCATAGAGCTTTGGGTTCTTACGGTTCACGACAATAAGGGGGTCCTACCACTAGCGATCACGTTCTGGCCATTAGTTACGTCACAAATAAAACTTCAAGTAGAACTTCATAATTATTTTTATTCTTTATTCTTATATTTCGGGAGGGGTAAATTAGTATTATTAGTAGAGGGGGGCGTTATGTTACACTATCTACAGTTTTTGTGACCCAATCCGCTCTAGCGACAGCCTTCATTTCAGGTCATCCGACCATCGTGTGCGCGACCACATAAATGATGCATTAAATAAAATACCAGCTCCTGTCCAAGTCTTTCTTACAAGGAATACTTACGTCACATAATATCGTACCGAATTAAGCGGTATTACAGAACCGACGTGCGAACCAGCATTACCGACTATTGATGGATGGCCGGTAATGCTGCGAAAGGTAGATTAAAATGTATAAGAGAGATTATGCTCCATATGAGGTGTTAAAACCGTTTTAATGACGATTTCGCAGAACCTTTACTTAAATTCAAAGGTGTGATAAGCAATAGAATATTATATGGTGGAAATTTATACATATTATAGTTAGCTTAAGTTGGGCGCGCCCGCGTACCGCGTGCGGTATGCTAGGTTAAGCTACGAGATCAATTCTTGAATGGGTAACCACTTTGAGTGGTTATTAACTGAGCGCTCCCGTGCTTTAGAAGACACGTTGATCCCGGCTGCAGTCGTTAAGCCAATAGAGGTCTGCGAGCGGCTTGAGAACTTCTAACAGTCAAATTGCTCACTAACTTGGCAAGTCTAATTCCAATATGGTCAGGTTTCCCTCGGGTTGGCAGGTCAGATGGCAGTCGCTTCCGTAAAAACTAGTGCCTACGCCAAATCTTGGGATTAGGTAGCGGTCCCCAGATAACGCTAGGAGGATGACGAGTGAACTTAATAATAATATAATAATAAGCTCGCATTTATTCAGACCACAACAGGTCCATGCATACAATAAATACATTTACAATACATTTTTACATAAAAAAAGTAAGCTCAAGTTGGGTTTAATCAGTCAATAAGTTCTTTTTTTAATTATTTTTCCGCCAACTTCGTCCTTAAATAAATATATAAGTAGGTGGCGAACTTAGCACATATTTTTAATCCACCTTCTATGGCATCTTAATCCCCATTTAAGGTATTATAACATACAACTCAATTATTAAACTTGCGTTTCATTCTCTTTGGTTTTGCGGGAATGAGAGAGAGGATGCCGTTATGTGATTTCATTATCATGATCATATCAGCAAAACGATGTCCACTGTTGACAGGTCTCCCCTAATCATCGCTAATACTCAGTCATATGCCACTCTTATCTTTATACCATCGCCAACACAGTTAACTGATCATTCGTGTACTTTATGCGCATTGTAATAAGGGTCACGATTGGTCCAGTTAACTGTGGTGGCGTTTGCATTGTAAAAATTGTTTCGTATATAAAATTATTCTCCTTTAAAAATAGCATTTCCCATCCAAATTTTTGTGAGCAAGTTCGATAATTATTATGGACTTTTTTTGGCGATTCTCTTTATGGAATACTAGCGACCCGCCCCGGCTTCGAACGGGTGCAATGCTGATGCATGTATTATACATATAAACCTTCCCCTTGAGTCACTCTATCTATTAAAAAAACCGCATCAAAATCCGTTGCGTAGTTTTAAAGATTTAAGCATACATAGGGATATAGGGACATAGGGACAGAGAAAGCGACTTTGTTTTATACTATGTAGTGATAAAAAAAACTGACTCCAAAAAAACACGTGTTAAAAACAATTGTATAACTTCTAATAGCTTAATATGAGACTTTACGCTTCTTATTGAATAATGTAGACGTATTGTAATTTCTGAATTTGGTGCCATCCAAAAAAAATGCATGAAGTTGACGAAATGGCACCGACTACAAAAATTACAATACTCGTACGTCTACATTGTTAAATAAGAAGCGTAAAGTCTCATATTGAGCTATTAGAAGCAAGGCAATTATTTTTCCCTTTTTAGTGTTTTTTCGGAGTCGGTTTTAATTTTTATTTATTCAAACTTTTTAATTACTGACGAGCTCTTCCAGGTCAAAGAAATGTGTTATAAAACGTGGACTGAATACTTTGATGAAAGATCTCGCACCAAAGGAATTTGGTACAAAACCATCCAACCAACACTTCCTCGAACCCTGTGGTTCTATTTAAGTAAAATAAGTAGACAAGATGTGATTGTTGCTCTGAGACTTCGCTCCGGCCACATTCCATTGAATAGCTATGCATACATGATGCGAAAAGTTGACTCTCCCAATTGCAATATATGTGGGGTTGTGGAAGACGTGTACCATGTTACGATGGAGTGTGGCCGTGGCGACGCACAACGGCGTCTACTTAACATAAATAATTATGATCTCGGTAGGATAAATAGTATATTAGCTTGTCCGTCCTCAGAAGAGGCGGAACTATTGTACAAATTAGTTAAAACTGTATTAGAATTAAGAAGTGATTAGTATATAAGAGAGCCACTGTGAGGGTGGCATTTGTAAAACCCTCTTTAATAAATAAAGAATTAAAAAAAAAAAACTTTTTAATGAATTCTTATTACCGGAGTGTAAGTTATGACGATTCGAATAAGCTCAAACACGGCTAAGATACACTGTATTGTTACAGAGTTCCGTTGCCTACCTTCCGACTTCAACTACCAGATCAGGTTGATGGTAACAATACATCAGAACTATTTAAATTGGCTTCGCTATAGTCGTTTTAGTATCTTGATCGAAATATTAGATATTGACCCATGAAACACTGAGTTTTGGATGACCATCCATGGTTTAGTTCATAGGTAGGGACGATTTTTTTGTGAATTTATTATACTCTCTTTTGACATACATTATAGTAATTTAAGTCTTTTTTAAATTTCATATGCATCAATAAATTGCTCTGAATAATTAGATTCAATTTATGTAATATATAACAGACGATTCAAAAGTGCTTGTTGCTAGGCCTATTGGAATAAAGAATATTTTGAGTTTGAGTTGAGTTTGGGGTTCCCGTTCACCAAACGCAACTTCCTTAATACAAATACCGAAAATACTAAAATCGCTGTATGTTTTCTTGAATTTTTGAGGAGTTCCCGCAATTCCTCATGGATCTCATCATCAGAACTGGATTCCGGTAACAACAGGGCTAACCTTAAAGCATAATATATGTTTACAAACAAAAAAAGAATTTTCGAAATTGGTTCATAAACAGTTCTAAGATCTCCTTTTTTTGAAGTCTGTTAAAAAGGCGAAATCCCCCATGTTTTCTGGTGGAAATCTTAAAAAATATAACTCGCGAAGTTTGCATCTCACAGAGCCACTATTGATTAGATTTTCAATCCATTTTGTATGTATGTTACGCGAAGTTATGGAAAGGCAAAGCTCGGAGATTATTTTAGTTATTATTGTGGATTACGAAAAAAAATTTTATTTAAAAATGATTTTAGTATAAAAAGACTACTCAATATGTTTCCATTATATAAAACAATATTAAGAAACGAATTGGTTGACGTAACTGGTGACCGAAGAGCTGGCGACTTCCTCGCACGTATCAGCATTGCGATACAGCGAGGAAATGCCGCCAGCATCCTCGATATGCCCCAAGGGCCTGTTTTAGATTTAAGTTAGTTGTAATATAATTTAAGTTATTATTATTTAACTATTATTACCGCCTGTAAATCAATAAATGTTATGTATATTAAAGAGCCGAGATGCCTTACAGAAAGGAAGGAAATATTATTAAGATGCCTCAGATCAGAATCACAAATCTTATTCACCTATAATTTTATGCAATATGATAAGATAAGTACGTCAGCATTTCCACAAAATCGCAACCGATATGCCTATAATTTGAGGCAATATGGCTAGTATTATTCTTATTCATGCACTTTGTATCTTAGAAAGAGATACGTAATAAAAATTCATTGCTTCCTTCGATATCTTCCGAAAGTATTCTTTTCATTGTGCTAGTATTATTTTATGCACCCTCTTTGATGGCTTCAATGAGGCAGAGTACTAAAATGTCGGTAGTCCCATTCCCACCAACACAGCACGGCTGCCATTGGCAATATCTTCGGAGTATTAGCTATTGTTAGTTATAAGATAACCACAGTTATATTATTTAAACGAACTTCAAATGTTATTGAATGATGTCACTTGGCATCGGTGTAGCCACACTTAAATTATTTCAAAAGTGTGAAACAGTCCTTAAACAGTCTTTTCGTCTGTGCTTCTATAATGCAAATACCGCGTTAGTGACTTCATTCAATCGTTCGTTCAGTAAATAGTTCAATCACGAATGTTATAAAAGTAGCGGGACCGTTAAAATGGTTCTCTTTCCTTTGGTAAATTTGGATGAATAAACAACTACTTCTACTCAGAATATTATTTAATATTTCACCTTGAATACTATATTGGGAGCACTTTTCCGGAACAAGAAAAATAAACAGTGAAATTTTATTTATTTCAACTGCAAATATTATTGTCTCATCAAGTCATTATCCTCCTAGCGGTATCCCAGTACAGTTGCATCCTGAAGGATAACCAGGGTCCACTACTTAATCCCAAGTTTTTATAGAAGCGACTGCCATCTGACCTTCTGACCAGAGGGTAAAACCTTATTGGAATTAGGCTTGTCAAGTTAGTGGTCAACTTGACTGTTAGAAGTTCTCAAACCGCCCGAAGTTCTCTAACTTGGCTTAACGACTGCTATCATACACAGCAGCCGGGATCGACGGCTTAGCGTGTCTTTCGAAGCACGGGAGCGCTCAGTTAATAACCTCTCAAAAACGTCACCCATCCGAGAACTAATCTCGGCCCATGTTGCTTAACCTCGCATATCGCACGCGATACGCGGGCGCCGCTGAGCCACAAGCGCTCTCAATGAGGATCGTTTTTGTGCTCACCAGTTGGCGCCACTGTCGAGTAAGGTCCAGCTGTCAAAAATTGTTATTGGTTATTATGGGCATGAGAACGAAGTGTACAATCATATTTAATACCTTAAAACAGTACCGTAAAGATATCGAACATCCCGCATTGTAGCGCAGTCCCATTTTGTTCGGAAAAAAAGTAGCACATAAGTTTCCGAAAGACAAAACTATCTCAAAGCACTGACAGTCAATGACCCGTAACTCATATTTGCCATAATCAAGCTCAGGTATTGCAAAATAGTCACCATATTGTTCCAATTAGAAATTAACCTGCGTAGCGCAACCACAAAGAGTGACATTTTACATTTCGAAGACCTCACGCTACAGTAGCGCCTCTAGCGGCGAATTTATACGCGATAGCTCCCATTCACGAGCGCTGCAAACAGGTATTATTTTCGCTAAGTCCTCCTCTTCATTGTAGCATATATTCCAATTGCATCTTGTAGGAACTCGGGTGCCTAGATCAAGTAGCTCTGATGAAAAACCTAAAAATACTAAATAACTGTTACCTAAATGGCTTTAGTACGGTATTTTCTCACAGTGCTCGGAACCGGTTTTCACTATTTTTGAACTATCTCCTAAAGTATTTTTCATATCCCCATTTTATTGTAAGATTTGTTTTTGTTAACCTTCATCTATGAAATAAATGATTTAAAGTACGAAATAATATCGTAAAACGCAACTAACCGAATTTTTTAACCGGTTAATTGTATGAAGACGAAACCGGTTTCCTAACCCTGTTTTCTCACCATAAATATTTTTCCGACGTTGAACTAAATGGGATATAATAAATCTGATAGACCTTCATTCAATTGGACATACAAAAATTAAAGGAGTACATTGGTTGGGTAACGGTGGTCATTCGTCTGTCCGAAGGCCCTGCCCGGACGTCGTTCGCTCTATGGGCACCTGGGGACCCCAGGGGAAGATACCGACCAAGATAGACATCGGTACCGCTGCGCTTGTTCAGCAGCTACACGATACAGGGTCGAACAGAACAAGTGACTTTTCTGAAAATTTATTGTCATTTAAACATTAAACATTGATTATAAAATGCACTCACACGCACTTTAGCAAGTGAAAAATGTTTACTGTAGCGCCCCCTGGCGAGTTATCATCGTAACTCCTAGCTACGTTTCTGCCTGACTAAACTACAAACCTATTGCAGAAAACCGTTTCTAAATCGGTCAAGCCGTTTCGAAGATATTGATGTGCACACAAAAACAAACAAACAAAAAAACAAACAACCTCTCACCCTAAACGCATTACCTTCTCCGTTTCGTCATGGGTAAAAACAGCATGTTTTAATCTTATTTCATACGAGTAAGAAAGCTAGTGCCATGTGTCATTTACATAAATATATAAGAACAAGTGACTTTTGATTGATGTAAAATCTAATTGAAGACATTGGAAGCTTGTGTTGAAAACTAATATTAAAAGGTATTATTTTATATATTTTTTTATCCCACCCCTATCGCTTGAAGGCCAGATACGGACCACGAATTCTGTGCTGAAATGAAAATCATTAATATCTATCCTAGGAAAATTGTAAAAACACGTAGCAATTAGAAAAATATGTCTTAGTTTCTAGGGTTTCTGTTCGAGAATTATCGAGGCGGGAATTCTCGAGAAATTTTTCCTTAGTCGTGACGGGTAAACGTGACGTGATCATTTGAAACCAATGAAAGATAAATAATTTTGAAAAATGACTAATATTTTAGTATTGTAGTAGCTTATACTGGTATTAATGTTTTGATGATAAATGACATGTATAATATTTAATTAGTAATGTAATAATAATGCCTAATGTATTAATTAATAAACCATAGTTTGTAAGTAAATATTTGAATGCTTCTTTAAATAAAATGTAAGTTCTTAAAATGACAATTCCAACTGCACTCACTACATTTTGCAAATAAATTAGTTTATCTTCATCATCATCATATCAGCCGAAAGACGTCCACTGCTGGACATAGGCCTCCCCCAAAGAATGCCACAATGACCGGTCCTGTGCCACCGCTCTATCTATCTTATTTTATATATTCTTAAAAATGCCAATGCCTCGAGAACTCAAGAAATCAATTCCATGTGCTTCTGTCATTAGCCTCTGGTTCAAAATGAACGGTCAAGACGTGTCAGCGGCGTAGTCATAATATTACTATTTATAAATAAAATTGTTTTGGTTTATTAATCGAAACTCGAGAATTCTCGTGCCTCGACAAATTAAAAAGGTCGAGAAACCAGAAACCCTAGTGGTTACACTTATCCAGCATTTCCGCCCTAATTACCTACCCGTATGTTTTCCCCAATACGCAGAGTACACTCCACCCAACCTCTTACATGAGATTAGACGGGATGAGATTAAATGACCGATTCTTAACAATGCCGCAGGGACCCCATTTTTGGTTTTCCAACGGAATTTAACCCAGGGACCAATACCGGTATTTTTAAAAACCCTGAATTAGCCCAATATTTTGGATTATTTTTTGCTCTTTACGTAGGGCTGAATCATATATTTAGGTAACAACGTCGTATTATTAGATTGTCCCATTAAAAACGAAATAATGAACCGGTGACCGTAATAATACCGGTATTTTTCTATGGAGAAAATACCGGTATCCGATCCCTGATTTAACCGGTGGGCGGTTGCATTCATAATTATATACTCGGCCCAAGCCCTCATATTCCTATCAGGGGCAGTACTGCACACAGTGCGATCGGACATTATATCCAAATTCGGTTTTGCGAGCCATATCCGTGCTCATCAGAGAAAGTTGTAAGGGTCTCCGTCGTCGGATACGACAAGGGCTTTATAAAGAAGAAAGAAAGAAAGAAAGAAAAATGTTTATTTGCATTGGCACACAATTCAGAATTAAAAAAAAAACAAACAGTAACAGAAACAAAAATATATACCTAAGTCGTGTGCCAGCAAAAAGGATCAAGCTCAGCATGATGCTACAGCCTAGCGGCTGCAGCGCTGATTTTCAGCCTAATCCTTGTGGGTGACATACAACCACTCAAACAGAATATAATCACTACACATTATATACTCTTTTAGTGATTAATTTCGTATGTTTTTTTTGTCACTCTCGTGCTGCTTTGCGTTTGTCGGTGCGGAATCGGTACGACATCAAGTAGTCAGTATCAACTTTCAGTCAAGTCAGTACTGATATTATACTGCGTCCCTACAATTATTTAAATTAGTGCTTGTTTAAGACCGTGCAACGAGAAATATCGCGTTCTTTGAAACGCTGTTCTGCCCAGACGAGGGAACAATTAGAATTGATTGTCAAATATATGATAGAGAGGTAGGGCACAGCAAAATGTCATCTTGCTCGAATTTGGAGCAGCCCAACTTGGGAAGTACCTCCGCCTTGCAGAAGACCACAGCCATAATAACATTATTTACTATACAAGTATGTAGTGTTGTGTTCCTGGAGGTGAGCAAGGTTGCCAGAGCTCCCGAGGATGCACTGTGTTGAGAGCGAGGGACCTAAATGTGTTCCTTCTGCTGTCAACACAGTGCATCCTCAAATCTTATAAAGGGTAGGCAACGCGCACGTGACTCCTGTGAAGTTGCGGGCGTCTATAGGCTGCGGTGGCCGCTTACCATCAGGTGGAACGTACGCTTGTTTGCCACCGGCGTTGTGTAAACAAATGACTTCTGACAATAGCCGAAACATGATTGTCTAAAATTTTCTCTACAGAAAAAAATCCAAAGTCATTATTTTTCTTTTTTAACTCAGCCTAGTAAAACAACGCATTATTAAACGACACAATTAAGTTAAAATGATGGTATTTTACCTCATCATAGTCAAATATTAATTATCAAGATACGTCTGGAAACGCAATTCCTGAAGAGAGTTGCATCCCGTTTAGTCATGCGCGAAAGACATAAACGTGTCTCTTTCAGGGGGTCACGGCTGACCGAATCGAGGCTTCCCCTCAAACTTAAGAATTTCTAGTAATTAAATAAAATAAAAAAAAAATAAAAAAAAATTGTAAATAAGATATCAGTCTCCGATTTCTTTTTATAATTTTTTCCCTTTAATTTCTAATCTTTAGGTCCTTAAACTCATCTCTGATTGATGCGTCTCAACATTAGAATGCTTGCAAGCTATCAGTATAAAAGTAAAGTAGCTTTTCTGTATATGTACTACTAATATTACTACGGATATACAAATGACGCCAGCACTTCATATCTTCAAAAGTTAAATTGAGTATCCAATCTGGATAAATTGAGTATCCACTCGCTCACGACATATCTAATATGTCTGTATCTACATAGTATAAAACAAAGTCGCTTTCTCTGTCCCTATATCCCTATGTATGCTTAAATCTTTAAAACTACGCAACGGATTTTGATGCGGTTTTTTTTAATAGATAGAATGATTGAAGAGGAAGGTTTATATGTATAATAACAACCATTTGATAGTGCACTCGTGCGAAGCCGGGGCGGGTTACTAGCGACCCGCCCCGGCTTCGCACGATTCTACTATATAATTATGAGGCTCGCTCTGATGCAGCGTATAATAGCATCAAGAGAGCAAGCAAGCGACACGTCCAATATACCTGTGAAATAACTGTACCTGGAGTACAACAAAGACATATAAATAGAACGCAAACTCTTCGCCATTTCCTATACAATATTAACCCTCCAATGCAGTTGGAGTCGTGTAATCGTGCGGAAATTACGGACAGCTATTGGACGTTTGTTTGGGTCGACTGGGCAGCGGGACGGTTGAAATGTTTTTAAGATACCCTTTTAAAGTTTGGTTTGAAGTGAGAAATGTTTATATTATTCTTAATAAGAGAACAACGGTTGAAACTCACTTGGACAGTCACTATTTGCGACATGTTTCGTACTACAATTGGAGCCCTTCATCAGGTTGAGTGTTATCAAGGTAACCGACCGCGCAACACTCAACCTGATGAAGGACTTCAATTGTAGTCCGAAACATGTCGCAAATAGTGACTTTCCAAGTGAGTTTCAACCGTTGTTCTCTTATTAAGTGTAAATATGTCTCACGTTAGAGTAAATTTATGTTTATATTATTGTTGAAATAAGTTTTTTTGATTGTATAAATATTTTTCCAAGTTTTTAATTAATGTTTTTTTATTTTTATACAAAGCCGGTGGCAAACAAGCGTACGGTCCACCTGATAGTAAGCGGCCACCGCAGCCTATAGGCCCCCGCAACTCCAAAGGAGTCACGTAAGCGTTGCGGACCCTTTATAGAATTTGAGATTGCGTTGTGTTGACAGCAGAAGGGACAAATTTAGGTCCCTCGCTCTCAACACAGTGCATCCTCGGGATCTTTAAACAGTTCTGATGTCTGTCATCATATTTATATCAGGATTCAGTAATCTGTGGTAAATTGAGGTAATATTAAAAAGGTATATGTTAGTGTTACTGCTACCACAGAATAACTAATAATACTGCCTACCAGAAGGCCCACCGTTAACAAATCCCCCGATTAGGTTTACCAAACATGACTAAACGTGGTCATCTCTTTCTATCGCACGCACTTCTACTCGCTACAGTCGCTTCACTTTCTTTCGCATGAATAGGCACCCGACGGGTGCCGGCCACATATACTTGTAGCGGCGCGATGCAAACACGGAGTGCCGCCCCTGCTGCTACGCGGGTCCTCTTAAAGCGATGGGGTTGGCAAGCGCTCTCTTGGTGCAAGTTTTCTTGGTTTGTGTTGGCACTACAGTTATTATTTTTGGTCATTTTTCTGTTAGCCATGCTTGGAATATATTTTTTATTTTTTTCTATTTTTATTGTTTTTCTCTTGAGTTTCTTCGTATAATCGTATAAAATAATAATATTAGGAAGTGCCAAAACAGACGAATAAAACTTGCACGGAATTTGTATGGAGGCATTGCCCTACCCTGCGCCTTAAGGCAAGGATCATTCAGAGATCCGACGAAAATACTGAAGATTGAGCTTCCAGTGGTAAAGAAATAATGTAGAACACAAGAATACTGTAGACTGACACAGAAACAAAATAATCGAGCAAATTATTGAAAAATGCCTTGGTAACTATGTCAAAAAAATCATAATACCATCGTAAAAATAAATTTTCATGTTACAGATTTTGTAATTATCAACGACAATGTTTTTTTAATGAAAATGATAGTTTTTGTTCTAAAATAATACTAGGACAAATCGTAAGTGTTCCAGTGTTCCACAAATCAATTAAATTATACTAAACATTTACGAAATTACGCGCAAGGCTTCCTAGAGAGCGAGATGGTGAATTACATACTACATGGAATGGCCTTCTTAATAATTGATTATAGTAAAATGAAATGTATCCTTCGGGCGGCTTGAGAACTTCTAACTATCAAGTTGCCTACTCTTTAACAAAGGGAGGTCGAAGTTGCACCACGTCCGTAGAGAATGCCCACCGCTACCCTACACGTGACCTGGTAATGCCAAAAGTGCAACATACTGGCAACCGTATTGTCTTCTAGAAGATCTCGCAGTTCGAATTAATTGCCATACGTTATATACATAAATAAACTGTAAATAAATTGTATCATAGTAAAAATTAAATGTATCCTTCAGGCGGCTTGAGAACTTCTAACTATCAAGTTGCCTACTCTCTTGACAAAGGGAGGTCGAAGTAGCACCACGTCCGTAGAGAATACCCACCGCTACCCTACACGTAACCTGGTAATGCCAAAAGTGCAACATACTGGCAGCCGTACTGTCTTCTAGAAGATCTCACAGTTCAAATTAATTGCCATACGATAAATAAATAAATTGTATTAGGGTCATTCTACTTTTTCATGACCAGTTTTCTATTACAAAAGAAATCTATGATACGTATTGAATTAGTGTACAAAAATATTATTTCGAAATAATACCTGAACCTAATAAAAGGAATTTATAGGTAAAAATACTTAAATATTAACATATTGCTGTAAAAGGTGGGTAACACAGTGGTAAAAACCATTTTTTCATACAAATGGTGAGACATCCGAGGACTACTCACTGAGTTACTCGATTTATGGATATTAGCTGTGGTTCGTTAATTACCAAAACTATTGGAAGTGATACTGCAATTAAACCCCTTTCTAGATAACAATGCAAAAATATGAGGTGAGTGCCAAGTACTCCAAAATCTGCATTACAAAAGTGTCTGAAAATTATGTACATGAAAAAGTAGAATGGCCCATTAGATAACATTATTTTGTCTGCCACGGCACGTGTCTGGCACGCTCAATGTCTGTAGATATGAATCGACCTTAGCACGTGCAATTTTGTGGCTAGCACGATAGGGTATCTGGACACCACGGAGGTGTGTAAGAGCCTAGTTAAGCCAAAGCGGCAAGAGAAATTTATAAAAATAAAATAAAAATAAAATATTTTGGGGACAATCTTACACAAATCGACCTAGTCCCAAACTAAGCAAAGCTTGTACTACGGGTACTAGGCGGCGATATACATACTTATATAGAGAAATATATACTTAAATACATAGAAAATATCCAAGACTCAGGAACAAATATTCGTGCTCATGCATCACACAAATAAATGCTCTGACCGGGATTCGAACCCGGGACCTCCAGCTTCGTAGGCAGGGTCACTACCAACTAGGCTAAAGCGGTCGTTGATTTGTCCATCGATAGCTAGCTATCCATAGCCATACCACCATAGTGCGTCAGGGATGTTTGCGGAGGCTCGAACGGATTGTTTTTCAGCAATAATTCGCAAACGAGTCGCCTCCCTGATGCACAGAGTGTGGAACAGCACCAACAGCTTCCTGAAAGTTATTGCTGTAAAATGGGACAACCCTATATTAAGCTAGTTCTGGGTGAAAATACACTCCGGATGCTCAACAATTCTTTTATATTTGGTTAATTTATTTTATTTTATTTTAACTGTGTACTTTACTAACAAATATTATACTGTGTACCTACTAACAAAACTATGGATTTTTAAAATCTGCAATAAATGTTATTCATTCATTCATTCATACCACGCTCAGTAACTGGACATATACATAGACAATACACAGGCCGGATGTGTTCCCGTTAGCGGCAAATGGGAGAATTCACATCCGGCGGACGCAGCCGCGGGCGGATGTTTACTTAGCCGCGAGACGGCGACCCGACGTACTTCCGGTTGTGGGTTTAGGCTGTTGGAGGTTGTGCGTCTGGTTTTTGAATAGAGAATATGCGTCATTTTTTTTTCTTGACGTCTTTGGAATCAGTTTTTAGAGAGAAACAAATCTGTATATGGATCAACATCAACATCAAACGTTTATTCTGTAAGTAGGCCTCACTCAAAGGCTCTTTTTTATATTCGTCATTTACAATTTAATTTATTCAATTTAAACATTAGTTTAGAGTGGGCTTGGATTGCTTATTTTTTTTTTCTTTTTTCTATTTTAACATTCTTGTTCCAATAACGTTTGTAATTGTGTACGAGTGCGCACTTTAGTTCAGTACATAAACTCTAGCGCTATCTGTGAGATCCTGTAATTGGCTCTGCTGTTAATACGCATGTTGTTACATTGTTTGTACTGCTGTTGGTTCTCCTAATATAAATCAATAAATAAGTCAAAAACATAGTTAGTACCTATAGTGAAAGCACAGAGCAATAAGTGGACAATACATCAGACGAATAACCTGGGCACGCGTTTGCAGAGAGATGTATAGAGTCTCAGGGTCTATAACTTTTTATAGTATAAACTTAACCTATAACTAAGAGATGTAAAGTCTCGAGATACAGAACAAGTAAAATTAGAACAAAACAAAAGGCAAAAATGGATTTCAGAGTGCAGCATAAAATCTGAGCGCTCGAAACGCCCCAAGACTCACATACTAATTGAGCTTTTTTTTGAACCTGACTGTGGCTTTATAGGCCGGGCCCAATAAAGCGAAAGGAGTGCGCGGTTGGAGAGTAGCCTGCGGAAAATCCAGGGGAAAATCTCGGACACGACCACGCGTGTGGTTTGGAACACTGGAATACTCTAGTTTGCGCTCTAGTGAAATTGGTTGACCGGTTTCAACCGAATCTGAGGTGTGAGTGGAATAGAGCTACTGGGAGTTTTGTCAGACAACTCAGCTAGGCTCGACCTGGGTGGTATTTCAATACACAACACTCTCACCGTACATCAAAATACTTTAATCAATATAAAATCATTTTACATAAAATACGCCAAAATTCTGCAATAGTATTTTATGCTTCCTGCTATTTAAACTTTTGGTCAAAATGTCAGCAGGAACATCTTTTATTTCTAAATATTTTAGTTTTAAAATAAGGGCCTTTACCATGAGTATTACCCCAAGCCTTACAATTTCAACAGAGAATCCTCGCTAGTTTTGAGTAATGGGTCATACTTAGTTGAAGAAACAAAAGTCGTCCCTCCTGTGGTCAATAGTTAACGGCTTATGTGCATGTTAGCTATGTTTTTATTACATGGATTTATAGAAACGGAAACATTGTTTATGCGGGTTACTGGTCCAATCCAAAATTAAGCTTTGTAGCCCTTAAAAAAAAATATCTTTATTGCACAAATGTTTACATTGCTCGCAGGACTGACGGTCGATGGGGCCAGAAACTGCTTGAGTGGCGTCCACGCACCGGAAGACGAGCTGTCGGTAGGTGGAGTGATGACCTGGTGAAGGTCGCGGGAATCCGGTGGAAACGAACGGCACAGGACCGGTCTAAATGGCGAGCCTTGGGGGAGGCCTATGTTCAGCAGTGGACGTCTTTCGGCTGAAATGATGATGATGATGATGACAAATGTTTAGGTACATCTTACTGCTTACTGCTACTATTACTACTAAATGTTAGTTGCTGTTTTCAAGGTAACAACTGGATACCCAAAACCGGCCAGTAGTAGACCCTATGTCGTGGCCATAAGGTGTACTAACGGTCAGCTCAGGTATGTGCCGTCATAAGTATAATAATAACAAACAAAACCTTAACTTTTGGTATGTCCACAGAAAAGACGGGAACCTAAATCCGTGTATCTAATGCCACTAAGTCCAGCATGCGGCCGGCCTAAACTCGAGCAAAGTGAATACTCGTAAGGTGCCCGGTTACGCTACGTAAGTGGAACACAAAGAAAAGCTTTCAACATTAGCGATGGACTGATGAATGTTCCCGTCCCGGGCCATAACGTGCCCTGAAAGGCTGGTAAGTGAATGCCATGGTTTACGAATCATGCGAGCAGGAAACGCAATACACTAGCAAAAAAAAGCATAGTTTGTACGGAAACTCGAAAAGCGTACCAATTTTATTTACTTAGTGTAAACTGTTCGTATATTTTTATATCAGAACAATCGACGTACGAAAGAATTTTTGCATGAGCTTGGGCAAAAAATCTTTTGTATGTCGTTTTTTTTTTGAACCTGACTGTGGCTTTATAGGCCGGGCCCAATAAAGCGATAGGAGTGCGCGGTTGGAGAGTAGCCTGGGGAAAATCCAGGGGAAAACCTCCGGCACGACCACGCGTGTGGTTTGAAACACTGGAATACTCTAAGAGTTTGCGCTCCAGTGAGATTGGTTGAGTGGTTTCAACCGAATCTCAGGTGTGAGTGGAATCGAGCTACTGGGAGTTTTGTCACTGGTTCACTAAACCTAGCCTAGCTGAGAAGAGTCCAGCAAGAAACTCAGCTAGGCCCGACCTGGGTCGGACTGACTCTACCCGGTATGCGGCGGTACCGGGTTGTATGTCGGTTGTTTTCCTCTAACAGGTCGCAATCACAATGGAGACTCCTCGTGCTCACTTAAGAGCCCTCATGAATTGAAAAACGCTCATCTATTTAGGCCATTTTCTGTTTGAATTTACACGTATGTTGACATTTTCTCAGTATTGCTATCTAGAACAGGACTATTGCGACTTAATGTCATAAACTTTAAATGTATTTTTTGGATTTTTCATTAAATAATATCGTTTCAAACATCACTCCAAAACGACCATTTTCAAACTAATAGAGTAATAGAGTAAATTTATTGATTCTAACACAAGTGATACAACAGGTTACACGGGATTTCTGGTGCAGACCAAACTAGGCGAGCCTGTATCTTGGAATGCACCATTTGTAGCAGTTACGAGTATAAAACATGAAAATTAATAAACTAATTAAAAGTGTTTGTGTGTAATATGTCTGAAGGTGTGTGAGTGTGTATGTGAGTAGGGGTGTGGTGTGTGACGTGAATGAGTGCGAGTAGCTTAGCTGATAAAGATTTAGCTGACCACAGACCAAGAGTAAGTGCGTATTATGTCTTCTGTATCATTGTAAGATAGAGTTGCTAACCATTTTTTAAATATTGATTTGACTTTTATCGAAGTGCAAGTTTTTAGGTCACAGAATTTGCAAACAGCGTTATATGTAAATGGGTGAATGTAATAGCCAGATCGTTGAGCATGAGCCGTTTGGATTAAACTAAAAACGAACTTTTTTCCGTTTTAATTATACTACGCACAAAAATCAAGAAATGGCTGTCACTAACTAAAACTTTTATAAAGTCATTGTATTCTTTAATCACTTTATTGGTATTATCAATACCTATGACATAATTTGAAATCAAAACATTTTAAAACTTATAAGGCCTCTTAAACAACACCCGGTTAACCCGTCGTCTCCCGGTCCAGGGGATCCCCGGGCTCATTACAAAAGAATGCTATTGTTTATTTACTTATTTATTTATTTATTCGGGGCATCAACAGCATTACAGAAAAATAATACAAAACTTAATAGCTAATAACAAAGCCAATTATAGATGCCCACACAAATACAGTTAGTTGAAAAAGAACGTAAAACATAAAACATACAACTGGTAAAACAGAGGCTAAAATGGCAATTTATTTAAGAATTAAGTTTCAAAACATGCGTGTATTACAAATTACTTATCAAGACAAATTAATATCAAGAGGTACTCCACTTGAAAGAGCTTTGTGATTAATGTGATTGCACGTGTGTGTGTGTGCGTGTGTGCGTGCGTTCGTGCGTGCGTGCGTGCGTGCGTGCGTGCGTGCGTGCGTGTGTGTGCGTGTGTGTGTGTATAAATTGTGGTGGTCGGAATATAAATTCACTTCCCTTATTTATTTATCGGCAATGTTATGCTTTAACAGCGATTGAATACGAGTCTTCAGGGCGGGCTTGGCATAATTGAATAAGTCAATAGTATTAAATCTTTTGACTTGGTCAAGGCAGCGGGGAGTCGCTGGATGCGGGTGGCTCGCGACCGTGTGCTGTGGCGCTCCTTGGGGGAGGCCTATATCCAGCAGTGGATGTCTTCCGGCTGAATGATGATGATGATGATTAAATCTTTTATTGTTTATTTTTTCTTCGGGAGACTACGGCTTAAAGCCCAAATTCATCAAGCAACCTTAGCCAAAAACCAATTAACCTATCCCGACAAGCCATGCGGTTGAAATGTATGTAACACTTTCAAATACATGTCATGGTATGCGACCGATAAGAATCAAATCAAATCGTGCGTTCCTTAATAGAACCCCGCGCACGCGAACGTAAGGCTTTGTCGTACAATATTCAGGTAAGGCGGGGTAATTTTTTAAGCCAACCTTTCACAGTGAAAGACGGCGGCATTTGCCACGCAAAGGTTATGGATGAAACGATCATTTTTGAGGGTACTGAATAGATAATGAATATTTTACCGATTGTACGAACGAATTGTAATTCAATTTAAACATCAGCCTTTGGTATTTGCATTCATGTTTGCATTATTTGACATATTATGACTGACGTTAATAAAAATGTAAGTAATCCAAATTGATTGTCACAGCAAGCGATTAAGCGGTTATTACACTATCATGAATTCAGGCGTCCTAACTAGGATGCGAGGGAGGGGATAGGAAGGAAGCTTCTGATTACACTACACTGAATCAGTCTCTGAATCAGTTCGTTTCCACTGCTCGACGGAGTGCGACGTATGTCAGCGATGCCGCCGATGTTGTCAAAAAAACAGAAAGTTGGCCTTGGCCTAGCTTTGGCAGTCGATATTTTTATATACACCTAATAAAACTTTGTAGCCCTCCTCACGCACAGTTTTATTCATATAATTCTTATCATTTTTGTCCCACAAATATGGCATGTCTCTATAAAGTTCTATAATATTTGTGAGCGTTTGTTTTTCATTATTACTTAATTTGTGAGACGCCATTTTTCACAGAAAAACCTGATAAATACTACAGAATAAATACTTCACTTTTACCACAGAGTAATCGCGCACTAGTGTTGGCATTCTTTCGTGCTTCGTTCATTCCACGCGACCTACACGTGCATACGCTGCCGCTGGCGCGAGCAGACTGATCTGGCTAAATGTTATTACACTGTCCTAAACAGCTTCCTAGCTAGGATGCTTGGTCATTCAGTTCGTCCGGAACCATCCTGACATCCTAGTTAGGACACTTTTTAGGATCGTTGCTTCCTGAATGCGATTACACGTTCCTGAATCTGCTTCCTAGCTCAGTCAGGATTCTGAATTCAGGATGGTGTAATAAGCGCTTTACGATTGGATAGCACCTAGACTGGGGTATCGAATTGCGACGTTTAATGATTTTTTATTTAATATTTAAATAAAGCTAGAGTTACATGGTTATTACATTTTTTGCAAGAAATAAATTTTAAGAAAATATAAAAAAATTAATAATGCTTTGTTGCGACCTAAAATGAAAAATTAATTGATTCATTGGATAGGTGTCTCCAGAAACGCCTTCCCTATATACTCAACAGCCTGCCCTCTGACATCAGGCAGGAAGCCAATAAAGCAAAACTCAGTAAAAAGTCACCTTATCAAACTCATAAAATAATTTATTGTACCTATATGTAGATTCATAATATAAAGTTACCTTGTTAAACTCATAAAATAATTTATTGTTAGAAGACAGTAGAGACTGCTTTATCCCACAGTCAAACTGTGGAAACGGTTTTGTGGGACTATGTATTTGTTTGTGATGTATTATTATTTGTTAATAAATAAATAAATAATAATAATGACATTTTATATGGCAGGCGTCCCGTTGTCTCAACAATATCCCAGCAACCAGTCCCTCAAGTTCCTTCCCATAAAACCGGTGTAGTTTCCCTTCTTTCCGCAATTAGCCCTTGCACGTAGCGGGTGCTGTCTCTGGCTGTATCTCTTCAATAGCGCAGACAGAGATAGTATCCGCTAGGTGTACACATCCCAATACATTATCGTATCTCAAAGGGGCCTCTTCGTGTTGGATCTGTATCCCCATGAACGCCTTCCAAAAGGACCGGACATTGTGCCGTGATATCCCAAAGGAGAGATACAAATAATAATAATAATATCGATTTACTTAGACGACTACCGATTCATTACGGTGGTGTCCGGCCCTAAATTAAAAAAAGACGTAGAACGTAAACGTTCCCAGTGCAATTGTCTTCCTTTGTCATTTCGATGTGCAAGACATTTTACGTTGTATTGCTCTTGTGAGTGACATGTTTCAAATAATGCAAATTCCCGATCGAACAGGCTAAAAGGTGCCAGGAGTCCACTTTGGAACCTAATACCAAGATTTGGCGTAGTCACTAGTTTCACAAATGCGATTGCAATCTGAATTTCCAACCATGGGCACTATTCAACAATGTAAATTATAAAAAAGTAGCTTATAGTGACCTAAAAACTTGCACTTCGATAAAAGTCAAATCAATATTAAAAAAAAGGTTTGCAACTCTATCTTACAAGACATAATACGCACTTACTCTTGGTCTGTGGTCAACTAAATCTTTATCAGCTAAGCTACTCGCACTCATTCACCTCACACACGCACACACCACACCCCTACTCACATACACACTCACACATCTTCACACATGTTACACACAAACACTTTTACTTAGTTTATTAATTTTCATGTTTTATACTCGTAACTGCTACAAATGGTGCATTCCAAGATACAGGCTCGCCTAGTTTGGACTGCACCAGAAATCCCGTGTAACCTGTTGTATCATTTGTGTTAGAATCAATTTTACTCTATTTACTCTATTTATGGTTAAAATGAGGACAATCCCCCACACCGAAAAGTCTCGCAGACAAGCAAACACTGCACCAACGCAGTATTTTACCAAGTTCACTTCCCACTTTAATTCTATTTTTTTCTAGAAAATTCTACAAAATGGCCTCCGTAAAACAATTAAGTGTGTAGCGGGTAAAAGAATAACTGGGCCATTAGCATGCAGGAAGCTGAAACTTTAGCTAAACGGCCAATGTTTATCCTCTTGAGGCCGACTGTACTTGTTTTTGCACAAAACGCGATAATAAGATTTGAACCAAACTGTAAAAGGAATAGTGTTCATTTTTGGTTGCGTTCGGAATGTAACAAAACAAAATGCAAGTTTTTTTGGAAGATATTTAAATCGTATTTAACACTTTAACTTTGTACGCGTAGTTTTAAGAGATTAGACACAGGCAGCATTTATTTTATATTTTTCTTAATTTTCGGAAAATTTAGGGAAAAATACAGCTAATTTTATACATTAGTTAACCGGACTTAGTTTCTTTTAACTGTAATTTATTCCAGTGCAAATGACCCCCTCTAACACGCGTGAGTTTGCAATTAACCATCCCGCTCTCTACGGAAGATCTGCGCGTAATCTCGTAAATATTTAGTACATTTTTATTGATTGTTGGAACACTGAATCACTTATGAAAAATCTATCCGGTTATTTCCTTAGAACAATAAAATAACTATTATTTTTGTAAAAAAAACGTATCACTGTCGTTGATAATTACGAGATCTGCAGCATTAAAGTTTATTTTTACTATGAGATTTAGTATTTTTTGACAGAGAGACGACCGCTTTAGCCTGGTTGGTAGTGACCCTGCCTACGAAGCTGAAGGTCCCGGGTTCGAATCCCGGTCAGGGCATTTATTTGTGTGATGAGCACGAATATTTGTTCCTGAGTCTTGGATGTTTTCTATGTATTTAAGTATATATTTTTCTATATAAGTATGTATATCGTCGCCTAGTACCCATAGTACAAGCTTTGCTTAGTTTGGGACTAGGTCGACTTGTGTAAGATTGTCCCCAAATATATATTTTTTTAATTTAGTTACCAAGGAATCTTTCAATATTTTGTCCGGTTATTTCTTTCCTTTGTTTCTTTATCAGTCTACTGTAATATTTGTGGGGTGTAATTCTACATTATTTCTTCACACTGGAAGCTCAAACCAGTATTTTCATCAGATCTGTGAATGGGCCTCGCCTTAAATCTTATGGTCTTAAATGTCAATGTCATAAAGACTCATTTAAATTTCATGGAAATTCGTACAAAACGTTAATCGGCCTGGGCAAAACTTGACAACTTATTTCCGCATTTAATTAGTTATGATTCATAGACAGAACTAAACTTTCAACACATGACATCCTTCTAAATATATTCAACTATAATTGACAACTGTGTGCGAGTGCCGAGTTTAGTCGAAGTGACACAAAGATCCATACGAAAAATGAAAATAAAACTTATCATCATCATCCTAGCGTTATCCCGGTACAGTTGCATCCTAAAGGATGCCCGGGGTCCGCTACCTAATCCCAAGAGTTGGCGTAGGCACTAGTTTTTACAGAAGTAAGTTTTTTTAAATACAACGCCGGTGGCAAACAAGTGTACGGTCCACCTGATGGTAAGCGGCCACCGCAGCCTATAGACGCCAGCAACTCTAAAGGAGTCACGTGCGCGTTGCCGACACTTTATAAGATTTGAGGATGCACTGTGTCGACAGCAGAAGGAACACATTTAGGTCCCTCGCTCTCAACACAGTGCATCCTCGGGAGCTCTGGCAACCTTGCTCACCTCCAGGAACACAACACTACATACTAGTATAGTAAATAATGTTATTATGGCTGTGGTCTTCTGCAAGGCGGAGGTACTTCCCCAGTTGGGCTGCTCCAAATTCGAGCAAGATGACATTTTGTTGTGCCCTACCTCTCTTCTGCTATCTGACTTTCCAACCCAAGGGAAAACCAGACCTTATTGGAATCAGGCTTGTCAAGTGAGTGCGCAACTTGACTGTTAGAAGTTCTCAAGCCGCCCGAAGGCCTCTAACTTGCCTTAACGACTGCTATCATAGACAGCAGCCGGGATCAACGGTATAACGTGCTTTCCAAAGCGCGGGAGCGCTCAATTAATAACCACTCAAAGCGGTCACCCATCAAATAACTGACCTGGGCCGACGTTGCTTAACCTCGCATACCGCACGCGGTACGCGGGCGCCGCTGGGCCACGAGTGCTCCTCCTGAAAATAAAACCTATATAACATGAAAACACTCGTATACAATTTTATTATACGCTCGGATTAACTTCCATTCTCATCAACTTCCATAATTATGCTGTGAAACAAACCTCATCCCGTTTGAAACTAAAACTTATAATATTAAGCGAAACAGAAAACGGCAGTTAAACAACTAGGCAAAGAGGAAAAAGCGAATCTCAACGAAATTGTACTTTAAAAGTATTCA
Source organism: Epiblema foenella (assembly GCA_963556455.1). NCBI lineage: Eukaryota > Metazoa > Arthropoda > Insecta > Lepidoptera > Tortricidae > Epiblema > Epiblema foenella. The sequence continues at coordinate 16,162,071 of OY747112.1, forward strand.
GAAGTCGGTGATAATGAAAAAAGTTGGTTGAAATTATCACAGGAAAAGCGAGGTAATGTTCGCTTTTGCTTCCTTGAGCGTAATCATTGTACATGGTGAAGAAATAGTAGATTTTTCATCATCATCATCATCATTTCAGCCGAAAGACGTCCACTGCTGAACATAGGCCTCCCCCTAGGCTCGCTATTTAGACCGGTCCTGTGCCGTTCGTTTCCACCGGATTCCCGCGACCTTCACCAGGTCATCACTCCACCTTGTCGGAGGCCTACCGACAGCTCGTCTTCCGGTGCGTGGACGCCACTCAAGCAGTTTCTGGCCCCATCGACCGTCAGTCCTGCGAGCAATGTGCCCTAGTAGATTTTTAACCAAGTTGAAAGCTACCCACTTCAGATGAGATATTTTGATACGAGCGTCAATAGTTCGAGTTTGAAATGCATGGTTTCAGGGAGGTAACTAAAATTAAATGCCAAAACATGCACAAACATTTTCTGTATCAGCGAAAGAACTATTTTGGCAGGAACTGTTGAGTGACGTTAATTAATAGCATTTGCGTATTGACCATTTATTTCTCTGTATTTATTTCCTTTCTTAGGCTAGGTTTTTACAATATCTTTATAAAAAGTAAAATATAAAAATACCACTTACAAAACATAAAAATATTATAAAATCCTAACCTAGGGTGCCGCCGGCAGCAAGGCGGGGCCTAAGCTACCGGTGGTTAGGGAGACAGAGAGAGGAACCTCGTGACTATCCGCGCTGTGTCCAGGAGTACCGCCGCGCTGTATCTGGCCCCTTAACCAGTCATCCAGCGAGAGTCTCTTGAGGTTTTGGTCGAGACTCTTCGCTATTAGACCGTTCGCAGAGACGACTATCGGGACAATGATCGTTGAATCAACATCCCACATGGCGGTCACCTCGTGTGCCACGTCTAGGTACTTGCTGACTTTGTTATGGACCATTTTATTATTATTTTATAAATTAAAAATTAATCGTATAATATATATGCTTGTACGCAAATTTAAATTCTAAATTTTTTTTTCTAAATTTGGGTATGGGATTGCGCATCGTAACTCAATATAATTTGAGACGTTAGTGCCGGTAATGAGTAGATGTATGCTGTACGCCTCCCTTAAGGCGTTTGTATAAAAAGAAAAAGAATATGCTTGTACGGGTGCCTTCCCAATCTAAATATGATTCACCGTCCTTTTTTTAATACTTTTCTGCTCTATAGCATAAAAGTGCCACTTTCAGCACATCACCTAGATAAACAATGACCCACTTTCAGAGTAAGAGAAATGAAAAATGTTTTTGGTGAACCCATGATATTTTGTCTGACATAACATAAACCTACGCTTTTATTGAGAAAACTAATAGTTAGAATGCATTTGTTTAATTTTAAGCCCTTTTCTAGTCCAGCGGTTTGGAGAAATGTGCATAATGGGGGCTATCGTTTTTGTGCTCACCAGTTGGCGCCACTGTCGAGTAAGGTCCAGCTGTAAATTTTTTATATTGGTTATTATGGGCATGAGATCGAAGTTTACGTTTAAATCATATTTAATACCCTAAAACCGTGCTGTAAAAATATCCAACATCCCGCATTGTAGCGCAATCCTGTTTTGTTAGGAATTAAGGAGGAAATAAGTTTCCGAAAGACAAAACTGTCTCAAAGTACTGACAGTCACTGACCCGTAACTCATATTTGCCATAATGAAGCTTAGGTATTGAAAAAAAAGGCACCATATTTTTCAAATTAGATATTAATCCGCGTACCGCAACCATAAAGAGTGACATTTGACATTTCGGGGACCCCACGCTACACTAGCGCCTCTAGCGGCAAATTCATACGCGATAGCCCCCATGGCATTGATTAGTTGCTGTTCCTTCGCCACAAATTACTTCAATACTATTCCCATAGCCAACTCTTATGGCATCTACCCCCCATTTATTTATTTAAGTTTTTCATTCGAAACTGCCCTGCTACAGCTAAACCATCTGTCTTTAATAGATTTCACATTCCATTTATTACACAATACAAGACTTCATTATAAATTACATTTAAGTCAATTTAAAATAATCCCTATTGTGGTCGTCAATAGATTGAATAGAATAATAACACATAATAAAACAATTAAAACAAAAGAAAAACAACCATAAATTAAATGAAAATAACATTTCAAGTTTCACCCAAGAGGATCGTCATACTATAATATACAGGGCGTCCCACGGCTATGCCACATGGACGAAAAGTACCTTGAATATTGTAGATGGAACATTTTACTTAAAGAAGACATTATTTGAATTTAAAAAAACAATTAAAACTACATTCCCAGTTATTTAAATAATTTTATGGTTGAACCGGGAATCGAACCAGACACGTGATAAATTGATAAATTTTGTATTAAAAATGTTAAAATTCATAATCTTCCTTTTATTTCTGACACTATGTTATTAAGCAAAAAATAATCCTTATGATGAAGCCTTTCGATCGGTATGATAAAGCTACAGGGTAATTATTTTTCTCGTGTAACGGGTTCGATTCCCGGTTCAACCATAAAATTATTTAAATATCTGTGAATGCAGTTTTAATTGTTTTTTAAATTCAAATCATGTCTTCTTTCATTAAAATGTTCCATCTATAATATTCAAAGTACTTTCCCTCTATGTGGCATAGCCGTGGGATGCCCTGTATATGTATAATATAATAATTGGAACCAAACTATATCCACTCGAACCAGAATACCTGGTTTGTCCGCGACTTGCCGGCTGTCCGTGTCCAGCCCTTCCGGGACGGAAGCGGATGTTTACTTAGAAGGGAGCTATCTGATGGGGTTTGATGGCCTACCGATATAAGGACAATACAGTTCTTAATGGCGAGGTTAAGCTAGGTGGGTCGAGACTGACCTCGGCTCACGTCTCAATTGATTTTATTTTTTTAGACTGACGCTCAGAGACCTTATACATCTCTGAGGATATTTATTTATTAGATTTTATTATTTTCATGTTGACGTGTTATAGATATAGCTCAAAACATTTTATTATGATTAGTGTACCTGTGTGTTATTACCTTTTATCTTGACGCTTAGAGACCTTATACATCTCTAACAAATCTCGATTGTTATTAGTTTCTAAGTCTTATTTTTGACATGTAACACTACATTTAATTAATGATACTTTGATTATTGTATTATTTTTATTTGATGTACCTAGATAGATTTTGACTTGTAAAAGTGCCCTTGAGGCCTATTTGCAGAATAAATGTTTTGATTTTGATTTTGATTTTGTAGCTTACTGGAAGGATTGATTCTTGGATGAGTGACCGCTATGAGTGGTTATTAACTGAGCGATGTTGTATTTGACTGCTTTTTTTGGGTCAATCAACTTTTTCTTGTTGTTCTTCTGTCCCGTCAGCGAGGAGACAACAGTAACCGAGTTTCTTAGAAATGTGTTTATAATATGGCTTCCAATCATGCTCAAGAGATGACCCATGTCCAAATGGATTTATGCTCATCGCTGAAACTCATGTTTGGAAGATTTAAATCCTATAAAATCACAATTTTAAAGAGTGACTCGGGAGACGTAACCATGGTAACGGGCAACAAATAATAGTTGATTCACCCTTTTAATACAACTTGAAAGATGTTAATCCTAATTACCAATAATTTCTCATTTTCATATACTTGTTCTTCCAGAAGGTTGTCAAGGAGTAGGACTATCTATGTAAATATGGGAATGTAAATCTATAATTACATTAAACATTTCCGAATGTCTGATAAATACCAAACTAAAACGGTCTCTTAATTAAAAGTAATTAATTTGCAAGAGACTGATTTCCCATCACTACAAAGAGTGTTTTCAAAGCTAATGTAGATTTCCAATGATTTTTGACGAGTAAAACATTTTGTCAAATATTTAACACATAACCAAACAATGTAAACATTGTTTTCAGTTAAATTTGAATAAATAATAAATATTTTAAATTAATTAAAATACAAGGTTTATGCGTATATGGTTAGTATGACTATTCGTCCCTTGAAACTGCGTGATTGCGTAGAAAGAAGGTAAATTGATTATTTTACGTTTTCAATTTCTATTGACACTCACTGTAACAGTCAAACCCGATAAATCCAGAAGAGAAGATTGATTATTGCACTAAGGACTCAATATCAATTACACATATTCCTATTGTCAAACACTCCTTAAAGATTTACAGTACGCCGTTCCCTGTCCGCGCCGGCCCGGCGGTTTCTTAGTTAATTCGACGACCACTTTAGCCTAATTGGTAGTGACCCTGCCTTCGAAGCTGGAGGTCCCGGGTTCGAATCCCGGTCAGGGCATTTATTTGTGTGATGAACACGAATATTTGTTCCTGAGTCTTGGATGTTTTCTATGTATTTAAGTATGTATTTATCTATATAAGTATGTATATCGTCGCCTAGTACCCATAGTACAAGCTTTGCTTAGTTTGGGACCAGGTTGATTTGTGTAAGATTGTCCACAAATATTTATTTGTCCACAAATATTTATTCAAATGTTTGAATCGTCAATAACCTAGCTACGTCCGAGGCTCGGAATCAGCCCGGCTCGGTCCGGCCCAGACACTGCCCTTTGAAACGCTTCAATGCTCTCAAGGGCTCGGCACGGATGGGCCGGCTCGAGCATACATCAAAAACACGTAGGTTGTAAACTGACATATTTGACCGCACATCCCTCGATTTATTTTAGGTTTGAAGACGATTTATTTCTACCTACTAGTCAAACTTACATCCACCGAAATGAGAATATTGAAGGAATGGAAATATTTTGCTAGTCATGTCAATCATAGATATTTGATCTCACATCCCTCTATTTTAGGTTTGAAGACTATTTTCTAGCTCATTACCTACAAGTCAAACTTACATCCACCGAAATGAGAATATGGGAATAATTTTGCTAGTCATGTCAATCATACCTCAAAATGCTTCAAGTCAAGAAAAAATACGTTCAAGGAAAGCTTGTCTTATCGTAAATAACTGTATCGTTCCTCGCAATAAGCGTGTACTCGTCTTGTCACGCGACATGTCGAACCTAGCTCCGGAACTCTACATCTGAGTGTCGAGGACAAATGGCATTGTGATTGTAGTGTAAATAGGGAGTGCTGTATTAAAATATAAATATAATAATATGTATGTATATTACTGTTCAAACTATTAGAATTATAAATAAATAATATAAATAAATATTAGAGGACAATCTTACACAAATCGAACTAGCCCCACAGTAAGCTCAAGAAGGCTTGTGTTTGGGTACTAGACGACGATATATTTAATAGATATAAATACTTAAATAAATCCAAGACTCAGAAACAAATATTCATGCTCATCACACAAATATTTGCCCTGACCGGGATTCGAACCCAGGACCGTCAGCTTCACAGGCAGATGCACTACCCACTAGGCTAAACCGGTCGTCAAAATTCATGATTATTTTTTAGGGTTCCGTACCCGAAGGGTCCAAATGGAACCCTATTGTTGTCGCTCACGTGTCCATCCGTGGTCCGTCCGTCGTCTGACACACAGGTTTTATAGCCAACTATTGAAGCTACAGCCTTCAAATTTTCACAGTACATCTTATTAACTCACAGCCATACAAATAGTCAAAGTTTTATTTCATTTGGTTTCAAGGGGGACGGGGTTCCCCAAGTAACACAGCATGCTGAATAAAGTTTGTAATAGCTGAGGTGTGCAGCATGTATGTATACATAATATATATGCGTATGGTGTGTATTAGTAAGTAAGGCTTTGAGCAGTTGCATTACAGTCGCTTTCCAGAACACACGTCTTTAACTTGCATCCCCCCACCACACCTCAAGCAATTAGCAAATTTTTACACCTCTTATCAGCAATAATCATAATGCAAGAGTAAAGGCTATTAATACTTGTATAGCCAAATTCTGAATAATATTCTCTTTAGATCTTTAATGCCTCTTTAAGTTTAGTAAAAGTTGTATTAAGGTGGATATCATACCACAGAAGAATTACGATTTGAAATGGGATATTTACCATGTATATTTGTATTTTTGAGTTCCCGATATTTCGGCACTGTTGCAAGCGCCATTATCAAGGATTAACTGACGTGCTGCGATATCCCGTTTCAAATCGTAATTCTAATGTAAATGACCATGTAAGCTTGAAATCTTATATCATACCACAGTATGACTAAGCTATTACCCAGACTTTATATCGCTGTTATACAGGCTAAGCATCTAAAATTGTGCCCAAATTGCTTGAATAACAGCTGAATAGACATTTACTCAAACTTTATTCAACATGACTGTGTTACTTGTGTCTCATAAAGCTAAAGGGGGGCGCGAAAAAAATTTTTTGACATACCCCATGAGGTATCATTGTTTAGAGCTTAGTAAGTAGAGAAATACTATATATATTTGTTTTAAATATTGTAAAACAAAGGAATGAGAAGCCACCAAAGTCAGCTTTTTTTCAAAATTTTGTTCCGAAGATTTATTTTACTTCCCATTAACCAAAAACTTGAAATTTGGTAGTAATGTCTATTATTAAAAGGCCTTATAAGTTTGAAAATGTTTTGATTTCAAATTATGACAAAAGTATTGATAATACCTATAAAGTTATTAAAGGATACTAAGATTTAATTAATGTTTTAGATAGTAACATAGCCAATTTTTGATTTTATTGTGTGTAATAGAATTTAAGCAGAAATAACAAGTATTTAGCTTGAAAATTGTCGATTTAGAGTGATGTTTGAAACAATATTTCTTAATGAAAAATTCAAAAAATACATTTAAAGTTTATGACAAAAGGTCGCAATAGTCCTGTTCTAGATAGTAACATTGAGAAAATATCAAGATACGTTTCAATTCAAACAGAAAATGGCGTAAATATATGAGCATTTTTTAACTGATAAGGACCCTTAAGTATGTCTTACTAAAAAAAAAATGCATTTATTTCAGACTATTAGAATCCATAGATTGTTAGTATGGCGACTTAAATAACTATATTATTACATAAACTTAAATGATGAGAGGACCAGTGCCTGACAAGGCCACTGTCCCATCTCTCCGCCACGACAGTCAGGAGACTGTGGCGGCTGCCGCGCACCCTGCGGAGCGTCGCGGCGCAGCGTTTGCGCAGCGTCGCGTGGAACCCATCCACATGCGCGTCCGCGAACATTCCCAAAATACAAATACTAGTATGTATGGTTTTTTCATTATTTTTCATATTAAAACTATCCGATTCTCACTTTGCCGGTTTTGTATATACCTAACGACAAGCAAGTATTGTTTGTTGTTTGCATAAGCTGATGAGATGGTAAATAGATATGACGACAATACTATCGCATTTTCGTGTACCGTCTCTTTCTTACTTGAATTGGAGCGCGAGATGTTCTGCATCAAAAGATAGCGTCGCGACTGTTATACAAGAACCATCGGTGAAGTATGTCAGCGATAAGAACTGAATAGGAATGGAGATGACGTCTAACGAAGTTAGTTCTTGCTGAACGGAATCGAATGGAATGAATGGGAATGATTTATTATGTATCTGTGGACTAGTTACGCTTGTGTCATAGGATGGTGAGCGTTGAATAACACTCGTATTTCTTATACAGGGCGTCCCACGGCTATGCCACATGCAGGGAAAGTACTTTGAATATTGTAGATAGAACATTTTACTGAAAGAAGACGTTATTTGAATTTCAAAAATAATTTAAACTGAATTCACAGATCATCATCATCATCATCATCATTTCAGCCGAAAGACGTCCACTGCTGAACATAGGCCTCCCCCAAGGCTCGCCATTTAGACCGGTCCTGTGCCGTTCGTTTCCACCGGATATACCACACATATTGAAAACATATAAACACCGCATATTGTAATTCACAGATACTGAAATAATTTTGTGTTTGAACCGGGAATCGAACTCTTTACACGTGATCAATTGATTAATTTTGTATTAAAAATGTTAAAATACATGGTCTTCCTTTTATTTCTGATACTATGTTATTTAGCAAAAACTAATCCATATGATGAAGCCTTTCGATTGGTATGATAAAGCTACAGGGTAATTATTTTTCTTGTGTAACGGGTTCGATTCCTGGTTCACGGTTTAATTATTATTTAAATATCTGTGAATGCAGTTTAATTTGTTTTTAAAATTAAAATAATGTCTTCTTTCAGTAAAATGTTGCATCTACAATATTCAAGGTACTTTCCCTCCATGTGGCATAGCCGTGGGACACCCTGTATAGGTACTCTAGGTCACAAGGTACTATCTGGAAAATGAAACGAATCTTCAAGAAAGCGGTACATTCATAACCTCCAGTCTAGGATTCTTAAATATTCGTATCTTTGACATTACTTACTACAACTTTTATAATATAAAAATATAATAAAAAATATCCGAAGTCAATTCATAAAACAAATACAAATATATGTATTTTTTTACAACGCCGGTGACAAACAAGCGTACGGCCCACGTGATCTGATACAGACCCTTTATAAAATTTGAGGGTGCACTGCGTTGACAGCAGAAGGGACTTTAAGTCCTTCGCTCTCAACACAGTGCATCCTCCGGAGCTCTGGCAACCTTGCTCACCTCCAGGAACACAACACTATGTATATGATCGTTATATTATTGCGTAATTGATTAATTACTTAGCGTATGTTTATAAAACTAGGCGAAACTGTTTTGAATGTTTGGAATGTTTGGAGATTCCGATGTTTGTTGCATACTTAATAAATAAGTGACTATGGGCTTAGAAGAATTTTAATGACCCGTATAATATAATCCGAGTTAAAATGAAGGATACTTGTACTGAAAAGTAATCAAGTCTTTAACAGTCATTTGTATGAAACAAACCTAACCTAACCTAGGTACTGTAAACTAAAACCCAATATTGAGTTGTATTTTGCAATATAATGCAAATTAAAATTCAATCCAATTGTTCACAGAAGTTCATGATTATACAGTACAGTGTAAATATTAATAAAACATTGTAATGTTAATAAAGTTTAATTAAAACTGATACAAATTGAACTTGTAAATATTTTCATGATAATCTATAATAATTGAAGACTAACATTTCTAGAACCATTATTCTTGTGTAACTAATTTCAAGTGTAAACTAATATAGTCTTGTCTAATTTCATGCGAAAGTGTATGCTGACGTGCTGTGATGACTCTGAAGCTAATTTGCCAACGAGGGGAGAAGGATGACCAGCTAAGCAGTCTAGAACAAAGAAAGCCAGGCAGTATAAGATTTCAAGCTCACATGGTCATTTACATTAGAATTACGATTTGAAACGGGATATTTACCATGTATATTTGTATTTTTGAGTACTGTGAGTGTGGTGTGTCGTGACCGTAATCGGGTTTCAAGTGAAAAGGCGGACGGTGGTAGTGACGGTGACACTGTGCGAAAAAAGAACCAGGAAGAGGGTAGATCGCTATGGTGTGTGGGTAGACCACAACTAAAACTCGCAGTACGTCAGTTAATCCTTGATAATAGCGCTTGCAACAGTGCCGAAATATCGGGAACTCAAAAATAAAAATGTACATGGTAAATATCCCGTTTCAAATCGTAATTCTAAAGCCAGGCAGTTTGAAAAAAAAAGACGACCACTTCGCAGAGATGGGCACTCGCTGTACTCCATCAGCAGAGGGCGAGGAGGCTCCTATGGGCCTCAACACCATCATCCTGCGTCGTTATCGGATAGGCGCGAATAACATTAAATTATTTTCGATATGTTTGTTTGGTCTTCGGCAATTTTTGAAACAAACTGCTTGCTGGTTCAGTTCTCAATCCGTGTTGTTACCTGTTCTTTTTGGCATTCGCTTCAAGATCTAGTTGGTTTATAGGGTTAGGCAGGTCCTTGCCTACATTCTTCACACCGAGCACGAGGGAGAATGTAGAGGTTGTTACGGTATGAGGCTGGCCGTGTAGGTCCAGAATCATAACGTATACAAATTGAATTTATACTATGATTCGAGAATGCGTCAAACTGGCGTCCTCTACAGATCGCATTTCTCAACCGCTTCTCGTGAAATTTTGTTAGCAGGTTCGATATTCATAATTGATCTTTTTTACAATGTCAGATTTTGGATGTGATAAAAAACTCACTCACGAGGTCTACAGCTCACAGAGCCACTAGTTTAAAATTGTTCCATATATTATGATGTGACACCATTAAAAATCAGGTATTCTCAACAATCGATCACTTTAGTGCGACTAAAAACGTTCACTAACAAGAGCACAGCCTCGAATTAATGACGTCCACCGTTCCTTTCACTTCCAAAGCCCTTATTGGCACCATTAAAGTGGCACATAACAAACGTTATTTTGATAACAGCCAATGCCGACGACTACTATAGGAGTCAGTTGTCAAAGGGTTTTAATTTTGTGGCTTACAGGGATATAAGGTTGCGTGAGTCGGTCACTCTTGGGCAATTTCATTTGATAGGGTGCAATTAGGGTGGTACGTTCCAAGCCCTTGTCCGAACGCGCACTGCTGATTTACAACGCGTTTTGGATTTATGTTTAATGTGAGGTCAATTTATTTTTAGCCTACCACAATGTGGCTTCGTTTGTGGGGTGTAGGTACTTCGAGACAGAAAACACTTCATTTAACGCCACACGTAAACATAATTAATGTACATTTTAAAATAAATAATAAAAAATGACATTCCAGAGTAAGTTTTTTTTTTAACCTGACTGTGGCTTTATAGGCCGGGCCCAATAAAGCGATAGGAGTGCGCGGTTGGGGAGTAGCCTGGGGAAAATCCAGGGGATAACCTCCAACACGACCACGTGTGTGGTTTGGAACACTGGTATACTCTAAGAGTTTGCGCTTCAGTGAGATTGGTTGAGCGGTTTCAACCGAATCTGAGGTGTGAGTGGAATCGAGCTACTGGGAGTTTTGTCGCTGGTTCACTAAACCTAGCCTAGCTGAGAAGAGTCCAGCAAGAAATTCAGCTAGGCCCGACCTGGGTCGGACTGACTCTACTCGGTGTGCGGCGGTATCGGGACGAATAGGGACTATATGTGTCAGTGTTGTCGCGATCGCGCGGTGGACGTCCCCGCCGGCAGGAATGCCTAAGTACGCGTCGTGTCAGAGTTGGACGCCGTAAGCGCAGCGTTCCAGCTTTCGATGGACGCTGTGATTACGTCGTTCGGGTCAGTAAGTGTGTGCCTAGGACGCCGGACCGTGCGGCCCCTAATCGGTGATCACCGAGTTACGACAGAGGGGGAGGGATGGGAACGTAGTCGACAGCCTTCCTAACTAACGGATTCCTATGATGGGAAGCGTTGTCAAAATAACGTCCAGAGTAAGTATAATTAGATTAATATACTGACAATATTACATTTGGACAGTAGTACGAGTAATTCATTGCGCGAAGGTGAGTCGGTATGTTATTCGTACCGCCCCCTTCCCGAGCATCCACAAAGAAGCATTCTGCACGGGCTTGCTGCAATTTCACTGCTCACTGATACGTCATAATTTAAAGATTATATAAGAGTATTCATACATATGTACCAGCCCTTATGTTGATCGTTACATCTAGTGAGTACGTGGCTGCCCAAAACAGCATGCTGAATAAGGTTTGAGTAATAGCAATTCGCAAATGTTTACACTTCTTATCAGCAATAATCTCCATAATGTGTGAGTAAAGGCTATTAATACACCCAAATTCTGAATAACATTCTTTTTAGATCCCTCTACATCTTTAAGCTTAGTAAAAGTTGTATTAAGGTGGGTATCATACCACAGTATTACTAAGCCCATACTCTTCATCGCTGTTATTTAATGAAGAATGACCCAAAACTTTTGAAGTCGAGTATAGTAACAAGTCGTCTACCTATCCCTGCTGTTGTTTATTTTTTTCGCCGAGAGACGACAGCTTAATTAATCATATCTGTCTCTAGATCGAAACAACTATAGCGGAAAAATCACTATGTAACTTCTACACGACTGCCGAAAAAAGGAATGTAATGTTTTCATTCCTGTTTTAGCATAGAACATATTCGAGTCATCCTTTTCGAATTGCACCTTTAAGTATAGAATAAAGGAAACATTGAAAAATTTAGGCACCGAGCAGGATTCGAACCTGCGACCTCCCGGCACTCGAGGCCAGTCGCGACTGAGCTATAGGTGCAATCGCCACCCAATCCGAAATTCATCAACCGTTCCTTCGTATTAACTTCGTACGCCTCCCTTAAGGCGTTTGTATAAAAAAAATGCACCTTTAAGGTCCAATAATGAAACACAGGTACGACTTATCCATGACCTCTGTAAGCCGTTGGAGATTAATAGGGTCAAGCATTGATCCCTTGCCGCCCTTGTACTGAGATTAAAGGTATTTCGAAAGTATGGGGACTATTTACCTTGGTCACAACGCTTGTCATATCCCTTTGAATTATGTACGAGTACCGTAAACTGGGGTGACTTGGAAGAAGAAACGGGGCTACTTTGATACGTAAAAACACTTATATATTCATCACTAAGTATTTCTAGTTTGATTCAGTTTAGTAAATAGTTAGGAAATTAATTATTGTATAACTTGACTCAAGGTTAAATAAATAAAAACCGGCCAAGTGCGTGTCGGACCACGCACAATGAAGGGTTCCGTACCAACACCTACTAGTCCACATTTAAATCACTATCCAAAACATTGAATCTAAAAAAGTCGTATCGTCATAGGGAACTCACAGCACTTACAACCTTTTCTTTGGGCAAGACAGTTTTTAAGCGAAAACTCAAAAACCGTAAAACCTATATTGTTCAAACCAAAAATCGTTGAAAGTATTTACTAATGCACACCACCTCAATTTTTTTCAGAATTTTAAACTTTAGAGTTTGGAAATTAGTGGGGGTGACACACTTTCTACGTCTTTGACAGCTAATATCTCACCAACGGTTGACTTAAATGGACAAGTTCTTAAGAAACCTCCATATCATTTTATAAAGGCCTATCCATCGATACCCCACACGGCTATGTGCGTTGCATTTTTTTTTTCATCAAATGATTTTCATTCAGTTTATTTTAATAACTGTTTTCTAGATTTTTAATCTTCTAAATAGCAAAATAAACTCGCTTTTTGTACGGATTACATTTAGACTGCTAAACCAAGTTAAATAAACTTACTTACGTTTATTTTTATGACACTTTGCACATAAGAAAGCTATTTAAAACAGAAGAAAACACAAAAACGCTCAAAAAACTAAACTTTTACACAAATACTTAACTGAACTTTCAACGAATCTCTGAAAACGAAGATTAGATTTGGCGTTATCAAAGTATCGGCGTGTTATATATATATTTCATTATCAGATTAAAAGGCTGCAATTATTTGTATATACCCCGTAAAACACTTTATATTAATCAATAAATTCCCACACTTTATATTAACCATTAAACCGCGTATTGGTCTGTAAAGTTCAACAGAACTTTCTGCCTTTTAAGTAAGGAAAAAGCGTTAAAATGCGTTTTTTTCTAACTTGTAGAGGAACTCTTAAACCCAAATGGTAGTCTCAAAAATATAATTAAACCGCGTATTGATCTGTAAAGCCTGTTTAGTCAAAACTTTCTGCATATACGTAAGGAAAAAGCGCATTATAAGTTATCCGTAATATTTCGCTAATATTTGTGCAGCGGAACTGCTCATTAAAACTTGTCTCGGTCGGTGTTTGACTCACTCACTCACTAACTGCTAATAACTTGCACGCCTGAGTTACGGTTCCTTCAGGAAATCTAGTTTTTTAGACTATGCGGGTCATATTTTCCTTTGCGAGTGTGGTACCATAAACTGGGGTGACTTTAGGACAAAACGGGGCCACTTTGATAGATCAAGAACACTAATATAGTCGTCACTAAGTATTTATAATTTGATTCAGTACAGTAAATAGTTAGGAAATATACCCAGGTATGACACCGACCCAGGTTAACCAAATAAAAACTAGAAATAAGGCAAAAACATGATTTTAAAAGTCGCCCCTGAATTTGAAAGTAATCCCGGTTTACGGTATGCGAGGTTAAGCAACGTTGGCCCAGGTCAGTTCTTGGATGATGACCACTTTGAGTGGTTATTATCTGAGCGCGCCCGTGCTATAGAAGGCACGTTAAGCCGTTGATCCCGGCTGCTATCTATGATAACAGTCGTTAAGCCAAGTAAGAGGCCTCCGAGCGGCTTGAGAACTTCTAACAGTCAAGTTGCCCACTCACTTGACAAGGGGGGTCGAAGTTACACCACGTCCGTAGGGAGTACCCACCGCTACCCTACACGTGACCCCTGGGTGGTGCTAAAAGTGCAAAGAAAACTGGCAACCGTACCGTCTTCTCGAAGATCTCACGGTTCCAAATAATTGCCGTACGATAAATAAATATTTTCCTTGCGCATGCGCACTGCTAAGGTTTGGAATGCCTTGCCGTAGTTCATATAACCTAGACCTTTTTAAGGCACGAGCATGAGCCAATACGCATCTTCTGGGAGAGCTTGCTTCACCGTTGTCATCATGAGTCGCCAGTGAGGTATTCGTAAGTGAAACAACTGTTCGGACCAATGACTGGTTTATCACTGGCGTAATGTAGGTCTGTACCATAGAACACCTTCCCTAGAAGCCTAATGTTGGTCACTTTGTTCCCGATGTGAGTCACCACTCGTAGGATTTATAGGGCTTATATAATCCGCGGTCCACCGCCTGCCTTTCAGTTGCGTCCAAGTCGATGATATTACAGACCTACAACGTCAATACATATAATATCATCTTTGCCCCCGGACTAGATGCTGGCCAAGAGCAATTCCGTTTTTATATAAAAATAGTTATTTACAATACAAGTTCAGAAAGAGGAGAAGGAGTTATAGGTAAATATCCATAACAACATACTAAAAGTACTGGTGGATGGGGGTGGAGCTAACGGGTAGGGGGGATGTAAAGGTGGGGTGTCGTTGTTTAGAACTCGTTGAGTATATAAACACCATTTTTTTTAAAAAATTGGAAAACAAAGGTATGAGAAGCCACTTAGTATTTAATTCCCTCTTTTAAATCTCATTAAATATTGATCCTAGCGAAAAACTGTAAGGAATCTTTTTTGTAGAGAATTTTATGTAGATTATTTATGTCTCAGAATATTTTTTGCTACGGACCACCGTTTACGAGCTTTTTACAAAAAACTTTTTTTATTTTTAATTAAAAATGGGATCGCTCTTGGCCAGCATCTAGCCAGGGGGCAAAGACGAGGCCGACGATGAAGCGAGCTCACCCAGAAGGTGCCTATTCACTCGTGCCTTAAAAAGGTCTAGGTTATATGAGCTCGGAGACACAAACGCCGGCAGAGAATTCCAAACCTTAGAAGTGAAAAACTAAAAAAGGGACCTTTACAAGACCCCCCACATCCACCAGTACTTTTAGTATGTTGTTTAAGACATCTTTACCAATAAATTGTGTCAAAATTCGTTTATACAGGAATTATTTCCGCCAATTTTCCTTCGTTGGGAGTACTATAATTGTAAGACAATCGTTTTGTGTAATTAAAATTATACTTAAAATCGTAGAGTACGTAAGTTATTTGATCTCAAAGCAGTTTGAACGTCACTATAAACTTATTTTTAACCGTAACATGAACTACATAGCGGCCGCTTTTTTTTTTAACCTGATTGTGGCTTCATAGGCCGCGCCCAATAAAGCGATAGGAGTGCGCGATTGGAGAGTAGCCTGGGGAAAGTTCAGGGGAAAACCTCCGGCACGACCACGAGTGTGGTTTGGAACACTGGAATACTCTAACCCCATTATTCATAAAACTTAACAAACCTCTGCTAACTAAAATGTCTATTGTCACTGTCTCACAAGCACATGTGTCAAAGTAACAGATAAGGACAAACGAACTTTAGCGGCTAGTTAACTAATATAGGTTTGATAGACGTTTATGAATAAGGGGGTAAGAGTTTGCGCTCCAGTGAGATTGGTTGGTTTCAACCGAATCTGAGGTGTGAGTGGAATCGAGCTACTGGGAGTTTTGTCGCTGGTTCACTAAACCTAGCCTAGCTGAGACGAGACCAGCAAGAAACTCAGTTAGGCCCGACCTGGGTCGGACTGACTCTACCCGGTGTGCGGCGGTACCGGGACGAATAGGGACTATATGTGCCACTGTTGTCGCGATCGCGCGGTGGACGTCCCCGCCGGCGGGAATGCCTAACTAAGTGTACGCGTCGTGTCAGAGTTGGACGCCGTAAGCGCAGACTTCCATCTTTTGATGGACGCTGTGATTACGTCGTCCGGGTCCGTAAATGTGTGCCTAGGACGCCGCATCGTATCCGTGTCGGTCTCAGTAAACAGACCGAGGGGTAAGTTTATCAAACTCAGCGTTTGTACACAATCTTGTACTTACCTATAGTACTTGTTGAAGGATCATAGTTCGTCTTTAAAGGGCTTTGGAGCTTAATTCGGATCCGTTAAATTACAGTTTTGATGCACTCTGGGTTTACTGGAATATTGTTGGAGATTAAGTATCTCGGTTCATGGAATTAATTTTGTTCATAGTAATTGCAACCTAAGTAAGCAAGTAGTATTGCTGCCTTAAGTGGCAGTGGGCAGGGCACATCGCTCGCAGGACTGACGGTCGATGGGGCCAGAAACTGCTTGAGTGATGAGATTTGATAGGAGAGGATAAAAGGTCAATGTAATATCGTATCAGGAGCTTAAAGCCTTGGTGGAGAACCAAACAGAATGGCGATTACTCCACCGACAAGAGCTAGGCTAGGCTCTTAAACATACAGGTAACGGTTTTCAGTTTAATATTTCTTAAGCGAATTAAGTAACCTATGTAACTTTTTAAAGTTTTTGGGTATATTTTATAGGTAGGGTTATTCAACTATTTATACAGTAATTAGGAAAAAGTAGAAGAAATTTTTTTTTGACGTCAATTTTTTTTTCTATGGGGCAGGTCGTCCAAGTCAGCCAACTGACAATACAAAGGACAAAAATTTTGTGCGACAAAAAAAATTTCTTCTGCTTTTTCCTAATCAGAACACGATACCGAATATGCCCTTAAACGGATCCTCACTCACTAATTTTGTTACTGTATGATGATGATGTTAAAATATTGAGTATTTAAAACGGCTTTAACTGCACATTTATTGTACTTTAATTCATGAATTGGTAGTCATGAAAAAACCAGAAACAAAATAACTGGTTAAACAAAAAAGACCCTGCCATTCTTGAATGTGATGTCTTCATGGTTGAGGGCAGCGATTCCCCTGTAGTGGTTATTTTTCTGTCTGCTAGACACTCCGCCACTCACATCTTTCATAATGAAATCTGTGATACCAGTATTGGAATGCTGATTCGTTAATTCAAGGCCCATTCAGAAATGTGACGAAATTATTGAAATTTGAGCTTCCAGTGTCAAGAAATAATGTAGAATTACTGTACATAAAAATTACTGTAGACTGAAAAAGAAACAAAAAAACACAATAACCTAACAAAAAATTTAAAAAATTCTTGGTAACTGTGTCAAAAAATTCTAAATATTCTCTTAAAATAGTAGTTTATGCAATCGTTATATAATGTATGCTTTTTTAGTCGAGAACCGCGATTAGATCACGAGGCTTGCCGAGTGGTCTAAGTAAGATTCGAGACTTAAAAAGCTAATTATATAACTATTGTATACACTATTTTTTCTACGAGTCAACGGAAATTAATTAAACAAACCGAAACAATTAAACAGACTAGTCTTGCGAAAATGAAGTTTAGGCACATGGGTCGGACGCTCGTTGATGTTGATGTATGCCGCGGCGTCACGTGATTGGTCAATTTCATAAGAGTACTGTAATGGCGACACGTGATTAGCCAATTTCATAAGAGTACAGTAAAAGGCGACACGTGATTGGTCTATTTCATAAGAGTTCACTTGAAGGGAACCAATAGAGAAATGTATGTGATTTTAGTTTCGTCTACGATATCTTAATTCAAACATTGAAGTCGACGAGTAGAAAAATAAACTTAAATGATGCCGATTTCGTAATGAAATGAAATGTAATAATATTTGTTTGCTTTAAGTGTGGTGTGGTTACATAATGCTCACATAAGATGTCAAATAGTAAAATTGATTGACACGCTTAGCTTATAGCACGCAAAAATAATCACATTCAATTAAAATAAAATTATATTAATTACATTCAAAAAAATCATTTATAGTATAATAACATTTACCATATAAATAATCCCTTTCTAAATGTTAATGTCGGCAAATTGTCTTATTGCTAATCCGAACAACGTATTGATTATATTCCCTTTGCTCCGAACTACGCTAAGGAGATGCGTTCGGATATGTTATTACAATTCTCTCTCTCGGGATGTTACAATAATAATCTATAAGGTCTATGTGAATATGGGCCTTATTGCCTGATAGAAATATATAAATAATAATTTTTAAATTTTCTCTGCGTGATAGAATTAGGAATGAAGCTATCCGTAGCAGAACTGGGGTCACCGACATAGCCTTCAAAATTGCGAGACTTAAGTGGCAGTGGGCAGGGCACATCGCTCGCAGGACTGACGGTCGATGGGGCCAGAAACTGCTTGAGTGGCGTCCACGCACCGGAAGACGAGCTGTCGGTAGGCCTCCGACAAGGTGGAGTGATGACCTGGTGAAGGTCGCGGGAATCCGGTGGAAACGAACGGCACAGGACCGGTCTAAATGGCGAGCCTTGGGGGAGGCCTATGTTCAGCAGTGGACGTCTTTCGGCTGAAATGATGATGATGATGATGAATTTTTAAAGATCACCACAGAGTATGTAACAAATCAGAAGTCTCATTACGCGTAAAAATCGGTACGGCTCGCGTGCGCGCCGGAATTGAATTAACATCTGTAATCACGTGTCGCACGGAACGCACTCGAACAAATTAACGCACTAGGGCTGCCACTTGAGCTAAGGGCAGAGTCAAGAATTTTAGGGAGAAAATCCAATCTATTTGACAATGTTCGCCGAGCCGAACGTCATTTTTGACCGCCTTATTGCATTTTTCTGAGCAAAATCTATCGCTGAGAACTAGACTTGCTATTTTTTGTCAAATTGTGGGTTAAATTTATTGTATCGTTTTTCTGATTTGCTTTAAGATTGCCTGATAGAATTATCTATAAAGCGTTATTTAAGTCGGCCGTTTGTACTAATAGGTTTTCTGTTGTGTAATAAAGAATAAATAAATAATAAGGCACTGTTTCGTAGATGAGCTACAGATCATATTGTATTTCTGGTGAGTAAAGTTATCAGAACTTCCAAGGAGCTCTGATGAAAGTGAGTGAGTGGTCTGCATTTATCTCTATCATCACAACAAATCATCAAATGAATAAAGGGTTAACAACGACCTTGTGAATCTTTTGGAATTTTATTTTTTATCTATTTTTATTTCATTTTTTAATTTATATATTACACGTAAAGTTTACATAAATATATTTTTTTCTCATCTGCCAAACTGTATAACTAACAGGGCCCGGAAACAGTATTCGTCTTCATACAATTAACCGGTTAAAAAATTCGATTAATTGCGTTTTACGATATTATTTCGTACTTAAAATCATTTATTTCATAGATGGAGTCTATGAAAACAAATCTTAAAATAAATCGTTCGTTGATAAACTGGATGCACTACCGAGACACTGGAACAAACTGCATGTAGGACTAACCAGTGTCGAGGGATGGTGCATTTAATTATTTATTATTATTGTTATTATTATTTTTTGTGTATTTATTCTTTTTTGACATTGTACTCGTAATTGATATAATTTTCCTAATGTAATTTTATGCATAATATGATATGAAATGTAATAGTGTAATTTTGTGTTGTAATATGGGCTAAGCCTGAAATAAAGAATTATTATTATTGTTAATAGTAAAAATGGAGATATAACGAATACTTTAAGAGATATTTCAAAATTAGTAAAAACCGGTTCCGAGTCCTGCGGGGTAATCACGTAACTTTTGTACTACATTTCAACTGTCAGCTCATACATTTATACTTCAAAATTGACAGTAAAATCTATCTACCGTTAGTACATAAAGTTACGTGATTCGCCTGATAACAACAAGCTTCTAAGGGAAAACACGAGAACGATGATGATGAGTTAATAGATTTGTATCAAATTAACATATGTTGTGTAATCATGCGGTCACATGGAACGCACTTGGATAAATTACCGCTATAGGGTTGCCACTTCGACAACAACATAATTACTTATACTAACTATATTTGTAGCACAGATATATTTAAGGTGTCATTAGTTGCATAATATAAGAATTCTGTAGGTTTTCGGTAAAGGAAGACAGTTCTTCTAGGACACAAAGGACCGTGTAAACGCTAGAAGGATTATGAGTTGCATAATTACTGCAGATTTCATAATCATAATCATAAATCATTTATTTGTCCAACATAGGTTACGGGATCTTATTTTAATTATTAGAGTTTCACTATGTGGCGCCTTAAGGCATACAAATATTTAGAGCATGCATGTCAACAACTAGGAAATAAATAAATTACATCTTTCAAAAATCCTTATCAGCCAAAAATTCTTTTACTGAGTAGTAACTCTTCTGAGCTAAAAACAGTTTAAGAGATTTTTTGAATTAAGATGTTAATATAAAATGATTTCGAGATATTGTATGTTAAGCTTGTTCTGTAGTCGCACTTAGTCTCGACTGACTATAGTTTTATTGTCATAATATCTAAGCATGCAATAACTAACCTCATAAAATGTGACATCGGTTTTGTGACAACCCTATCCCAATTCAACCCTTCCACCAATCCGCGTGAACCGCACCGGTTCGACCTGGATTGCGTCGGTTTAATCCGGTTACGATCCGACCGTTACCGAATCGGATCTCGAACCGCCACACTGATTACGAAGATTGGGAATTTAAAAATAGAATAATTAAGACTTCGCCTGTAAGGCGTTCACCTCCATTAAGGTTTATTTCTGTATAGCTCAGCATCTTATTCAAATATACATTCTAGTACTAATCAGTACAATACAACTTTTTATAACAAATATTACATTGATAATTCCATTAGATTTAATTTATATTTTGTTGACATATATCTGTTTAGTTCTGACGATCTTAATAATGACTTTTTTTTATACAACGCCGGTGGCAAACAAGCTTACGGTTCACCTGATGGTAAGCGGCCACCGCAGCCTATAGACGCCCGCAACTCCAAAGGAATCACGTATGCGTTGCCGACCCTTTATAAAATTTGAGGATGAACTGTGTTGACAACAGAAGGGACAAATTTAGGTCCCTCGCTCTCACAGTGCATCCTCGGGAGCTCTGGCAACCTTGCTCACCTCCAGGAACACAACACTACACACTTGTATAGTAAATAATGTTATTATGGCTGTGGTCTTCTGCAAGGCGGAGGTATTTCCCCTGTTGGGCTGCTCCAAATTCGAGCAAGATGACATTTTTCTTTGCCCTACCTCTCTTCGCTGTGTCCTACCTCTCTTAGACTTTATGTAAATTGACATACTATTTGTGATTTAAAATGTCATATTATTATTAAATTTTCATTTCATAATAAGATTCATTAATAAAAAAATGATACTAAAGAATTATGTGACATTTAATATTAATGTTTTTTCTGATCACTTAATTATAATTAAAATGGAAAATTGATATTACTATATATTTACTTATATTGCATTAGTATTTTACATTTAGTATTTTATTTAAACGAGTAGAAAAATGTATAAAACTTTTGACGTGTGTATTTGTGCATTATAAATATGAGTATGAGTATTGCACTCCTCAAAAAGATCACACCACAGGACATTATTTTTTTACATTTTCCCTCATAAAACAAAAATGACTCAACGTCAAAAAAAAGTTTCAGAATGTGCAACCCAAGCCTTTTCATATGACACCCCACTCGACATATTAACATGACATCCCACTCGACCGACATATTAACTAGACAAATTTTGAACCACCTATTATCTGTCATTTTTCATAGAAATTATAAAAATATATGCAAAAGACATGTTCTATGTATGTAGGTAAGCCTTCTTTATAACCAGGCAGCGGAACTTTGGTGCCGATGACAGACGCATGACGTAGCGGCTGTACACAGAGTGTTTTTATCTAGATGATAGATAATCATTAATCACTACCAACTTATTGGCCTCTTTAGTTCACGGATGTTTTATTGACACTTGAGACGGCCAGTACTTATAAAAACATAATCACTTAACTGTCTTTGTCATTGTCATCAGAAAATTATCGAAAACAATATTGTACATCGTTATATGATTTTTTGTTCGTGAATTTTAGAAATGTGAATTGATAAGGTACAACATTTATAATTAACTAATTATCAACATCGCTTGACCGCAGTCGCCATGGAGTCGATGCAGCCGTTTTTGCAGACATTTCCTTTCTTAGTTGTTAAAGATATAAAATGTTTTGCTCTTGCGTGCTATTAACTCGGCGAGCTAGTGACAACTGTTGCATCTGTCAAAGCGTGATAAAAGTTAATAGTTATGTTGTGTATAATTTATAAGAACATCCTATATCCCTATTATTTTGCGTCATAATGATGTCATCGGCACCAAAGTTCCGCTGTCTGTTTATAACCATTCCAAATTTTAAATCGATAGCATAAGCAGTTCTTGAAATATTTAGCGATTTGACAGAAAGACAGACAGACAAAGTGAAACCATAAGGGTTCCTTTTTTACCATTTTGGTACGGAACCCTAATTAAGGGCTACAAAGCTTAATTTTGGATTGTACCAGTAACCCGCATAAACAGTGTCTCCGTTTCTATAAATCCCTGTAATAAAAAACATAGCTACCATGCACATAAACCGTTAACTATTGACCACGGGAGGGACGACTTGTTTTTCAACTAAGTATGACACTTTTACAGGTTAAATGTTCACAAAAGTTCATATATTTGTCATCCTATATATGAATATTTGGTAAAGTACAGGAACGGGAAAATTGAAACGCTCCTTACGCACCTAAGTTTCATACATTTTATTTGGTTGTTGTTGAACGAGAATGAAAATGAAAAAAAATATTAAAAAAGTTTATTGTTCACTTGGAGTATTACATTAAATGTATCACGACCCTGCGTCCTGAGCTAGGAAACCCTGTGTTACCAGGACCCAGTTTCGTATCTGTTATAGTTTCACTTAAGTATACAAGTTATACCAAAAAAAAAAGAGTTTTCAATCACACATTAGGTTGCCTTACGTTTATATTTCACATTAGTACTATGTAAAGCTGCATTTTATTTATATAATTACGTATATAATTAATTTAATTACAATTTATACTACGGTGTGTGTGTATGTGTGTGCGTGTACTTGTGCGTGTGCGTGAGGGCGCGCGCGTAGGTGTGTGTGTGTGTGTGCATGCGTGTGGGTGAGCCTACAATATACAAGATAAATAATGAAGTGCTTAATAAATGAATAAATATATATGTATATATATAAATAAAAATAAATAAATACACTGAGAGAACGGCAACATTTACTTTAATCTAGTATAACAGAGAATTAGCTAGCCGCTAACCGACCTATCAGCCCTGCATTATGATATCTAATGATGATAGCTAACTCAAAATATCCTAAAGCCTCATGACGTTTTCAACCACAAACATGCATCGGTTACCGGAGTGCGGCGGGTAGCCATAGAAACAGCGGCCTAAGAGGCATTTGGGTCATTCTACTTATACATGACCGTTTTCTATTACCAAACAAAATCTATGATGTGTATTAAATTAGTGTACAAAAATAGGATTGCGAATAGTACCTGAACCTATTAAAAGGAAATTATAGGTATAAATACTTAAATATTAAGATATTGCTGTAAAAGGTGGATAACACAGTGGTAAAAACCATTTTTTCATACAAATCGTGAGACATCCAAGCTGCCGCGCTAACGATAAGAGCAGTAAGTCCGTTTTGATAGTTTTGAGTAATTGGCGCGTAAAGTTAACAATGGAAATTTCGTTCCCTTGGCCAAGATTTTTATGTTATTAAAATTTGGATTTTTGATATGTGTAGCATTTAAAGAGGACTTCATTATGTTATTGTTTCTAAACTGATATTACCACCCCCAAATTCATAATTTTGAGGGATGATTTAAGGTATAAAAAGTATCCTTCATGTTAAACCAGGCTAAAAACTCTATGTATACAAAGTTTCATCATAATCCTTTAAGCCGTTTTTGCGTGATTGAGTAACAAACATCCAAATATTCAAACATCCTAACTTTCGTATGTATAATATTAAGTAAGATATTTTATATGATTTTATTACATATATACAGTTTTTAGATTCTTCCCTGTACCTGTAGTATATAACGATATTACTTGCCAAATTTCGTAGTTCTAGGTCAACGGGAAATACCCTATAAATTTTGATTCTCTTGAGAGTGTCGAAATATACGTTTTTTTGCGACATAAACGCCCGTATGTTTCTTTTACTTTAACTTAGAAGTTTGATTTTTTCACAGCTTCAAGGGTCTGTAGACCTTAGTATAGGGTTTTAATTTCAACTCGATACCTCCGCACTTTCCTGAGATAGTTTTGACGACCACTTTAGTTGGTAGTGACCATGCCTACAAATCTGGTGGTTCCGGGCCCGAATTAGTGAGAAAATTTTATCAAAAAGTGTCCTGATCCGAAGAAGAAACTATAGACTAAATTAATATTTGGGTCATTGTCAGATTTAGGCTCACGTCTTTTCGGTGGACATATCAAAAGTTAAGGGCTACAAAGCTTAATTTTGGATTGGTCTAGTAACCCGTATAAAAGGTGTCTCCGTAACTATAAATCCATGTAATATAAATATAACTTACCGTTAACTATTGACCACCGAGTGGACAACTTGTTTTTACAACTGACAATGACCCATTTCAGTTTGTAATTTTATTACCTAATTGTGGTGAACGCCATAAAAAACGACGACGACAACTGACATTACCGTCAATCATACTTTTATCATTCCAATACGTTATTATGTATTTTGCTGAATAAAGCCTATTATTTCGGGCATTGTCTATATATATCTCAATTTATTCAGCAAATATGGATAAATACTTACGCCCCGAGCGGTTCGACGCGGACCCGTCATCGAACACCGACAATACGGTCATTTGGACTCATTGGAATAAAACATTTCAAAGCTTTCTCGCATCGGTAGAGCCGCCCGACAAAAAGTGTAGTGATGACATGAAATACCAACTGCTAGTCAACCATCTCTCACCGAATGTGTACTGCTACATACAAGACGTGAAGACATTCGACGACGCTATTAAGAAACTAGACAATATCTTCGTAAAACCAGCCAACGAAGTCTATTCTCGATTTAGACTGACCAAGAGGAAACAACAACCTGGCGAAACTATAGATAAGTACATCCAAGAACTTAAATTACTAGCTAAAGATTGTGCCTTCAAATCTGTGTCAGCTGAATTAAACGAAAGTGAATACGTAAGGGATGCATTTATAGCCGGCCTGTCATCGGCTGCCATCCGGCAAAGGCTTCTCGAGAAGACCTCTCTAAGCCTTGATGATGCACACAGACAAGCTCGGTCACTCGAAATGGCACAAACGAATAACGAATACTTTGAACAACCGACTGCTAGCACATTCGTTAATGCAACTGCTGCCCCCAGATCAGCTTCGCAGTACGACACCTGCTACTTCTGTGGATCAAAGAGACATTCGCGTCGAGTATGCCCAGCTTTCAACGCCACTTGTTTAACGTGCGGCAAAAAGGGCCACTTTGCGAAGGTATGCAAGAGTAAACCTCAACAACATAGCGCCTCTGCCGCCTGCTGCAATGAGACCATGGAAATTGATCCGGATGCTCCTCCCGCCTCACTATCATGTCTAAGTGCGGCCACAAATGATCTCAGTAAAGCAACCGTGGACATTACCATTAATGGTAAATATATAAGTGCCAAAGCTCTCATCGTCACGGGCAGCTCCGCAAGTTTCATTAATAGTCGGCTTGTAGAGAAACATAAATTAAACAAGATTGCTTGTAAACAAAACGTGACTATGGCTGCCACACACATGGTATCTGCTGTTGATGGGCTATGTGTGTTGGATATTGAATTATTGGGACAAAACATTGAGGCTAAATGCTTAGTACTACAGGGACTATGCGCTGACGTCATCATTGGACATGACATATTGAAGAAACATAATTCACTCGAAATGCATTTTGGTGGACCACTGGCGCCATTGAAACTATATTCCCTACCACGTGCAAATATAGAACCAGTGACTATCTTTCCAAACCTTCTGCCAGACTGCAAACCAGTAGCCATAAAGGCAAGGAAGCACTCACCAGATGATGCTGCTTTCATCAGCGCGGAGGTCAAGAAACTTTTGGCCGACGGCATTATTGAACCGAGCCAATCACCATGGCGAGCTCAGGTGCTAGTGACGTCAACTGATAACCACAAGAAAAGAATGTGTATCGATTATTCACTCACAATCAACAAATACACTCAACTGGATGCATATCCCTTGCCCAGTATTGAGGATATCGTGACAAAAGTATCCAAATTTAGAGTGTTTAGCAAGATCGATTTACGGAGTGCCTATCATCAGATACCAATAG
The DNA here is from genome assembly GCA_963556455.1 of Epiblema foenella. Classification (NCBI taxonomy): domain Eukaryota; kingdom Metazoa; phylum Arthropoda; class Insecta; order Lepidoptera; family Tortricidae; genus Epiblema; species Epiblema foenella. The sequence goes on from OY747112.1 coordinate 16,188,712, forward strand.
TAGAACACGAAAAACCCTATACGGCATTTGAAGCCGATGGCAACTTATACCAGTTCTCTTCTATCCCATTTGGGGTTACGAACAGGGTAGCTGCTTTCCAACGAGCCATCAACACGATCCTGGCTCAAGAAAACGCTCAAGGGATTTACGCTTACCTCGACGATATCACTGTATGCGGACGTGATCAAGATGACCACAACGAGAAATTGAAGCACTTCCTAGACGTCGCTACTCGCTACAACCTGACTTTAAATCTAGAGAAAAGCGAATTCTCTTAGCAAGAAATCAACATTCTGGGCTATAATATTCATGACGGAATTATAAAACCTGACCCTGATCGACTACGCCCACTCTTAGAGCTTCCCATTCCAGAGAATACGGCATCATTAAGACGAGCTCTAGGGCTTTTTGCACATTATTCAAAATGGGTCCTTAATTATTCAAAGAAAATCCGTCCACTAGTTGCGCATGAAACATTTCCCTTGTCAATAGACGCTACGAACGCTTTCCAACAAATAAAGGAAGAAATAGCCAATTCGGTTCTGCACGCTATTGACGATAAGACTCCCTTTACTGTAGAAACAGATGCATCCGACCATGCCATAGCTGCAACTTTAACACAAGAAGGAAGGCCAATCGCTTTCTTTTCACGGACGCTATCTACCTGTGAACGAAAGTATCCTGCGGTTGAAAAAGAAGCCACTGCCATAGTTGAATCGATCAAAAAATGGCGTCAGTTTCTTTGTGGAAGAGTCTTCCGACTCATAACGGATCAGAAATCTGTATCATATATGTTCGACCAGACTCACTCATCAAAAATAAAGAATGATAAGATACAACGTTGGAGATTAGACCTGGCTATATTCAAATTCGATATCGTGTATCGTCCAGGCAAAGAAAATCTAGCCGCCGACGCGCTGTCTCGTGCATATATGATAGCTTCGGCTACGACCAAGAACGACCTGCGGACACTTCACGAAAACCTGTGTCATCCAGGGATCACAAGGATGAGTCATTGGGTACGAAACAAAAACCTACCTTATTCAATCGAAGAAATTAAACAAATGACATCTTCATGTCACGTATGTGCAGAATTGAAACCCCGATTCCACAAAAATAGCGGGACTCTCATTAAGGCGACGTCGGTTTTTGAAAGACTTTCCATCGACTTCAAAGGACCGCTACCAACAGAAGGCTCTTCAAGAAACCGTTACATCTTGACTATAATTGACGAATATTCACGCTTTCCATTTGCCTACCCCTGCCCAGATCTTACATCAGAAACGGTCAAATCAAAGTTAACTGACCTATTTGCAATGTTTGGGATGCCGACCTATATACACAGTGATCGTGGGGCAACCTTCTTATCTGAAGATTTAAAACAATTCTTACACGAGAAGTCTATAGCTACAAGTTATACAACTCCCTACAACCCTCGTGGTAATGGCCAAACAGAACGATACAACGGTATTATCTGGAAAACTATAGAATTAGCCCTGAAAAGTCAAAACTTACCTACAACCAAGTGGGAACACGTGCTGACAAGTGCACTTCACGCTATCCGCTCTCTGCTATGCACAGCCACAGACTGTACCCCCCACGAGCGAATGTTTTTACACCCGAGGCGATCGGCAACTGGCCAATCCTTGCCCTCATGGCTAAGCAGTCCTGGGCGAGTTCTGCTAAAGAACCACCATCGAAGCAGCAAATACGATCCCATTGTAGAAGAAGTAGAATTACTTGAAGCAAACCCGCAACATTCTCGAGTTCGTTTCTCGAATGGGAGGGAATCCGTCGTGTCTAACCGGCACCTAGCACCTGGTGGAGACAGTCTCCCAGAAATAGATGATGAGGATGATGAACAATAGGAGGAGGCCCGAGAGCAACCTAGCATGAACGAGGGCCAAGCAGACGCCAGACCGGACAGCCCTCAACTACGCCGCTCTGTCAGGCAACGACGTCCACCACCTCACCTGGACGACTTCGTCTGCAAAATTATGCCGGGGAGAATGTGGTGAACGCCATAAAAAACGACGACGACAACTGACATTACCGTCAATCATACTTTTATCATTCCAATACGTTATTATGTATTTTGCTGAATAAAGCCTATTATTTCGGGCATTGTCTATATATATCTCACTAATATCCGAGTGTAACTACATTATTATTTATTACATAGATATTATAAGTTAATTAAATGCTAGTACTAATTTACCTGTTACAATCATTATGGAGGTCCCTGGCTGCTACGATAAATATTTCGTTGTAAACAGACTTCGTGTATCATACATACCAGGATGTGAAGTTACTGCCGATATGACAAGTAATTAAAACCAAATAGTTAACAGACTTCGCTTGTTATAGTGGCAGTATAAGAAGTTTACTGCTATTATGCTAAGTAATACGTACCAAACAGTTAATAGACTTTGCTTATTATAACGGCGATATGTGGAGTTGCTGCTAACATTCTAAGTAATATAGGTCGAGTAGTAAACTAACATTGCTTAACATAACCACATTATGTGTAGTTACGGCCTATATGATAAGTAACAGCTAAACCTTAATACCCAAACCTCACTTGTTAACCAGGCGTAAGTCTACTTACTTCCGATATAGTAAGGACTATTGGGTGATAAAGTAGACTTACTGCTGTTATGCTTACTGAAATTAAGGGTTCCCATTTAGCTATTAAAATGACGATTAAACCATATTGTAGAGCTCGAAGCGCTGATTTCAAATATATGCTTAACTCAGTTTTGCCAAAAATGGACTTACTGCTCTTATCGTTAGGGCGGCAGCAAGGACCACTGAGTTACTCAAATTATGGATATTAGCTGTGGTTCGTTAATTACCAAAACTATCGGAAGTGTTACTGCAATTAAACTTCTTTCTAAATAACAATACAAAAATATGAAGTGAGGGCCAAGTATTCCAAAATCTGCATTTAGAAAAATGTGCCTGAAAATTATGTACACGAAAAAGTAGAATGGCCCATTTACATTAATAGCCATTATTAAATCGCTGAAAGTTCCCGTACCTACACAAGCAAGCGAAAACTCGTACTTCACCTGTATCGATTCCCCTGAAGGTCGATTCGATAAATATGGTTCGAATTCTTATTTAATTCCAGTGTCATTCGCAGCTCATTTCCTCATACGTCCCGCTAACGTGTAAGTAAGAGCGCTCAAAACAAATAAAACTGAATTACGAAATGTAACTTTGAGTTATTATTGACCCTGCATGCTTCCATCAAGGTAAGAGGATTAATTTAAAGGTAATTTAGCAGGAATCTCAAGTATCTAAATTCCTATGAATTGTATTCCTATTAATACACCGTTATAATCTACCCAAGTAACTGTCATGTTGAATAACGTTTGATTAAATGTCTATTCAGCTGTTATTCCAGCTATTTGGAAAAAGAAACCTTATAAAAATGTCTGTTCACAATCATTAAGTCGCTGGATCAAAGCCACACTGCATGAGAGCGGGATCGACACGTCTATATTCAGTTCCCACAGTACCAGGCACGCGTCTACGTCTGCGGCTCATAAGCTAGGTGTCAGCATAGATGTTATAAAGAGAACTGCAGGATGGACAGGCAATTCGTCTTCCTTTGCTAAGTTTTATAACAGAGAAGTAATATCCGATACATCTCAGTTTGCTCGATCTCTATGCAGTATGACTTCGATGGAATGAAATATTTTTGATTGCTCATTAATAGTATAATAATGATTTATATAAGATAAACTATGTGTGTCTCATCAGTTTCTACTTTTTGTAGACATTTGGAATATATGCATAACATATATCTGTTAATTTGTTTATTTTAACCTCAGTTTAACCAACCTATTTCGTGTAGCTTTGAACATCTACAAGTAAATTAAAGTGTAATCTCGAAAGGCGAATCACAGAGTTTAATAGAAAATCAAACGAACTTACCTGTAAGTGACGTTCGATGATTATTAAACGAGGTGATTCGCCTGAGAGATTACACACCCACCCGGACCCTATCCAGAAGAAGTTCTGTTCTTTACCCATTTCCTCACGAAATAGCTGACGATGGGCTCAGGGTACCAAAAGTGTATGAGATTATGATGTACCCTCCAAAAGTAGGAGGAATATATATATTTTTTTATAGTTGCTTTAAAATGGTGTACGATGGCAGCACATATGCGTGCTACTACAAGTAAATTAAAGTGTAATCTCTCAGGCGAATCACCTCGTTTAATAATCATCGAACGTCACTTACAGGTAAGTTCGTTTGATTTTCTATTAAATCTGTCACTACTCTTCGAAACCTCGTATCTTAGTACTGACACGAAGCTGTTATACGAGCTTTAATTATAAGTAGGTATTTGTTACTTAGTGACTTATTCTTGTAACGCGACGATACACACTATGTAAAAATCTTATTTTTGTAATTAAATAGTAACTCTATTATATTAGTATTAAAGTCGACTATTCAATGGATTAAGTAGGTGTCAAACACAAAGTAGTCTTTCTGTATGATGTATGCAAGATTGAGGCTCAGTCACTGAAAGCACTAGAACAAACGAAATATCCTTGTAACACGTCAATTTTATGCCCAGTAGACACAAACGTAAAATATAGTGGTCGCGTGCGGCTGTAACATGGCGGTGAATTAATACTAACAATTACTTGCCCGCACGCACAAAAATGAACAAATTACTAGTGTGCGTGTTATAGGGAAAGGCATGGTGGTAAGCGGCGCGGAGACCTGCCCGTCTCTCATGGGGATGTTCCCAAGCGATTTGTGTTTTACGCGTATCGAACGCGTCGCTTGTGAGTCGTCGATACATATTCACAACGTTTCGCACACGACGAGACGCGTCGACGGTGTGTTTGACATTAGTCGCATGCTTTTTTTTGGGGTTTTTATGGCCTGGTTACTCTGTCTCGGCTCTTGCTAGAAGCATGCTACCCGAGTAGTGTATACGCGTCGCATGCCAAATGGCGAAGGAACAAACTTGAAGAGGTAGAAAAAATTCCATGTGTATATAATTATAAACTGCCAAAGCACGTAAGAAAAGTTATCATTCTCATCGACAATTAATAGTTTTTTCGATACACGGGTGATCTCGCTCTAATAAGCAAATGCGACAAGAGGGAGACATTCGCTCTCTGTTGCACTTGCACGTTCGGACGTAAGTGCGATAGAGAGGGAAAACTTCGTTGGCTGTTCACGATAGCGCCCCTGGGCCTTTACTCCGAACTTCGTATACTGCCGTGCCGTCTCTTTCAGTCTCGTATAATTATGCAAGATATTTTTGAAATCGTAAACTTAGTACCTATTTAACATGTGAAATTTCCCTTGTGACCTATTTGGAGAATAAATTTTTATTTGATTGTTTTATTTTCGAATAACATGCTATAATTCCTCAAACATGCAATGAAATATTGACGTGATGTTCGTTATAACAGGCTGCGAAGTATCAAGTTTCGGGTGCGGCGCAACGAGCGGCCCATAATGAAATTACATACAAACATTGCCGGCCTAGGCCTAAGTGACCTGCCGCGTTAACACTCGGCCGGCAATCCCCTATTTCGCGGCCTCTGCAGTAATGTACGTACGTATTACTTTACATAATTACCAAAATAACCCAATTAATATCACAGAAACGTAAATCGAGGCGAGTTTCATATGAATTAGTTACCATTACGGTTTCTAGACACGGGGCCCACATTTTAAATTAATTATAATCATTATTTAATGAGCATTCCTTAAAATTTATGTACATGTTCCTTACAATAATGGTTAATTATTTGGTTAAATTTGCTATTAAACCGTACTGAAGTTGTAATTTATTTCTGTACCACAATAATTAGCCCATTATTATTCTCAAAGTAGAGACACCATGTATGCAAATTAAAATAATGGTTAAGTAGGTAATTAGGTAACTTCAGTGGTAGTACTCAATTAAGTATTGATTTTATAAAAACAGTATATAAGTATACGTGTATTTTTTTACAATATTTGCGAGACAAACTTACACAAATGAAATGGACATATATTTACCTCAATAAAGTACTTGGTCCTTCTACTTTTTCACGACCAATTTTCTATTACAAAAATCTATGATATGTATTGAATTAGTGTTCAAAAATAGGATTTCGAAATAGTACCTGCACCTAATAAAAGTAATTTATAGGTAAAACTACTTCAATATTAACATATTGCTGTAAAAGGTGGGTAACACAGTGATAAAAAAGGTTAGGTTAGGTCCTTCAAAGGTTAGCTGGAAGAGATCCATCATAGGGGTAAGTTCGTCTTTGTACTCTAATCTTATGTAACATGTATATTGTTTTAACCTGTTATTGTGTACAATAAAGTGCTTACATACATACATATGTATGTATGTTATTAAAAACCCTAATCTAACAAACCGCTACCAGTAGGTAACGTTCCCAAAATGCTGGCCGCATTGCCACGTTGGATGGTAATGCTCAATCTTTGTGCCAGATAAAGCCAGCATTTTGGTCACGTGTTGCGTCGACCAGACGCCCAGATGTATGTTATTTAGAAAGAGGTTTAATTGCAGTATCACTTCCGATAGTTTTGGTTATTAACGAACCACAGCTAATATCCACAAATCGAGTAACCCCGCTCCGCTTATTTCCAACTACACTCTACAATGCGATTAATATTTAATGTAATAAAAATAGTAATCGTTTGAACACTAAATCAGTTGTAAGCCTACGAGTATTTTCATACAAATGAATAAAGGGTAAGTTATTAATACCTATATTGAGTTAAATATGAATTTACGTGTAGTTTATTTTTGAAAGAAATATATTTCTCGTAGAATAGGTGTTCAGTTTCAAATGTACCCGTGTGTTAAGGGTAACTATTATTTATTTCAAAAACCGACACTTGCGTGTCGGACCACGTACAATGAAGGGTTCCGTACCAACACCTACTAGTCCACATGTAAACTCACTATCCAATATATTGAATCTAAAAAAGTCGTATCTTCATAGGGAACGCACGGCACTTACGCTTTTGTTTGGGCAAGACAACAAAAAGCGTGAAACCTATATTGTTCAAACCAAAAATCGTTGAAAGTGTTTACTAATGCACACCACCTCAATTTTTTTCAAAATTTTAATCTTTATAGTTTGGAAATTAGGGGGGGGGGGACACACACTTTCTATGACTTTGACAGCTAATATCTCACCAACGGTTGACTTAAATGGACAAGTTTTTTTAGTAAACTCCATATCATTTTTAAAGGCCTATCCATCGTTACCCCACACGACTATGTGCATTCAATTTTTTTTTTCATCCACCGGTTACATGTTACATGTATGGAGTGCCCCACCTAATTTAATATTTTTTTGTAACTTCACATCACTTTTATGTAGCGGTTCATAGAATGCACCTTCCTACCAAATTTCATTATTGTAGTGCTTATAGTCTCCGAGTAAATCGGCTGTGACATACGGACGGACGGACGGACAGACATGAAGAATCTATAAGGGTTCCGTTTTTGCCATTTTGGCTACGGAACCCTAAAAAAGTAAATAGGTAACATAAGATATTTAGCAATTATACAACGGTAGATAGTGGGCGATCTTATTACTAAGCAGCGATGTACTAATATTGCATGACAAACATCATGTGAGGTCAGGACTTAGGTTTTTTTTAAACAATGCCAATGGAGAACAAGCGTACGGTCCATCTGATTGTAAGCGGACACAGCAGGCTATAGAAGCCCGCAACTCCAAAGGAGTCACTTACGCGTTGACGACCCTTTATAAAATTTGAGGATGGACTATGTTGACAGCAGAAGGGTCACATTTCGGTCCCTCGCCCTCAACACAATGCATCCTCGGGAGCCCGGGACCTTGCTCACCTCCAGGAACACAACATTACATACTTACCATGAGGCTCCTCTGCAGGGTGCCTCGGCGCCCATGCACATACATTACAGGAATCTCTAGATAAATGTGAGAAAAAACAGAAAAAAGCACTACATACTTGTACAGTAGATAATGTTATTATGGGTGTGGTCTATTTGCAAGGCGGAGGTACTTCCCCAGTTGGGCTGCCCCAAATTCAAGCAAGATGACATTTTGCTGTGCCCTACCTCTTTTTATGAACCTGCTTTATAAACCGGGCCCAATAAAGCGATAGGAGTGCATGGCCAGGAAACACCTTCCACACGACCACGCGTGTGGTTTGAAACACTAGAATGCACTAAGAGTTTGCGCTCCAGTGAGATTGGTTGAGCGGTTTCAACCGAATCTGAGGCACACCTCCCAGGAGCTCGATTCCACTCACAAGTGGGATCGAGCTACTCCAGAGTCCAAAGAAACTCAGCTAGGCCCAACCTGGGTCGGACTGAATCTACGCGGTGTGCGGCGGTACCGGGACGAGTAGGGATTAGCCCTACCTCTCTAACAAGCATGGTTATAGAGCGAAATTCGGTAACGCGCGAGAGGGGCTCCAGTACGTTCAGTGTGGGATTCTGGAGTCCCCAAGTTTTCTAGACGTAAAAAAGGTGGTTCGTAAAGCTCCGTCTATCCATTTTTTGGTCTGAACCCAAAACTATATTTTGTACAGCATTATGGCCACGTGTAAATAATCGATTGCCGCCATCATCTACTCGTAGTCTATTAGCTAGTAAACTTCATAGTTTGAAAATTAGAAAGGGGGGACACTACTTATGACATTGACAGCTAATTATCTCACCAACGGTTGACTTAAATGGAAAAGTTTTTAAAAACCTTTATATCATTTTTAAAGGCCTATCCATCGATACCCCTACTGACTGTGTGCGTTGAAGTTTTTTTTTCATCCACCGGTTACATGTATGCCCTTGGGGCATTGTACCGAGGATGCTAGCAGCATTTCCTCGCTGTATCGCAATGCTGATACGTTGTGCGAGGAAGTCGCTAGCTCTTCGGTCACCAGTTACGTCAACTAAACGCTTCGCGATTTCAGTAAATGACTTGTGCGCGCGGGACCCCATGGCTTGGTCCATGGGGTCCCGCGCGCACAAGTCATTTAGTTTCGACACCAAAAGGTACAAAATTGTACTCTCTCTCTCTCGCTTTTACTGTAGTTCGTTGGAGGTGGGGCGGTACCAATGTGTCTACACAGGTAGCATCCCACACCAACATCCGTCCCAAACTCCAAGATTTATCCTATGTTATATATTATTCCACTTTCCCAATTTTGCTGCTATTTGAAAGCTTATCAAAATTGACCCTAATTGACTTAAAAATCAAACTCAAATTCTCATCCAACTCAGGTGCAAAAGTTCTTAATCAACAGCTGTTCTCGTATTCATAACAGCGATATCGTCTCTTACGATCCATAAAAAGACGAAGCTGCTGTATATAATAATCACGCATATTTAGACCAAGATGTATAATGGATGAATGGTGAGACGAGTTGAGACAGGTTGAAAATGGCAGCTGTACTCAGTTATTTAACTCATCAATCATCAGTTTAGTGACTCCGTCAATAAGTTTTGTTTCGTCCTGAAATTCTTGACGGTGACGGATGACCCGATATTTAAATTCGGCGAATGATTTTTGCATTAAAACAGACTGTTTGACCTTGACCTTCAAATAAAACAAAAGCCGGTCTCCAGCAAGTCGTGGCCAGGGACCGATACCGGTATTTTTAAAAAACCCTGAATTAGCCCAATATTTTGGAATATTTTTGCTCTTTACGTAGGGCTGAATCATGTATTTAGGTAACAACGTCGTATTATTAGATTGTCCCATTAAAAACGAAATAATGAACCGGTGACCGTAATAATACCGGTATTTTTCTATGTAGAAAATACCGGTATCCGATCCCTGGTCGTGGCACAACTTGTGTGTTGGATCACGCACCATGAAGGGTTCCGTACCCTTACTAGTCCGCATTTAAAACCACTATCCAATGCATTGAATCTAAAAAGGGTGTCTTCATAGGGAACTCACGGCACTCACGACATTTCGTTTGAGCAAGTGGCACAACTTGTGTGTTGAATCACGCACCATGAAGGGTTCCGTATCAACCACTAGTCCACATTTAAAACCACTATCCAATGCATTGAATCTAAAAAGGGTGTGTCTTCATAGAGAACTCACGGCACTCACGACATTTCGTTGAGCAAGGCAGTCGGCGACAAGTCAAAAACGGTTAGATCCACCCGATTCAATACAATAGAGAACATGCATCATTTTTTTTCATGATGCCATTCGAACCAGTTTTAAGAGGGGAAAAAATGTGTATAATAGTACAAATACAATTAGAACAACATAAAAGATAAAAATGGATTTCAAAGTATCTACAGCATAAATTCCGAGCGCTTAAAACTCCCATACTAATTGAGGATAGTATGTGACGTCATAATACCATACGCCCGTCGTATTACCATTGTATGGAAAAACGAGTAATTTATTGTTTTGGTCGTGAAATATTGCGTTATCATTACATAGTATAAAACAAAGTCGCTTTCACTGTCCCTATATCCCTATGTATGCTTAAATCTTTAAAACTACGCAACAGATTTTGATGCGGTTTTTTTTAATAGATAGAGTGATTAAAGAGGAAGGTTTATGTGTATAATAACATCCATTAAATATGGCACCCGTAATATGATAAAACATAAGAATCCTGATAGTGGGTTTTATTTCATTTTTAGTCAATAAAAAAATTACACAATTTTTTGAAACTTTCAAGTGTCAAAGATTTTGAACATTATTTATCAATTTACTGTTTTTTTTTCTATTGTCGTTGAATGTATTTATTAATGTACATAACCTCGGTTTTTTTACAATATTAAACTTTATGGTTTGAAAATTAGAGGGTTGTAAAAAGTGTGTCCCCACTTTTTACGACTTCACAGCTAATATCTCACCAACGGTTGAGTTAAATGGAAAAGTTTTTTAGTAACCTCTATATTATTTTTAAATACCGGACAAGATTATGAACGTTGAAATTTTTTTTTCATCCACCGGTTACATGTATGGAGTGCCCCCTACATGTAACCGGTGTATGAAAAAAATATACTAATTTAATATGTTTTTGTAATTTAACATTACTTTTATGTAGTGATTCATAGAATACACTTTTCTACCAAATTTCGTAATTTTAGTGCTTATAGTCAGGGTTTTTAGAGTTAAAACGACCGCACGAACGAGCGACCGCTTTAGCCTAGTTGGTAGTGACCCTGCCTTCGAAGCTGGAGGTCCCGGGTTCGAATCCCGGTCAGGGCATTTATTTGTGTGATGAACACGAATATTTCCTGAAATTTTTTCGAATATTTTATTTATTTTATTTTAATTTTTTTCCTGAGTCTTGGATGTTTTCTATATATTTAAGTATCTATTTATCTATATAAGTATGTATATCGTCACTTGGTACCCATAGTACCTATACAAGCTTTGCTTAGTTTGGGACTAGTTTGATTTGTGTAAGGTTGTCCAAAAATATTTATTTATTTATTTAAAAATAAGTTATAACAATTTTGCGGTATAAACACATTGGGCACGTGATACTAAATTCTACTTTAATTAGTTCACTATCCGAAAGATTTGGTTTGTTTCATCATCATCATCATCATCATTCAGCCGGAAGACATCCACTGCTGGATATAGGCCTCCCCCAAGGAGCGCCACAGCACACGGTCGCGAGCCACCCGCATCCAGCGACTCCCCGCTGCCTTGACCAAGTCATCAGTCCACCTAGTGGGAGGCCGTCCAACGCTCCGTCTTCCCGTGCGAGGCCGCCACTCGAGAACCTTTCTTTGCTTTGGTTTGTTTACATTTAATTAAATATTTATCCAAATGGAGTGTAATCACTTGTTTCCTCTATAGTTAGCTTGTATCCTATACACGTGTTAATGTAACTACATTATTCCATACAATACCTGTACTATGAATTATCTCAACAGTATTTTTGTATAATCAGTGTGCTTATACTGCATTATATATATATTTTTTCTTTATTGTTTTAGGAGCATTTAATCGCTTAAGATTACATCAGTTCCATTGTACCTTAACCTAAGTTACTAACATGTGGGTAGCATCTAACTTCGTATGGTACCATATTGAGTAAGGTATTCTATTACATATAAATAAATCAACTTAGCCTCCTCTGAGACCGGTGCAGCTAATATACATTGAAATGCACCTACATCGAACTTGTTGATATTTATTGATTTGATCAATTTTTGCCTATGACTTTCATTCTGTACACATTATATATTAATTTACAACGTTATTAGTACAATCGACAATCGATAATTGCTTCAAGAAGCCTACCTACTTTTTAATTTTCCCTCTTGAGGCACTGCTCCCACCGCCAGCGAGTAACGAGTAATCTCATAGTAATTCTACTCGCTTGAGCGAGAAAACGAGTAGAATTACTATGAGAGTACTCGCTGCTCGACGGCGGTGGGACCAGTGCCTCAAAGGCGACCGCGGAAAAGGCAAACGGATTAGTTACACATATCGGCCACCGCTCCGCGGCGCCACTGTCTACGTGCCTACGTTATCGGTATCGCCACTGTTTAAGAGTCCTTATCAGTTAAAAAACGCTCATCTATTTAGGCCGTTTTCTGTATGAATTGACACGTATCTTGACGTTTTCTCTTTACTATCTAGAACAGGACCTAAACAACCTAATGTCGCAAATTTAAAATATATTTTTTGGATTGTTCATTAAGAAATATCGTTTCACACAAACGTGGTCGTGTCGGAGGTTTCCCCTGTATTTTCCCCAGGCCACTCTCCAACCGCACACTCTTATCGCTTTATTGGGTCCGGCTTATAAGGCAGGTTAAAAAACGCAATAGGTACTACAAAGTTATTTCGACAGACTCTTTTCCAAACTATGGCCACATAGCCTAGGTCGGTATTCGTGAATAAAACAAACTAAATCTATTCCCACACAAACCTTCACCTATATCCAAATTAATTACAATAGATCCAATAGAAATCTCCGGGAAATCGCATCAATTTGGGTCTAGGATTAACGCGGGCAACAATTTGTAAGGGGTCGCAATGATTTATCTCTTCCTATTTTAACACTTATATGTATAGGTACAGATAGTAATTTTCAATTTACATTTTGGACTATAAAAAAACATATATGAGAATATTTGAAGTCCCACGTCTTTTTATGATTTTGATTAAAATAAATAAATATTTGTGGACAATCTTACACAAATCAACCTGGTCCCAAACTAAGCAAAGCTTGTACTATGGGTACTAGGCGACGATATACATACTTATATAGATAAATATTTACTTAAATACATAGAAAACATCCAAGACTCAGGAACAAATATTCGTGTTCATCACACAAATAAATGCCCTGACCGGGATTCGAACCCGGGACCTCCAGCTTCGAAGGCAGGGTCACTACCAACTAGGCTAAAGCGGTCGTCATTCGATCGACTAGTTTAGGGTCGATTAGTTTGTCTAATATGTTTTTTTTATGTTATAGGGAGCAAAAGAGCGACGGATCGCCTGATGGTAAGCAATTACCGTCGCCCATAAACACCTCACCAGAGGAGTCGCAAGTGCGTTGCCGGCCTTTCAGAAGGGAATACACTCTTTTCTTGAAGGTTTGAAGGTCATATCGGTCCGGAAATACCGCAGGCGACAGTTCATTAATTTACTACTTATTGTGATAATTTGATGGGTTTCTATCTATATAACTGACTGGGTAATTATTTTTCACTTATTTTTGTAGTTTCATTAACTCACCATTGTATGTCCCGTAAACTTTAATTAATGCACGAACATCAACAATTTGTTTTACTGTTGACTTTATTCTCTGCAATTAACTTTTGTGTGTTTCATGTACATACATACTTGTTTATTATAAATTATAATTGCTATACTATCTTATTTTCAATTGTAGTCGTGAATGTATGTAGCAGGCCCGCCATTTTTGGACGCACCTTTTGACAGTTGGACATTCATGTGACGGCCCGACGTGACATGATGGCGGTGTCAAGTTGTAATAGGTCGCGTTCAATTTTTAGGCGAAGCGTGCTACACACACCGTCATTAACAACCTAGGTTTCGTCGGAAGATCAGTGCCAGCTCCCTGAGTCGGCATTACGCTGAGGCGAAACCTTTTTGCGGCGATTCCTCGTTTTTTTTTAAATTACATTTATTTATCTATATTTTATGTTTGTATCGTCACGAATAAATGTTTTGTTCACGAACGATGTAACATTAAGGGATGCCTCGATTAGGTTAGCCACGCCCCCCGTGAAAAAGACACGCTTGTGTCTTTCGCGCACTACAAAACGGGATGCAACACCCTTCGGGAATGGCTTTTTTAGACAATTCTCGATAAATATCTGACTGTGTGCAGTTTTATCAAATTTCCTCTTGACAGAGTTTAGATAAGGTAAAATACCATCATTTTAACTTAATTGTGTCGTTTAATAATGGGTTGTTTTAGTAGGCTGAGTAAAAAGAGGAAAATAAAGACTCAACTTTGACATTTTTTCTATCGAGGAAATTTTAAGCAATCATGTTTTGGCTATAGTCAGAAACATAGCCATATAGTCAAGAATCATATATCTGAAAATCAATCCTTATTGTTTCCTACTGTGTCTTTCGCGCACTATAAAACGGGATGCAACACCCTTCGGGAATGGCTTTTTTAGACAAATCTCGATAAATATCTGACTGTGTGCAGTTTTATTAAATTTCCTCTTGACAGAGTTTAGATAAGGTAGAATACCATCATTTTAACTTAATTGTGTCGTTTAATAACGCGTTGTTTTAGTAGGCTGAGTAAAAAAGGAAAATAAAGACTCAACTTTGAAATTTTTTTCTATCGAGGAAATGAGCAATCATGTTTTGGCTATAGTCAGAAACACAGTCATATAGTCAAGAATCATATATCTGAAAATCAATCCTTATTGTTTCCTACTGTGGGCAGAACAGTGTTTCAAAAACGCGATATTTCTCGTTGCACAGCCTTAATTAGCAAAATGTAATAGGTATTATTTCCATCCTCCCTTTATTACTTGGGACCTATTATGGTCGCGTGATAGCTTGATAAACCGCAAGATAAAAGCATCTGTTATTTTTTATCGAGTGATATCAGAAAGTGACCGATGCTTTATCTCATCGTTTATCACGACCATAATAAATGGCCTGGTGACGCAAACAAAATGTTTCGTCTTACCTTTATCACACGATAAACTATACAATCTATAAATTTTAAACAAATGTTTCGTCTAATCGTACGTATCTCAATACAGCAATTCGTATCATACTGTTTTAACCAATTATTGGAAAGAACAATGCCCTGTTCTTGCGTAACATACGTGACAAATATTTCTGTTGTATGAAGATGCAGTGTATATAATAGATACGGGTATAATATTTTTTTATACGACTTTCGAATTGGGGACCTTAAGTTTTTTAGAGTGGCCCGTATTATTATTTTTGTTGCCTTTGAATATAGAGCTCAAAACTATTGCCGTTTATTTGTTATTAAGTATCCTTTTTGAGAAATATTTTTTGAATCTAATCTTTGACATACCACACGTTTGGAGGCATAAATAGGATCGTGTCTTGTTCTGCTGCGAAACAAATATACATATAATTAATTTGAGCGCCTGAAGCGTAGTAATTCTTTAGCACATGAAGCGAGTTTACAAAACAAAAATACATGCGAAGTGATTAAATTACAAACATTTATTTAATAATTCCACCTATTCCGTGAAGAAGGTTATATTAGAGCTAATTTTCAATGAAATTTAGAATGAAGGAAAAATTGAAAAATTTAGGCACCGAGCAGGATTCGAACCTGCGACCTCCCGGCACTCGCGGCCAGTCGCTCTAGCCAACTGAGATATAGGTGCAATCGCTACCCAGTTCCAAATTCATCAACCGTTCCTTCGTGTTAAGCAGACATGATGAATGATGTGTGATTTTGAATATGGAGATTTTGACAAAAATACTTGCAATTTCATGGTAAAAAAGCCTTTTTCTGATAACAAATGAACCACCTAGGTAGGTAACGGTTATTTTAAACTAAAAAACATGTCTAGGTCACAACTTCACAAGTCAAGCACTCACTAACAACTCCATACGTTTTACTTGACCCCAGTTCTTAACAACTACGGTAGGCAGATATCAAAGTACAATCAAGAGCCGTTTCGGGGGCCGTTAGCGTCTAGCTAGATTTAACCCCCTATTTCAGACTTTTATTATGCTCTGATGTCTTGACCCACCACATATTGAGATTTTTTTTGTCTTTGTTAATAATATATAATGGTTATTTACGTACACTAGGTACATTTGGATCCTAGAAAGAAAAAAACAAACAGTTTAGTGAGCTACTGCGCTCATTTTAAACTTTTTAGCAAAGCCATCCAAGCCTTTATATTTTTTTTATATGAAGAATAGGTATAACAAAAAATTCATTTAATATGTTAGCTTAGAAACAGCTCACATTTATTGCATGCATTTAGGTAATCACAACCTTTAAACATATTAAGATTTGATCGTCTCTAAAAACCAGATTGCATGGCACTACTAATAAACTTAAGTGGGTCTTTCTACTTTTCCATGACCAGTTTTCTATTACAAAAAAATCTATGATATTTATTGAATTAATGTTCAAAAATAGGATTTCGAAATAGTACCTGAACCTAATAAAAGGAATTTATAGGTAAAAATACTTGAATATTAATATATTGCTGTAAAAGTTGGGTAACACAGTGGTAAAAACCATTTTTTTCATACAAATAGTGAGACATCCCCTTGGATGTCTCACCATTCACAGTGGTCCTTACCACTGAGTTACTCGATTTATGGATATTAGCTGTGGATCGTTAATTACCAAAACTATAGGAAGCGACACTGCAATTAAAGCTCTTTCTAAATAACATTAAAAAATATGAAGTGAGGGCCAAGTATTCAAAAATCGGCATTTAAAAAAAGTGTCTTGAAATTATGTACATGAAAAAGTAGAATGGCCCAAGTACCTCCAGCTAATTCTTGATACTTTCAATTTTATTGTAGGTAAACAATATGTGACAACTAGTTTGACGTTTTCGAATCACTGTCACATCTACATCGTCGGCTATCTACGCATCTTCACACCCACACATAAACGTGAACATAAATATTAATCGTGCATATTGTGGTGTCACTGCGCACTCCAGTCTGGTATCAGGGTACCTACTATGTGGTGTGGCTAGCAGGAAAAGAAATACAGTTCAGATAATTAGGTATATATGAATATAGTTATTTATTTAATTCTCCCAAAGTCAGCAAAACTTTATTAAAATCAAGGTTAAAAGGTATAGATAAGCTGTCGAATGGCTAGTTAAAATTAAGGATATTCACTCAATAATTACCAACGAGCATGTACAGTTATCTTTTGATCAGTTTAAATTACTGGTGAATTATAATGTAAACCTCATAAACATTTGTTAAATGTTAGATTTAAGTAAATAGGTTAAGTTAAAAGCACTAAAAATGGGCGTATCTCGCCATCAAACGTCACAGTTTAGCGAGTTTTATTGTGGTGTAATAAAATGTATTTTTCTGTTTATTAAATAAATTTTAAAAAATATATATTTCGAACCGTGAGATCTTCTAGGAGATAGTACGATTGCCAGTATTGTTTCACTTTTAGCACCACCCAGGGGTCACGTGTAGGGTTAGTCCCTACGGACTTGGTGCAACTACGACCCCCGTGAATATAGTAACAAAATGAAATTTACGACGAAGGTCTAAGAGTTTAGTTTTCCTTGGGCTAAAACTCGTGACTACGCCAAAGCTTGTATGTCTACTATCACCGGCGGCCGGCTTCTTCTTTTGTTTCCGGGGCCCAGGCCGGCAATGTTCTGTGAAATTCCATTAAGGGCCGTTCAGTGCGCCGCACCCGAAACGTACTTTGCAGCCTGTTATAACGAACATAACGTCAATTGCATTTTTGAAAAAATTATTTTCATCTGCACTCTTATGGTGCTATCCATACAATTGAACAATAGGGTTCCATCTCACCTTGTCAAAGGCCATGTAACAATTGAATTGAACTAGCATTGTACGTGTAACAGATTGTATCCAATTTGTCAATAAAATGATTTGGATGATTAAATTATACCGTGAGGGCAATGGGAGACAAGTTTCGTAATCCAATTTGGTATGTTTAGAGGTCATTCTCAAAAAAATATTGCGTTTCAACTTCTGTCCGTACCTGTCTGTAGTCTAGTGACAAAATTAAAGTCAGTAAACAAATTATAAATATCAAGAATAGAGTATATGTTCGATTCACTTTTGCCGATTCTGAGACTGAATTTTGAGACTGATCTTGGCCAGCAGTGGGACATTATAGACTCTTAAATAAAATAAAAAAGGGGTTTATAGCAAGCTTTACATAGAGAGTAATCGGGGGAAAATCTAAGGGAAACCTCCGACATAATTATAACCTCCGGATAACCAGAGAGGTAGGGCACAGCAAAATGTCATATTGCTCGAATTTGGAGCAGCCCAACTGGGGAAGTACCTCCACCTTGCAAAAGACCACAGCCAGAATAACATTATCTACTATACAAGTATGTAGTGTTGTGTTCCTGGAGGTGAGCAAGGTTGCCAGAGCTCCCGAGGATGCACTGTGTTGAGAGCGAGGGACCTTTTGTCCCTTCTGCTGTCAACACAGTGAATTCTCAAATTTCTTAAAGGGTCGGCAACACGTACGTGACTCCTTTGGAGTTGCGGTCGTCTATAGGCTACGGTGGCCGCTTACCATCAGGTGGACCGTACGCTTGTTTGCCACCGGCGTTGTATAAAAAAAGTTTGCACTTCGGTGAGATTGGTTGGTGAGCTGTGTTGATGACCCTGCATATGTGTTAGCTTGTTATTCTTCTGGAGTCGCTTTGTCCATAGGTTTGCCAACATCGTTGTTAATAGTAGATTGTATGACAAGGGTCTAAAATGAGCCATATTACCACGAGATAGTTATTTTCCCGAACAAAGTGAGGGAAAATAGTTCGAGGGGTAATATGGCTTTTAGACCAGAGTTATAAACTCTACTTTTCACTTAGATTGCGAGAAAATAAATAAACAAAGGTTAGCCATCCAAAATTAACAATTAATTCCACGGCGAACTTGTATGTAATTTGGCAGCATGTTTTTTTTTCTAAACTACTTTCATGCTTTGACACGCAAAATAGACACCGCGGTTCGCGCGCAGCACATTCACGCGCAAAAAAGCAGACTCACCTTCCATTGAGCGCTTCAAAGCGTTGCTCGAACGAACTAATCACTTTTATAATTATTGCGAAATAGGGACTACTACAAACTTAATCTTTAGACTCTTTAGAGAAATGAATTCTGTTTTCTCATTGGTCGATTTTAGTAAAGCTGTATTCTGGTTTGTTAATACCCAATACCAAATATTTTATAAAGAGTTAAATTAGTGTTTTGTGATTGGTGGATTTAATAGGTTAAGTATTATGATTGGTCTAAATTGAATGTTTTGTAAATCATAAATATGTATTCATATTTTCCCTAGGGGTTAAATGTACTACTTTAGCCTCGCTTGACAAGTTCAATATGATACACTTTTCGAGCATAAGAAGTGAAAAAAAGTTTTTTAATGAAAACGTAAAGTGCCCATAACCCATTAATGTAATATTTGTTAAGCACCGATAACTAAGGAGGTAGATCCTTTTAAGAGACCCGTCCATCTTCGGACAGGATATTAAAGTTCCTCAACTCGTAAAGAGGAGTTTAAAAACAGGGGCCGGGGTATGGGGTTAGGATCCAGTTGAAGCGGTTGGAAATGTAGTGGAGATTGTTCCATCTGTCATAGACCAATGACTTAATCCTACAATTTACGCAACGGTTATATAAAGAGACTCATTAAAACACGAGTGTGATTTTTGAAACTCGGAGGCGAGTCATGATAAAATTACACGAGGGTGATCTGTGTGTGTATATTAAAAAGCTACTAGTTTATGTACTTACGGTTTTTGAACACATTAAAGGCAAGACTAGGTAGGTATCTTAGAATTGTTTCATGCAAAAATACGCTGAATTTACAACCATTCCCAACATTACAGATCAGCTCAGCGCAATGACGATGATACTCTTAGCACAGGCACTTAGCCGCTGTAATTCTTTTTTGTTTATTTTATTTTAAAAAATACTGTACTGGCGTTATATTCCAGCTGTTAACACCAGTACATATTGTGCCATAATGAAAGTTATATATATAAGAGTTCTTATCAGTTGAAAAACGCTCATATATTTAGGCCATTTTCTGCATGAATTGATTTGAACATTTTTTCGATGTTACTATCTAGAACAGGACTATTGAGACCTTATGACATAAACATTTAATGTATTTTTTGGATTTTTTATTAAGAAATAACGTTTCAAACATCACTCCAAATCGACCATTTTCAACCTAAAATCTAGTTTTTTCCGCTTAAATTCTACTACACACAATAAAATCAAAAAATGGCTATGTCACTATCTTAAACTTTAATAAAATCATCGTAGCTTTTAATCACTTTATTGGTATTATCAATACTTTTGTCGTAATTTGAAATCAAAACATTTTAAAACTTACACTTAATGAAAATGATAGCTGGCTAAATGACAGCTGTCACCATGCCCAACTATTTTAAACGCAGTGATTATCATAATCATCATATTAGTAGCCGAAAGATGTCTACTCATGGACATAGGCCTCCCCTAAAAGAGTGCCGCAATGTCCAGTCCTGCGCGCCTGCGCATCCAGCGGACTCCCGCGACCTTTACCAGGTCATTCAGTCCGCCTTGTGGGGGGGTCCACCCACGCTGCGCTTTCCAGTATATGGTCGCCACTCGATTACCTTCCCGCCACAACGGCCATCGGTTCTACGTTTTTTTTGAACCTGATTATGGCTTTATAGGCCAGGCCCTATAAAACAATATGAGTGTGAGGTTGGAGAGTAGCCTGGGGAAAATCCAGGGGAAAACCTCTGATACGACCACGCGGGTAGTTTTGAAAATTGAAATACTCTAAAAGTTTGCGCTCCAGTGACATTGGTTGAGCGGTTTAAACCGAATATGAGGTGTGAGTGGAATCGAACTACTGTGAGTTTTGTCGCTGGTTCATTAAACCTAGCCTAGCTGAGAAGAGTCCAGCAAGAAACTCAACTAGGCGCAGTTCTGTACGTGCAATGTGCCGCACCCATTAACCACTTGTGTTTGGCGAACGGATATTAATGTAAAACTGTATCTAACTTTTTTGGTAAATAAATAAAAAAAAACTTAAGTTTAGCGATTCAGAGGGATATAGGCTACTTTAGTTCTGCTGCAGATGGCCTCATTTCCAGGGCTTGGAACCGGTTTTTACTATTGGAAATATCTCCTAAAGTAACTTCTCATATCTCCATTTTTATTTTAAGATTTGCTTTTGATAGCCTTCATCTATGGAATAAATGATTTGAAGTGCGAAAAAATATGGTAAAACGCACTTAACCGAAATTTTTAACCGGTTAATTGTACGAAGACGAAACCGGTTTCCGAGCCCAGCAGGCGAATCACGTAACTTTATGTACTAACGGTAGATAGATTTTACTGTCAATTTTGAAGTATAAATGTATGAGGTGACAATTAAAATTTGACATTAAAATCTACCTAACGGTAGTAAAAAAGTTACGTGATTACCCCGCTGACAGTTAAAATTTGACATTAAAATCTATCTAACGGTAGTAAAAAAGTTACGTGATTACCCCGCTGCTCATTTCTGATAATAATACACATTATAATACTATCGCGATTACTTGAGCCCCACCCTTACGAGGATCCGCGGTCTCCCAGGTGTGGTTTACGATCCCAACTTAGTATTAAGGGTATGAACAGTGCTCACAATTTTTACAACTTCAGCAATGCGCATTCGATGCGCGCCGTTTTGCATGGTAACTTTGTAAATAAAGGTGAAATTAGTTTGGGCTGTAAAACGGGCTTAAAAAACATCGCGAAGACTTTAAATTATTTTGACCGGAAGCGTGCGATAAGGAAGCATTGTTTAGACCGTAAGGCATTCTTAAATTTTGAAATGCCTTGTTTAGGACTCTATAAATAAAGTCATTAGATGCCTTTGGTTATATACAAACGTAACTTTCATTTCTCATGCCCGAAAAGTATCATATTAGGCTTATCAAGCGGTGGAAAATATGAATACATATTTATGATTTACAATACATTATTATGTCATGAGGAGGGATGAAAGCCATGTAACAAGAAGAGTATTAGATATGAATGTGGATGGATGGAAGAAACGAGGTAGGCCAAAAAAGGTGGATGGATTGTGTGAGAGATGATATGAATAAGGATGTGAATGAAGAGATGACGAATGACAGAGATGTATGGAAGAAAAAGACATGCTGCGCCGACCCCAAATAAATGGGAAAAGGGCAAGCGAATGATGAATACATTCTAATTTGATGAATCAAAATACTTTTACTATATTAAATCCACCAATCAGAAAACACATCGACAGCCAATCAGAACGTTTGGTTCTTTTTGGTACTTACTTTATTCAACTAATTTCACTATTTTAGTCATTTACTGAAATAGTGAAGCGTTTGGTTGACGTAACTGGTGACCGAAGAGCTGGCGACTTCCTCGCACAACGTGTATTGCGATACAGCGAGGGAATGCCGCCAGTATCCTCGGTATAATGCCCCAAGCGCCTGTTTTAGTTGTAATATTGTTTAAGCTATTGTTATTTAAATGTTATTGCCACCTGTAAATCAATAAATGTTTATATGCATTTAACTATTAAAAACATTAGCCCCCTTATTCATAAAACTTAACAAACCTCTGCTAACTAAAATGTCTGTTGTCACTGTCTCACAAGCATGTGTGTCAAAGTGACAGATAAGGACAAACGAACTTTAGCGGCTAGTTAACTAATATAGGTTTGATAGACGTTTATGAATACTGGGGTAGGTCTTTTTTCGTCCCTATTTCAATTACTATGTATCTGAGTAAAAACATTAAAAAAAAAACTTGCCGCCGTATACTCATTGTATTTTATTATGAATTGTGGGTGGATAATCTTTAATTCATTTTCTCGCAATCGAAGTGAAAAGTAGAGTGTATAACTCTGGTCTAAAAGCCATATTACCACTCGAACAATTTTTCCTCGCTTCGTTCGGGAAAATAACCATCTCGTGGTGATATGGCTCATTTTAGACCCTTTTCATACAATCTACTATTACATACATAAATGTACCCTACGTTTTGTCCTTTATTAACTTCATCATCATCATC
Organism: Epiblema foenella; assembly: GCA_963556455.1. Classification (NCBI taxonomy): domain Eukaryota; kingdom Metazoa; phylum Arthropoda; class Insecta; order Lepidoptera; family Tortricidae; genus Epiblema; species Epiblema foenella. Next base: position 16,211,998 of record OY747112.1, read on the forward strand.
ATCCAAGCGTTATCCCGGTACAGTTGCATCCTGAAAGACGCCTGGGGTCCGCTACCTAATCCCAAGATTTGGCGTAGACACTAGTTTTTACGGAAGCGACTGCCATCTGACCTTCCAACCCGAGGGGCAACCAGACCTTACTATAATTGGGCTTGTCAAGTGAGTGGGCAACTTGACTGTTAGAAGTTCTCCGCTTCGGCCTCTAACTTGGCTTAACGACAGCTCTCATAGACAACAGCCGGGATCAACGGCTTAACGTGCCTTCCAAATCACGGGAGCGCTCAGTTAATAACCACTCAAAGCGGTCACCCAGTAACTGACCTGGGCCGACGTTGCTTAACCTCGCATACCGCAATAGTTACGCGGGCGCCGCTGGGCCACGAGATTTATTACCTACATCATCATCATCATTATCATTTCAGCCGAAAGACGTCCACTGCTGAACATAGGCCTCCCCCAAGGCTTGCCATTTAGACCGGTTCTGTGCCGTTCGCTTCTACTGGATTCCCGCGACCTTCACCAGGTCATCACTGCTTGAGTGGCGTCCACGCACCGGAAGACGAGCTGTCGGTAGGCCTCCGACAAGGTGGAGTGATTACCTACATATTTCACATAAAACACTTTCCTATTTTGCTTTCATATAATGGGAACGAGAATTAGGACTAAACACGAATATCTTAATCTGCGTTCATTGAAAGACGGATAACGTATTTCCTGTGCGTGCCTCGTTTACAAATGATTTCGATTATCTGAATCAATCTCGGGATTGGGTTGGGCTCACCCCGTGTCGGGTTTGTAGCTATTGGACAGTTCCATGATTCGCAGGGTTAAGATAAGATGCAGGGTTAAGATCATGAATTCTAATATAAATACATACTTTATTTATTCTGTAAAAAGTCTTATTATAGATTTTATTATTTTCATGTTGACGTGTTATACATGTAGCTCAAAATATTTTATTATGATTCGTGTACCTACTTTATTACCTTTTATCTTGACGCTTAGAGACGTTATACATCTCTAACAAATCTCGATTGTTATTAGTTTCTTAGTCTTATTTTTGACATGTAACACTAGATTTAATTAATGATACTTTGATTATTGTATTATTTTTATTTGATGTACCAAGATAGATTTTGACTTGTAAAAGTGCCCTCGAGGCCTATTTGTAGAATAAATGTTTTGATTTTGATTTTCTATCTAGTTTATTGCCCAAAAATACTCTCCTCACCCTACTTTAATGAAAAATTAAAGCAGAGTTGGGTGCCACAGACTACTACAAAATTACAAATACATTATTGTTTCTTAGTCATTCTATGGTGCGTTCAAGTGAAACTTATGATTAAAATCAGTGCTGCCAACTTAATGCAACTTTGCTATAATTTTTATGTATTTATGCATAATTTATTATTTACTAATATAAATACATACATGTATCATCTTTTTTATGTTGTTTAATAAGTTTTATCTATTTTCGGATATATTTATCAAACGAAACAGTTAAGATTCGATCCGGATTTGAATTCAAGTTTAGGTCGGATGCCAAGTCTAGCAAATTAAAAAAAAAGAAACCATAAACAAGTGTCGTATTTTTGACGTTCCACCAAATTCCTAATTGAAAACGAAAACATTCAAGCTGCTAAATGATTTTATTACTTAAATAAAACGTTTTTTTGTGTTCATTAAATAAATATAGGTACGTTGATTCTTTTAAAAATCCACGAAGAAGTTATATAGCATTCCTGAAGAAATTGCGCCGGTAAGTTGCACAATTACTAAGGGAAAAGCGCATGAAAAGTCTGAAAAATACTTACTTTTTATTTGAAATGAGTCGTAGAAAAAGTATTGTATGCAACGGTGTATAATTCTGGTATAAAAAGGCACGTGATGTCTTTATGCCCTTTAACCCGCACCACTCGCCTTTTTATACCCTTCTTATACACACAGTTGTATAATATACTATTGTATTTGTATTAGTAAGGCACGGACATGTATAATGGTCTGATATATCTCCTATGTCTGAAAAATCATGAAAATTATCTGAAACAACTTTTAATAAGACCAAATTTTATTGACTGTCTTACCTTTGATAATAAAAAGATTGGTGATAAAAAGATTTCGATCGGTGCGATAAATTACTGACGCAGTCGCTGTTCGCTGTTGATCGCGTTTGCGTACCCATCGTAAGAGTTACGTTAGAAATTTTTCGGTACCGAAATAATACCGGTAGGCTACCGTTGTAATAAAGGTTTGAGTACACCTATGAAAAATAGCGATATCGTTATTTTATACCGGTAGCGTACCTCATGCAGATCTTTATTCAAAGATCTCAAAATACTAACCCTACCTTCACTTTATATTTTTGAGGTTTGCAAATTTACTAGATTACATCCTGATCTATTTACTAAATTAAGCAGTGTTTGTAAATTTAATGTCAGAGACCCTGAAAAACTTGTATTGCCAGACACTTATAAAACCAAGCTATGTAGCAAAAATAGTTATGCCATGGCAATCAAACTGTATAATAATTTACCAATTGACATAAGACGGCTTGCCCTAAAACCATTCACATCTGCATTACACAAATGGCTAGTAGACAAATGTTTTTACTCGATACAAGACTTTTTTACATATAATAATAGAACAAATTAATATAATAATAAATTGTAATGAAAAAAGGTAAAACGTGGTAATACTATTAGTCATAAGTTCGTAAATTTTGCATGTCCAAATGTTGGCGAGATGTGCTGATCCTTAACAAAGCTGTTCCACCTTATTGTTAACCATGCCTCAAGCAAATAAATTTCATTTCATTTCATTTATATTTCAACCGGTATAGTTCTACCTTTATAACGAAGCGGTATCGATATACAATACCGCTACCATACCGTACCGAAAACGGTCCCTGGTTTTCATATCGGAGATAAAGCCCGGACAGGCCACGCCCGCCGCCCAGCAACGAATACTGGCCAATTTGTCCGCCATTTCGGCCTAACGTGACGCGAATCATTCATCTCGCGCAAACACCATCTTGTCCTATCTACAGCTCCATCTAACTGAAGCTATTACATTTATAAGTCAGTACAGTAAGCCAAGAAAGTGGTCTACCATTTTTCGATTCTATTATTTGAAATCAGAAATCAGAAATATTTATTCGTGCAAAACACAAAAAGAACAAGAAAATAAATAAAAACAGAAGAACAAGGTATTGCACGAAATGGTTCTGTCTCAGCGTAGTGCTGGCGCGATTGCCAGCGCTGATCTTCCGACAGAACCATTAAGTGATTTCCCAGAAGGTAACACATTTAAATAAAAATAAACTAAAAATTAAATAATGAATGACATAATTAAACAAAGATAAAGTATACACAAGAAGCTATAACTACAATTAAAAGAACAGAGAAAAACAAGCGTAAAAAATAACAGAAAACAAGAACATAAATAAATTAAAGAACTAGACTCGATAATGCCCGATCCAGCAACCCGTCCAGCCGATGGGCGCGGAGTGTCGGGCCGAGCACTACCGTAGCCGTACAGTCAAGGGCATAAAGAAGTATACATTTTTGGACCTTATTTCAATGAAATAAGGTGAAAAAATGTATACATATTGGTGCCCTTGACTGTACATTTGGATATTATATACCTTTCCTCGTTCCAATTGTCTTCTACACGGAACTGTTCCCTATTCGTCCCGGTACCGCCGCACACTGGGTAGAATCAGTCCGACCCAGGTCGGGCCTAGCTGAGCTTCTTGCTGGACTCTCAGCTAGGCTAGGTTAGTGAAGCAGCGACAAAACTCCCAATAGCTAGATTCCACTCACACCTCGTATTTGTTTGAAGCGGCTCAACCAATCTCACAGGAGCGCAAACTCTTAGAGTATCTATTTATCTATATAAGTATGTATATCGTCACTTAGTACCCATAGTACAAGCTTTGCTTAGTTTGGGACTAGGTTGATTTGTGTAAGATTGTCCACAAATATTATTATTATTATCTTTTTTTATTTTTCGTCTTATTATTATTATTATTCCAGTGTTCCAAACCACACGCTTGGTGTGTTGGAGGTTTTCCCTGGATTTTCCCCAGGCTAATCTCCTACCGCGCACTCCTATCGCTTTATTGGGTCCGGCCTATAAAGCCACAGACAGGTTAAAAAAAAACGGAACTGTAATAACTCGAATCATTTTTCAGTGGAAAACAAATGAAACCACATCCGAACGTAGCATCTCAACTTACACAATAATCAAAAACTTCGATTTCGAAAATACGTGCAAGGAAAAAGTTAATAAAACATCTGAACACGGCTGTATTATAAGGACATAAGTACCACCTGAAAATATTATTAATATTGAATACCTAATAATATTAAATAATGCATTGCAGACTTCACTGTTCTCATTTGATTTTATTTTTTAGACTGACGCTCAGAGACCTTATACATCTCTGAGGATATTTATTTATTAGATTTTATTATTTTCATGTTGACGTGTTATAGATATAGCTCAAAATATTTTATTATGGTTAGTGTACCTACTTTATTACCTTTTATCTTGACGCTTAGAGACCTTATACATCTCTAACAAATCTCGATTGTTATTAGTTTCTTAGTCTTATTTTTGACATGTAACACTACATTTAATTAATGATACTGTGATTATTGTATTATTTTTATTTGATGTACCTAGATAGATTTTGACTTGTAAAAGTGCCCTTGAGGCCTATTTGCAGAATAAATGTTTTGATTTTGATTTTGCATGAAATAAAAGTAGGTATTTTTATTTTTGTTTTGTTCTACTATTGCTTATTTAATTATATTATATTGTACAATCTGAGTTCACAATTCACTAAAGAAATTTTAAAGAGCTGAAATCTCTTGATATAATATTTGTACGCCGTTTCAACGGCAAAAAGTGGACATTTTTTTAATTGAGTTGTAAAAACCTGTTATAAAATTACCTACTTTTTGTACAAATAAACTTTTGACTTTGAAATCAGATTTTTAAAACCTTAGTAGATGTAAGTACATATATTTATGAATTTGACTGTACCAATTCCACGTGTCTAATACAGTAAAACTATTTTTAACGAACGTCCTTCTCCAAGCAGACATTGTTTCAATGTATGAGTTTCCTATTGCGCTTATATGCTTACATGAAAACTGGGGGGGGGGGGGCATTTAGTTTAGGTAACATTAGTTAAGACAAATATTGACAACCATAGAAAATAGAAGAGGAGTAATGATGGGCCATTGTAACAAACCAGAATTTACTTGATTTGTTTCAAAATATATAAACATAATTATATTATAATTCTATTTTTAAATCATCTTATTTTTCCCAAGCGCCCACGAGTGTATAATTTCACACAGGTCTTAATTATTGGAAGTGATTAAGATTTATTAGAATACCAACTTAATTTACTTAATTTAGTTATTGAAACATTAGAAAACAAAATATATTTTGTTCGATCTTGAACTTTATTACAAGGTTGTAAGAGGTTTTAAAACTCACACTACTAGTACACCGGCTGCATTATGAGTTTGCCAAACATTCGGTTATAGCATAACACTTCTCATATTAAGATTGTTAGCTAGAAAAAACAAACTTAAATCTACAGTTTAATCGAATATAAACAATTAGAAATTCAAACTAAATTAAACCTTATTTTTATAAGAGTACGGAATTGGTCGAATCACTGTAACTTTCAAGGACAGCAAAAACAGGTTGTAAGATTTGTCAAGTATCATGAGACCATATTTGGCAAAACAGTTTAGTATCTGTATAGGCCTTAATTATAAAGGGAATAGGATATAAAATAGTAAATTCATATGTAATTAAAACCTTGGTTTTACAGTTTCAGACTCTAGTTACGAGGGGAGTGCGGGGTGGATGTAGACTCCATGAAGTCAAGGAACATGATTTCGGGAGAGGATTCTTTCTTGGGTCGCGAGACTGGTCGGACGGGTTTCTCTAGCTGGGCAATAGGTTCTAACCTAGGTTACCTATGTTATGTCTGGACCTGGATTGTGCTAGTATACTATTGTACTGGTTTAGTCTTTGTTCGGATATGATGTATTATGGCTTTAGGGGGGTTTAATAGTGATATTTTGTGTGTAATTTCCTAAATTCACTAGTTACTTATAGAATTCAATTTAAATCATTAGTGCAGACTTAAATTTATTAGACAGTGAAGTTTCTTGTTGTGTGTTTATTTTCATATAAATATTTTGCCATCTAGTTTATGTGATTGTACTAGTTTGAGTTTCAGTTTTCATTACCTTTTAAATTTAATGTTATTTTATTAGAATTTGTTCAAGTTTCGTGGTATATATATTGGGGTTAGACGTCTAGAGAACCTAGCCTGATCACCAAGTACAGTCGACTTGGACCTTTAAAGTGTGTAGTCGGGTCATCTTGCGATGTTAACGATAGACTATTCATTTTAAAGGGTGTCTTTTACTATTTATAATTATTTAACTGTCGATATGGGGTTGTCGACTTGCACACCGTATTTTACTGAAGAGACGGTTCAAACTCCCTGATGGCTTGATGGTTTGGGATGTCTCACCAGGCATTCTAAGTTCTCAAGTTACTCAGACCTCTTTATCTATTTACTTATATATTCACACTTATTCTCAGTGAGATCTGTTGTCCCAATCCCCAGTACAGTCTCACTGAAGCACACGGGAAATAGGGTGTTAGGTTAGAAGGGCATTTCCTACCCGACGTAATTTAGCTTTAGTCTAGATAAAGATATTTCATTGCACTTTCGAAATATCTTTACGCGGTTAATTTAAATGTGGAACACGGGTTCCTAGCTTGCAAATATATCGTTAGAATAGTTGGTTAGTGTAGCTGTCAGGGCTAGGACAATTGACTAGGTTATGTATTTTAGTTTTGGATATTATTATATTTATCTTATTAGGAGCCATGAGTTTACCTGCTCATTTGTTAGCTAGGAAATCTATTTGTTGTTAATATTTGGTATGGCTTAATTGGGGTAGTCATGGTGTTTAGAAGTAGTTAGGTTTGGGATTAACTAGGTTTACTAATTTGTTAGCTAGATTGATAGTGGAGTTAGGAATTATTGTTAGGCTAGGTATATTATATATATTTATATAAGACATTGACTAACTTACTTGACAATGAGTACAATGTTGAGTATATTTTTGTTCCTTTGTATTTCTACTGGTAGTTTTAACGTTGTGGGATACAATTAAAATAAATAACTCACAATGTATTAAAGTAAATGTAAATTCAACATATATATATTATGAATGAAAATATTTGCTTGGTCCCTCAGCAGTATGTGATGGATGCTATTCTGGTTTCTTTGGGTTCTGTTTATAAATGAACGCAACCTGTTTCAAACTACTTTCAAAAGGGAAAGAGTCCTTTTGAAATCTATTTCATCGAAAATAACGATGAATGATTTATTTTAGGCTAGGTCAAAAGACGGCCGTAGTTGATTAGTTCTCGTCAAATAGAGATACGAAATACTACACTAATAGTCTGGATAAATTAATTCATCGTATAATAAATTAAATCCAACGACAAATCAAATTATATTACGGAATACTAAGGGCTAGAGTGGATATATTGCTTACTGCTCCTACCAGTATTTTGTATTTCCGTAAATGGTCCCTTTTGCGAATGTCCTCTCATAAGATACTGAAGTCACATAAATGATAAGTGACAATTCAATTATAAATAAATAAATGAATAATGAATTAAAGTTCCTTCTGAACTGAGTGGCGGAGGATTGGCCAGTCAGGAAAGTCGAGATCCACGGATGTGTGCGGGGAGTGGGCACTATCTTTAACCACTCGAAATAAATTATTAAATTAATTATTGAATTAATTAACTTTGACTTCAGTTGACATATTAATTATCATTATTGACCTTGACTTACTACATCAACCATATTCAATACTCAACATCATTAAGGCATCTACATTTATACATTTTACTATTTTTGATTATTATTTTCATATTTTTGTAGGTTATTCCATTAAGTTTAGCTAGATAAATTACTAATTCTCTCTATGTGAAAAGGATTTGGTTTACTATTTCGGACATGACTTTGGGTTCTACAAACACACTAGAAGATCATTTTTGGCCAATTTTCTGATCCAATTCAAGATATTAACTAATTATTATGTATATTTAATAAAGTAGAGTTTTAGTAGTAGAGGTAGATTAGAATATTTCGTATTTGGATTCTAATAGGTAAATTAGGTTAGATCAGGTAATGGGTAGGTAGTCTAGTTAGGATTAGGTAGGTATTTATATAGGGGTAATTAGTTTAATTAATTTATTTATTTAATTTAATTTAAGTAGTATAATAGTAGAGGGGGGGGATAACGTGACAATTGGCGCCGTGACCAGGATCAGGTAATTAGGATTAAAACAGGTTTTATGAAATCATTTTCATGAACATCATCTATGAAATTGTTTCCGTGTTAGTAGATTTATTAAATTGCATTTGTTTCTCATTTCATTTCACTTTAAATTTGCATCTATAGTTATTTGTACCTTTTATTCGCAATCGAATACGTTAATCATAGTCTTCATTTAATGTTATTTTTTTAGTTGGTTAGTTACATGTCTTGTTTTGGATCAAACATGTTGTTATAGTTGATTTGCATCAATTATAACAACACAATTGTTGTTGTGAAAACGGATAGCATGAGAGAGATGGTTTAATTATTACTTAGGAAATTATACTGTAGCATTTTATATGTTATACACATTTTAATAACTATAATTATTTAGCAGATCTGATGCCATTTGAGTAAAATGAAGACAAATAGGAATCCCAGTTATGAAGTTGACACAGACGTGGTCGAAAATAACTTAGCATTCCTAAAGATTTATAGATTTTTACGTTTTGTTAGTGTATCATGTTTATGAATTTAACTACACATCAGTAGCGACATTTATTGTAGGGTAAAACAAGTAAAACAATTTCAATGCGCAGCATGTAAAGTCTGTCATTTGTAAATGAAATTAGTAGAAATAGTCTTATTTTATGTCAGTAGTACAGTCACATAATAGACTTGCAAAAGTGTGGTAAAAATTACTAAAGCTGTAAATATTGGGGGAAGTCTACTACGGATGGTTAAGTTATTTTCCAATATGTGAAAGATGGCGAAAGCGTTCGTTGTTTAAGATTAGACATCTGTTGACATTTTAGTTTAAATCTTGTTTTTATTCAGATAATGAGCTACTAGAAATAATAAAGTCGATCTTTTGAAAGAAGGTATTACATTCTTATACATAAAGATTAGTTTTGCCTTATTTATTTATATTTTATATTTCAACGATGATTTAATGTTATACATATTTGACTGTGCAGTTTTCTTATTTAATACGAAATCTACTAAAGTTATTTGACGTTGCTGCCTAGTTGATTGACCAATCGATAGTCTTCATTTAATGAGTAGAGCTTTTATCATAGTTCAGCGATCTGAAACTTAAGTAGGAAAAATTAGTTACATTTATTTATTTCACTGACTCTTATTATAGTGGTAATTCATTTAGGAACAGATTTGACACGTAAGAATAATATTCACATTGACTGAGTTACTTCATACTGGTTACGTTTTTTCACTTGCTTTTAAGGTCACTTTTAACATGGTAGTTGAACTGACAAAAAATAGTTTACTACATTTAGAATCGTAGATGTCATAAAATTTAGTCTTATTTACTTAATATCAGATATTTCATTCAGGTTGATGACAGTTACAGAATGACTACTTACACTGTGAGGTTTCTTGATAATTAGGTAGATACGCGTACTAGAGTTATTCACAAATAAGCTGAAATAATATTATGTTGTTATTTACAATTTGTTAATTTAGTTACATTCCAATCATCAATATTTTTCTTAGAGATTGTTTTGTAGGTACATTTATACATGTTAGGGAAATTCAGTAACTTTAAAGCTTCACTTTAAGTATCTTATCATAAGTTATACGCATGTAACTCCTTTGTAAATTGGTTCTATGAGCTGCTTGTAGTTAAGTGAGTTGTATGATTGTTTGCCACCGACTTGGTAAACAAATCTTTTATTGGTTTTTGTGTAATATACAAATAGTGAGTTTAACAATTATCGGGAATACAAGCTGTTGAGCCAGGTCAGGTAGTCATCATGCGGAGATCTCTAGAATTATTTAGTTAAATTAGTATTGTTCTAATTGCGGAGATCTTTACTTTTAATAGTTAAAAGATTAGTATGATTATTCAAATTGGCTTTTGCCGTATTCAATTATTTATGTTTATTTAAGTACAGTATACAGAATATTTTAGATGTTTTGTTTAGTTCGCGCTCCTGTGGCCTCGCCAAACGAGTGATTAGTATCCATATGTGAAGGGCCTTCTATTGTTTTATAATTATTTTAATTTGCAGAAGCTAATCACAAAAGAAATATATATGTACCGTTCAGTTTGCAGATCTATTAGTATCAATAGTATTCCATTATTCCCACCACGTAGCGTACTTACGCAATGACATAATTTAATACAATTCCTATATTTGATTTTTAAAATAAAAAAGTTATTTTAAAGCTTAAATTCATTTCACGATAATTTGCCAGTTTAAAAAATAATCTCGAAATACTCTCGAATCGTCTCATAAATAAAATTATGTCATTTACTGGATTCTTTATTTTGCTAAATGGAGATATTTCGACTAATATTGTTCATACCATAATTTATTTATAGCGTTGCCACTATAGTCATCAAAACTCTAGGAAAATTTCACGCAAGATAACGGCAAGTTTAGACTTATTTAAGTAGATGATTTGCTTAGTTCACTTGATATGTCGTTAAATAAATTAGCTCGTAGATAAAATTATATTACATAAAATACAAATTCATTAAAATGATAATATTTTACCAAAATAGCTTTGATATAAAAACACATAAAAGTATATATACAAATAGACAAATTTAAGTAATACTTACATGATTCAATTGTAGACTTATGACTAAAACATACTGGTAATTATACACATCTCACTTTCAATTGGGTGTTACCTGCTGTTGCTGTTCTATTTAAAAGAGCAGGGAAGGATGTAACATAACTGTAGTGTCATCATTTTGAATATCTGTGTTGGCAAAGAATTTAATTTAATTTAATTATTCTGTTATATGATATTATTTTCAATGTTACATTTTAGGATACTGTTCAGAAATATAAATTACTTAATTTACTATTAATATAAAATAAAAAAAAAACGGCAAAGCGTCATACGTTTTTCAAGATATTCATTTATTTTTACTTACTTTTGCAACATGTAGTGGTGTTAAACGTATGGCATATCTAAATTATTAAACTTATTACATCTAGGGATCCAAATAAATTTTATTAGTCAGTGAAAACAAAAAGTAAAAAATTAAATTAGTAAAATGTTTAGCTACTCAATGTTTGGGATTTGTGTGGAAGTATCAGTTGGATCTATAAATGAACTTATTTCGTTAGAGATCTTCATTACTAGATATCTTTGATATCAGATACGAGGATAATTCATTTGTCTCAAGGAACTATGTGTTCGTAACATTTGTTTAAATTAATGGGGTGTTATAATTATATTTTATTTTTGGGATTTGTAAATATTACTAGTTTTATTTTTGTACATAAAACATATATTTGCAGTTGTTTTTTTTTCAAATTAATATTTCTATTATGTAGTTAATTGTTTGCATTATTTTATTTTTCCATTCGTAATTAAAGTGTTGTTTCATATCAGAGTAGTATGAAAATGAGAATGGGGATGCATATATTTGATGAATGAAATTAATTTGCTTTAATTTTATTATTAAAGTTAAATAGTATGCAGGACTTTGGCTATGAAGCAATACGAGCGCGAAATACTTCATTAACATTTTGACCGGAACACACTACACACTACACAAAGGAAACAATGCAGTCGATTGGTGTTAGGTTTAGGCTCGCTAAAAAAAAAAAAGAGCAATATTGCAGATTTCTAAACTGCCTTCTGTGTTGTTTCTTCACTCCACACTACATCAGTATATGGTGTCATGATTGACTTTACACTCATCATTAACAAGGCGTATAGTGCTTTCTTCAAAATGAAAAGCATAACTGTTACGGAGTGAGTTCGTGGGCAAATTCAAAAGAATTTCAATTGTGAACTTATTTCTAATCAAGTTTCTGATTAGTTATTCTTTTCTATTAGATGGTACTATTTATTTAGTTTAAATTTATACTAGATATGTTTATGATTCATTAAGTTTTTTTAACAAATGAGGGATAGGCTAAGCCAGCCTTAGTTTTATCTTTCATACAACAATAACGTCTTGTTAAGCGATGTAACATGCTCCAGACTGGGAATGGCTATTTAGGAGGGAAAGATCTAGATTACTGTGTTGGAATTTAATCTTTTAATGGTTTTAATACCCATGTTTGGTATCCATCATGGTTAAGTGGTTTCAATCTTGTTGTTACGGAGAGATACGTCTGAATCCTTTCTCGGTCGCTAAAATATAGACTCGGGTCGGAAGCTTTCGTATGTACCAATAGGGTCGGTAGAAGAGTAGCACAACTTCTATTCTCTTGTAGAGGCAGGATTAACTTGTTAGGCCAGTAATTGTTAATTTCTAACATATTGAATTTGGAATCTTGTTTTCTTGAATATGTTTCATTCTTCTGTTTGGTTTAAACACACACACACACACACCCGCCGCTAAAAAAAAAAGGCGATCACAGACGGGATGAATGTTAATAAGTTTATAGTCTTGTTTTGATTTCAATATTATCATAACTTGTTTTATTTTTGCTTTTATTTGAAAGTTAACTTTCGTAAATATATGTTTATATATTTAAACTTCAGTTAACTTTGGGGGAAGATTGTAACAAACCAGAATTTACTTGATTTGTTTCAAAATATATAAACATAATTATATTATAATTCTATTTTTAAATCATCTTATTTTTCCCAAGCGCCCACGAGTGTATAATTTCACACAGGTCTTAATTATTGGAAGTGATTAAGATTTATTAGAATACCAACTTAATTTACTTAATTTAGTTATTGAAACATTAGAAAACAAAATATATTTTGTTCGATCTTGAACTTTATTACAAGGTTGTAAGAGGTTTTAAAACTCACACTACTAGTACACCGGCTGCATTATGAGTTTGCCAAACATTCGGTTATAGCATAACACTTCTCATATTAAGATTGTTAGCTAGAAAAAACAAACTTAAATCTACAGTTTAATCGAATATAAACAATTAGAAATTCAAACTAAATTAAACCTTATTTTTATAAGAGTACGGAATTGGTCGAATCACTGTAACTTTCAAGGACAGCAAAAACAGGTTGTAAGATTTGTCAAGTATCATGAGACCATATTTGGCAAAACAGTTTAGTATCTGTATAGGCCTTAATTATAAAGGGAATAGGATATAAAATAGTAAATTCATATGTAATTAAAACCTTGGTTTTACAGTTTCAGACTCTAGTTACGAGGGGAGTGCGGGGTGGATGTAGACTCCATGAAGTCAAGGAACATGATTTCGGGAGAGGATTCTTTCTTGGGTCGCGAGACTGGTCGGACGGGTTTCTCTAGCTGGGCAATAGGTTCTAACCTAGGTTACCTATGTTATGTCTGGACCTGGATTGTGCTAGTATACTATTGTACTGGTTTAGTCTTTGTTCGGATATGATGTATTATGGCTTTAGGGGGGTTTAATAGTGATATTTTGTGTGTAATTTCCTAAATTCACTAGTTACTTATAGAATTCAATTTAAATCATTAGTGCAGACTTAAATTTATTAGACAGTGAAGTTTCTTGTTGTGTGTTTATTTTCATATAAATATTTTGCCATCTAGTTTATGTGATTGTACTAGTTTGAGTTTCAGTTTTCATTACCTTTTAAATTTAATGTTATTTTATTAGAATTTGTTCAAGTTTCGTGGTATATATATTGGGGTTAGACGTCTAGAGAACCTAGCCTGATCACCAAGTACAGTCGACTTGGACCTTTAAAGTGTGTAGTCGGGTCATCTTGCGATGTTAACGATAGACTATTCATTTTAAAGGGTGTCTTTTACTATTTATAATTATTTAACTGTCGATATGGGGTTGTCGACTTGCACACCGTATTTTACTGAAGAGACGGTTCAAACTCCCTGATGGCTTGATGGTTTGGGATGTCTCACCAGGCATTCTAAGTTCTCAAGTTACTCAGACCTCTTTATCTATTTACTTATATATTCACACTTATTCTCAGTGAGATCTGTTGTCCCAATCCCCAGTACAGTCTCACTGAAGCACACGGGAAATAGGGTGTTAGGTTAGAAGGGCATTTCCTACCCGACGTAATTTAGCTTTAGTCTAGATAAAGATATTTCATTGCACTTTCGAAATATCTTTACGCGGTTAATTTAAATGTGGAACACGGGTTCCTAGCTTGCAAATATATCGTTAGAATAGTTGGTTAGTGTAGCTGTCAGGGCTAGGACAATTGACTAGGTTATGTATTTTAGTTTTGGATATTATTATATTTATCTTATTAGGAGCCATGAGTTTACCTGCTCATTTGTTAGCTAGGAAATCTATTTGTTGTTAATATTTGGTATGGCTTAATTGGGGTAGTCATGGTGTTTAGAAGTAGTTAGGTTTGGGATTAACTAGGTTTACTAATTTGTTAGCTAGATTGATAGTGGAGTTAGGAATTATTGTTAGGCTAGGTATATTATATATATTTATATAAGACATTGACTAACTTACTTGACAATGAGTACAATGTTGAGTATATTTTTGTTCCTTTGTATTTCTACTGGTAGTTTTAACGTTGTGGGATACAATTAAAATAAATAACTCACAATGTATTAAAGTAAATGTAAATTCAACATATATATATTATGAATGAAAATATTTGCTTGGTCCCTCAGCAGTATGTGATGGATGCTATTCTGGTTTCTTTGGGTTCTGTTTATAAATGAACGCAACCTGTTTCAAACTACTTTCAAAAGGGAAAGAGTCCTTTTGAAATCTATTTCATCGAAAATAACGATGAATGATTTATTTTAGGCTAGGTCAAAAGACGGCCGTAGTTGATTAGTTCTCGTCAAATAGAGATACGAAATACTACACTAATAGTCTGGATAAATTAATTCATCGTATAATAAATTAAATCCAACGACAAATCAAATTATATTACGGAATACTAAGGGCTAGAGTGGATATATTGCTTACTGCTCCTACCAGTATTTTGTATTTCCGTAAATGGTCCCTTTTGCGAATGTCCTCTCATAAGATACTGAAGTCACATAAATGATAAGTGACAATTCAATTATAAATAAATAAATGAATAATGAATTAAAGTTCCTTCTGAACTGAGTGGCGGAGGATTGGCCAGTCAGGAAAGTCGAGATCCACGGATGTGTGCGGGGAGTGGGCACTATCTTTAACCACTCGAAATAAATTATTAAATTAATTATTGAATTAATTAACTTTGACTTCAGTTGACATATTAATTATCATTATTGACCTTGACTTACTACATCAACCATATTCAATACTCAACATCATTAAGGCATCTACATTTATACATTTTACTATTTTTGATTATTATTTTCATATTTTTGTAGGTTATTCCATTAAGTTTAGCTAGATAAATTACTAATTCTCTCTATGTGAAAAGGATTTGGTTTACTATTTCGGACATGACTTTGGGTTCTACAAACACACTAGAAGATCATTTTTGGCCAATTTTCTGATCCAATTCAAGATATTAACTAATTATTATGTATATTTAATAAAGTAGAGTTTTAGTAGTAGAGGTAGATTAGAATATTTCGTATTTGGATTCTAATAGGTAAATTAGGTTAGATCAGGTAATGGGTAGGTAGTCTAGTTAGGATTAGGTAGGTATTTATATAGGGGTAATTAGTTTAATTAATTTATTTATTTAATTTAATTTAAGTAGTATAATAGTAGAGGGGGGGGATAACGTGACACCATCTGCTAAGACATGACCTTTTCCTTAAGACCATTATAGAAGGAAAGATTGAAGGAAAGAGAGGAAGAGGAAGGCCAAGAAGAAACTACTTTGAGCAAATAAAAGAGAAGGTTAAGGTCATGTCATATCAGAAAGTAAAGGAGTTAGCGGAGGACAGAAACGGCTGGCGATTGCTCCACCGACAAGAGTAACGTACTCTTAAATGGGAGAGAGAGAGAACATTAGTTAACAGTTTAATAGATGCTTGTCTATATAAAAGAACAAAAAAGGCTTATAAAAGCCAATTTCGATTTCGTAACATAAAGCATATACCAGTTCTTATCTTGATCTAAGTTATTGTCATATCAATTGAGTAATTTGAGACCTTTCTGTACTTGAACATAATGATCTTAAGTAACATGGCTGTGCGCACCTTTAATATTATTCTTTGATAACCAGCAAGGTTTTTGTCTCATGACAAATAACATTAGGTGGCAGTTATCGTAGTATTGTAGTTATTAGTGTTTGATAAAAGAGGTTTAATGCCTTCCCGCCGGCGGCGACAACACAGACAAATATAGTCTATTCGTCCCGGTACCGCCGCAGACCGGGTAGAGTCAGTCCGAACCAGGTCGGGCCTAGCTGAGGTTCTTGCTGGACTCTTCTCAGCTAGGCTAGGTTTAGTGAACCAGCGACAAAACTCCCACTAGCTCGATTCCAATCACACCTCAGATTCGATTGAAACCGCTCAACCAATCTCAATGGAGCGCAAACTCTTAGAGTATTCCATTGTTCAAAACGCGTGGTCGTGTCGGAGGTTTTCCCCTGAATTTTCCCCAGGCTACCCTCCCACCACGCACTCCTATCGCTTTATTGGGCCCGGCCTATAAAGCCTCAGTCAGGTTCAAAAAAAGGGTTTAATGCCTTGGGACAGGCACGTATCCAGACTTTTGGTTGGGGGGGGGGACAAACATTGAAACAACCATGTGAACTATGTAAAAATCGCTGTAATCACTGTAAACAGACGGCTAAAAACGTTTTCGGGGGTGGGGGGGGGGATAACTCCCAACTATCCCCCCCTCTGGATACGTGCCTGCCTTGGGAGTGTTAAAAGGCTTTTTATAGAACCAATAAATGGAATATATCTGAATGACATTAATTGACCGAGTGAATAGAAGGTCTTTGCTTCAGCTTCAACAAAAATGCTTTCTTATCGAATTTGAATCTTCTAGCATGCTCAATAAAGTAACTTTTTGTAGGGATTTTGACATATCTCGGCCAACTCAAAATAACTAATTCAATGATTCCCAATAATTTCAACAGGGAATCAAACCTGGCACCGAATCGCTGTAACAAGGCTAATGCTGTTTAAACACCGGCATGCGGGCGCTTCGCGAATTAAGGATATGTTTAAAGGATCTAAGGCTCTGAAGACGACTTTATTATCAAGGCATTAGAGTCCATATAAACAACGCGCGCTAGGCATGAGCGGTATTGGATATTTTGGTATTGGACTACTTTGACTACTTTTATTAATATCGCATAGATTCCTCACTTGGCGGGGTACTATCGAGTCACTATTACATTCTTCTCTCTCTTTTTACTCGATCCCTCATGACTGAGGTTCGCAACAGCAATTTCTGGTAACTTTTTAACCAACACTCTCCATGTCGTTCTATGTATGTTCCGCTTTTCGGAATGATTCCTGCAGGTTTGTTTGGTTTCCTTTACCGCGTCGGTCCATTATTATTTTTATTTATTTATTCAGTTATTGCAAATGACATGACTTAAAATTAAAAACAACGTCCCGCAAAACCTACTATCTTAATCTAAAGACTTAATGAATAAAAAGAACAGCCTTAAGTGTTGTGGCAAAAGTGGATAGTCAGCTAGACATAAGGTACTTATTTAAATACTACCTAGTATTGGAACAAAGACTCTTTTGAATCTATTTTTGTTTCGCTCCCTTCTAATAGCCGCAGGTAAGGCGTTAAGTAAATAAGGTAATCGTTTTTCAATGAGTCTATCCCCATAGTAATTGCTTACTCTGAGTACAGCATACTTACCTGCATCAGCTACAGACCTGGTGCCATATTTTTGGATGGGTGATCTTCCACGATGCCTTTCTCCTTCAACCTGCCCAACAACAGTAAGATACTCCAGATTATCTGGATCGCGTCGGGCCACGTGACCGAAGTACTGGAGGAGTCGTTGTATGCATCGCATCTGTATGCATCTATTTAGTTGACAGACAGGTTTTGTTTTTTATTTTTTTGAACCTGACTGTGGCTTTATAGGCCGGGTCCAATAAATAGGAGTACGTGGTTGGAGAGTAGCCTGGGGAAAATCCAGGGGAAAACCTCCGACATGACCACGACTGTGGCTTGGAACACTGGAATATTCTAAGAGTTTGCGCTCCAGTGAGATTGATTGAGCGGTTATAGCCGAATCTGAGGGTGTGAGTGGAATGGAGCTACTGGGAGTTTTGTCGCTGGTTTACTGCACCTAGACTAGCTGAGAAGAGTCCAGCAAGAAAAAGCTAGGCCCGACTTGGGTCAGACTGACTCTACACGTTGTGCGGCAGTACCGGGACGAAAGGGACTATATGTGTCAGTGTTGTCGCGATCGCGCGGTGGACGTCCCCGCCGGCGGGAATGTGTACGCGTCGTGTCTGAGTTGGACGCCGTAAGTGCAGCGTTCCATCTTTCGATGGTCGCTGTGATTACGTCGTCCGTGTGCCTAGGACCCTGACCGTGCGGCCCCTAATTAGTGATCGCCGAGTTACGACAGAGGGGGGAGGGATGGGAACGTAGTCGACAGTCTTCCTAACTAACGGATTCCTATGATGGGAAGCGTTGTCAAAATACAGACAGGTCTTATGTTTAATTGGATTTCGGGAGGATCTTGATATATTATAAATTTATACGGACTGGCGAGAGCGAGCTGGCATACGACCGAGAGGAGTGCCCACAATTCTATAGGCTATTTAAAAAAAAGATATATATATTTCACCTAAACTTTATAACAGTTACGTCCAAGGAAATTTACGAAAGTTGAAGAACCTCGGTCAAGATCTTTTATTAACGGCATAAAGCAACGCTGATGGACAGACGGCATTACAGTTTATTATAGAACAAGAGTTTCTTTATGACGGTTTTATATGACTTTTATATGACCATTCCTCTTCTAATAGCATCCGAGAGCAATGAGAAATGGTTTGTTTACTTATTTATGTGTTAAATGAGTTTTGGATGAAAATATTTTGTAAATAGTTAAAGCGCGCAAACTGGTCCACTAGCGTGACCAATTTAACGATATAAATGAAACAAAGGGAATTCTTTACACTGCATTTTTATATAAGTACGTTTTGAATACTTCAAACTAGTTTTTACGTAGCTAGATTGGTCGTAGTTTCACCACCATACGATCACATGCCGGTCACCGTCAAATATGGCGCCGGTAGCTGTCATCCCATAGAAACTTGTCAAATTTTCAGTACAATCAGATTTTAACGAACACCGCTTACGATTACAGACGGTTTGGTGCACCCCCTAAGGCTCGGTTTTATAAAGATCCGTTAGACCTTATATCGGTTTGTTATGTCAAAAAATGTACTGAGTTACTGAAATTTGATCTGATATTTAGTCTAACGGATCTTTATAAAACCTGGTCTTAGAGTTAAAAACGGCCGATTTTTGAGCTCATATATCGACAAATTTAGCAATGTAAAAACTAGATAGATGTATTGAAAAGGTACAAAATCCAGTACATATCATTCCTGTTTTTTAAATATCTATAATTAAATTTAAATAACCATAATTATTCACGAGTGGCGCTAGTGGATCCCGTATGCGCGCCTTTAAAAGATTATGTTTACATTTTAATTGATACCATTTCGTAAGGAAAATAACTTATTATACAATTTTTATGAGTAACTTTCGTTACGAAATAGTGTTCATTGAAATGTAGACCTAATTAAGTTCGTAATTATATTATTCATCATCATCATCCTAGCGTTATCCCAGTACAGTTGCATCCTAAAGGATGCCCGGGGTTGGAGTTGGCGTAGGCACTAGTTTTTACGGAAACGACTGCCATCTGACCTTCCAACCCGAGGGTAAACCAAACTTTATTGGAATTAGGATTGTCAAGTGAGTGGGCAACTTGACTGTTAGAAGTTCTCGAGCCGCGAAGACCTCTAACTTGGCTTAACGACTGCTATCATATACAGCAGCCGGGATAAATGGCTTAACGTGCCTTCCAAAGCACGGGACTCAATTAATAACCACTCAAAGCGGTCAGCCATAATTATATTATTCGTCCGTAATTATATTATTATGTACAAAAAAGTATCCCTTTTATTTTATATTTATAGGACTAAGCAATTTATTATTTTCTTTTAGAAACCGTGTGCGAAAGAGTTTTGCATTTTTAATAAAGATTTCTTTTCTATATGTGTAACTTTTATAAGTGCTCTTCAGCGATAAGACCGCCTATTGTCTAACTCTGCTTATATCTCGCTATGTTATGTTTCTAACTTACTTTGTATCTTTGTGCAATATATATCAGTTGCTTCTTTTAAAATTAAATACAGAAAGTATATTTTGAACTTGCAAAACGATCGTTGATGTACCAATTTCACAAAAATATACACTTCACTACATAGTATAAAACAAAGTCGCTTTCTCTGTCCCTATATCCCTATGTATGCTTAAATCTTTAAAACTACGCAACGGATTTTGATGCGGTTTTTTTTTAGATAGAGAGATCAAGGGGAAGGTTTATATGTATAATACATGCACATTGCACCCGTGCGAAGCCGGGGTGGGTCGCTAGTTAATAATGTTAATGTTTTAGGGGGCAATCGAGCAGATGGATCGCCTGATGGTAAGCAATTACCGTCGCCCATAAACACCTGCAACACCAGAGGAGTCGCAAGTGCGTTGCCGGCCTTTCAGAAAGGAATACGCTCTCTTCTTGAAGGTTTGAAGGTAATATCGGTCCGGAAATACCGCAGGCGACAGTTCATTCCATAGTTGTCTGTCTCCTCCTGTCTCAAAATTAATATCACACCGCGCAGGAAACTTCAAAGTTAAGTGATTTCTATATAAATCTTAAATAATCCTATTAAAATTCCTTCGAGGATAAGTGATTTTAGAACTGTGATCCGGAATGCGTGGGAGGTTATTTATTGGGATTCCATTGTTTATATTAACCATTGTCAATAATTAAACAGTCTACGTAATTTATGGTGTAACATTTTAATGTTATCTAATATTTTTGATGGGTCGATACAGATTAATGGGTAGGGAGTATCACTGTGGGGGGTAGGTGGGATACGACCACAAATATAACCTCCTGAGGCCTCACCATCAAAAAGTAACAAAATAATTTCGACCTTAATAAATTTATGTATAGTTCAAAATCAATTGTATTTTATGTAGTACTTATATGACACGGGACCTCACGAGGATAAAATCGATTAAGATTTAATAGTACAGTGGTGGGATGAAGATGTTCTTCACTTTTAGGACCTTAATATCATTAAAATATAGTCGGAAATTGGTAATCCTTGCTTAAGTATAGTCAGTAAAAGTCCTAAATCCTGTTTAATAAAACCGACGTTTGACAGCAAAGAAATGAATATTTTAAAAGGTTGGGATAACAAGAATGGGACACCCCTGAATTTGCATGCGTCCATAGGCTACGGTTAACTACAATACCACCGATATGGTATAAAGTTATGGCAAATTGTTTTTAGAATTTGTGGAACGTACACATAGGTATTTACGAATTCGACAGTAGATATATAATCTTCATCTCTCACAAGCTAATATCAGCAAGCACGGGAATTGCTAGTAAAAAATAAAATGTGCCAATATCACAACATAATGTTAAGCGGAAATCAATTCAAGCGCCAATTAAAGCGATGGTTAACAGAAAATGTATTTTTACCTCACTAGCTCGGAAAGCCCTTTTTTATTCTTTAAAAATAGATAGCAAAATTGCATTTTATCCACAAGAGTGCAAACAATATTTGAAATAATAACGAGATATTTGTAACGTTTTTGAACATAATAACATGTTAAGGCCAGTCCAGAGAGTCCAGCAACAATAAGTTTATTTTATTTTAGTTTGCTGCTGTGTTAAAAAAATAGTACATACGCCAAATTTCGGGATTAGGTAGTGGAGCCCGGTCGTCCAACTAATTTAGAATGCAATTGTACCGGTATAACGCTAGGATGAGGAACAAAAAAACCTCGCTCTAGTGAGGTGAAAAGATTTGCGTTATACACGGCTTCAAAGCTATTTTACGTCTCGTGTGTTGCAACACTCGCTACGCTCAGGCTTCTATTTTTGAAGCACTCGCTGCGCTCAGGATTCTATTTTCGAACCACTCGCTTCGTTCGCGGTTCAACCATAGAGTTCTTACGCTAGCTCGTAGTTCAACCCTAGAATCCATTCGCTAGCTCGTATTTCAATTCCATACTATCGCGGCTAAAATACATCTCTGTACCTTCGTAAAAATAACTATTTACGATCCCTCCTACCCCTCCCGGTGAAAAAAAAAACAATAGCATTCTTTTTTTATGTGCCTTGTTCTTTCAGTTTAATATTTCTTAAGCGAAGTAACCTATGTAACACTTTATAGTTTTTGGGTATATTTTATAGGTAGGGTTGCCATTGTAACTCACATATAAAGACCGCATTATAATACATGGCAAATAATAAATAATTTCTTTCTTTTTTAATATTACGGTTTTCAAATATAAAATGGGTAATATAGATTTTGACATATAAAATGTGCATATTTTAGGTTACCAAATATGTGACGGTTTATACAAAGTTTATAAAAAAAACTTCAAAATATAATGAAATACAAAATAAGGTTTTATTAAGTTCACGATCAAGAGCGCCTATAGTTTTTGAATTAAAAAACATAACTCTCAAAGTAGAATTTTGATTAAAAGCGCTCTAAATAAAGCATTTTTCGAATATTAATTTTCCGTAACTTTCGTGTTGAACCCTAGACTGTGTCGATGCCGAAACTTTTGCAATCTGCGAGTAATTACAGTTGTTTCGGCTCGGCTATGAGGCAGCATCCGACTACAGTTCGTCTGTTTTTCAGGTATTAAACAAGTTGTTCAACGCAATGGATCGCCATTGCTGCAACAGCTGCAATCCAGCGCAGTGCCGCCAGACTTCTGGGCACTTTGCCATACAACTACGACGGGCCCTGACCGGGACTCGAACCCGGGACCTCCAGCCTCGAAGGCAGGGTCACTACCAACTAGGCTAAAGCGGTCGTCAAAGTAGATTGTTAACCAAGGGTTGAATTTCAGACAAGATATTTTGGTGCTCGAATAAAGTGAGAGAGCCAATAGTTCGAAGCTGAAATGGGTGGTTTCACCCGAGTTAAACACTGATTTTCATTTTGAATGCTCAAACATTTTTTCAATCAGTGAAAGAACCATTTTGGCGGGAACTGTTGAGTGACGTTAACAGTGTTTGTGAATGGACCATTTAATTTAAAATTTTTTAAACTAAGAATTAACTTTTATGTGTATGGCTTACTGGCTTTGCCCAATCTAACTGCTCTAGAGCAGAAAATAAGTACCACTTGTAGCACGCCACCTAGACGAATAATGACCCACTTTCAGACCGCCGCCTATGGGGTAGTTAGTCCGACCCAGGTCGGGCCTAGCTGAATTTCTTGCTGGACTCTTCTCAGCTAGGCTAGGTTTAGTGAACCAGCGACAAAACTCCCAGTAGCTCGATTCCACTCACACCTCAGATTCGGTTGAAACCGCTCAACCAATCTCACTGGAGCGCAAACTCTTAGAGTATTCCAGTGTTCCAAAACACCCGCGTGGTCGTGCCGGAGGTTTTCCCCTGGATTTTTCCCAGGCTACTCTCCGCGCACTCCTATCGCTTTATTGGGCCCGGCCTATAAAGCCACAGTCAGGTTAAAAAAAAGGGTCACGTGTAGAGTAGCGCCACCGCTGGGTAGAGTTGTCCGTAGGGAGTACCCATGTACTCCCTACGGAGGTGGTGCAACTTCTGCCCCTAATAATATATATTAATACTAGTGTCTTTTTATAGGGGATTGACGAGAGACATCATCCTGTTGTGGATTCGTTTTTATTATCAGTGACTTAGAGACCATATACATCTCTAACAATATTAAATTAATT
Source organism: Epiblema foenella (assembly GCA_963556455.1). Lineage (NCBI taxonomy): Eukaryota > Metazoa > Arthropoda > Insecta > Lepidoptera > Tortricidae > Epiblema > Epiblema foenella. Next base: position 16,236,170 of record OY747112.1, read on the forward strand.
TTAATTTTGACGCTCAGAGACCATGTACATCTCTGGGATATTATATTAATTTCATTATACTCCTTGTTTAATCTTGAGACCGTATACATCTCTAACTTTACTGATGTTGTAATATTTGTAATAGATAACTTGGCAAGTTTATCTTCACTGTATGACATTAATTTTGTTATAATTGTAAACTCGAAATTATTATTCCTTCTTGAACTCTAAATTAATATTTTGACATGAAAAATGTATTACTTATTATAGTCAGACTTTCTTAAATTGTAAATTAATATTTTGTCATGTAAAAGTGCCCTTGTGGCCTATTTGCAGAATAAATGTTTGTATTTGTATTTTTATTTGTAATAATCTGAATAATTGTGCTGATTACTACATACACGTTATTAATATAAAGTAGTCTACATTTCAAAGGCACCTTCAGTATGAATTTAACTTGATTTACCCCAAAATAAGGGCGAGTTTTAATTAATTTACCATAAAATGGGCACATTTGAGAGTGTATTGGCTTACGGAAAACCTTTGGAAGGCTTCGTGGCAGGAATTAATTAAGGTACCTAATTAAAAAACATGATTTAATTTAAGGGCTAAATTAAATTTATTTATAGGAGAATGAATATGATGTAATGGTAATAAATGGGGTGTGTTTGACATTATATTGATTTATTTTAAACATTCAATAATACAATACAAATACTCTTTATGTCACACCTGGCCATAAAGTGGCAATTACCGCACGCTCCGCGCGCGTACTTACCTCGGGCGGTAATTAAGAAAGCCTCAGATCGCATAATTATCGCCCTTGCCTTCGGCTCGGGCGTCAAATACCTGCGATCTGGGACATTCTTTGTTTTACCGCCCTTGGTAAGTAATGTACTATTATTGCACGCCTCACATAATAAAACAGCACATACAAAAGAAAAAACAAAGATACAGGGAGATAGAGGCAGAACAACAGGCGGTCTTATCGCTGAAGAGCGATCTCTTCCAGACAACCTTACATATGTTCTACATATATTTTTTGTAATTAATAATATCCTCAGTGCGGTGCCGGTCTAGAATAGAACTTCCGTCTTTCTTCCCGTGGGTGTCGTAGGATTCAACTATGGGAACCGGGTTGTAGTGTGTTTTGGGCGATGGGCTAGCAATCTATCACTGTAAGATCACATTTTCTCCATATTCAAGCTTAGGATTGCTAAATGTGGCACTGGAATAAATTTTCATGTGATCTACCTACCCGTTTTGGGATTACAGGCGCGAGTTATATATGTGTGTATAGTATCTAAATAATAAATTGCGCGAATTTATGCTTTTCTAAATACATTTCTTAAGTTCAGCTACTACTCATCAACTAGCAATGTATACTTATTATTGATAATCTTTCTTTTAAATTAACTTATCTGATTTTGTTTATTTACAGTCCGATAAATAGTTTTTTTTTTATTATTCACCCAAAAATCACAGAGCCACAACGCAGGTATTGTCCAAAATTATGTACATCACGCATTCATCCATACAAGTTAATAATCAGCAACAGGCATCGTCAACAAAAATACAAAAAAAAACCGCAACATGCTTTGCCAAATTACACCTACTCAAGTCAACGCATGTTGTAATATTTGAAACTCAGTGGGTCATTTACATTAGAATAACTGAATACTATAAGTTTCGTGTGTCGTGATCGAGTTTCGAGTGAGAAGGTGGACGGTAGTAGTAACGGACACACTGCTTTTTTTTTAATCTAAAAATCTAGTGGTTCGATGTGTCGTGATCGAGTTTCGAGTGAGAGGTGGACGGTAGTAGTGACGGACACACTGGTTTTTAAAAAAATCTAGTGGTTCAACCGGGTGAGACCCTACAGTGAAAAGGGATGATGACCAATGTTTGAATCTATAACATAGTGGCTATATGGATGGAAAACCATAAAATTATCTCAAAAAATAGTAAATTAGACAAATTAATTAATATCATAAAAATTGGGACTATAAAGATTCGCAAAAACGATGTTTTTTGTTCATTCACCAAATGTAAATTGAAAGTTAGCAATAGAATTCTCATGTTTCAAAAAAAAGACGTTGTATGGCAACTATGTACAATCGCCATCAAATATATCTGTACTCTTCAGGATGCTCAAAAATATCTGAACATGCACTTTAACGCCTTGACAATAGAGTCTTGTTCAGATATTTGTGAGCACCTTGTTCGCTCCGATATATCTGATAGCGACTGTACATGAACACAATATGTCACTACAAAAACTGCAATTTCCCTTTTCTACATACAATGCCACCCAGGCGTGACGTAACGCCTGCGTGTCAATCAGTATGGAGCGTTTTCAGTGCTCGTTAGCTATGCTGTACTTTGCCTCTCATTTCTTCTTTTGTGTTGCTCTAATTGTAGTTGTTCCCATACAAACATTTGATCGTCTCTAAAAACTGGTTCGAATGGCATCAACACATAATTATCATCATCATTATTCTAAGATGGTACCGTTTCGGGATAACACAACTTTTTAGGTTTTGTTTTGCTGTTTTAATTGTTGTTTTTGTCTCAAATAAGTATTTTTTATTTCTCATATTTCGTGTATAAGTACCTATGGGTTGTCAACTACGCTATTATTATTATTTACGAGTTTCACTCTGTCGGTGCAGTTCTCTCCAGTCCGTTCTACTTAACGCCAGCTCTTTGATTTCTCGATACGACACGACGTGTACCTTTTTCTTTATTTCAAATAACTAACCCTCGGCCTCTCTCTTAATAATAATAATAATAATAACATTTATTTGCAGAAAAAGAGTTAATTTTACATGTGGTAGAGTAAATATACAGGTTGTTCCATCTATTTCAGCTGTTACAAACAGCATGCAAATATTATTTGTACCATAAAATATTATTATGGTGGTTCTTAATCATAATCTTATTTTATTAAAAATAAAAATTTATACAGAATAAAATAAACAACTAACTTAAACAATAACTATATAAAACAAAAACTAAAAGTCGAATTCTAAAATAGTCCCCTGTGGCATGGTACCAAGGATGCTGGCAGCATTTCCTCGCTGAATCGCAATGCTTATGCGTTGAGCGAGCAAGCTGCCAGCTCTCCTGTCCCCGGTAACATCGATCAACCGTTTTGCCAAAAAGCGATATAATTTTTTTGCTGATGGGCCCCACGGACCAAGGGTCTCGACACCAAAGGGAACAAAGTTGTAATTGGTGTCGAGACCCTTATATTTACGCCTCTTTAATGCCTCGGCCGCCTCAGCCGCCGCATCATAATCTATAGATAGCATTTACAACAAATACTTTTAGGTATTAACATTTTCTATACTTATTTAATTACCTACTTATATTTTCTTCTTTCTTCCTCTCCTTCCCTCGATTTTCCCCTCCATTATCTTTTGAAGATCGTCCTGTCGTATCAAATGACCCATCAACTACGCTAACTCTCTAAAAATAGTGTTATAATAATCTGTCTAGCAACTGTTATGATTTCAGGTTATAGCGATTGTTATAAAACTTATAAACGATAGCGGAAACAATTCTATAAACAAACTTTTTTAATTATATACCACCTGCCGCTCCACCTGTTTAAATTTAAGATTAGAACACAACATTTCCTTTCCAGTCGCGCCATAAAGAAAGGAAAATAATAGCACGACATTGACAAGCTATTTTAAACTTCGAGTAGAAGTGTTACAGTTGATTTTAGAATGGGGCAGTATTGTTTGTTTATGAAAAAGTTCGTTTGTTAAAAATGCATGTGTATGTAAATGCGTGACGTATAAATGTCAATGATAAATATTGTTAACGAATGTTGGGAAATGGTTACTATCAGAGAAAGTAAAACTACTTCCATATTTCTACCTATTTTGACGACCGCTTTAGCCTAAATCTGACAATGACCCAATTAATAGTTACTATTCCTTACAGATATACATGGTCTTAGAGGATCAAAGTTAAAACTAATTTAATATTGTCAGAGACGTATATAGTCTCTAAGGCCGGGTTTTATAAAGATTCGTTAGACCAAATGTCAGATCAAATTTCAGTAACTCAGTACATTTTTTGACATATCAGACCGACATAAGGTCTAACGGATCTTTATAAAACCGAGCCTAAGAGTCACTGATAATAAAAACGAATCCACAACAGGATGATGTCTCTCGTCAATCCCCTATAAAAATACACTAGTATTACTCGTAACGTAGTTTCTATGTTTAGAATAAAGGAAAAATTGAAAAAAATAGGCAGCGAGCAGGAGTCGAATCTGCGACCTCCCGGCACTCGCGGCCAGTCGCTCTAGCCAACTGAGCTATAGGTGCAATCGCCACCCAGTCCCAAATTCATATAAGCAGTACCGCTGCTAACGTAAACTATATTTTATACCAACGACTGAGTCTTCTGGTAGATGTCGCTGTACGCCTCCCTTAAGGCGTTTGTATAAAAAATGTAGTTTCTATGTCCTTGCAAGCATAAACAAACCGGACTCCACAAATGTATATAATTACAGTATCATTAGATAAATAACGCGATTAACCTGCCCTCTATTGATTGTCCAGAGCTCATACCAAATTGGTCTGGTCCTGGTAAAGATAGTTATCTCAGATCGAGGTCATTTAAGCATATAATGTACGGTAAACAATGGGATAAGTGTTTCGGATATATCTATTTTCAGTTTACGAGCCATCCGGGCTAACTGTCCTGGGGGAAGGCTATAAATAGAGGGTTACTATGGTGATGTGGTGGTGTATTGAGTTCGAGTATATAGTGAGATTTTAATGTCGTGAAGTCACAAGGAGCGCTCGTGGTCCAGCGTTGTGGTATGGCTTAAAAGCCGTCGTCTCCCGGTAAAAAAATAAACAATAGCATTCTTTTGTTATGATGACGACGGGTTAGCAACATGGGCTGGAGTCAGTTCTTTTTTTTTATAAATAAATAAATATTAGAGGACAATAATAATAATAATAATAATATACTTTATTGCACCACTAATACAGGAGTACATTTATAGATCAACAACCAATCAATCAATCACAATCTTACACAAATCGAACTATCCCCACAGTAAGCTCAAGAAGGCTTGTGTTATGGGTACCAGACGATATATATATAGGGATAAATACTTAAATAAAACATCGAAGACTCAGAAACAAATATTCGTGTTCATCACACAAACTGACCGGAATTCGAACCCAGGACCGTACTATAAACTAGGCTAAACCGGTCGTCAAAGTTTTTGGATCGGTAACCGCTTTGAGTGGTTACTAACTGAACGCTCCCGTGCTTTGGAAGGTTAATACGGTGATACCGGCTGCTGTCTATGATACCAGTCGTTAAGCCAAGTTAGAGACCTCTGGGCGGCTTGAGAACTTCCAACAGTCAAGCTGCTCACTCACTTAATAAGTGGGGTCAAAGTTGCACCACGTCCGTAAGGAGTACCCACCGTTACCCTACACGCACCCCCTGGGTCGTGCTAAACGGTGCAACAAAAACTGGCAACAAAATTGCCTTACGATAAAAAAATAAAAAAAATCATGTCATGCTAAACCGAATTATACTATCCATTTAGGTCACATTGAGTTATGAATTGCAAAATGCAATATGTGCCTTTACCATGAGTTTACATGATCGTACTCGCTAGCGACTGCGTAAAAATTTGTATGGGGAAAAGTACAGCGCCTCTGGCGGTTACGCAATAGAACTAAGAATCGGCATACTAAATCGTTTACGCAGTCGCTAGCGAGTACGGTCATGCAAACTCATGGTAAAGGCAATGATCTACAGTATTGTAAGACGGGGTGAAACTTATGTCAAAACTATAAATTTAGTTATACTTGTTTTATGCCAAAAAAAAACAAGTACATGTCATCGTACAGGGTACATCATACAACTAGTCACGATGCATAGATTTACATAGTCAAATTGGTCAAAATGTACACTATTATTGTGTAATAATACTCCTTTGGATCCTTTTGAATAATTTATTAAACAACACTAGTAGTCACAATTACACACGTTTTAAGTCTAAGGTTTACTTTTACACGTCTGCTCTTTCGCACCGTTAACAAAGAAGTCCCCAGAAACACCTTGTTCCCCTTTTTAAAACCTTCTCACCATTACGCCCTCTGGCTTTTTCTACCCGTTAATCTTTTTTTAAAATCATAATGGCGGCGGAATACCCTCAAACATAATTAAAAGTGAAACTTAAATGAAAACTAACGCAGTATAACATAAAAATCATTACAATTGCTTTGAATTTTACGCAGCGAGTGCGGTGGTACCAGACGGAAGTTTTATTTACTCGTTCGAGTTCCAATAGTAACTCATCCATAAAGATCCCCTGTGATAAATTAACATTTTGAATGGCGTCCGGGTGTCGATTTACGTATAAATTAGGTACAGTAACAACATTTTGTCATTTCCGAACGACATAAACCATTGTTTGTTTTTTAGTTTTCAATAGATAATGGTGATATGTGATCGTGCTATTCTATGTATTAAATACAATACAGTGTCAATTTTTTTAAGTCGGCAACGCGCATGTAACACCCCTGGAGCTGCAAGCTTCCATAGGCTGCGGTGATCGCTTACCATCAGGCGGGCCGAACGCTTGTTTGCCACCGACGTGGTATTAAAAATAATACTTTTTAGCACACACCTCTCATAAATACAATAGTTAACGTAATCAGCAGTAAAACAATGGTCGGTCTTACAGCTAACGAGCGATCTCTGTCATACCTTTGTGCAGAGGGTTTTTCAGGCCGGGTTTTATAAAGATCCGTTAGACCAAATGTCAGATCAAATTTCAGTAACTCAGTACATTTTTTGACATTACAAACCAACTTAAGGTCTAACGGATCTTTATAAAACCGAGCCTCAAAGAACCTATGTTACGAAATAGCATTTCGTATTTAACAGTGGCTTTTCAGTGAATACATCGAGGGTAAACCGGTCTAATGAGGGCTACCGTTTTTGTGCTCACCAGTTGGCGCCACTGTCGAGTAAGGTCCAGCTGTCAAAAACTGTTATTGGTTATTATCGGCATGAGAACGAAGTTTACATTTAAATCATATTTAATACCTTAAAACCGTACCGTAAAAATATCGAACATTCCGCATTGTAGCGCAGTCCCGTTTTGTTCGGAAAAAAGGAGAAAATAAGTTTCCGAAAGACAAAACTGCCTCAAAGCACAAACAGTCATTGACCCGTAACTCATATTTGCCACAATCAAGCTCAGGTATTGCAAAATAGTCACAATATTGTTCTAATTAGATATTAAACCGCGTAGCGCAACTACATTTGACATTTCAGAGACCTTACGCTACAGTAGCTCCTCAGCGCCTTTACCATGAGTTTGCATGACCGTACTCGTTAGCGACTGCGTAAACGATTTGGTGTGCCGATTCTTAGTTCTATTGCGTAACCGCCAGAGGCGCTGTACTTTTGCCTATACAATTTTTTACGCAGTCGCTAGCGAGTACGGTCTCGTAAACTCATGGTAAAGGCACTGGCCCCTAAATATTTCGGGCCGGTTGCACCAAACCATCTGTGATCGTAAGCAGTGTTCGTTAAAACCGGATTATCTGGAATTTTTTTTTGTTTACCGCTTTCACTCCTTGCTGGATTTGGCAAGGGGTATTTCGCCAATGTCTCTGTATACAGACATAATCATACGAGAGGAGAATGAATATGGAAAGCTTGACAAGTTTCTATACGATGACAGCTGTCGGACCCATATTTAACGTTAACTGTAATCTTAAACTCAAACTCAACTCAAACATTTATTCTACAAAAAGGCCACAAGAGCTTTTTTACATGTCAAAATATTAATTTACAATTTAAGACAATCAGAGTAAATTTTTCATCATGTCATAATATTAATTTACAGTTCAAGAAAGAGTAAACCGACGACCGCTTTAGCCTAGTTGGTAGTGACCCTGCCTTCGAAGCTGGGGGTCCCGGGATCGAATCCCGGTCAGGGCATTTATTTGTGTGATGAACACGAATATTTGTTCCTGAGTCTTGGATGTTTTCTATGTATTTAAGTATATATTTATCTATATAAGTATGTATATCGTCGCCTAGTACCCATAGTACACGCTTTGCTTAGTTTGGGACTAAGGTTGATTTGTGTAAGATTGTCCACAAATATTTATTTATTTATTTATTTATAATAATAATTTCGAGATTACAAATATAACAAAATTAATGTCATACCGACAGTGAAAATAAACTTGCAAAGTTATCTATTACGAATATTACAACATCAGTAAAGTTAGAGATGTATAAGGTCCCAGCCTGATTAAACAAAGAGTATAATGAATTCATATAATATCCCAGAGATGTACATGATCTCTGAGCGTCCAAATACAATTAATAGTTCTAACGTTCTTAGAGATGTACATGGTCTCAAGAGCGTCAAGATTAAGACTAATTTAATATTGTTAGAGATGTATATGGTCTCTAAGAGTCACTGATAATAAAAATGAATCCACAACAGGATAATGTCTCTCGTCAATCCCCTATATAAAGACACCAGTATTAACGTAGACACTATGTCCTAGCAAGCATGAACAGACCGGACTCCACAAACAGCACTCGGGTCATTCTACTTTCTCATGACCAGTTTTCTACTACAAAAAAAATCTGTGATATGTATTGAATTAGTGTACAAAAATAGAATTTCGAAATAGTACCTGAACCTAATAAAAGGAATTTGTAGGTAAAAATACTCCAATATTATCATATTGCTGGAAAAGGTGGGTAACACAGTGGTAAAAACCATTTTTTCATACAAATGGTGAGACATCCAAGGACCACTGAGTTACTCGATTTATGGACATTAACTGTGGTACATTGATTACCAAAACTATCGGAAGTTTCATTTAAACATCTTTCTAAATAACAATACAAAAATATGAAGTGAGGGCCAAGTATTCCAAAATCTGCATTTAAAAAAAAAGTGTCTGAAAATTATGTACATGAAAAAGTAGAATGGCCCACCCGATCACGAGTATGACGCGTATCTCAGCCATCGCCTCCCTCGACCATCTGTTAGGGAAGGTGGCGGTGGTGGTGGTATGATGGTGCAAACAACCCATAGTCTCAATTTGTATGTCAACGCGAGCAGCGCCTCTGGTGGCCTTTAGTGGTAACTATTATTTGCCATACGAATTGAGACGCAAAGGCATTCGTTTGTGTTTTGTTTTCCAAAAACTTATTCTAGAGGTACAGAGCTGTAAAATGTTACTTTTTATTAGAGCCATACCCAAAGGGTAAAACCCAATTACTTCGTTGTCCGTCCGTGTGTCCGTGTGTCACTAGGCTGTATCTCATGAACCGTGATAGACAGTTGAAATGTTCACCAATGATGTATTCTGTTGCTGCTATAACAACAAATACTAAAAAACTGAATAAAATAAATATTTAAGGCGACCGCTTTAGCCTAGTTGGTAGTGACCCTGCCTTCGAAGCTGGAGGTCCCGGGTTCGAATCCCGGTCAGGGCATTTGTTTGTGTGATGAACACAAATATTTGTTCCTGAGTCATTGATGTTTTCTATGCATTTAAGTATCTATTTATCTATATAAGTATGTCATATCGTCACTATCGTCCCATAGTACAAGCTTTGCTTAGTTTGGGACTAGGTTGATTTGTGTGAGATTGTCCACAAATATATTTTTTTTATAAGGTGGCTCTCATACAACAAACGTGATTTTTTCCAGTTTTTATAAATAATGGTTCGGAACCCTTCATGCGCGAGTGCGACTCGCACCTGGCTGGTTTCTTTATTGTTTTCCACTCAGTTATTTAAGTATATTAAGAGTGGGTTGCACCAAACCGTCTGTAATCGTAAGCGGTGTTCGTTAAAGTCTGATTTTATGGAAAGTTTGACAAGTTTCTATGGGACGACAGCTGCCGGCGCCATATTTGACGATGACCGGCCTGTGATCCTATGTTGGTGCAACCGACCCTAAGTAGTAGGTATCACTGTAATAAGCATGTTTTTACAGAAAATGTCGAGTTACTTTCAGCGTTTCTTCTCGGCAGTAGGCTCTTGAGAATCGCTAGCAGATTTTGACTTGCAAAAGTGCCATTGTGGCCTATTTGCAGAATAAAGTTCTTTTATTTCACATTCATTAGGCATGGCCCCAAAAATATTCAACAAATTACCGATTACCATAAGAGAAAAAAGTAGTATAAAAGAATTTAAAGACTCTTTAAACAATTATTTAATACAAAAGGCTTATTATTCTGTAAATGAATATTTAAATGACTGTATAATGTAATATAATATAATGTAATGGTATATCTAGACTAAGTTAGACTAAGAAACTTTGTATGCCGTAAGGTAGAACATAGCTGAACATTGTCAATCCCAACATCCTATATACCTATGTTTCACAATAAATAAATATTATTATTATTATTCTATAGCTAGCCATACAAATTATGTAACAATAAAAGTAAATAAGTTGGTGGACGACGCCTTTAAGGGCCAATTTTGAATATCGCAACCAAATACGCGGACATTTCTGTCATTTCCCGCACGGGCTGCAATAATGGTTTATTATTACACTGTAATTAATAACACGGACAGACTTTGATAAAATTTATTACTTATGCTGTGTCCGATCCATAAATTATTGTGTCACTTAAATCTGAGGCCAGGAAACCAGCGGGCCCGAATGGGAATCAATTTTAGTGTTGAGATTATCATCATAATTATAAAATAAGTAGGAAGATGTTTTTCGTTTCTCCTCATTTTTTTTATCAATTTTACTAATTTTGGACTTTGGATTTACAATGACTAACCTGAGCTTTGTTAAGCGAATTTCTATTAAAATGTTATTGGATTTTGAACCTTGTTGTTGGAACGGTAAAATAGCTTTTTGAACAATTACTTTGATGCAACTCGGCTGACTGAATGATTTCAAGTTATACACAAACAGTTGACGGTCAAACCGGTTTCTGTCGTCGATTTTATTGATTTTATTGAGAGTTCCGTTTGATTGGTTGGCAACATATCGATTAATCTGACGTCGAAGGCAAACCAGGCGTGCTGTTAGGACTCCGCTCAGCGGGATGTGACGGTGGCGTAGCGGTAGGCCCCGGCAACTCCGTATCAATGTTTTTTTATAACGACGACCGGTTTAGCCTAGTGGGTAGTGCACCTGCCTGTGAAGCTGACGGTCCTGGATTCGAATCCCGGTCAGGGCAAATATTTGTGTGATGAGTATGAATATTTGTTTCTGAGTCTTGGATGTTTTCTATGTATTTAAGTATTTATATCTATTAAATATATCGTCGTCTCTAGTACCCATAACACAGGCCTTCTTGAGCCTACTGTGGGACTAGTTCGATTTGTGTAAGATTGTCCTCTAATATTTATTTATTTTATAACGTTATCACGTAAAATTATCGTCCGTAAACCGACTTTATAGACAACCACTTTTTTTATTAAGTATCGTTTTAAAAAATATTTTTTTGAACACTGACACCACATTAATTGACATCTGTCAGCTATCAAGTTGATGTTTATTTTTTGTTTCGCAGTATACCAAGGCACGATCTTACTAATGCCTTGGAGGCGTGTGGTATGACAAAGATAGAATTCAAAAAAAAATCGTAACAAACGATAAGTACTTTATAAAAAAAAAGGCAACAGTTTTTAACTCCATAATAAGTCTACCTCCAATAAAAATATAGTATGGACTACTCTAAAAAACTTAATTCTTGATGCGGCAGTGTGTACGGAATGTTTGAGATTTTGTGAGGCGATGGATGCCAGTGTGGACTTCTGGGGTTTCTTATGTGGACTGTAGTTTAGTAATAGGTACTGGTCTGGTCGTAAACTGAGTATATTGTTGCAGCTAATTACACACTTTCACATCAAATATCACTGATCGTATTTTTATAATAAAATTGTGCGTCTATACGCTGGCACGGATAATGGAAGAGAGAGAAAAGCACAGATAACATATTTTTACCTTTGAATAATAACTTACAAATTGAAGTAGGTGCCAGGCATACTAACATAATTATATTTTTTATATCTTAATGTTGGCAGTCATGTCCACAGCCAGGTGCTCAACTGTTCCAATATGAATTATTTGTTACCTTTTATTGTTATCTAAGTTTCGTGACGCATTGGTCATACTGTAATGTCATGTTAACGTTTTTTATATAAATAAATAAATAAATTGATAGGCACTTCTCCAAGAAGAGAGCGGAGCGTTCGATCTCCGCTATCGATGTTCTCGTGGCCCTAAATTCTTCGAAAACAAACGAGCACACCTCGGCCACTAATTCCGTGATTAATCGCATCGCGCGATGACGGTTTAATTTCTTTAAGCTCGATTAGAGAATCATTGAATTAATATGTTACTTTGTTTTGTTTTTTACTTACAAGTTATGAACAGGGACCGATACCGGTATTTTTAAAAAACCCTGAATTAGCCCAATTAGGGCTGAACCATGTATTTAGGTAACAACGTTGTATTATTAGATTGTCCCATTAAAACGAAATAATGAACCGGTGATCGTAATAATACCGGTATTTTTCTATGGAGAAAATACCGGTATCCGATCCCTGGTTATGAAACGTGGCTTTCCAACAACTTATGATTTGGTTGCGTACTATACCTATTTAAATAAATAAATAAATATTTGTGGACACACACAGATCGACCTAGTCCCAAACTAAGCAAAGCTTGTACTATGGGTACTAAGCGAAGATATACACACTTATATAGATAAATATGTACTTAAATACATAGAACACATCCAAGACTCAGGAACAAATATTTGTGTTCATCACACAAATAAATGCGGCCAGGATTCGAACCCGGGACCTCCAGCTTCGTAGGCAGGGTCACTACCATCTAATCTAAAGAAGTCATCAAATTATTCGTATTTATTTCTATAATTAAATTTTGAATATTAATTATATTACTTGCAAGTGCGTCCCTCACAAGTGTATTTATCATAAAATACGACGACCGGACGATATGACGACCGGTTTAGCCTAGTGGGTAGTGCACCTGCCTGTGAAGCTGACGGTCCTGGGTTCGAATCCCGGTCAGGGCAAATATTTGTGTGATGAGCATGAATATTTGTTTCTGAGTCTTGGATGTTTTCTATGTATTTAAGTATTTATATCTATTAATTATATCGTCGTCTAGTACCCATAACACAAGCCTTCTTGAGCTTACTGTGGGGCTAGTTCGATTTGTGTAAGATTGTCCTCTAATATATATATACCTAGGTATGTAATTTAATAGTACATTAGTATTATATGTAGGTAATATTACCTTATTGAAACCTTAATAATATTACCTTATTGAAACCTTGTTGTACGTACACGGTGAAGTATGTCTATCTCATTCTCTCATTTTCCACTCAATTCCTCAACATTAAAAAATTCTGACACGAATAAATAGAAGAAAAATTAGGTATTTTGATTTTTAATACTTACTTCCGCCTTGTATCCAACGGTAATAAAGGCATAGTAATTAAAGGTTTTTTACTAATTTATTTATTCATTTTAAACTTTATTGCAAAAAAGAACTAGCAAATGTAAGTGCAATGAGAAAATAATTCATAAAAGTTAAATGATTTCAAAATGATAAACATACCTACAAAAACATAACATAACATAACATTCGTAACTAATATAAAAAATATATTAATATATTTTATGGACATTGTTTATTTAAATTAATTTAATTTAATTAAAAGGCTTTAAAGAACATTCTTTATTAAGTACACTATAAATTTATTTATTTATTTAATCACATATTTGCGGCTTTCGCAGTGGAGACTTTAGGACCGAGGAGTCGAGATGCCCGTTCTCTGTTCCAAAACTTAAAAAAGAGACTTTTGGAAACAACACGTGACTCTAGGGCTGGCTCATTCCTCGGACAAAGAATAGGCATCGCCATTCAACGGGGGAATGCAGCCAGCCTTATGGGCACCGTTCCGCGGGGATCAGACTTGGGGGACCTAACGTAGCCTTACCTAGGTTAGGCTAGATACGTTTTATTTTTATTTTATTTATTTTTATTAGTTCTATAATATTTTACATATAAACGTGCCTCTGTGGTATTTAAGGAATAAATGTTTCCATCTTCACTACACACAAGCAAAACTCATCGTATAAAAGGACTTAATGCCATAAGCATTCTCTACCAGTCAACGTTAGGGCAACGCAGACAAACTGTGGGCAACTTTAAATATAAAACCCCTGCGTGTCAATATTATTATTACGTATATCAATACCAATACATACAATAATAAAATATAACAAATATATACAAATACGTACATATTATATACAGACGAGGGTATGAAACAGAAACATTGCACAATGCATCCTCAAGTTTTATAAAGGGTCGGCAATGCGTACGTGACCCTTTGGAGTTGCGGGCGCCTATAGGCTGCGGTGGCCGCTTATCATCCTACGTGGACTGTACGCTTGTTTGCCACCGGCACGTTTGTATGGCGGGAAATATTCGGTTCTGCTATAAAATGTTTTACGTAATGTTTTTAAACGCTGTTTTGGTACCAGATTGAACTACGTATCGACACGTAAAGTAAAAGTCCCAGTGCCCAATAGACGACACACACACCACCACACCTAAGTGCCCAATAGACGACATCTATGAATTACCTCTGTCATTATGAAGTAAGATTGAAAGTGCCATGTATTCATCGGGACATTTACCCTAAAGCTAATCAGTGAAATTTAATTGCCTCATGCCAAACAAAGCTACCGGTTAAGCTTTAAGCTGCGCTAAGCTAAATAAGTACGCGTTCAGTTAATTAATATTAACATTTCTAATTAACGCTTCCATTACCTGTATTTTGATATTAATAGTGTGCTTAACTTGTTTAAACGGGTGATACTTACGTTAAATATGTGTGGTAATTGCAATATGTGGTAATTAAATAGTAATAAAACGAATATTAGCTCTGTGTTTATTTGTTGTTCTGGTCGATTTTATTGTTTTTCATGTTGACGCTTAGAGGTATATATTTTATTAGATTTAGGCCGGGTTTTATAAAGATCCGTTAGACCAAATGTCAGATCAAATTTCAGTAAGCGAGTACAATTTTTGACATAACAAACCGACATAAGGTCTAACGGATCTTTATAAAACCGAGCCTAAGGGGGGGAGGATAGACCTTATGTCGGTTTGTTGTGTCAAAAAATGTACTCAGTTACTGAAATTTGATCTGACATTTGGTCTAATGGACCTTTATAAAACCCGGCCTAAGTGTACCTTATTTTATTTTTATTTTTGGTTAATGTACTCTTAATTAATATAATGTTCCTAATGTAATTTTCTGCCATATATATATATATTAATTTATGATATGAAATGTAATAGTGCAATTACATTTCATATCATAAATTAATATATGGCATGAAAGAATATGATATGAAATGTAATAGTGTAATTTTGTGTTGTAATATGGGCTAACCCTGATATAAGGAATTATTATTATTATCATTAATTTTGACGCTTAGAGACCTTTTAAAATACGTTTCTTAAAAAATTTGGGTTGTTATTAGTTTCTTAGTCTTATTTTTAATATTGTATTTTGAATATTGTAATATTCTTAATTGAAATAGATAGATTTTGACTTGTTTAACTTAAATGACTATTATAAGTATGACTTTATTATTTATTAATTATTATGTGCCTTGAACAATTTCAATTTTATTTTAATTTGTGTCGATTATTTCTCGAATTTTATTATTATTATTTTTTAATCTTCATTTATTTCGAAGCTTTCGTCAAGATAACGATGTCAACTCCAGCAAGTCTCTAACTACAGCACAACTTCTTAGACGTAATTAAAAAAAACGAATAAAACAAAACGAAATGAAAATGACAACTGGCTAAATGACAGCTATTTTAAACGCAGTCATTATCATAATCATCATATTAGTAGCCGAAAGACGTCTACTCATGGACAAAGGCCTCCCCCAAAAGAGTGCCGCAATGGCCAGTCCTGCGCCTGCGCATCCAGCGGACTCGCGACCTTTACCAGGTCATGAGTCCACCTTGTGGGGGGTCCACCCACACGCTGCGCTTTCCAGTATGTGGTCGCCACTCAAGTACCTTTCCGCTACAACGGTTATCGGTTCTACCTATTTTGAACCTGATTGTGGCTTTATAGACCAGGCCCAATAAAGCGATAGAAGTGCGCGGTTGGAGACTAGCCTGGGGAAAATCCAGGGGAAAACCTCCGACACGACCACGCGTGTGGTTTGGTGGGATACTCTAAGAGTTTGCGCTCCAGTGAGATTGGTTGAGCGGTTTCAACCGAATTCTGCATTTCCCTCTATCTACTCGTATGTGTTTGACGACCGGTTTAGCCTAGTGGGTAGTGCACCTGCCTGTGAAGCTGACGGTCCTGGGTTCGAATCCCGGTCAGGGCAAATATTTGTGTGATGAGCATGAATATTTGTTTCTGAGTCTTGGATGTTTTCTATGTATTTAAGTATTTAAATCTATTAAATATATCGTCGTCTAGTACCCATAACACAAGCCTTCTTGAGCTTACTGTGGGGCTAGTTCAATTTGAATAAAATTGTCCTCTAATATTTATTTATTTGTCAGTACGACAAATCCTATTCTTTTATAATGAGCACTGCTAATGTTTTGAGTTCCCTGACGGCGTCTGTATCCGGGTTCCATTAAACCCTAGTGTTATAAAAAAAAACTCGAGTATAAATTAAATTTTTTAACGATCGAATGGGATTTGAGCACACGACTTCAGCATTCCGTTAATTGCTGTGAACCAAATAAACTATCGTTATCGGACGAAAAAATAACGAGTTAGCTATCTTTATCATGTTTGTTATCGGACGCTTCCGTTGGATAAAATATACAGTCGACTAACAAACAATCAACTTACTCACCTTATTGCATTGTAATAAGATCCAAAAATGTATACATGTTTCTGACATTAGTCGAATATACTGTAACTGTACAATCGGATGTTTGTTTGATAGATAGATAGAAATCGTTTATTCATGTAAAAACAATTACATAATACATTTACAAAATGCGCCAAACTGTGTAGCGAACAGTTTGTTGGCGCGTCGCGCTCAGTTTACTTTTTAACATAAGGTAATTGTTGCTACGTCAGTAGAAAATTTATTTATTTTTATTTTTATTTATGCGGGCATCAACAGCATTACAGAAAAATAATACAAAACCTAATAGCTAAATAGTTAATTAAGTCATTATAAATGTCAAAATCTGTAATTTTAATTTGTAAAACAACTTTATAGGTGATGGCGTTAAATCAGTTTTAATATATTAACGTAAACCTACCGCACGAAACTTGGAAAGTTAAACATTAAAATTCCTACACACTAATTGATACAAGTAGCCACTTTTACAAGCTGCCTTATAAAACATAAAACTTCAACATAAAAACCGCTGTAAATCTTCAACGATATAAAACTATAGCAGAGGGGGGTACCTATTGATATATTTTCTACCATTCCTTGTATGCGACATATATCGTTCACGACAAATTACTATCACACTTGCAAGGAAAAATGCACCTTATATGTATAAAACTGTAATATAAACTTGAATACCAGTATTTTTTGTCGTTATGTTGGTAAAAGTAAACGAAAGTTGTGTAACGATAATTCTATTTTAGAATTTCTTTAGAATTGAAATGTAGGCAGTAAAATTCCCTTTTGATGCTGTTTGTACATTTGTTGTTTAACTTATGCGTTTGACATTGATGGTTTTGAGTTGATTTTTATATTCTAGTAAGAATAAAGTCGTTCACTTGAATTTATGTATTCCTCGTTGTTTTCCATTAAGCACTCAGTTTTATAACGTTGCCTCGCTCCGCACACGTTTCACATGTCACCTAATCAGGTAGAAATAGCTTGTTTTTCTTCCGATTTAGTAAACAAATTATTTCCTTCATCAAATGTCTCGTAATCCTATTAAGGACGACGGTGTCTGTCCCAATTTTCCTCCGATCTTGCAAAACAATTTGATCAAATTACTTGTATCGAATTATACTTTCAGGGCATTATGATCTCGTTACTTAAAAAAACAGATTTGTTATTGATACGATGTAATTAAGACTAATTTGGTTTTTCACTTTAATTCTAATAATATTTTTCACGCACTTTAATCGTCAAAAAAATAAACAATAGCATTCTTTTGTAATGAGCCCTGGCCCCTATTTCACCAAGTTGACAATTGTGAGTAAAATATGTCGGCTGACAATTGTCAAGCGACAAGTGACAAGTGCCATTTCGTAAATTGATTATAAAGTACGAGCTACATGACAGGCAACTAGTTGCAATTGTCCATACAACAATTTTGTTGTGAAACGTTGATTTTGACAATTTTGTTGTGATTAGGAAAAAGTAGAAGAAATTTTTTATCCCTTCAAGCCTTAGTATCTTAATGTTTGCGTGAATTTTAAATCAAAAAATGGTTTTAGAAACCCCATAGTATTTTAAGCGAGCTGATTCAATGATACACAATGGGGTTTGAAATAAATAAATTGCACCCCTACGTCACAAATATGTTTATATTCATGAATAAACCACAGCTTTCTAGTACTAACGGTTATTGACCTAAGCCGCGGACGGACGGACATGGCGAAACTGATGAGGGTTCCACAGAGCATCAATTTAAAATAGATGGTCTGTGGAGGGTTCCTTGTTTACTACGAAACCCCAAAAAGGTAACACAAGATTAGGTTTTACAAAAACAATTTTTATGATAAATATAATTTGATAATATTTAATTTTAATATCTCACTGTTGTGACTAATGTGCTGTGTCTCTCATTCTTTTGCTATAGGAAGGAAAAGGGACAGAATAAAACCTCATTTAATAAATGCTTGACATTGTATTTGGAAACATTTACAAGATACGATCTTTCAACAATACCACAGTAAATACATAGCTGAAAGCAGTAAAACAAATCCGTACAAACTAAATGCCATTTTTAACGCACTCACATTCGTCTAAGTTGAAATACTGCTTTAGCTAATATTTAGACTGTGTAAGCGTCATACTGAGTATGACCTGCAATTGACACTAACCTAAAACGGGCACTCTGAGGCTCTATTCGATTTAAAGTAATTGAAATCAGTTTGATATTGCCCGCCAGGCGTATGTGTCATGGGGCGCCACTGTCAACCCCTGTGACTCATGTTTACTATGCAAATGAGAAAGAGATCTCTAGAGAGATATCAAGCCAATCCCAATTCGATGGCTAAGTTGAGTAGAACCCCTTTTCTTTACGGTAACGCCATAGTAACGTAAATAAAAATGGATGCAAAGAAAATAATAAAAAAGGAAATAAATAACATATTCGTAATAACGGAACGAAGACACACTACTACTATTTATTGCATGACACTTGTAAAATCATAAACGTATAACAAAAAATCTAATATAAGAAACTCAAGCGTCATTTGGTTTGGTTAGCAACTCGTTTCGCTATCTGTCTCGCTCACATTAATTATTAATGATAATTCACATGAAGTGCCAGCCATCGGGATACGGTTTCCTCGCTCTCGCACTGTCAAAACCGGCAAATATCTCGGCCTATACGGTAATTAAATTCAGCAACATAGGTAATTACGTTTAGATAATTAATCTCTGATAACGAGACGCCTATTTAAGCCTAGCACATTGTGTAACCAATAATAGCGGCTAAGGGCGGGATGCACCGACTTACGGTTACCAACTGGTTAACGTTAAATATGGCACGCAATAATAAAAATATGACACGTCACGTCACGGCAATATTAATTAGAAACTTGGAAAACTTTCCATGAAATCAGATTTTAACGAACATAGCTTACGATCCACCCAAGTACCCACTAAAATGGCGTCATCTACTTTATATGACAGAAAATATAGAGTTAATGACAGAAAAATGAGAAAAATAATTTCCGTGTTATACATGTACCTACACAGCTTCTAATTATTACAAATCGTAATTGAAATACCCATATTGAACTACGTGTTATTTATTAAAAGTGATCCATCACAATGCATTGTCATTGCCATCGGAAATAAAAAAGTTATTTTAGTAGTATTTTGAATGGTAGTAAAAAGTTATGAACAGTAAAATTGTCATTACCGTGGCCAATTGTCATAGCCACTTCAACACTATTTAAACGCCATAGTATATTAACGCATTAAAATGAAGCCTTGGGCTACTGATAATGGTGAACCACTATGGTTAATTATTGGACATAAAGTGTCAAATTATCATGTGCAAGTTTAAAAAACATCACAGTACATATAGTTTAGCAGTATAACAAATCTGTATGCACAATCAATTTGAAGCGCTCACGCAGACACGAGCCCCAAAATGTTGAGATGCTGCTTTAGCTAATTTTACTGTGAAATATAAATATTACTATGGCATTACCGTGAAAATGAGTGACGTTTATTAATAATTTACAGTTCTTAGCACCTTTAGACCTAAATTAGACTAGACTTTTTAATTTCGTTACAATTTTAATACTTATTTACAAAATTTACATCCATACAAAATTATTAGTGGAGTTAGAAAGATGGTTTAATACAAATCTTCGTATTTCCATTTATTTTAGTAACTTTATTTTTATTACAAGTTATTTTATAGACGGTCCTAAAAATCAATATTTTAGTACAAAGTTTATATTTCATACTGAAAATACTAAGGCCAAAATGTCTATCATTTACCATTCATTTTAGAATTAGAGGTTTTTGACTTAGTACAGTAGTATATTCCATTTTGGTAAATATTAAGTACATTTTTTTATGTTAACTATTATAATCTAACATTCATACAAATTATAATCCAAAGTAATTCTTAACTTTAAATCAATGGCATGGTATTAAAATACATATAAAAGTATATGTTTAAACAAACTAGAATAACTGGTGTTTATATGGGTTTTAAATACTAAATACAATCTATTTACATTCATATAATCGAAGTAAGTAGAAAGGTTCGATAATTTCTCGATGTTTGTGGCAAAATAGGTAACTAAAAAGTATAGAAAAGAATTAACATTCAAACATTATGTGTAACTCAAACAAATATTTTTACGCTTAAGTACCTAAATGTATATTATTCAAACAAAGTATGAAACGAACAAAAGATACCTAAATTTCGAATTAAGACATTCAAAACCGCATGCGAATCACGTAACTTTATGTACCAACGGTAGATAGATTTTACTGTCAATTTTGAAGTATAAGGCTGGGTTGCACCAAACCGTCTGTAATCGTAAGTGGTGTTCGTCGTATTGTATGGAAAGTTTGACAAGTGTCTATGAGATGACAGCTGTCGGCGCCATATTTGACGATGACCGGCCTGTGATCGTATGTTGATGCAACCAACCCTAAATGTATGAGCTGACAGTCAAAATTTGACATTAAAATCTACCTAACGGTAGTACAAAAGTTACCATGATTACCCCGCTGGTTATAAAATTGGTGGTATCAACTAAAACGAATATAAGAATTCTCGAAATACCACTTAAAAAGTTTTGTCAAAACAGTAATTAAAATTAAAAATTGTTTTTTTGTTATTTATACTCATTGATTACTACAAATGATGTATATTATGACGACCGGTTTAGACCTACAGACCTAGTACGGTACAGACCCAGTGGGTAGTGCCCCTGCCTGTGAAGCTGACGGTCCTGAGTTCGAATCCCGGTCAGGGCAAATATTTGTGTGATGAGCATGAATATTTGTTTCTGAGTCTTGGATGTTTTCTATGTATTTAAGTATTTATATCTTTTAAATATATCGTCGTCTAGTACCCATAACACCAGCCTTCTTGAGCTTACTGTGGGGCTAGTTCGATTTGTGTAAGATTGTCCTCTAATATTTATTTTATTTATTTATTTATTATGTA
Organism: Epiblema foenella; assembly: GCA_963556455.1. NCBI lineage: Eukaryota > Metazoa > Arthropoda > Insecta > Lepidoptera > Tortricidae > Epiblema > Epiblema foenella. Next base: position 16,258,101 of record OY747112.1, read on the forward strand.
CGATAGATACACCTTATTGCATTCATCTGTTACATTTTAATACTAAACTATTGCTTTAATGTGACTTTATTTTTCACGCGTTTTTACGAGTTCTCAAAATCACACAGAAATATCCCATAAAATTCTGTAAATATCACTTTTCACATTCTTTTTAATACTCTTGAACACACAATGGACACTTTAACGTACCACTTACCTGTTCATCAGTCGGTTAAAGTCATAAAACCTCGTTTAAAGTAACTTGTATGTGTGAAGCTCATAAGTTGGACGTGGTAACTGGACAATCGGGCATACTGTTAGATATTGAGTTAACTGGTAGATGAATGTTGTCGTTCGATTTAACGTCGCGTCGCGTGTGGCCGCCAAGGCGTAGATGTGGCCAGGAAAAGAGCGGATAGAAAATACCGATACCTATTATACTTAAAATTATTTAAAGTTAGCGGGGTTGTGTCGAATCAATCCATTCTAAAGCAGCTTTATTAATACAGCTAGAATATTCAAGGCCCACTTGCACTTTCGTACAATTATGGCCACTATAATAGTAGTTTATGCAACTGATGCATAATGAGAGGTCTTAAAACACGACTGTGGTTTTATGAAACGAGCGCCAGCGAGTTTCATAATAGGATCACATGAGTGTTTTAAGGCCTAATTATGTAAAGTTGCATACACTACTTTATCTATATCCGTATATTAAATCCTCTTTCATGTGTTCAGGAACCATTGCGTTGCAAGTGTAGTGAGGTCGAGCGTGAGCCCGTTGAAGTCTTTTGAGCACGAGCCTGTATCGTTATGGGCGGAGATGGCCATAACGATACCGTTTTTGATGCTGTTATGGCCATCTCCGCCCCGGACCGGCGCGATATTGTAAAGTTGGTCCTTACCTACACTTTTTGAGCACATAAAAGAGGATTTACTGTATGGGTGTAGATAAAAAATATTTCAACTATAGAATAAGCGCGCGTGCGGTCCCGGCACCATATTTTTCTTAGACGACGGGTTAATGAAGAAGTTTAATTAAAATAATTAATAATAATCTATTTTAATCCAATAAATTCAATTAGCATTCTAAATAACGTAAACGACGTTATTACCTGTATATAAATAAAAAGCAAAAGCCAGAGTTCTTAGACAAAACCAGTTCTTATATTTCGCGTTTTTCGTGGCCCGCCAAGATTTACTCTCGATCGATCTACAGGGTGTTAAACTAAATTACTTTTTCGGCCTTCCCCGTAGCGGAGCCTTGACCGTTGTTAAATATTTGTCCTATTTATTATCTCCTACGCTTTATTACTGATCTTTAACTATGTTAGTTTTTCTTTTAAAACACTGAACTTGAGACATTTGTTCGTTATTCATTTGTTACTTTAAACGTTTGTTTGAAGTAATGTGTAATTTCGAGAATTCTTACGTTCATTTTTTTTTGTTGTCGCAATAAGCTTTTATTGGTTTGTGAGATTTCTTCTACTTTTAGGATTGTTGTATCTTCTAAAGACATTTATGAAGTAATAACATTTTTGTTTTTTTTCTTTTTGGTAGTACAATTTTGTATCTCATGTATCATTTTAAGGTCACATAAATATGACATTAATGCGCTAACTTTATACAGCCAAAGTCACAAATGTCTTATGCGCTTGTCATTAAAGCTATTTTCGCATATTTTTGATGCATTGATATTTTCGTTCTTGACGGTACCTATTGACGTCTTAACACGTCTTTTAAGGACCCAATATTTTTCACGGAGTTGTAGTACTTAATTGGATCTCAGACACAAATATCGAGATTTCCCTGATCCCGGATTAATGCATAGCAGTGGCGGAGCGTCCATACAACTCGATTCCCACCGGCTTGCCTAATTTCCAGCTAGAGAGGCTACTCCGAACTACGTATCGTGTCGTCCCTCTCACGCATATGGAGAATAACACGAGAGTGAAAGGGACGGCACGATACGAAGTTCAGATTTCGAAGTTCGGAGTACAGGCTCCAATCCAGTTCTTTTACTACAGCTCATGAAAAATAAGAAAAGCATATTATTTCCGGCTTCCCTAAGAATATTCTTGACGCGCCGCCACTGATGGATAGTATTGGAGTACTGGCCATTAATCCTGTACATTTATGAAACACAATATGAAGATATACCTATCAGACTTCAAACTGTTGAGCTAACAACGACCAACACAAAAATACAAAAAAAATTAGGCCACTTCGAATATTCATATATAAAAATGACATAATAGTATCAGAACGAAACTTATCACACTTAAACTATATGTACATAAAATTCGTAAAAGTACAATAGGATCTCTAAAGGAACACATTGAAATACTTATTGTTAGGGAGCATTTACATCGGAGGGGTGGTCTGCAGTCAGATTATACCAACCATTAAAATTTTTCACTTCACAGACGGGTCATAGTCAGTTGTAAAAAAAGTTGTCCACCCGGTGGTCAATAGTTAATGGCTTATGTACATGTAAGTTATGTTTATTACATGGATTTATAGTTACGGAAACACCGTTTATGCGGGTTACTACCAATCCAAAATTAAGATTTTTGGCCCTTAACTTTTGATATGTCCACCGAAAAGACGCGAACCTAAATTTTACAATGACCCAGACAGATAATAAGATGTCACTATAATATATGAAGAGTAGACCATCAAATTATGACAAAAAAATAGTAAATTAATAAATATACTCAAAATCTCAAAAAGATATGACATTAAATTTCAAAGTTTCAAAATATGATGTAATTTTTTGATGACTAAAATCACCATCAGGATTCTTATGTTTTAATAAACAAAAAATGTTTTATAACAATGTACCTAAACGCAATATTTCACGAGCAAAACAGTAAATTACTAGTTTTTCCATGGTAATACAGGCGCGTAGTATATGACGTCACATACTATGCTCAATTAGTACGGGAGATTTGGGGGCGTTTTAAGCGTTCGGATTTTATGCTGTACTTTGAAATCCATTTTTGTTGTGTTGGTCTAATTGTACTTGTTCCATATATAAATTTGTTCCTCTCTAAAAAAAACTGGTTCGAATGGCATCATGAAAAAAAATGATGCATATTCCCTATTAATTTATAAATCTATGAAAATTTAACTTAAATATCCGTTAAAGTGGGATTGTGAAGGAGGATAGTGTCACAAAATGATGTTTACAACTTGAGAATAGGTATTTCGTTTGCCATTTCGTTCATGAAATCCGGTTCGAGGGACCATATATTTAAAGTTTAGTATGTAGAAAAATTACAGTTTTCCACTTGTAAATCAACAACATTAACACATCTTTTTACTCTTTCAACGGGTAAAGCTAAGATTGTGTTTGGTTTACATATACGTTTATACATGTTTATAGTCAAAATTACAAAATTCATTACTATGTTTCTGGTTTCCTTTTTTAACCATGATTTAAAGGCATCTACTACTGCCCCCTTCCTAAGCAGGGGGACACATAAAGTATACACTCAAAAGCAAAAATAATGGGTACACTTTCTATGGAAATTCAGTGCAAAGTTTACCCATTATTTTTGCTCTTGAGAGTAGTACCTAGTCGCCACAGACGGTAATAAAGAGAAACTTAGATCGCACGTTTCTCAGGAACATTTCTTTCATTTGGCTACAGAAAATCGGTTAGTCCAAAGGGGAAATATCAAAACTCAAAGTGCACATCCAATATCTGACTGCAGACTTCAATTAAGGAAAATGGCGCTTCTACATCACTATATTCTTATTTCCATTGAGCAATACACTAGTTGAAATAATGACAGAGAATTCCCATAAAACCATGCAACACCCGCTTGACAGATCTTTATTTGGAGTCAAATGTCAAGATGGAACGGTATTCAACACAATACTTTGGGAGATTGAACTTTGATAAAATCTTGTCACAACGATCATATCAACAGGCAAATTAAATAGCTAATTTGTCTAATTGATATGACAGTCATGTCATGCTAGGGTTATACAATAGACTTTATTGCCCGTCTCAGTTAAGGCAAGGTCATTCCAGTGAAAATGACCCCCTCTAACACGCGTGAGTTTGCAATTAACCATCCCGCTCTCTAAGGAAGCACTGCGCGTAATTTCGCAAATATTTAGTACATTTTTATTAATTGTTGGAACACTGAATCACTTATGAAAAATCTATCCGGTTATTTCCTTAGAACAATAAAAAAGCTATCGTTTTTGTAAAAAAAAACGTATCACTGTCGTTGATAATTACGAGATCTGCAGCATTAAAGTTTTACTATGATATTTAGGATTTTTGACAGAGTTACCAAGGCATTTTTCAATAATTTGTTCGGTTATTTCTTTTCTTTGTTTCTTTTTCAGTCTACTGTAATTTTTGTGTAGTGTAATTCTACATTATTTCTTCACACTGGAAGCTCAAACTTCAGTATTTTCGTCAGATCTGTGAATGGGCCTTGCCTTAAACAAAAACACGATAGGTATCTATGGAAAAAACAAAAAGTATAATTTTTTAGATTTTTTAGTCACCCAAAGTTTTGCGTGCACCAACTATTACGTCGTTTTTTCAATATTTACCTTTCTTTTAATTGACTCCATCTATCGTTAGTTCATCATAATCTTAATATTCAGCCTCCCCCAAAAGTGCCACAGCTCTGCACATGACCGGTCCAGTGTCACCCGCATCTACTATCTTGAGTTACAAACCCTCAATTATAATGTAATTCGCGCCATCTCCTTTTTCCTTAACTACATTTATATACAGCTCTCCTGCACCCGATGCGATGTCGTCACGACCTCGGGCCGGAGTCGGTGCGCCGTCAGTGATGACGTCACGCCAGTAGCTGACGAGGGGCTGCAGGCGTTTACGCCCTTATTCACTCGTCCTAAACTATGATACGACTGGAACAAAGGAGACAGGTATATTGTAAATAAGGTTGATGGTTGCATAAAGAAAAGAAAAATGCGAATAGTGAGATAAATTGGTCGTCGTTATCCATAAGAGGTCACTATTGAACATGATTTTTTTTTAGCCAGAAATTAAAAAACAAACTATAACTGAAGGTGTCTCATAAGTAATGGGTTTCGTAACTAAAAATTTACTACACCAATTTTTATGCATATCGTAACCTGTTAAGACAATTCTCTAGTTCTATAAAGAATGCAATTTGTTGTACTTTATTTTAGACATACTGTCTTTGTTAATTGACGGCGTAACACGTTTTGATAATAAAACGTATGGAGGGCGATAAATACGAAATTAGTGTATTGTTGAGACATTATTGGAAATTTTAAAGCAGACACGGCAGCAAGAAAATCGTGTGAAGTTGAAGGAAGAGACGTGTTAAATGAACGGATGGCACAGCGTTGGTTTAATAGTTTTAATAGTGGAGATTTGACTCTTGAACATCGACCGCTCTCTCGATCGATATTAGGCTACAAAGGAAGCCGTTGAAAACCAACCCAGTACCAGCACTCGTCAATTATCGGTCTCACTTAGACCTTCTAAAGACACTTATACATCGTCACTTAAAATCATTAGACACGACCTATAAAAGTTGTCAAACCGACATTACTTATGAGACACCCCAATATTAAATAATTTATTTGTCAATTATGCAGCCTTGGCTGTTGCTCTTGTATCGGACTTACAAGCCACTTACCTAAGTGCCGCATCTCTAATGGCTCTAATGGGTAAAGCCAAGGAGCGTTTCAACCGCCCTTTCTCTTACGTTACCAAATATTCATAGATACGATGACAAAATGCATCAAAATGTAATGTAATTAACAACGGTGAGTTTAAAGGTTAACAGTACATATTTACAATCAGTATTCAGTATCTTGAAAATGTAAAAAAAAAATGTTTGGACATATTATCCGCAACGAAAGTTCAATTCTAACACAAAAATACTTTGTCCTAAATATATATATATAAATTTTAGAATAAAGGCAAAATTGAAAAATTTAGGCACCGAGCAGGTTTCGAACTTGCGACCTCCCGGCACTCGCGGCCAGTCGCTCTAGCCAACTGAGCTATGGGTGCAATCGCTACCCAGTCCCAAATTCATCAACCGTTCCTTCGTATTAAGCAGTACCGCTGCTAACGTAAACTATATTTTTATACAAACGCCTTAAGGGAGGCGTACAGCGACATCTACCAGAAGACTCGTGCTTCATTAACGGCACTAACGTCTCAAATCATATTGAGAATCGTCAGTTGCGATGCCCCATCCTATACCCACATTTTAAAATAAAGGAAAAATTGAAAAATTGTGTGTGTTTTATATTATAGCATTTTAATTCTGTAGTATTATGATAGAATTATTTTATATACATCGTATATTGTTTTGAAAAAATGACACCTCGCCGAGTTTCTTACGCCGGTTCTTCTCGAGGCCCTACCCTAATATGGACGCTGCTAAATCATCTTTCCATAGACAGATGAACAAGGCCAATGATGATGAAATACTTACACTAGTTAAAGGTATCCTATAATCTTTCTTCCTGAGTTCCGCATAGTAGGCCCCGTCGGGCTCTGCGCGGATGTCTTCGACCTTCGGCATCTTGGAAGCCGGTGGAGGCCGCTGCAGGCTCATATAGCCGTTGGAAACTGGCCTCCGTTCTAGGGATAGGAAAATTGTAAGGTTTTATTTTCACAAATGAATGAAGTAACACACACAGTGCATCCTCAAATTATAAAGGGTCGGCAACGCGTACGTGACTTCTTCGGAGTTGCGGGCGTCTATAGGCTGCGGTGGCCGCTTACCATCAGGTGGACCGTAAGCTTGTTTGCCACCGGCGTTGTATAAAAAAAAAAGAAAAGTAGTATTCTAAGTACGCGGTCGGCCTCACAACGGACTTTACACCTTTGCACCCTGTCGCTTTAACGTATTATATTGTATTGTCATCTTTTCTGACTTCTCGCGCACATATTGTTAATCCATTTTTGAATTGGCTACCTACGGGACAGGCTTAGCCTAGTGTAGGGGCCAGTCGAACCGCATAACGAAAAATCCACTCTGTACATTACTTATAAATGATGATATGTTCAACTATACCTGTAAACTTTTATGTACGAATAAACTTCTTATGTCTTGTTTTATTTAATTGTCATAATAAATGTCCAACGTCTGAAAGCGATCAATTACCAGTGTCCAGCTACTTATCAGGCCGACTATACAAAACAAAAAAAAATAAAGATATTTTTTTTCAGTTTACTGCGCCATGACCAAATCCAAGAGCAAAGGTGTCTTCACGTTCGTCACATTCCTGTGTTGAATTACAATGGACAGCCTTTGTCCTAAGGTAAAGTTTCGAGCCTGACTCGAGAATCATAATCCTCCTTGTTAAAAACTACTCTCATATTTAGAACATTACGGCACAAACAGGTACGAAATCGGTATAATCCCATAAAGGTCTACATTTCCTTCTAGGTTGGAAGGTCAGACGGCAGTCGTTTTCGTAAAAAATTGTGTCTGCGCTAAATCTTGGGATAGGTGTCAAAGCGAACCTCTCCGAGGCCACCCAATCCCTAATCCCTTGGCTATTAATACTATTATACTATAGTACTAATCTGTACTATTAGTGTGTCTGCCCAGAACCTTAATATGTTATATTCTCGCATTAGCTAAGTTAATACCTACAATACAAATGTTACTTAAGTAAATATAAATGGAGCCTCGTCTACCAACAAACCGCACAGTGGTTTGGCAGAAGTGCGTAAGTTGCGTAAACATTTGTTATTTATGTGAATAAACGATTATTTATTATTTTATTTATTTTTTATTTATTTAATTATTTCTAATTCTAGCTTAAAATCGTACTCACCATATAAACATGGTATGATATCAGGATCAGCGTCATCCTCCCTCGGGTCAGGCGCATGCAGCAGCGCCCCCCGCACCCCTCGCGTCTCCCCCCGCGGCTCCGTGCTACTTGCCCGGGACTCCACCTCTTTCACGGGGGTGGGAGTGTGCGCTGCTCGCTCCATGTACATCGCCTCGCTGGTGGAAAGAGAAACATCGGTATCAGAATTGTTCATAGCCAGGGGGCGAATATGAGGTTGACGCAGGGATCGGATACCGGTATTTTCTCCATAGAAAAATACCGGTATTATTACAATCACCGGTTCATTATTTCGTTTTTAATGGGACAATCTAATAATACGACGTTGTTACCTAAATACATGATTCAGCCCTACGTAAACAGCAAAAAATAATCCAAAATATTGGGCTAATTCAGGGTTTTCTTTAAATACCGGTATCGGTCCCTGGGTTGACGGTGAAGCGAGCTTACCCAGGAGATACCTATTCACTTGTGCCATAAAAAAGTCTACTTAGGTTATATTACGAACTCGGGAAATAGTATCTAAACATTAATTGATTCAGTGTGTTTAATCTCATTTTTAAATACAATACTGACCAGTGATTGACCTAAGACTCACGTGTATTGAACTGGGCCTAAGAAAAAAAATGGACATCACTGTTTCAGTAATAGCTAATTTACTTTTGCTTTGGAGACAATGAACGTGCTGTTACACATGCTGAAAATTAGTATGAAAACATATATGCTACTATTGATCAACTGCAACCTACTAGCAAATGTGTCTATGACCTGGTCGTATTAAGCATGCTTAATATATGCTAATTTTGAACGTGTAACAGTACCTATATAATAGTGTTGCTATTCACATTGCTAGGTATAATGACAACACCCTCATTGTATATGTATAATATAGTCAAATTCGTAAGGAATAACATAAATTGCTTTCCCTTCGGGGCTGATCTACGACCTTTACGAAATAGTCACATAGGGATGCTCGCAACTACGAGGTGCAAACTAATCAAGTCTACCAAAACGGTCTATATTATTGGTCCAAAAATATACAATGCCATTCCGGATCGTATTAAGGACATAAGAAATGACTGTACTTTTTATAACGAATTAAAAAAATGGCTCGTTAGAAACGCTTTATATGACATTAAAGAATTATGTGACATTTAATATTAATATATTTTCGGATCACCTAATTATAATTATAATAAAAACATGACGTTACTATTTACTTATTTTTATTGAATTATAACGAATTATATAACATTTAGTATCAAAACAACCTGCAAAATGTATAAAACTTTTGACGTGTAATGTATTTGTACATTATAAATAAATGAGTATGAGTATGAGTATAGATCAGGGGATATATAAAACTTCCTTACCTCAACGGGGCATGTTTAGCCGGCAAATGTCGGTGTCTGTTGGCATGTCTTCTGTACAGAACTGCTAGTACACCGCAAACTGCGGTGGCCAGTAAAGCTGACATGGCTGCTATTGATGCTAAAACTGGTGAGACTCCAAGCGCGTTGCTTTCACCTGCACCAAAGGCATATTGTTCAAGACTCTTATTCGACATTATAATTCTTTTTTTTTTTAACCTGACTGTGGCTTTCTTTATAGGCCGGGCCCAATAAAGCGATAGGAGTGTGCGGTTGGAGAGTAGCTTAGGGAAAATCCAGGGGAAAACCTCCGACACGGCCACGCGTGTGATTTGAACACTGGAATACTCTAAGAGTTTGCGCTCCAGTGAGATTGGTTGAGCGGTTTCAACCGAATCTGAAGTCGAGATACTGGGAGTTTTGGGGATTAAAATAGAATATAATAGAAAAAGCTCTATAATTCGACAACAGAACAAACTAGAATTACAATTACAATTAAAATGCTTAACACTAAAACAATTGCGAATGCAGCTTTTTTTTTAACCTGACTGTGGCTTTATAGGCCGGACCCAATAAAGCGATAGGAGTGCGTGGTTGGAGAGTAGCCTGGGGAAAATCCAGGAGAGAACCTCCGATACGACCGACCACGCGGTCGGTTTAAAACACTGGAATACCCTAAGAGTTTGCGCTCCAGTGAGATTGATTGAACGGTTTCAACCGAATCTGAGGTCGAGCTACTGGGAGTTTTGTCCCTGGTTCACTAAACCTAGCCTAGGTGAGAAGAGTCCAGCAAGAAACTCAGCTAGGCCCGACCTGGGTCGGACTGACTCTACCCGGTGTTCGGCGGTACCTTTTATTATTATTCTTAAGTGATGAATCATTTGCTTGGAGTCAATTACAGACTATAAGCAGAAGCAACTAAAGAGACAAGGTCTTTGTTTTCAATTATCTTGAACTGCCTATATCGAATAGATTCAATACATTTGATGCAAAATATCTATTTAGTAAGATATTGGCTCTTTATATTTCTGTTAATCTGATTTTTCGAGGCTATTGCATAAATAGTAAACATATCAATACCAAGTTTTTCCTGAAGTTGATATTACCTAAAGAATCTGTTATCTAGGTCAGATGCTTAAAAACAACATTTGTTAACTGACATATTTTTTTTCCCTAAACAGTTCTTCTTAACTTTAAGTAATTTGATGGAAGTTTAAATAAAACAACACAACTATCAAAAGACCAATTCTAAGAAGTAAACACACAAAAATCTAAACAAACACCCGTAACTAGAAACGCGTGAACGTTAATACAATGTTAATCCCAAACATATAATTAACTGGCAGTTCAAAGCAAGATGAAACCAGGAAGATTAGCTTACTGATGAGGCATTTAATACAGAATTTAGCAGAGATTAAACTGATTAGGCACCATAAATACACCACGAAATAATTAACATAAAATGAATAGTGTATCTAAAGTTTAGTACAGATCATATTCAATTATTTATTTCGATAACAAATTGCTTAAACGATACTAACGACATTCGAGTAAACACTGATTTCAGATTAAAGGAAAAAAAATGTGGGTAGCGATTTATTTATTCTTATATATCTCTAGAAGAAACTTACAATGGATTATGAAGAGGTACAACATTATCGGGTAGAGAAACATACATAAATAAATCTAACAGAAGCCTTTCGTACTAAACCGTACAAAAAGCTTATTCATTATGATAAAAATCTAACTAGATTTGTTTCAAAAAACCAGCATTACAAGTTGATTTGATTCAGTTTCTTTTTAATTTATTTACGGAAAGTTATAAAACAGAGGTAGGATATTTAAAAATTTAAACCAACAAGGCAATTTAGACTCTCAAGATAAACAAATAAGGTACGAGTTTCGCTAAACGGTGGTTATTGTATGCAGTATTTAATGCAGTCGTCTTCCGGTAAACGTCGGAAAATAAACGCCGCTCTGACGGTTTAAATTCCTTTGATGCGCGAAGGTACAAATTAAAAATTTTAATTCTATACATTTATGTATTGTATGCACAATTTGTTAATTAGAAAGTTACATGTATAGCTGGAAACCACTATGAGTACTTTGTTATCCAAAAATACCAGAGTTCATTGATATAATAATGCTCTCTGGACAGGATTTATTATTTTAAATACATTTTCTACTCCGGTACTTTGATCTGTCAATTATATGGTCCCGTAAACGAATATAAAAGCATGTCTTATGCAATGTTAAAAAAGTTTGTCTAGTCTATTCTTCATAAAGACCCTAGGGTTATTATGTGATATAATGCAACTGCTAACAGAGGTGCCCTGTGAAACCAACAAAAAAAAAACACTAAATTTACAACGAAAATCAAAACTGCCAACTTAACAAACAACTGAATTCATATGGTTTGAAACAATAACAAAACTAAAATAATTACTGCCAACATAAGGAAAAACGCAAGTCAGTAAATGACAGTTGAAAAAAAATTACCGTGTCTATGATTATGTTCTGTGGACTATCATCTGTCACTATCACTTACCGCTCTTTCTTATGCTGTATTGCTGTTTAATTTTGTATTTTATTATTTAATCCCTAGTCGTAGAGAAAGTAATGTATGTATGTAATGTACGTTGTTATAAGTAGGTCAAAAAAGGCTCATGGCGTCTTTATTAACAATTTTCGGCTTCGGCTCAAATTGTTACACACGCCACTCACCTTTTATGAACCCTCTTTTACAACTGTTGCATAAAATACTATTCTGAAAAGTAATTTTATTTTTATAGACCACGTCGGTGTCAAATTCGCATACGGTTCTACTTAAGGTAAGCAGTCACTGCATCCTATTGAAGCTTGCAACTCCAGCATGATAATTGTACATACAAAAAGGAAAATAAATGGAGGTAAAATATTATTCCCCAAATTTACTTTTTTAGGCAAGCTTTATTTTTCACAATCGTTTATACACCTTCATTATCTATTGCAAAGAACCAACCTACCGAATATATTTGTGGGTACTGTGATATATTACGTGGTATATATATTAATACTGGGGTATGCTGCACGAGAGGTACGGGTTTAGAGGTGGGAGGAGATCGTAGCTAAAATATAACACTGGAAGCACATATGAAACTAGTATATTTCTTACTGTACTGAAATATACATATAATAATCCCTTAAATGATTTACAGAACATGTGATTCCGACGGTGTCGTGAAGACAAGTCCCTGGAAAAACCAATTGTTTCCAGAAGAATGCCAGTTTGACGCATTCTCGAATCATAGTTTAAATTCAATTTGTATACGTTATGATTCTGGACCTACACGGCCAGCCTCATACCGTAACAACCTCTACAGTACATATTTATGTCAACATTGCAAGCTGTACTTAATTTAAACAAAACCTGAATTCGTTATTTATAGTACATGGATCTAGCATGATCATTTCCAATTTCGACTTCCTCAATCTAAACAACACTCTAATTGTACTCAATTTCATTCTAACCGACTTCTCATTGTAAAATTACCTCACATCTAACGTCTATATGCTTTTCTAAAATGAACTTTATTCAATACGAAGCAAAGTGTACTTCAGAATAACGCGTTAAAATTATACTTGACGTAAAAGTACTTCATCGAGCTGAATTTAAAGTCAACTTGTAATAATCACACAATCAGAAGAGTAATTTCTCGGTTTTAAAAAGTAGTAGCTGTCGGCAGTTTTCTAGTAAGAATAAGCCTTTATTTACTAGACCAGTATTTTAGTGCAAATGTTACTGAAATTGGTGGTTCGCTTGGTCGCGGGTAGTTTATTCAGTTGCAATCAGGAAATACGGCACGACCGCAGTTGACTTCATTAGTGACTTTGGGTTTTAACATTCCGTTTATATGAATATTTATAGGAAATTCAGAATAGTTTAAATGTATTAAATTGCAACAATGGCAACACATAAAACAGAAATATGTCGTGGGTACTTAATTTTGTCAAATAATCTATAAAACTTAAATTTCCCGTTTTTTCGAAATGACAAAGGCGTTTGACAACATGAAAATATTTTATAAGTGGTGAATTTGTTAACTAAGCTGGTCTATTGTTGAAGTGACAACTTTTTATACTTTGAGGAAGTATAAAAAGTTGGGTTTTAACATTCCGTTTATATAAATATTTGTATGGAATTCAGAATAGTTTAAAGGTATTAAATTGCAACAATGACATAATTATAGGCAGAAAACTGAAATATGTCGTGGGTACTGTATTTGTCAAATAATCTATAACACTTTTTCCCGTTTTTTCGAAATGAAAAAGGCGTTTGACAAAATGAAAATATTTTATAAGTAGTGAATTTGTCAACCAAGCCGATCTATTGTTGAAGTTAGAACTTTTTATACTTCCTCAACAGCTTCTTAGATTAAGTTTATTACTTGAAATTCAAGGTGTACCTCAGGGTCGTATATTATGTACACAAACTTACCAGTAAACTTAGCCTGTCCCTTTAGTGTGACAGTTTCGATGGTTGACACGTCGCTTCGTCCCTTCGCGTTGACAGCGTACAAATCGATGCGATAACTTACGCCGGGTGGCAGCCCTTTGATCTCGAAGTAAGGGGGAGTGCGGTTGGTCGAGACATTGTAGCGGACCTGTTGGAAAATTTGACTTTTACATTTGAAATAACAATAAATTCCATACTAATACCATGTAGTAAAATAACTGGAGGTTACAAATACTATTTTTTTTGTGATGATAACATGAAATATCTATATCTAAATATATAAAAGAAGAAGTCCTGATCTACCATCAATGCACAGCCGAAACTACTGGAACTAGAAACTTTAAATTTGGTCCAGAGCTTACTTTTATGGTTCATGAATCCATATCGGACTAGTCTTAACACATCTCAGTATTATAACGCATAGGATAATTATTCCCAAAGAGAGTAATACTGACAAATATACGCCTGGAAAATGAGATTAAATACGAATACGCCTTCCATTGATTAGTCGGATTACGGATAAAATACATATACATATAAACACATACGCGATATTCTACGTGGGTGGATCAACTATTTGTGTGTTGTTATCTTGACCCGTTGACCAAGAGTCACTAGTGTAGCAGTTTGTTCAAAAAAATGTTGTATTAAGTTTTACTAACATGCTTAGTAGATGGACAATTACGGAAATAGCTTATAAGTACCACAAATACGTATGTTAGATAAACTTAAATAGGATGAAATCATGATTGTATTCGAATTTTGTCCCCTGAACAACTAGACGTAAACACGGCAACGAGTGGCACTAAAAAGTTGATAAACCCACGTATCTATATTTTCGCTGATACTTTATCACCAGGTCTCTAGCGCAGCGTTGCATCGAAGCTTTGATTAAATTTTAAAGACCTAGTTAAAGCGAAGTTTTAATACATAACTCTGCAAAACTAATTTAATCTGCAATACGTACAGCGGGTGTGTTATATTTGCTATATTAAAATGGTACAGAGACTTTTAGAATTAAAAGTGGCTCTCGTTTTAAATTGCGATGCGAACAGCAATCTAGTTCTTAAGCATATAATATTGGTTTATGAAATAGAAATAAACTTTATTGATAACTGTGTACATTATGATGGTGATAACAAATGATAGTCTCAACAGCTCGCCAATTTCGGGCATACAATAGTAATAAGATGACATATAATTTCCATGTGCGTACTTATCGCAAAATATAATTAGAAACATTATTTTATTGGGCAAAATACTCCCAAGTATCATTACTTTGCCAATTAACCAGCTTTTTGAGAGCAGTTTTGTATTTGGTACCCTCAAATGTTTTTATTTCCATCGGGAGTTTATTAAAAAAGGCACTTTTACAAATGAGTTTATTGTAGACTCTCGGAATATCGTAATTATACCTACACTGACTGCGTAAGTTGTTTCTGTGCCCAGATTTTTTGTAAAAAAACTCGTCATGGGAATGGAATATGGAATGTTACAGTACATATTTGTTATAATTTCGTACATATTTGTTATAATTTGGCAGCTACCTCGCACAGAAAATTAGTCTTACTATTCAGCGAGGAAATGCAGCGTCTTCGGCACAATGCCGCAGAGGCCATTTTTAGATTTAGTTTAGGTTTTAATTCATTTTTTATTTTTATAGGCTTAAGCGTTATATTAATAGTATGCAATTGTTATAGTATTTTATTTTCATTCGTTTCAATAAAAATAAATGTGTCCAAAAAAAAATTCGTATATTAATTTCACGCCGATATTTCATTCCACGATATTACAGTATACATCGTTTAAATTCAACTTATAAACTTAAAAATATTGACGACCGGTTTAGCCTAGTGGGTAGTGCACCTGCCTGTGAAGCTGACGGTCCTGGGTTCGAATCCCGGTCAGGGCAAATATTTGTGTGATGAGCATGAATATTTGTTTCTGAGTCTTGGATGTTTTCTATGTATTTAAGTATTTATATGTATTAAATATATCGTCGTCTAGTACCCATAACACAAGCCTTCTTGAGCTTACTGTGGGACTAGTTCGATTTGTGTAAGATTGTCCTCTAATTTTTTTTTTTTTTTTTTTTTTTTTTTTTTTTTTTTTCTAGCCACTCGATCGAACCGAACGGAAAAGTAGTTTTGCATAAACAGGATTACCGATGGGAAAACACGGAGCCGATAACCCGCTGTTCATGTTGTATCGCTGCGATCAAATCAACGGGATGCCTTTCGGCTTGAATATTGTACCATTTCAAAAATTTTACGAAGCGCTATCAAATGATTGTGACACGTTTTACTTGCATTGTTTGCCCAGCATTTTAAGTGTTTGGGGATTTTTTATTCAGTTAGATACATTTTTTTTGTCGTTTGTGTAATCGTGTTTGGCTGTAACAATAAAAATACAGATGCACGTGTTTTAAGGAAAAAACCGTCACCGACTTTGTAAACGTGACTTTGTGACAATTTAAGTAGCCATAGGTATAGCTCACATCACCACATAGTATAAAACAAATTCGCTTTCTCTGTCCCTATATCCCTATGTATACTTAAATCTTTAAAACTACGCAACGGATTTTGATGCGGTTTTTTTAATAGATAGAGTGATTGAAGAGGAAGGTTTATATGTATAATAACACCCATTAAATAGTGCACCCGAACGATGCTGGGGCGGGTCGCTAGTAGTATATAAATGTGAGCTGTTTCTAAGCTAACATATAAAAGGAATTTCTTGTTATATCTAGAGTGTAAATTACTACTTGTTTAGAAAAAAATGATAAAAGCCTGGATGGCTGTGCTAAAAAGTTTAAAATGAGCGCATTAGCTCACTAAACTGTTTGTGTTTTATGTTTTTACTTCTAGGATCCAAATGTACACTAGATACGTAAGTAACCATTGTATTGTTATTAATAAAGAAATTTAAAAAAAAATAGCCATAGGATAATTTGAGAAAGAGATTATATAACTAAAGATTAGATAAAATGTTTTAAGACTTATTGCGACCTTCATATAAACCAGTCTGAGTTGATATTGATTTCAGACAAATTGCCGGAGGATAGTTAGTTTGTATATTGAACTGAAATTTGAAGTTTTGGAATTTGAGGATTGAAAGCAAGGTTGTCTTGCATTTTGATCAAATAACATGCTCCGCTGACTGGATAAGGGTAAAATTGAAATTTCATTCCATCAGTGATAAAAAGTCTTTTGTTTTATACGGACTGTATCAAAAATCAAAATCAAACATTTATTCTGCAAATAGGCCCCAAGGGCACTTTTACATATCAAAATATTAATTTACAATTTAAGAAAGTCTGACTATAATAAGTAGTGCAATATTAATTTACAGTTCAAGAAAGAATAATAATTTCTAGTTTACAATTATAACAACATTAATGTCATACAGTGAAGATAAACTTGCAAAATTATCTATTACAAATATTACATCAGTAAAGTTAGTTATGTATAACGTCTCAAGATTAAACAAGGAGTATAATGAAATTAATATAATATCTCAGAGAAGTACATGGTCTCTGAGCGTCAAAATTAAAATTAATTTAATATTGTTAGATTAGTTGTTATGGTCTCTAAGTTACTGATAATAAAAACGAATCCACAACAGGATGATGTCTCTCATCAATCCCCTATAAAAAGACACTAGTATTAACGTAGTCACTATGTCCTAGCAAGCATGAACACACCGGACTCCACATCATCATTGGCCTTGTTCATCTATGGAAAGATGATTTAAGCAGTGTCCGTATTAGAGGTGCGGCACTTACGTAAGTGGCCTGTAAGACCGATACGGGAGCGACAGCCACGACCGCATATTTGACAAATAACTGTCCCGTCCGAAGACGAAAGAGGCAGAGCAGCGCGCTGATGTCCACAAATGCTATTTCAATTACATTAGCATAATACTCACAATCAAAGACGGCAACTCCAGCAATTCCATTAGGAAGGTCTGGGGTAGGCCGCCGTCGAAATTCTCAACGCACTCCACGTACAAAGAGTCAATGCTCTGGTTTGCTACTGTGCAGTTCTGAAGGTGGAACGGGCGACCTGGGAGATAAAATGTTACATGTACTTCAGCAATCTTCAATATCGTTAAAACATTAAGGGTCCTTATCAGTTAAAAAACGCTCATCTATTTAGACCATTTTCTGTATGAATTGAGGCATATCTTGACATTTTCTCAATGTTACTATCTATAACGGGAGTATTGCCACCTAATGTCATAAATCTCAAATTTATATTTTCGATTTTTCATTACGAAATATCGTTTCAAACATCACTCCAAATTGACCATTTTCAAGCTAAAGACTGTATTTTCCCGCTTAATTTCCACCACACACAATAAAATCAAAAAATGGCTGTGTTACAATCTAAAACTTTACTAAATTAATCGTATCCTTTAATAACTTTATTAGTATTATCAATATTTTGGTCATAATTTGAAATCAAAACATTTAAAAACTTATAAGGCCTCTTAATATAAGGAGAAGGACACAATCATGCACAGTAATAAAATTCATATTTCGCTACCAAGCTTTTCGTAGTGCTATGGAATTTCCTCTACATACGGGGAACGCAACGTGCGTTATCAGCTACGCATTTACGAGCAGAAAACTCTCCAGTGGAGTACTTGAAACTGAAAGTATTAAAATCTATATATGTACTCACCAGCTGCCACCAATTGGAATGAACACGGGACCTTCTGTTGGCCCACTGAATTCTTGCCATAACACATCAATGTGCCATATTCCATATCGGTCGTCGGTGTGTAGTTTAATGTTGATTTGTGTCCATTACTGGTGAAGAACCTATAAATAAAATGTACCTCAAGCAAAATACGTTTAAGTGTTAGATTCTAACGATCAGATGTTGTGCAGTAGCATTCAGATTTGGACCTCTATCTTCAGGTCGGTATTTTCGTTCATTCAACTCTTTGAAATGGTGTTTACATAATGACGTGTAAAACTTCAGCTCAATTAAACAATGGGATTTTGGAACTAGCAAACAAACAAGAACAGCTGAAGTTATATGAACACCTTTGTCCCAAACAGTTTAGTCAAGTTTTCGAGAATCTATGCAAAGTACCACATTCATATGGCTCCACAACTTTCAAATCCACGATACACACGAAGACAAATTATATGAAATGAAATGAAATAATTTATTCTTCAATTTAGGCATGTTACATTTACTTATGAATGTCAAAAAACTACCACCGGCGGGGTAATCACGTAACTTTATGTACTACCGTTAGATAGATTTTAATGTCAATTTTGAAGTATAAATTGCTGAGCTAATGTCATGTTTTTTGTACCCGACGCTAGTACATAATTGAATGAACGATTGAATGGAAATCCCATACTAAAGTAAGAAATTGATCAAATGATTGGAAACACGTAACTTTTTGACGGTAAAATTGTACGGTATAAATATGTCAATTACTGCGTGACAAAGTCATCGTCAGTCATCGTGTCTGTCATGTCATAACAATGAATTAAACAAAGATTTTGGTCATGATTTGGGTTTATTAATTAGTGAAAATGCCCCAAATTTCCTTGAAATGTCTTTAAAACACACGATCGAGTTTAAAATTCCCTAAGCACTTTAAATAAAACGAAAAGTAAGTAACAACAAATGTCATGGTCATGTGGTATTTATTTGCTCACATTTGTATTTACTAATATATTTGGTATTATTATGTGTTTCTTTTCAGGATGTACATAAACCAGATTCCCCATCTCTTGGTGGTGACGCGATGCTGCAAGATGCAGAGTGTGAAAGATAAAACGAGGGAAACTATGAAGTAACACGAACCAAGCAAAATAGCGTGCCATATTATTCATCGCTGAAATATAGAAGTGTTAATTTATAAGTATGTACTTTTTCATATACGTGCCCCGCGTGTCGATGTATGCTTGTCGATTTATGAAAAGTAATAGGACGACATAAATTACCGCCCTGTAGCTACCTAGTCTCCGAATCCTTTAAACATGAGTTTATTAAGTCCGCTTGGGATGCTATTTCTGTCTTCCTTTGTAACCAGCGTGTAATGTGAATCTTCGGTATGTACATAAGATGTATTATATCCCGCGCCTCTAACTGTTGTCCCTACCAAATAGATAATACTCCGGCGGATCCGCGCGGGTAGGTAGGTAAAGTAACACAAGAGTTATATACAAATGTCAAATGTTTTAGATGATACAACGAGATTGCGAAGCCGTCGTTGGTGCTGGTGAGTTTTTAATTCCGCGCGGATTTACTGCCAAGAAAAAATCGTACTCGCATGAAAAGAGAAGAAAGTTGTATAAAGACATGATGTTATTTCTTAATATATTTTTGTATTTTTTCGTTGCTATTTACATTATTTAAATACCTAAATAATACGTTTCGTCATTTATTAGGTATAAGCAGGTACATACGAATACACTATATTGAAATTGTGTGTATGCTATTGCATCGACTTATGTTCATTAAATTCTTCTAAAATGATATTACTCTAACTTTGCAAATAGAATGAAGAAGGAGTTTCATTAATCTTTTCTATTCAAACGGTAGCGACGCGTGGGCAGGTCTATAAAGCTTGTGGGGTGTACATAGATTACTATCAAATTTGTTTTTAACATTTCCATTTTGTATAGTGCACAATAAAGTATATTATTATTATTATTATTATTATTATTATTATTATCAAGGCACATATCGCACCCAAAGCAGCGTATAAGGTCAGCTCAGAGCAATAAACTTGGCGAGAACAAGAAGACAAGGGACTATTACGATTACGTAGTTGAGCTTAAAATACATTAATCTCTAATAATATTGTAGATGCAATAATGTAATCCATGTGTGAAAAGAATAAATAAATAAAATAAATAATAATAATAAATATTAGAGGACAATCTTACATAAAACGAACTAGCCCCACAGTAAGCTCAAGAAGGCTTGTGTTATGGGTACTAGACGACGATATATTTAATAGATATAAATACTTAAATGCATAGAAAACATCCAAGACTCAGAAACAAATATTCATGCTCATCACACAAATATTTGCCCTGACCGGGATTCGAACCCAGGACCGTCAGCTTCACAGGCAGGTGCAGTACCCACTAGCCTAAACTAGATTACAAAGACTGGGGTTTCCCTCAATCACCTCTCAATGAAGTAACTAGTAATGTATATGCAATAACTTATTCTACTTGACGCTAGATGTCTAGTTGAACCCATTTCGTTTTATACAAAAGCAACGGTAAAATCCGGTAGTCTTCTTCTAGCATTAAGAGGCTGGATAGGTACTTTAACTTTTAAAAATAATAAACTGACGGGGCGTGTCACATAACAATTTAGAAAAAATGAGTACAACGAAATAAATACATTTTACAATTATTATGTAATATTTAGTCCAGAGCAATATTAAACACTTATTTGGTGAATTTCGCGTATAAAAATCATTTTTTCATAATGGCTCGTATCGAATAGTTGGCTATGGTAGTTCACTTAAGTAACGACTTTATCTGCTACAACGCGCCAAGGGTAAGTAATTTTATTACATATCACTAATAAATAGTGTGCATGTTACAACATAACACCATGGCATAACTCATTATCATTAGCTGAATAGACGTCCACTGCTGGTCATAGGCCTTTCCCGGAAAATGCCTTGCTGATCGGTCGCGTGTCGTCCCAGGTCTTTTGACTCTAACGTCATCAGGCCACCTCGTAAGGAGCCTTCACTCACTGCGTCATCCGATACGCATTCGTCACTCGAAAAGTCGCTGGCGTGGGTTAAGCAGACACCATAGCCTATGGACGCTATCGACTCCTAAAGAATCACAAGCACGTTGCCGAGCCTTATTTAGGATTCAGGGTCAGGGATATGTAAATGGGTATTTTGGTGTTATGAAATTGCGGATTTTTGAGACTATGGATGCGTGGGTGATACTGATAATAATACTGAGTCAAATGAGGAATGTCCTTATTATAAACTGTAGCATTTTTAGTTTCTACGGCTACTATAATATACATAATCTGTAGCCAGGGTCATGATAATTCAGATGCTATTTCAAGATGTTCATTACTATGCTCTAACTTCTTCTTTCAGTGCAGCAATTGTGAATTGCGTATTTTTAAGCAACATGTTAAAGATGACTATTTCTTTGATCAACACATGGTTATGATGATAATTGGATAAAATGAAAATCTATAACCGCCACCCTGCTGCCTGGTCCACAAGATCTCCTTACCTCAAGGCAAGTAAGTTTTTTTATTGAGTAATCTCTAAAATACAGTATGAACACTTGGGACTCCAGAAGAATCACAAGGTCGTTGCCGAGCCTTTATTGACATAAGGATTTGTTGTGTTGATAGCTAGAGACAAGTGACGCACTCTGAAAATAGTGCATCCTCGGGAGTTCTTGTGACTTTATATACTCACTACCAGGAACACAACATCGTATACCTAAAGAGCAAGCAGTGATGTTATTATGGCTGCGGTCTCCTATAAGGTACAGTCAGGGTCAGAGAGAAAAAAAAAACGATTTGAGTTATAAGGTTCCGTAGTAAACAAGGTACTCTTATACAAAGTGCAAAAAGATTCCGTTTTGTGGCGCATTTCTCATATAGTTTTATATGACACGTCACAAAACTGACACAAAGTATTAGATGGTAAATCGAGGACATTTTTAAAATGGAACCCTTATAGTTTCAGTCATGTCTGTCCGTCTGTTCATCCGTCTGTCCGTCTGTTCGTCCGTCCGTCCGTTCGTCCGTCCGTCCGTCCATCCGTCCGTCCGTCCGTCCATCCGTCCGTCCGTCCGTCCATCCGTCCGCCCGTCCGTCCGTCCGTATGTCACAGCCGATTTACTCGGAAACTAGTAGCACTATAATTATGAAATTTAGTAAGAAAGTGTATTTTGTGAACCGCTATATAAAAGTAATGTGATATTAGAAAAATATATTAAACCAGAGTCCCGTAGCGGCGTTCCGACGCCGCTAAAATACGGAAATTCTCATTCAGAAAAGGAACAACTGAAGGTACAAATACATTTCTTTAATTTTGTGCCTCTCTTAGGAATACCAAAAACATGTAAAAAAGGGTTCTTAAAAATCGACAGTTCCTTTTCATTGTCACATTATGCCGGACCAAAACCATGCCTAATAGTATACTGCTAGCTAAGTTAGTTTTCCGGACAACGTGGATGCGGCACATCATCATCATCATCATCATCAGTCGTTCCGTCAATGCTGAGGACATAATGTCCAATTCTTGCTGACCAGAGTCCTCCATAGGCTCCTGTCACCCACCTTATGGATGGCCTCGTGCAGATATAGTTACAGGATACCACCAGTGATTTGGGTATTCCGTCTAGCGGGTAGTCTGCCCCGGGACCTCTGGCCCTCAACTTTTCCCGTCATAATATTTATCTACTGGCTATCCGAACGTCGTGAGAGGTGTTCCAAATATATATGAGGATGCGGTCCTGACATACTGTCGATAGTCGACAGCTTAACGTAGCTGGATGGACTGGTTTGTTCGCCTTGCAGTCCATGGTATTACAGATTTTCTCTCAAAATATTGAATATGCGAAAAGTTTGTATAATTATAATTTTTATTGAAATAAAAAGGTCATGAGGTTTGTATGCATGTATTGTAGATACCCCTTACATGGTTTTTGGGCGAGCGTAGTCTCCTGACACAAGTACATTTATTACTTAAAAGGAGATTCCAACCTTGCTTTTGTTAAACTTTTTTTTAACCAATAGGTATGAAAGTAAGTATGTATTGAATCGCACAAACGTGTTGCCCAACCAATATCCTCGTAATGCGTCCTGCTTAACATCAGTTTAACTATTTTTCAGCTAAAATATGGCGGTCCGTCGCTCTCAATACAGCTCCACCTCTGAAGCTCTGGCATTCTTGGTTGCCAGGAACACAACGCCTCATGTGTTAGTAATTATGTGTTATTGCTATATTTATATACTATTATTATGGCTTCTCCAAGGAGTAGCATACTTTTCCAGTATTATAGGCTGCTCAAAATGTTAACCAAATCGGGGGTCATTATCCTCACAGCATCTTTCCGGTTGTGCCCTAAGGATCCTGGGGTCCACTTTGACACCTAATCCCCAGAGTTGGCGTAGGCACTAGTTTTTATACATAGTGTAATACATAACAACAATATATGAAATAATATTAAAACTATCTTCAATCTAAAACAGGCCCTTGAGGGAGGCGTACCGAGGATGCTTGCGGTATTTCCTCGCTATATGGCAATGCTGATACGTTGTACGAGGAAGTCGCCAGGTCTTCGGTCACCAGTTACGTGAACCAGATGCCTCGCAATTTCAGTAAATAACTACTAACTCTATTCTATTGACTAGCTCTTCGTACCTTATACTTATGTCAGTTTACATATTACTGTTATAATAATTTCGGATTGAAAATGATGTATATGAATAGGTACAATTCAGTTTACAAAGCAACTTCTACAGATCAAGTTTTTTTTTCAGGAATGCTTGAAAACTGCAAACAGAAGGTTTTTCTACTACAAATTATGACTTGCTACGGTCTTCCTCGCAACGTTCAAATCATCGCGGCAGACCCAGAACGTAACGATACTCGTACTTTATACACTCAAGAGCAATAGTAATGGGTATATACTTTCTCCATAGAAAAATCGATACAAAGTGTACCCGTTATTTTTGGTACTTGCTTATTTAGGTAGTAATAAATGCTATTTATGTGTTGTTTTATTATAAT
Source organism: Epiblema foenella (assembly GCA_963556455.1). NCBI lineage: Eukaryota > Metazoa > Arthropoda > Insecta > Lepidoptera > Tortricidae > Epiblema > Epiblema foenella. Next base: position 16,282,563 of record OY747112.1, read on the forward strand.
AGAAAGATCCCTAATAAAAAAGGTTTTAAATACTTTTAAAGGTATGAAGGTCCCGACGTATTTCTTACCGCAAATAGTCGTTCTTTACCGTTATTCCATATATCTCTACCGACACATCCCGCCTGTTAGAGAAATGTGGACATTTTACTTTCTTCTCTACCGGTAGGGATATTATTTGGCTATTACCCGTGGTCCCACCAACCATTCCTTAACCGTGGTACCATCAGATTGTACCATCAATGGTACTACGGCAAATAATGTTTTGCCGTGGTTCCATTATGTCAATGGAACTACAGCTAATATTATTTTTTGTTACCCGTTGTACTGGATAGTAGACAATTTGGTAATTAATTAAGTCATGTAGATAATGTTTGTGAGAGTCAGGATGGCGGGTGTACCTAAACAAATATTTAAAAGAAGTGTACGAAATTTTTGTACTAAATTTGTACTATTTTGTACCACATTTAAAAAATTGTACCCTTCCGTAATTAAAGTTATTACAAAGTGAAGGTACACCCGCCATCCTGACAGTCAGGATGGCGGGTGTACCTGGAAATATTACGATCCTACCAATTATCAACCAATGTTAATATCTCAATTTTTTTTTACCAAATTTATACTCAAATATACAGTAAAAACTTCAGCCATCTAATTCGTAGTTTGCGAGTTTTACACATTTGATGATTTTCTACTGCTGGGCAATACTGACTGGCTGATCATTGACCATTATAAATGCAATGCAATGGTACTAGTAAACATTTATTGTACCGTATTACCATCAATTATACCAGATACCACGGCAATAAAATACTTCGGTTGTACCATTAATGCTACCATAGCAAAAACAAAAACCATATAACCATCAATGGTACTATCTGATGGTACCACGGTTAAGGAAGGCCTTCTGGTGGGTCCACGGGTAATTTGTTTTATCCGTTGTCCTACCGTCGTTCTTGACCCGTCGTCCTACAGTTCGAAACAGTGTTCGCAGGTGGGTCTACATGTCCCCCTGGTGGGTAATTGTTTTTGACCCATTATAAACAGTATTCGCCAGTGGGTCTGCGGGCAATTTATTTTTACCACGGTCCCACTGCATTAAGCGGTAAACATTAATTAAAAACTAGCTATTTTGTTTGGTAGAACTGCGAACAAGTAATATTTCTGACCTAACCAATTGTAACGAATGTTCGGTTCTGGCGCTTCGCCGGCTCTGTAGGCTCATAGTTCTGCTTAAACACTCCTCGCTTCGCTGCATTAGAGTCGAATACGTAGTGCAGTGGGACCATGGTAAAAATAAATTGCCCGTAGGCCCACTGAAGAACACTGTTTAGAGCGGTAGGACAACGGGTCAAAAAAAATACCCGTGGATCCACAAGGGGGACATGTTGGTGGGACCTCGGGTAATAGGCTTGTTTGCCAGTGTGCCAACGAGCGCAGCTAGAAAAAATGTTGGCACAACTGCGACATTACAAGCAAAGCGACCGTGCCGCGGCAGCGGCCGGCGAAGCACCTGAACCGAACAGTCTTTTCTAACGACCATTTTATTTGCAACCTATCGGGTCGCACAGTTTTACGAACACTCCTCCTAGCTTCGCTCGTCGTCGTGCCTACACTTCTTTTTAAGGATGGTCGTCAAACGTACTACTTTTATAACGACCACCCTTAACAGATGTAGGTGGACGTCAGTAGTTTCATTTGTAGCGACCCTCGGGGGGAGATATTAGAAATCACAGGTAAGGATAGGATGGAACTTATTGCATACTGGTATCCCAGATATCTTGGCTCCCACTCCCAAGCCACGCCACAGCTCAATAGCATCCAGGAATATTTTCATTCCCTTACTTTCATATAAAGATATCGGTAGTAGGAGTAGTCGAAGCTATTGTATATCTGGCATGCCGCCACCTCTGCCTACCCTGGTTGGCGGTATGGAAGCCAGAAGGAAAACAAATTCCTGGGACCCAAACAGCAGCAGTATGGGAGCCAAGAGGGAAAATCGGCGGTATGGGAACCAGGAGGAATAACGTTATCCCTGGATCCCGTTGGGCAGTGGCTTGGGAGAGACGAGGAAAAGTACCACCGCTGGATCCCACAGGGCAGTTGCATGGAAGCATGACGGAAAAATATTTAGTTATCAATGGATGTTATGGCAGCCAAACGGCATCAAATTACATCTAATGATAGCATGGGAGCAGCGACAAAAACATTACGTTGCAATTCCATGGAATCATAGGCTTGGGCACCAAGTGGAAGGAGGGAAATCTAACGGTAAGCTACCAGGGTAAATGTAGTGGTAGAGATATATGGAATACGGGTAATGCTAGGCCTCTGCTCCAATATACTAAACTGTCTGTTTAACCAGTTGAATATATTGGACAACTTTCCTCTATTGTTTTGAAATGTATCGTAAGAATAGTTCATTTTATTTAACGTCATAATACTGTAATTGAACTTATTGCATTTTTAAGTAACAAGTTGCTCGACTACTTTTTAAAAATTGAAGGAAAGTTATACAATATGTTCAACTGGTTAAACAGACAGTCAAACATATTGGAGAAGAGGATGCTAGGTGTCTATGGTCAGATTGATAGAACCAAGGACAAAGAAAATTACCTGTGGTACAATCATTAGGACTAACGGTGTAGGGCCACGGGCAAAGAATGATTTTTAGTTTATCATTATGGACCATTACGAAGTAAAGTCATGAAGCAATAATTAGGCAAGCCTACAGTGTGACCTTCAATTTTCAGAAGTTTGTCAAATCCTTAGGCCCGGCACCCATTATTGGCACGGCATTGGCACGCCAAGGGATTCCTCCTCGGGCAGGCCAAGATGTGGTTAGGATTGCCGGGGTGCCGAGGCGTCCTTAGGCATGACGAGGCATCCTTAGGCATGCGCAGCCATCCTTAAGCATGCCCAGGCCTCATTAGGCATGCCGAGCATTCCTCGGCATTCCCAAGCACACCTTTGGCATGCATTGTCTATCCCGCTAGTCTAATGTGTGAGGCTGAGGAGCCCTTTGCCGTGCCGTGCCGATAGTGGACGCCTTTGCCTTCATGTACCTACTTAGTGTACACTGATGTCGGATCTGATTGAATTATAGAGAACATTCTGTCTATTGTGGATATTCAAGGAACGTCCAGAGCTATTATGTATTAAATTTGGGAAATATAAATGCTCGTTTCATTTCTGTTTGGGGACGTAGGTAGATTAACCCTCTTGATATAACAAAAACGCCTATAGGTGTTACCTGCTTACCTGGTGGTGTGGTGTGGTGTCACGTACGTTATCAAAGTGACCTTCGTGCTTTACACTAAAGTTCATATACAATCTCTTATGGAAAATGAGTTTGTTTGTAGGGATCACTGCCGTACATGACGCATGGCGATTAAACGGTTAACTAAAATAGGCAGGTTATGCCTACAATTCTTAAAATTTGAACCTTTTTGGACTGATTTGAAAGACTATACCGATATAAGATTATTGCAATAATAATATTGTTATGATAATGCAATTTCACCACACTTTTCATTTTATAATTCGGTGCGGGTCTAGGCTTCGGTGTATAGCCAACATTATTTTACTGCCTGATAGTTCTCCTACTGCATACTAGATGTCAATATTATGGAATGCAAGTGAATTAACTGTCAACAAGTTCTCCTATTCGATACTAGATGGCATTTAGTTCTTTAAAATAAATATTATTAAATGATACAATATAAATTGATATATTTATTTGTACCGATATTATTTAAAGACTTATTAAAAGAAAATAATTTAAAATATTACAAAGGTTTTACATCGTCACATTTACATTTGTCTTTCTGTCATACTCTCTCTGTAATAATGCGTTTTGTGTTTATCGGTTGCATGTTTAGTATTTGTGATTTAAATATAATAACTCGTGTTCATTTATCATGATCACATTTTTCCTTAATTTTAGATAAAGTGCTTTAAATTGGATTATTATGATAGTAAATTTGTGCAAAACATTGGAAGGAACAACCATTCGTTCATTGGATCACCTTTGCAATAACAGAACGTCGAATCTCATTCACCTTGTGAACGGTACGGTACGAAATGGTGTTTCTAACGTTAGTACATAAAGTTACCTGGTGCGAATTTTTGACAGGCGTTCGAACGGTCGAAAATTGACAGTAAAATCTATCTACCGTTAGTACATAAAGTTACGTGATTAGCCTGCGTTCATAAAATAAACCTCTGCCTCGAGAAGAACCGGCGTAAGAAACTCAGCGAGGTGTCATTTTTTTCAAAACGATATAAAATAACAGTATCATAATACTACAGAATTCAAATGCTACAATATAAACATACACACATATTTTTTAATATTAAGGACAAAATATTTCTGTGTCCATGACAAAATATATCCATGATATAATCGTTTATCTTATAATATGCTTTTGAAATAAGTGTCTGTTTCACGACAGACTTAAATTTAGAATCCGTAAGTTCAGTAATGTGTCTTGGAATTTTATTGTAGAATATGATTCATAACTAGGCTCATACTTGGGTGCTAAATCAGTCTGCTCTCCCGAATTATTGAACGTCCAATGGAATGACGTCACTGCTGGATTGGCATCGACGGAACAGTGGAGAGACACGGTTTCATGCTTGAGAGCACCAAAAAGTTCACCATCACGCTGTTGGGCGCATACTGGAGCATCTGGAGACGAACAAAAGTGTGTTGAAATATTGAATAATGTTAAATGTGATGTGGGGGATGATCGGGCGGTGAAAGGGTAAACTTGAAGGAAATTTCGCGGTTGGTCACTCCAGTCATTAAGCTAGGTCTGCGCGAGCACCAGACTAGCGACTGGCAACGAACCATACAAAACCAGAATCAGTGGCGAGTACTTGTTTTGGAGACCAAGGGTTTCTTTGGATCCTGATGTTAGAAGAGTAGATAAGTAAAAAATTGAGTTAAAAATGAAAGTGTTCAAAGTCAATGTCAAAATATTCTTTATTCAAATAGACCTACCAAGCACTTCCGAGTCGTCAGTTAAAACATCGTTGTTGCAATGATGTATTTATTTCGTTAAATGGTTCCCTTGCAACTACGGTTTGGTTGATTTTTATACGTATTTTGTTTATCTTTAATTAATAAATTCAATGATAATAAATCCAAACCATTCACTATTAATCCTTTTAAGAATTATTCTCTTTTGAGGCTGAATATTCTATTTTTGCATAAAAATTAATCACCACTAAAAGATAAGTCATGAAAAAGTAATCCGCGATTTCTCTCTCAAAGATTTCCAAGATTCCGAGAGCACTTTAAAAATCGTGAAAGCTTTAGTTTATCGACGATATCTTCCGCTAACGCAAAACTCGACTTTAAACTTCTATTAAGTTTCATAACGACATTATTTCTTCAAAGAAGTTAAATTAATGCTGGTCGGCATCCAATGTTTCATAATGATGAAGGTAAGAATCACGAGAAACTATCAAAGTTGAATATTTTAATCTAGATTGATAGCGCAAAGTTCGTCAAGATACTAGAGGCTTTTAATGAGAAAATTAATATCTGAAGAGAAGTATGTCCCTTATCCCGTTACCTGGTAAATTAAATTTGCCCCGGGACTTCAGCTGCATTCCAGAAAAGATTGGAACGCTTGGGAATTTAAAGCATTTTGCAAAGAAAATGCAAGTTTTAAGACCTTATTATGGATGGAAAATGCGGGTAAGTAAGCATATTATATTACGTGGCGCGAGAGGTAGGTGTCTTTTAGACGACGTGGGATATAAGATTTAAGCAGGATAAAGTAGCGCCACAAGATATACATCCACTAGTTTAGTTTGTCGGTTTCGTAGCAGGAAAACTTAAAACTTCTCTCATATTCGCATTAAATTTTATTCATTAATTTATCAGAATTTACAAAACAAAAACTAAGTAAAAAGAATCCGATAGCTAATAAGATAGTAGAAAATAGATAAAATGAGGAAAACCAAGCTGTAACGTCTCATCAAGCGAGAATATACATGTTAAAGTGTAAAACAAAATAAATCAATAAGAACGCAGATGGCAGAAGTCTTACAAAAAAAATTGCAAACGCAACACTAAGGAAATTTAATTATAGGCAACTCCATATATTTATGTGAAAGGAGTTAACTGTTTTCCTTGAGCCCAAAAGCCTGTAGTATGTATATTTAGTATAAGGTTGTGTTCTATACTACACTAGATTATAATTCCATAACCCAGCTAAGTTTTGGGGTGTATACAATCTTCTTTTTCCCGTTATTATTTAGTTAATTCTGAATAGCAAAGTGTGAATGTGTACGCAAAGTTGGTTATTCCTTGTTTTGTTTCTATCTGTGAGTTCCTTTAATTGGCTTTGTATTATTATCTACGTCTCTTATCATAATCTAGTAGCTAACTACTAGCGTTGGTACTTCTTAAAATAAATAAATAAATAAATATATTGTCTAAGTTTAAGATAATAAACATTCTTAGACCAAGCAAGTAATGGTTGCTGTTTGATTTTATACAGATTCTTATATTACAAAGCCCAAAGCACGTAGTTCCCAACAACAGTATGCCTTTAAATCGTTTCAAAGCAAAGTTAGTAAACACATAGAAACACATACACGTCAATCAAACAAGATACCCTCCATGCCGCACGCGCCAAATTCCTAAGCCAACACGAACGATTCTCATATATCTGACACTCTAAACGTTGTCAGGGTTTAAGCTTTTAGGGAGGGTCCAATCTAGTATCTGGTCGGTCGGTTCACCCAGCATCCGACCCGGGGGATCACAAATCGGCCAACTGGCGGGATCTGTCGACTTATACTGTCAGCTTGCGCGGTAGTCTAATTTAAAACTGCACGGCAATTTGGATTTGCGGTCGGAGTGAGGATATTGGAAGATTTCATTTTGAAGGTTTGATTCTCTGGAAACATTTTCACTGGAAACTGATTCAATAAAGACTAAGTATAGCATTACTGAATACGATAAGTAATAAGTAGTTTTTCTATTCACTTCAGAATTACGATTTGAAACGGGATATTTACCATGTATTTTTTTTTTTTTTTATTAAAAATGGGATTGCTCTTGGCCAGCATCTAGCCAGGGGGCAAAGATGAGGCCGACGATGAAGCGAGCTCACCCAGAAGGTGCTTAAAAACGTCTAGGTAGGTGTATATTTGTATATTTGAGTTCCCGATATTTCGGCACTATTGCAAGCGCCATTATCAAGGATTAACTGACGTGCTACGAGTTTTAGATGTGGTCTGCCGACACACCATAGCGATCAACCCTCTTCCTGGTTCGCTTTTTTCGCGCAGTGTTACCGTCACTACCATCGTCCGCCTTGTCACTTACACATCATGGTAAATATCCCGTTTCAAATCGTAATTCTAATGTAAATGACCATGTAAGCTTGAAATTTTCTATTCACTTATAAGACTTTCGACTAAAATGTTTTTTATGCGTAAAATGATTAATTGAACTATTACGAATGCACTAGTTACTATTATTTTAGTTTCTTTCACTCGGATCATTAATATTCCCGCCCAATCTACAAGTAACAAAAATCACTAAAAATCGTACGTTGGCACGCAAGTTCACCGAACACACACTATGCAAATTCTAATAACGAATAAATAGCTATACCACATATCGGGCGTGGTCAAACCCGATAAATCGAGATAATTGCTTTTTGAAATAAGAACTTAACATATATTACGCATAGTTCTATTTCTAAAAAACCTTTTAGGCGACTTATCGGGTTTGACCATGCAACCCTCTATATGTGTGATTATTTGTAATTGTGTTGTGTTTTTGGTATCAACAAGCAATCAGGTCCTCTTCAAAAAATAAAACGTTTAAAATTTGGCTTCTCATTCAGAAACAGTCTTACCCCCTTATTCATAAACGTCTATCAAACCTATATTAGTTAACTAGCCGCTAAAGTTCGTTTGCCCTTGTCTGTCACTTTGACACATGTACAACAGACATTTTAGTTAACAGAGGTTTGTTAAGTTTTATGAATAAGGGGGTTAGTCAGTATTCAATTTAAATTTGTTCTGTCAGAATAACATTGTAAACATCTGACATGCAGAAACACGGTATTTCAAGCATCTATTTCTCGCTGTTAGCAGCCATGGCGAATGTTTTATTAAACTTACATTTGACGAGCAAAAACACTGGATTGCTGGTTCCTTTTCCCTCGCTGTTGGCAGCCATGCACAATGTCTTCTAAACTTACATCTGACGAGCAAAGACACTGGACTGCTGGTTCTTTTTCTCTCAAACACGGTATTTCACGCACCTATTTCTCGCTGTTAGCAGCCATGCAAATGTCTTCTAAACTTACATCTGACGAGCAAAAACACTGGATTGCTGGTTTCTTTTTTCCGCTGTTGGCAGCCATGCAGAATGTCTTCTAAACTTACATCTGACGAGTAAAGACACTGGATTACTAGTTCCTTTTCCCTCAAACACGGTATTTCACGCATCTATTTCTCGCTGTTAGCAGCCATGCAAAATGTCTTCTATAATTACGAGCAAAGACACTGGATTGCTGGTTCCTTTTCCCTCGCTGTTGGCAGCCATGCAAAATGTCTTCTAAACTTACATCTGACGAGTAAAGACACTGGATTGCTGGTTCCTTTTCCCTCAAACACGGTATTTCACGCATCTATTTCTCGCTGTTAGCAGCCATGCAAATGTCTTCTATACTTACATCTGACGAGCAAAGACACTGGATTGCTGGTTCCTTTTCCCTCGCTGTTGGCAGTCATGCAAAATGTCTTCTATACTTACATCTGACGAGCAAAGACACTGGATTGCTGGTTTTTTTCCCTCGCTGTTGGCAGCCATGCAGAATGTCTTCTAAACCTACATCTGACGAGCAAAGACACTGGACTGCTAGTTCTTTTTCTCTCAAACACGGTATTTCACACATCTATTTCTCGCTGTTAGCAGCCATGCAAAATGTCTTCTATACTTACATCTGACGAGCAAAGACACTGGATTGCTGGTTCCTTTTCCCTCGTTGTTGGCAGCCATGCAGAATGTCGTCTAAACTTACATCTGACGAGCAAAGACACTGGGTTACTGGTTCCTTTTCCCTCAAACACGGTATTACACGCATCTATTTCTCGCTGTTAGCAGCCATGCAAAATGTCATCTATACTTACATCTGACGAGCAAAGACACTGGATTGCTGTTTCCTTTTCCCTCGCTGTTGGCAGCCATGCAGAATGTTTTCTAAACTTACATCTGACGAGCAAAGACACTAGATTGCTGGTTTCTTTTTTCCGCTGTTGGCAGCCATGCAGAATGTCTTCTTAACTTACATCTGACGAGTAAAGACACTGGATTGCTGGTTCCTTTGCCCTCGCTGTTGGCAGCCATGCAAGTGTAGTCCCCCGCTGCCGCTCTGGTGACCCTCTGCAGAACCAGACTTTGGGCGCTGAGGATGATTCCATCGGCTTCGTTGTGGAGGATCTCAGTGTTCTGTATAATAAAAAAAATTACATCTCTAATACTTTTTTAAGTTTTTTAACTCGTGTAAATGGCTCTGTTCATTTGGTTTCGATTATGGGTGGCGAGATTTGTATTACACACGGATGCAAACTTATTTTACATCTCGTGTGTTGCAGCACTCGCTGTGCTCAGGATTATATTTTTGAACCACTTGCATCGCTCAGGATTCTATTCTAGAACCCACTCGCTTCGCTTGAGGTTCAACCATAGAATAAATTCGCTAGCTCGCGTTTCATTTCCATACTCGCGATTAAAATACAACTTTGCACCCTTGTGTAACAAATATTTTTTTTACTTCGATAATAACTATTTGGTTCTAAGTCGCTTATCAGCTATTGGTATCTACTTATTAACAATAACTTAACATTGACTACCCCATTCATAAACGTCATCATTATAGCCAACAAACCGTCATTATAGTCATCGTGTTTAAAGTTTGTTAGGGTCGGTTGCACCAACTTACGATTACAGGCCGGTTAACGTTAAATATGGCGCCGCCAGCTGTCGTCCCGTAGAAACCTGTCAACTTTCCATACAATCAGATTTTAACGGACACCGCTTACGATTACAGACAGTTTGGTGTAACCCAGTCTTAGTGTTTATCTGTAATTCTAACGTTTGTACTCCTAAGAAAAGGACAAAACACATTTGACCCATCGTCTACCGGTCCCTGGGGTCCCCAGGATCATAACAAAAAATTGCTATTGTTAATTTTTTTTCGCCGGGAAACGATGGCTTTTTAACAGAAAGAGTTGTATGAATAAGGGTAGATTATACGCAATTATAGTGAATAAATAGCCTGTTCGCAGCCAGATGGCGCTGGTTGTTTGATATAAGCGCAAGGGCTGCGTTCAGTTTATTTTTTAGGCCGTGTCGGACAAGTGTACGTAAAGTGGCCCACAAATGGTCTCAATGGTCAAAGACCAGCGCTGGCTCCTGAGCCAGCATTATGCTGAGGCGGGACCATTTCGTGACATTTGTCTGTTTTTTTCTGTATGTTTGTTATATTTGATATAAATTGTCTTTTGTTTGTTGTTGTCACGAATAAATTATTTTCTTTCTTTCTTTCTTCAGATTCACATTCTTACACATTCTTAAATAGCACTTGATTTTTTTTTTTTCTATTGAATTGACATTTTATTGTAATTATAAATTGCACTATTTACTTGTTAGTTATGAGACATTGTTTCTAGTTTTTAAGATCTGACATTAATCGATATTTCTATGGTATCACTTACAAATTGTATTATAGTGCTATATTAACTTCTGACATTATCTATTAAATTGACTTTGTTATGATTGGTACCCTTACATTGGTACAACTGTTAAATATTTTTTATTTCAGCTTAGGGTTTCAATTTAATCTTTATATGACATTTTCAATTGTATTGTTTTCCTATTTATACTTTATATGACATTTTTAATTGTATTATTCCCTGATTATTGTTTAAATGTAGGTATATATTTAAGTATATACCTACCCTCATATTATAATTATTAATTATTTCATTGTTATAACGATCGATATACGATTAACAAGATAAGCGAACATGTTTTTTAATGTAATTTTATATGGAGATAAATAAACTAAACTAAACCAAACTTTCTTTCTTCTTTCTAATATAAATAATACCCTATCGTTACTACTAGTACATCTGGTAGTAGTCAAAAAAGTTGAGATAAAATTGGGTAACCTTTATTAGTTCACGTGGTCAAAATAGCGCAACATAAGCAAAATAACGAAGAAAATTAATAACAAGCCTTCTTGAGCTTACTGTGCGGCTAGTTCGATTTGTGTAAGATTGTCCTCTAATATTTATTATTTTATTTTATTTATTTATTATTTAACGAACGCAAAATACACAAATAATCAGGTTGACGCAGCTTCCGACAGTGCAGTATGAAAAGAAGCAACATTAATTTGGCAAAAACTTCCCCTTTGAGTTTCATAGAAGGCAATTCTTTGCAGGCTTGCAGGAATTTATGGCCCTCAAAAGGCCGGGCGGAAAGTGTCATTTTTCCTCCAGAATAAATAGGTAGATAATATTTACGACGATATTAGGGAAAATAGTTTTCATAATGTGGTAATTAGTTACACAAACTGGATAATTCATATTGGAAAAATAAAAATGTATTCATTTGTTACACACAAGGGAATCTAAAAAAAATTGTATTGATTTTCCAGTATTGCGAAAGTAAATCGAGGGGTGAGTAGTCAAACCGGATAAGTCATCTAAATGGTTTTTTGAAAATAGAACTCTGCGTAATGGATGTTGAGTTCTTATTTCAAAAATCAATTATCTCGATTTATCGGGTTTAATAAATAAATAATAAATAAATAAATATTAGAAGACAATCTTACACAAATCGAACTAGCCCCACAGTAAGCTCAAGAAGGCTTGTGTTATGGGTACTAGACGACGATATATTTAATAGATATAAATACTTAAATACATAGAAAACATCCAAGACTCAGAAACAAATATTCATGCTCATCACACAAATATTTGCCCTGACCGGGATTCGAACCCAGGACCGTCAGCTTCACAGGCAGGTGCACTACCCACTAGGCTAAACCGGTCGTCACCGATAAGTTATCTAAATGGTTTTTTGAAAATAGAACTCTGCGTAATGGATGTTGAGTTCTTATTTCAAAAAGCAATTATCTCGATTTATCGGGTTTGACCACTCACCCCTCGAAATATTGCTAGAGTTAACCAATAATAGCTTTCAAATTAATATTGAGACTAAACAACGAAGCCTTGTGACGGAAAATTCAATCATAGAAACTTGGGCAATAAGATCTGTAACTATACAAATATTTTAATACACCAACTTTAACATCGCAGTTCAAACTTTAACTAAAATAAGTTTCCACTTTGATAAGTTCCAATATTCATTTCAATTTATAGTTTTAGAAGTGAAAGACATAAAATCGATAAATAACAAAATGTAATCGCTGTTTCTACAAATATACAAAGAATCTGCATTAAATTAACAATTTATGGACAAAGAGCAACATTATACGCGCCTAACCAATCTTAGCAACAACTGTCAAATCTACCGTTTCCCGCGCCAACTGACAGCGGTTGTCAGTCGGTATATTTGGGGCTTTGTTAAAAACTCATCGAATCCAATAATAGTATACTATTATTGGTATACTATTATTGGACATACTTAGATTATATACAGGGGGTAACAAAAGTAGTTAGAATCCGTTTAAGAGCATATTCAGTATCGTGTTCTGATTAGGAAAAAGTAGAAAAAAAAAATTTATTGACGCGAAAAAGTTTTTTTTTCTAAGGGGCAAGTCGTACAAGCCAACCAACTGTCCATACAAAGGCCAAAAATTTATTGCGTCAAAAAAAATTCTTCTACTTTTTCCTAATCAGAACACGATACCGAATATGCCCTTAAACGGAACCTCAATACTGTTGTTATAGCCTGTAATGTAAATGTAACAATAAGTAATTTAATTTCTTAAAATTAGTATAAGTAGTAGATTAAGTAAACTCTATTCTGCTTGAGCTCAACCGTTAGCACAATCATGAGTTACTTTTTCGATTGTTTATTTTTTTGCATGCTTACTCAAGCAGAGTATGGTGGACCATAAAATTATTGTACCAACCTAATGTACCCATATTCCGCAAAATAAACATTCATTCATTCATTCATAAACATTCATTCATTAATTCATTCATTCATCCATTCATTCATTCATTCATTCATATACAGAGTTGATCGAGAAAGTTGGCATGCATTTAGAGCAACACTAATTTTCAGTGCATTCCACTCTGACACACTCACAGGACTTTAACGGGAACAGACATCGTATACGTCCAAATGTCCATTCAACATTCATTAGGATCAATCCAACTCCAATGGAATCCATCTAAATACGGTCTAGCCATTGTTCCATTCGTCCAGCGTTCAACCGCTGGGATGCGGACGATCGTACCAACGGCTTTTGTTCACAACATTTACATGTATCTGATCTGCACCTTATCTACGTTCGTTTATAGTTCGTATTCCCTTGTCAACGTGGTTGCAGTTGAGACTGTTTAAATCTCAGATGAGGAAATGACTAGTGCAGTAGTTGACAAATTAACTATCAGTGAATTTCTCATTTTGTTGATGATTGCTCGAACTTTTGTGTATAGTTTCATAAAAAAAAAATGCATAATGCATTCAGGGTATTGTTGGGACTACCTCGATGGTGTAGTGCATCGCGGTTGTTCGCGGAGGCAGGCACGGACGGCTTTCAAGCGATTATGCAGAAAAAAATCGTCTCGATGCCGGGCCGACTGAGAGGTAGTTCAAACAGCATACTGAGTGTCATTGCGGGCAGGTATGATTGCCCAATGTTTATGCACTGGCTAGGGCAAATCAAGGCGGTCGCTGAATATAGATTTAAGTAAGTGTTCATTAGATTAGATTAGTTACTTTACTAATATACCGTTAAGTCGCACTAACAATATATGGATGTAAAAAAAATCTGAAATAAAGTTATTATTATTATTATAAAAAAAGAGTTCACATTCCCACTAAGGGTGGGTTGCACCAAACCATCTGTAATCGTAAGCGGTGTTCGTTAAAATCTGATTGTATGGAAAGCTTGACAAGTTTCTATGGGGTGACAGTTGCCGGCGCCATATTTGACGATGACCGGCCTGTGATCATATGTTGGTGCAACTGATCCTAAGACTAGTCGCAAATTGCGCGATAAATTCGCGTCACGCATAAACCTTAAACAGGTTTCTGTGCGCGACTACTAAATATGTTTTATGATTTTTTCTCTATTAATATAAATAAATTAAAAAATATATATACAGGACGTCCCACGGCTATGCCACATGGAGGGAAAGTACCTTAAATATTGTAGATGGAACATTTCACTGAAAGAAGACATTATTTGAATTTAAAAAACAATTTAAACTGAATTCACAGATATATAAATATTTTTTGGTTGAACCGGGAATCGAACCCTTTACACGTGATCAATTGATTAATTTTGTGTTAAAAATGTTAAAATTCATGGTCTTCCTTTTATTTCTGATACTATGTTACTTAGCAAAAAATAATCCATATGATGAAGCCTTTCGATTGGTATGATAAAGCCAGGTAATTATTTTTCTTGTGTGACGGCTTCGATTCCCGGTTCACGGTTTAATTATTATTTAAATATCTGTGAATGCAGTTTAAATTGTCTTTAAAATTCAAATAATGTCTTCTTTCAGTAAAATGTTCCACCTACAATATTCAAGGTACTTTCCCTCCATGTGGCATAGCCGTGGGACACTGTATATTCAAAAGCGGTAGATCGCTGTCCTGGCCAACTGTACAGATATTTTGCATACTCACGTCATGAAACCAAACAAGGCGATGTACTTTAGGATTGGCACGGACTGAGCACTCGAAATACACGTCATCCCCCTCCTTTATCTCGTCGGGGTTGAGACTGGAGCCCATCCTGAGATCCACTATCGGTACGTCTGTGGAAGATAATAGGACTTAACGGATCGTTGCGCCTTTAGCTGAAACGTAATAAGGTCCAAAACGGTTTAAACGCCATTACATAACTAGGAATATAACCCTTAGTGTTACGTTGCATAGACTCGCAACTCATAGGAATGACTTAAGAGTCCTTATCAGTTAAAAAATGCTCATCTATTTGACAATTTTTGAGATTGAATTGACACGTATCTCAGTGTTACTATCTAGAACAGGACTATAGCTATCTAATGTCATGAATTTTAAATGTATTCTGTGGATTTCATTTAGAAAATCGTTTTAAACATTACTCCAAATCAACCATTTTCGAGCTAAAAACTGTGTTATTCTGCTTAAATTCTAATACTCACAATAAAATCAAAAAATGGCTATGTTACTATCTAAAACTTTAATAAAATCATGTTATCCTTTAATCACTTTATTGGTATTATGAATACCAATGTCATAATTTGTAATCAAAACATTTATGAATACCAATGTCATAATTTGAAATCAAAACATTTAAAAACTTATAAGGCCTCTTAAGTGACTTGGTCTTGTAAGCAAGATACGTTCTATTGTCTTCATTTGTTGGTATTCATGGTAAAACAATGAATATTAAAGCTGGACAATGAATAGGAACTATAGCTTGGTTTTGATTCGATGAAGAGAAGTTGCTTTTACGTTATCGCTAAGGGATAATTTTGGTTGTTCGTCTAAAGATGACAAGAAAACTGATAGTGATATTGTTACGAGTATAGATTTATTTATTTCGAATAAATATGTTTAACAATGTTGACATTTGTATCAATTTCAGTACTAATAAAAATAAATAAAATAAAATAAAATTAAAACGTATCTAGCCTAATCTAGGTAAGGCTACGTTAGGTCCCCCAAGTCTGATCCCTGCGGAACGGTGCCCATAAGGCTGGCTGCATTCCCCCGTTGAATGTAGTATAGCACATTTAAATGTACAAAGTATCTTACTGACATAATTTTTATTTTATACAACGCCGGTGGCAAACTAGCGTACGGTCCACCTGATGGTAAGCGGCCACCGCAGCCTATAGACGCCCGCAACTCCAAAGGAGTCACGTACGCATTGCCGACCCTTTAAGAATTCACTGTGTTGACAGCAGAAGGGACAAATTTAAGTCCCTCGCTCCCAACACAGTGTATCCTCGGGAGCTCTGGCAACTTTGCTCACCTCCAGGAACATAATACTACATATTTGTATAGTAGATAATGTTATTATGGCTGTAGTCCTCTGCAAGGTGGAGGTACTTCCCCGGTTGGGCTGCTCCAAATCCGAGCAAGATGATATTTTAGTGTGCCCTACCTCTCTTATTT
Organism: Epiblema foenella; assembly: GCA_963556455.1. Classification (NCBI taxonomy): domain Eukaryota; kingdom Metazoa; phylum Arthropoda; class Insecta; order Lepidoptera; family Tortricidae; genus Epiblema; species Epiblema foenella. The sequence continues at coordinate 16,298,917 of OY747112.1, forward strand.
TTTTTTATTAAATTAGAAATCGTCTTTATTCAAATTGACAATAGAAGACATTTTGCTTGCACATATATTTCGATCACCATTAACAAAGTTGCTGCTTTCACTTCAGTGCTTACAGACTGCCCGAATGGAATCCGGGACAACGAGATAAACGCGCATTTAGCGCACAAGAACTCACAATGCACGTTTAGCCGCCATTTGTCTTCGATGGCCGAGTCGGGAATGTGCTTGTTTTCAGCGCGACACATCAGGAACTTGCCGTCGTCTTCCACAGCCGGCACAAGACTGAGAACGCTTAATGTTTCGTTGTTTTCAGAGAACTGGAACAATAAAGAAATGTTACGTATACTTTCACCGAGGCTGAATATAAATTATAATTCTAATTAATTTTTTTTTGAACCTGACTGTGGCTTTATAGGCCGGGCCCAATAAAGCGATAGGAGTGCGCGGTTGGAGAGTAGCCTGGGGAAAATCCAGGGGAAAACCTCACGTGGTTCGGAACACTGGAAAACTCCAAAAATTTGCGCTCGAGTGAGAATGGTTGAGCGGTTTCAACCGAATCTGAGGTGTGAGTGGAATCGAGCCACTGGGAGTTTTGTCGTTGGCTCACTAAACCTAGCCTAGCTGAGAACAGTCCAGCAAGAAACTCAGCTAGGCCCGACCAGGGTCAGACTAACTCAAGTGCCCTTGTGGCCTATTTAATCCATAATTGTAATCCAATTGGTTAGAGGTCTAACTGAGGATGGATGAAAGAGACCTGTTTCGCTGCACCGTCTCCTAACTAGCCTTTGGCCTAGGGCCCAGCAGGGAGCGCTCGTGGCCCAGCGGCGCCCGCGAACCGCGTGCGGTATGCGAGGTTAAGCAATGTCAGCCTAGCTCAGTTATTGGATGGGTGACCGCTTTGAGTTGTTATTACCTGAGCGCTCCCGTACTTTGGAAGGCACGTTAAGTCTACCTATGATAGCAGACGTTAAACCAAGTTAGAGGCCTTCGGGCGGCTCGAGAATTTCTAACAGTCAAGTTGCCCAATCACTTGACCAGCTTAATTCCAATAAGGTCTGGTTTCCCCTCGGGTTGGAAGGTCAGATGGCAGTCGCTTTCGTAAAAACTAGTGCCTACGCCAAATCTTGGGATTAGATAGCGGACCCCGGGCATCCTTGAGGATGCAACTGTACTGGGATAACGCTAGGATAATGATGATGATTTCTTATTAACTAGTCTATTGAATATTGAGAATTTATTGAATCGTGTTCTATTTGCGTATCTGTAGTTGAGATGAAAATTAATCATTTTAGTAAAGAGTAAATTAAATAAATATAAATATTTTTAGACAATCTTACACAAATCAACCTAGTCCCAAACTAAGCAAAGCTTGTACTATGGGTACCAAGTGATGATATACATACTTATATAGATAAGTATATACTTAAATACATAGAAAACATCCAAGACTCAAGAACAAATACTCGTGCTCATCACACAAATACATGCCCTGACCGGAATTCGAACCCGGGACCTCCAGCTTCGAAGGCAGAGTCACTACCAACTAGGCTAAAGCAGTCGTCAGAGATCTATGAAACTATCTTTATTATTAAATAAAACGTTTTGACACGACTTTCATCACGTTTTTTTCCTTCATCGAAAATCTACTGTTAAATATTACAATGATATTTAGTACATAAGTTTTTTTCAATCCCAGTACGATCCGGGGTTCGAACATGACCTCCAGACTGAAAGTCGTGTTTACTGATTGGTCCTATAAAAGTACTTTCAAGCTAAATGCGGAAACTGAGCCATAAAACAGAAGTATAGATACCAGGGTCTGTGACAGCCCTACAAAGAAAGCGTTCTGGCTTTAAAAAGAATCAATTAATTAAACCACAAAGAGCTCGTGAAGTGGACAGTCGGGGACAGCTCACAATGGACTCGGTTTTAGATCAATTCATTCTCATTTGGCCAAATTTGCCCCATATTAAGTTGTTTTGTTTAAAGAACTACACATTCATTATGTAAACTACTGGTAGTATCAGGATGCTTAGGTTTTAATCGGTTATCGCATACGTCCGAGATGTAAATTCACTCGAACGCGATTAGCGGATAATTAAAACCAGTTTATGTCACACCTGGCCGTAAAGTGGCAATTACCGCACGCTCCGCGCGCGGAAAATCCCACTTCCTGGCCAGGGAGTGACATAAAATTTTGTACTTACCTCGGGTGGTAATTAAGAAAGCCTCAGATCGCATAATTATCGCCCTTGCCTTCGGCTCGGGCGTCAAATACCTGCGATCTGAGACATTCTTTGTTTTACCGCCCTTGGTAAGTAATGTACTATTAAAACTGTTCCAATTAGTGTTCTCTTCTAGAAGAAATTGTTTTTATAGGTGAGTTTCTCTGTAGTGTAGTGTTTCCGTCTGACGTTAGCATATACGTAGGTATATGCTAACGTCAGATTTGAGCGGAAATACTGACGGGATATTCAGTTAAAGATTTTGTACTACTGCTTACTATTGAAATCTGCGTATGCTGAGTTCACTCCTTCTGTTGTAATAATGCATATAGGTAGGTCAACGTCATCCTCCTATCGTTATCCCATCATCATCTTTCTAGTGTCCTAGTTGCGTCCTGAAGGATGCACGGGGTCCGCTACTTAATCCCAAGTTTCGAGGCACTAGTTTTTACGGAAGCGACTGCCATCTGCTTCCAACCCAAGGGGAAACTAGACCTTATTGGTATTAGGCTTGTCAAGTGAGTAGGAAACTTGTCTGTTAGACATTCTGAAGGCGCTCGAAGACCTCTAACTGGACTTAAAGACTGCTATCATATACAACAGCTGGCAAAGCACAGGAACACTCAGTTAATACAATAACCACAACCAGCAGTCACCTATCAAAGAGTTGCCCTCAGCCGACGTTGCATGTAGGTAGTATAAGTGTGGCAATTTATTTACTTACATTTTTAGCCATCCTTTTAAGCTGTCTGTTATTTTTCCACCAAGACACCGCCGCCTCGGGCCGAGAGCCCGTCGTCTTGCATTCTATCTCGTATCTCTTGTCTGCCGATACTTGCTTGTCTTTTGTTAGTATCGTCACTGTTATGGGTTTCACTGTAACAAGGATATTTTTTTTAATACAGTAATAATCGATTTTTCTTAAATAGCTGGTAGGCAGATCGCTCTTTATAAGTGATACAACCGTCTGTTGTTTGCCTGTACTTATACTGCGTTCTTTTATTGAGGCGCGCAATAAAGAGTTTTTGTATTGTCTAACTTTTTACGGAGTTTTTAATTCGGAATTTATCTTGGGAAGAACCTTCAAGGTTTTACCTATACTACTACTACCAATAAACCACTTGTAAAACTGATGATGATAACGACGGCATAAAGGTTCCAGAAGTATATAAATTGAAAGTCTCTTCCTACACCTCATCAAAGATGTAACGGAATTTATTGATCAGTTCAGTATATGACCAATAAGACGAAAATATTCATTTATTTATTTATTGCAATACCATGGGAAATATAAATTTAGAATAACGGAATAATTGAAAAATTTATGCTGCAGCCGAGCCGAATTCATTTAGTATGGGGTGGCGCATCGTAACTGACGATTTTGAACATGATTTGAGACGTTAGTGCCGTTAATGAAGCCTGAGTCTTCTGGTAGATGTTGTTATACGCCTCCCTTAAGGCGTTTGTATAAATAAAGGAACTGTTGAAGAATTTGAGGCAGTTGCACCTATAGCTCAGTTGGCTAGAGCGACTGGCCGCGAATACAGGGAGGTCGTAGGTTCAAATCCTGCTCGGTGCATAAACTTTTAAATTTTTCCTTTATTCTAAATTTGTAGTTTATGTTAGCAGCGGTACTGCTTGATACAAAATTAAGAAGAAAATGTTACAAACAACTAAATTACATACTATATAATATAATGAGTAAATGGTTCATACTTAGTTGAAAAAACAAAAGTCGTTTCTCCTGTGGTCAATAGTTATGTTTTTATTACAGGGATTTATAGAAACGGAGACACTGTTTATGCGGGTTACTGGTACAATCCAAAATTAAGCTTTGTAGCCCTTAACTTTTGGTATATCCACAGAAAAGACGCGATTTTAAATTCGCGCATGACCCAAATACACAACGGTACTTAAATATTATCCAATTTCTTGACTTGAGTTTTAAAGAACACAAAATATTCAAATATTTAGGAGTTACGAGTAGGTATTGGCTTAGAAAATTTTCAGGGTCAGTGGAGAAACTGCCTATAAAGTAGGTATAGAACAATGTTCTGAAGAATTTAAATTATCTGACTGACAAAGGTTGTGCTCCACTATTAGGGTGAATGACTACCAAAGATGACGTAAGCTGTGTTTTGAAATGACACCACGCATGCTTGTCAAGTAGGATTCCAAATGTATGGCACCACAAGTTCTCACATCTCTGTGTAGTGCTCACACTTAGGCGGCATAAAACACACATTTGTAGGCGATGAGAAGGAACGACTACGTGTAGAATAAACGATCCATAAAGTTCATGTTTAAGAACAAAACTGCTTTCAATAAACTATGGTTATATAAACTCCGTTGTTCAATTATAGACTGAATTGATGTTATTACTCAAGCATCGCGTGACCTAGTTCTGTGGGTAGTGGGAATTGTGACGTACTGTTTGAAACCTTTTCTAAATAATTTGCTCAGAACTGCGATGGCTTTATACATGCCTTTATTCAACTACAAATAAGATAGGTTTTTAAATGTTAACGTTTATTTCACTTAAACACGGAGTAATAATTGTGAATGGGTCAAAAACTGGTAATCTGCAGGGTGACTATAACAAAAAAAAAACATTTTAAACTTTTAAACGTATCATGCCAATGGATTCCTGAATAAAAAAATATTGAACGATACACAGATGAAAATCATCCCACACATTACGTGTCGGCGGACAACATTATGTATTTTTCACTTCTCATGCTCGAAAAGTGTGTCATATTAGGCTTATCAAGCGGGGTTAAAGTAGTACATTTAGTCCCTAGGTAAAATATGAATAGATATTTATGATTTACAAAACATTCTGTTTTGAACAATCAAAATACTCCACCATATTAAATCTACCAATCAAAAAACATATCGACAGCCAATCGGAAAGTTGGGTTCTTCGTGGTACATACTTTGCTCAACTAATTTAACTTTTTAAAAACATTAGGTATTTTTTCTTTCCTTTTTCAACTATTATATTGTATGTGAGGCAAAACAGTTAAAAAAAAGATGCCGGCATATTGTCACTGTATTTTATTATTGATTGTGGGTGGATAATCTTTGTTTATTTGTTTTCTCGCTTTCGAAGTGAAAAGTAGAGTGTATAATTCTAGTCTAAAAGCCATGGTCGTGTTAATATGGCTTCTTTGAGACCCTTGTCATACAGTCTACTATTTTACCATTATGTTGTCGTGACTGATTTCTATATTCCTGCCAAACAGTTTTGTATTAGTAAAGACTCTATAACTCACCGACCTAAGCTGCGCACGAAGAGACGGGCATTGAGAAACTATGAAGGTTCCTAGTTTATTACCAAACCCTACAAGTAGCTTTGCTAGGTTGTTTTTAAACTCCATCCATCGTTTTTAGCGCAAAAACGGAATCCTTATAGATTCGTCAAGTCTGTCCGTCCGTCCGTCCATCCGTCCGTATGTCATAGCCGATTTACTCGCAGACTATAAGCACTACAATTATGAAATTTGGTAGGAAGGTGTATTATATGAACCGCCACATGAAAGTGATGTGAAATTCCAAAAAAGTATTAAATTAGGGGGGGGGGGCACTCCATACATGTGACCTGTGGATGAAAAAAAAAATTCAACGCACATAGTTGTGTGGGATATCGATGAATAGGTAAATTGAAGAAGTTTCAAAAAAACTTGTCCATTTAAGTCAACCGTTGGTGAGATATTAGCTGTCAAAGTCATAGAAAGTGTATGTCCCCCCGTCCTCCCCTCTAATTCCCAAACTATAAAGTTTAAAATTCTGAAAAAAATTGAGGTGGTGTGCATTAGTAAATACTTTCAACGATTTTGAGTTTTCGCTTAAAAACTGTCTTGCCCAAACAAAAGGTAAGTGCCGTGAGTACCCTATGAAGATACGACTTTTTTAGATTCAATTTATTGGCTAGTGATTTTAGACTAGTAAAATCAAGCATTAGGGTAGTAAATAAATAACTCACAATTGATATCCAGTATGAGCACTTTAGTCTGCGGCGGCGCCAGGTTGGTGTTGGCCGCCTGGCACACCAGCCGCGCGTTCAGGTGCTGGCGGCCCACGTTGGGGAACGTCAGCGTGTTGACCGTCACGCCGTCGCCCCGCTGCTCGTACGAGTCGTCGATCACCATGTTCTCGAGATACCACGTCACCCACGGTCTTGGTCGACCTGTGAAAAACAAAGCTAAGTGTGGTGTTTGACGCGGTTGCACGGTTGGAAGTAGCTTGACTTACGAATTCCGGTAGAGCAAAATCTTAAATGAACTGGGGTCACCGACATAGCCTTCAAAATTGCGAGACTTAAGTGGCAGTGGGCAGGGCACATTGCTCGCAGGACTGACGGTCGATGGGGCCAGAAACTGCTTGAGTGGCGTCCACGCACCGGAAGACGAGCTGTCGGTAGGCCTCCGACAAGGTGGAGTGATGACCTGGTGAAGGTCGCGGGAATCCGGTGGAAACGAACGGCACAGGACCGGTCTAAATGGCGAGCCTTGGGGGAGGCCTATGTTCAGCAGTGGACGTCTTTCGGCTGAAATGATGATGGTGATGATGAAAATCTTAAATTGGACGCCCTTTCAGTGTGTTTCCGCACTTATATAGTCGCAATACACAGAAGCACTTGAAATAGAAACAATAACGAACTGGGAATGAGACGTTCACTTTAAAATTTATTTTATAAATTCAAAAACAATCTATGGATGTTTCGTCCAAACACAACAAAAAGTATCCACCACAGGTTTCGTCAATTTATGCTACAAAGAATAATCCACAACACGTTTCGTCACCTATGCTACATACTCCATTAACAATGGCTTGTCCGATAAGCACCCGACTCAAACGTCCCAAATATACTCGCCGCGTTCCCGCGCTGGATTGCTAAAGAGATACGTTGAACCAGGTACGCACCGGATCTAGGATCGCAACCACTATCTTGCAAACGTCTTCCCAAGGCTCGTATAAATTGCTTTGCCTTTAAAATTAGTTATACTCAATAGGAGATTTTGCCTCTAATGAAATTCAAACATTTTTTGGCCCCCATTAAAAAAGTTTGCCCACTCCTTTTTTAAGATGTACTTAATTGCGGTCTATACCAGCTGCTATATATAGATCTGTGATGAGTTTCTACATAGAGAACGCGCAAAAGTCAAACAAAGCTTCTCTCTTCTGATCTCTATGTAGATATTTAAGCAAGGGGTCTCAGCGCGCACAAGTTATTTAGTGAAATCGCGAAGCGTTTGGTTGACGTAACTGGTGACCGAAGAGCTGGCGACTTCCTCGCACAACGTATCAGCATTGCGATACGGCGAGGAAATGCCGCCAGCATCCTCGGTACAATATCCCAAGGGCCTGTTTTAGATTTAAGTTAATTGTAATATTATTTAAGTTATTGTTATTTAACTGTTATAATCCCTGTAAATCAATAAATATGTTTATACCCTTTAAGCAAAAACATATGATTTTGGCCTTAGTAAAAGCCTATGTTAATAGTCAAATGGCATTTCTTTAAGCTTTCAATATTCATATTTCATTGTTAATGATTCGAAAATAATGTACCCTCAAAACTACAAGAAACAACGACAGACAATGAAACCAGTACTTACAATGAGCAACATTGTTTTTAATAAAACAAAAACCCTCATTAGTTTAGTTGGTAACTATCGAGGGTATCCATGAAAAGATAATACATTGGAAACCCAACGTGCTCCTACAGAAACTTCGTAATTGTACCCATCGAATGGGTTGAAACGATAAAAGCTTTATTAGTTTAGTTTCAAACAACGACGGATTTTGTTGTTCCGCTCGCTATTAAAGAAAAATATGCAGCATATTTTATGCTTAAGAGGATGCCTCGATTATGACACGCTTATGTCTTTCGCGCACGACAAAACAGTATGCAACACTCTTCGGGAATGGCATTTTTAGATAAATCTCGATAAATATCTGACTGCTGTATCGTAATGCTGATACGTTGTGCGAGACAGTCGCCAGCTCTTCGGTCACCAGTTACGTCAACCAAACGTTCTCTGTTTATTAATCTATTATTATTTATATCTCATCGACATCTTTGTAAATTGTAATTGTGTAATCTTAGTGATCTGTAAAAACCATTTATACCAATATAATATCTGAATCTGAATCTGAGTTAAGTTATGTTTGCTAATCAACGATAACTAATCCGAATCCATAAGTCTAGCTATCTAGATTACCTCAGCGTATATTGGCTTAAGTGCCTGCAATTACTGATCAGTCAATATAGTATTGGATTTATGTACTTTGACTATGAAATGAACCGGACCAAGGAATAACTAACGTCAAAAATACTCAAGACCTTAATGTCTAATAGATGACACATATTGGCATCTCTATGTCATTATGACATAAGATTGAAAATCCCATGTGTCAGTGTCTAGCGCGGGGTTCGCCTAAATAACACCAAACCTAGGTTAAGTGTTATATAAACAAAATAACACTGACAACATACAAATGGGCCATTGTCAGTTGTAAAAGTAAAAGTTGTCCACCCGGTGGTCAATGGTTATATGTACATATAAGTTACGTTTTTATTACATGGATTTACAGATATGTAAACACAGTTTATGCGGATTACTAGACCAATCCAAAATTAAGCTTTGTGGCCCTTAACTTTTGATATGTCCACCGAAAAGACGCGAACCTAAATCTGACAATAACCCAAATTTAAAAACACGTATTTAGTAAACATAAATTAATATACATTTTCTTATCTTTGAATAACGATATATAATGTAAGCATAAAATGTTTTTTTGTTTTTCTTTTCTGCAATACAAATTACATACATACATGAACTCACGCCTGTATTCCCAAAAGGGGTAGGCAGAGCATATACAATTTCATTCCAGTGCCACATTTAGCTATTTCAGGTTTAAAGATGAAGAAAATGTGATAGTGCAGTGATAGGTTGCTAGCCCATCACCCACAACACACTACAACCCGGTTCTCATAACGGGAAGAAAGGGGGAAGTGCTATTCTAACCCGACACCACGCGGGGTCACAACACGGGGGAAAAATTAAATACAAAAAATAATACAATAGAAAACAGCATTTAGTGGAATAGTATTTACCATAATAACAAGCGTATTAAAAGCAATCATTGATACAATATATACTATTCGCTCTGTGAACTGTAGATTTTAGGATAAAATAGACGAATATATATTACGGAACGAAAAATAGTTGTCATAATATAAAAAAATATTAAAATACAAAAAAAATTAAAACTTGCTCGCTTCGCTCGCTCGGTCAACGACAGGATCATTTATTTAGAAGATTAATATACCCAATCTAAATGAAATAAGACTAAATATTAAATAAAATATAAGCTTAGCACGACAATCTTAAAATGTAAATATTTAGCTAAGTAATTAACATGAAATGACTTCGTTTTTGGAATAAACAGTTTATAATTTTTTTTTTTTTAAACTGATCTAACTCTTTCTAAACCGAACCTATGTTATTGTAAATACCGTCAGATTATAATTACCTAGCGAGATTGTAAACTGTCGAAAGATTGTGAACCATATCATCAGTGTTGCCAGATGGTTACATTTCTTACATTTTTCGTAACTTTTAACCGGCTTGCGTAACATGTAAGTAACTTCTGTTCTAAAGGATTTTTTTGTAACTTTTGGGAACAATGAAACTTTATTTAAAAAGAAAGTTCAATTGTATCTAACCGGAACCAAGCGAGACAATTTATAGGCTTCCATACAGAAAAATGACAAAAGAACCTACATGGTACGACTCGTCTGTCTGTCCGTCTATTGCAACATTGACATTTGAGATACCGCCCATCAGCCTGGCGTAATTCTGTCTAGTCATACACACTCTTATCTAGGTTCTGTCTCCTAACTGGCCGAATTGTAGCTGTATGTTATTTCTATGGCTAGTCATTTCTTTAAATCGAATGTGTTCATAAGTAATTATGAAAAATATAAAAAAATGTAACTTTTGCTTCAAAAATGTAACTTTTCGAGAAAAGAAACGTAATTTTCGTTCCAAAGGCCCTGGGAACACTGCATATCATAATCATACTCGTACTGTTTCCAATTTAACGTCGATTCGCTGGAGGAAAGTCCTAGATAATTGAAATCTAGATAGGTTCGTTGTGTCCCTCAGAGTGACAGAAAAGAAATTACAATTTTGCGGTGACAAATATATATGAGAGCCGAGACGATTCACATATGTATTTAATAGGTCAAACGTGTTCCCCAATCCCCAAGTGAAATAACCAATTTATACTTAGAGATACCGGCAAGTTCGCGTGTTACACTGCAGTAACATTATCTCAAATACGGTTTTTTATGGTCTGTATGCGTTAGTTATTTTGCTTGTTGGATTCATATTAGGAATAAAGTTTCGTCATCTAGCTTTTTTTTTTTGAACCTGACTGTGGCTTTATAGGCCGGACCCAATAAACCGATAGGAGTGCGCGGCTGGAGAGCAGCCTGGGGAAAATCCAGGGGAAAACCTCCGGCACGACCAAGCGTGTGGCCTGGAACACTGGAATACTCTAAGAGTTCGCGCTCCAGTGAGATTGGTTGAGTGGTTTCAACCGAATCTGAGGTGTGAGTGGAATCGAGCTACTGGGATTTCTGTCGCTGGTTTATCCTAGCCTAGCTGAGAAGAGTCCAGCAAGAAACTCAGCTAGGCCCGACCTGGGTCGGACTCACTCTACCCGGTATGCGGCGGTACCGGGAATCCTTCTAGCGTTTTTCCGGTTGTGCCCTACGGAGTTCAATTTGACACCTAATTCCTTGAGATAGATTTGGCGTAGCTAATCATCAGATAGTTACTATTACCGCCCACCTCGAGCTTCTAAAAATTCCAAGACACATTACTGAACTTACGGATTCTAAATTTAAATCTGTTGTGAAATAGATACTTATTTCAAAAGCATATTATAAGATAAACGATTACATCATGGATAGGGATGTTTGGCAGTGATAGCGTCCCGCACAAGTAATTTAACGCAGAAATATTTTGTCCTTAGTATTAAAAAATATGTATGTATGTTTATACTGTAGGTAGCATTTGAATTTTGTACTATTTTTACTGTTATTTTATATACATAGTATATTGTTTTGAAAAAATGACACCTCGCCGAGTTTCTTACGCCGGTTCTTCTCGAGGCAGAGGTTTATTTTATGAACCGGTGGTAGTTTTTTGACATTCATAAGTGCATGTAACATGCCTAAATTGATGAATAAATGATTTCATTTAATTTCTCAGCGTAAATTGTCTTCAACTCTCGACTGGCTCCTACATCGAATCTAGGGCTCAGTTAGCTGCCACAAAGCTGGGCATCATCTCAAAGGTATCGGTACTTCAAGCCGGAACAGTTGCTCAGCTTATATCAAGCACAAACTCGCTCGTGCATGGAGGTTCGTGTCTTTGGGAGTTTTTTTTTTTATTATTAAAAATGGGATCGCTCTTGGCCAGCATCTAGACAGGGGGCAAAGATGAGGCCGACGATGAAGCGAGCTCACCCAGAAGGTGCCTATTCACTCGTGCCTTAAAAACGTCTAGGTTAGGTATCCGCTAAATATCAGCTTGAGGCACTGGAGGCAATCGAAAAACGTGCTTTCTTAGAGATTTGTAAATTTATTAGCAAATACCCAGATTTTTATACCAATCGAGGAGATGATTTCAACACCTGAACAATTAGATTTATAGTAAGACTGATGTTACCATCCTCACGACTTAAAAAACACTATTTTGCATTTGTATTCGTTTCTCACGCATTCACGCAATAAATGACATCCATCATAGACCCCAAACAAATCCGGTGCCTGCGAGTTGCAAGCGTCCATAGTATTAACACTTTCACTGCCAAGCTTTTCGTAGCGCTACGAAATTTCCTCTCCATACGGGGAAAACACTTATCTGGGCCATTAATAATGTCAATCAAAATTTACAATAAACACCGAAAGTGTTAATAAACGAAAGAAAGATACAATATTTTTAAACAAATTAAAACAATTATTAGTATAAAAATGTTATTGCACTTTAAATTATTTTTTTGAAGATGAATCATTAACATCATTATGTAAGTAAATATTTCTTTTGTAATTATTAAAACGTGTAATCCAAAATTGCTGCGCCCAACAGGGTACATAATGTGAGAACTACAATATACGCATGAAATTCCAACTGTATAACCATTATGTGCAATAAAGTATAGAGTATTGAATGCTAAGAGGCTCATAGGAAAAGACTCTTTGCAATGCGAGGCTGCAAAGTCTAGAGCATTACCGAGTTGCCAATCTTTCGGTTTTCTATCGGTTACATTTAGGGGAGTGTGCCGTGGGTACACAAGTATTCCTCACGCCTCTTTCGACCATTGGACGGTAAGCCTACGTTAAGGCGATACCGTTTACGGTGGCAGTTCCAAAACCTCGCACGAAGCGTTTTGCTTCCACTTTTATTGTGAGAACAGCCAAGCTCTGGAACTCCTTGTGATCCTTGTTTCCCACGAACTACAACCTTCTGGCTTCAAGGCGTGAGTGAATCCGTTATTAGTAGGTACGCGCGTTCCATCCTTGACTACAATATTGATTACCATCCAGTCATTTGTGGTTGTCACCTCATTTGTTATATCCATTATGTACTTTTTTGTAGTAGTAGTACATGTGCATTATGAAATCTTAATTGAATAGTTACTTATAAGCAAAATTGTCCACCCTCAGCACAACCTAATGTCGCCCGAGGCATCGTTCCCAGTACACTCGCTGCATTTCCTTGTTGAATAGCCAAGCTCAGCCTCTGGGCGAAGTAAGACCCGGCCCTGAGATCACCTGAGACCCCGGGCCCCGTCTGAGATACGCGTCATACTCGTGATCGGGTGCTGTTTGTGGAGTCCAGTCTGTTCATGCTTGCTAGGACATAGTGACTACTTTAATACTGGTGTCTTTTTATAGTGGATTGATGAGAAACATCATCCTGTTGTGGATTCGTTTTTATTATCAGTGACTTAGAGACCATATACATCTCTAACAATATTAAATTAATCTTAATTTTGACGCTCAGAGACCATGTACATCTCTGAGATATTATATTAATTTCATTATACTCCTTGTTTAATCTTGAGACCTTATACATCTCTAACTTTACTTATGCTGTAATATTTGTAATAGATAACTTTGCAAGTTTATCTTCACTGTATGACATTAATTTTGTTATAATTGTAAATTCGAAATTATTATTCTTTCTTGAATTGTAAATTAATATTTTGATATGAAAAATGTATTACTTATTATAGTCAGACTTTCTTAAATTGTAAATTAATATTTTGACATGCAAAAGTGCCCTTGTGGCTTATTTGCAGAATAAATGTTTGAATTTTGAATTTTTGAACCCCGATCAGTTTATGAGAAACTTTTTTCACTAACTCTTTAGTGTCTGAAGACCATGGTTATTATGTACTTATCCTATTCTAAATCTATCTGGCATGATTTTCGCAAAATAACACTACACTGCACATTTCTGTTATATTCTGCTTCTCTTAGGTTAATTAGCTGTATATTATTTAAAATCAGCGTCGTGGCACTTTATGCTCCGACACAATGAGGCTCCTTTTTGACACCATCGTCAAATGTGTCTCCTAGATTTAAGCTAACTGAACCTTATGTTGTGGTCAAATAAATAAGTCATTCAAATGAAAACCTATCTTGAATAAAAGAAATAGGGAAGCGGCTGCCATCTCACCTTCCAACCCAGTGAGAAAAATTATATATTATATTCTATTCTATTCTTGAACTGTTGGGAATAGGGTAGGTGGAAGACTCATGTTTAGACCCCGTTATCTTGTCGCACAGAAATTGTTATTCCGTAGAGCGTGAATGTTTTTTATCGACTATCTAAATGTCGATAATGTATGTCACTGATAATTTCAAAGAGGTGTCACTAGGTACTACTTATTACAGATCATCGTTACAGAAGGCGGTACTCCTGGAGTCCAGAGGAGTACAGTTGAAGGCAATTGACCTGCCTAATGTAATGTATTAATTACTATTGACCTACCTCCATCAACCTCACACGTGAGCAGCACATTTGACCCTTCATTGTAGGGTTCCACCAACTTCGTCCGGTCTCTTCTTTTGGAGTCGTATATCGTCGGCCGATTTGGAGGGACTGTAGAACAAACAGGATTATAAGATTTCAAGCTTACATGGTCATTTACATTAGAATTACGATTTGAAACGGGATATTTACCCTGTATATTTGTATTTTTGAGTTCCCGACATTTCGGCACTGTTGCAAGCGCCATTATCAAGGATTAACTGACGTGCTGCGAGTTTTAGTTGTGATCTACCCACGCACCATAGCGAGAGCGCAAAATAATTTCCGGAAACAGTCTCTTTTCGATTTGAGAACTTTCGGATCACTGGACGCCAGACACTTGACAGTTGAAACCCATCTTCCCGGTTGAAATTCTTATGCCTTTGGATTTCAATGGCTTCCTTAACCAACCTATGTATGTAATGGCTTTCTATCGAGATTATCTAAGGGTTGTGCAACTCAATCCAATGATTAGTCCCTGCCTCCAAAAGGTGTTCTGCGATTGCTAACTTCCGAGGTTCGTTATTTTTATACGCTCGGATGTGCTCTTTAATACGGCATGAGATGGTGCGCTTAGTCTGACCTAAGGTCAAGGTGGTAAATATCCCGTTTCAAATCTTAATTACAAACAGGATTGTACATACATATATATTGCATTAAGGGTGGGTTGCACCAAACAGTCTGTAATCGTAAGCAGCTATAAAATCTGATTGTATTGAAAGTTTGACAAGTTTCTATGGGATGACAGCTGCCGGCGCCATATTTGACGACGCCTGTGACCGTATGTCGGTGCAACCGACCCTAACTGCAAATGTATAAAGTTGGATTCATATGTACAGTGGAATCCGAATAAAGCGACAGTCAAGGGACCGGTGATATTACGTCGCACTAACAGGACGTCGCACAAAACGGACTGATTTACTTTGAAAATGTTTGATATCAAATCCAATGTGTGGTGATTTCGAAGTCATTAAAAGCGCTTAAATGATATAAGCGGAGTCGTTATAAGCGGATTCTACTGTATCTGTTGAGATGTCGTGACTCAATCTCAACTTGAAATGTTGGTTGATGAAAGGTACAAATGTTAAGGGTCCTCATTAGTTAAAAAACACTCATCTATTCACGCCATTTTCTGTTTGAATTGACACGTATCTTGACATTTTCTCAATGTTACTATCTAGAACAGGACTATTGCGGCCTTATTTATAAACTTTAAATGGATTTTTTGGATTTTTCATTGAGAAATATTGTTTCAAACATCACTCGAAATCGAGCATTTTCAAGATTAAAACTTGTTTTTTTCGCTTAAATTCTACTACATTCAATAAACTCAAAAAATGGTTATGTTACTATCTAAAACTTTAATAAAATCATAGCAGCCTTTAATAACTTTATTGGTATTATCAATACTTTTGTCATTACTTGAAATCAAAACATTTTAAAACTTATAAAGCCTCTTAATTGAAGGCCTAATTTTCGTTTCCCAAAAGCTTCCAGGGGCGCTAACGCTAGCAAACGAAATTTTCCCTCTCTGTTGCACTTACGTCCGAACGTGCAAGTGCGACAGAGAGCGAAAACTTCGTTTGCTGTTCGCCGTAGCGCCCCAGGTCAGCCTTCCCGAACCGCCGCTATCTTATAAAATGTACTCAATCCGTTAGATATTCGCATTTCGAGCGAAATCTAATTGGATGATGTTATGCAATAATGTATCAACATAATGGGAAAACCAAATTTTAGATTTAGATTTAGATTTCATTTATTACACAATACAAGACTTCAGTATAAATTACATTTAAGTCAATTTAAAAGAATCCCTATTTTGGTCGTCAATACATTGAATAGAATAATAACACACAATAAAACAATTAAAACAAAAGAAAAACAAACATCAATTAAATAAATTAACATTTCAAGTTTCACCCAAGAGGATCGTCATACTATCTAATGTAGGCATTGAGAACAATATAATAATGGTTAAAATACGAAATTACCTACCTATTTATCTAAATACTTACAGTCAATACTTAGAATAAAGGAAAATTTAAAAATTTAGTCACCGAGCAGGATTTGGAACCTGCGACCTCCCGGCACTCGCGGCCAGTCGCACTAGCCAACTGAGCTATAGGGCTGACGATTCTCAATATAATTTGAGACGTTAGTGCCGTTAATGAAGCATGAGTCTTTTGGTAGATGTCGCTGTACGCCTCCCTTAAGGCGTTTGTATAAAATATAATGGGAAAACCTACAGTTGGTTGACACATTACTGCACGACAGCGTCCAATTACCCTAACGTATGACTGAATAAGTATTCGTATTTCTGGGCTAGGAGACCCCCAAAATCACAGCGGTTAAAGTGTCAGAGAAATGCCTATGTAAATACCTTCTAATAAGTTTGAAATATGCTAAGTAGAATATGCTTTAGACTAACTTTCGACTGAAAATATCGTTATCATAATTAATAACTTAATAATTGGTAGATCATGTTACAAAATAAGGTTCTGGCTTTTATTTTTTTATTTATTAGGACCTTCAACAACAAGAATACAATTACATAATTAGAGTCTTAGATTCACAAATATATTCTAAGTTTTTTTTTTTGAACCTGACTGTGGTTTTATAGGCCGGGCCCAATAAAGCGATAGGAGTGCGCGGTTGGAGAGTAGCTTGGGGAAAATCCAGGGGAAAACCTCCGGCACGACCACGTGTGTGGTTTGGAACACTGGAATATGCTAAGTATCTTATTAATTAAAGAAGGACACAACATGCATAAATGAACAGTGAAACATTATTAAAAAAAAGTGTTAATTACAATTAGTTTGCTCCTATTTTATTATTAAGGGGCCTTATAAGATTTATAATGTTTTGATTTCAAATTATGACCACAGTATTGATAATATCAATAAAGTTATTAAAGGCTACGATGACTTTACCAAAGTTTTAGATAGTAACATAGCCATTTTTGGGTATTATTATGTGTAGTAGAATTTAAGCGGAAAAAACAAGTTTTTATCTTGAAAATGGTCGATTGGGACCGATCTTTGAAACGATATTTCTTAATGAAAAATTCAGCAAATACATTTAAAGTTTCTGACGTAAGGTCGCAATAGTCCTGTTCTAGATAGTAACATCGAGAAAATGTCAAGATACGTGACAATTAAAACAGAAAATGTCGTAAATACATGAGCGTTTTTTAACTAATAAGGACCCTTAAGATTAGGCAAGACTTACTTTTCGTAAAATAGACTTACTTATAACAGTGAAATTGACTTTCAGATTCCTCGTCGGAGAATTCTTGAAGTCAACCCTACATCTGTACACGCCAGCGTCCACTGCCATCACGTTGTCCACCATGAGAACTGCTGGCGCCGCGCCAGCCCTGAAGTACGCGCGGTTGCCGAAGACCGACGGTGAAGACCAGAGCTTCGGCTGGTTGGCAGTGCGGCCGCGGATGTCGTAGCTATGGACAATACGATATTCGTTATCCTCAAATTTGAAAGGAAAATCACATGACAGTAAATAATAGTTATTTGTTATACAAGGTTGCAAAGTTGTATTTTAACCGCGAGTGTGGAATTGAAACACGAGCTAGCGAATGGATTCTAGGATTGAACCACGAGCTAACGAACGGATTCTATGGTGGTTCGAAAATAGAATCCTAAGCGAAGCGAGTGGTTCCGAAATAGAATCCGGAGCGAGTGTTGCAACACACGAGACCTAAAATAACTTTGCAGCCGTGTATAACATAAATCTTTTCACCTGACTAGAGCGAGGTTTTTTTTCCTCCTCCTCGTCCTAACGTTAACAGTTGCGTCCTAAATATAGTTGTCCACTACCTAATCCCGAGATTTGGCGTAGGCACTAGTTTTTTAACACAACAGCACTCTTGTGGATAAAATTCAGTTTTGCTATCTGTTTTTAAAGAATAAAAAAGGGCTTTCCGAGCTAGTGAGGTGAAAAATAATAAGCTGCAGCGGGGCGGTTTACACTACGGGGAATTAAAAATAATCGAAAATATCTTCCGTGTTTAGAAGAAAACTATACGCTGTGGACGTTAATAACTTGAAAGATTTAAACCACGTATTTTTGACGATAGTACGAGTAAATAATGCTATATCGACATGGGTCCAATGATGTGTCTTAATAATATTACTATTTCAGTGCAAATTCAATCATATTAGTTGACCGCTTCTTTGTGAACAAACCTTTACTTTAGAGTGTGAACGAGTTTAATTAATCTCAAGTTGAGAAACAGAGAGCGAGCATTGTCATTTTAGTGACATCAATTTCAAACTATCAGCCAGTTATCAGTGAAGGTAAATAGTTTGCACTCTCGCGATTGAGAACAGAATAAAACTAAAGTTTAGTCTTAGAAATAAGAGAAAGAGGAAAGCTACCTGTGATTAAAGTATGTCAGATAAATATATCATAATTATTTAAAGCACTGTACTTTAGTTGCAAGTCACATCCTTTTATCACGACAAAAAATTCTGTAGTGAAACCTTTTTATAGGATAGAAACCAAACTTAGTTAAGTGAAACTGGCTAACAACCATGCAGTTAAATAGTCTACATACAAAAGTAGTAGGTTAGGCCTTTATGATGTGTTAGAATTGATATTTTTAACTTGTTATTTGTTTTAAATTATTAATATCACTTAAATTACGGGTTTTTATATATGTTATATAACTTTCTATACTCTAATTAGGCTCTAAAATCGTTGGTTTAAATCTTTCGGGTTATTAATTCCCACGGTGTATAGGTTAATACACGACTTCTAACAGTCTTTCTACGGCTTGCTTTCAGATAACTATAAATGGAGTTGGAATTGTATTCCCTTTCCTAGCAGATGCGTTCTTCAGAATTCGATATGAGACGTGAGGTGCAAATTGTATAGTTGGTGCTGCGGGGTAATCACGTAACTTTTGTACTACCGTTAGGTAGATTTTAAAGTCAAATTTTAATTGTCAACTCATACGTTTATACTTCAAAATTGACAGTAAAATCTATCTACCGTTATTACATAAAGTTACGTGATTCGCCTGCAGGTGTACAAAAATATCTTTATTGTTTAGTGTGAAAGTGAATCATGTTATTGTATAATATAGAGATGTTACAACCACGTTAATATTATTTGTGTTGGTATTTTAATTTTTTCTCTATTCTTCTTCCTGGTTCAAAAAGTTTCTTATTGTAGGTTTAGATATGCCCGTTGCGTCCGAAATTCGCTGTTTAACTTTGCCAAAATACACTGAGTATTGCTATTTTTGAATTTGCTATTTTCTGATATGAAGTACAGGTATATATTAAATATAATTCCTTGGACTGGATTTTTTAACCGTTTTGAGGTTTCGGCATGGTAATACAGCCTTTTTATAAGTAAATGTAAATATAATCAAAACTATAGCGAATATTTTATTATGGGCAGGAGGTCACGTAGCACGAATGACTAATTCCAAATGGACTAAAAAAATCACCGTCTGGAAAGGCCCGCAAAACAAGCGGAAAAGAGGGAGACCGCCTGAAAGGTGGGCAGACGAGGTTGAGAGAATCGCCGGTAAGGATTGGGTACAAGAGGCATAGGACAGAATGAAATGGAACCAACTGGAGGAGGCCTTAACCCTAAGAGGGGTCCTTAAAACAAATATTAATTAAGTGAATAGGTATACAAAAAAAATGTTGAAACGCTTCTTTATGTTTTATAATATTATATTTTAAGTAACTCTGTTTTGGTTTTAAGGAATAATAAAGGCTATTTATTTATTATAACGAATATTTGAATTGCGTGTTAGCCACTCTATAGATATATTGGTTTGCTGATGCGACTTACCCCTACGGCTGTAAGATGGGTACTGAAGCTAATTGAGAGAGCACGATAAATACGAACTTTTCCGATAAAGTACGAAGGAAAATCATTTTGCACTACATCTGTGCACGGCAGTGGCTCAACAATGTTTCGTGACTATATGTAACGAAATAAAATATCGGAAAATTAGAATATGACCCATTCATTCAATTAAGTCGAAAATAGTAACCATATTTTATTAAAAACAAACGGAAAACCATTTTCATTTCATTCCTATTTTTCTGCACATTATTTCATAACCCCGCATCCACTTTAGTTGTATTTGGAGAAAATTCCTACTATTCAGAGAGGTTGTATCGTTTATTATGGGATAAAAGTAAACTACATTGATAGGGAATGTTGGTGTTTCCGCACTAGCGAGAAAATAAGGCTACATTTGAGTGACAGCCTATACCCGGGACTTATGTTAACGTCAAAACATGTTGGGATATTCTTGGTTCTATTATATTTGATGCATGCATTTGTTTGATGTAAGGCTTTGGAAATATACCTAATAACATATTGTAGACGTAATATTGCTTGTTACGATAAGATGTCACATGCGAAGGACATTCATACCAATATCGATTCCTTTATTTTACCATTTGGGTGTATTATTTTTGTTGCTCGTTACCATGGTTACGTCTCCTGAGTCACTCTTTAAAACTGTGATTTTATAGGGTTTAAATCTACCAAACATGAGTTTTAGATCATAATTCCATTTGGACATGGGTCATCTGTTGAGCAAGCTTGAAGTCCATATTATAAACATTTCTCTAAGAAACTCGGTTACTGTTGTCTCCTCGCTGACGGGACAGAATAACAACAAGAAAAAGTTGATTACCCATTTATATAACAAAAAGTTTATATAAATCAGAAAAAAAACACGTACAGAGGCCTTAAAAATCAACGATAAAACCTTGTTATATCAACTTATAAATGTACTTTTTAGGGTTCCGTGCCTTAAAAGAAAAAAACGGAACCCTTAGAAGAACACTTTGTTGTCCGACTGTGCGTATGTCAAGACACTTTATCTCAGGAACGCGTGGAGGTATCGAGTTGAAACTAAAACGATTTTTTAAACTCAGGTCTACAGTTCCTTGAAGCTGTGAAAAAAATCGATTGTAAGTTAACGTTATAAAAAAGATACGGCCGTTTATGCTGCAAAAAATATATTTCGATACTCAAAGGAATTAAAATTGTATACGGTAACATTCCGTCGACCTACAACTAGGAAATTTGGCAAGTAATATCGTCTTATAGGGAGAAATCTTGTAAGAGAGGTATTGAGGAATTTGGAGCAGCCCAACTGGGGAAGTACCTCCGATTTGCAGAAGACCACAGCCATAATAACATTATCTACTATCCAAGTATGTAGTGTTGTGTTCCTGGAGGTGAGCAGGTTGCCAGAGCTCCCGAGGATGTACTGTGTTGAGAGTGAGGGACCTAAATTTGTCCCTTCTGTTGTCAACACAGTACTTCCTCAAATTTTATAAAGGTAGGCAACGCGTACGTGGCTCCTTTTTAGACAACGACGGTGGCACACAAGCGTATATACTCCTGCCTGATGGTATGCAGACTCCGTAACTTATGGACGCCTGAGCCTTCATGCACACAAAAAGAAGAAAATAAACTGATGGTAACAGAAAGAAAGATTTATAGGAAGTTCGTGGGACCTGCCAAGGAAGATAACTGCTGTTGGAGGATCAGGAAGAATGCCGAGATCGAGGAGATGGTGGCCGAATCTAATATCATTGGCGAGACAAAAGCACACAGGCTTCGCTGGTTCTGTCATCTACTTAGATTGGAAGAGGGTCGAGCGGGTTGTTGACTCAAAATTTTACTACTCCAACGGACTACTGAAGCAAAAAATATGCCAAATAGTGAAAATCCTATTCAAACATCTCAAAAAATAACGAAGTCGCAAATGTTATAGAGTTGCTGGTTAGAGAAAAAAAGCGCTATAGTAACGTCACTGACCTCGAGCGCCATAGTAAATGACGACCGTACCAATACAAAGGTGGGTTTTGCGAAATAGTGACAGAATATGCCCCTCTTAAAACTTTGAAGACTTATAATCATGTAATTATTTATTCTTTTGAGTTACTCTCTTCGCTGATTACAAATCTGATCCTCGAGGAAACTCGATCCCACTGATATAATTCTTATTTAGTGTTAACGTCTATATTGCTGGTTCTGTCATCTACTTAGATTGGGAGAGGGTCGAGCCGTCAAGAGAGCATACTTGGGTCGACCGAGTGGTCGCCGCCCGGTTGGCCGGACCAGGTGTCGATGGGAGGGCAGTGTGGAGGAGAATCTGCATCGGCTTCAGATTCAAGACTGGCGGGAAGTGGTGCAGGATCGGGAAAGGTGGCGTGCTCTCGTTTCGGAGACAAGATCCTCTTTGAGTCACTGCGCCGATAAAGTTAGTAAGTAATGATTATGATAGCCTCCAAAAGGTTTATTGGTATAAAGTTGTACAAACCTCATCCACAACGTAGACTTCGTCAATTTCACGGACAACAGGCACCAGCAACAGGCCTCGTCAAACAATGCATGCATTGCACATACTATAAATCCACAACAGGTTTCGTCAGCCTTATACTAAATTAAATTTAATTAAATCACACCCCACTCTGATACTCACCCGGACCAAACGTGCCAAAGATACTAGCGGCATTACCCCGCTGTATGGCTAGCGAAATTTGTTGGACCAGGTAAGAATCAGAGCGAGGGTCGCAGCCCCTATCGCTCAAGCGCCGCCCTATGTCCCTAATAAAATTCTTAGCCTCGGCACACCAAGGTCCAGCCATCATCATGATTATGATTACGTGTACCTGTATAAAGGTTCCCCGTCGCTCTCCTTAAACCATAGTACCATAACGACTTCGTCGTTTTGCTGCAGCGGCGCGATGTCACAGGGAAGGGACGCTTTCTTCCCTAGGACTCCCTGCACGTCCGATGTTGGCACTGCGAAAGAAAATATATTTTCACTATTACATCAGTAGATTAGAAATACAAAAAGGTTTCCTTCATAAAATCATCATTCTCCTGGCGTTTTCCAGGTTGTGCCCGAAGGAGCCCGGGATCTAGTTCAATAATAATAATAATATAGTAGTATAAGCAACTGCTACATAATGAGAGGCATTAAAACACGAGTTTAATAAGATCATACGCGTTTTTTCATGCTTAATTATATTCAGTTGCATAAACTACTTAATATACATACATATATTAAATCCTATTCCATGTGTTCAGAAACCATTGCATTGCAAGTTAGTGAGCTCGAGTGGTGAGCCCTATGAATTATTTTGTGAGCACGAGCCTTTATCGTTATGGGCGGAGATAGCCATAACGGTACCGTTTTCGATGTTATTATGGCCATCTCTGCCTCGGGCCGGTGCGATATTGTAAAGCTGGGTCCTTACGTACACTTTTTGAGCACATTAAAAGGTCTTATAAGTTTTGAAATGTTTTGATTACTTTTTATGACAAAATAAAGTGATTAAAGGGTACTGTCTGTCGTGTCTGAGTTGGACGCCGTAAGCGCAGCGTTCCATCTTTCGATGGACGCCGTGATTACGTCGTCCGGGTCCGTGAGTGTGTGACTAGCACGCCGGGCCGTGCAGCCGCTCAGTCACCGTGTTAGTTGAACAGCACCTACTCCGTAGATTTGGCGAAGGAATTATTTATTTATTTATTTATTTGGAGAGACAAACAGAGATAGATGTACAAATTGGAGTAACTTATTTTAGGTTAATGTTATACATGCATCCAGCTCCTCAACAGCTCTCACCAAGACATAAAATTTATATTATTTATGCACTACCCTATAGAAGATATTACATCCGAAAAAGTTGCAGAGAAATATTACAAAACTTACAAAAGAAACACGTACTCGTAACGAGCGGGAGATTGAATATTACCAAGTACTTTAGCCTAATTGCCATATAATATTACCATTCTTCCTCAGGAATAACATTTAAGATTTGTTTTTTAAATTGCGCTTTAGACGTATTAAATATATCGACCGAGACGAGCGATTTGTTATACGCGTCACACATGCGGCGCAATGGTGCGCGCACCCGCCGTTGCTGGCAATTCATTTCACAAAAGCGATTCCAAGGATATGATGCCCAAATATTTTTTTATGTGTCGATTCGTTATACAATTACCCAGGGGCCAGACAAATTGCGCAGCATCTAAATGATTCTAGTTCCATGAATATCACGTAATCCAGGGTTTGATTTTCAAAATCAGGTTGGACCTATCCGATTTTCTTCTCAGCTAAGCAAAAGGTTGTATTCAACGACGCGCAAAACTGCTGTAAGCCTAATTTGGTTACCTCGGATTTGGTAACAACCGCTCAACGTCAAATGTGCCCGGGCCGATTTGTGATATGCGAATCCATTTTCTATCGAAAACCCCAACGAGTTACAGCTAAATAAGGTTGTTGAGTCAAAGTTTTACTACTCCAACGGACTACTTAAGCAAAAAAATAAAATGAAAATAATTTATTCGTGACAAGATAATACATATTGAACTACTAACTAATAAAAAACAAAATTAAAAATTTTGAAAAGCCCACGACGGATGTACGGTGAAAAATGTTTACTGCAGCGCCCCCTGGTGAGTTATCATCGTAACACTCAGCTAAAATTCGTCCAGACTAAACTACAAATCTATTGCCGAAAACCGCTTATAAATCGGTCAAGCCGTTTTGAAGATATTGATGTGCACACACAAACAAAAAAACAAACAACCTCTCACCCTAAACGCATATACCTTCTCCGTTCCGTCGTGGGTAAAAATATGCCAAATGGTGAAAATCCTATTCAAATATCTCAAAAAATAACGAAGTCGCAAATGTTATAAAGTTGCTGGTTAGAGAAAGAAAGCGCTATAAGCGATAGTAACGTCACTGACCTCGAGCGCCATAGTAAATGACGACCGTACCAATACAAAGGTAGGTTTTGCGAAATAGTGACAGAATATGCCCCTCCTAAAACTTTTAAGAAAGTAATCATGTAATTATTTATTCTTTTGTGTTACTCTCTTCGCTGATTACGAATCTGATCCTCGAGGAAACTCGATCCCACTGATATAATCCGATTTTTCCCTATACTTGTAGTATAGGATGATAATACTAGCCAAATTTCAAAGTTCTAGGTCAACGTAAGATACCCTACAAATTTCGATTCCCCTGAGAGCGTCGAAATATACATTTTTCCCGGCATAAACAGCCGTATCTTTTTTTATGTTAACTTAGAAGTTTGATTTTTTCACAACTTCAAGGGACCTTAGACCTGACTGCATGGTTTTAATTTCCACTCAACCTCCACGTATTATCAAGATGAGTTGAGTGGTTTTGTTTTTTTTTTCTTTTGAGGGACGGCACTCTGAAAACCACTGCTCCCCACTGAAAATCAGCACCTCAGCTTGCTCGCCGTGGCTTCTTGCTGAGTGGGGATCCTTTTTAACGTCTTCTTTTTTTTAATTAATTCGTTTCGTTTTTTAAATTTGTAATTTGTGACGTTAAGAAACGTATTCTCTTTCTTTCTTTCCTTCACAACATCAATTTACAGGCTGATCTGTTAATCACCAACAAACATTTAAACGGTGTGTTTACAAAAGCACAAAAGCCTAATACAATCAATGTCCAACTACAAAAAGTGTTAAGTACTTGTGATATTAATAACTTAACAACCTTTTTGGAGACGGTATTTGATTAAAATTCTCTTTAGAAGGTTCGAGGCTTCAGAAGGCGAAAATCCAGGTGTCAGTACTTTTGCTAATTTATGCGTGGTTTGTAATGGTCTCGATTTAATCGTGGGCCTAATGTGGCATAATTAAGTTGTTCTACGGGCACATAATAAATTAAAATTGACAATAAATAAATATTTGAGGACAATCTTACACAAATCGACATAGTCCCAAACTAAGCAAAGCTTGTATTATGGATACTAGGCGACGATACACATACTTAAATAGATAAATATATACTTAAAAGCGATAATAATAGTTAAATAACAATAACTTAAATAATATTACAATTAACTTAAATCTAAAACAGGCCCTTGGGGCATTGTACCGAGGATGCTGGCGGCATTTCCTCGCTGTACGTTGTGCGAGTGCGAGGAAGTCGCCAGCTAATTATTACCGCTTGTAAATCAATAAATGATACTTTAACACATAGAAAACATCCAAGACTCAGGAACAAATATTCGTGCTTATCACTCAAATAAATGCCCTGACCGGGATTCGAACCTGGGACCTCCAGCTTCGTAGGCAGAGTCACTACCAACTGGGACATACCCAGTTAAAAAAAAAACAAAAGCCGTCCCTCCTGTGGTCAATAGTTAAAACGGCTTATGTGCATGTCAGCTATGTTTTTATTACATATAGAAACGGAGACACTGTTTAAGCGGGTTACGGGTCCAATCCAAAATTAAGCTTTACTGCCCTTAACTTTTGGTATGTCCACAGAAAAGACGCGAACCTAAATCCGTGTATGACCCAACTGGGCTAAAGTGGTGGTTAGATAAGCAAAGGATGATAATTGTTTATTTTTTCGCCTGTAGCGGATGGGTTAATATTTAGGAGGGTGATTAAGGTACGCAACATTTTTGAGCGTACGTACGCGTTTTTAAATGTCAAAATCTCATTCACTATACTATAAATGACAGATCTACATAGCTTAAACTTGACTCGTTACATTATCAAATTGGTGGATCAACTATTTTTTCTTGTTAATTACCATGGTTACGTCTCCTGAGTCACTCTTTAAAACTGTGATTTTATAGGGTTTAAACCTACCAAACATGAGTTTTAGCGATAAGTATAAATCCATTTCGACATGGGTCATCTCTTGACAATGCTTGAAGTCCATATTATGAACATTTTTGTAAGAAACTCGGTTACTGTTGTCTCCTCGCTGACGGGACAGAATAACAACAAGAAAAAGTTGATTGACCCAAATAGCAGGTAAAATTTTGTATTGTATTCGCTATAGGTGAATGTTTGAATTTATTACTAAGGCAAACGTCCCATTACTCGACACCTTAGTGCCCAATAGTACTTATAAACGACCTCTGTCATCATGACATAAGATTAAAAGTGCCATGTATTGGGTCCGTGTCGAGCACAGGGACGTTTACCTTGTAGTAGACTAACTAATAAATAAAAATAAATAAATATAAATATTAGAGGACAATCTTACACAAATCGAACTAGCCCCACAGTAAGCTCAAGTAGGCTTGTGTTATGAGTACTAGACGACGATATATTTAATAGATATAAATACTTAAATACATAGAAAACATCCAAGACTCAGAAACAAATATTCATGCTCATCACACAAATATTTGCCCTAACCGGGATTCGAACCCAGGACCGTCAGCTTCACAGGCAGGTGCACTAACCCACTAGGCTAAACCGGTCGTCAAAACTAATGAACAAGGAGGGTGACGGGTGTAATTAACGTATTTATATATATCGTTCGTTACACGGTAGGTAACCAACAGACGATAGAGAACATACACAAACTACGTGACCCGTTTGGGGTCGTCAAAGTACCACTCTTGGTCACCGGGGGGGAGGGGGGGGTCCGTTTCTTGTCACGTAGCCGGTAGAATACTTTTGAGAAACATTCTAATTGAAGCGGACTCACGGTTTACCCCCATCACTAAAACTTGTCCAGTTTCGCCACATCACTAATTGATACATTTTTGTTTCTTCTTGATACATTTTTTACTAAATACAATTACAATTGAATAGCTACGCTATACCACGCTTGCACTCTCGAAGTATGCATTTTTAGGGGCCGTATGAGAATACAAAGAAAAGCCATTATTTTTTCAACTTTCCGCAAAATTTTTTTTATAAAATATACTACGTGAAAACTAGAGGGGAGGAGGGGGGGTCTTGGCATATACTACGCTTGGTCACCTAGGGGGGGGAGGGGGTTAAAAAACGCAAAAAAATTGGTCACGTAGTTTGTGTATGTTCCCATAGATATTAATGCGTTAGTAGACACTGTAGAAAATAGTATTATTTTGCCTGCCACGGCACGTGTCTGGCTCAATATGTGTATATGAATCGACCTTAAATAGTTCAATTCATCATGGAGCGCAGCTGTATGTGACATGACAAATGAGATATGAGAGTAATACTTTAAAAAAAAAATCGTTTTTGTATTCCAATTGATCATGCAACATAACCTCAAGGTCGGCATATTGATGACGACCATCTGATTCACAGTAACCATTCCGTCATCATTGATCTCATGGTCGCGTCATCGGTCAACGATTTTGTAGTTCAAGTTGAGATATGGTATAGACGATATTGCAGAGTTCAAGTTTCACACATTTTGCCAGCAGCGGATGGCATGAAAAATAATAAAAAAATATATACCGTGAACCGGGGTTACTTTCAAATAGAGGGGCGACTTTCAAAATTCATTTTTTATGCTATATTTTATGTTCTTAATTAGTTAACTTTGAGTCAAGTTATACCTTCGTTAATTTCCTATTTACTTTACTGAATCAAACTAGAAACACTTAGTGATGATATATAAGTGTTTTATATGTATTAAAGCAGCCCCGTTTTTTCTTAAAGTCACCCCAGTTTACGGTATTTGACCGAGTGAAACGAAGGTCTCTGTTTCAGCTTCGACAAAAATGCTTTCGTATGTCCAGATTTCCGTTTGTTCTCGTCCACAGGTCGCAATTCTCAACCGATTCTTGTGAAATTTCGTGAGCAGGTTGGATAGTTATATAGAATTTATTTGTCGAGACGGTTTTTGGAAATTTCCAAAATCATTTTTTTTATCAATGATTTTGTAAGTTTCTGTGGGCGAATTTCGGTTTGTTCCCCACTACAGGTCGCATTTATTTTTCTTTCGATTTCATATTGACAGATATGCGTTAAGATACAGATATCTTATCGTATCTGCGTAGTGTGTGACACGCTTTAAAAAAAGAAACAGATACATAGAATGCCATACGGCATTAAGTCCGCCTTTTGTACGATAAGGTTTCTTTTGTGCAATAAAGATTAAATAAATAAATAAATACATAAATTGTAAATACAATAATAAAACTACCGCTTCAAAATACTTAATTCACCATATTAAACATTGAAATCTAATTAAAATTCCTCAATATTTAAGCATCGGGTCATTCCACTTTTTCATGACCAGTTTTCTATTACAAAAAAAATCTATGATATGTTTTGAATTGGTGTTCAAAAATAGGATTTCGAAATAGTACGAAACTAATAAATTGAATTGTTAGGTAAACATACTTAAATATTACCATATTGCTGTAAAATGTGGGTAACAAGGTAAAAACCGTTTTTTCATAAATCAAAATTTAAATCAAAACATTTATTCTGCAAATAGGCCTCAAGGGCACTTTTACGAGTCATAATCTATACCTATTTATATCAGATAAAAATAATACAATAATCAAAGTATCATTAACTAAATGTAGTGTTACATGTCAAAAATAATACTACCAAACTAATAACAATCACGATTTGTTAGAGACGTATAAGGTCTCTAAGCGTCAAGATAAAAGGTAGGTAAACTAATCATAATAAAATATTGTGAGATATATCTCTAAGCGCCAATATGAAAATAATAAAATCTAATAAATATCCTCAGAGATGTATAAGGTCTCTGAGCGTCAGTCTAAAAATAAAATCAAATGAGAACAGAGCGAAGTCTCTCATCATGTCAATTCCACTGAACACTAGTTCGAATGGTCAGACACACAAGAACCACTAAGCTACTCGATTGAGCTGTAGCTCGGTAATTATACCAACTATCAGAAGTGATGCTCTAATTAAACCTCTTCCTAAATAACAATACAAAAATATGAGATGATGGCCAAGTATTCCAAAATCTGCATTAAAAAAAATGTCCCAAAATTATGTACCGTCTACCGGGGTACTTTCAAATTGAGGGGCGACTTTAAAAATAAAAATAAATAAATAAATATTAGAGGACAATCTTACACAAATCGAACTAGCCCCCACAGTAAGCTCAAGAAGGCTTGTGTTATGGGTACTAGACGACGATATATTTAATAGATATAAATACTTAAATACATAGAAAACATCCAAGACTCAGAAACAAATATTCATGCTCATCACACAAATATTTGCCCTGACCGGGATTCGAACCCAGGACCGTCAGCTTCACAGGCAGGTGCACTACCCACTAGGCTAAACCGGTAAATCCATTTTTTATGCCGTGTTTTACTTTTTATTTGCTTAACATGAGGTCATTGAAATACCTTGGTAAATTTTCCAACTATTTACTAAACTGAATCAAACTATAACTACTTGGTGATGATTATATAAGTGTTCTAAATCTATCAAAGTGGCCCCGTTTTTTCTTAGTCACCCCAGTTTACGGTACATGAAAAGTAGAATAGCCCATAGAATGCCAATTTACATTTCCAAGAACTAAACACACATTGGGACCAAAATAATCATTGCAACATTACCATAAAAAGTAACATAAATATCTCCGGGTAAGAAACCAGTTTCTATTTACCAACTTCACTTTACCGTTCACCGAATAGATAAATATCGAAGCTACATGTAAATTTTACGGACACGACACAGTTATCAACGGCATTGATAACTTTGTACAGGTAAACACATTTTGACCTGAGATACAGTGGCATTTCCGTTCTAAAAAACAAGACATTATTATCTTAAATAACATGTTTTGAAGACTGTTAAATTGTATGATCGTTTTGAATGGTAAATACCATACAAGTTAATCAAGTAGGTAACAGGTACATAGGTAGATAAGTCTTTTTGACGACCAGTGCCTTTACCATGAGTTTGCATGACTGTACTCGTTAGCGACTGCGTAAACGATTTAGTATGCCGATTCTTAGTTCTATTGCGTAACCGCCAGAGGCGCTGTACTTTTGCCAATACATTTTTTTACGTAGTCGCTAGCGAGTACGGTCATGTAACCCTGCCTTGGAAGCTGGAGGTCACGGATTCGAATCCCGGTCAGGGCATGTATTTGTGTGATGAACACAAATACTTGTTGCCGAGTCTTGGATGTTTTCTTTGTATTTTAGTATCTATTTATCTATATAAGTATGTATATCGTCGCTTAGTACCCATAGTACAAGCTTTGCTTAGTTTGAGACTAGGTCGATTTGTGTAAGCTTGTCTACATATATTTTGTTATTTATTAAGTGTGGCTATATAGATAGAAAACCATCGGATTATCACAATAAAAATAGTTAATTAGAGATAATAATTAAAATCATAAAAAGATATGGGACGACAAACATTCCCAAGAACGTTGTGTTTTGTTTATTTGCCAAATGTTAATTGAAGGTTACCAATAGAATTCTCAAGTTTCAATAAAAAAGAAATTGTATGGCAACTATGTACATAAACTCAATATTTCGCGACAAAAACGACATTATTCCCTTATTTCCATACAACAGTAGTACGAGGCCACACAGGCGTGACGTCACGCCTACGTGTCAATCAGTATGGAGCGTTTTCAGTGTTCGTTAGCTATTCTGTGCTTTGCTTCTCATTTTCGTCTTTTGTGTTGCTCTAATTAAAAAAAACTTTTATTTTTAAACGCCGGTGGCAAACAAGCGTACGGTCCACCTGATGGTAAGCGGCCACCGCAGCCTATACACGCCCCCAACTCCAAAGGAGTCACGTGCGCGCCGACCCTTTATAAGATTTGAGGATGCACTGTGTTAACAGCAGAAGGAACACATTTAGGCCCCTCGCTCTCAACACAGTGCATCTTCGGGAGCTCTGGCAACCTTGCTCACCTCCAAGAACACAACACTATATACTTGTATAGTAAATAATGTTATTATGTACTGTTTATTACATATATATTACATTCGATTTCATATTCTTAATTACTAACCTTAACATTAAAGATTATTTCAGTTAAGACGCCGCTTCATAAATAAAACGCAAAAAATTAAATTAGATAGGTACATTTAGGTTTAGGAATGTCCAGTTTTTAACATTTCTCTCTTAAATATATTGCGAATTTGTTTACTACTTTTATTACTGATATCTGTCTAGTAGTCGGTCCCATACAAGCATTTGATCGTCTCTAAAAAGTGGTTCGAATGGCAAAAAAAATACCATCCTACTTATTACCCGTGGGTCATTCTACTTTTTCATAAAAATCCATGATAAGTATTGAATTAGTGTTCAAATATTGGATTTCGAAATAGTACCTGTACCTAATAAAAGGAATTTATAGGTAAAAATACTTAAATATTAACATATGCTGTAAAACAAGACATGCATAGACGCAAAGTAGCATGTCTGTGCGTCTTCTACAAATTGTACTTCGGAGAGTGTGCTTGGAGCTCCATGAGCTCATACCGCCTTCCCCCTTCTTCTATCGGACATCCAGACGTACGACTGGATACCATCCTTATTTGGTCGAAATTCCTCTTATTCGAACCATGCGCTTTGCATCATCTTTTATAATGCGCACTTCTAAGGTTTGGAATTCTCTGCCGGCGTTTGTGTTTCCGAGCTCATATAACCTAGACGTTTTTAAGGCACGAGTGAATAGGCACCTTCTGGGTGAGCTTGCTTCATCTTCGGCCTCATCTTTGCCCCCTGGCTAGATGCTGGCCAAGAGCGATCCCATTTTTAATAAAACTGGTAACACAGTGGTAAAAATCATTTTTTCGTACAAATGGTGAGACATCCATGGACCACTGAGTTACTCGATTTATGGATTAGCTGTCGTTCGTTAATTATCGGAAGTGATACTGTAATTAGAAACTTGTCAAACTTACCATACATTCGATTTTAACGAACACCGCTTACGATTACAGACGGTTTGGTGCAACCCACCCTTAATAATATGTATATTTATTAGGTTTATATTTAGTAATAGGTTAGTTTTAATGTTATTTTTTATTAATAATTATGATTATTAAATTGTAGTACATTATTATCATAAAGATACTGTAATTAAACCTCTTTCTAAATAACAATACAAAAATATGAAATGAGGGCCAAATATTCCAAAATCTGCATTTCAAAAAAAGGTGTCTGAAAAGTATGTACATGAAAAAGTAGAATGGCCCCCGTACATAGGTTGGATTCAAATCCGCACCCTACAGATTGAAAGTCACGTAACACACCACTCGGCTATGCTGAGTAACCGAAGCTAAACTAGCTTAATATTCCGTAGCTGTTGTGAAGGCCTTCCGTGGCGTCGAACATAAATCAACGCCCTTCGTTACTACCATGCAACAAAAATATCGGGCGCTGGCAATTTTCAGCAATGCTCATTTCCTCAGCGGGTCACACTGTGATTTCTCGGCATGAAATAAGTATAAAAACTGGAGTGAGCAATACGCATATATGAATATGAGTAAAACTAATATTCCGGCTGCTCGTTCGCCCCCTATAACATTTAAAAATAAAAACTGGTCAAGTGTGAGTCCGACTCGCGCATCCAGGGTTCCTTATACAGATGTGTACCGGTTCCAACCCTATTAAATCAGGAAAATCTCAATGACATGGTGTGGAAATTGGACGCCATGGGTACAGCGCCATCTATCGGCGATTTTTGTTACAAATTTGACGATGACCGGCCTGTGATCGTATCTTGGTGCAACCGAGCCTTAGTATTGACGATCATGATAGAAATTATTCTAATTTTGCCATATACACTCAAATGTATGTATATTGAGCCAGTGTCCGTTTCACTGCCGCGGGGACACTCATGTTGTGGTTTGTATTCATCTGTTGTTGTTTTTGTAATATGTGTGTCTTCTGTGTCTGTGAATAATTGTTCCTTTCTCTCTTTCTTTTTTCTTTCTTTCTTAATTTTTATCTTGAAATAAATGAATCAGAATCAATCTGAACTCTGAGTGAAATCGAGCTACTGGGAGCATTGTGACATTTATGCATAGACAATAATACAGATGGGGCGAGATACAATGACATATCTCCTGTCCCTCATCGCGTATATTTGTCACCGGCTTATTATGTCACAGAAATGACATTGATATACGCCATCGTTGCCCACATAATATGACTAATGATGAGATGGCACAAGCGTTCTAAGGAATGTGTCAGTCTTCTGACACTTCTCAATTTAGTCAGGTTTCTTAAATTACTTGTTTACCGAGTGAAACGAAGGTCTCCGCTTCAGAATGTTTTCGTATGTACTTCCATTTGGGTCAATGTCAGATTTAGGTTCGCGTCTTTTCGGTGGACATATCAAAGTTAAGGGCGAAAAAATTTAATTTTGGATTAATCTAGTAACCCGCAAAACGGTGTTTCCGTACCTAACTATAAATCCAAGTAATAAAAACATAACTTACATGTACATAAGCCGTTAACTATTGACCACCGGGTGGACAACTTTTGTTTTTACAACTGACAATGACCTATTTATTCTCCTCTAAAGGTCGCATTTCTCAAACATACAATTTTTTTTTGTCTAGTAAGATTTTGGAAATTTTAATATACATTTTTTTTCAATGATTTTGCAGGTTTCTGCGGGCGGGTTTCGGTTTGTCCTCCTCTACATATCGCATATCTCAACCGACTCTCGTGAACATTTTTTTGTATTTATGAGCAAGATCAACTTGACTATTAGTTCTCAAGCCGCCCGAAGGCCTCTAACTTGGCTTAAGGATTGCTATCATATACAGCAGCCAGGATTAATGGCTTAACGTGCCTTTCAAAAGATGGAAGCGCTCAGTTAATAACCACTCAAAGCGGTCACCCATCCAAGAACTGACCTCGGCCGACGTCACTAACCTCGCATACCGCACGCTATACGCGGGCGCCGCTGGGACACGAGCGCTCCCTAAATAATAAGCTAAATATATTTGATAAATTGAAATAGTACATTACTTACCAAGGGCGGTAAAACAAAGAATGTCTCAGATCGCAGGTATTTGACGACCGAGCCGAAGCCAAGGGCGATAATTATGCGATCTGAGGCTTTCTTAATTACCGCCCAAGGTAAGTACAAAATTTTATGTCACCCCCTGGCCAGGAAGTGGGATTTTCCGCGCGCGGAGTGTGCGGTAATTGCCACTTTATGGCCAGGTGTGACATAAATAAAATGAATACACCGTGAACTGTTTTTTCAAGACATTTTACTTCAGTGCCTTTACCATAAGTTTGCATGACCGTATTGGCTAGCGACTGCATAATCGATTAAGTATGACGATTCTTAGGTCGGATTTTTTTTTTTAATTTATTTCTTACAAAAAAAGTTTACATTCGTTTACACTATAACTTCGCCAAACTGCATCACAGTTTGTTGGCGAAATAAACACTCTTTATTTTTTACTCAGCCATCTAAATATGTTAGTAACATTACAAAGATCCGTAATATATATATATTATATTTTTGGACAATCTTACACAAATCAACCTAGTCCCAAACTAAGCAAAGCTTGTACTATGGGTACCAAGTGACGATATACATACTTAAATATATAAATAGATACTTAAATACATAGAAAACATCCAAGACTCAGGAACAAATTCATGTTCATCACACAAATACATGCCCTGACCGGGATTCGAACCCGGGACCTCTAGCTTAGAAGGCAGGGTCACTACCAACTAGGCTAAAGCGGTCGTCAAATCAAATATCAGTAACTCAGTAAATTTTTTTGTCATAACAAACCGACATAATGTCTAACGGATCTTTATAAAACCCAGCCTTAGTTCTATTACGTAACCACCACAGGCGCTGCACTTTTACCCATACAAATTTTTACGCAGTCGCTAGCGAGTACGGTCATGTAAACTCATGGTAAAGGCACAGCGCCGTGTTGTGTGTATCGATTTCTTTTACGAAAACTCGTACCTATAAACAACACTATGTTTATGTATATATAAAGTAGACTTGAGATGTAGGTCAACGATATGATATAACAAGCTGTTCAATAGGCACGGTAAGACCTAAATCAACATTGGTTCTACTTGGGTACGTTGGGTTTTTTACTGTTGGAATTTTGGAACGTTTTATGCAAACATTACCAGTGATGAAAAACAAAAGTATGTAAAATGTCTGATGGAAAATGAAAGATGAGAATTCTGAGTGTGGTATATCTCGCGTGTAACGCGAAAAGCAGTCTTGACACTTGTAATATATTTAAAATTTAAAACGATTTTATTAATTTAGTAGTAGTAAACATTTTATTGCACAAATCAAGTACATACTAGAAAACAAACTTAATAATAAATTTAGAATAAAGGAAAAATTGAAAAATTTAGGCACCGAGCAGGATTCGAACCTGCGACCTCCCGGCACTCGCGGTCAGTCGCTCTAGCCAACTGAGCTGTAGGTGCAATATGTGCGCCTCCCTTAAGGCGTTTGTATAAAATAAACTTAATAATAGATATTTGTACGAAGGAAAACTTATACACACACACACATAGTACATTAAAAACTAATATTTTAAACTATGTGTGCCTTCGATTTCGTCCGCAAGACGCATGTGAACTTGACCGATTCATGAGTTAGAAAGTACTCTAAGGCCGGATTTTATAAAGATCCGTTAGACCTAATGTCAGATCAAATTTCGGTAACTCGGTACATTTTTTGACATAACAAACCGACATAGGGTCTAACGGATCTTTATAAAACCGAGCCTTAATGTTGACCCGTGTTACAATCAGGGGCCGATACCGATATTTTTAAAAAACCCTGGATTTGCCCAATATTTCTAAAGAGCAAAAAATAATATTTTGGATTATTTTTTGCTCTTTACGTAGGGCTGAACCATGTATTTAGGTAACAACGTCGTATTATTAGATAGTCCCATTAAAACCGAAATAATGAACCGGTGACCGTCATAATACCGGTATTTTTCTATGGAGAAAATACCGGTATCCGATCCCTGGTTATAATCGATCCCCATACCAAATTTCATGCCAAATAGTAATATTAAGTTAACCTGACATAAGTACGCGCGTAATCACCGACTCGTATTATATAATGAGCAGCGACGAGTAAAATAGGATAAACGTAAGTATCAAAAATGGTACTTCCTAGAACAATAACGTTTAACAATTCAGTTTGTGTTATCATATAAAAAGTCCCGTAAAACCTTCATTCTCATCTCTCATTTGCCAGACTCTAAATGGAAACTATTTCCTTTCAAATAACATACAAACGTAAAATTTTAAAGAGATAGGCCACAGCCGAGTGTCATATCCGTCTTATTTGCAGCAGACCAACTGGGGATGTACCTCCACCATACAAGAGACCGGAGTCATAAAAATTTAATAGCGACTGAGAAATTCTTCGTTGGAGTTGGTTAGAAATTATTGTTTTGTCGTAGTGCTTCGGTGGGAAAATCCGTTATGGATACCTCCGCACCGTGGAGGCGGCGCGGTGATTATGTCGGACTTGCACTGACTAAAAACCCCCTTGTCCACCTCAACCCATTTCGGGCGGCTCTGGGATCTCCTACGGAACGCGCCAGTACCGCCCTAGAGTTCACTTACGTGGGTCCCGCTATGTTTCTATGACGATCGTAGCCCCCAACTACGACCGTCTACGACCCCGAGGACCCCCTTTTAGTCGCCTTCTGCGACAGGCAGAGGATACCGTAGCCATATTCTATGCCCGGACTACAGGGCACATAGAATTTCATCCTAGCTGGCTTATTACAAGAAATGCCTTTACACGTTCCATGAATAAGTATTATAAAGGCAATCATACACGGCATGAGTTTCTCGTAATACCAAATAACAAGGAAAAAGTTTTCCTACAACACGAATATTGGTTGTTAGCACGCTAACAAAGCAAATATTGTCATTTGCAGATTGCAAATTGTGAAATTATGTTCAGAGTATGTTACTCCCTTGTGTATGTTTATATGTACGTGATGTTATTATTATCTTGCCAAAAATATATGAAGACTAGGTTCAGGTTGAAAAAAAAATGTTCTTTATTTAACAGTTTAGTCTAATTCCAATAAGGTCTGGTTGCCACTCTGTTTGGAAGGTCAGATGGCAGTCGCTTCCGTAAATATTGCCTACGCCAAATTTTGGGATTAGTTAGCGGACCCCGGGCATCCTTCAGGATGCAACTGTACCGGGATAACGC
Organism: Epiblema foenella; assembly: GCA_963556455.1. Lineage (NCBI taxonomy): Eukaryota > Metazoa > Arthropoda > Insecta > Lepidoptera > Tortricidae > Epiblema > Epiblema foenella. The sequence continues at coordinate 16,337,229 of OY747112.1, forward strand.
TAGGATGATGATGATGATTTAATAGGTAGCACTTTATCTAACAAACCTATCATAGCCATGGTATCTCTACATTCATCAGAGACATTAACATTTTGGGAGAAAGAGACAAAACCAAGCTTTTTAAAGGGCTATATCTCAATGACCTTGAAACTTTTCCGTCACTTTTCCGTCTTGTTTTTGTCTCGTCGTTAAACAACGGCCTTCGTTAACAATACACCATCTCACTTTACCTCAACGAGTGACTGAAACCAAGATATATTCCATCAAACTTTGTAATTTTTACGCCAATTTTAGTAACGTAACGTAACGAAGAGACTACATCAAGATGCGTGTCAATTGACACAGAAAATAGCCTAATGGGGGCTAACGCGTATAAATTCGCCGCTTAAGGCGCTAGTGTAGCGTGAGGTCTTCGAAATGTCAAATGTCACTCTTTGTGGTTGCCTATACGCGGGTTAATATCTAATTGGAACAATATAATGATTATTTTGCATTACCTGAGCTTATGGTAAATATGAGTTACGGGTCTGACTGTCAGTGCTTTGAGACAGTTTTGCTTTCGAAAACTTATATCCCCCTTTTTTCCGAACAAAACGGGACTGCCCTACAATGCGGGATGTTCGATATTTTTACGGTACGGTTTTAATAATAATAATATATTCTTTATTGCACCACAAAAAGAAATTGTCACAAGATATTAAATATGATTTAAATGTAAACTTCGTGGGCATGGGCATGAGCATAATAACCAATAACAATTTTTGACAGCTGGACCTTACTCGACAGTGGCGCCAACTGGTGAGTACAAAAACGATATCTTTAGACGAGCGTTTTTAAAGAAATAAAATAAGGACTCATTAAACGACGACGCTACGTGTGTGAGCACATTTGCCCCGTCTCCTTTGAGTCACACCATAAGATCCGCGGGGTCGGCGGCAGAGTCGGCGGCCCGGGCGAAACATGTGAAGTACTCTGCCTTGGAACCAATGTACGACTTCGTGCCAGTGGCGGTGGAGACGGCGGGGCCGTGGGGCGCGGAGGCCAGGCTTTTGTCAGGGATTTGGGTCGACGGCTGAGGGAGAGGGGTTGCGATCCTCGGTCCGGTTCGTTCTTGGCTCAACAGATCTTTGGCCATTCAGCGTGGCAACGCCGCCGGGGTTATGGGAACTTTCGAGCCATCTACGATCCGGGGCGGTCCTTTATGTTGCGGATTTCATTTTTGGATTAATAGTACATTAGTTGGTTAATTAATAAATTAATTTAACATAACTCATTAGACTATCTATAAACTGAACTGAGATTAGTTCCACGGCCACCGAAAAAATCACGTCAATTTCTCGTCCAATTTCAGGGTCCTATTCTCGCTTGTTTCAATTTGTCTGTCATATTTCATATCGCATGCTACAATTTGTCACCTGCACGAGTTTCGGGGATGATCGATAAAGAATTTCGTATAGGTGCGTGAGGGCGACGAGGTACAGGATTGAAATGTACGGAGCGAAAAATATTCGTTTACTGGTTGTGCGGCGCAAAATATTTGATAACAGGCTGTGTGTATATGCAGCTTCTGATTTCGACTTTGTACACATATCATAAAATACATCCAACAGTCTCGTAAAAATGTGTGAGTAGCAGGCGAGTCACATAACTTTATGTACTAACGGTAGATAGATTTTACTGACAACTCTGAAGTAAAAATGTACGAGCTGACAATTAAAATCTACCTAAAGTTAGTACAAAAGTTGTACGATTAACCCGCAGGTTCGATAATTATTTGTCGATTTAATTTTTGTAAATTATTCTAAATGGGATTGAAATCGCAAATATATAACAAAGTCTACATCTTACAGAGCCACGAGTACCTATAGTAGTTTTTAAGTATATATTTATATGTATGTTAGCTAAGGTTTCAGGATACAACTTTTTTTTAATCTGACCTCGGCTTATAGGCCGGGCCCAATAAAGCGATAGGAGTGGGCGGTTGGAGAGTAGCCTGGGGAAAATCCAGGGGAAACCTCCGGCACGACCACGAACACTGGGATACCCAAAGAGTTTGCGCTCCAGTGAGATTGGTTGAGCGGTTTCAACCGAATCTGAGGTGTGAGTGGAATCGAGCTACTTGAGGATAGAAATAGTATATTACAAGTAGGATATGACAACATATCTAAGAGCTATTTAAAAAAATGTTGTTATCTGTATAGTGTTTTTTTTTTCATACAGAGCAATCGTATCTTGACTGGGCTACCTCACTTTTAAACGCGCTATCTCGCTATTTCTATTACAATATTTAGTTAATTATAACGAATCGGATTACGTTCTTAACAGCTAATTTATCAAGTTAACACTCAACAGCAATTTAATTTTATTTTTAGATTTTAATATCCAATTACACACCTTATCTTAATGTAATATGATTGATAAACGACTTTGGTGTATCCAATTTGGTTGGTAGTTAATCGTCACCTAAAATAAACTATCTAATTGAAAATCTCCATTTTAAAATAGATTTAAAAGTCTAGTATCGTATTTCATTAATATTATACTGCGATAGAAATCTATGCAAATTACTATAAAGTCCGACTAACTTCATTTTACGATGCTCTAAAATACCGTATCAATTTCAATACTTTTATTTGATACCCACTGTAATCATAATATATGGTGGTATTATGTTCAAGAATCTAGCTCACTCTTACACGGCGGATAAAAAACAAGAACTACTTTTAGTAAAATATAATAAGCCTGGACAGCCAGCGCCGGCCCGAGCCCTCGATCAGGGTAGAGCGAAATCGGGTATTGGCGCCCTTCGTTGAATCTTTTACCCAAAAGTGTTAGGGAAATATAATGTTTTGTAATGAAACTTTTTTTCTCATTTGCTATTTGGCGCCCCCCTTGTCATCCGACGCCTAGAGCGGCCGCTCCACTCGCTCTACCCTAGATCCGGCCCTGCGGACAGGTAAAGGTAAACTATTATTGAAGATGTAGCGGAAGCTGAAGATATAATGGTTATGACATGATGAGTCCGGCCGGTTTCGGCCATGGCGACCACTTCGACTCCTAATCAGTGCCCCGGCGCTCATGCGCCCGAAGATGGCTAATGTAGCCTATTTTGGCTATAAAACTCCGCGCACATTGAGGGCACGTAAGCACGCCGACTACAATCTACATATTTGTAGGAGATGGCAGCAGGTGGGCGGGCCTTAAGCTGGTCGCGTTTGGTATCAAGGTCAACTTTACGTTGATCGTCGAATTCCCGTACCCGTACCGTGGATAATGGTTATATGATTGTGGCAAATCTCATTTCAGACATTATTTATATGTATGTAAACCCGTAATTGGTCAATGAAAAGGTAAGATGTAACCTTTTCTAAAAAAGCAGTAAATCGTTCTGTGGATTTTATAACAATAAATAAATAAAATAATTATGTTTTTCTTTTATGCTTAAGCTATATTCCTTAACAATATCGTTTATTATGTATTTATACTTATCCTTCCAAAAATATAAATATATATATGAATGTATTTTTGTCTGTTTCATGTCTGTTCTCTTGTTGTACAGGTCGGGCCTAGCTGAGTTTCTTGCTGGACTCTTCTCAGCTTGGCTAGGTTTAGTGAACCAGCGACAAAACTCCCAGTAGCTCGATTCCACTTACACCTCAGATTCGGTTGAAACCGCTCAACCAATCTCACTGGAGCGCAAACTCTTAGAGTATTCCAGTGTTCAAAACCACACGCCTGGTAATATAATATTTGTATTATTGTATTGTAGATACCCTTTCCTTTTGTATTTCACTGTTATTTTGTACCATAAAGAGTTTTTAGTACTAATATAGTTCCCAAATGGTTGCCACAAGAGCGAGGCGGCAATAGGACAGAATCTATGGACGGAGATTACGGGATAATTTAGACGCCTGCCTCACCAATTGGCCGGAAGCAGCACAGCGTCATGGCATGCATGGGGAGAAGTGTTTGCCCAGCAGTGGGGAAAGTAGGGAAATATCCTTTCTGATCCAAAAAAATATCAGAAAAATTGCTCGGATCGCACCAGATGCACCAGCTCGGCAGCCATTTGTTGAGCTTTAGTTTCTGACACTGCCATCCCGGGGCCTCAAGGTTAGCAAACACGTAACACATAATAGTTTCCGGGACAGAAGACAACAAAAAGTGGGGCCCCCAAAGCATCGTCTTAAAAAAACTGCACAAAGTTTACACATATTGGAGCCTAAAATCCTAATAAATCCTAATTCTGGCTTTTGAGACACAGGGGAACCTACTTTGAAAGCCGGGGCTGCAACTATTATGTACCTATGTTTATAGTTGCAATAAAGAATTGTAATATTTATTATTATTAATATAGAAAAAGAAAGAAAGAAACATTTATTTTATTTACAGACACAGAACACACATATTACAAAAAAAGCAACAGAAGAAAAACAAACCACAACATGTGTGTCCTCGCGGCAGTGAAACGGACACTGGCTCAGCATTATGCTGAGGTGTCAGACACCTACAGCGCTGAATTTCAGCCACTACTTATAATATTCCCAATAATATTATTCCTAATTATATTATTAGTCCTACGATATGAACAAAATCGTAGGACAAAACGGACTGCTTCAAAAGTATGTGCGGATGGACTTACATTTATCTTAGCCTCAAAAATGGCTTGACGGATTTGGCTGAAATTTGAAACGGAGGTAGCTTATACTCTGGATTGACACATAGGCTACCTTTTATCGGCGGGGCGTTGCTAGCATATAAAACAGTGCCAAAATAAATTATTAAGGGTACTAGAACGAGACCTGGGATCGCACTAAAACAAAATGTCTATTATTCCGTTATTGAATTTATATCAAAATGACTTGTTATTTGTAAATGATGAAATATGTACTTAACTGATATATATATATATATATTAATGTTATAGAGGGCAAACGAGCAGACGGATCGCCTGATGGTAAGCGATTACCGTCGCCCATAGACACCTGCAACTCCAGATGAGTCGCAACTGCGTTGCCGGCCTTTCTGAAAGGAAAACGCTCTTTTCATGAAAGTTCAAAGGTCGATATCGGTCCGGAAATACCGCAGGAGACAGTTCATTCCATAGTTTGGTTGTGCGAGGCATGAAATTTCTTCAGAAATGCACAGTAAAGTTGAGGACTGCAAATCATTATCTTAATTCTACTAAATTTTCATATTTTTTATTACATCGACATTATTGTTCTCTATAATTAATTTTATTCTATTATAGTATATTATAAATTTTCATGGAATTGAGATTACCCTATTTATTCATATTCTATTGAAGTCGGTTAAAAATGAGCTAAACACTGACGAATCAAATGGTCAAAGTTCGCATTTTGATTGATTACCTTAAGAGGTAAACACTACACTCGTACAATGCCAAAGGGTCAGTGTCCAGTTCAGGGACGTTTACCTTATAACAATTATCGATAAACTAAGATCTATTTTTGCCACAATCAATGTAATAGCGTAATGATTGATGTAGATTACGGCTACTAATCATAACATAACCACGTAGGCGTCACAAATTCTTTAATATTCCATGATTAAACTCCTACGAAGACTCAATTTGAAAGGCCCCTGTAGAACTTTATCACACTATGGTATTGAATAAAATTAAACTAAATGCGATATTTGACATCATTGTGACAAGGTGGTATGATAGCTTACGTTCAATATAATTGCGAGTTAACGTAGGTGTACATTGTACGGGCATCTAAGCAGATGCAAATTGATATTATCTTAATAATTTGATGTAGTCTGATTATCACCAGAGATCTAGTTCCAAAGAAAGCCAAATTTGAAGTTAGTTTGAGTACTTTTAGAAAATAATTTATGTACTTTTATTTGAGTCATTGGGGGGAGTCATTTGACTCCCCTCTTTTCCTCCATTCGGCCCTATTGTTCGTGTATCTCAAAGCGACACCATAAACATAATAAAATCTAATAAATAAATATCCTCTAAGGTGTATAAGGTATCTGAGCGTCAGTCTAAAAATGAAATCAAAGAGAACAGAGCGAAGTCTCCACTGAATTCCGCTAAACACTAGTACCAATTTACCAGTCCTTGCAAACAAGAACAGACCCCACAAACAGCACCCGTTCACGAGTATGACGCGTATCTCAGCCATCGCCTCCTTGGACCATGTGTTAGGGAAGGTTGCTACCCGATCGACGATGCTACCGCACCGTAAGCAAAGACCTTTAGAGGAACATGACAAATTCAAGCTGCAGCTTGAATAAATCAAGTGTGAGTGCTATAGCTACGTGTTCTACCTGACCTACCACTCATCACAGTACCCATTTACGTACAGAAGCACTAGTACCAATTTACCAGTCCTTGCAAACATGAACAGACCTCACAAACAGCACCCGTTCACGAGTATGACGCGTATGTCAGCCATCGCCTCCTTGGACCATGTGTTAGGGACGGTTGCTACCCGATCAACGATGATATCGCACCATAAGCAAAGACCTTTAGAGGGGTATGACAAAATCAAGCTGCAGCTTGAACATATCAAGTGTGAGTGCTATAGCTACGTGTTCTACCTGACCTGCCACCCATCACAGTACCCACTTACAGAAGAATCTCTGTCAAGCAAAACCGATGTTATATAGACAGAAAATTCAAAAGATCCCGCGCATACACTCGTGTGGTTTGGAACACTGGAATATTATAGTTTGCTGCTGAATTTCCTCTACATACAGAGCAACGCATGTTATCGGCTACGCGTCTACAAGCAGAGAACTCCGCAAAGGAGTTCTTGGTACGGAATGAAACTATTTATTTTTAACTGTTCACAAGAATCAATTTCATCGCTTACCAAAATTTAATAATCCATAGCAATATCGAAGAGCCTTTGAAATGGAAACTCCGCATCAGCAAACTCGATGTCAAAACCTCGCAAGTGAATTCGTGTAATTATTTTAAAATCTCCCCTTTACCTAATTCAATTTACCAACTCCTCTGGCGACAAAAGTTCTAAGTCAGCCTCTCTGATCGAGTTAAGGATTATATATTTTAAATAAGGGTTGGAGTTCGAATTTGATTGAGCCGATGTACAAATGAAGATGCTTATAGGATGATTTAATCCGTCGTCTACCAGTCCCTAGGTTCCCAGGAATCATAACAAAATAATGATATTGTTTATTTCATTGCCGGGAGATGACAGACAAGACACCACCACCATGACTTTGACCACCACGGACAGAGGTCCGTGGTTCGAAACCACGCTCTTCTACCATATTAAAATATGAAAATGACATGTAAAACTACGTGTTTTATCAATGAATAAATGAATGATGAATGAAACCACCATACCATATTAAACATGTCAGGGATTGGTGATTCGTGATTGTGTCATCCATTCTGATTGTGTGTGGTGTCATCCATTGGGCGCTAAGGTGTCGAGCACTGTGTTTTAACTATTTTATATATTTACGTATATCTTATTTTTTATCTATTTTCCTAACCAAACAATATTTTGAGCATAATCGTATTATATTGTATATAGTATTCTAATTACGGCACTCTCAAGTGCTAATAACGGAGACTTTGCTCCCAAGCGTTCACTTAATTAATTACAGCACTCAAGATAATATATATGAAGTACGGTGGTTCCCAATGAAATGTATCTATTTTTGGACCTTATCACAATGATATTAGGTGATAAAGTGGATACATATCTACATATCTTTGTAGTTGACTGTACATGGAAGGCGTGTCAAATGCTCGCCGCGCTATTTGTTAAATATGCGGAAGTTGCCAAGTTTATCCTTATTCGCATTATACTAAGGAAAAAATGAAGGAAATAAAAAATAAGAGAATAGGAAGAATGTGAAAAACTGAGAGGCTACAAAGAAAAAAATAAACAATACACATAAAAGAAGAATGGTTGTTATGTACCCAGAGATCTCCGGCACAGGGAGATAACGGCTTAACAATTTTACCATCAAACTGTTTACAACAATAAACGCTATGTTATATTAATTAAAAGTCGCTGCTTCTTGTCAACCTATGCGTCATATTTTGACTGTACATTCGGGAAAAAAGTCGATACAATCCAAGTTGTTTACTTTTTAACGATCCTTTTTGACTTAAAACTTATTTTCATATCGATTTTCGTAAGTTTCTGAACGTGAGAAAAGTATATCAAGCAATACATACCTCATTCATATCATATCTAATATCTTTCTTGTCATTTGACTTTCATAATCGTATACGAACAAATCTCGACTCGTTTGTGCGGATGGATGTACGTTCCGCTTAATCTCAAAAACTACTGAACGGATCTCTATGGAACTTTCCAGTATTGTAGCTTAGACATCAGAATAGGACATAGGCTACCTTTTATCCGCGGGTAACACCGCAGGGCGCTGCTAGTTTCATAATAAATACTAAGTTACTTCAAACGCAAAGCTTTCAGCAGACGACACTAAGAAGATTACAGAAAAAGGTTGTTAATCCTAATGACATTAATCTTGGCATTAAATTAAAAATAGCAGAGAAGAAGTTCCTATAAAGGCGAATTAAGGTCAAACCTACTGAGATTTGGACTGTCTTTAAAAAGTTTGGTTTGAATTGCGAAGTTTCCTCCCGGCTTTTTGTCTTCTCCATGTACAAGATTAGTAATATTGTGTTGTATTTTTTCACTGTTGTTTTTACACTGTTTATTTAGATTATCATGCCATAATTAATGGTATACCAATACATATATTGTTAATTTTACTTTTTCCTTTTCTGTATGTGTCTGTTTATTTGTAGTTTGTTGTGTGTCCCTGTTTATTATTTATTTATCAATAACAGGTTAAAACTAGATCACGTACCTATAAAGGCATATAACAGAATATATACAGGTGACATTAGGTATCCGAGAAAAGATTTTATTTTGATAGCAAATAACTAAAGACCTATCTACATAATTACGTAAAATAATTCGAATAAGCAAGCACTAATATATTTTTAGGTTATTAAATAATTAAAATTTAAGCTGTTTATTTTTATGTACATAATTTGCTTATGTACGAAATAGGAAGGAAAACTTAGCACAATTTATATTTTTTTGCAAACAGCTACATAAACTGTCTAATTTTATAACAGAAGCTAGTAGCCTTCCGGTATCACTACATAGTATAAAACGAAGTCGCTTTCTCTGTCCCTATGTCCCTATATCCCTATGTATGCATAAATCTTTAAAACTACGCAACGAATTTTGATGCGGGATTTTTTAATAGATAGAGTGACTCAAGGGGAAGGTTTATATGTATAATACATGCATCAGCATTGCACCCGTGCGAACCCGGGGTGGGTCGCTAGTTTAAATATAAATTAAAAGATGGCTCATACAGCAATGTTTTTATACCTATAAGGAATATATTGAATGTAAGGATTTTAAAGTAAGTGACATTGATTTAAAAATAAAGTGTAGTTATTGTTATTTATTGATGATGTTAAGTTATATTTTATAATAAAATAAATAAATAAATATTAGAGGACAATCTTACACAAATCGAACTAGCCACACAGTAAGCTCAAGAAGGCTTGTGTTATGGGTACTAGACGACGATATATTTAATAGATATAAATACTTAAATACATAGAAAACATCCAAGACTCAGAAACAAATATTCATGCTCATCACACAAATATTTGCCCTGATCGGGATTCGAACCCAGGACCGTCAGCTTCACAGGCAGGTGCACTACCCACTAGGTTAAACCGGTCGTCAAAATGAAATAAAAAAATAATATGAATAATGAAAAATTAGTTGTTAAGCGTGATCTGTAATGATCTATTACCAATAAATGATGTCTACATCTATGACTATGTCTATCTGTTGGTTCATAAAATCACATGCCACGTGTTATCTATTTTTCGATAACACAAAGATTTCACTCGTTCGTTAGCAGACGCCTCAGCGAAAATAAAAATTTCACGAGGCGTTTTTCCTTAACAATTTGCTGAAATCGTGAAAGCCCCGGCTCCGCTCATAATCCCTGTTCTTACCTACCTGAAAGTCGAGAAAAACGTAATAAAATCAAGTAGGATTTCTGAAGGATTTATGTAACAAATTTTGCGGAGGAACGCTTATAGTTAGATATCCTTATGACATGTTAAAAGTTTAATTCTGTTTTGTTTTTCAATTTAGAAAATGGGTCAATCAACTTTTCTTTGTTGTTATTCGGTCACATCAGCGAGGAGACAACAGTAACAGAGTTTCTTAGAAAAATATCCATAATATGGACTTCAAGCATGCTCAGCAGATGACCCATGTCCAAATGGATAGATGCTCATCGCTAAAACTCATGTTTGGTAAATGTAAACCCTATAAAATCACAGTTTTCAAGAGTGACTCAGGAGACGTAACCATGGTAACGAGCAACAAAGAATAGTTGATCCACCCAAATATTAGTATATATTTTTTGTACTCGTCAACTTTTAATTAGTACTTCATAAACTATTGCAAAATGCCTTCGTTTTAAAGCTGAATCAAAAGTCACAATAAGTGCAATAATTCGTTTCTTATTTATTTGAAATAAATTGACAATAGTCCTAAATTACTTGCACCTACCTGTCATATATACCTGTCTGTTACGTTGTTATTTTAAGTTATTATTTTATAATGTTACAAATTGCCTGTGAAATATTATTATTCTCCTGTTAACACGTGTAGCTTGTCTGTGATGTGTTAATTTATGGAACAAATAAATAAATAAATATAACATTATAAAAAAATCGCTCTTTAGGGCTAAGACCGCTTGTTGCTTGCCTCTACTCATTGTGTTTTTGAACTGTACTATGTCCTTTAGTTGAGGTGTGCTATAAAGAGTATTTGTATTGTATTGTAAAACTAACCTACTACTGAATATCAATGTAATGTTCCTCCCCCTCATAACTTCCCCCCGCTGCCCCCGAGGCTGGCTACATTCCCCGCTGGATGGCAATGCCTGTCCTATTCGTTTAAAGAGACTATTTCATGAATATGTCAATATAAGTGGCGCTTCCCAGCGCTTCTGAACTTAAAAACGTCACTGCACTAGTCAAATTGTCTGCCTACATAGGCTCAGTTTTATAAAGATCCGTTAGATCTTATGTCAGTTTGTCATATCAAAAGATGTACTGAGTTACTGTTTGATCTGACATTTGGTCTAATGGATCTTTATAAAACCCGGCCTAAATCTGTCGTCTTAATACAGTTAATACAAGCCATAATCATAAAAAATTAAACTCTGTGATACCTCGTGATTAGTCGAAATTTGCTGTACGGAGCCAAAGCCGATCATGGCCACTGATGATCTTCTTTTTGTACCGGCCCAATAGTGATTATTATCACAATACCTCATTGATACGTATTGCGATATGAGTGTATCGCGTGATAATAATCACAGTGTAACCTACACCAAAGAGGTTGTTTCAGGGACAAATTTGTTTTAATATCCACGGACTCATAGAAAAAGCATTGTGTACAATAGTTACATAATTGATCATTGAAATCGCGTACTTTAATTAGACCACTCGGCAAGCTTCGTGGTTTAAAGTCTAAACGCGTTACTCGACTTCAGTAGCTGTCGTTATGTAACGATTTTATATAATTATTTTTTTAGCAGGGAATACTTACAGAAGAAGTAGTGGTGTTTTTACGGCTGTGGTTTTCTGTGTCATAGATATACATTCTCAGTTGGGTTGCAGTTATTTATTATTATTATTTATTTATTTTATTAAGAAATAATAATACAACACAAACAAGTACATAGACCCACAAAACCGTTTGCACAGTTTGACTGTGGGATCGATCAGTCTCATCTCTCTTCTAACAGTAAATTATTTTATGAGTTTAACAAGGCAACTTTATATATTATGATTCTACATCTAGGTACAATAGTTTATTTTACAAGTTTAATAAGGTAACTATGTAGCTCTTTACTAAGTTTAGCTTTATTGGCTTCCTGCCTGATGTCAGAGGGCAGGCTGTTGAGTATGTAGGGAAGGCGTTTCTGAAGACACCTATCGCCGTAGTAATTAGTGACCCTCGGCACAACAAACTTGCCCGCTGACATCGACCTGGTTTCACAAACATCGTTTCGGTGTAATTGTAATTGTGTGTACTCTCGATTGCCATGATTATTTAATACTAATAAATATTTATGCTTAAGGCTCACCGGTAGAATATTACAACGGTAGGTAGTTCCGTTGTGCATTACCTTTCACTCATTTTGATGATGACGAGATTGCTTCATAGATTGTGAGAAATCTGTAGCTCGAAATACATTAAATTGGTACATTACCTACAAATCACCATTGCTTAAAAACATTTCACAAAAACATAGTAATAAATTTGGACGTCGACGCCCTTAACTAACATGTGCCAAAACTATTCGATTTTATACCATTTCGATATTACAGTAAGGCTCAATTTGGATTGGACAATAGCACAATAGATTGTTGTCGTATTGTCAGGCCAGTCTTAGATGTGGGTGATGATTGATCGATGCGGTCAACAACGCAATTGATATCAACGGTTCACTACTATATCCCTAAATCATCGTGTTGTGAAATGAATTTTCTAACCTGATTTTAAGGTTTAAATTTCAAGTACGCAAATCGACTTCTTAATACACTTGAAAAAAAGACTTAACCGACAAGCAAGATCCGTTGGTGTACAACAATTCCAAATAAGAGTCACTAGAAATCATTACGAAGTTTTTGTTTTTAAAATGGCAATAGATAAAAATAATCTTCAAAATGGCCGACAGCACCGTTGTGTTTTTGATTAATGGAACGAACTACCTGTGTTTATGTCAGAGTCATATAAATTGGTCGCAGTACAATAAATAATCTTTAATATGCCAATTTTATCTATTAGAATGACATATTTGGGGGCTGCCGTGCCGACAAAATAATAAATTGCCATAATCTGGAAGTATTTATTATGGTTGGTCATAATCCATGTTCAGAGTTCTCCTTTATCATCAAATTGAGATGCAGCTTGGCAATCTAAACTGCGGGAAATTGATATACAGGACATCCCACGGCTATGCCACATGGAGGGAAAGTACCTTAAATATTGTAAATGGAGCATTTTACTGCATGAAGACATTATTTGAATTTAAAAAAACATTGTAAATTGCATTCACAGATATTTAAATATTTTTATGGTTGAACCGGGAATCGAACCCGTTACACGTGATAAATTGATTAATTTTGTATTAAAATGTTAAAATTCATGGTCTTCTTTTTATTTCTGATACTATGTTATTTAGCAAAAAATAATCCATATGATGAAGCCTTTCGATTGGTATAATAAAGCTACAGGGTAATTATTTTTCTTGTGTAACGGGTTCGATTCCCGGTTCACGGTTTAATTATTATTTAAATATCTGTGAATGCAGTTTAAATAGTTTTTAAAATTAAAATAATGTCTCCTTTCAGGAAAATGTTCCATCTACAATATTCAAGGTACTTTCCCTCCATGTGGCATAGCCGTGGGACATCCTGTATAATAACATGTTATAGACTACAACTTGACGACCACTTTAGCGTAGTTGGTAGTGACCCTCCCTACGAAGCTTGAGGTCGGTTCGAGTCCCGGTCAGGGCATTTATTAGTGTGATGAACACGAATATTTGTTCCTGAGTCTTGGATGTTTTTATGTATTTAAGTATATATTTATCTATATAAGTATGTACATCGTCGCCTAGTACCAATAGTACAGTCGCCATCAGATATATCGGAGCGAACAAGGTGCTCACAAATATCTTAACAAGACTCTATTGTCAAGGCGTTAAAGTGCATGTTCAGATATTTTTGAGCACCCTGAAGAGTACAGATATATTTGATGGCGACTGTACAAGCTTTGCTTAGTTTGGAACTAGGTCGATTTGTGTAAGATTGTCCACAAATACTTATTTATTTATTATTTATAACTGTTTACCTCTGTCACTTTCTAACCTTCTTTGTATTCCTTGGAAAATAATTATATAATTACCCTCTAGTAGAGCTACTGCGTATCCACGTTTGTATTTCTACTGGTATTTCTTCAGATGATCCTCTAAATTTTTTAAAGTATACGTTAAAAGACCTTACAAGTATTAAAATGCGGTTTAAAACACTGGAATACTCTAAGAGTTTGCGCTCCAGTTTTAGAGATTGGTTGAGCGGATTCAACCGAATCTGAGGTGTGAGTGGAAACGAGCTACTGGGAGTTTTGTAGCTGGTCCAATAAACCTAGCCTAGCTGAGAAGAGTCCAGCAAGAAACTCAGCTAGGCCCGACCTGGGTCGGACTGACTCTACCCGATATGCAGCGGTACCGGGACGAACAGGGACTATATGTGTACGTGTTGTCGCGATCGCGCGGTGGACGTCCCCGCTGGTGGGAATGCCTAAATGTACGCGTCGTGTCTGAGTTGGACGCGTTTCGATGGACGCTGTGATTACGTCGTCCGGGTCCGTGAGTGTGTGCCTAGGACGCCGGACTGTGCGGCCCCTAATCAGTGACCGCCGAGTTACGACATGCGTGCATGATAACGACCCTTAAAGTATTTTATACAAATTAAGGCCTTAAGGGAGACGTAAAGCGACATCTACCAGAAAAAACGAACGAACGAAACGAAGGAACGGTTGGTGAAACTGGGTAGCGATAGCACCTATAGCTCAGTTGGCTAGAGCGATTGGCCGCGAGTGCCGGGAGGTCGCAGGTTCGAATCCTGCTCGGTGTCTAAATTTTTCAATTTTTCCTTTGTTCTAAATTTAGACTTTAAAGTCCTGATAAAGAAGGCGATTGAGTGGAATTGAGAAGAGATCACAATTGCAACTGTCTTTGTTCTTTTCATTACACTGCGCCTGTGTACTATAAACTCAACATAACGCTTACAACCGACGGAACCCCCTGGAAAGTGGCCAACATTGGAATTTACACGCAGCAGGTGCGTAGAGCGACCGGGCCGGGCCGGATCCGAACATTAGCGCACATATATTATGATACAGTCATATTGTTATTGGAGTAGTTTCAAGGCGGTCATATATAGCGTAAACAGGGCCGAGTTTGCTCGAGGAATTTAATGCGGATCCAGTCCAAGATACCCACAGTCAAATGGTATAGCTGAAAAAGGGGTAAATATTGCAAAGAAAATGTTAATGAAATGTGCAGAAGATAAAACAGATTTTAGAATAGCACTCTTACAATACAGATCTTCATCAGTGTCTCGGATCCTCCTGCTTTCTCCGGCCGGGCTCGTTTCATTCCACCTAGTCCGTACCCGTACAGACGCTACCTTGACAGCTACCTGTCAAATATGTCACTCGGCTCATTTGATAGCGTCTGTACCCGTTACGTTCCATTACACACACCAAATAAAAAAATCAATAACTTCAAATTATCTCGAAAAGGGATCAAATTCTCAATCAAATGGCGAAAGAAGTAACAACATAAATAATTGTGTAGTGGTATTTTCCTAATATGTCCGAAAAGCCATAAAACGCTTATCGTTAGCAGTTCAGAACGAAAGGAAGTAAGATAAAAGATAATCCGCACAAATAGCTACCATCCGTTCTAGATGATAAGGTTCAATTGTAATGACTTGGTAATAAAACAGTCACGGTCAATGGTCGGAGCTTACCCGTCGGCCGGCGTAGCGCGTGGCAAAGGCAGCTACTGTTTTTTTCCGTACCGCGTGCGGCATGCGAGGTTAAGCAACGTCGGCCTAGGTCAGTTATTGGGTGACCGCTTTGAGTGGTTATTAACTGAGCGCTCCCGTGCTTTGGAAAGCACATTAAGCCGTTGATCCCGGGTGCTGTCTATGATAGCAGTCTTTAAGCCAAGTTAGAGGCCTTCGGGCGGCTTGAGAACATCTGACAGTCAAGTTGCCCACTCACTTGACGAGCCTAATTCCAATAAGGTCTGGTTTCCCCTCGGATTGGAAGGCCAGATGGCAGTCGCTTCCGTAAAAACTAGTGCCTACGTCAAATCTTGGGATTAGGTAGCGGACCCCGGGCATCCTTCAGGATGCAACGGTACTGAGATAACGCTAGGAGGATGATGATTTGTCTAAAAACTCATGTCATCCGCAATCCGCAAGCATAGTAATAGTTTTAAAGATAGGAAGTCCCGTACAGTCCCCTAAACCCAACATAAAATAACTATTATAAGCATTCATATTTAAACTACAATATTACTATAAAATTAAATTACGTTTACCATCTGCCACCGGGTCCAATACTAAACGTAGGTACTTAGGTGCTCTCATTTTCGACCCAATCTAACAAATTCCCTAAAATCAACCTTATTACAGTCGAGTGAAGTACAGATTGTATAGGACGATCTTAGGAGAAATATTGTTCGCTACCCGTATGAAAGACATAAGTTTTTACGATTGAATAAATTTGGTCCGATGTTAAATGAACGGATTTGGTTGTTAAATTTAACACACAAAAGATATTGGTGCTTGATCTTCTAGATTAATCGTTTGAACCCAGAATGCAATTGAATTAAATATCCAAGTATTTCAAATGACAACAGTAGGTATTTGGATGTAATAAACATTTATTCGAGAATAACAAATACACTAATTGAGTAAATAAATTATAACCAAAAGCCTGAGAAAATAAATAAATATTAGAGGACAATCTTACACAAACCGAACTAGCCCCACAGTAAGCTCAAGAAGGCTTGTATTATGGGTACTAGACGAACATATATTTAATAGATATAAATACTTAAATACATAGAAAACATCCAAGACTCAGAAACAAATATTCATGCTCATCACACAAATATTTGCCCTGACCGGGATTCGAACCCAGGACTGTCAGCTTCACAGGCAGGTGCACTACCCACTAGGCTAAACCGGTCGTCAAATATACAATACAAATGCTAATACTAAACTAAACTGACCTTAAACGGTGTTAACCTATAAATACAAATATCGCCTAAATCACTATAATTTGAAAGAACATAAGGCCAGCTGCGTTCGTTATTTGGATTGACTATATTTATGCACAGGTACATTATAAAAATTATGCTACATATTTAAATTATGCATATTTTATTTACCGCGAAAAAAAAACAATTGCATTTTTTATTATTAGCCATAGGATCCCAGGTAAGTTTTTAGTAAGGTTTTAAGAGAGGTAGGGCACAGCAAAATATCAACTTGCTCGCTGCCTATTGGCTGTCCCACTGCTGGGCAAAGGCCTCTCCCCATGTTTTCAAGGTCTCCCTATTGAGCGCTTCTTCCTCCCAATTCTTGGCAAATGCATCCAGATCATCCCGCCATCTCCGTCTGGGCCTGCCCCGTCTGCGTCGTCCATCATGTGGCACCCACTTGGTGGCTACATTAAAAACCGGTTCCGTGCCCTGGTTAGAGGGGGAGGGGTTGGAATCTTGGCCTTAATGGCCTACATAAAAAGTATTTTCATCATCCTCATCCTCGTAGCCTTTTCCAGGTTGTAGCCTTAAGAGACCGGGGTCCACTTTGACACCTAATCCCATTGGCGTAAGTACTAGTTTTACGAAAGCAACCATCCGACCCTACACCCCGATAACTAGACCTTGTTGGAATTAAAACGGTTTCCTCATGATCGTCACGATGTTTGTCTTCACCGAAATGAAAAGTATTAAATTTATCGTCTTTTATGAGTGTACAACTACGAAAAGCCTCGGCCTACGAACTTCGTAGTGCCGTCCCTTTCGCTCTCGTGTTATATACTATATGAGTGATAGGGACGGCACGATACGAAGTTCGAATTTCGAAGAGGCCCACAGAGCCTCCGCAATTTCGCGCTCCAAAAATTATGGGCCAATTGAGTGAATTTAATGCCGGCAATTTGGTATTAAACAGGACAATATTCTAGAACAACGAGCTATCTTCCCAACTCATGATATAGGTATAGTCGAGTTCACTAATAATAATATGTATATTTGTACTCTATTCCTTTGTAATAATGTGCAAAAATCAAATGCTAGTGAACCTGACTGTACAATAGGGACTATCATCTGAACTTGCAACCCAGAGAGAAAACTAGACCTTCTTTGGGGATTAAAATAGAATATAACAGAAAAAGCTCTATGGGCCATTCTACTTTTTCATGTACATAATTTTCAGAAACTTTTTTTTGCTGATTTTGAAACACTTGGCCTTCACTTCATATCTTTGTATTGTTATTTAGAAAGAGGTTTAATTGCAGTATCACTTCCGATATTTTTGTTAATTAATGAACACAGCTAATATCTATAAATTGAAGACACAGCTAATATCTAGAAATTAGATTTTATTATTTTCATGTTGACGTGTTATAGATATAGCTCAAAATATTTTATTATGATTAGTGTACTTACTTTATTACCTTTTATCTTGACGCTTAGAGACCTTATACATCTCTAACAAATCTCGATTGTTATTAGTTTCTTAGTCTTATTTTTGACATGTAGCACTACATTTAATTAATGATACTTTGATTATTGTATTATTTTTATTTGATTGATTTAATTGATAGATTTTGACTTGTAAAAGTGCCCTTGAGGCCTGTTTGCAGAATAAATGTTTTGATTTTGATTTTGATTTTGAGTAACTCAGTGGTTCTTGGATGTCTCACCATTTGTATGAAAAAATGGTTTTTACGACTGTGCTACCCATTTACAGCAATATATTAATAATGAAGATTTTTACGTATAAATTCCTATTATTAAATTCAGGCACTATCTCGATATCCTGTTTTTACACACAAATTTAATACGTATCATAGATTTCTTTTTGTATTAAGAAACTGGTCATGAAAAAGTAGAATGAACACTATTTCGACAACAGAAGAAACTAGAATTACAATTACAATTAAAATGCTTAACACTAAAACAGTTGCGAATGCAGCTTTTTTATGAAACTGACTGTGGCTTTATAGGCCGGGCCCAATAGTGTGCGTGGTTGGAGAGTAGCCTGGGGAAAATCCAGGAGAAAACCTCCGATACGACCGACCACGCGGACGGTTTAAAACACTGGAATACTCTAAGAGTTTGCGCTCCAGTGAAATTGGTTGAGCGGATTCAACCAAATCTGAGGTGTGAATGGAATCGAGCTACTGGGAGTTTTGTCGCTGGTTTACTAAACCTAGCCTAGTTGAAAAGAGTCCAGCAAGAAACTCGGCTAGGCCCGACCTGGGTCGGACTGACTTTACCCGATATGCGGCGGTACCGGGACGAATAGGGACTACATGTGTCAGTGTTGTCGCGATCGCGCGGTGGACGTCCCCGCCGGCGGGAATGCCTAAGTCTACGCGTCGTGTCTGAGTTGGACGCCGTAAGCGCAGCGTTCCATCTTTCGATGGACGCTGTGATTAGGTCGTCCGGGTGCGAAAACAGCATGTGTCGGGTCACAAAAGGTCTCCCGACGCTGGTTTTATTTGGGTCCCGACAAAAATGAGTTGCGCGACAGATACACAAACTGTGTATTTTATTATGAAGCGATTCGCCTTTCACGCCTGATGGAAAGCGACAACAAGACCTAAGATATAGCTCGCTGGTTTACAATACAATACAAATACAAATACTCTTTATTGCACACCTCAATCAAAGGATACAGTACAGTACAAAAACACAATGAGAAGAGGCAAACAACAGGCGGTCTTATCGCTAAAAAGCGATGTCTTCCAGACAACCTTAGGGTAGCGGAAATCTAATCAGAACGATTCATAGCAGGTGGTGCAGAGTTAATACATATGAAGCCTACTAATAATTACAACAATAACATTTAATTAAGGATAAAAAAACATACATAAATATTGTATAAAAATATATGTACATAAACATATACAAATATATAGTCAGCCACATAGTCTAAAGGAGCTAAGTCTTAAGTGTGTCATGAGAGAGACAAATAGTGATCTTTAAGCTGTTTTTTGAAGACAGCAAGAGATTCAGCACGCCTCAAATCAGGAGATAAAGAATTCCAAAGCCGAATAGCTCGGAAAGTGAAAGAAGAATTATAAAATTTTGAATTTTTTTTTTTGTTTAGTAACAGCCTATTCATTTACTGTGGTTTGACCGGTTCTTTACACACAATGCGCGATCTTTTCGAAACTTCTTATTTCTGTGTGTCCATCCACCATAACAAATCACTAACTTTCATTCAACGTATATATGATTTCTACAACCTAATTATTCAGTTTCAAATGACCGTCAAGATATAACAAATGATCCTCATTACAGCGCAGACATTCATATATCAATCAAGCACGACCTTGACCAACGAATTAATTTTGTTCTTACTATTAACTATTACGTGGGGAAAAACTTTGTTAATCACATATGGCGTTGCGGATTAACTTTTTTAGGGTTCCGTAGGAAGGAACCCTTATAGTTTCGCCATGCCCGTCCGTCCGTCTCCCGCTTTCCTCAGTAACCATTAGTACTAGAAAGCTGAAATTTGGTATGAGTATTCATATCAATGACGCCGACAAAACAGTAGAATAAAATCATAAGAAAAAATATTTTTTAGGGTACCTCTCCTACATGTAAAGTGGTGATGCAATTTTATTTCCTTCCAAACCCTACCGTGTGGGGTATCGTTGGATAGCTCTTTCAAAAATATTATAAGGTTTCTAAAAGCATTTTTTTTGATACAAGAATCGGCTGGCGTGATATTAAGCTTTGAAGTGATAATTTTTGCTATGGTCAAGTGTCCCCCCTGCCAGCTAAACGGTGGCTACTAGGCATGTGAAAAAATCATAGTAGTAGTATATACGATGAATTTAAAAGGAAAACTATCACAGCTAAGTAGACATTACCGTAAAGGGCAAAAATATGTATACAACACATCTCAAAAAGAGAGTGAATCATCATATTAAGATCAGTAAAAACCCTTCTACGGGTCTGTAATTCCGCATATGACCGGTGACGTTATGGACGGGCAACTACGGAACCCTACACTGTACGTGGCCCGACACGCACTTGGCCGGTTTTTTAATAGCCCAATGCAGAGGTTCATAATGTTGAACATAACGAGACCCACCTAACAAAAATAACCTAAATTTGGGACTCACCTCTTGGGTATCAGTGAACAAACGAGCGTAACTATGTAAGAATAAAACCTCAACCCAAGAAAAAAGATAGACGGCGCATGCGTGTGTGCATACTTATCTGTGGTTAAAAAACCTGTCTTCATGAAGTTGTTTGTAATGCTTTATCTAACTTTTTCTTGATCTGGTACTAAAGCCAAAATCTGAAAAATGATACATAGATAATCATATCCGTACTAGTAAATAAATATGTCGCAGGAATAGGACTAAGGGTTTTATAAAGTTCCGTTAGACCAAATGTCACATCAAATTTCAATAACTCAGTACATTTTTTGACATAATAAACCGAAATAAGGTCTCACGGATCTTTATAAAACCGAGCCTAAGTGACAATCCCCATGACAATGTAATTTAGCAGATATAAAACAGTAAATGGTTATAGAGATCTAGAATCACGCCTAGTCCTGCGATATGGACGGCGATCAATTACACGTTAGTTAACTAATCGATAGTGATGGGATGTTTATCGATAATATCGACATAATTAATAATGTTTCTTATGGCAGTTTTTGTTCTTTACTGGAAATAAATTAAAAAAAATCACGATCCTGTATTTCTATTTGGCTTGTCATATTAGAGATTGCGACATTAGATTGGTGATTATGTAGATAATGATTCCAAGACAGTCTAAGGTAGCTAAATGTAATTTTCCACACAAAAATGACAGCTTGTCAGACACGTTACGTACTCAACTGTTTTTTACTGTTGTTTCTATATTTATTAGTGGATTTTTCATTAACTTGCAGCTGTCTTATTTATTGATAATCTCAATACCTAAAAATTTCCACAATACCGAATCCTAACAATTGCTTTGCACCCCAGATAGCTATCTTAGATCGCACTCTAAGCTTTTGCAGGGGGCACAAAGGAGAAAAATGCATTTTGATCTTGATAGAAGTGGCGAAAACTTCGAGTTGGCCCGTTGAGATTACCGTTGAAAATTGTTGTCAAGTAATCTAGTTCGTTTGTTTTCGCAGTTTTAGAGAAACGGTTAATACATTTGTTTGTGTACGAGTAAATTGTAGTAGCAAATATACACGAATAACTTGTTTAGATTTTTGTTTTTGGAATGAAAAGTAGTTTTACCTAGTTTATCTCTAAGAATATATGATTTAAAAAATTGCATTACAATGTACAAAACTGTACAGTTGTGGCTAGAAACACTTTTACATTTTGTCAATAAGATTTATAGATAACGTAAAGATACGAAACACGAAATAGTTAAAAATGCGTTTTACTTCTCAGCTGGCTACCATACTACCCTTTTTTGATACCTACTACACATTTAGCTTGAGAATTACTTCGAACTATCGATATCTATGTACAATAATTATTGTACTCATACATCACTAGCAGGAGAAATTATTGATGAGATACGTTGCATCGTTCCGATTATTACCTCTCTACGGAGGAACTACAACGTAATGCGTATAATGCGTAATAAGCCTATTAGATTCGTTTCTGCGACTCGATATTTCAAGAAACTTACTTATCGATTAACTACATTGTTACGAGTATGTAACAAGGCTATTAGAACAAAATAATAGGATGATAAAAACTACCCAAAGGTTGTCTGGAAGAGATCGCTCTTTAGCGATAAGACCGCCTATTGTTTACCTCAATACTTTAAGCCTAATGTATTGAGGTAAACAACAGGTAACTGTGTTGTTTAGTTTTGAGGTGTCCAATAAAGAGACATTTTAAACTCTCGCGCTTTGTAAACATACTTAAAGATTTGTTTAAACGGGTCTAACGCGATATTTATGTATCTACCTTTATTACCGACGTTTCAACACGGGATGCACCGAAACGAAACGAAACCGTGTCGAAACGTCGGTAACAAAGGTAAATACATAAATATCGCGTTAGACCCATTTAAACAAATCTTTAAGTATGTCCAATAAAGAGTATTTGTATTGTAGTTGCACCGAAACGAAACGAAACCGTGTCGAAACGTCGGTAACAAAGGTAAATACATAAATATCGCGTTAGACCCGTTTAAACAAATCTTTAAGTATGTCCAATAAAGAGTATTTGTATTGTATTGTATTTGGGTTTTTTAAGGACTAGTAGTATACAGAAGTAAGGAACTATCAACTAGTACTAACCGACAAGTACTAAATACAGTTTACCACTACGAACTCCCTTGTAGAATCCAAGTAAGGTACAGTCCCAATATTTGGCACCTTTTCCAAAACTGACTCTTTATTGCGTTCTAGAATGTCTGCGATCGACCCATATCTATCCATACACCAAAACATGTCGATTAGTAATTTATGATCACCTATTGTTCAGAGATGATAATTATTATAGCCTATTTGGCGAACCGTGTAAATCATATAAACAACTTTACTAATAAACTTTTAGCTTGTGAGTTTTTATGAATTGTATGCTGACGAGCTAAATAAATAAGGTATAATACATTATTAATATCCATGAATGATTTAATTGTCTTTTTTAAATGATTATATATTGAACAGAATAATATAACAATCAATCGTCTACATTTAAATTAATTAACATTTTTGTACAGTTATCCAAATTCAAATTATTGTCAACGGAAACAATTTCTCAGCTCAATCTTATGGAATATCGTTTGTTCGTTACAAATCCGTGTCATCTGGGACATAATGAACTCTCAAAAGTGTAAGGTTAATTAAACTTCGACGATGGCCCGGAACAATTAATGGCAGTGGGGAAATTTATATAAAGCGATTCTTCACTAGTAACGAAGGAGGTAAGACAAGAGCGATGAGCGAGTCCGTAATGTTAAGGCGCCGTGAGTTCACGCAACAGAGATTTTGAAAAATCATAACGCGTTTGTAAATGATGATATGGTTTCCAAAAAATATGCACAACAATTTTGAGACCTTTCTGTATTGCCAAAAGCGATTCAAAACATGATTAACCAACTTTCGCTCTATAGAAAAAAATCCCAAACTTGCGTCTAGAAACGCGGCCCTAAACAAAAGAAGTTGAAAAGATGGCGTCGGTTTTGGTCTATTCGCTTGCAGTAGTGAGATTGTTAAATCATCATCATCCCCCTAGCTTTTTCTCAGTATTAAAGGAGGAAGTAGCTGTTGTATAATAGGACCCAAGGTCCGCATTGGTACCTAACCCCAGTTTGTACCAAAACCAGTCGTTTTAAACGACTGCGATCTGACCTTCCAACCCAGAGATAAAACTAGATCTTCTTGGGATTAGATTGGTTTCCTCAGTATGTTTTCCTTCACCGAAAGGCTATTGTTAAACAGAAAATAATATTACATTCATAAGTATTTTTTAAGCCCCGCGGCTGGGTTAGAATCCTCCAGATTTTAGAGTACCTTACACGCTTGGCTCCATTGAATGGGATTAGGCACAGTCAGGTTTACTAATAAATAATCATTCTTAGACCTTATTACAAAGGAATAGAGTGCAAAAGTGTATATATATATAGAATGTTACAAAAAAGTAATATAAACCCACTAAGGCGATAATCAGTATCGAATTGCGGTTCGTACTAGACGGATCTCTGAGACCAGAGCCGAAATATGTCGAACGATATTCGACCTAATTAATACGTGAGTGACCCGTTTCACTACTTTAATATATCTGCAACTCGCGGGAGTTTTCTATTTAAAAATCTGGAAAAACAAAGGTATTTTTGAATTGATGCACTGAACAAGAATGATAATGTTAATTAATATTTTCACCACATTCAAATGTTATCTTTCGTCACTTGTACCGTTTTCTTAAAATATTCGACGCCAAAACCTTCTGTCAGTGTTTCGATAAAGACTCGAGAATAATGGCCAGATGAGTTAAGGGGTGATACTGAGTTAGATTACGTATAAAAGCGTATACAATTAATTTTACAGACATAAAAAGTTGACTAAACTTGAGTTAAAGTTGATAAAAATAAGACGCGACAGTGATTTTTGGGGCAAAGTGCTTTTACTTAAAATATTTTTTAGAAGTACGGCAAATACTACCACTTTCAACTAGAAACTATCGACATCGCATCGATTTAATTAACAATTCAATAGCAGAGAAATACAACGTATACTAAAAAGCTTGATTTTAGATCTGAAAACCCTTAAATTACAAAACAAAAACTCAACTCATCAGTATGTATAAGATGAACGCTTATTCCAAAACTATTTTCTTGCATAACAACTACATCTCAAGCAAAATGATAATATTATTTACAGCGATATAAAGAACACAATATCTCGTCATAAAACTCACGAACATTTACTGCATTAAAAACAAATCACTTAACTAACTGCATGTACAAGTGAAATTTAACGGCAAAACCACTTTCGACCCGATTCATTCCAATAAAAATGACAACTCTATATTTAGCTCTTTCCATTTTACAATTGACTTTATTCCTTGCTTCCATTGTAGGACAAATATAACAGGCCGCCCGTGGGGACCAGTGGTAACAGAAAGGTCACTTGCTCGGAAAACTGCTGCGAGGTTGTTCGTAATTGAATCATATATTACTTTGGAAGTTGACGGAGTTTTGGGCATTATTGTTTGGTGGAGTTGTTTTGTAAAACATTTTTATTGTTAATGATTGTGTCGCTTTAAGCAGACGTACAATTTAAGAATTAATATGCCTGTTGAATATTTAAATCGATATTTGATGTTCGATATTTCAAACGACATGAATATTTCATGTTTCGTTCCATCATATTGTTAATAGTTGATCATTCCGTCCACGCACCGGCAGACGAGCTGTCGGTAGGCCTCCGACAAGGTGGAGTGATGACCTGGTGAAGGTCGCGGGAATCCGGTGGAAACGAACGGCACAGGACCGGTCTAAATGGCGAGCCTTGGGGGAGGCCTATGTTCAGCAGTGGACGTCTTTCGGCTGAAATGATGATGATGATGATGATTCCGTACAATGCAGATTTGCTGTGTATCCTTTTCTGGATTCCAACTTGCCTTTATCTTCATTGATAATTATTTTCTTAAAATATACCTTTTGGTGGTGTCAGTAAACCGTTTTTTCGGTAACGGCGCAATTTGAAATCGTCCTTATTGATAGAGGATCATTTTTCTACAGAACGACAAAATGTTTCCCAAATTTTAGAATCAGACTTTCCTGAATCAGAGAACAACGGTTGAAACACTTGGCAACCGTTGGTCACCGTTGTTCTCTTATTAAGTGTAAATATTAGAATTACGATTTGAAATGGGATATTTACCATGTATATTTGTGTTTTCAGGAACAGGGTAGATCGCTATGGTGTGTGGGTAGACCACAACTAAAACTCGCAGCATGTCAGTTAATCCTTGATAATGGCGCTTGCAACAGTGCCGAAATATCGGGAACTCAAAAATACAAATATACATGGTAAATATCCCGTTTCAAATCGTAATTCTAATGTAAATGACCATGTAAGCTTGAAATCTTATAAGTGTAAATATGTCTCACGTTAGTGTAAATTTATGCAGACTGTCCTGAACAAAATCTTATCGGTTGATAAACACAAGATACCTTACAAATTCCAAACTTTGCATACTTTTTAATACCTAATAAATCCTGCGGAGTGCCGTTAAAAACCCAAGGATCCCTGAACACAGCGTTTATTTCAGTCCATGCTGACGCAAGCCACCGCCGTAATATTTACGACACTGGGCAGACAGTTCAATTGTTAATAGATTCCGAGCCTGAAATATTGGCCCGCGTCATGTTTGACGATGGAATTAAAGAAAGCGGCTTCCCGCAATTTATGACCTAAACTACTGAGGCAGCCATTTTTTATCAACGTTTCCGGTTTGAACATAACACGGATAATTAGAAAGAATTCTTGGCTACGACTTTGTAAGTGTGCCTTTTAGGTTGCTGGAAATAAGTTTATTTTTCAAAACGGTTCCCAAGAACTGTTTGACCTAAAATTTTTAATAGCCTAAAAATTACACGAGAACTGTTTTTTTTTATACAACGCCGGTGGCAAACAAGTTTATGGTCCACCGCAGCCTATAGACGGCCGCAACTCCAAAGGAGTCACGTGCGCGTTGCCGACCCTTTATAAGATTTGAGGATGCACTGTGTTGACAGCAGAAGGAACACATTTAGGTTCCTCGCTCTCAACACAGTGCATCCTCGGGAGCTCTGGCAACCTTGCTCACCTCCAGGAATACAACACTACATACTTGTATAGTAAATAATGTTATTATGGCTGTGGTCTTCTGCAAGGCGGAGGTACTTCCCCAGTTGGGCTGCTCCAAATTCGAGCAAGATGACATTTTGCTGTGCCCTACCTCTCTTAAATTTGTTTAATATATTTTTCGAAATACTTTTTTATAGTCATAATCATTTGGACGACGTTGATTGTGAAGTCGGTACTCTAATACATCATACCCATGCCAAGACGCTTATTGCCAGATCAAAAAATAAAAAAACGATCCTTTTGCCTTCAACAGCTGAAAATCGGCTTCTCTAAATTAACACTCCAAAACCCTGAGGTAACGATTTTATATATACGTCTCCGTCCCTTCACGAGACTTAATTAGTACAATTTATTGGACGTATCCGATATATAAATAATGACAAAACGTTGTTTGATCTAGTGACGCGAAGATCAAACGCCGGGTATACAAGGCTTGGTGTCGTATGTTGATGAGCTAGACTTCTAAAGAACAAATAATCATGAACCCATTCCCTTTTGTGTGTCGATCCGTAATATCCGCTCGCACGATATTAAATACAAAACGTATTTCCTCAGTGAGAAGAAAGTTACGTGTCGTTTTTGATGCGTCTGCAATAATAATTGTGACTTTTACGTTATCCTTTTTTGAGTCATTTTAATATGATGTATGTACATAGTTTGATTTGATGTAAAAAGTAGATAAGTAGATTTTATAAAGATATTTTTTCGCAGTAATATTATCTTTATTTTGATTGTAGTCACGTTGTCAACATCATGATGATGATATTGCTATAGGTTTTATGCTTACCTAAGCATGGTAGGTAGAGATTGGATTGGAACTATAGTAAGTGTTAAAAAATCTAATTAACTAATCCATAAATAGAATTGGGTTTACCACTGGCTACCACCACTGTTACTTGGACAATCGTGAGGTCAAAGGTTTTTACTATTGTCAAACCCTTCAAATGAACGTCGTATTCCACAATTAAGTATTCCTGACATTTTTCGCAAAAAAATATCATTGCCTCAGGACAAAAAAATAATTTCCACGGCGTTGAACTAAATTGAAATACAGAGGCATTGTTCTGAATAAAAAGAAACATCGTATCAGCGTGTCCGACACAAGAACAAAAGGCTATTAGAAGGGCAGGAAGTTCTCTCCAGGAGGCATTTGCCTCTGACAGGGCGGTGATAGGTGGGTTAAAGCATTAGAGCGAGCGGTAGCGACCGACGATACTAAAGAAATGAATATTTTATCCAACTAGATACTTAATGAAATGAAAGCAATATGTGTCATCATAACCTATATTGTAATTCGTATTCAAACACGTTTTTGGTTCGTCGTGCTCTTCATAACTATGAATTTTATAATTGAAATTGTGGCGGATCAGCTCATAGCAAAACCTCGCAGGTGTTCAACATGTAAATAGACATACGGGTCATACTTAGATGAAAAAACAAAAGTCGTCCCTCCTGTGGTCAATAGTTAACGGCTTATGTGTATGTTAGCTATGTTTTTATTACAGGGATTTATAGAAACGGAGACACTGTTTATGCGGGTTACTGGTCCAATCCAAAATTAAGCTTTGTAGCCCTTAACTTTTGGTATGTCCACAGAAAAGACGCGAACCTAAATCCGCGTATGACCCATACTGGCCACAACGCCACGAATAGGATTGGTTACGGTTCTGTCAGGCAGGAGTTGATGTCAAATATGTGAAAGAAATATATTACGGATTTAATTTTTTGTTGAATAGAAAATACATTTCGTTTCTAGTTGAAAGAGTCTTATCTTATCTTATCTTATTTAGATGAGGGCCCTTGCGGATCCACTTCGACCCAGTGGGATCTTTTTTGCAATTGCCCCCTCCTTTATGCATACTCCAAGCTGCTCTCCAACATTTCCACAAACCGAGGAGTTCAGCGGGAGTACTCTAAATTCCTTTGGTTAGGGTAACCATTGCCAAAGTCATTCATTCTCTGTCTGGCAAGGGCGTGACATTCACACAGTAAGTGTTCCATTGTCTCGTCATCCTCGCCACACATCGCCATGAAAGAATCTTAATATGATTATCAGTTTCTACAAAATTATAGAAATAATAACAAAGGAATTGTTTCGATCATGTTTTAAAATGCTGAATTATCCTTATCATATAGTGCCAGTGCCAGCTCAGAACGCACTTTAACATAAAGCAGAGAACAGGCTATTTCAATGACAATTTTCAAGAGATTTGACAACTAGGTACTTATTACTTTTCTTATGTATTAGCCTAAGTTTTAAAGTATCATATATAAATTTATTTCTATTGTATTCCATTTTGAATAATTTAATTTAAATAAATGGTATAATCAAGCAATATCTCCTAACTTGAACCATACAAACCTATCCGGGCGTAACAATATTGAACGCATAACTTCTCTTTACCTACGACGCAGGTGGGCGAGTGTCCAGGCTTCTTGAATTTGGTAGACGGAGGAAGATTTATGTAGCTGCCCCAGGAATGAGAGGGACGGACGTTTCCATTTAAGATATAGTGGCCGCCTTATTGGACTTCCGGTATTTAACTTATGTGATCATGGCTTACGCTTTGTGGCGATTTTGGCGAATCCAATTCTCTTTCCTTTTTTGAATACTTCATTTTTCAAGTTGGAAAAAAATAATTATAAGTCATTTACCGTGGACAAAGACTTTTTAATCCTCTTGGAACTATGGCTGTTATAAATAAATAAATAAATAAATATTAGAGGACAATCTTACAAAAATCGAACTAGCCCCACAGTAAGCTCAAGAAGGCTTGTGTTATGGGTACTAGACGACGATATATTTATATTTAATAGATATAAATAATTAAATACATAGAAAACATCCAAGACTCAGAAACAAATATTCATGCTCATCACACAAATATTTGCCCTGACCGGGATTCGAACTCAGGACCGTCAGCTTCACAGGCAGGTGCACTACCCACTAGGCTAAACCGGTGGTCCGGTGTTATGTATAACTTTTCCATCAAATACCACATATTATCGTCTTTGTATATTGACATCTTTGCTCTTTATAGGCTGCCGTACCAAAGTACGGAACCCTTAATAAGGAACCCTTATGGTTTCACTTTCTCTGTCTGTCACATTTCTAAATATCTAAAGAACTACTTATGCTATCGATTTGAAATTTGGAACAGTTATAAACAAGGGTAACCTACTCGTAGATGCGTAGAAAAAAAAATATTTTGTCTATGAAAAATTACAGAAAATGGTTCAAAATTTTTTGAATTTTTTTTTTTACATTGTCATTTTTGATTAATGAAGGAAAATGTAAAAAAATACAGTTCCCCCCTTATCTCCGAAGTTTATGAAGGGAAAAATATGAAATTATTACAAAACATTGATATTAATGTATATTCTACAGGAAAAATATAACTATGGTTTTTCTTTTTTTGTCATCAAAAAACATTTCCATATTAAGTTTGTAATTTTATAGTCTTTGCATGTATTTTTGTTTTATAAATTCCTATGCGATTATGCTGAAAGTACCTTCTTTAAAATAAAGAAAAAAAATTAAAATAGGTTCATGTGATAAATAATTATCCTTGAAAAACCATCGCAGCGCTGTCGGTGTCTGACACCTCAGCATAATGCTGAGCCAGTGTCCGTTTCACTGCCGCGGGGACACACATGTTGTGGTTTGTTTTCTTATGTTGTTGTTTTTTTTTTGTAATATGTGTGTCTTCTGTGTCTGTGAATAAATGTTTCTTTCTTTCTTTCTATCATACATGCTATTTTACTCTTTCGCTTAAATTTATAACAAAATTCGCGCTGTACCCATGTTGTTCAATTTCTAAGCCATGTTGATGAGATTTTGCTGAATTTGTGAGTTCGGTTGGAACCAGCACACATCTACGTATGGAACCCTCGGTGCGTGACTCGGACTCGCACTTAACCGGTTTTTTTACTATCAACATTGCATCCCTCAAATAGTAAGTGGGTGGATCAACTTTTTTTGTTTTGTTATCTTGACCCGTTGTCCAAGGGACACTAGTGGCGCAGTTTGTTCAAAAAAATTGTTGATGTATTAAGTTCTACTAACATGCTTAGTAGATGGACCATTATGGAAATAGCTTATAAGCACCACAAACATACATATGTTTGATAAAGTTAAATAGCATAAAATCACGATTGTATTCGAATTTTGTCCCCTGGACAACTGGACGTAACCACGGCAACGAGTGGCACTAAAAAGTTGATTCACCCAAGTAAGAGGCCAAGATAAATAAAAGCTTGTAAAAGTCCGACAACTACCTCGGCGATCTCCATTAGGTGTTATCAGAACCCTCAAAAAGGCCTGACAAAATATCCCGGGAGCTAGACTCGCTTCAATACGCGGCGTATCTTATTTGAAAATCAAAAAGCGACTTGAGACCGGGCTCGCAAAAAGAGTCGAGAGATACGTAAACAGGGCCGTACCATTGGAATTTTTCGAGTTCTGCGGGGTAATCACGTAACTTTTTTACTACCGTTAGATAGATTTTAATGTCAAATTTTAACTGTCAGCTCATACATTCATACTTCAAAATTGACAGTAAAATCTATCTACCGTTAGTACATAAAGTTACGTGATTTGCCTGCTGTTTGGCAGTTTACATCGAGTTACATTAAAGTAAATGAAATTTTTATCTAACATCATGCCCTGCCCAGTGGAATCGATTTAGGCGAAACATGTGTGCACATAAGTATTGGTTAGGTTCGGATACTGCTATATTTATAATTTTTGTAAATTTTTATTACAAAAAAATAAAATTTGGTGTCATCATTTAAAAATGCTCATTTATTTAGTGTATTTTCTGTGTAAATTCACACTTATCTTAACATTTTCTCATCATCACTATTTAGTTAACGACAATTTCAGCGCCGTGTCATAGATTTGTCGTTTTTTTTTAAAACAATTTCGTTAAGAGATATCGCCTAACCTAAATAAAATAAAAATTTCCACCTATATTCTGCTTCACGCAATAAAGGCAGACAACAGTCACTAACGAAGCTATAACCGTTTTAAAGTTGCTGGTAAGAGAGAGAAAGCGCAACAATCAGTGACATCATTGACCACGAGCGCCATCGCCATAGTAAATGTCCATCGTTCCAATACTAATGTGCGTTTTGTGGAAAAGGGACAGATGATGCCCCCTCATACACTTTGAAGGATAATTATGTAATTATTTATTTTTTTGAGTTACTTTTTTCGCCATTTGATTAAGAAACTGATTCTTTTTCGCTAAAAATCGAAGTTACCGTAAACTGGGGTGACTTTTTGAAAAAAACGGGGCCACTTTGATAGATTAAAAACACTAATATAATCGTCACTAATTATTTCTAATTTGATTAAGTTCAGTAAATAGTTACGAAATATACCAAGGTATGACACCGACCCAAGTTAACCAAATAAAAACTAGAAATACGGCTTAAAAACTTGATTTCAAATGTCGCCCCTGAATTTGAAAGTAAATCCGGTTTACGGTACTGATTTTTTTATTTAGTGTCAACATCTCTATTGTTGTACTTTCATTCAGCAAGTCGACACAGCCTCGCTGTTCGGGACTTCTATTTCCGCTTTGAAGGACCCGGATAACGAACAAACCTAATCTAAATTGCAAGATTCATGTCGGCAGAGTCTGAACCGTAAAATACTGTTTATAATTGAAAACATTATTTTCCGTACATTACAATCTTTATACAGTTTACAATCTCGCTAGTTAGATTATAATCTAACGGTTTTTACAATCGGTGACCTGCATATTAATATTTCTCGAACGAAACTCACTCGACCGTTACTCTCATGGTACTGCCCACAATTTCTCCGCAGACCAGGTGTACTTCGGCTCAGCAAACACATGCGAGAGACATGTTTGGTTCGCCATTGTGCGTTCCACTAAATAACAGGTGATTGCAGACGAAAAGGAAGGATGGAAGGAGCTCTGAATGCTGTGCAAAGACGAAAAC
Source organism: Epiblema foenella (assembly GCA_963556455.1). Lineage (NCBI taxonomy): Eukaryota > Metazoa > Arthropoda > Insecta > Lepidoptera > Tortricidae > Epiblema > Epiblema foenella. The sequence continues at coordinate 16,370,458 of OY747112.1, forward strand.
GCTAGCTTTGAGGATTTTAGCGAAAGCAAACTAAAAGTCAACTAAGAAATCCTTCGAACTCGAGTGAATGTGTAGTTCTATCAGACGTTTTATGAAAAGAGAGTATGAGGTCGACTTCTATACATTGGGTGCTACAATATATCTCTTCATTCTTCTAGCGTTATCCCCGATATGCCCGGGGTCCGCTACCTAATCCCAAGATTTGGCGTAGACACTACTTTTTACGGCAGCGACTGACCTTCCAACCCGAGGGGAAATCAAACCTTATTGGAATTAGGCTTGTCAAGTGAGTTGGGCAACTTGACTGTTAGAAGTTCTCAAGCCGTCCGAAGGCCTCTAACATGGCTTAACGACTGGTATCATAGACATCAGCCAGGATCAACGGCTTAACGTGCCTTCCGGCGTGCTTTAACGGGAGCGCTCAGTTTATACCCACTCAAAGCGGTCACTCATCCAAGAACTGACCTATGCCCATGTTGCTTAACCTCGCATACCGCACGCGGTACGCGGACGCCGCTGGGCCACGAGCGCTCAAATAAAAATACTACAATATTTCACTTATTAAATCCAAATTGTTCTTCATAGTTCAAGAACAACTTTAAACCTCAGAAAATAACAATATTTATCACTCAAGAATAACTGCTTTAAGAACAGAAAGTATAATAAGTATGTTTCCTTTATCAACCATTTCATAAGTAATATCGAACTACATCATATTTGGGTCATACTTAGTTGAAAAAACAAAATTCGTCCCTCCTGTCGTCAATAGTTAACGGTTTATGTGCATGTTAGCTATGTTTTTATTACAGGGATTTATAGAAACGGAGACACTGTTTATATGCGGGTTACTGGTCCAATCCAAAATTAAGCTTTGTGGCCCTTAACTTTTGGTATGTCCACAGAAAAGACGCGAACCTAAATCCGCGTATGACCTATTTAACAATTCTCACTATGTTTATGATTAATTTCTGTTAGCATTCGCTCTTTATCATCAATAAACGTATTTCCAAAGATCAAAGCGCCATTTTATGTCTTGTTATTGTTCTAAAAAGAATGTGTTGTAATGCTTTGTTAAACATTGTTTAGTGTTTGTTTTAGTTTACAAATTCCATACGAAAAAAGTAGTCATAACATTATGCTAATATTATAAATACGAAATTGTGTCAGTCTGTTCGTATATCTCAACATAGTATGTATAACATCACCTAGTATTCATAGTATTGTATCGCTTTGATTAGTTTGGGACTTGGTAGATTTGTGTAGGATTATCCATAAATATATAAATTAAGCCGTTGTCTCTCGGCGAAAAAAAAACAATAGCATTTTGTTATGATCCCTGGGATCCCAGGGCCGGTAGACGGCGGATTAAATAAATATAATAAAAATTACAAAATTATTAATAGAATCACTAAAGCTGCAGGTCGCATTGTTAACACCTAACCTAATAATGCACGTTTAGCCATTTTTTTTTAACACAAGTTTTTATGTAATAAAACGTAACCGAAGCTTGAACGCTTTTTTTTTAACCTGACTGTGGCTTTATAGGCTGGTCCCAATAAAGCGATAGGAGTGCGCGGTTGGAGAGTAGCCTGGAGAAAAATCAGGGGAAAACCTCTGACACGACCACGCGTGTGGTTTGGAACACTGGAACAGAACACAGTGTTCCAGTGTTCCAAACCACACAAAAAAGCTCACGGAGTGGGCCGCCCCTGGTATAGGGGCTGTTGATCTTTTGAAAACTAAATCAGCTACACAAAATTCTATCAAATTCAGCAACAAACAGCTTGCTATCATGAAATCCGAACCGTTGCACTTTACACGTAAAATTTGAGACCTTAATCAAGGTGTCATAATCGCCTAGTGCAAGTTCTTAAAGATTAATTATAAGAAGTCTACCTAATAAATTACCTGCCAATAAAATTACATTCATCATCGACTAACCCACTTTTTGTTTATGTAGGCGTTTAAATTATCAATCAGTGTTGACAGTTATTTTTTACTACTAATAGGATATAGATAATCTCGACAAGCGGTTTTAGTCAAATGCCACATCGTCTATATTAATTTATTCATCCGCCAATTTCATAATTAGCGTGACGACAAAAGCAACCATCGTCAATTATAAATACAGTTCACATTTCAATACATTACTCAAACGCAATGGTAGATTTAGAAGATTAGCTGTCATTTCATTCTGTTAAATCTGCTTAATGTAAATGCTCTTTGGATATGGAAAGACGTAAGTGGTAGCTATAATTAATGAAAAACACCTTTTAAAAAATACAGTCAGGGAATTTCAATGTTAGTCACTTTTGGACTCTATTTCTATTTTAACAGAGTCCAAAATTGACAAACATTCAAATTCCTCTACCGTCTGGTGAGATTCAGTAACTTAACTTAATTTTATTTTACACGCGATTTTGATGCTTATTTACAGTGATTTGTGTATTGAAATGGCCTGGATATTTAAGCTGACTTCTTTTAACGGTCCTTATCAGTTAAAAAACGCTCATCTATTTACGACATTTTCTGTTTGAATAGACACGTATCTTGACATTTTTTCAATGTTACTATCTAGAACAGGATTATTGCGACCATATGTCATAAACTTGTGTAAAATGTATTTGGATTTTTCATTAAGAAATATCGTTTCAAATATGACTCCAAATCGACCATTTTCAAGCTAAAAATTTGTTTTTTCCGCTTAAATTCTACTACACACAATAAAATCAAAAAAATGGCAATGTTACTACTTAAATCTTTAATAAAATCATCCTATCCTTTAACACATTTATTGGTATTATCAATATTTTTGTCATAATTTGAAATCAAAACATTTTAAAACTTATAAGGCCTCTTAAGCCTCTATTGCATAATAATAATTAAGTCTGCTAATCAGTTGTGGTCAAAACACGTTTGTTATTATAATTTTGTCAATCATATTCGTATGCTAACTTGTTGATAATATTATTTTCTGATTGATTTCACCTTCGGTCAAGCTTAATAAATGCTTGTCACGTGAGTAACGGGCCACGCACGTCGCAGGTTTCATAAATAAATGAGACTACCCGTGATAACTACTCGTAATTTGTTTACATATATTATCATTTTGAATATGTATACATTTATGGGTGGATCTACTATTCTTTGTTGCTTGTTACCATGGTTACGTCTCCTGAGTCACTCTTTAAAACTGTGATTTTATAGGGTTTAAATCCACCGAACATGAGTTTTAGCGATGAGTATAAATCCATCTAGATATGGGTCATCTCCTGCGCATGCTAGAAGCTCATAATATAAACATTTTTCTAAGAAACTCGGTTACTGTTGTCTCCTCGCTGACAGGACAGAATAATAACAAGAAAAAGTTGATTGACCCTTATAATATGTATTTATTACACAGGGTGTAACAAAAACTGTGAGGATCCGTTTAAGGGCATATTCGGTATCGTGTTCTGATTAGGAAAAAGTAGAAGAAAATTTTTTTGACGCGAAAAAAAATTATGGGGCAGGTTGTCCAAATCAGCCAACTGTCTATACAAGGGTCAAAAATTTATTGCATCAAAAAAATATTTACTATTTAGTTGTACATGACTGTTCGTTTTCTAAATATTTAAAAAAAAAATCGGTTTTAGCTCATCACTATGAAAAAAATGCAATGAACTGGCCAGCACTCATCAAACTAAACAGAAATTGTTAAGAAGAAGATGTTGCCGCAGGCAGGCTGCATAACCCATATAAGCCTGAGATTAAGCAGTTTAAAAAGTATAAAATCTTCACAGCCGATTGGCTCAAGCAATCCTGCTCAGTAAGCTACCAGAATCCCAATCACAGGTTTACCCGCCAATTTGCGAGGCGTGCGATCGCTTTAGTCACGACACAGATCCAACAAGGTACATTCGACTCTGAGGGGCTATTCGGAACTTCGTTTCGTCTCTCTCTGTCATATAGTGAATAACACGATAGTGAAAGGGACGGCACGAACCCAGGTTCTGAAGCCCGATTCTGAGTTCGCTTTTGACATACAGTACTTTTAATCGTAGAAATACTAATAGTTGTAGTTATGATCATGGTATAAGGCCGGGTTTTATAAAGATCCGTTAGACCAAATGTCATATCAAAATTCAGTAACTCAGTACATTTTTTGACATAACAAACCGACATAAGGTCTAACGGATCTTTATAAAACTGAGCCTGAGGAAACAAGGTCTGACTATCCGGATTCTGACCCTGTACTCCGAACTTATCGTGACGTCACTTTCACTCTCATGTTATACATTGTATGAGTGATAGGGATGGCACGATACGAAGTTAGGAGTTCGTAGTAGCCCTTCTAAGACTACATACTGACGACCGGTTTAGCCTAGTGGGTAGTGCACCTGCCTGTGAAGCTGACGGTCCTGGGTTCGAATCCCGGTCAGAGCAAATATTTGTGTGATGAGCATAAATATTTGTTTCTGAGTCTTGGATGTTTTCTATGTATTTAAGTATTTATATCTATTAAATATATCGTCGTCTAGTACCCATAACACAAGCTTTCTTGAGCTTACTGTGGGGCTAGTTCGATTTGTGTAAGATTGTCCTCTAATATTTATTTATTTATTTATACTGTGGACGACACACTCACACTTACGTCCGCTTACCGTCGATAGGCTGATGACGTAGGTAGTGTCACCCACACTACTAACCAATGTAATGGATTGCCATACCTGTGCCTTTACCATGAGTTTACATGACCGTACTCGCTAGCGACTGCGTCAATTAAACGAAATGAGCCTACAATTAAACGAAAGCTTTCTGTTTAGAGCGAGATGCGCACAAGCAAACAAAATGACACTTCGCCGAGTTTCTTACGCCGATTCTTCACGAGGCAGAGGTTTATTTTATGAGACGGTGGTAGTTTTTTGACATTCATAAGTGCATGTAATATACCTAAATTGAAGAATAAATGATTTCATTTCATTTCAATTGATTTAAAACAATATGATACCTAGTGAGAGTATCCTGTTTTGGTATTTGTTCAAAATTAGTAAGCTCACCTCATTGTAGCGTGTTTTACCATTTTTTTCCAGTTGACACAAATCCTGTAATTACCTGAAACAAAAAAAAAGTAGTGAGTTAACAACACTAATAATAAGTTGACTCGCATGATTATAAAAATGCTTCCCTTAACACCCTTTTTTTAAACCTGACTGTGGCTTTATAAGCCGGGCTGAATGAAGGTTGAAGGAAGCCCGCGTGGTCGTGTCGGAGGTTTCCCCTGGGTTTTCCTCAGGCTACTCTCCATCCACGCATTCCTATTGCTTTATTCGGTCCGGCTTATAAAGCCACAGTAGGTTAAATAAAGGGTATTAAGGGAAGCATGTTTGCTTTAGCTAAAACGTTTAGCCATAACAAAATTATCTACTATACAAGTATGTAGTGTTGTGTTCCTGGAGGTGAGCAAGGTTGCCAGAGCTCCGGAGGATGCACTGTGTTGAGAGCGAGGGACCTAAAGTCCCTTCTGCTGTCAACACAGTGAATTTTCAAATTTTATAAAGGGTCGGCAACGCGTACGTGACTCCTTTGGAGTTGCGGGCGTCCATAGGCTGCGGTGGCCACTTACCATCAGGACCGTAAGCTTGTTTGCCACCGGCGTTCTATAAAAGAAAACGTTTTTGAAAAATAGTAAATACGAGTAGAAGGAAAATTATTATACGAGCATTCTTTGAGAAAAACGAATCCAATATAAGTCTGAAACCTCTAAAAGAAACTTAAATACCTAAAGCGACCGCATTTAAACCCAGTTAATGGATTTTAAAGTAAATAGAGATCGTTTCGCGATATTAATATTTAAATTCTTTCTCTGTTTAACAGTGGGGGAGACGCGAAATGAAATTTTTAACGTATAATCTGTGGCTAGTGAACTCGGCAAGAATTCTCTGGAGTATTAATCGAGGAACATAGTAGCTAGGAAAATGGAGCTAGCTAACGAAGTTAGTTGATTTAGGTATTTAATTTATTAAAGTATTTATATACACATAGCCTTCAAAATTGCGAGACTTAAGTGGCAGTGGGCAGGGCACATTGCTCGCAGGACTGACGGTCGATGGGGCCAGAAACTGCTTGAGTGGCGTCCACGCACCGGAAGACGAGCTGTCGGTAGGCCTCCGACAAAGTGGAGTGATGACCTGGTGAAGGTCGCGGGAATCCGGTGGAAACGAACGGCATAGGACCGGTCTAAATGGCGAGCCTTGGGGGAGGCCTATGTTCAGCAGTGGACGTCTTTCGGCTGAAATGATGATGATGATGAAGGTATTTATATGTTAGCGGAAAAAAGTCAAAAGACTAATTAAAATGCACCTACTGAAGTCTAGAGACTTTAGCTTCATTCTGTAACAATAATTGTAACACAGTGTACCTATAGTAGTTAGTTTTTTAAGACTATTGTGAGCCTATTGTGCGGGGCGAGAATATGTATTTCGGAATATTCTCTCTGTTTCATCCGTCGGGGTCTTGCGCCCGCATCGTTCGATATTTTTTGTATAGAAAAATTCTGCTACACGATACTCTTAAGTAAGTACTGTAAAACGAGAACTCCCCATCGGCATACAAACCTCCCAAGGTTTTGCCTACGATGGGTATTAAATTAAGTAAAAATGTTCATTTTTGTTTTTGATCAATAAAGAAAAAAAAATTACATACGCCTGTATCCCATTGGGGTAGACAGAGACTAATATAGAATAGGGAATTTGACTCAAAACTTGAGTACTCCATAAGACTACTTCCAAACAAACAAGGCAAAAAATATTCCAATTGTTGAAAATATTATTCAAGCTTACGGTCCACCGGATGGTAAGCGGCCACCGCAGCCTATAGACGCCCGCAACTCCAAAGGAACCTTTTTTTTTGACGGGAGAAAATCCGTTATGGATACCTCCGCACCGTGGAGGCGGCGCGGTGGTTATGTCGGACTTGCACCGACTAAAAACCCCCGCTTGTCCTCCTCAACCCATTTCGGGCGGCTCTGGGATCTCCTACGGAACGCACCAGTGCCGCCCTAGAGTCCACTTATGTGGGTCCCGGTATGTTTCTATGACGATCGTAGCCCCCAACTACGACCGTCTACGACCCCGAGGACCCCCTTTTACGACAGGCAGAGGATACCGTAGCCATATTCTATGCCCGGGCTACACGGCACAACTCCAAAGGAACCTACTCGATTGTTCGGGACGTCGCGCGCGCAGGATCGTTGTTGACCTGTCGGGAGCTCAACATACTGTTGGCTCCACCAAAACTGCCACGAGATAACTTATCTCCGAAGATGCACTTGAGAGTGAACGTGTTTGTGTGTAGTATATAGGTTTAATGTATTAAGTATTATGCCGTTTTGCCCAGTGGTAGCTAGTGTTGTAGTGACCTCTGTTATTTTTTCCCAACCGCGCTTCTCCCTGTTTTGCAGTTTGGTTCTATATTGCTTTTGAGTTGTGGTTAGTTTAGTTGAAGTTAGAGTGAGACAGACCCTTTATTTTTTTTTATCAATCAATCAATAAATCAAATCGTTTATTTGCAGGAATACAGTAAGTACAAATAGATCTTATGCATTACAATACAGTTCAATGTATTCAGCCTGCACGCAGGCATGCAAACATTTACGAGCGCTGCGTACGTTAATATATAATGTGTCAACAATAATAAATTAGCAAAGAATACAATAATTAAAAAAAAAGATGCGAAAAAGAGGTTTGAGGATGCACTGTGTTGACAACAGAAGGGACAAATTTAGGTCCCTCGCTTTCAACTCAGTGCATCCTCGGGAGCTCTGGCAACCTTGAAAATTGATTCTTTTTCGAGAACATTCGAACCTATTTATTTTCTTATTCGCTGTCAACATCCGTATTCAATTGAATAAACTATTACTTTCAGGTCTATAATATTTCTACAAATGAATTCCCGGTAAGCATTGATTCCAAATTGCACAGAAAAATTATTTTTAACCGCTTATTATCGAGATATGAAAAGTTGGCCAGTAAAAAGGCTTAGCGGTAACGATATAGGATATTATAACTCCACTAACTAGCAATTTACATGCCTCGACGTCCTTTAGAGTAGCATTTGCTCGCTAGTGCGGGGACCGGTGGCTGTCTTGTTTAGGTTTTGTTAGAAGAGATATTTCGACGACGAAGGACGAATGTGGCAAATAAGTATACAGCCTGTCTGTGGTAAACTGTACATCACTAATAGTTTTTAGGGTTCCGTAGGTACCTAAATGGTGAATAAGGAACCCTTTTGGTTAATAAATGGAAATATCCCAAGAACTACATACGCTATTTGGATTTTCTGTGAAAAATGACACATAAAAAGTGGTTCAAAATTTCAAAGTCTAGTGAATAGTCAAGTGGAGATGTCATATAAAAGGGCTTGTTGCACATTCTGAAACACTGTTTTATGTTTTTTTTTACATTAAGTCATTTTTGATTTATGGAGAAAAATGTAATAAAAATACAGCCCCCTTATCTCCGATTACCAATGAAAAGATATGAGATTATTACATAACATTAATGCAAATGTATATTTTACCGGAAAAATATAGCCCTATTTAGTGTTTTTTATCATCAAAAAACATGACCGTACTAATATTGTTATTTAATCACCTTTCCATGTACCTTCTTTCAAAGAAAGTACAATTGAAATCCGTTAACGTGATAAAGAATTCGCCGATAGATGGCGCTGTACCCACGGCGTTCGATTTCTACATCATGTTGTTAAGATTTTCCTGAATTATCCCGTCGTCTATCGGTCCCAGGGATGCCCGGGCTCATTACAAATAATGCTATTGTTTATTGTGAATATTTGTTTCTGAGTCTTGAATGTTTTCTATGTATTTAAGTATAAGTATTTATATCTATTAAATATATCGTCGTCTAGTACCCATAACACAAGCCTTCTTGAGCTTACTGTGGGGCTAGTTCGATTTGTGTAAGATTGTCCTCTAATATTTATTTATTTTACTTTTCCATGACCAGTTTTCTATTACAAAAAAAAACTATTATATATATGTCGTATTGAATTAGTGTACAAAATAAGGATTTCGAAACAGTACGTGAGATTAAAAGGAATTTATAGGTAAAAATACTTAAATATTAACATATTGCTGTAAAATGTCGGTAACACAGTGGTTTAAAAGATTTTTTCATACAAATGGTCTCACCTAAAGACCACTGAGTTACTCGATTTATGGATATTAGCTGTGGTTCGTTAATTACCGAAACTATGGGAAGTGATATTACAATTAAACCTCTTTCTAAATAACAATACAAAAATATAAAGTGAGGGCCAAGTATTCCAAAATCTGCATGTCAAAAAAGTGTCTGAAAATTATGTGCATGAAAAAGTAGAATGGCCCTTTAACCAATATAAAAAGATCTCCTCTTATAAGGTCTCTAATGACTACTTGTCAAATAAATTTAGAATAAAGGAAAAATTGTAAAATTTAGGCACCGAGCAGGATTCGAACCTGCGACTTCCCGGCACTCGCGGCCAGTCGCTCTAGCCAACTGAGCTATAGGTGCAATCACTACCCAGTTCTAAATTCATCAACCGTTCCTTCGTATTAAGCAGTACCGCTGCTAACATAAACTATATTTTTTATACAAACGCCTTAAGGGAGGCGTACAGCGACATCTACCAGAAGACTCATGCTTCATTAACGGCACTAACGTTTCAAATCTCAAAAAAAAAATATATATATATATATACTTGTCAAATAAATGTCTTGTCTTATGCCGAATTCGTCCAAACATGACTTTGGATTTACTTCGTCCATTTGTCGCATCCCTAGTTGCCAACAAGCACTTAACGATGCTATCGAGAATCGCACATCCACCTTTGACACCAATTTAGCTAACTCGAGACTTCTGCGAACGAAAGATCATATACAAGATACTTATGGATACCGTAAGCTATTTTGTATCCGATCTTTGAATACCTTTATCATAGTGGTGTTTTAGAAAGGTTGATGTTAGATTGACTTATTCTGTTGTATTTATGTTTATCTGTGAGCGTGTAAAATACCACAGACTTACCAGACGCGACACGCAAATAATAATACCACAACCGAGCGAGACAGCATATACATTTTTGTATAAGAGCGACAGAGAGTTACATATCGTTTGTTGTCCCTGTCGTAGTGTCACTTTTTGTCGAGCACAACTTATTTTATATGACAGTTGTGCCCAAATACGTCACACAAGCGATTACCCGCCCAAGTTAAGGAAGTAATTTATTGTAAACCGGTAGCCGTTTTAAACCAATTCTCAATTTATCTGCATAAGACCTTTTCCGTCACTCTTGGTGGCCCGCGTATAGGATATTTAGAAATATTTATACTCTAAGTAAAATATGTATTAATGTATCGTCCACTGTGACTTTTGAAAACTTTTGGTTGACTTTCTTCGAAAAAACGAGAGAAACAAGAATGCATTGCTTATTTTTGATGACATGGGGGGTGGGGGGGTCTAGATGGTGATTACGTCAGCAAGTTATGCATTTTGAACATGAAGGGGTTCCCACAAATAATGAAAACATACTCGCTTGTACTCGCTTAGAACTACGTAAGGGAATTACCGCGCGGTACCAATGTTTACGTAAGCATGGGAGGGGGGGAAGAGCTTTGCTTACTTTTGCTGACAAGGGGGACGGGGGGTAAATAATTGTAATAAATCTGCTTACGTAATACTTGAACGGCCCCTTAGTAATAGGATCCCATTTTACACTCTGTGTACGGAACCTTAAAAACTGAAGTAAATCAACAAACACAACTAAATATATATTCAGATTGAATTAACATACCCTCATGCAATTAGGTCATGCGTTCTACAAATTAAATGACTTTTATAACGCTAATTAATTAAATAAATTATATTTGACATGTATAAATTAATTAATAATGGCTATTCACTGACATTTATAATAATTAACAACAATTTGTTCACATTGTATCTAATAATGATTGTACTAAGATAATGTTACTTTATATATATTGTGCAAAATTGTAATGTGACATGTAATATTTAACAATATTATGAATAAAGAGTATGAGTATGAGTATGAGTAGGTGCATGTAATATTTAACAATATTATGAATAAAGAGTATGAGTATGAGTATGAGTAGGTGCAATATATCCCTCATCGATAACGATAACCTGGACCCTATCAAATTACGAATTTGCCCTGTGAGATCTGTACCTCTAGTGTAATTTTTTTCGAAACAAAACACAAACGAACGTGTTTGCGTTTTAGTCTCAATTTATATGGCAACGCGATCAGCGCCTCTGGTGGCCTTTGGTGGTAACTATTTTTTGCCAAATAAGGGCTATCGCGTATGAATTCGCCGCTAGAGGCGCTAGTGTAGCGTGAGGTCTCCGAAATGTCAAATTTCACTCTTTGTTGTTGCGCTACGCGGGTTAATATCTAATTGGAACAATATGTTGAGTATTTTGCAATACCTGAGCTTGAGTATGACAAATATGAGTTACGGGTCAATGACTGTCAGTGCTTTGAGACAGTTTTGTCTTTCACAAACTTATTTCCTCCTTTTTTCTGAACAAAACGGGACTGCGCTACAATGCGGGATGTTAGATATTTTTACGGTACGGTTTTAAGGTATTAAATATGATTTAAATGCAAACTTCGTTCTCATGCTCATGATAACCATTAACATTTTTTGACAGCTGGACCTTACTCGACAGTGGCGCCAACTGGTGAGCACAAAAAGGATAGCCGTCATTAAAACTAAACGCAAAGGCGTTCGTTTGTGTTTTGTTTCGATAAAACTTATAATAGGTAGTGATAGGCCAAAATTCCTCTTAAAAACACTTTTTTTAAACGAGCAGTAGAGTTGACCAGTGTTATAGATGCAATATCAATTACTTCCCAAATTTATCGACACTGCAGCTGTCAGAGCACATTCCTGTCGAATTTTGTGTATAATTTATTAGGATCGGCGATCGGCTTAAGACTAAGCCTATTATAGGCTTATCCGGCAGTATGCTAAGTGAGCGTTTGAGACGTAATACAAGTATTTAAAACAGTATACGGACTCAATTCTTCTTTGTCTTAAGCCCGCAACTGTGGATATTGAAACTAGTAGTACGCCGTCCGCTTTCTTTTTTTTGGCGTAAATAATTAGTTTGCGAAAGTAACTGCCATGTGACCTTCCCATTTGTACTTAAAACTAACAACCTAGTTATACAAAAACTATGCAATAGCCATCATTTCGACGCGTGGCACCGACTTCGCAAAGTGCCAACGCACGCGTATGTCCAATAACGCAAAACTCCAATTTGGCGAAGTACTAACTTTGTAAAATGACAAACTCGCAAGACACCAACTTCGCTAGTTACCAAAACTGTAACACGCAAAGCACCAACTTCGCTAATTACCAATACTGTAATACGCAAAGTACCAACTTCGCTAATTACCAAAGCTGTAACACGCAAAGTACCATCTTACATATTTGTATGCCGAATGATTAATTGCCAAAGCAAGTTTGCGATTTACATACAATCAACGCCCAAGACAATACTTTTCGCCTTAATAGAAAAAAAGATGGTTCAATTGCGTAAAAACAATTTAAGCATAAAACTAACGATTCAGTTCACGTTGTTAAGTGTCTTAGAGTGGCAGGAGCAATATCACACTCCGAAATACAATACAACTCAATACGCTGCAATATTACTCGCTGGACAGATTGCCCTTTTTTCAACAGTGTCTTTACCTTGAGTTTGCATGACCGTACGCGCTAGGTACTACTAAACGATTTAGAATGCCGATTCTTAGTTTTATTGCGTAACCGCCAGAGGCGCTGTACTTTTGCCCATACAATTTTTTACGTAGTCGCTAGCTGGTACGGTAAACTCATGGTAAAGGCACAGGTTTCCAAGTTAAAATACTGTCTTCGATATGATTGTGTGAGTAAGCTAGGCAAGTATTGAGAGACTTAAGCCTACACAAAGTTTGTAGGTATTTATGTGTAGTTAACCTTTAAACGCCTAACCCTTACGACACAAGATTGACAGGTATTAAAAATAATACAAATATTTACTTTATTAGTGGTAGGGTAAACGCTATATACATGGCTGATGGCTGAGATACGCGTCATACTCGTGATCGGGTGCTGTTTGTGGAGTCCGGTCTGTTCATGCTTGCTAGGACATAGTGAGTACGTTAATACTAGTGTCTTTTTATAAGGGATTGACGAGAGACATCATCTTGTTGTGGATTCGTTTTTATTATCAGTGACTTAGAGACCATATAAATCTCTAACAATATTAAATTAATATTAATTTTGACGCTCGGAGACCATGTACATCTCTGGGATATTATATTAATTTCATTATACTCCTTGTTTAATCTTGAGACATACATCTGTAACTTTACTGATGTTGTAATATTTGTAATAGATAACTTTGCGAGTTTATCTTCACTGTATGACATTAATTTTGTTATAATTGTAAACTCAGAATTACGATTCTTATTGAACTTTAAATTAATATTTTGACATGAAGAATGTATTACCTATTATAATCAGACTTTCTTAAATTGTAAATTAATATTTTGACATGTGAAAGTACCCTTGTGGACTATTTGCAGAATAAATGTTTGACTTTTTAGATTTTATGTTTTTTGATATAACTAGCTTTTGACAGCGACTTCGATCGCGAAGTTGTCTTAAGCCTTCGTCTCCCGGCGAAAAAAATAAAAAATAATAAAAAATAGCATTCTTTTGATCCCGTCCGATCCCAGGGATCGGTAGACGACGCATTATCGTATCTCCATACAAACTTTCGCCATCATTTGACACATTACTAAATAATTTCCGGGATATAAGTTATCCTATGACAAGTCTCGCATCTGTTTTCTTTTCATTAGGATTTGGCCGTTACAACAACTCAAATGGAACTTGTTTGTTTTAGTGTTGCCATACAATATAAACATTTGAGCTGTGTTATTAAGAGCGGTCGTGTCGTCACCCATTATATATTAATTAGGTTAAGACTAGTATATATATATTTTTTGGTTGTCCTGAAAATCAGCGTCACGACTAGTGACCGACCGAAACATGTTATTTTGCCGAAACCGAAACCGAAACCGAAGGTTCGGTTTCATTGTAGTTTCGGCCGAAACCGAAACCGAAACCGAACCTTTTATAAAAAAAAAAGTCCTTAAAAAGTCGAAAAAATGTTAGTAAGTTTTTTTCTAAAATTAATATCTCGCCGACCTATAATTACAGGTTTCTACTTTCAAAGATTTATCACAATGAAATTTCAGCACAATTACAGAGGTTCTGTTTGAAAATTTAACTACCCTATAAATAAAGTGAAAAAAATACATTATTTGTAACACAAAGTTAGCGATTTTTTAATGGTGGTATAAAATAAGTCGGCCGGCGGAGTCAGGCGAGCGACGCCGTATTGCCAGCCGTGCCGAGCGCGCCCGACGTTAGCCGAGCGCGACCCGAAGGTACGATGTTGTAAGTTTCGGCGCGGCCGAAAGCACAGTGTGGGATTTGCCTTAAATTGTGATCACCACCATTTTTGATTGCATTATGTTCAGTTTATCGAATTATGGCATACAATGAAACTTCTGCAGTTCTATCTACCATACTTTTCGAAAAATAAAATAAATCGAGAAATAGCCATAGAAAGTCATAGAAACAAGAAAATCATAAATTCTCACTTGTCGCTTATTTATTTCTAATTAATCTAAAGCATGTTTATTAGGTTAATAATAAACTACCTATTACATTCCACAAATGTCGAAAATAACGTTTGTAGGCGACACCAAAACTTGTTTTTTCAAAAACAGTTTTTATTTTTTTACTCTGAAACCACTTAAAAGGGGTGCCTGAAATTTTTATTTAACTTTTGTTTATAGATAGACCTAACAACAAAAAAAAAATTAAATGAATATCGCGAAGGACATCAGAGTTACAATTCTTTAAATATTTCGTGTTAGGGTTGTCACTAACTCCGTACTAAGATTTGTAAGTAAATAATCATTAACATGAAACTATTTACTGAAATTATTTCAAAACAATTACAACTTACGGACGTAAATTAACTAACTTTGACACAACACGAAATAAATTGTAGTGATTTGCCTAAATACCTCAAGCCACCCCACCATGCTGTTTTTAAATTTGACCAATCCGGGCGAGCGCGTAAAGCGGGGCAATTTAGCGCAAAAATTTGAGATGCGCGTATAGCGAATCCGTGTAAAGCGAGGTCGCGTAAACCGGGGTATAGTTGTACAGTACTGAGACTGCAAGAATGTTATATTATGAGTAAATTAAAAAAACATTACCTCTACTACAGCAGAATGGTCAGCATACTTGTTTTGCTTATCGGTACCTACAGACTCAAAGGCGTAAACGTCACATTAAGTTATGACTTTTACTTCATTTGAGCCTGTAGGTCTCGGTATCTCCTATGATGAAGGATATTATGTGGTATTGGGAAGGGGTCCGCCCTCGTCAAGCTTTTGCTAAAACCCACTACCTATACATAATATCTGGAGGAGCGGGGGTGAGGCGTCATGGAGCCGTTAAAGACCCATGGCGCTGCTTTGCCTCAGCAGGAGCTGACCCGTTCTGCTGGGGGATGTCCTTCCGGGCCTCGACCGGGGGACTTAATGCGAGAGGGACAAGAGGGCGCCAACCCTCTTGTTGGTCAGCGAGTGGCAAATGAAGATGATCTTCAACCTCCGGGAGCGTCTTCATCAATGCTAGGAGATGTTAATCAACGGAAGGCAACGCAACTGGAAATATTTGAGCTACTGATCGCTACTGCTAAATCATACAGTGCACAAATCAGACCCACAGATTTAGACGTTACAGAAAGAGTTCAAGTCATACTTGATTTCCTATATCCTAATAGGCCATCTAATATCGCTGATATTAACGACAAAGCAATCACACTATACATCACAAAATTCACTCATAAGTGTGAAACTCTTTATTTAAAATGCCGTAGCGATATGGCTCGGTTTAGCAAAAAACATCATACGTGGCTTTCAGCACCATTTCAAGTCTCGTCAGTTTTTACTATTTACTAAGTGAAAAGTATAGAACCCTCCAAGTGCGAGTACAACTCGCAGTTAACTGATTTTTCATAAAATAACCTTAGTTTTTTGAGTTTAGCCGAGTTTGTTACGTACTAAAATAACCGAAATTATAAACCTTGGATTCCTTAAATGTGACACCCCTATTCCCATAGAAACATCTCAAAAACTTAGAAATGCTATAACTCTGATGTCCTTCGAGGTAAACAGTTGAAATTTTCAGAACATATAGGTATATTTATGTCAAATCCTATAATGAAACAATAAGGTACCCCAATTGATTAGTAATTATTTTATAAAAAAAAATGTAAAAAAAATATTATACGTCCTAGCGGTTTTATTATTAACGGTACATTATTGTAATTGATACTAGTAATATATTATATTTCCTGAAATGTAATACAAAAGAAACCATGTCATTACTGACGTTACTTTAGGAAATAAAATTCCAAACACTTTTAGATGACGTCATGAACCGCGCCTTTAAAAAATTGTATCTTGAAAACTATTAGTAGTAATCAACTGGGAGTTTGATTGAAGGGTTTATAAAGTATCAGAGCATTAAAATAAAATATAAAATAGGGGTGCACAAAACTGATGGCAAATCCCACACTGTGGAAAGGTTCGGCCGTTTTTGGCCGAAACCGAAACTCGGGCCGAAACTTGATTTTTTGGCCGAAACTGGCCGAAACCGAAACCGAAACCGAAATTTCGGTCGGACACTAGTCACGACACATCAGTCGCGGCACATGCTGAGCGACAACCTTTTTGGTGTATACCCACTTCTAATTTGTAATATCTTCTTTTTATCTGTATGTACACCAAATAAACGTTTTTTCTTTCTTTCTTTCTTTCTTTCTTTCTATGTCCATGCCACGTTTAAATCCATTCAGGTAACAAACACAGGTTACTTGCGCATGCATAGTATTAAGTATGTATAGGTTGACATTAACACCTGAAGTTCATGTTCTCATTCATTATACCTTGATTTTTTTTAGTATTAGACAGAATAATAAATAAATAAATAAATATTTGTGGTCAATCTTACACAAATCAACCTGGTCCCAAACTAAGCAAAGCTTGTACTATTGGGTACTAGGCGACGATATACATACTTATATAGATAAATATATACTTAAATACATAGAAAACATCCAAGACTTACAAAAAATATTCGTGTTCATCACACAAATAAATGCCGTGACCGGGATTCGAACTCGGGACCTCCAGCTTCGAAGGCAGGGTCACTACCAACTAGGCTAAAGCGGTCGTCAAGAGGGGAGAGTTCTCTGTCATTCTTTCCAATAAACTCTTAATTTCAGCCCCTAAAATCGAATTTTGGCTTGACGTCAGGTGAGACGCATAGGTTAAAAGGTTGGGAACCTCTGCGCTATACCCTTTCGTTGCTGGCCTAATATAAAACTATAAAATTAATGATCTGCCTTATAAGTCGGTTGAGAAATCAACACAGTCCAGTATACAGCTTAATATCACAGTACGAAAAGCTTTCAAAAGACAATGGCCACATTAATTAAAAAGGCAAAAGCTCTGGGCGTGATAAGTGATGCTTTTAGAGGTTCATCGGTGCGCAAATAAAAGCTCAAGGTTTATGAAGGGAAGAATAGCTTTGTAAACAACGGTTAGTGCTTGAACGGGAAAGCGAGATTTACGCTTGGATTCACCATTTTAGGATGTGCAACTAACGGGTATTTTTTTATTATACAAAGAGCGTTCGTGGTCCAGACTTGGCTTAACTGGACTGGTGGCTGGGACTGGTTTGTATGGCGAGTCCCGAAAATCCCGGTATTTATTTTGATATCAAACTTCACCAACATATTTAGATGGCTGAGTGTTTCTTTCGCCAACAAAATGTGATGCAGTTTGGCGAAGTTATAGTGTAAACGAATGTAAACTTTTTTTGTAAGAAATTAAAAAAAAAACCATATATCGAACCCACAAGGCCTTCTTTCTATAATAACTTCTCTTAAATGTGGTGAAATTGGTCAATTTAGCCATGCGATAATTAACCTAGTATAGACGCTTGTATGGTCGGATTTTATTGCTCAAATTTAGTGTTTTGAGTGTGCGTGCGTGTGTTTTAGTGCAGGTGCGTAGTAATGAGAGAATGCTTTGCAAGTGTGCGTAGTTTGTTTATATGTGTGTTACCTCGTGCCCCCCAAAATTTGGAGAAATTTAATTTTGTTGGGAAAAATGCGCTGAAGGCGTCTCTTGTCTTGGTCCAAAGACACCGCAGAAAAAAATATTTCACACTTTTTTTTATTGCGAATGGGTTTTCCATTTAGCCAACATCTAGACAAAGGCTAAAGACAGACTAACTACTATTAAGTACCAGTCTTATCTTATCGTATCTTATTTAGATGAAGGCTCTTGCGGATGCACTTCGAGCCAGTGGGATCTTGTGCAATTACCCCCTCCTTTATGCCTACTCCAAACTGCTCTCCAGCATTTCCACAAACCATTTAGTACCAGTGCTCGACACCTTAGTGCAAAATAGATGACACCTAATCACGTCTGTCATCATGGCATAAGATTGAAAGTGGCATGAAACAAGTTAGTGTCGAGTATAGGGACGTTTACCTTATTTGGCATAGCCTAATATTGCTACCAACAGGCGGTCTCAAAATTAAAAAGATAAGTTTTTTAATTTCCAAGTAACACGATATTTCTTTAAACTAACTGGCTGATATCAAATTCCACGATCAACTTTTAAAAAAAACCTTTCTCCAAAATTATAAAAGACAATGATTTATATTTCCTTTGATGATATAAATATGATATAACGAAGATTAATGCACGGAAGTGCAAGGCATTAACCTCCTTATTCATAAAAAATAATAAATTCCCGTGAACTAAAATATGTTTTGTCCCTTTCTGACAAACACAAATGTCAATATGACAGATAACGACAAACGAATATTAAAGACATTTTGGCTAAAACGGGTGAATGCCATGATGGGCGTTTATGAATAAGGCCCTAAAATATTATGCATAAAATATTGTCTGCGTATTGTTGATACAGTAAAACACAAAGTAGTTAAATTGAACTCCCCTCCAATAGGTTTTCGCTCACGGCTGCCGTAAGCATATAGGTGCAATACACAAAACCTCACACTCGTGTACCACCGCGTGCGGTATGCGAGGTTAAGCAACGTTGGCCTTGGTCAGTTATTGGATGGGTGACCGCTTTGAGTGGTTATTAACTGAGCGCTCCCGTGTTTTGGAAGGCACGTTAAGCCGTTAATCCCGGCTGCTGTCTATGATAGCAGTCGTTAAGTCAAGTTAGAGGCCTTCGGGCGGCTTGAGCACTTCTAACAGTCAAAGTTGCCAACTCACTTGACAAGCCTAATTCCAATAAGGTTTGGTTTCCCCTCGGGTTGGAAGGTCAGATGGCGGTCGCTTCCGTAAAAACTAGTGCCTACGCCCAATCTTCGGATTAGGTAGCGGACCCCGAACATCCTTTAGGATGCAACTGTACTGGCATAACGCTAGGAGGATGATGATTTGTCTAAAAACCCATGTCATCCGCAAGCATATTAATAATTTTAAAGAAATTTAGTCCTTACAGTCCCCTAAAATCAATACCCAACATAAAATAACTATTATAATCATTCATATTTAAACTACAATATTACTATAAAATAAAATTACATATTCCATCTGCCACCGGGTCCAATACTAAACGTAGGTACTTAGGTGCTCTCATTTTCGACCCAATCTAACAAATTCACTAAAATCAACCTTATTCCAATCGATTAAAGTACAGATTGTTAAGGACGATCTTAGGAGAAATATTGTACTGGGATAACGCTAGGAATGATGATGATGATGACACAAAAACTCACACATTGAATCAATGTCTACTAGGATATGGTATTCATTTTAAAATAGGCTTTTTATACCACGTCAGTGACCATTTTTAAATTCTTGTTAAGCGTATGCATCCGCTGACATAATTATAATATGGCCTGCGGCGATAGATGTTACACTTTGATTGAAAATTAAGCGTATGTTCTGGTGGTAAGCAGTCCTCGGAGATGGACGCTTGCAACTCCAGGGTTGTCACATGTGCGATGCTGACTCCTAATAAATTGTACACTATTCATATTCATATTCATTTATTCATTGCTTTGTGTGTACAAATAAGGTGTTAAACATAATACATAGGTATCAACACAACCCTGTGAGGGCATTGCAATTTAATATAGTAATTTATTAGATTGACATTAAATATTGATTACACAACAAAAAAGATCACAGTAAAAAAATAAAATTTGTAAAAAAAAACGAAAAAATCAGTTATAATAATTAAAAATTTATAATAGTTAATAAATAATAATCATGTACATTGATTGATAATAATTAATTAATAATAATAGTAATTCATTTATAAAAATAACATTTAATTCATAATTATCATTATTTGCTATGATGAAGAATAGTAGAATAATAATAATTTATTTGAATTGCGACTTCCTAATAGTAATTATTATTGCGATTTAAATATTCATACACTGTATAATAAACTAAACACTCTTGAAGAACCACATACTGTAGTCTTTCGGGAAAACCTCGATAGGGAGCTGATTCTACAAGCGAAGCGTCCGAGGGACGAAATTCCTCTAAACCTCTGATTCCTTTTACTAATATTTTTTTATACCACGCCGATGGCAAACAAGCGTACGGCCCGCCTGGTGGTAAGTTGTCACCGTAGCCTATGGACGCTTGCAACTCCTGGGGTGTCACATGCGCATTGCCGACCCTTTAAAAAACTATACACTCCTTTCTTGAAGAACCCCATACTGTAGTCCCTCGGGAAAACCTCGGCAGGGAGCTCATTCCACAACCGGAGCGCCCGTGGGCGTATGTTTGTATAACTACATATTTTAGAGATCGCTTGTATATACCAGTGCCTTTACCATGAGTTTACATGACCATACTCGCTAGCGTAAAAATTCTATGGGCAAAAGTACAGCGCCTCTGGCGGTTACGCAATAGAACTAAGAATCGGCATACTAAATCGTTTACGCAGTCGCTAAGTGAGTACGGTCATGGAAACTCATGGTAAAGGCACTGCTATCAACGATTGGCGAACAATTTTTGAAAATCGAATTTTACTAGAAGCGACTTGTCCGGTAGAAAAATCCCACTTTTGAATTTTCCGTTCGTATTTTTCCCCGGAGAATAAAATAAACTTAAGACTAGTTTTTTAAACAGTTATAATAGTTTTACCAAGGCGTGAGTATGACATACCGCCATGTCAGCTAAAAACTAATGATAGCTTGCGCAATAGCGCGTGGGTTGTACGTAATGCATCACAGAATTAAAAGGGTATATTTATCAAATCTGATATTTCTACCCCGGAAATAAGGTTCAATATTGTACTATGATTTTCACAATCACAATAAGGAGTAATGACAATTATTAAAATAAACCTTAAGTATGAACAGTAAGGTTCAAATTTGTAGTTCAGATCCATCGGTCTTTTATCTGGAACCCAATTTACAACGATTGGACAATGATCGAAGATAAGTTATGTATTTTTTTCTTATATTCTTGTAGTCTGGTAAGTTATTGGCAGTGTCCGATTTGTTTGCTGTGGGTGGTTATCTACGTAGACATAAATAGTGATATTTGTTATATATTGCGCTTGGTCAGTTGGCAATCTTGTCAATCTAACACAGTATAACGTGAAAAACTAAACTTATTATTTGTATTATTTTTTATTTATTGTTCAGAACACATACAGTCATACATAAAAAGATACAAATATGTATAAAAACAGACCTGGAGCTTCATTAAATATAAACATTAAGCAAAAGTATACAAAAGCGTTTTAGCAAATAGGAAAGTAAACACACTAAGTATTTTTTTATGAATAACAATTTGGATCTCGCACGTTCCTATAAAAAAAATGTTTACATATGCACGTTTATTTATTATCTTTGTATATATGGATTATCACAACGGAGCGCTCGTGGCCCAGCGGCGCCAGCGTACCACGTGCGGTATGCAAGGTTAAGCCACGTATTGTCGCAAAAAAAACACACAATCAGCAATACAGAAAAAAAAACATGGTTACATTTCGAAGTTACAATTTAGATTATCAACAATGGTGCGACAATAGGCTCGGGCTCAGCGTGTGCTGCGAGCGCGAGCCTAAGCCTTTACCATGAGTTTACATGACAGTACCTACTCGCTAGCGACTGCGTAAAAATTTGTATGAGCAAAAGCACAGCGCCTCTGGCGGTTACGCAGTAGAACTAAGAATTGGCATACTAAATCGTTTACGCAGTCGCTAGCGAGTACGGTCATGCAAACTCATGGTAAAGACACTGGTCGGCTGGCTGTACAGCGCTGTTTTTCAGCCCGCACCTACTTCACAGCTCAACACAAAAAAATAATAATATTAGGTATCCAGGGGAACATTCGCTTAGATTTAAGTATATTTATATTCCAATTTCATGCTCGTGAAGTTGATCACTCAGTGTATAAAAAAAATTACTTCAGTCCTTTTAGGTTGCTATGAAAAAGGTGTAACACCTACCTAATATTCATAATATTAAATATGAAAGACATACATCAATATTTACTACTGCCCCAAGCTAACGAACTTTTACAAAATATCCTAATTTGGCATGATTAACTCGGGGCAGCAAGACATTTTTTTTTTAATACATCGAGTGATCCACCCTACTGGTTACCCAACGGGTTTAGAAGGTCAGATAGCAGTCGCTCCCATAAAAACTAGTGCCTATTACGACAATTTTATACAGTTTTTGGGAAATTGTATAAAATTCTACAATAAAATTCCAAGACATATTACTGAACTTACGGATTTTAAATTTAAGTCTGTCGTGAAACAGACACTTATTTCAAAAGCTTATTATAAGATTATATCTTGGATAGGGATGTTTGGCAGTGATAGCGTCCCGCACAAGTAATCTGACACAGAAATATTTTGTCCTTAATATTAAAAAATATGTATGTATGTTTATATTGTAGCATTTTAATTCTGTAGTATTATGATACTGTAATTTTATATACATTTTATATTGTTTTGAAAAAATTACACCTCGCCGAGTTTCTTACGCCGGTTCTTCTCGAGGCAGAGGTTTATTTTATGAAGGTGGTAGTTTTTTGACATTCATAAGTGCATGTAACATGCCTAAATTGAAGAATAAATGATTTCATTTCATTTCAAATCTTAGGATTAGGTAGCGGAACCCCGGCATCCTTCCGTATGCGACTGTACTGCGATAACGCTAGGAGAATAATGACCTTTATTGCCTTAAAATAACTGAAGGCTCATTTAAGCGATTATAAAAAAAAACATCTATTTTAGTGCCCGAAATAGAGCAGGAAGCGCCATACAAATTGGCCCATTAATTAAAGAAAATTAGCTGACTTTAAGAGGCCTTATAAGTTTTAAAATGTTTCGATTTCAAATTATGACAAAAGTGGTGATAATACCTAAAGTGATTAAAATAAAAATAAAATAAAAATAAAATGCATTTATTTCGGACAACATGGTAAATGATCCATATAATTGTAAGTAGAAAGACTTAAATAATTATGTTAGTTCTTAAGCTTAAATGTAGGGAGGACCAGTGCCTCAGTAGGCCACTGTCCCACCTATCCGCCACAACGCTCAGGAGGCCGTGGCGGCTGGCGCGCACCCTGCGCAGCGTCGCGGCGCAGCGCTTGCGCAGCGTCGCGTGGAAACCGTCCACGTGCGCGTCCGCGAACATGCCGGACGCGCTGCAGCGTCGCGGCAGCCGCAACAGCACCCTGAAGGCGTTGTTGTACTGTACACGCATCGAGTTCATGGCTCGCTGCGTGTACTTAGTCCACAGGCTGCAGGTGTACAGCGAAGTACAATATGCTCTAAATAATGTTATTTTAACTTGTGCCGTACACCTACTAAACCTGCGGGCTATCATATTGGCCCTGACGGCCAGAGCCCTCCGCTCGCGTTCGATATCATAATCATCACAACAGTCTTCGGTGATCAAGTGTCCCAGATATTTAAATGAATAAACCCTCCTAAGTTCCTCACCATTTAAACGAACGGGCGGAACATGAGACGGGCACTTGGTCCCCGCCTTAAAAATCATAAACTCGCTCTTTTTAACGTTATACTGCAAGTTATGTTTTAGGGCATAAGACTCGCATTTTTCAATGAGTATTCTTATACCTCCAATCGACGGGCTCAGCAGTACCATATCGTCAGCATAGCTGATATTATTAAAACAAACCCTATCAATATGACAACCGACATGTGTACTGCTGAGCTCACCGATCAGCGCATCCATATAGAGATTGAACAGTTTGGGGGAGGTCACTCCCCCCTGCCTTACCCCGCACTCCAAACCATACTCGTCCGACAGCGCGTCACCCCAGCGGACACTATTTCGCTGGCCTGCATACCAGCACCTAAATATGCGTGTGAGTTCTCTAGGAAATTTGACTTCGTCTAGCTTTTTCCATAGTAGATCGTAATTCACCAGATCGAAGGCTTTAGAAAGATCTAAAAAACACGCATAAATAGGTGTTTTCCTGCGAGTATAATATTCAACGGCTTGCTTCAGGCAAACAATAGCACTTTCGGTAGATAAGTTAGCGCGGAAGCCAAACTGTGCGTCATGTAATTTTAGGTATTTGTCTAGTTGTACGCTGAGCAAGCCGTCGAGTACCCTCGCTACAATTGTTGCCAGTGAAATAGGCCTATAATTAGCTCCGTTCGAAATGTCACCTGTTTTATTCTTGACAATAGGAATCACAATGGTTTTTGTCATGAGAACAGGTAGGTACGAATGACGTATACATAAATTAAAGAACATCGCCAATACTCGTGGTAGGTGGGGGCCGGCAAACTGCAGGTGCTCGATACTCAGATGGTCGTGCCCAGGGGACTTTCCACGTTTCATATTCTTGATCATCTTCCGAACATCAGCAACGCTAAAACGAGTTTGCATATCACCATCGAGCACCTGCTGCCACCCGGCACCACCGACCCGGGTAACGGAAGGTTTCGTATTAAACTGTCCCATGAACATGTTAGCAATGCCCTTAGAATCCGATACACCATCCACGCTAACAGAAAGGCCAGATCTAGTCTCCAACTTTTTTGTGATTTTCCAAAAATTTCGAAAATCGTTATTTTTATGGTGTGTGGCCAGTAGGTCCATTTTAATTTGTTCTTGATGTCGTTGAACCCATCTAAGTCTGGATTTAAATATTTTGCGACTGTCACACATAGCTTCGTATATTGACCCACCTGTGGGTTTACCATATAAAATCCAATCTTGGAATCTAGCCCTGGCCTCCCTATGAGCGTCGCTTACATGTTTATTCCATCCAATAACCCTCTTTTTTGCATTACCACAACTGGCCGTGGGGGCCTTGCTGTATAAAGAAGCCTCACAAAGCGAGGATATTATATTGAGGTACATGATGTCGAGTATCTCGCAATGATTAGAGTTATCTACACAGCACCCACCACAACAGGCCGTAAATTCAGGTGGAAAGTCGATAGTTTTTAATAATTCAGTACATTTATTGGTATACATTTCTATTTCCTGATCTGTTCTTTCTCCCCAGACTACTTGTTTTACATTAGATTTAACATTTATATAATTACTACACAAGATCTTAGGTTTAATCAAGTCTAGATTACATCTAATTAAAAGGGGGTAGTGATCAGAACAGTATACGTCGTAAAGAATGTCAACATCAGTAACCGTGTCATACCCGGCTGATGTGGTTATACAATGATCCAGCCATCGCTTAGATCCGTGTGATTCACTTAAGTACGTATAAGCGCCAGAGTCCGCGCCTAATCTAACAATATCTACACAAATCCAACACTGATCTGAACAGAAACTAATTAATTCATTATAAAACAACTCTGAGGGATGCGCGTTAAAGTCACCTAATATATAAACATTTTCAACGCAACTTTCCTTGATTATAGCGTCCATTTCACTCATCAATTCTACGAAAACTGGCAAGTTATCTATATCATTAATTGGCATGTATACACTGAAGACGATTAAACACTTGTCACCCGACGTTACTTTAATCGCACTAATTCTAGGATTGTCGCACTGAATAACGGAGGTAGACGGAAACAGCTTCTTACGCCACAGAAGCGCAGTCCCACCGTATGGTCTCCCCCGCAACACTCCCGTTGACGTGTCAACCGCCGAGGTCCCGGTACAGGCAAACTCATCACTTATGGTGCTTAAATATCCTAAGTCATGTGGGAGAAGCCATGTTTCCTGTAAGGCTATTATATCAGCAGAACTACATAATCGCTCAACATCATAAATAGATCGTTTAACGCTTCGACAATTAAATGAACACAGAGTAATTTCCCTTATAGTCATTCCTTGTTATAAAATTGTTAAAACATTGTCGTAGCACACGAAGCGCTCGTAGCCCCCGTCGTAGCACTCGTAGCCATGCTAAGCGCGCTCGACGAGTTATCTTTGTTTACCTCGCGTTTGAAGCGAGGTGTTATAAAACGGCGAAATATTATACCGCTTGGCCACAATGACTCGTCCAAAAACATATTCGCTTTGTTCCTGGAAACAAAGAATTTATATGCGTTATGCTCGTTGTCCTCGTCTTTCATAGTAATTTGATAAAGCCTTATATTTTCACGGGTTTGTTCCCGAATATAGTCGATGATGTCCGATTTCGATGTCTCCTTGTGTACGTTTGTTATAAAAATAGGTACCTTTGGATCAGCTGCTTTAAAGTTGCACTTGATTTCGGCCTTGCCCACTTTGCCGACGCGACGGTTTTTCGACGCCCGTTTTGATGGCTTCTCGACTTTCTTCCATTCTCCGTCCTTAGCTACATCTGCGAAACTCATGGTGCCTTTCTCACTCACTACACTTTGTAAAACGTTGTTTACATGTGCGTCAGGGACGTTAGGAACGTTAGACGGCTGTTCCATTGGGTTAGGTTTAGATTTAAACGACTGTCCGTTATAACGGTTACCGGCGCACTTTAATTGCTCACTCGGCGGCTGCTTATTTGCAATGACAGGCGACGGCGGGGGTGAGGAACGCGGTGCAGGGACCGGCGCATGCGCATTGGTGCTGCTGCAATCATCGCTAGCGCAGTTCGGCTTCCCGGTCGGTTCTCGCGTAGGCGAGTGTGATGGCGAGCGGCTACATTCACGCGGGTTCGAATGAGACAGTACTGTCTTGTTGTGTTCGTCAGCATCACTTGTTCTGGATACGTCAAGATTAGATAACAATCCAATTGGTCCGCTGTTCAAATATGCTCCACGTTTAACGTTTACATTCAAGTATGACTGACTAACGTTTCGATAAAATGGATCGTTAGCACCGGTGGTATTACGACACCCAATAACGCTTTTTTCCAGAGTTTCAAATTGCTCCATTGTGACGTACCGTGACTTAATAGCTTGCAGTTCATTTTTCAACACCACAATGTCCTTTAGGAGCGACGTTAGGTCCACGGAGTCGAAATCTATCGGCGGCAACTTGTGCAAATCCCTGGCCACAAACACTGGAAACTTGTCAGGTTCCGTAACCCGCGCCAGATCAATTATGTCTTCGATATCACGATGTTGCTTCCCGTCCTTTCTTCGTGCGATTTTTCTTTTTCGTGCTGGGACGGATAGAAAAAGCAAGTCCTTAGCTTTTTTAATATCCTCCGCTGAGAAGAAAGCCAGACAAATTCTGCCCATGCTCTCATCGTCCATAAGATGTAACTTATTAACCACAAAAGCTAATAATTCGTTCACCACAATATTACAACTACTACATTTCAAAGTAGCGGCCATGACGCGAGTACACAGCGACTAGCTATCTGCAACACGTCCGTACGTACGAGTGTGCGCGCGTAACTGAAAGCGTGATTAAAGGATACGATGATTTTATTAAAGTTTTAAATTGTAACATAACCATTTTTTGAGTTACAATAAACTCGTAGAAAGTCGTCTGTAGTAGAATTTAAGCGGAAAAAATAAGTTTAAGAGAGGTAGGGCACAGCAGAATGTCATCTTGCTCGAATTTGGAGCAGCCCAACTGGGGAAGTACCTCCGCCTTGCAGAAGACCACAGCCATAATAACATTATCTACTATACATGTATGTAGTGTTGGGTTCCTGGAGGTGAGCAAGGTTACCAGAGCTCCCGAGGATGCACTGTGTTGAGGGCGAAGGACCTAAATTTATCCCTTCTGCTGTCAACACAGTGCATCCTCAAATTTTATTAAGGGTCGGCAACGCGCACGTGACTCCTTTGAAGTTGCGGGCGTCTATAGGCTGCGGTGGCCGCTTGCCATCAGGTGGACCGTAAGCTTGTTTACCACCGGCGTTGTATAAAAAAAGTTTTTATTTTGATGATGGTCGATTTGGAGTGATGTTTGAAACGATATTTCTTAACGAAAAATCCAAAAAATCCACTTAAAGTTTATGACATAAGGCCGCAATAGACCTGTTCTAGATAGTAACATTGAGAAAATGTCAAGATACGTGTCAATTCAAACAGAAAATGGCGTAAATAGATGAGCGTTTTTTAACTGATAAGGACCCTTAAAACAGTTTCTTTCAGGTGCCACTGAAACTCTGTAATCGTTTGCATCGTGGCAGTTTCAGCGCCCGTCAAAAGTCGTAAAAACGAAGTAAACTGGCCAATAGGAGAGTTTCCAATCGAATCTATGTAGACGAATTGAAAAGGCTGTATCTTGCTGTTGCCCAGACAAAACAGCATGTTCATTCCAATAGGCATGTTGACTAGGGACCGATACCGGTAAATAAAGTGAATAAATAAATAAATATTAGAGGACAATCTTACACAAATCGAACTAGCCCCACAGTAAGCTCAAGAAGGCTTGTGTTATGGGTACTAGACGACGATATATTTAATAGATATAAATACTTAAATACATAGAAAATATCCAAGACTCAGAAACAAATATTCATGCTCATCACACAAATATTTGCCCTGATCGAGATTCGAACCCAGGACCGTCAGCTTCACAGGCAGGTGCACTACCCACTAGGCTAAACCGGTCGTCCGGTACCGGTATTTTTAAAAAACTCTGAATTAGCCCAATATTTTGGATTATTTTTTGCTCTTTACGTAGGGCTGAATCATGTATTTAGCTAACAACGTCGTATTATTAGATTGTCCCATTAAAAACGAAATAATGAACCGGTTACCGTAATAATACCGGTATTTTTCGCCACTGGTCAGTGAAGGCTAAGCGCAGGAAGACCTCCGGCACCGGCCGCATGCGTCACCTCAAGATCGTCAGGAGGCGTTTCCGCAATGGCTTCAAGGAGGGCAAGCCCACCCCCAAGAAAGCTGTAGCCTCCTCGTATACACTGCTTAGATTTACTGCTAAACATGATACAATACAAATAGGTATGGCAATCCGGTACATCGGTTAGTAGTGTGAGTGAAGCGACCGTACGTCATCAGCCAGCATCAGCCTATCAATCGTATGCGGACGTAATTGTGAGTGTGTCGTCGATAGTCACATAGGGTCAGACCTTGTTTTCTTAACCACGGCCGGCAATTATAGGCGTCTTGTTCTAGCAAGGAATTAAGAGAAGACTGCCATATGTGCGGGCATTAGTTCTACTAGTGAATCAGTTTACTTTTTTTATACAACGCTGGTGGCAAACAAGCGTACGGTCCACTTGATGGTAAGCGGCCACCGCAGTCTATAGACGTCCGCAACTTCAAAGGAACGCGTTGCCGAACCTTTATAAAATTTGAGGACGCATTGTGTTGACAGCAGACTACTACTACTACTACTACCCTACTACTACTACTACTACTACTACTACTACTACTTACTACTACTACTACTACCCTACTGCTACTGTACTAGACTGATAGCGTATTGCACGATAGCGTCTGTCAAGTTTGTAACTCATGGTACCGATTTTCTACGGTAACAGCTACTTGACAGCTATAGAACGTCAGTCGCGCGTTCAATTTTCGATAGGTAATTTACCGTAGAACTCATACTGCCGATCCTTAGTCCTATGAGTGACCGCCAGAGGCGCTGTACTTTTGTACATATAAATCGTTTACGCAGTCGCGAGCGAGTACGGTCATTGTAAACTCATGGTAGTGCTACTGTGTACAAGTGCGACAGAGATATATTATTTCATTTTCGACTCAGGTAGGCTCTTCAAAATTTTTGTATCGGAAGAACTACAGTTACACATCTATCTTTCAAACGTTACGTAATAGACTAGTTAAATAACGTAGTTACGTAATAAAAAGCAAGAAAGTCTCTACGTTCTAAAATAGTTTGTCCCTCTCTGGCAGTATGGGATCATTGAAAACTTCTCAAAACGACCACCAGGTGTCTGTCGAGTTCGGAATTAGAAGCCGAGCAAACAGTTTTATTGGCACTCTTCTTAAGTTTCCCTCTGAGGGAGACTTGAGAGACAATTCGTAAAGTTTAAAAACGAATTAGTGTTACTTGAAAAAAAAGTTATCGAAAAAAACGATGAAAATTACTGCAAAAAAAGGAAGAAGGTGATGTCAATGAGCCGCCATTCATTTTAGGGTTTCGTACCAAAATGGTAAAAAAGGAACCCTTATGGTTTCACTTTGTCTGTCTGTTAGTCACATCGCTAAATATCTCAAGAACTACTTATGGTATCGATTTGAAATTTGGAACATTTATAAAGAAGAGTAACCGCGATGCATATAACATAGTTTTATTTTCTGTGAAAAATGACAGATAAGAGGTGATTCAAAATTTCAAAGTCTAGTGAATATGGCAAGTGGGTTATCATATGAAAGGGCTTGAGTGACATACACTATTTTTTTATGTCAGACTTGACGTAAAAAAAAAATTTGAGGGAAAATGTAAAAAAAAAATACGGTTCCCCCCTCTTCCTTATCTCCGAAGTTTACCAAAAAATAAGAAATTATTACATAACATTGATACTTGATTGAACTATAGGCATATCTTGTTTTTATTTTTTTTTATCATCAAACAAATTTTTTATACTAAGTTGGTAACTTAATCACCTTTGCATGTATTTTCGTTGTATAAATTCATACATGGTAAGTAGATATCTTCTTTGAAATAAGAAAAAAAAAATCGGTTAACTTCATAAAGAATTATACTTGAAAACCCAACATACATACTAAATTATTCTTTTGCTCAAATTTGTAACAAATTTCGCCGATAGATGGCGTTCAATTTCGACACCATGTTTTTGAGACTTTCCTGAATTAATAGGTTTGGAACCAGTACACATCTGTGTACGGAACCCTCGATGCGCCAGTCGGACTCGCACATAACCGGTTTTTTTTATCCAGACTGTGGTTTTATATGCCGGGTGGGCCCAATTCTGCGCGGTCGGAGAATAAAAAAAAACAAAAAAAAATGAAACATTTATTCTACATGTCAAAATATTAATTTACAATTTAAGAAAGTCTGACTATAATAAGTAATACATTTTTCATGTCAAAATATTAATTTACAGTTCAAGAAGGAATAATAATTTCGAGTTTACAATTATAACAAAATTAATGTCATACAGTGAAGATAAACTTGCAAAGTTTACAACATCAGTAAAGTTAGAGATGTATAAGGTCTCAAGATTAAACAAGGAGTATGATGAAATTAATATAATATCCCAGAGACATGGTCTCTGAGCGTCAAAATTAAGATGAATTTAATATTGTTAGAGATGTATATGGTCTCTAAGTCACTGATAATAAAAACGAATCCACAACAGAATTATGTCTCTCGTCAATCTCGTATAAAAAGACACAATGGCCTGGAGAAATCCAGGAAAACCTCCGACACGACCACGCGGGCGGTCTAAACACGGGAATACTCTAAGAGTTTGCGCTCCAGTGAGTTTGTTTAAGCAGCTTCAACCGAATCTGAGATATGACTGGAATCAAGCTGCTAGGAGTTCTATTAGCCCTTAATAAGGCAGAGGCGATTTAGAAACCACTTGATAATTAACCATTTATGGTAAAGACCGTCACCCTTTTTATTTAATGTTAACAGTATTATACAGCTGATATATCACGCTTTCTTTCCTCATTCTTACTTTTTCGGTTATTATTCAACTGTAGTGTAATTCATGAATCAAAGTATGTGGTCAATATATGCACTATGCCTGTCAAGCGAATCAAGTTTTTAGTACTGTTATCTGACATTTTTCCTGAAATTCACGTGCCTCTAACAGGCAGAGTGCATATAATGACCACATGTTTTATTAATTATTTAGTTTAATTTTGCTCTAAATGTATTTATTCCCCAGGGCTCTACAAACTTGAGAATATATTAAACTTTTACGTAGCATATCTGTATAACTGGGGCCTTATTAAGGGTTAATTAGACATAGACATAGACATAGAAGACATAGACATAGAAATATTTTATTTAACATCACATGGCATGACTTAACAGTAGCATTTACATGTACAAATATCTTAAAATTAAACTTAACATTTTAACATAGGATAATCATACGAACATAATTATGTGATGCTAAAAAGGGGCTTGCCTCAGCATAATGTTGCAGCAAGTTCACTACAACGCTGGTTTTCAGGCAGACCCTGGAATTACAATACATACAACCTAAGGATTTATCACTAATACGGAGAAACGTCGGTGAACCAAAGTTTACACAATGTTTATTCAGTTTGTTTAAGCTCAGCGTGAAGACAGACAGACAGTCACCAGCTGTTGATCCATTCCTCTTGCGCCTGGTTTCTTAAGAACAATAAAATGTAGAACAAAACAATTCTATGAAATATCAGATGAAACGCGGTCATTAAAAGGTTTCCTATGAAATTTAATTTCAAGAAGGAACATCTATTTGATGTTTTCTGTATCAAGAATTTACTATATCGAATATAAAACTAAACAGTTTAACAAACTTATTTTTGTTTCATGAACGTTTATACACACATTTATTGTTTTATATAAAATTGATACCATTTTTCTTCGTAAGTATTTATACGTTTCTCTTGTTACATCTTAAATATCTTAAGAGGACTTAAAATGTTAATACTGGAATACAAACAAAATAAACATTTTTAGCTAAAAATCGATGATTAGGAGTGACGTTTGAAACTATATTTTCCCAATTTACTAATTATGAATAATTAAAAATCCAAAAAATACTTGTAAAATCTACACTGTTAGGACGAAATACCTGTTTCAGTCCTATAAAGGATAGTAACAGAGAGATAATGACGAGAAACTTGTCATAATTGACACAAAAATTAGCCGAAATAACTTATAAGCGCATATATATTTTTTTGTATTTTATTATTATTTGCATCAATAGTTTCCTAATTGCGAAATATTTTAGCAAAATATGCCCAGAACGTACTGAAAATAAACTGATAATTATACTATTTAGATAATTATTAATGATTCGTTGAAATTATATGTATATTTCATATATTATACATACACCAGTACCTTCTATGAATCGTCATGATTAGATTTGTATGCGCTCCCCTAAGGTTGTTTAGAAGAATTCGCTGTTTGTCGATGAGACCGCCTGTTGTTTGCATCTACTACTTATGATTTTATACTGTACTCTGTCCTTAAATTGAAGAGTGCAATAAAGAGCACTTATATTGCATTTTTTATTGTATTGTATTCTTTGCATATTTCACAAATTTGGAGTATAAAGCTATGGTAAAAACAATTAGTACAAGCTAAAAGCGCCTTTACATTAATATATACAAGGACGTCGCCCCGGAAGACGTAATCACAGCGTCCGTCGAAAGACGCTGCGCTTACGGCGTCCAACTCAGACACGACGCGTACACTTAGGGTCGATTGCACCAACATACAATCACAGGCTGGTCATCGTCAAATATGGCGCCGGCAGCTGTCATTCCACAGAAACTTGTTCTAACTTTGCATACAGTCAGACTTTAATGAACACCAGATACGATTACAGATGGTTTCGGTTTGGGACGTCCACCGCGCGATCGCGACAACACTGACACATATAATAGCCCCTATTCGTCCCGGTACCGCCGCACACCGGGTAGAGTCAGTCCGACCCAGGTATGGTCTAGCTGAGTTTCTTGCTGGACTCTTCTCAGCTAGGCTAGGTTTAGTGAACCAGCGACAAAACTCCCAGTAGCTCGATTCCACTCACACCTCAGATTCGGTTGAAACCGCGCAACCAATCTCACTGGAGCGCAAACTCTTTGAGTATTCCAGTGTTTCAAACCACACGCGTGGTCGTGTCGGAGGTTTTACCCTGGATTTTCCCCAGGCTACTCTCCAACCGCGCACTCCTATCGCTTTATTGGGCCCGGCCAATAAAGCCACAGTTAGTTTAAAAAAACGGACGTAGGACAATAACGGTAAAATAATGATACCAAACCAAGTGGATCATAACATAACAGACACATGCGATACGATAAACAGATCATTGTCTCGAATCCTGCGCATCTGGATCCGTTCGTTTTTTGTCTCTTTTTTTCTTTCATTCTCGTTCCGGCGCCAGGAATCACGCTGAGATTTACCATTATTTATAAAACGTCGTATGTCACGCATCTTTTTTTAAAAAGACGGACTGTTTTATGTTACCTACTTTTTTTGTTATACGCCTCTTAGAAATTGGTTTATTTAAGACGCTTTTGAAGTTTTTGAGCAGTTAAAGTTGTTTATTAGACGATTTGGGTTGTTTAAGTGTTTCTTGTTCTAATTACGGCGGTATTCTGATCTTACTAATAGGTTTGCTCGTTTTTTGTACCGTAAATAGGGGCCTTAATTAATTTTTGACTAAAACGTAACATAACCCTGATAACAGCGTATAAATGACAGCCCTCGTCGAAAAACTAGTGCCCACGTTAACTCTTAGGACTCATTGGTCGTATGCAACTTATTTAGGCCATTAATTTTTTTTTTCATTGTCAGAAATATCGTTGCGAAAATCTTTCCAAAGTTACAAATTTCAAGCAAAAACTGATACCTATTTACGCTTGAATTATACAACATATAGTAAAAAACTGTGCAAGTGCGTGTCGGGCCACGCACCATGAAGGGTTCCGTGCCTATGTCGACGTCATATTTCATAACTTATAGTCTCAGCCGTGACATACGGACGGACAGACATAGCGAAACTATAAGGGTTCCGTTTTCGGAATTTTGGCGACGTAACCCTAAGAAAAACACCTTTTTTATTCTTAATAGGTTTGCGCTTGACCACAAATCACCTGATGGTAAGCAATATTGTGGTCTAGGATGGAACGCGCTTACCTAGTAAAAACCGATTCACTCTCGCTTTGAAGACCAAAAGGTTGTAGTTCACGGGGAACAAGGATTCCGGCAAGGAGTTCCACAGCTTGGCACCTTTACGAAAACACCGTATACTCTTATCAGTTTGTGAAGTTTATTGAAATTATCAATGTTTTGTCATAATCTGACTCCAAACATGTTACAAGTACATCGTGGAAAATCGATTGCGTCAACATAACTTCGTTAGCTACATTGTATTGAGTTATATTGATTGTCAAGAGGAAGCCTTAGGCAAATATGATAATTTTGGAGTAGGTGTACAAACTTTCGAATAATAACATATACTTGACTATATCTTACAATAAACGTTAGTTTTGTTGGAGCAAGTTGTTGGGTCATACACGGATTTAGGTTCGCGTCTTTTCTGTGGACGCACCAAAAGTTAAGAGCTACAATGCTTAAGGGTCCTTATCAGTTAAAAAACGCATTTAGATGGTTGTCTGATCGAATTGACACATCTTGATATTTTCTCAGTGTTACTATCTAGAAAAGGACTATTGCGACCTAATGTCACAAAATTTAAATGTATTTTTTGGATTTTTCTTTAAGAAATATCGTTTCAAACATAACTCCAAATCGACCATTTTCAAGCTAAAAACTGTGTTTTTCCGCTTAAATTCTAATACAAACAATAAAATTAAATAATGGCCATGTTACTATCTAAAACTTTAATAAAATGATCGTATCCTTTAATCACTTTAATGATATTATCAATACTTTTGCCATAATTTGAAACCAAAACATTTTAAAACTTATAAGGCCTCTTAATTATGGATTGGATCAGTAACCCGCATAAACAGTGTTACCGTTTCTATAAATCCCTGTAATAAAAACATAGCTAACATGCACATAAGCCGTTAACTATTGACCACAGGAGTGACGACTTTTGTTTTTTTTCAACTAAGTATGACCCTGTTACTTAGTTTAATAAAATTAGGTAACATACACAGAACAGCAAAAAACGTTCTCTGAGTAAAGTTTACCTTAAAAATAGTACACAACTAAATATAATAATAAAAAAAAAAAATATTAATAAAAAAATTAGCAATAAAACTAGTATGTATAAAAATTATATAAAAATAAACTATATTACTAATAATCGTTATGATAAAAAAAAAATCTAAATATAGATAATAGCAATAGAAATACTTATATGTAATGACATTATAAATATTGACAATTCTGAGATATATATGATAGTTATTAACCAAAAATAATTATGAGTAGTGATCATTATGATATACAATTGTATAAAATACATTTTCGGATGTACAATAATCGGAATTGCAATTTTATATGAACTTTGGCGCACCCATGTACGTTTATCATTTTGATCTCATTTAACTTTTATGAATTATTTTCCCATTGCACCCACATTTGCTAGTTTCTGTTTGGCCCTATGGTCGACTGGTAGAGAATGTCTTATGGCATTAAGTCCGCCCTTTGTATTTATATTCTTTTGTGAAATAAAGTTTAAAATAAATAAATAGTGTATTATATTTTTGTATGGTTGTGTGGAGATCGTTATTAATTTAGCTATTAAGGCAAGGCCAATTCACAGATCTGACGAAAATACTGAAGTTTGAGCTTCCAGTGTGAAGAAATAATGTATAATTACACTACACAAAAATTACAGTAGTCTAAAAAGAGACAAAGAAAAGAAATAACCGAACAAAATATTAAAAAATGCCTTGGTAACTCTGTCAAAAAAATCCTAAATATCATAGTAAAAATAAACTTTAATGTTGCAGATCTCGTAATTATTAACGATAGTGATACGTTTTTTTTTTTTACAAAAATGATAGCTTTTTTAAAGTTTCTAAGGAAATAACCGGATAGATTTTTGATAAGTGATTCAGTGTTCCAACAATCAATAAAAATGTACTAAATATTTACGAAATTACGCGCAGAGCTTCCGTAGAGAGCGGGATGGTTAATTGCAAACTCACGCGTGTTAGAAGGGGTCATTTGCACTGGAATTGCCTTGCCTTAACTATTATTATAGTGATTACGGTTCACTACGTATTTTCTTGTAGTCTAGATATACCTCTAGTACGAATTAGGGCATTAGAGGCAACAAATATCTATTAGACATTATGGTGCAAATTATCAACTAGAGTCTGACAAATGAAAGA
Organism: Epiblema foenella; assembly: GCA_963556455.1. Classification (NCBI taxonomy): domain Eukaryota; kingdom Metazoa; phylum Arthropoda; class Insecta; order Lepidoptera; family Tortricidae; genus Epiblema; species Epiblema foenella. Next base: position 16,408,022 of record OY747112.1, read on the forward strand.
TGTGAATTAGTTTTTTATTGAACTTTTATATGACAATACAATTTGAATTGTCAAACGTCATTGTTCTATGAAACATCTCTTTTTTTACTTTTCATTTATTTATTCAATTAAATACAATGTAAGTTTACAGCATAAAATAATAACACCAAAGCACTTACATGATAAATTATTACATAACAATAAACAGAAAAAAAATATATATATACATGTCAGATAGAAAAGTCGTCAAATTGAGAACATTCGAAATTATAGAATCCATAAAAAAAAATACAATATACTGAAATAAAAATTAATTTAAATCGTCAAGGAACTGCTTAGCAATACGGCGCAATTGAGAAAAGTGATCAGCAAACACTTACCTAATTTATCCTATAAATTTATAATATGTATGAATGGTTCTAAGCATCAACATTTTTATGTATCTACTATAGGGTGAACGCGCCTATACATAGCTACACCCGGCCTAAAAATTGTAATTTATCGTTTCCCCTTTGTTGGCGTTAGTCCGTTCCCTTTGAAAAAGGGTTTTTTTTTTAATTGAACCCGATGGGTTCTGGTATTTATGTAAATTGGGATGATATCGGATGTTATGTAATTACCCTTGTTTTGGGTTAGGTACTTTTTGTTTGTGGTTTAGCGAGTTTTTCTCAGTATTCAGATGTAAAACAATGATGAATTGTTTTGTAATAAATTGAAAATATTCATACTCATACTCATACTCTTTATTGATAATATTGTTAAATATTACATGTCACATTACAATTTTGCACAATATATATAAAGTAACATTATCTTAGTACAATCATTATTAGATACAGTGTGAACAAATTGTTGTTAATTATTATAAATGTCAGTGAATAGCCATTATTAATTAATTTATACATGTCAAATATAATTTATTTAATTAATTAGCTTTATAAAAGTCATTTAATTTGTAGAACGCATGACCGATTAACCAGTTTTTTAACTTCTTAGTAAAAGTGTTAGGGTTGTCGACTACATACATACAACAATAATAAGAGAACAACGGTTGAAACTCACTTGGAAAGTCACTATTTGCGACATGTTTCGCGGTGTTGCGCGGTCGGTTAACCTTGATAACACTCAACCTGATGAAGGACTCCAATTGTAGTAACAAACATGTCGCAAATAGTGACTTTCCAAGTGAGTTTCAACCGTTGTTCTCTTATTAAGTGTAAATTCATGAAAATACATATTTAGATTTTGACGACCGCTTTAACCTAGTTGGTAGTGACCTTGCCTTCGAAGCTGGAGGTCCCGGGTTCGAATCCCGGTCAGGGCATTTACTTGTGTGATGAACACGAATATTTGTTCCTGGGTCTTGGATATTTTCTATGTATTTAAGTATATATTTATCTATATAAGTATGTATATCGTCGCCTAGTACCCATAGTACAAGCATTGCTTAGTTTGGGACCAGGTTGATTTGTGTAAGATTGTCCACAAATATTTTTTTTTTTTAGATATAGCAGCGGATTAATTTATCTCACATTTTTTTCGCTTTGTAAATTCAGTTTAAGAATCGTTCTTATATGCCTAGGAACACGTCCTATCACGGCGACAAAAATAAACAATAGCATTCATTTGTTATGTGCCCGGAGATCTCCGGACACAGGAGATGACGACTGAATTGGGTGCGCACTAATGCCTGAACTTTCTAATTTATCATCCAGTAGAAGTTTAGATTTAGAATGAAGGAAAAATTGAAAAAATTAGTCACCGAGCAGGATTCGAACCTGCGACCTCCCGGCACTTGCGGCCAGTCGCTCTAGCCAACTGAGCTATAGGTGCAATGCTACCCAGTTCCAAATTCATCAACCGTTTCTTCGTTCGTTTAAAAAAAGTTATTACCTATAGAAACCTAGATAATCACGAAAACACTTTTTCACCTCACTAGCTCGGAAAGTCCTTTTTAATTCTTTAAAAACAGATGATAACAAAAGTGCATTTTATCCACAATAGTGCAAAGTATATTTGAAATCCGACCGTGTTATTCGTAACTTTTTTTAACATAATAAGTATAATAACATGTAAAGGCCAGTCCAGACAGTCCAGCTACAAAATTTTTATGTTATGCTGTATTGTTAAAAAAACTAGACCCTACGCCAAATCTTAGGATTAGGATGCAACTGTAAGTACTGGAATAACGCCAGGACGAGGAAGAGCAAAAAAATAACTTCGCTCTAGTGAAAAGATTTGTGTTATACACGGCTGCAAAGTTATTTTACGTTTCGTGTGTTGCAACACTCGCTACGCTCAGGATTCTATTTTCGAACCACTCCCTTCGCTAGCGGTTCAACCATAGAATCCATTCGCTAGCTCGTAGTTCAACCCTAGAATCCATTCACTAGCTCGTGTTTCAATTTGTTTGCTAGCAGATGGATAGAAGTATGTCTAGAATGTTTGAAGTACTGCGAGAAAATGGATAGTTGAAAGTGACGCATAGAATAATTGTAATAATGTATTGTGTTGCTTATTAAACCAAACTGAATTTCGCAGCGACTCGGTGCAAACTGTAATGCTGTGTTTTCTTGTGTCAATAAATCACTACATAGTATAAAACAAAGTTGCTTTCTCTGTCCTATATCCCTATGTATGCTTAAATCTTTAAAACTACGCAATGGATTTTCGATCGAAGAGGAAGGTTTATATGTATAATAACATCCATTAAATAGTGCACCCGTGAGAAGCCGGGGCGGGTCGCTAGAAAATAAATAAATACAACTATGCATACACATATACAACAGAAAAGTAACAATATCATTTATGGAATACTTTTTGGTACACTTTAAGAATTGCTCTTCTCTACTGCAGCTGCGTATAATTGTGGTCCGAAAAGCAGTCAAAATAAATCCAGTTCCCGGCCACCTTTTTAAATCGCCATACTCCCCGTCCCGTTTAAAACCAAATAAATGGACTCGCCTTTAAAATATGGCGTAAAATGGACTCTCCCGGATTATCGTCCACCCTCACCCGAGGATGAAATGTAAATTTTAATTATTATTTAACTGGCTACGGTCCGGCGTGGATTAGAATAAATTCTGTTTGTCTTTTTAAATTTTCATTAGATATCGTTGTCAAAAATGTTTTAATATCTTTTGATATGACGAGACAATAATGATGTGGGTGCTAAATTAAGCGTAAGTACAGACAACCACGTGCTGGACAGTTTAGGACTTTGTCGCTTTAACCCGTTGAAAATTTAATATGTCAGTTTAAATAGGTATCACATTAAAGCGACACAGTACATAAGTAGTCCCTTGTAAAGCCGACCTTACAAGTTGTTTATATGATTTTTTGTTAATTTTATTGCCAAATAAAACCGAAGACGCACTTTGTCTAAACTTTGACGTGAGAATTTCTTGTTTTCAAAATTTATTTTCTTTTGTTTTCCTAATATTCTATTTATACTAGCTTTTGACCGCGACTTCGTCCGCGTAAAACTCGTTCAACGCCTTAGTTTTATTTATATAAGGCGCTTACCTAGTCGTCGCTCTTCCATTTTATTTTACGTCAATAAAAAAAATTACATCATATTTCGAAACTTTCAAGTGTCACCTCCTCACCATTTAGATGGTTGGCAGTCCAAAACTGTACGTTTCTCAAGAAATTTCCTGCCCGCACAACCAAACTATGGAATGAATTTTGCGGTATTTCCGGACCGATATGACCTTCAAACATTCAAGAAAAGAGCATATTCCCTTCTGGAAGGCCGGCAACGCACTTGCGACTCCTCAGGTGTTGCAGGTGTTTATGGGCGACGGTAATTGCTTACCATCAGGCGATCCGTCTGCTCGTTTGCCCTCTATAACATAAAAAAAATAAAAAATTGGATTGGTCTAGTAACCCTCATAAACGATGTTGCCGTAACTATAAATCCATGTTATAAAAACATAACTTACATGTACATAAGCCGTTAACTGTTAACCACCGGGTGGACAACTTTTGTTTTTACAACTGACAATGACTCAGTTAAAACTCACAAAAACTCATCCAATTCCAACGTACCGTTTCCAAACTAATAAAGTGAAATAACTTTAAGTTCAAAGCAACAATCGACTTACGAATTCTTCACAGAATTCCTAACTTAAGGTCTGAACCTACAAAGTTTGTACACTTGTGCCGAGAAAGTTCTACCCTTTTTCTTGTAAACAAGTACGACCATTGATCTTGGAAGCAATAAGCAACAAGACATTTTCTACTGAGTCTTAAGAGACCTTACAAATCATGACAAGTTTTGACACCCATTTAAAAAGTTTAAGATAGTTGTCAATTTTTGCTTTAATTTACAATTGTAATAATATGCAGAATGTAACAAAACTATTAGGAAAAAGTAGAAGAACTGACGATTCTCAATGGAATTTGAGACGTTAGTGCCGTTAATGAAGCATGAGTCTTCTGGTAGATGTCGCTGTACGCCTCCCTTAAGGCGTTTGTATAAAAATATAGTTTACGTTAGCAGCGGTACTGCTTAATACGGAGGAACGGTTGATGAATTTAGGACTGGGTAGTGATTGCACCTATAGCTCAGTTGGCTAGAGCGACTGGCCGCGAGTGCCGGGAGGTCGCAGGTTCGAATCCTGCTCGGTGCCTAAATTAAAGTAGAAGAATTTTTTTTTTTACTCGAATAAATTTTTTTCTATGGGGCAGGTCGTCCAAGTCAGCCAACTCTCCATACAAAGGCCAAAAATTTATTGTGTCTAAATTTTTTTTCTACTTGTTCCGAATCAGAACACGATACAGAAATATGCCTTTAAACCGATCCTCACTAGTATTGTTACACGCTGTATAAGCAAAAAAGGATTTATATTGATGTTTGAAACGATGTTTCTTAATGAAAAATCCAATTTTTTTATGTCAAATAATATTACAAACCAAGATTTGAACCCGCTACCTCAATAGGCTACAATTGGCTCAGTATACCCTCTATACGTAAGTAATATTATTCACAAGCAGCGTCCTGCGGTGTTGCCCACAGATTAGCCTATGTGTTTAATACAGGATCCTCCATTCCAGATTTCAGCCAAATCCGTCCAGCCGTTTTTGAGATTAAGGGGAACGTATATCTATCCACCATACATTGGCACAAACTTTCACGTTTTTTTACTAGCCTATTTGAGTGTCTCACTGCTGGGCAAAGGCCTCCACTCTTTTCCTCCATTCGGCCCTATTGTTTTTTTTACTAACCCATTTGAGTGTCGCACTGCTGGGCAAAGGCTTCCCCTCTTTTCCTCCATCCGATCCTATTGTTTTTTACTAGCCTATTTGAGTGTCCAACTGCTGGGCAAAGGCCTCCCCTCTTTTCCTCCATCCGATCCTATTGTTTTCTACTAGCCTATTTGAGTGTCCAACTGCTGGGCAAAGGCCTCCCCTCTTTTCCTCCATTCGATCCTATTGTTTTTTTACTAACCTATTTGAGTGTCCCACTGCTGGGCAAAGGCCTCCACTCTTTTCCTCCATTCGGCTATTAGGATACTGAAAGTATTTTTAAACATGTCCTAAATAATCGTCCTTATTGTTTTTTTTTTACTAGCCTATTTGAGTGTCCCACTGCTGGGTAACCCATTTGAGTGTCGCACTGCTGGGAAAAGGCGTCCCCTCTTTTCCTCCATTCGGCCCTATTTTTTTTTACTAACCCATTTGAGTGTCCCACTGCAGGGCAAAAGCCTCTCTTTCCCTCCATTCGGCTATTAGGATACTGAAAGTATTTTTAAACATGTCCTAAATAATCGTCAGATGGAACAAACTTTACCTGACTAACTTTCCCTAAACAGTAAACGTAAGTAATATTTTATGCGGTGATAGTATACATGCTGAAAGCACATAAACCTCTTTTAACTAAACTTTGTTGACGTAACTTTGCTGTAAATTGCTTTAGAATTAATTTTGTTTGTGTATGTGGCTTGTCAACTTGTTGTGTTTAAGGTTCGGTTGAATTGAAAGACCGATTTAGAGAAACATATTAAGGAGATTCCTCGATTCCGCCAACCATGCTTCCCGTGAAAGAGACACGCTTGCCATTCGCGCACGACAAAACGGGATGCAACGACGGTAATGGCTTTTTTAGACAAATCTCGATAAATCTGACTGTGAAATTTAATAACAAAATTCCTCTTGACAGAGTCCAGATGAGGTAATATACCATTATATTAACTGAATTGTGTAGTTTAATAACGGATTGTTTTAGTACGCTGAGTAAAAAATGGAAAATAAAGACTCAACTCTGGATTTATTTTTTATAGAGGAAATTTTAAGCAATTATGTTTTGGCTATTGTCAGAAACACAGTCATGTAGTCAAGAATCATATCTTTGAAAATAAATCCATATTGTTTTCTCATCTGGGTATAACATCGTTTTAAAGAACGCTATATTTCTCGTTGTACAGCCTTAATTTGACTCTCCTCGCAGACATTTTTTCTATGTGTGTCTACGAATTGCATCTATATGCTTCCATCAGAAAAATGGTATCAGGCTGGAGGGACGTTCAGTTCAGAAAAGCTTTTATTCTACCTGTATCAAGATATGTGTATCATAAAATATTGGAGTTCAACCAGACTACTACGAACTTCGAAATCCGAACTCCGTATCGTGCCGTCCCTTTCACCCATATAGTGTAAAACACGAGAGTGAAAGCGACGGCACGATACGAAGTTAGAATTTCGAAGTTCGGAGTAGGCTCTCATGCCCGTTCCTCTTGCCGCTTCGGTTAATCTTGGCTCTGAGGGGCTAATCTGAACTTCGAAATAGACCCTGAGACTCTATACATCTCCCTGCAAACGCGTGCCCAGGTTATTCGTCTGATGTATTGTTCACTTATTGCTGTGTGCTTTCACTATAGGTACTAACTATGTTTTTGACTTGTAAAAGAGCCCTTGAGTGAGGCCTACTTACAGAATAAATGTTTGATGATGTTTGATGTTTGAAATCCGAGCTTCGTGTCGTGCCGTCCCTCTCACTCATATAGTGAATAAAACGAGAGTGAAAGGGACGGCACGATACGAAGTTCGGAGTGCAGGCTCTGCCACTCCTCCGTTGTATCCAGATACACTGTCGCGCTAGGATTCAAAGACGACGTACTATGGCGGTGACTGCGTCCGAGCGGTATGCCACGATTAGCCGTCAAACATTAGTTTTGTTAGATAGAAAACCACTGAGATTCAACCTCAAAAACCCGTTCCGTAAAACCAAGCTTTACATATTCAGTTTATTCCCTAATATGCTATCTGTATTCAACGGATAGATCGAAAGTATTCGCTGCATCAGTATTTCATTCAAAATCCTTTAGAGTTTCATGTAAACGACGTTCAAATGCCCGCCGATACGGGAACGTTTATAGATAAGGCTTTCGTAGCGTACACGAGGCTATAAATATGTATACACTTTTGGACTTTATCTCAATGGAATAAGGTGAAATAACGCATACGTATTCTTGATTGTACCTGGCAATAGCTTTAAGAGAAGTAGCGTTAGATGATCGTTTTGCAAACGCCGAGGCTCTTTAATGGTTTGGCAAATAATTCTGTAACAAAAACCGATTTTTTTGCTATTATTAGAAATAGAATAGCGTCGTTTTGGCACAGAGTACAGTCTTCTAATAAATCCAGGGACCAGGCGCGGATACAGGGGGGGAGCAACAGGGGCAATTGCCCCGCCCTGAAGCCTGTGTCAGGGGAGGGCAATTGCCTATGTCCTGAAGTAGGAAATATGGTCTGACAATAAAAACAGTTATCAAAAGTCAGTTTTATTTTCGGAAAGTTCGAAAGTGCCCCCCCTTGAACAAAATCCTGGATCCGCGCCTGCCAGGGACCTATACCGGTATTTTTAAAAACCCTGAATTAACCCAATATTTTGGATTATTTTTTGCTCTTTACGTAGGGCTGAATCATGTATTTAGGTAACAACGTCGTATTATTAGATTGTCCCATTAAAAACGAAATAATGAACCGGTGACCGTGATAACACCGGTATTTTACTATGGAGAAAATACCGATATCCGATCTCTGAATAAATCTAATAATGTAGTTATTAAGACGGTTGACAAAAACGGTTAAGACGGTTGTCTGTGCATCGGCAACCGAATCGCAAATAGTTGTGTATGATACATACGTTTATTTCTAAGGTTTGTATTTTACTTACATTATTGTATACACTGTTTTATTAATTTTTGTGTAATGGGTTTACTTATTGCCTGGAAATAAAAATTATTCATTCATTCAATAATTGTACGTTTAGTATAGTGGTTGAATATCTTGTAGATCTTTACAGACTGAAAAAAAAGTTTATTTATTTATTTAAAATATGAATGTTAAGCATCCAGAAATAATCATTCGTTTAGACAATTTTAATTCAGCAAGATGATCCATGCGTGTTTGAATAACATGGCATATCGAGCTACCAACGTGGCCCACTACTGATGAAGAAGATCAACGCTGACTCCTGAGCCAGCATTATGCTGAGGGACCATTTCGGGTTTTTTTTGTTTTTTTTTGTATCATTTTTATATTTGTCTTTAATAATAATAATAATAAGTGCCGTACTATAAGTATACACCTGCACCAGTTCTCGAAAATGGTCGTGCCACGCTCTATTGGGATCGATCTGTCATCACGGACAGGACTATTGTAGCCAATAAACCTGATATCGTGCTGACAGATCGATCGAAGCGCCAGGCAGTGCTCGTTGACATCACCATCCCCCATGACGAGAACCTCGTGAAGGCCGAGAAGGACAAAGTCAGCAAGTACCTAGACTTGGCACACGAGGTGACCGCCATGTGGGATGTTGATTCAACGATCATTGTCCCGATAGTCGTCTCTGCGAACGGTCTAATAGCGAAGAGTCTCGACCAACACCTCAAGAGACTCTCGCTAGATGGCTGGGTCAAGGGTCAGATACAGAAGGCGGTACTCCTGGACACGGCGCGAATAGTCAGGAGGTTCCTCTCTCTGTCGCCCTAACCACCGGTAGCTTAGGCCCCGCCTCGCTGCCGGCGGCACACTAGGTTAGGATTTTATAATATTTTTGTGTTTTGTAAGTGTATTATTATATTTTACTTTTTATAAAAATATTGTAAAACCTAACCTAAGACCAGAAATAAATAAAGATAATAATAATAATATACTTTATTGTGCACTATACAAAATGGAAATGTCTTTTGTTTTATTTTTGAATCTGTATTTACCTACCTGATTGCGTGCTTTGTGAGGAGCACCGAGTGCTTCGAGCGTGAACGTAAGAATGTCTTCGAAGCCTGCTGGGAGCCTACTTTTTTCAATATTTCCCTTCAATTTAAAATTCGTTATACAAATCACCTACATACACAACTATCAGTTTTCACTTTTTAGAATACATAGAAAATCATTTGGGGTACGATTCGAAATTCAAATGTGACATTGCCTGGATGATGCAGGGATATCCCCACTATCAAAGGAATGACGGTTACACGTAAAACGATATCCCAGAGATATATCTTATAATAAAAAACTGGAATCGTGATCTAGCCGGAACTGTATATATGTATCGCTCCTATCGCTTTATTGAGCCCGGCCTATAAAGCCACAGTCAGGTTAAAAAAGAGTCTAGTATACTCTTTTTTAACCTGACTGTAACCAGAAACATCGCGTTCTTTGAAACGCTGTTCTGCCCAGACGAGGAAACAATAAGGATTGATTTTAAGATATATGATTCTTGACTATATGACTGTGTTTCTGACAATAGCCGAAACATAAATGATTAAATTTTTCTTAATAGAAAAAAATCCAAAGTTGAGTCTTTATTTTCCTTTTTTACTCAGCCTCAATGCATTATTAAACGACACACTTAAGTCAAAATGATGGTATTTCACCTGATCTAAACTCTGTCAAGAGGAAATTTAATAAAACTGCACACAGTCAGATATTAATCGAGATTTGTCTAAAAAAGCCATTCCCGAAGAGTGTTGCATCCCGTTTTGTCGTGCGCTAAAGACATAAGCGTGTCTCTTTCACGGGGGGCGTGACAGAATCTAGGCGTCCAGCGTCAGGCGTATGGAGATTACCTCACGATGTTATCCTTCAGCGAACAGTAATTGCCAAATGAATATTGAAATTAAAATACTCACACCGTAATTAAAATGATACAGTTAGCCGTAAATAACTATCCACTTTGATACTGCAATAAAAACTATGCAGTTTTCGGCGTATAAACATATTTTAGCGCAGCAAAAGAACGTTAACGTAGAACGTTACACAGATTTACAATGACCAATACACCCGGCTCTCAACGTACTATTCAATTCGTCTTTTTTACGTCCCAATTTTACTTAAAATTATTCGAACTGGCCTACTTCTACATATGTAATTGGTACAAATACTTAATTTTGCGCAGCGATACAAATATCAGTCGACGCCGCTCTGGCACACTGATGCCCTTCGGCTTCGTGCAGGCAGCATGGCTAAGTGCGGGGAAGCCAGCTTAAAGCAAATTGAAATGTCATCGGAATTTGAAGCGAATAATGAAAATAGACCTCTTGTTGGCAGCGCGCCGCGGGATGGCAGCAAACAGCTGGTTGGCAATTGGACTACAGGAAAAATATAGTAGTGATAAAAAGGGCAATTGCAGAGCGGCATTGACAGTATATTCTCTCTTTCATTTCAGTCTCCTATAGTTTATGAGATAAAGACACTCGGAAATTCTCAAAAAAACACGGTACGAACCAGTTTTTCCAGACGGTCAAATGTTTTTAAAGGACGGGAGTCTTGTCTAAGACACGGTAGGGTACGTACGCGTCCCGCCGAAGCCCAAAACATGCGTAAAAACTTGGCAATTAACAGGATATTAGGTCCCGCCGGCGGGGACGTCCACCGCGCCATCGCGACAACACTGTACCGCCGCACACCGCGTAGAGTCAGTCCGACCCAGGTCGGGCCTAGCTGAGTTTCTTGCTGGACTCTTCTCAACAGGCTAGTTTTAGTGAACAAAACTCCCAGTAGCTCAATTCCATTCACACCTCAGATTCGGTTGAAACCGCTCAACCAATCTCACTGGAGCGCAAACTCTAAGAGTATTCTAGTGATCCAAACCACACGCGTGGTCGTGTCGGAGGTTTTCCCCTGGATTTTCCCCAGGCTACTCTCCAACCGCGCACTCTCCTCGCTTTGTTGGGCCCGGCCTATAAAGCCACAGTCAGATTCCAAAAAAAAAGTAAGGTGCGGTATGGCAATATCTTCCGTGTTATACATCATTTACTAGAGTGTTCTATGCCTGGATAGTAAATGATGTAAAAGACATAAAATATTTTGATTTCTCGCAGGCTTTGTCCCGCTGCACATTACATGTTTAAAAAATCTGGATTTTTTTTAAGAAGCAGGTTTAATAAACGTTTATTATTTGTGGAATATTACATAAGAAGCGCGGATTTCCCAATAATAATCAATATACTAAAAAATATGTCTTAAATTGTGAATAAACAAATGAAACAAAAGTACACATCAACAGTTACAAGCGAAACGCGCCACAGTGCCGTTTAAATCTTACCAATTCGGCTCCAAAATGGCTTAAATTCATAGCAGCATGAACACAAAATAGTTTTTCCCTCACGAGGCCGGCAATGTAATTGGCGGCTCGGTGCAGCAGCCGCCGACCATAAATGTTATTCGACAAATATAGTTATTATTATTATTGCCAATGGACAACCGGTTTATGTTCCCGGATTTTACGGTGTGTACATTTGTTTGTTTTGGTTATTTGCTGGTTGTTGGAAAACTGCTTTTTGCTTTACGGCTCGTAGATCCGCGAGTTAAGGGTCTTCATTAGTTATAAATACTCATATATTTATTCAGATTCAGATTCAGATTATTTATTGGTAAAAATAAAAACATTTACAAGTCATGAATAATGACTGAACAGACACAAGTATTTAAAAATTTCTTAGTAAGTACGCATATGTTACAGTCAGTGATTTCTTTGCAGAAATTCGTTTACATTATAACATGCCAGTTCGGTGAACATATTTTTTAATTTCTTTACAAAATTAAGCCTTTAGTGTGTGAATTGACACGTAACTTCACTATTTCCAGGGGTGAGTGGTCAAACCCGGTAAATCGAGACAAATGTTTTTTGAAATAAGAACTTAACATCCATTATGCAAAGTTCTATTTTCAAAAAACCTTTTAGACGACTTATCAGGTTTGACCACTCACCCCTCGTTTCTCTTCGTTACAATAGAGTTCAGGACCAATGCGGCCTAATATCACAGATTACTTGTACTCATATTTTTTGAATAAATGTTTAAAAAATGTAGTATCAAACATCACTCAAATCGACGAATTTTAAGCTAAAAACTGTTTTATTTCGCTTCAATTCTCTACACACAATAGAATCAAAATTTGGCCCTAATACTATCTAAAACTTTAATATAAACTTTGTATACTTTAATTAGTTTTCTGGAATTATCTTTTTTTTATACAACGCCGGTGGCAAACAAGCGTACGGTCCACCTGATGGTAAGCGGCAACCGCAGCCTATAGACGCCCGCAATAGGAGTCACGTGCTCGTTGCCGACGCTTTATAAGATTTGAGGATGCACTGTGTTGACAGCAGAAGGAACACATTTAGGTCCCTCGCTCTCAACACAGTGCATCCTCGGGAGCTCTGGCAACCTTGCTCACCTCCAGGAACACGGCACTACTTGTATAGTAAACAATGTTATCAGTGCTTTTGTCATAATTTAAATTCAAAACCGATTTAAATTTCTCTTAAGGCCTCTTAATGAATGTTGGTTCAGCTGGTCACTATAATAGACGAACAGTTGACGTTTCAGACCGTTTTGTTCAACAAGGATTTTCATGTCCAGTTTGTTCAATTAGTAGAACAAAACGGATTTTTATGTCCGTTTTATCATACCATGTGAACAAAATTGTAGGACAAAACGGAATATATACTTCAACGATTCCGAGATTTGGCGCGTTATGCTGTATTCAGTCATCGTGCCCGGTTGATTGACGCCCGGTTTAGCCTAGTGGGTAGTGCACCTGCCTGTGAAGCTGACGGTCCTGGGTTCGAATCCCGGTCAGGGCAAATATTTGTGTGATGAGGAATATTTGTTTCTGAGTCTTGGATGTTTTCTATGTATTTAAGTATTTATATCTATTAAATATATCGTCGTCTAGTACCCATAACACAAGCCTTCTTGAGCTTACTGTGGGGCTAGTCCGATTTGTGTTTGATTTTCCTCTAATATTTATTTATTTTATTTTATTTTTATCATTATCATTATTATTTAAGAGATTCACTCTTCTTGGTATAGTTCTCTCGAGTCCGTTCTACTTAACGCCAATTCTTTGACTCACTTGTCACTTCTTGATACGATTCTACGTCTACCTCTTTCTTTATCTGGTCCATATAACAAATCCTCGGCCTTCCTCTTCCTCTCCTTCCCTCAATTACACAGGATTCGGTGGGGGTCGGTGGACCGCAGAGCCAGGAGGCTTATTGGCGACGGTCAGGTAGTAGGACACAAGCTACAGAGCCTAGCACATAGACGCAAAGTAGCATGTCTGTGCGTCTTCTACAAATTGTACTTCGGAGAGTGTGCTCAGGAGCTTCATGAGCTCATACCGCCTTCCCCCTTCTTCTATCGGACATCCAGACGTACGGCTGGATACCATCCTTACTTGGTCGAAATTCCTCTTATTCGAACCAAGCGCTTTGCATCATCTTTTATAATGCGCACTTCTAAGGTTTGGAATTCTCTGCCGGCGTTTGTGTTTCCGAGCTCATATAACCTAGACGTTTTTGAGGCACGAGTGAATAGGCACCTTCTGGGTGAGCTCGCTTCATCGTCGGCCTCATCTTTGCCCCCTGGCTAGATGCTGGCCAAGAGCGATCCCATTTTTAATAAAAAAAAAGACTGCCATCTGACCTTCCAACCCGAGGGGAAACCAGACCTTATTGGAATTGGGCTTGTCAAGTGAGTGGGCAACTTGACTGTTAGAAGCATTGAAATTGTCCACACACATAAAACCACAAAATCACACAGATTCACAGAGAATAAATATGATATTAAGCAGAAGGCATAATTGAATACACCTTTTTGTGTGTCTACCCGTCAAAATCCGTCGAACACCGAGACGTCGCAATCTACTTTCATATTGAAATATTATAATGCCTGAAGAAGAAATAAGATGTAAAATAAATGCCGAAATTGGGAGCCAAAGTAAACCTTGCCATGGTAATACTTGATAACCATGATTATGAGGTGTGGTAACTATAGGATATAAGCATAACATGTAATATAGATGTTAAGGCAACTCTATAGCAGTAATTTGATATTGTAATGTAATATTGATATTGCTCCGACAAGGTGGAGTGATGACCTGGTGAAGGTCGCGGGAATCCGGTGGAAACGAACGGCACAGGACCGGTCTAAATGGCGAGCCTTGGGGGAGGCCTATGTTCAGCAGTGGACGTCTTTCGGCTGAAATGATGATGATGATGAATCGAACTCAGAACCACCAGCTTCATGGACAGTGTCAGTGCTAGCTAAAGTTGATCTTCAATTGAGGTGAGCCGTGAGGGATGCGTAATAAGACGGGGATGCGTAACCACACGGGTAAGAATTTGCTCCTGGGTTTTGGATGTTATCTTTGTGTTTATTAAATCTTTAGTACAAGTTTTATTTAGTTTGGTATTTGGTCGATGTTTAAGATTGTCCACAAATAATGATTTATTTTCAATAAAATAGTCTAAAACACATTCTCACGCCTAACAGTAGCATAATCAATAATAAGTCATATTAAAGTCACACATAACGCTTTTAAAGTCCATAAAATCATAATCTTTTAGCCATTCGTCGTAAACAGGCATTATAAACCCATATGGTTCGAGTTATAATTTATTACAACTTTTATTATCACTCAAATTTCTTTTCGTACGAGATACACGAGGGACTGATATTATGAGAAGTTGGTGTTATACATTATCTTCAAGATGGGAGATGGTGTGAGGGAAGAGATGAGAGCGGATTAGGAATGATGAGTGATTCTATGACAATAATGCAAATATATTTTATAAATAAATAAATATTAGCCAGAAACTGCTCGAGTGGCGTCCACGCACCGGAAGACGAGCTGTTGGTAGGCCTCCGACAAGGTGGAGTGATGACCTGGTGAAGGTCGCGGGAATCCGGTGGAAACGAGCGGCACAGGACCGGTCTAGGTGGCGAGCCTTGGGGGAGGCTTATGTTCAGCAGTGGACGTCTTTCGGCTGAAATGATGATGATGATGAAATATTTGTGGACAAGCTTACACAAATCTACCTAGTTCGAAACTAAGCAAAGCTTGAGGTACTAGGTGACGATATACATACTTATATAGATAAATAGATACTTAAATAAATATAAAACATCCAAGACTCAGGAACAAATATTCGTGTTCATAACACAAATAAATGCCGTGACCGGGATTCGAACCCGGGACCTCCAGCTTCGTAGGCAGGGTCACTACCATCTAGGCTAAGGTGGTTGTCAAACTTATAGACTCCGTCCGCGTAGAACTCGTTATCGCTCTTTCATGAAAACTTCCACCCCCTTAGGAGCCCTTATTAGTTAAAAAACTCTCATCTATTTAGACCATTTTCAGTTTGAATTTACAAGTATCTTGACATTTTATTAGTGTTACTATCTAGAACAGGATTATTGTGACCTAATGTCGTATAAATGTATTTTCTGAATCTTTCATTAAGAAATATCGTTTCAAACATCCGTTTCTACCGTTTTCAAGCTAGTAACAGCTGTTTTCCGCTTAAATTCTACTACGTACAATATAATAAAAATAGCTATGTCAGTATCTAACACACTTATAAATTCATCGTATCCTTTAATCACTTTATTGGTATTATCGTTACTTTGTCATAATTTGAAATCAAAACTAATTCGCATTGGTTAAATTCCCACTTATAACATTACTAGTGGTTGCCTCCAAATTTTATACGTGTATATACTATGCGCTATTCTGATGTGTAAGCTATATTATAACTCAAATGATTTATCAAAATCCGTCCTGTAAATTTTGAGACTTGGGAAGTAGCTAAGGAACATCCTGAAAGCATGAGATTAGCCTTCTTTTTCTACCTAAAATGAATATTTCAGTGTCAACGACGATGGCTACGGATTGTCAAAAGACATCAAATGCTTCAAAGATCAGGAAAATACATTATTAGGTATTCATAAACAACAAAATACTAAATGGTTACGTACTCCTTATTAATAAAGCCTAGTTAAAATAAATAAAACGCCCCGAAATTAAGAGTCCTTTACGTTTTTGTCAATATACAACAACAAGTATTACAAATAATGTGAGCCCCTAAATAGAAAATTGAACATAGCACATTAATGGCCTTATATTATTGTAATTATAATGTAAAAATTACATGTAAATGATCTGTACATTTATGAATAATTGAACTGAATCTGAATTTTTATTTTATACAAGCTTCAAAAACGCCTCATCCTGTCCCAAAAACCACACGCTTTACCGTCATAAAAGGGGTGAGCAGTGAAAAAGACGTCTCAACATTCCACCCTAGGTGCGAAGTGTGATCGTGCATGGTGTGATTATCGTTTACGAGGCTTTTACGACCGGAATCCACCCGTTCCGACCGGTTAATACCGGCTCATTGGATTTTGGAAACTAACAGATTGCATTTAGGATGAGTTAAAAAATGGTTTTTTTTTTATTAAAAATGGGATCGCTCTTGGCCAGCATCTAGCCAAGGGGCAAAGATGAGGCCGACGATGAAGCGAGCTCACCCAGAAGGTGCCTATTCACTCGTGCCTTAAAAAGGTCTAGGTTATATGAGCTCGGAAACACAAACGCCGGCAGAGAATTCCAAACCTTAGAAGCTCATCTATTTAGGCCATTTTCTGTTTGATTATCACGTATCTTGACATTTTATCAGTGTTAATATCTAGATCAGGACTATTGCGACCCAGTGGCATAAATTTTAAATGTATTTTTTGAATCTTTCATTAAGAAATATCGTTTGTAACATCACTCTAAAACTACAATATTCAAGCAAAAAATAGTTGTTTTCAGCTTAAATTCTATTACATACAATAAAAAAAAATAGCTATGTCTCTATCTAAAACTTTTATAAAGTCATCGTATCCTTTAATCATAATTTGAAATCAAAACATTTTAAAACTTATAAGGCCTCTTAAGGCCTCTTAAGGCCTCCGAAGGGAAAGTATGTTTGTATACGAAGAGACTAGATTTTTATTATTGGTGGTAAATAGGGTTACGACCCGCCTGATATGGTACCGTAGCCTATAGACGCTTGCAAGCAAAGGTGTCACATCCTCATTCCCAATACCTGAGAAAATTCACGGGAAGAGTGTTTGAAGTCGTGTAATAATGAATTGCTTTGGTTCATGTTCTCATTATTGTATGTTTCTATAATAAAATTACCTTGAAAATTCTTCGTTTCAGCTTCGACAGAAACACTTTCGTATATTGGGTGCCTGGCGGATAGCCGGCTCCTATACATGTCACATTCCTTAACCGATTCTAGTGAAATTTTGTGAACTCGATCGATAATTATATGTACTTTTTAAAAATGGCGGTCAATGGTGTTTGAAAAATTATAAAATATTCGAGGTTCACTTAAAAAGTATGCGCTGTCAGATTAAAAATCGCTGGCAACACAGGCGATGTTTCGTTGCCAGACACGGTACATCACTAGACCCGCTCAGAAGGGCTCCGAAATTCGTATCGTGCCATCCCTCTCACTCATATAATGAACAACACGTGAGTGAAAGGGACGGCACAATACGAAGTTCGAATTTCGAAATTCGGAGTACAGGCTCAGGGCTCGCAATTTATTAATTTCCACAACAATTTAAACACACCGGGAACCTTCATTGTACATTAAACATTTTCGTTGCCCCTAATTAAAAAAAAAAGCATTTACCTTTTTTACAGCATCCTTACCTGTAACAGACAACATTACGTTACTCATAAATCGTATATACAGTTCCCTATAGAGTGATTTTTACACGCTCATTTTGTTTACCGTTAATGGGCGCTGGGATACTTTATAGGGGAAAATGTGATGTATTTAATATTTCAAACCTCTGTATTAATTAGTGGATGCATGAGGATTTAAGTATCGTGGCTTTTCCATGGTGCTTAGCCCATAAATATGTTCATTTTATTTATAACACAAGCTATAAATATACAATACAATACAAATACTCTTTATTGCACACCTCAATCAAAGGATACAGTGCAGTACAAAAACACAATGAGAAGAGGCAAACAACAGGCGGTCTTATCGCTAAAGAGCGATTTCTTCCAGACAACCTTAGGGTAGCGGAAATGAAATCTAATCAGAACGATACATAAAAAATTACGTTTTGATGCAACGACACTGTATGTACTCGTATGTTTGGTTATAATTAATCGATATTTAATCTTAATGTAGCTCATTTATTCAATATTCAGGACATATATATATGCACTGTGTTGAGAAGGGACCTAAATGTGTTCCTTCTGCTGTCAACACAGTGCATCCTCAAATCTTATAAAGGGTCGGCAACGCGTACGTGACTCCTTTGGAGTTGCGGGCGTCTATAGACTGCGGTGGCCGCTTACCATCAGGTGAAACGTACGCTTGTTTGCCACCGGCGTTGTATAAAAAAAACACTGACGGCGGCTGAAACGCCTATGGATTGGCCGGTTTACATTTTGGATCTAAGTCATGATGGATAGGTATTTAGGATCAAACTTTTCAAATTCAACTTCAAAGAAGTATTCTTGAAAAGACGTCACGTCACGTCACGTCAGACACGAGTTACAAAGAAAAATAGTCCGTCTAGGCTATGTCACAAAAGCCCAACTTAGCATGATGCTGGGTTTACAGCCAGTAAATAAATATTAGAGGACTATCTTACACAAATCGAACTGACCCCACAGTAAGCTCAAGAAGGCTTGTGTTATGGGTATTAAACGACGATATATTTAATAGATATAAATACTTAAATACATAGAAAACATCCAAGACTCAGAAACAAATATTCATGCTCATCACACAAATATTTGCCCTGACCGGGATTCGAACCCAGGACCGTCAGCATCACAGGCAGGTGCACTACCCACTAGGCTAAACCGGTCGTCAAACAGTACTGGTACTGGTCTTCCACAATCCTTTCAGGGTGGTTTACACCAAACCAACAAGCTGTGTTCGTAAAGATTGTATGGCAAGTGTCTCATTTTTAGTTTGGACAAAAATTATTTCGTATGTTTTTCTCTACAGGTTGCATTTCACCAACGGTTCTCGTGAAATTATGTAAGCAGGTTTGATAGTTATTTGGTTTTTATGTCGATACAGTTTTTGGAAACTTTTAGTTTGTAGAAATTATGATATAATTAGCAGAACTGGGGTCACCGACATAGCCTTCAAAATTGCGAGACTTAAGTGGCAGTGGGCAGGGCACATTGCTCGCAGGACTGACGGTCGATGGGGCCAGAAACTGCTTGAGTGGCGTCCACGCATCGGAAGACGAGCTGTCGGTAGGCCTCCGACAAGGTGGAGTGATGACCTGGTGAAGGTCGCGGGAATCCGGTGGAAACGAACGGTACAGGACCGGTCTAAATGGCGAGCCTTGGGGGAGGCCTATGTTCAGCAGTGGACGTCTTTCGGCTGAAATGATGATGATGATGATGATATAATTATCGAATCCGATAACAATAGTTCACGAGATTATTTGAGAAATGCGACCTGTAGACACATAACAGCCAGACATACGAAAGTATTTTTGCTTAACCTCATATTTCCGATGATATTCGCTCGCTTCGCTGGTTCGGCTAATTCATTTTCCGTCCTACATATACATAAGCTCATCTGTGACATACATGAAATACCCTAATCACCCCTATTTAATATCCCAAGTGGCCGACGGTAAAATGCGCTAACACCGCAAAATACCGATTCCGGTTACATCTTAAATGCAAACGATAAGCCAGTAAATCCCTTATTAGTCCATTAAACGAAGACGTTGACAACTCCCAGTAGCTCGATTCCACTCACACCTCAGATTCGGTTGAAACCGCTCAACTAATCTCACTGGAGCGCAAACTCTTAAGCCCCATTTACACTGTGCAAGAAATTGCAGGCGATTTTCATTACATTGCAGTGTTTGATCGCTCTCGCAACTCGCAACCCCGCAATGTAAGGCGTGAAAAGGTTTCTTGCGGGTCGGCAACGCGCGAGTAACGCCTCTGGCGTCTATAGGCGACGGTAACCACATACTATCAGGTGGGCTGTCAGCTTGTTTGCCACCGACATGGTATAAAAAAAAATTAAAATTGCAAGCAAGTTCTTGAACTGTGTAAATGGGGCTTCAGAGTATACCAGTGTTCCAATCCACACGCGTGGTCGTGTCGGAGGTTTTCCCCTGGATTTTCCCCAGGCTACTCTCCAACCGCGCACTCCTATCGCTTTATTGGGCCCGGCCTATAAAGCCACAGTCAGGGTCAAAAAAAAAAGACGTAGACATGTTGAGTCTTCTATCACTAAATTTCAATTTCAATGAGAGTTAAAAAATTCTTCGGAATAAAATTTTGTGACAGACGAGGGACGGACAGACGCGTGAGTGATAGACCCGCGTGATTGAGAGTGTCAGTATTTAGACCCTTAGAATACGGAACCCTAAAAAGACTAAAGGGAATCATGGGCCTTGGATGTTCAATTTATTATAGACTCTATCTCCGTAAGCAAAAGAGAGTGTACAAATACTAAAATGGCGGTCCAGATGCCTTCTATTCGTACCATCTTCAAGTATTCAGGTAAACGCCGCCGAGTATATTGGGCTATGCATGTAACGTCACATTTATATTAAAGCAATTTGAACCTTCGGCAAAGGCCCTAGAGTTGATAATCCGGTGAAGTGTTATTGGGTGGATCAACTATTTTTTGTTGCTCGTTGCCGTGGTTACGTATCCTGAGTCACTCTTTAAAACTGTGATTTTATAAGGTTTTAATCAACCAAACATATGTTTTAGCCATGAGCATAAATCCATTTGGAAATGGGTCATATCTTGGGCATGCTTGAAGTCCATATTAAATATATTTTTTCAGAAACTCGGTTACTGGTGTCTCCTCGCTGACGGGACAGAATAACAACAAGAAAAAGTTGGTTGATCCTAATGCATATGCAGTCTTTATTTACGAAGTATGCTTATCTTTTATAACGGATATGGTAGCAAACCGCACAATAGGACAAAGAATTGGCCACGAGAAAAACACAAACACTATAGTGGGAATGGACAAACCATCTAAATAAAATATCCTCACTGCTCGGTCTACATTTCCATCCCTCCGTGTCCAGTCTATAGGGGCCATAAATTAAATCCTCCCCGTCTGATATATTTACCCCGCGGACTTTTTACCGACAGTATAAAATTTACCCTAGGCAGCAGTGTCAACTGTTGATTTACTTTGAACACTATTTATATGCCAATAGGGTGTCATTTTATTGCTGGTGCATGGTTTAAAACTTCAGTGTTTTAAGAGAGTAAAACAAGGGATGAACGAACGAGGACGTGTTTTCAAGCGTATGAAGTTATTGAAGTGAGAGATTTGAAACTTTGTATATAAACTCTGTTTAAATATATTAATGGCGTATTTCAGATATTATACATTTCGCAAAACATTATATCATTAATTCGCCAAACCACCAACACCTCAGGCCCCCAAACTTACTAAGCCAACGACAACAACCGAACAATCTATTATAACAAACAAAACTCTAGTTAAATCTTCAGGGCTCCGAAGTTTGAAGAATATAAACATATTCATAAACGGATGACGCTGATTTACAAGCGGGAGCGATTAAGTTGTCAAAGAGACAAAGTGTGATAAATGACCGGTGTGTCAGACATGCGTTATTACTTGGATAGACGAATGATAGAGAGGTTATTTCGCGACGAAATATCATCTCATTTATTTCATTTCATTCATTCATTTATAAAATTATCACTGACAGATAAACTGACTGATTTTTAACCCCCGACGCAAAAAGAGAGGGTTGTTGTATCGTAGCTCCCAAACGGATGAACCGATTTTCGTTTAGTTATTTTAGTGTTATAGATAATTTTATCCCGAGTGTTCTTAGCCATGTTTCATGAAAATCTGTTCAGCTCTTTTCTAGTTGATGAGGGGATCTAACTAACTTCCTTACGTCCGATCGATTAGAAATTTGGTACAGTGTATTCAATGATATTGAAAGTATATAGTAAGGTAACCATGACCTGAGCCGTTTGAAGATCATCAGCTCTTTAATAGTTTATGAGGAGATCAGTTACTAACTCAACTAACTAATCACTATAAATACCTACTTTTGAAAGAACAAAATAAAACAATGGGTTAAAATATTATTTGTTAGTTTTTAGAGTTTATTTTTTGTGTTGGGGGGTTTTATAATTCTTCCTTCACTTTCCAATTCTTTGGAATTCTTTATCTCCTGATTTGAGGCATGCTCAATCTCTTGCTGTCTTCAAAAAACAGCTTTTAGATCGCTATTTGTCTCTCTCATGACACATTTAAGACTTAGCTCCTTTGGACTATGTGGCTAACTGTACAATTATGTGTATATATACATATATTTTCGATTTAGTATTGTATTAACTATGCACCACATATGAATCGTTATTATTAAATTCGTTTCCGATTAGATTTCGTTTCCGCTACCGTAAGGTTGTCTGGAAGAAATCGCTCTTCAGCGATAAGGACGCTTGTTTTTGGCCTCTAATCATTGTGATTTTGTACGGTACTCTGTCCTTTAATTTTATTGAAGTTTTGTCGCTGGATCACTAAACCTAGGCTAGCTGAGAAGAGTCCAGCAAGAAACAGCCGATGTGCGGCGGTACCGGGACGAATAGGGACTATATGTGTCAGTGTTGTCGCGATCGGGCGGTAGAATTTCCCGCCCAAGGAACTGTGAAATGCATACAATGATTCAAGTTGGGATTTTCCGTTATGCCATTTGGTTTACCGAGGCCGGGTTTTATAAAGATCCGTTTGACCAAATGTCAGATCCAGTAACTCAGTACATTTTTTGACATAACAAACCGACATAAGGTCTAACGGATCTTTATAAAACCGAGCCCGAGTGTTCTTATTAATATCTCGACAACATCATTTCACCAGGGCAATATCTATTCAGAGAATGAAAGTGTGTTTGATAATTAACTATATCATAGAAAACGTGCGTTATAAGTCCAACTAAGTAATACGTAATATTCTTTTACTTTCTACTTTACCATCGTACCTATTTACACCAATTTGTCTATCAATTGCTTACTTCAGCGTTAACTACAAGGTTACTATTATCTTTGTTCTGTCTTGTTACTTTAAACGCACACTATAGCTCCTAGCTGAATATTTCCGTAAACATTTGGCAAATATAATTACAACTTCCTTTGGAAGGAAGTCGTTAAAATCGCTGCATCCTCCGGCTTTCACCACCAAAACTTCGCGCAAGCCAACAACACAATACAGAAATATCTCCGCGAAATTTCCTACAAGCTACATACACAATACCTCAGCTTGCCTGACTGAGAATGAGCAAACGCACGTCGTTCTCCTTTGAAATTTGAGATTTAGATACACGCGATAAAGTTGATATTGCAACTGCGTAACCATATGAGATATTAGGGAGCGATCAAAAATCCGATCTCACGTTCTTGGCTTTTTAAATTAGAAACTTAGTTACATGTGATAAGGTTGGAAATACAAGAATGTAATCGAGTTATATGCTAAAGGATGATTGTTTATATTGTGCAGAATTTTGTATTGTGAGCGAAAGGATGTAGGCCTCAGTACGTGAAGGTTAAGCGAAATGGTGGCGAAGACAAGGACGAAGTATACTAGCAAGTTGTCTATGATCCTGTGAGACCGAATAGATAATAGAATATGAACCAAGTAGTTTTGTAATAGGTTTGAATTGAGTTCTAGTTTTTTCCGAAAATGATACGAAACTAAATATATATGTAGGGGGGGTTCAAGTCATTAAAAAATAACTACTTAATTAATGGAACACTATTCTTTTAATTTCGCACACCTCTTATGCACTACTCCGCCGCCATATATTCTATTTCCTCTCTCTCTCACTCTCATCCATCCCTTTCACTCTATCCCTGATACGTTCCCTTTCACGCTAACTTATACGCTAGTAACTATATTAACACAATCCTACATATATGATTGTTTTCTTTAAAATACTTACTTTTTTTATTAATCGTTGTGTTCTTTGTGTAGGACTTGGGGCGCGGGAGGCTATACACACTAACCCCCGTATTCATAAACGTCTATCAAACCTATATTAGTTAACTAGCCGCTAAAGTTCATTTGTCCTTATCTGTCACTTTGACACACGTGCTTGTGAGACAGTGACGACATTTTAGTTAGCAGAGGTTTGTTAAGTTTTATGAATAAGGGGGAAAATAAGCTTGAACATCTTCCTTCACTTTGTATCTTAGAGTTATATTCTCAGAAACACAAAACAGATACTTTTGCACGGATTATGCCTAGAAAAGAAATCCTCGGCTCCAAAAAATAAGAAAATCATTCATGTATAATTGTGTAAAGTTTTATAATAAACTACCAACAAACGTGACTAATTTATCTATTAATACATTCTAGGCTTATGTAAAGCGTAAATTCATATTGAAAGCATATTATAGCACAAAAGACTACATGAATGATAAAACACCGTGGGTATAATTCTGGTTGAAATACTAATGATATTTTAATAATTATGACATTACATCTTAATGACTTTTTTATAACTATGACATTAGATGTTGACGTTAAATTCTCTAAAACTCTTGACATTCAGATTTTATTCTAGAAACTGTCTAGATTATACTATTTTTTATGTTTTTATTTTACATATTGACGATCTTCTTGTGAATTCATTATACTCTCTTTTGACATACATCACAGTAATTCATTTCTTTTTTTTAATTTCATATGCATCAATAAATTGCTCTGAATAATTAGATTCAATTTATGTAATATATAACTGACGATTCAAAAGTGCTTGTTGCTAGGCCTATTTGAATAAAGAATATTTTGAGTTTGAGTGTGAGTTTTAAGAATTTCTTGGCTTAAGCAGACGGGCTACTCTGAGGGGTCTGTGAGGCCGTCTCTTTCACTCTCGTATTATACGTTAACGGCTTATGTACACGTAAGTTATGTTTTATTACATGGATTTATAGTTACGGAAACACCGTTTATGCGGGTTGCTAGACCAATCCAAAATTAAGCTTTGTGGCCCTTAACTTTTGATATGTCCACCGAAAAGACGCGAACCCAATGACCCAAATAATATGTGAAAATTCAAAATCAGACATGTTGGACAGTCCAATAATAGATACCTAAATCATTAAGTTGGTACTACTGATATCCTAGATTAAACGTAGTATTAAGATTCAGTGTTTCCTGTCTGTATTATTATCTGTGGCACTTAAAATAAATAGTATAGAACTTCACAACACCATTAATTGCATCATAGTGCCTCCAAATAAGTCCCGTCGGCGTGCGTACATACAGTTGTCGGATCGGATGGTACCGAATCGCGCGCAACCGCGGCGCGCCGCCACTCACCGCTGTGCGACATGATCAGTTCTCTCAACGGACTCCTGCGAACTGAACCACAACTCGATATTTTTGTGGACAGCCTGCCCATGCTCGCGACTGCGTGCCTCTCTTACTGTGAGAATGAATGAATAGTATGTGACTAATTTTTAGTATAAGATGAAATGTAAATATACTTAAGATACAAGTGTAATTGGTATAACCGTTCTTGTGAATTAAATTAAATTAAATTAAAAATATATATATATATATATCCATACTTTCTCTCTTCATGTGCAAGCCTAAATGGTCGCAATACATTGCTTCCTTGAAATTAACCTTTTTTACTGCTGCTGCATAGAGATGCATTTTGCGTGTTGTGGCAGAGGCCACAACACACAAAACGAATCAACGCTTCAACCCTAACCATCTACCCAACAGACATACAATAGCTAATTTCACAGTTATCTTATTTTAAAGACTACATTAACATCAAAATTAAAAACCCTTAAAAGCGGATCGATCCGTGCGATCCCGCCAGCAATTACATAAACCTACCAAGGTTTCCGATAGTGGCTAATAACATGTACATGTAAATTACCCACGTTAATTTAATAAATTAAAAAAAAAGTGAAATAATTAAGAAAAAAAAAACAACTTAAAACACAACATTAATGTAAATTGTCACATAAAGTTACAAGCAATGACAAAAAAACTCACGCACACCACCAATTTTAACTAATCACTACACCTAAAGACAAATAAGCCCGGCGAAACAAATGTTGATTGCCGCGACCAAATTACTGCTAGAATTACATGTTTACCCATAAATTACGACCTCTTCCAAAACGCCATAAGTCCTACGTGTGGAACGTAAGCCTTGTGTCCTTTTATAAGGGCGTGTGTATTGTCATTACGGGAATGTACTGCCTGAAAGCCGTGTTTGTGTAGTTACCGCTGTGTGTTTGACACTTTCTTGAATGGATGCCACATTAATTGTTTTCCCCAATTTATTTTATAAGCCAGGCTTTTAGATGTAGGCATTAATTACCTAATTAGAGAGATGTGTTCTGAAGCTCATATTTCGTTAAATAAGATTCTTTGAGAATTTTTAGGTGGATTCTTTGTTGCTAGTTACCATGGTTACGTCTCCTGAGTCACTCTTTAAAACCGTGATTTTATAGGGTTTAAATCTACCAAACACGAGTTTTAGCGATGATAATAAATCCATTTGGACATGGGTTATCTCTTGAGCATGCTTGAAGTCCATATTATAAACATTTTTCTAAGAAACTCGGTTACTGTTGTCTCCTCGCTGACGGGACAGAATAACAACAAGAAGAAGTTGATTGACCCTTTTACATTTTCTTTATTTTAGATTTAGACCGTGGACGCCACTCAAGCAGTTTCTGGCCCTATCGACCGTCAGTCCTGCGAGCAATGTGCCCGAGCTGTCGGTAGGCCTCCGACAAGGTGGAGTGATGACCTGGTGAAGGTCGCGGGAATCCGGTGGAAACGAACGGCACAGGACCGACCTAAATGGCGAGCCTTGGGGGAGGCCTATGTTCAGCAGTGGACGTCCTCCAGCTGAAATGATGATGATGATGATGATGAGATTTAGACCAGTAATTAAAGATAAGTATTGCAATTTTCACGATACATTCGTTACGTTTCACAAAACATATATTATTGTCCTAATGACATTTCTCAATGAATGATTGTATTTTCTCTTATTTCGAAGAAAGTTAAAGCAGTATCGATTTGGGTTCCGTATCCAAAGACTAAAATAACGGAAGCCTATTACTATCGCTATCCGTCTGTCACCAGGCTCATCTTAAGTCCAGTTAAATAAATAAATAAACCATTTTTATTGACTAAAGATCAGGTAACCAATCCACATTTCTGTCCAGTTAACTCTAATCTAGTTTATGCCTAGTCCTCGTATCATTAAGGCTTTTAAGCTCTCTGTTACCCCATACGCCTAATGACCTAGCGACCCATTATGTTACGTGAGATTACGTATAGTGATGTGCACTTTGACTGCCAGAGTTATTTATTTATCCTAATAATATTATAAACGTGAAAGTTTGTGCGGATGGATGTACGTTCCGCTTAATCTCAAAAACTACTGAACGGATCTCTATGAAACTTTCCAGTATTGTAGCTTAGACATCAGAATAGGACATAGGCTACATTTTATCCGCGGGAAACACCGCAGGGCGCTGCTAGTAATATTATAAACGTGAAAGTTTGTGCGGATGGATGTACGTTCCGCTTAATCTCAAGAAATACTGAACGGATCTCTTTGAAACTTTCCAGTATTATAGTTTAGACATCAGAATAGGACATAGGCTACCTTTTATCCGCGGGTAACACCGCAGGGCGCTGCTAGTTTTGAATATACCTCAGAAGCCGATGCGATCTGGAATCTGGCTTTTATTAGGTTCAGGTACTATTTCGAAATCCTGTTTTTGTAGAATAATTCAATACATATCACACGATTTTTTTGTAATAGAAAACTGGTCAGAAAAGTAGAATGACCCAAGTATCGCAGGAAAGATGTGATGGAAACAGATCGTTGAAAGTGCAAGCTGGCGATAAAGAGCAAAGGAGATATGTGACGTACTCATATCGTGGTTAGTTAGTATATAGGTAGTAAATTGTGCCCCTGAAGTTCTGTCTACTTCATCCTTTATTATAAATTGTTGTGTGAAAAAGAAACGAAAACATCCATTAAACGGCACCATTCCCTCATTTCCCGCACAAATCCACGTTAACATACCACAAAAGCACAACCCTAGCTCATTGTGCGCTTCACAATAGATCCTTACGGCCTTAGTGTATAGTGACGTCATGGGTTAAACGGATTAGGGTTGACAATTGATGTGTTGTGTCTTCGAATTTATTTAATGTGTTACGGAATAATAAGATGTGTTGTGTCTTCGAATTTATTTAATGTGTTACGGAATAATAAGGAAAATTGAAGTGGTGATGCGCAGCAGTGTTTGGAAAAGTAATGTAATATCACATTATGCATGTAAGCAAGATGTCACTATGATTATCATGTCGAGGTTGTCTGGAGAGATCGCCGCTCATTAGCGATAAGACAGTTGTCTACCGTTAGAGATTTTAAGTTCCGTGTATTATTGTTTTATTTCTTTTTGGCGAACAATAAACCGACATAGCCTTCAAAATTGCGAGACTTAATTGGCAGTGGGCAGGGTACATTGCTCGCAGGATCCGACTGACGGTCGATGGGGCCAGAAACTGCTTGAGTGGCGTCCACGCACCGGAAGACGAGCTGTCGGTAGGCCTCCGACAAGGTGGAGTGATGACCTGGTGAAGGTCGCGGGAATCCGGTGGAAACGAACGGCAAAGGACCGGTCTGAATGGCGAGCCTTGGGGGAGGCCTATGTTCAGCAGTGGACGTCTTTCGGCTAAATTGATGATGATGATGATGAACAATAAACTATATTTTCAAACCTGTTATTCAGAAAAGAGTTATTGTTGCCCTTGAACGAGGGATCAAAGTTGTACTTTTTTTCCCTTATTTGAGGACAACAATGACTCTTCGTGAAAAACTGTATGCGCCACTAGATAGCCAACAATTTTTTTAGCCACGGGCCTCTTAGGCGTGTGAAAATTAGTATGTGTCACACGGTAGCAAAATTATTTCCTTCTTGGGCATCAACACTTGAATCCCTCCCTATGCTCAAGATTCTACCTTAGAATCCCTCGCTACACTCAGAATTCTATTATAGAAACTTTCGTTTCACTCGGGATTCAATATACCGCCCCGCCGTAAATATATTATTGTACTCCCTTCCTTCTACTTTTTCTTTAACCTGACTGTGGTTTTATAGGCCGGGCCCAATATAGCGATAGGAGTGCGCGGTTGGAGAGTATATGGCCTGGGGAAAATCCATGGGAAAACCTCCGACACGACCACGAATCTACTATTGTATAAAAAAAATAAAAAATTGTTTCAGAATGTGCATCTCAAGCCCTTTCATATGACACCCCACTTCACATATTCACTAGACTTTGCACAGAAACTAAAAAAAAATAGTAAAAAAACAATGTTCTATGCATCTAGGTTACCCTTCTTTATATATATAACTTACATAATAGTAATTACAAATAAACAAAGAAATTAAAATAAAACTAAAACTAACCTAAAATGAACCTAAATATACTTATCAAAAACCCTAATCTAACAAACCGCTGCCAGTAGGTAATGTTCCCAAAATGCTGGCCGCATTGCCACGTTGGATCGGTCCCCACGGCCCAACAATACAATAATATTGTATTGTTACCTATTGCCATTTACTATTTACTAAAAGTTATCTTGGGACATTTTTAGTAACTAGACATAGACATTAAGTGGTACGTCATACAATAAAATATACCAGTCAAAGAATGCTTTCCTTCTCTAATAAACACACGGAACTCACACACATAAATAAATTAGAAGTAATGCTACACCAACGGACGCCATTTTAAAAAACTTGCTTTAAAGTTGCCAACGCGACAAGCGACAAACACGGAAAGTTACGCCATGGACATCAAGTTTAGTTCTTTATTAAGTTATACTACTTTGCAAAGAAATGCTCTTTGCTGGATGAAAGATACAAAACTCAAAGTATTATTTTTATTGTAGAAGCTCATATAACTTTATATTCTTTTTGAAGTGGCAAACAAGCGTAATAGAGTTACCTCAGTTTGGAAAACAAAAGTTAAGTATACCTCATATTTTTTGGATAAACTGTTTTTTTCTGTACATCAGGGTTCGGCGACCTTTTAGTAGCTAAGGACCACATAATATATTATATATTTAAGACGTGCTAAATCGATTGCTATTTTTAAATCCCATCTTAAAGAATATTATTTGTCTTTCCCTTAAATTATTTAATTAATTATTATGGATGACACTATTTTATTCTTACAATTCTATAGCAGTGATATATATAATTATATATTATATGTATGTATGTTTTTATGTATATATATTTATATAAATATAAAATAAATAAATATTTTTGGACAATCTTACACAAATCAACCTAGTCCCAAACTAAGTAAAGCTTGTACTATGGGTACCAAGTGACGATATACATACTTATATAGATAAATAGATACTTAAATACATAGAAAACATCCAAGACTTAAGAACAAATATTCGTGTTCATCACACGAATACATGCCCTGACCGGGATTCGAACCCGGGACCTCCAGCTTCGAAGGCAGGGTCACTACCAACTAGGCTAAAGCGGTCGTCGTATATTATTTAAGTATGTGTATTTATATTGAATAGTTGTTTTGAAAACTTTTTTTTTTATTTTTTTCTCATTGTAATAGTTTATGCACCACCTACTTTTCAGCTTTATATTTCATTTCTCCACTACCCAAAGGTTGTCTGGAAGAGATCGCTCTTTAGCGATAAGACCGCCTGTTGTTCTGCCTCTGTCTCCCTGTATCTTTGTTTTTTGTTTTTTCTGTGCTATTTTATTATGTGAGGTGTGCAATAAAGAGTATTTGTATTGTAAAATAATATTTGAAATCATTGACCAGCGATCTCTCCTTCTCCATCATTATGTTAAGCTGGCTAGTCAAGATGTATTATTAGTTAAGATTATCTTTGTATCTCTCTTAGGGTGTCCTGAAAGCCAGCGCCTTAGCATATGTTGCTATTGGCATATGCTGAGTGGTATCCTTTTTGGTGTTCATAACTCACACACACAGCACAGTGGTAGAAACCAGTTTTTCATACAAATGGTAAGACATCCAAGGACCACTGAGTTACTCGATTTATGCATATTAGCTGTGGTTCGTTAATTTCTAAAACTATCAGAAGTGATACTGCAATTAAACCTCTTTCTAAATAACAATGCAAAAATATGAAGTAAGAGCTAAGTATTCCAAAAAATAAAAACATCTGCATTAAAAAAAAGTGTGAAAATTATGTAGGTACATCAGATATATCGGATCGAACAAGGTGCTCACAAATATCTGAACACGACTCTATTGTCAAGGCGTTAAAGTGCATGTTCAGATATATTTGAGCACCCTGAAGAGTACAGATATATTTGATGGCGACTGTACATGAAAAGTAGAATGGCCCATTTTTTTTGAACCTGACTGTTGCTTTATAGGCCGGGCCCAATAAAGCGATAGGAGTGAGAATGGCCCAATTCACGTTGTTACCAAGTTCTGATATTAACCAATACCAGGCCACAAATCCTTTAAGTCTGTTTGCGCTTCGTTTGATCATATCTCCGTTTACATAACACTTTAGTGGATACGGTAGGTGGGCGGAAAATATGCAAATTATTACCTGCATGGAAAGGAATATATTTCTGGAGGAAACAATAACTGTAAATAACAGGGGAATAAGGGAACGGTTATGGCAAGGCAACAATAGAAAAAGTGTTCACGGAATTCATACTTTCAGAAACAAATCACGCCAATGGGTTGATGAGAAAATCTTCGGGATACGTGCTAGCTGTTTACTCTTTTAGGGTTCCGTATCAAAATGGTAAAAAAGAACCCTTATGGCTTCACTTTGTCTGTCTGTGACATCCCTAATTATCTCTGGTGGGCTAGCACAACTTGCTGCCAAGTCGTATCTCGCGCGACTCAGCGATTCCTGTCTCACTCGAATTGTGCGAATTAGAAAGAGGAGGGTAGATTTTTCTCTACTTGCGTCGCGTCGCAACGGCAGATGTGCTAGCCACGCAGGAGCTACTTAGGCTATCAATTTGAAATTTGAAACAGTTATAAAATCAAAAATCAAAATCAGAACATTTATTCTGCAAATAATCCTCAAGGGCACTTTCACAAGTCAAAATCTATCTATATCAAATAAAAATAATACCATAATAAAGTATCATTAACTAAATGTAGTGGTATACAAACAAGGGTAACCTAGATGCGTTTTTTTTAAATATTTTTTTGTTATTTTCGTTGGTTCAAAATTTGAAAGTCTAGTAAATATGTCAAGTGGGGTGTCGTAAGAAAGGGCTTGAGTTGTACATTCTGAAACATTTTTTTTTTAGGTTTAGTCATTTTTGTTTTGTGAGAGAAAATGTAAAAAAATACCGTTCCCCCTTATCTCCGAAGTTTATCAAGAAAAAAAATATGGAATTATTAGTATTATTACATAACATTGAAATCGATGTATATTTTACAGGAAAACTATAACTATAACTTTGTCTAGTTTTTCTTTTTTTAATCATCAAAAATATTTCTATACTAAGAACTTAATTTAATCACCTTTGCATGTATGTTTGTTTTATAAATTCCTACGAGATTATGCTGACAGTACCGTCTTTCAAATAAAGAAAAAAAAACAACCTTTTGGTCTTCAAAGCGAGAGTGAATCGGTTTTTACTAGGTAAGCGCGTTCCATCCTAGACCACAACATTGCTTCCCATCGGGTGATTTGTGGTCAAGAGCAAACCTATTTTCATATATTAAAAACAGAAATCTATTCACGTGATAAAGCATTATCCATGAAAAACCACCATACGTACTAAGTTATTCAGTCGCTCAGTAACAAAAGTCGCCGATAGATGGCGCTGTACCCATGGCGTTCAATTTCTACACCATGTCGAGATTTTCCTGAATTAATAGTTTGTGTACGAAACCCTCGGTGCGCGAGTTGAACTCGCATTAGAACGGGTTTTTTCAACTGTTTTAGAGGATTGTGTGGCAGAATTTTTTTGAGGTGCTATCGTTTAAAAAAAAGTTAGGATCCTTATGAGCTAAAACGGCCCATATGTTTAGGATGTTTTCTGTGTGAATTATTACATACACGTATTTTGTCATTTCCTCTTCTTTACTATACAGAACTATTGGACAGGACTACGTACTGTATTTGCTGGATTTTGAATTAGGTACGTCAGATTTCAAGCTTACATGGTCATTTGCATTAGAATTACGATTTGAAACGGGATATTTACCATGTATATTTGTACAAATACCGTTTCAAATCTAGGTACGTCAGATTTTTTTTTTTATGTATGCTTATAATATTCAGTTTTTATAATATGTAACCTCCGTTATACTGTCTTGTGAACGAACCTTAACAAGAAAGGTATGTTTCTATTGTTAAGGAAAAAGTCATGAACTCCCCTCATTAAGAAATCTCTATGAAATACAAACTTCCGTTGAAAGTAATGGCTTAAAATAACTTGGTTCTTGGAACTTTTGTTCAACCTACTTTAAAAGGAGGCTAGTATAAGTAAAGTCATATTGTTCTCTTTGTGCTTATGTGGAGTGTACTTAACTAGTACCATTCAGATAGGTGTAGCTTTTGCTTTAGTGAAAGTTTTTAACATAGTCTTAAGTAACTTTTGCATGAAAACATCAAACGTCTAAGTTAAGTAGCCTAAGCATATTGTCGCAGCATTGTCG
Organism: Epiblema foenella; assembly: GCA_963556455.1. Classification (NCBI taxonomy): domain Eukaryota; kingdom Metazoa; phylum Arthropoda; class Insecta; order Lepidoptera; family Tortricidae; genus Epiblema; species Epiblema foenella. The sequence goes on from OY747112.1 coordinate 16,442,073, forward strand.
ATACCTTTGTTACTTTTAATTTTTTTTTTATTAAAAATGGGATCGCTCTTGGCCAGCATCTAGCCAGGGGGCAAAGATGAGGCCGACGGTGAAACGAGCTCACCCAGAAGATGCCTATTCACTCGTGCCTTAAGTAGGTCTAGGTTATCATTATAATTTCTGAATTCAACCTTTTTGTGTATTGCTGATTTTTTTTTGCCTTTTTTTTGGTACTATAGATATTTTTGTTATTATTATTCACTTTATTTATTTTTTGTCTTTGGCTCGGTTTTTACTATATCTTATAAAAAGTAAAATATAAAAATACACTTACAAAACATAATTTTTCCTTGTAAAACTACGCACTGTTTGTATCTTTATCATTCTTTCTACTCATAATTTTTTTGATATTTATTTCGTTCGTTTCCACCGGATTCCCGCGACCTTCACCAGGTCATCACTCCACCTCGTCGGAGGCCTACCGACAGCTCGTCTTCCGGTAGGGGACCGGTCTAAGTGGCGAGCCTTGGGGGAGGCCTATGTTCAGCAGTGGACGTCTTTCGGCTGAAATGATGATGATGATGATGATGATATTTATTTTAACTGCCCAATTGTATAACGTAACCTAACACAATTATAATGAGTTTCCTAAAATCGCTTCCCAAAGGCGTAATTACGTGAATCCCAGCGAATTTGGCCTGATTGGTCCGTTTCCAATACAACCAAAAGGGAGATTACTCGTGCATTTAATATCGTCAACGATTAGTGGTTTAATTAACTGGTGGTCTAACTTAGAAACTGACTAACAATAACTTCGAAGCAGACTTCGATCTCGTAAACCACGGCCCCTAATCAACTGCCACGTATTATACTCGTAATTATCGCGTATAAATCATTCGTCACTTTCTATAAAGTTGTGACAGAAAGGGAAAGATGCTTTATCTTGTCGCAAATCCGCGACCAAGACCATCATAGACCACGCCGACTAGTTCATAAGAAGAGCTCGATTAACGATAATCGGTAAATTTATCACCTTATTCACGACAATTATCGATATATCATGGTTGCACTCGATAATACGGAGCTAAATACTTTCACAGCGGTAGACGGCAAACCTACATTTGATGATAATGATAACTAGACGAAGATGAGTAGAGAAGAAGATAGACATAAAGGAAGGATTTTTGTGATATGTAGTTATATATTTATCTATGTTTTACTACTTATATTTAATGTAAAAGTAATGGCCCTAGATTAATAAGAGAACAACGGTTGGAACTCACTTGGAAAGTCACTATTTGCGAAATGTTTCGGACTACAATTGGAGTCCTTCATCAGGTTGAGTATTATCACGGCAACCGACCGCGCAACACTGCCCTCCGACGCGCGTGAAGCTCGCGGGCGGAGGCGGGCGGGGGCGGGGCGGCGCAGTCCTGTGTTAGAGTTGACTGCTCCAACAAATATGTCTCACGTTAGTGTAATGGCCCTAGATTAGATAAGATTATGAGCAAAAGATGTAGTCTTTCCAGTAGGTTTTCCAATTTTTGGCTTTGGCTGAAAATAGGGTTGTTGACTCAAAATTAAACTACTCCAGAAGAAACAATGGGAAAAAAATATGCCAAATGGTGATCATCCTTATTCAAGTATCTCAAAAAATAACGAATCTACAACCGTTTTAACGTTGCTGGTTAGAGACAGAAAGCGCAACAGATCAGCGACGTCACTGTTTTTTTTTTAACCTGACTGTGGCTTTATCGGCCGGGTCCAATAAAGCGATAGGAGTGCGCGGTTGGAGAGTAGCCTGGGAAAAATCCAGGGAAAACATCCGGCACGACCTCGCGCGTGGTTTGGAACACTGGAATACTCTAAGAGTTTGCGCTCCAGTGAGATTGGTTGAGCGGTTTCAACCGAATCTGAGTGACGTCACTGACCACGAGTATCGTAAACAACGATCGCTCCAATACATAGGTGCGTTTTGTGGAAAAGGGACAGAATATGCCACCTCCTAAAGCTTTGAAGACACAATTATGTATTTATTTATTCGTATAAGTTACTTCTTTCGCCATTTGATAAAGAATTTGATCCTTTTCCGAGAAAAATCTAACTCATTGATTTTCTTATTTGGTGACATCATCTCTATTAAAATTATGATTCTATATATAATTGTATTATTCAATCTATAATTATAACATACGTCCCGTAACTTATCTAAGAAGAACGACGGACGAACGGTGTGTATTTTCGTGCAGTGAATTAATGCTTTCTTTTCTATCTTTCTTTCTATACTAAAACCCACCCTAATATTTGTATTATTCAATCTACAAGTATTACACACGTCCCATAACTTATCCATACGAAGAACGACGGACGAATGGTGTGTCTTTTCGTGCAGTGAATAAATACTTTCTTTCTTTTCTTTCTTTCTATACGAAAACCCACCCTAAAACTCGCCCGTCGCTCCCCACTTGCGACGAAAACATCCAATCATTAATATCGTTGAATATCGACGATTCGCTTCTCGGATTATCGTTTGCTTTGTATTGCAAATAACTCTGCGATTACGGGGCCTGCAGATTAGGATGGTCCTATCGACATTTGTCGCTCGACAAATAGCGTTGATCGATATTTTATTGTTAGACGTGATTGCATGAAGTTTCAATGGATTATATCAGCTCGCTGTGTCCAGTTTCGACTGTAGCCGCACACTATCGAACCCCGGATAGTACAACTGAGTTTTTTAAATTGTTTTTTTTTCTAAGCCTATAAGGTTCACTGTTGGACAAAAGTCTCCCTTGAATTCCACTCGTCCCGGCTCTGAGTAGTTTCGGGATAGTCGTTTAGAAACTTATATAAGCCGTCGTGTCCCGGCGAAAAAAATAAACAATAGCATTCTTTTGTAATGAGCCCTGGGATCCTAGGGACCGGTAGACAACGGGTTGAGAAATATCATTTGATATTTCATACTGGTTTTTACATCTGCTATTCAGAAGAGTCATTGTTGCCCTAGACTGAGGGATCAAAGTCGTACTTTCACTCATTTGAGGGAAACACTTACTCTTTTCCTCATAAAAAGTGTCAAAGCTGTATGTGCCACTCGGTGGCACAATTATCTGTAAGACGTCAATTTTGTAGCAGCGGGTTCATAGACGGTGTGAAAAGCAGTATGTATCACATGGTAGAAAATTTCCATCTTGGGCGTAAGCATTTGAATCCCTCGCTACTCTCAAGATTCTACTTTAGAATCCCTCGCTACTCTCATGATTCTACTTTATAATCCCTCGCTACTCTCATGATTCTACTTTAGAATCCCTCGCTGCGCTCACGATTCAATATTCCGCCCTCGCCGTAAATATATCAATTTATTCCCTTGAGACACGTTCTAGAATTTCCGGTGTTAGGAAACCGGTTAAGCCCAAAAAATTCTAGTTTTCCCTCTAGATTCCAAGGTATGGAAGTCGCTTTAATAAAACTAGTTCCTCCGCCAAATCTGAGGATTAGATGTGAAAGCGGACCCCGGGTTCCTTAGAAAAAAGAGAGGGAGGGATATTATTATCCTTAACTCAATTTTTCTTATTTAACTAGTTTCAACGAATCTGGCGCTTACGTTATTCCTGTCAAAGGACAAAATTCGTCCTTTGATATGTCCACGGTATATAAGTAATCTGAAAACGAGAAAATAGCTTATTCCCGGTTTTATTCTTTGATCTAATATTTTTACTTAGATTTCCGACGTACATCCCGCGGTTTTTATGAATACGTGAAATCCTATTAGGAGACATTTCGGTACCTAAAAAAGATTCTGGATGATAAATCATATTAAACGAGACTTGTTTTTCTCATCTTTAACGTTACAGCTCAAATAATGAATAATAAATGTAATATTAGTTAGTATATTTTTTAAATCACAATCGTTCTTGAATCTAAATACATTACCACCTCTTATTTAGTAAATCATCGATTTCACTTAATGGTCGTAATAAGATTAGCGTCTGATTACTTAGTTACCACTCGAGAATTTCCTTTAGGATATAGAAAGAAAGAAAGAAAGAAAGAAAGAAAGAAAAACATTTATTCGTGACGATACAAACATAAAATATAGATAAATAAACCTAATTAGAAAAAAACAAGTAATCGCCACAAAAAGGTTTCGCCTCAGCGTAATGCCGACTCAGGGAGCTGGCGCTGATGACGGTGTGTGTAGCACGCTTCGCCTAAAAATTGAACTGTGAACAGCTCAAATAATGAATAATAAATGTAATACTAGTTAGTATATTTTTTAAATCACAATCGTTCTTGAATCTAAATACATTAACCACCTCTTATTTAGTATAACATCGATTTCACTTAATGGTCGTACTAAGATGAGCGTCTGATTACTTAGTTACCACTCGAGAATTTCCTCGAGGATATGGACTGCGAATCTGATTTTGGAAATGTGCACTGTATCGTGAATACTCCAATTTGGTATAACGATGATACGATGTACAGTCAGCCTCATAAGTACCTGAACTGCCAAAACCAAGCACCAACATGAGTGGCGGAATGAGGCGGGCTTAAGGCACTCAAAGCTCTTCATGGAAGGAGTGGATACAGGCTGGACCAAAAATATTTGGAAATACAGCAGAAAGTAGCTCAGGATGATAACTGGGGTATTTACAGGTCACTCGGGGTCAAAGGAATCTTGGCCAAGATGGGACTAGCAGACGACACAGGATGTAGGGTGTGTGGCGAGGATGACGAGACAATGGAACACTTACTGTGTGAATGTCACGCCCTTGCCAGACAGAAGCAAGACCAAAGGAATTCAAGGTACTCCCGCTGAACTCCATCATTCGGTTTGTGGAAATGCTGGAGAGCAGCTTGGTGTAGGCATAAAGGAGGGGGCAATTGCACAAAAGATCCCACTGGGTCGAAGTGCATCCGCAAGGGCCCTCATCTAAATAAGATAAGATAAGATAAGACCTGGACTTGGCTGCTTTCATCCGTTGGAAACATGACATCAGGTAAATAGATACGGTGCAAAGGTAAATAAATGTGACCGTACATCCAGAGGAATCTTAAGCACGTTACAACCTCAAGTTGATTTGAAGAGTTATATCCGCAAAATAGACTAATAGACTAACTTCCTCTTTCAAAACAGCTTTCCGAGCTCCGATACCTTCCTCACCACCGGGAATAGACCATTAGTAGACCTTATGTCGTTGCGATAAGGTTAACGGTTGGTCAAGGATAACTGTGTCGTTGATAGTATTGTACCTAATTCTATAAAAAACCAGAGGGGCTACTCCGAAATTCGTGTTGTGCCATCCCTCTCACTCATATAGTGAATAACACGAGAGTGAAAGGCACGATACGAAGTTCGGATATGAAGTTCGGAGTACAGGCTCAGAAGCAATTTTCTAGTTGTAAACAATTCCTTGTTAGCGTAGTCGTGCTATCAGAACATTAGTGTTTAGAACACGCAAATAGCAAATCACAAAAAAAGCTACAGTTTTAACCTTTGAAGAAATTAATCAAGGCATTTATATCTGCCCAAGACAACGTCAGTTACCTTTGTGAGAATATAAGAGAGGTAATGCATCAGCCGGCTTGGCAGACTTAAAGGAGAGTAAGAAAATATCTTCGGATGAGAAGCAAAAACTCACTATCATATCTGTCACTACTCTTCAAAACCTAGTATCTCAGTACTGAAACGATGCTGACATACGAGCATTATTTTAAGTACGCATTTGTTACTTAGTGACATTTGCTTGTAAACCGACGATATGGCCGTTCGAGAGACGCCAGTTCTGTAAAGCTGGTGGAAATTGACAGACATTCAGATGTACTAGTGTTCAGTGAAATTGACATGATGAGAGACTTCGCTCTGTTCTCATTTGATTTTATTTTTAGACTTGACGCTCAGAGTCCTTATACATCTCTGAGGATATTTATTTATTAGATTTTATTATTTTCATGTTGACGCTGAGAGATATATCTCACAATATTTTATTATGATTGGTGTACCTACTTTATTACCTTTTATCTTGACGCTTAGAAACCTAATACATTTATAACAAATTTTGATTGTTATTAATTTCTTAGTCTTATTTTTGACATGTAACACTACATATAGTAACTTTGATTATTGTATTATTTTAATTTGATATAGATAGATTTTGACTTGTAAAAGTGTCCTTGAGGCCTATTTGCAGAATAAATGTTTTGATTTTTGATTTTTTTTGACTAGTCGAGTAATAATTTTAAGGGTAACATTTCGCTTTGTACACAACATAAAAATAAGCGCTTTTCTTAATTGGCAGCTCATCATTTGATTGACCACAGCATGATGACAAATGCCTGTTACAGCGACAGTTTAGGAAGAAGATAGAATATATTGGTAAACAAATACATTAAAATTAGCACACTCATTACTTAACAATGGTTCTTAAGACAAAAAAGCATCGCGTGATTCCGAGTGAGAAACACGCACAATATAATTAATTCCAGGCTTACAGGCCGCATTACACGAATGTGGAACGCTGCCGTCAAATTGGATGGGATACACGGTCGGGTGCGTCGGTTGACCGGGCTCAGAAGGGTCGGGTTCAAGATGTTTGATATACATTGCTGGATCGATGAGTAACAACGATATCTAACCAGTAACCAATTATGCTTGTCGATCCACCAATGTACATTGAATTTGCATTGGTGATAATTCTCAAGTTGGAGAAATAAGAGCCACGAGCTGTGTTACATATGGCACACCTGAAGGTAAGCTGGCGACCCTTTCATCTGACGATTTCTTGCAGATCCTTCGCTCTCAACACAGCGCATTCTCGGGAGGTCTGGTGAGCTGACTCGCCTCAAGGAACACAACACCATAAACCCAAAGAGGTAGTATTATTCTGGCTGATCCCATCATACGAATCCGTTAGTTAGGATGGCTGTCGACTACGTTACCATTCCTCTCCCTCCATCGTAACTCGGCGATCACTGATTAGGAGTCGCACGGCCTGGCGTCCTAGGCTCACATTCAGGGACCCGGACGACGTAATCACAGCGTCCATCGAAAGATTGAACGCTGCGCTTACGGCGCCCAACTCAGACACGACACGTACACTTAAGCATTCCCGCCGGCGGGAACGTCCACCGCGCGATCACGACAACACTGACACATATATTCCCTATTCGTCCCGGTACCGCCGCACACCGAGTGTAGTCAGACCGACCAAGGTCGGGCCTAGCTGAATATCTTGCTGGACTCTTCTCAGCTAGGCTAGGTTTAGTGAACCAGCGACAAAACTCCCAGTAGCTCGATTCCATTCACACCTCAGATTCGATTGAAACCGCTCAACCAATCTCACTGTAGCCCAAACTCTTAGAGTATTCCAGTGTTCCAAACCACACGCGTGGTCGTGTCCAAGGTTTTTCCCTGGATTTTCTCCATGCTACTCTCCAACCGCACACTCCTATCGCTTTATTGGGCCCGGCCTATGAAGCCACAGTCAGGTTCATAAAAAAAATATTATGGCTGAGGTCTTCAGAAACTAAGGAAATACTATCCCAGATGGGCTGCTTCAAATATGAGCAACAAGGAGAGAAAAGGGTGGGCAACACACTTGTGATTCTCCTGGAGTCGGAAACATTCCGATTTAATTTAATTTTAACATGGCTAAAACTCACAGTAGTTTCCTGTTTAAAATGTCCGTGTGTATTGCGTGTTATTTACTCCGTACGCCCTTTTATTAGCTGTAAAGAAATACCTTTTCAAAGGTCAACATGTTACACTGGGCTCTTTTATTTGTTACAATGTTAGCTGAATTAGTATTGTGTGTGTTCATGATCTTTTGTTGCAGTTGGCTTCTTTCTGTAGAATATATTTAGCCTTCCTTTACTATCCCTAGAATAAATAGAATTCATTCGAGAAATGGGCAGACAGCCTATTCGATGTTCGGTCAAATAAGGTTTACGTATGTTCTAGTCGTCAGGCGTATTTGTCGGACAGATTCCTCGGTCGAATTAGCACGAAAATAAACTACAATCGAGAGTTTGTTATTTGGACTTGTCTTTCAATCAGAAAAATGCTTCATGAATAACATCAATAATTTTAATAGTTTCTGTTATATCTTCTTCGACGACCTCTTTAGCCCGCCTACGAAGCTGGAGGTCTTGGGTTCGAACCCGGATCAGGGAATTTAGTTTGTGTGATGAACACAAATATTTATTCCTGAGTCTTGATTGTTTTCTACGTATTTAAGTTTATCTATTACTGTCGCTTAGTATCCAAAGTACATGGCTTTTCTTAATTTGGGATTAGGTCGATCTGTGTGAGATTGTCAACAAATATTTATTTATTCACCTTGTTCAACTAATGACTCTTCTAGGTCTGAAACACTTTAGACTACATTTTTGGCGTGATAACAATAAGCTGGCAATTACTCCACCGACAAGCCACGCTTATAAATATTATTCATAAATCAGCGCTGTAGGTGTCTGACACCTCAGCATAATGCTGAGCCAGTGTCCGTTTCACCGCCGCGGGGACACACATTATGTTGTGGTTTGTTTTCTTCTGTTGCTGTTTTTTTTTGTAACATGTGTGTCTTCTGTGTCTGTGAATAAATGTTTCTTTCTTTTCTTTCTTTCTTTCTTCATTCTTATTGATGATGACCAATAAGCTGTCAGCTGTCAGTACGATGCACGAAAGCGGAATGGCACGAATGCAGTACTACATCCATACCGCCCCGTTTTCGCGTGTGTATGAATTACTTCTGCGCATGTTATATTTATAGTTAACTGACAGGAGAGGAAGTTTGAGGAATATCAATAAGATCTCAGTATAGTAGAATATACAGATTACTCCCCTCCATATCAGGAAGCAGGTTTAAAGGTGTTCAGCTCAACGATGCCTCAAAGATGTTAGTATAACAGTAATACCATGATAATGACATCATTATAATAATAATAAATAAATAAATATTAGAGGACAATCTTACACAAATCGAACTAGCCCTACAGTAAGCTCAAGAAGGCTTGTGTTATGGGTACTAGACGACGATATATTTAATAGATATAAATACTTAAATACATAGAAAACATCCAAGACTCAGAAACAAATATTCGTGTTCATCACACAAATATTCGCCCTGACCGGGATTCGAACCCAGGACCGTCTGCTTCACAGGCAGGTGCACTACCCACTAGGCTAAACCGGTCGTCAACCGATTAATATAATAAAGTCAAGTGACAGCAATGTAATAACAGTTTCGCTCAAACTATCCTCGGTCCGGGGCCCATTATGAAAAATTGACCAAGGTTTAGCCTTTTAACACCAAACAAGATAATTGCTTTCCAAACCCGATCTGATAGGCGTTGGATAGTCTAAAATAGTTTCAAACATTATTTGAAAGGGCAGACGTAACAGTATTTGCAAATGATAATACGTCATTTTACGGAAACATGGCTTCAAACACAGGCGTCCCTAAGGGCGCTGTCATTGGACACCATTAATAAAAGTTAGCCGGATCGGGCCAACCCTATAACATTTATTTGACATAAACATGATCGTTTGTTATTAATATTTTATCGCGTCTTGGGAAAGAATGTGATTTTGATTAATAGATAAACTATTGTTTTTACTTTTTCGCTGGGAAAATGTGACAGCGTGTGACCTGATGCAGTATGGAAAATAATGTCATTTGTTCAAATCTCCGAGGAGAGTAGCATGCCCGATGCCTCAATGGTTGACCGATCGGCTGTGCCCTATTTCTTTCGCATAATAATAAGACGACTGGTTAGCCTAGTGGTTAGTGATCCTATGAAGCTTACGGTCCTGGATTCGAATCCAGGTCAGACCAAATATTTTAGCGATGAGCATGACATGAATATTTGTTGTATGTTGAATATGTATTTAGGTATTAATATCTATTAAATATGTCGTTGTCTAGTGCCCACAGGCGTCGTGTAGCATTGTCCTCTCTTGTATTTTCATATTTATTTAATGCTTTAGAATATGTCTGGCCCATTTATTTGCAACCAACTACATAGATTACAATTCGACAACAATACTAAAGCAAATATAAAATTATGTTCATAGCAACCATTATAGAGAGCTAAAAGTTAGCTTATAGAACGTTACCGATCACATACATGTCGCACCATGTAGTTTTCTGTGAAGATACCTACACTGCAAGATTTCGTCTCGTTTTACAATTTTCCTGCTACTTGCTTACCGTGCGCTGCACATATTACTCTGATTCTCATAAATCACGCAAGCCATCCTTGAAACCTGTACCGACTGTACATTAATACCTCGTCCATCACGTTGAGTTCGACTGTACTAGCGCTGTCAACTGCCAATTTATTTGCTGCTACGTTTCTCGATTCTGACTTTGACTTTTCGATTGATTGAGAGCTTTGATAATCAAGGATAGGAAAAAGTGTTTTGACTTTTATATTCCTAGGGTGTTTTTTTTTATTAAAAATGGGATCGCTCTTGGCCAGCATCTAGCCAGGGGGCAAAGATGAGGCCGACGATGAAGCGAGCTCACCCAGAAGGTGCCTATTCACTCGTGCCTTAAAAAGGTCTAGGTTATATGATAAATATGGGGGAATTGAGAAAACTAGTCTAATTCCAATAAGGTCTAGTATTCCCCTGAGTTATAATGTCAGATGGTAGTTGCATTCGCTAAACTAGTTCCAACGCCCTTTTTAGCTGCATGTAGGATATATAACAACAAACACAGTAAAATTGTGAGTTATTAAGTAGGTATTGGTTGAAACAAGAATCCCAAGTACACTACTATTGGACGACCGGTTTAGCCTAGTGGGTAGTGCACCTGCCTGTGAAGCTGACGGTCCTGGGTTCGAATCCCAGTCAGGGCGAATATTTGTGTGATGAGCATGAATATTTGTTTCTGAGTCTTGGATGTTTTCTATGTATTTAAGTATTTATATCTATTAAATATATCGTCGTCTAGTACCCATACCACAAGCCTTCTTGAGCTTACTGTGGGGCTAGTTCGATTTGTGTAAGATTGTCCTCTAATATTTATTTATTTATTTATTGTAAATACATTATGGTGATCATTCGCATTTTTTTCCAGAATTAAACATTAAAAATTTCCCATTTCTTAAGATAAACCCACATAGAGTTAATGCAATCTAATTTTTTTACGATAAAGATTCCTAAAAACATCGATCTTGTTAGAAAACTAACAGAGTTGTAATAAATACTATGCAGAATAATAATAAATCCACTTTGCTTATTTTATTTAGGAAATAGGGTTGAATGCAAAAATATAGAACCCCAATTCATAATATGCTATACAAACTAGCATTCCACTACTTTCCATAAAAGCTCAACATTTATTATGAACGGGGCAATATCCTGGTATAAAATTTAAGCTCCCAAAAGCTCACGTGGTCCTGCTTTAGTGAAAAATTCTCGGTCCGTATAGAGTGGGCGGTAAAATGGTCTGGGCATTAATTTATGAGCCCGGGGGTCCAACCAGACGAGGATAAACTGGGGTTCCGTATTCCCTTGTTTCTTTTTTTTACTCAATTTATTTGTTGCGGTTCTGTGCTAATATTTTATGCGGATTTTTACGCTTTTATGTAAATAAATGCGGTTAAAAAGTTAATTAGAAATTTAGATGAATCGGAATATATTTCTATTGGTATATTTAGATTTTACTTTTAAAAACAAACACAATGTCTTTCAACTGAAGTCTAATATCTTTATATGGTTCTGATAAAGTGTCATAATAGGCTATTTATTGTCATATTTTGATGGTTGACGTATAGTGACACCATGTTATAAATTGTAACACGTGGAAAGTACTGAATTGGCTGACCGTACATAAAATATATTAATAAAATATATTTTTATCCGCATGATTATAATATAATTAAAAAAATCGTCTCGATGCTGGGCCGACTGAGAGGTAGTTCAAACAGCATACTGTGTGTCATTGCGGACAGGTATGATTGCCCAATGTTTATGCACTGGATAGGGCATATCAAGGCGGTCGCTGAATATAGATTTAAGTAAGTGTTTATTAGATTAGTTACTTTACTAATATACCGTTTAAGTCGCACTAACAATATATGGATGTAAAAAAAAAACTGAAATAAAGTTATTATTATTATGTATGTCTTTTCCGTTCACGGGACAATGGTATCCCGGACCTTTGGGAGGCGTGCATTATTAAAATCGGTAAGTATTGATGCTGCCTAGGGACCATCTTTACTCGACCCAGAAAAGTACGTCGAACTTTCAATTATCAAATTAGGATAACGGGTAAAATTCTTTAATTTCGGACAAGAAACCAAAACTAAATCCCCAAAAAAACGTCCCATAATTCCCTAAACTTCTTAACTGAAAAGATAACACAGAATTCTGTACTAGTGTCGCAAAAACAAGTACACCGTTCGCAAAACAAATTATTTCCCTTACGCAGCTTTTATACAGCTATGTAGTTGCTGTAAGTAATTTTCGACACTTGACGCGACGCAAAAACGCTTTGAAGATGATCGATGACGCAACAAAACAGGTCTGAATTGAAGCGGTTTAAGTCACAAGAAATAAACATGCTAATATCTGCATTATTGAGAGAAGTTTTTGAGTAAAAAAAACGAATGTTTAAGGGTCCATGTTTTCACTTCTATGTAATTTTTACAAAAAAATCAAAACTCCTGTGCCTTTACCATGAATTTACATGACCGTACTCGCTAGCGACTGCGTAAAAATTTGTACGGGCAAAAGTACAGCGCCTCTGACGGTTACGCAATAGAACTAAGAACGGCATACTAAATCATTTACGCAGTCGCTAGCGAGTACGGTCATGCAAACTCATGGTAAAGGCACTGTTTTATTGCTAATTTGCTATTATTTCATAAACTAGAAAAAATACCAATAAAACAAAATTTATAACCCTGGCTAGCTCTATAAGTATCGCACGATGAGGGCTCAAGACCCCGATGGGTGAAACAGAATCTGAACTCGAAAATTCTGTTCTTGCGCCACACGATATTTTCACAATAGTTTTAGGGTGGGTTGCATCAAACCGTCTGTAATCGTAAGCGGTGTTCGTTAAAATCTGATTGTATGGAGAGTTTGACAAGTTTCTATGGGATGACAGCTGCCGGCGCCATATTTGACGATGACCGGCCTGTGATCGTATGTTGGTGCAACCGACCCTTAATAGTTAACATGAATACAATAGACATGTCCTTTATAGCTGTGACTTGGGTTTATAAAGATCCGATATCCGATAGACCTGGTCGGTAAAAATATGTCAAAATAATTATTGACTCACCAAGATCTTGGTCTCGACGCCGAAAGCAAATAATTGATTTTGGGCCCCGAGACAACTACATGTTGTGACCTTGAGGCGTTACCGGGCGTCCAATAAATTTAAATCAAGATTTTATTTTAACCTTCCTCTGCCAGCTTACAACTTATACCTCCCCCGAAACGCTGTCACGCAATGTTTACACTGAAACGTCGTGTTGAATATTGAATTTTAAGTAATACCAACGCTGTTAGTGTAGACGAGTACATACCTGAGGGGTTACTCCGAACTTCGAATACGAATTTCGTATCGTGCCGTCCCTTTCACTTATGTAGTGTAACACGAGAGTGAAAGGAATGGCACGATACAAAATTCATGGGACCAACTACAATTAGAGCAACAGAAAAGACGACAATGAGCATTGAAAACTCTCCATACTGATTGACTGCGTGGCCTCTTACTATCTCAGCTAGGCTAGGTTTAGTGAACCAGCGACAAAACTCCCAGTAGCTCGATTCCACTCACACCTCAGATTCGGTTGAAACCGCTCAACTAATCTCACTGGAGCGCAAACTCTTAGAGTATTCCAGTGTTCCAAACCACACGCGTGGTCGTGTCGGAGGTTTCCCCTGGATTTTCCCCAGGCTACGCTCCAACCGCGCACTCCTACCGCTTTATTGGGCCCGGCCTATAAAGCCACAGTCAGGTTCAAAAAAAAAGCCTCGTACTACTATAATCGTAAGGAAAAAGGGAATTTGCCGTTTTTGTCGTGAAATATTTCGTTTATGTACATAGTTGCCATACAATTCTTTATTATTGGAACGTGAGAATTCTATTCGTAACTTTCAATTTACGTTTGGCCAATAAACAAAACACAACATTTTTTTATAATTTTAATTAATTTGTCTTTTTTTTTACTTATTAAAGTTCCAAATAATTTAGCGCAGTTTGAAATTACTTAACTGCTAAAGCCATGAATGGCTTATTTAATTTACAGCTAGAGTTTCGACTAAGACTTACATTACATTCAGTTCATTGGTAATCAACAAGAAAGTACTCAACTAATTTAATATTTATTGTGATAATTAGATAGTTTTCTACCCATATAGCCAGACTATGTCATAAATTATAACATGAACATGAGTCATCATCATCATCATCATTTCAGCCGATAGACGTCCACTGCTGAACATAAGCCTCCCCCAAATGGGGGGGATTTGCCATAGTCGCCACGCTTGGCAAGCGGGTTGGCGACCGCAGTTTGATAGTGGTAATGATCGAAGGATGCTGCTGCCCACCCTCCGATTTTCCCTTATTCGCCTCCTACGAAACCCACGGGAAGAGATGGGGTGGCGCAATCATCATCCCTATTGCAATTTTTTTGAGCTTCATATATCATGAGAACTCAATTCTAAAATATTCAAAAATAACTCCTCCAATATAAAAAGTACCACTCACGATTCTATAATTTTTCTGCAACTTGTGTACCCTCGTCCAAATTTGACAAGATCCTTCGTCATACGGCAACACTAGTACAGTCGAGAGCATAAATATGTATACATTTTTGGACCCTATTTCAATGAAACAAGGTGAAAGTATGTTTACATTTTGGTGCCTCTGGCTGTACATTTTTATCTCCCATGAGATGTCCCGTAGCTCATAAAAATAATGGACTTGGGACATTAGCTGGGCGTTAGAGATGTTATGTGATAATTATGTTTCATAGTACTGTTGTGAGAGGATGAAATATGGTACCTACTGCATTTTTTTATGGAATACATTGATATAAAGAAGAAAGTAGGTACTCTATGTGGTATCATATCGTAAGTATCTATCTAGAGAGGCACACCATGCCCACAGAGGAGATACAACAGATTGCGACCCAAAGAATCTGGAAATTCCTGGAGGCAACGGGTTTAAGCAAAGAACTTTAAGGGCTGCCACAATAGATCAATACTGGTCGAGACGGCAAAGGCCCACAACTAACAATAATAATATTAATCATATCGCAACCACTAAATTGTTTTACCGAATTTCATTTGTCCGAATATTTTTAGGTTTTGTGATACTTCTCCGAATATACAACTGGTCAGTTTCATTTTCCATTTGATGTTATCCAAATAAATCATTTGTCCGAAGAACTTTTACCACTGCGATCATTTGACTTTTCACAGCTTTCGTCTTTTTTTTCACAATACATTTTTCACCTCTCCAACACTACATTTCGCATTCTACACGTTTGGTTAATTTTCATTTTCTACACATGCCTAGGTAAAGTTGGCTACCCGGCGAGCGAGCGAAACCTTTCAGAGCAAAACCGACTCTAATGTTGTTAGGTTCAGAAGACTAAAGCGACTTATCATTCAGATCGGTTTCCACCAAACGGCTCGCATTGCATCGGATCGGAAAGATATTAACGCGAACAGCATTCGAAATGTTCCCTCTCTGTCGCACTTGCAAGTTTGTACATAAGTGCGTCAGAGAGGGAAAACTTCGTTTTCGGTTTGCGGTAGCCGTCCCGTGCGAATGTACCTATCCATTTCTGTGCATAGTCTAATAGTTTGATTACTACCGCGTTGCATGAAGTGTTCTAATTTCTGAAAATGGTTGAAGTTGACGTAATATTGTTAGTTATTGCCTAAATAGACGCAAAGTAGCATGTCTGTGCGTCTTCTACAAATTGTACTTCGGAGAGTGTGCTCAGGAGCTCCATGAGCTCATACCGCCTTCCCCCTTCTTCCATCGGACATCCAGACGTACGGCTGGATACCATCCTTACTTGGTCGAAATTCCTCTTATTCGAACCAAGCGCTTTGCATAATCTTTTATAATGCGCACTTCTAAGGTTTGGAATTCTCTGCCGGCGTTTGTGTTTCCGAGCTCATATGACCTAGACATTTTTAAGGCACGAGTGAATAGGCACCTTCTGGGTGAGCTCGCTTCATCGTCGGCCTCATCTTTGCCCCCTGGCTAGATGCTGGCCAAGAGCGATCCCATTTTTAGTAAAATAAATAAATAAATAATAAGAAGAACATAATCATACGGAAGATACAATTTATGGCCTAAACGGTGTAAGGTTGGCGAATGATTGGTGCCGTGCCAGAGCGTTGAACGCACGCGAAAGGATCCAATCGGATACGACGACAGACGACAGGATCCGATCGAATACGACGACAGAGCCTGTACTCCGAATTTCGAAATACGAACTTCGTATCGTACCGCCCCTTTCACTCTCATATTATTCACTATATGAGTGAGAGGGACGGCACGATACGAAGTTCGCAATAGCTCCTCTAGTGAATGGAGCCCATGCTTTCGGCATCTTTCGGATACGATCGCTTCGGATACGCGCGCGGTCAAGCGGCTATGCGCGGCTTGGTAATATAGACTTTAAATACTGTGTACATGGTTTAGTATCGTTTAAAGATTGTAAAATCCGTTCCGATTCGATGCGATGCGCGCCGTTTGGTGGAAAACGATCTTTAGTTTAGTATTAATTTTTAGTAGGTTTCATATACTCTCTCTGCATCACCTACCATTAATACTATTTCCGCTACCCTAAGATTGTGTGGAAGAGATCGCTCTTTAGCGATAATACCGGCTGTTATTTTGCCAATAGTCAATTTGATTAGATTATGTATTATACAATATTTTTGTTGAGGTTATTTATTTTGTATAGTATTGTTATGTTGATAATTTTTCCGGACCAGGCTGAATTGACCCCAAAATCACAACTCAGAGCTGACTCATGGCTCTTTCATATTGTTTTCCGGCAAAATATTTTGGTAAGCTCTCTTCGGGTAATGTCGAATGTCGGGTAATTCCGAAGATAACAATTTCCAGTCTAACTAAGCGATTTTATTTAAACGTTCGGAAAAAAAACCCACGCGTTATAGGACCAACGTATTATGAACATCTACCCACCAAATTAAAAAAATGAAACATTGACGAAGCATTTAAACGCCAACTTAGTATTGGAAACTTTTTATTGGAAAATTCTTTTTATTCCGTAAATGACTTCATGGAAATGAAATTTGTTTGACATTGAATTTTTAAATTATAGTTTTGTTTGATTTTAATTTTAATGTAATTGTGACTGATGATTATTTAAGTTTTCGACATTATATTATTGACGCGGATTTTTATTGTTAAATGATGTGATTTTAGTAGTATGATCATTATTTAAATAATTTTGATAATTGTTGTATAATATAATTCATTATTATTATTATCATTTTTGACATTTCATAATTTTTTTGACGATCATAATATAAAGTCGTATAAATTGACTTAGGATAATTCATATTGTATTGTTATATTAGGAAATAAATAAATCTAAATCTATTGCATCTCATCATCAAGATCAGGGGTGGGCAAACTTTTTTCATGGCGGGCCAGTAAGCTTGAGAAATTTCGGAGGAGGGCCATAATTGCAGCAAAACTGCACTTTTGTATAAAACCGCTGCTCTGGTTTTTGGCTGAACCATCAAAATATAATCATCGCGGGCCATGTACTAATTAATTCGATGTACCGGCGGCGGGCCGGATAAAAAGCTTTCGCGGGCCGCAGTTGGCCCGCGGGCCGTACTTTGCCCACCACTGATCAAGATCATCGAAAAGAAATGTTACATTTTTAGTGGATGTTTGGTAGTGCAACAAAATCGCTTAGTTAGACTGGTATTTTTTCGGAATTAACCAACATTCGCAATTACCCCTTACAAGTTTTTAGTTTTTTTCGCAGATGTTATATCACACACTCACTAATGCGGCGGCTGAGTGATAGTGAGAATGGCATCCTGAAGACGTTGGTTGCCAAGTTGGATGCTCCATTGCTTAAGCACTGGAACAGCTTGCATTGCGCCGGGACAGATGATAGCAGATGGAGCCTGTAGCTGGCAATTAGTTTTTGATTATTTTATTTTATTTTTTACTAACCTTAGCGGATAAGTTTTTTTTTGTTTATATATACTATTGTACTAACAACATATGGATGTAAAAATCTGAAATAAAGATTTTTTTTTTTTATTATATTCTCGAGTTTCTTTTGCGAATCGGCATTAATGAGTTGTCAAAGTACGAAGCATCGAACTTCACGAATTTCCTCGAATTTACAATACCTTGTTTTAAATTAAACCCTCTAATACCGAGTCTCGAATTTAACGAGTTCCGGGATCCGCTTACGGGGGATTATTACTTTATTATTGTCGAAACCCCCTCCCTGTTTTAATGAATTCTCACCATTGCTCGATATACTCTTATAGTATGCTATGGAATTGATTTTGTTTACCAAAAATATTAATATATTCATGACGATCCTCTCAGGTGAATTTTATTATACTCATTGTATTATTTAACTGCTATTTTATTCATTGATTTTTAATTTATTTTGTTTTATTTAATGTTATTGACGATCACAATAGAGATTCCTGTAAATTGACATTTAATTTATATTGTAATCTTATATTGTGAATAAATGAATCTGAATCTTTATTTAAAAGGATTATGCAGCAAAATATTTCCATACAAAAAGCGGCAACATTTCAACCCCATAATGCTAAACCGATTTGCACGATTTTTGGAAATGTTGTAGATATCATTAAATACTAGGTTTACATGTAATATTTTTTGAAAAAATTGCATGAAAGTGAATTGAGAGATTGAGATTGAGATATTTATTGATAAAATTATAAGTAACTTTACATGTCAATTATAAGTAATATTTACATGTCGATTATAAGTAATTTTACATATTATTTTTATATTAGCTTGCTTACTATTATATTATTTATTTATGTATTTATTTATTTATTTTTACATGTCATTTTTATATTATAATTATCAATAGTTAGATGGCCTCAACGTAAACTCATTTATGTTGTAACAAGCCAGTAAAGTCAACAGTTTTTTTTAGTTTGCAGTTAGTTTGAATTTGGACCCTTAAAGTTTATTTTTTACTTGAAAAAATCTTCTTGGTTTTTTGCTTTTATTTCAGAAACGCGAAAACAATACTAAAAAACAAAACGTATAAACCTAGTACGTAAGGAATAGACCAAAGCCAATACTGTCTCATTTGATAGAGGTTTAAGGGGTGGAAAACGGGCCGACCTAAGCACTAATTAGGTGCTAAACGGCCGACGCCGACGACTCTCTCTATAGCACGATGCGGACGCAAGACAACGACGGGTGAAACTGAAAGAATATTTCAATTTGCATTGTATTATATGTTGTTCTTTAGCTGTTGAAAACGAATCTGGCAACACGATTGTGATTGTATTCGCAATCGCAAGCGTCCATAAACTAAGAGGTGTCTACTTACCACCACCACCAGACAGGCTGTATGGTGTTTGCCACTGTCGTAATTTAAAAAAACTATGTACCTGAAACCAAACGATAATATTAATCAATAACAGATTCAATCAACATTAATAATCATACTGGTAATAAATTAATACGATTTAAATGTCATAATCTCCTAAACGTCGCGTCTAAAGCACATTCGAAATTACTTGACTAGATTGCACATTTCATTTACCAGATCAGCGACAATTCTTTGCGACACTGGTTAGCGTTGATGTCAGACAAAATCGCGTAATTCCGCTTGATATTTCGCGACTTCTTCTGATGAGAGTGGAAAGAAACGTAAAACCCGACCAGTGTCAAGATGGCGCTATTCTGATTTATATGGCAACAGACTAAACGACATTTTCACTTGTTTACCTGTTAGCTCTGATGTTAATTATGAAATGTTTTGCAATGATAGATTAATTTCCAGAGCATATCTTTTTTAGCAGTTTCTTATACACATTATTAATAATGCTCTGCTCTTGACTAAGAATCGTTTTGGGATTTTTTGTTATTTATCATTTCATTTTCAACACTAACATTACTGAAATAAACCGCAACTTTGACACTGACGCGATCGTGACTACACTAATTAATGAAATAAATGAACTTTATTCTGCAAGTAGGCCACAAAGGCACTTTTAGAAGTCAAAAACTACTAGCGTTTCTCATGAGACCACTGCTGAGAAGAAACGCCGAAAGAAACTCGACAGTCAGTCATTTTCTCCAAAATATGCTTATTACAATGATACTACTTAACCTACTTAAGTAAATGTAAGTGGTAAACAACAAAAGAGAATTGAAAGAAAAACGAGGAAAAAATAACAAAAACAACAATAATAAAAACAGCTTAAAGATCACTATTTGTCTCTCTCATGACACACTTAAGACTTAGCTCCTTTAGACTATGTAGCTGACTATATATTTGTATATGTTTATGTACGTATATTTTTATACTATATTTATGTATGTTTATTTATCCTTAATTAAATGTTATTGTTGTAATTATTAGTAGGCATCATATAGGATCAACTAGGAATCGTTCTGATTAGATTTCCGCTACCCTAAGGTTGTCTGGAAGAAATCGCTCTTTAGCGATAAGACCGCCTGTTGTTTGCCTCTTCTCATTGTGTTTTTGTACTGTACTGTATCCTTTGATTGAGGTGTGCAATAAAGAGTATTTGTATTGTATTGTATTGTATAACAATAGGTATTTACAATGTGTAGTTACACAAGAAAACAAAACATGTCGAATCGTTTGATATGCTTTCCTGCAAGAACTGCAACTAGATACAATGAAAATATTAGACTCTTTACGCTATTTAGGTATTTGGTTTGGGCCATGCATTTCTACGATGTTTGTATGGGACCAATTAGAGCAACAGAAAAGACGACAATGAGCACTGAAAACTCTCCATACTGATTGACTGCGTGGTCTCTTACTATCTCAGCTAGGCTAGGTTTAGTGAACCAGCGACTAAACTCCCAGTAGCTCGATTCCACTCACACCTCAGATTCGGTTGAAACCGCTCAACCAATATCACTGGAGCACAAACTCTTAGAGTACTCCAGTGTTCCAAACCACACGCGTGGTCGTGTCGGAGATTTTCCCCTGGATTTTCCCCAGGCTACTCTCCAACCGCGCACTCCTATCGCTTTATTGGGCCCGGCCTATAAAGCCACAGTCAGGTTCAAAAAAAATCGGTGCATCCTCGGGACCTCTGGCAACCTTGCTCACCTCCAGGAACACGACACTACATACACAACAAACATTTATACATAATAAAGATTTTTGAAACAACTTCCTCATGGATTCTTCAATTATTCCAAACATTTCTCTGCCTGTCAGTCAGGTTTAAAAAAAAAAGAAAGCATGACATTTAGATATAACTGACATTTTTATGGGAAATGACTACATAGCTAATGAAATATTACCTAAACAACTAGCTGCTACAAAATATTTAATCGATTTCCCTGTTCATTTCAGGCAAACAAACGCTTTCGTTTTAAATAAAGACTATTTTTGTTTACTTAAGCTTGGTCTAGCCATCAACTCTGTAATATAGCGCTTATCGTCATTGACCGAGTGAAACGAAGATTCTCGTGAAATTTCGTGAACAGGTTCAATAGTTATATAGATTTTTTTTGTCGAAACGGTTTTTTGGATATATCCAAAAACATTTTTTTTATCAATGATTTTGTTAGTTTCTGCGGGTGAATTTTGGTTTGTTCTCCTTTATAGGTCGCATTTCTCAACCGATTCTTGTGAAATTTTGTGAGCAGGTTGGGTAAATATACAGATTTGTTTACTTAAGCTTGGAATTTTTCTAGCCATCAACCCTGTAATATAGCGCTAATCCTCATATATATATAATTTATGTGTCAGAAACTTAATTTGATTTTTTGCTCCGTACAATTCACCATGTTTTAGCTAGCTTGTAAGAGCTTAACTTCATTGGAGTTTTAATACGTATTCCCTTTAGCCAGCTAGTTCTTTCTTTCTGAACCAAATAGCATTATGTTAGAAAGGAATAGCCATGTTATGAGTCATTCTACTTTAGAGATAGTTTCTAGTGGTCTTGACTTAATACCGTCATTTACATTGTCTGGCGTTGAGAAAGTTTAAATTGAGTGCTTGGATCCAACATGAAGGCAATTTAAAATAATAAATGTAACTCCATTAAAGATTTGTAAAGGATATAGGTTACTAAATGAAGGGAATAATTACTCAAACACAATTATAAGATAATTACATTATATTTCAACTAAAGAAAAGCACACTTCACACAAATTACGATATCAGAGTTACCTTGAATACTCGTTGAAGCCCGTAACAAAAGTGACCGCTCCCAGAGTGCCCGAATGTATTTATGCACTCCCGTATCGACTAATCAGTAAATGAAGGCAGAGTGAAACTGCCATGTTTAAAACTACCCGCATTATTTTATGTTATTTCAACCAGCATTTACAGCTAGAGTTCGGACTAAGATTTATATTACATTCAGTTCATTGGTAACCAACAAAGTACTTATCACAAGGCGTAGTCATAATTATTACATGACATAAAATATTATTAAAATCTCTAGCCGGTTTTTATATTGATTTTCACTGTGACAAGATACTAAACGTCCCAGAAATCAAACACGGATGTTGACATCAAACAAGAAAATGAATAAGATCGAATTTTCTCGAAAAAGGATCAAATCTTAATTAAATGGCGAAGAAGGTAACTCAAAAGAATAAATAATTATATAATTATAAGGGTCAGTTGCATCAACATACGATCACAGGCCTGTCATCGTCAATTATGGCGCCGGCAGCTGTCATCCCATAGAAACTTGTCAAACTTTTCATACAATATATAGATTTTAACGAACACCGTTTACGATTACAGACGGTTTGGTGCAACCCAACCTAAGTCTTCAAAGTTTTAAGAGGGGGCATATTCTGCCTCTTTATCGTAAAAAAGCACCTTTGTATTGGAACGATTGTCATTTACTATGGCACGCGAGATCAGTGACGTCACTGACCTGTCGCGCTTTCTCTTTTTAGAGCGAAACTAACCAGCAACATTAAAACGGTTACAACTTCGTTCTTTTTTAGGGTTCTGTAGCCAAAATGGCAAAAACGGAACCCTTATAGATACGCCATGTCTGTCCGTCCGTCCGTCCGTCCGTATGTCACAGCCGATTTACTCGGAGACTATAAGCACTACAATTATGAAATTTGGTAGGAAGGTGTATTCTATGAACCGCTACATAAAAGTGATGTGAAATTACAAAAATATATTAAATTAGGGGGGCCCTTCATACATGTAACAGGTGGATGAAAAAACTTGTCCATTTAAGTCAACCGTTGGTGAAATATTAGCTGTCAAAGTCATAGAGTCCCCCCCCCCCTCTAATTTCCAAACTATAAAGTTATATTCTGAAAAAATTGAGGTGGTGTGCATTAGTAAATACTTTCAACGATTTTTGGTTTGAACAATATTGGTTTTACGATTTTTGAGTTTTCGCTTAAAAACTGTCTTGCCCAAACAAAAGGTCGTTAGGGCCGTGAGTTCCCTATGAACACACGACTTTTTTAGATTCAATCAAAATCAAAAAATCAATATCAAACATTTATTCTGCAAATAGGCCACACGGGCACTTTTACATGTCAAAATATTAATTTACAATTTATGAAAGTCTGACTATAATAAGTAATACATTGTTCATGTCAAAATATTAATTTACAGTTCAAGAAGGAATAATAATTTCGAGTTTACAATTATAACAAAATTAATGTCATACAGTGAAGATAAACTTGCAAAGTCAATACGATAGTGATTTTAAATGTGGACTAGTAGGTGTTGGTACGGAATTAAGGGTGCGTGGTCCGACACTCACTTGGCCGGTTTTTGAGATATTTGCATAGAATTTTCACTATTTGGCATATTAGTCTATCTTATTTCTTTTGGAGTAGTCATATTCTGAGTCAAAAACCCAATTAGTTAACTGTACAAACATAAAGCAGATAAATCACAGGTGACGAAAACTACGTGGCTGGGCAATGGCAGCCATGTTTAGTGGCGTCGTTACGTGCGCTACGAGGCCCTAAACCTTTGTATTAATAAGTAAAGAGTCGAAAGAACCCTGCGCCATTGGCCCAATTCAATGGAGAAGGCGTTGATTATTTGGATTGACCAATTGTTTTTTGTGATGTTTATTATGGTTATTTCTCCTGATTCACTTTTTAAAACTGTCTTTGTACAGGGGTTTATTAAACCAACCAAAGATGAGTTTAAGGGTGGGTTGCACCAAGCCGTCTGTAATCGTAAGCGGTGTTCGTTAAAATATGATTGTATGGAAAGTTTGATAAGTTTCTACGGGGTTTCTCTGACAGCTGCCGGCGCCATATTTGACGATGACCGGCCTGTGATCGTATGTTGCTAAGCGATGATTTCCAATTTGACATAGCGAAATCCATTTTGACGTGGGTCATCTCTTGATAATGCTTTAAGTCTATAACTTTTCTTTTCTTTTGATTTTTTTATTTATTTCCTTTTTTTCTCTTTTTTTTTCTTCAGACATTGTTTAATAATTTCGTATAATTTTGTGAATTTTGTGATATCTACTAACATAACGTAAGTTTATACTAACAAAAATGGATCCCTGTTATCTGAAAATAAAAATGATGATTCTTATTATTATTATAATCAGAGATGTTGTGGATATCCTCTTCCGCATCCGCAAAACTCACTGCTAAGTTTTTGCAGATGCAGATGTTGAAGTCGGTACAGGAACGACTTAGCAGCGGCGCGTGCGCCGTACGTGCCAGGTATTTTCGCCATCAACCAATAGGAATCTCGTTACGTTTTTGTGATTCTTCAATCGCAATAGTGACAATGATAAAAGGCGATGAGTGTCAAATGTTATGATTATTTTTTTATAAACAAAAATGCCTATAATAATTTATTGGTTTCGTAATAGTAGATCAGCATCTGCATCCGCGGATATGAGCCGTGTAATATCCGCATTCGCGGATGTCAAAAAATCTGCATCCGCAACATTGCTTTTCTATATTATCATTTTGAGAAATCGGTTATATTTGCCTCCTCGCTGACGGGACAAAATAACAAAGAACAGTTGATACAGGTATGTAACAGTTCAGAACATGTTCACAGACTCCTGTAGTACGAAACGGTGTCGCTTTGAGCAAATAAAACGCGAGTTAATTGAATACCTAAGTTTTTCTTTTGAACTCATTAACAACAGTAAGGGTGGGTTGCACCAAACGGTCTGTAATCATAAGCGGTGTTCGTTAAAATCTGATTGTATGGAAAGTTTGACAAGTTTCTATGGGATGACAGCTGCCGGCGCCATATTTTACGATGACCGGCCTGTGATCGTATGTTGGTGCAACCGACCCTAAGTATTTGTGCGTAAGACAGCACTATTAGATTCCCTATGTCATTTTCTTATTTTTCTCATTTATCTACTGAAATTGTAAGTTACTTAATTACAGAAAGGTGAAAACTCCGTCTTACAAATTTCAAATTACTTAGATGTGTTCTCTGTAACTTTTCTTATTATTAGGATTTTTGGCTGTCTGTCTTTATTGTGTAATGTAATTGCCAATTAAAAGTTGTACAAATCGTAGACTTTCGAATGAAGGTGAATTTTTTGTTTTTAATTACAGATTTGCTGATTTTTCAGGAGGCTACTATAACTTACTTATTTTTTTTTCTGTTTATGCTATGAAGAAAAAACCTTTCATTATATTGCAACAATTTTAACTAACAAAATAAGCTGTCATTTAAGTAGGTACCTGTCGCGTTGCTATATTTGTGATTACTGACTATTGTGACCTCTGTTTTTTTTTATACAACGACGGTGGCGAACAAGCTTACGGCCCACCTGATGGTAAGCCGCCAGCGCAGCCTATAGACGCCCGCAACTCCAAAGGAGTCACGAACGCGTTGCCGGCCCTCCTGTGTGTCTGTGTGTCTCTGTGTGTCTGTGTTGCGTTGTCTCTGTGTGTGTCCTCTGTGTACGTTGAACCTACAATTAAGGGTATGTGAGATACAGTTATATACAATTGTGTGTAGTTGTAGGAGTATAGATGTTAATTTGTATAAAATTCTTGTTTTGTGTGTTTTATGGAATAAATAATTTTACTTTCTTCTTCTTCTTTCTATCTATATATTTCGTGTTTTCAGCATTAAAAAAATCATAATTTGACGCATTTTTGTGACCCGACTAGGTTTACAGGATCTACCCTCTTCCTGGTTCGTGACAAGGCGGACGGTGGTAGTGACGGTGACACTGTGGGAAAAAAGCGAACCAGGAAGAGGGTAGATCGCTATGGTGTGTGGGTCGACCACAACTAAAACTCGCAGCACGTCAGTTAATCCTTGATAATGGCGCTTGCAACAGTGCCGAAATATCGGGAACTCAAAAATACAAATAAACATGGTAAATATCCCGTTTCAAATCGTAATTCTAATGTAAATGACCATGTAAGCTTGAAATCTTTTACTATTAGTGTTTTTATTAGTGTACTAAAAGAACTAAAAGACCGAACTAGTACATTTGAGCGAAAGTACTAGTCAGGAGCGATCCGCTCAGTGAACGAGCGCGCACAAGCCTAGTATCTAGCCCGCTGCCACTCGCAACCTGCACCCTACAAGCCCAAAAGGGACCAGTTTATGGTTTACCGTCTCGTAGTTCGGCGTTATTTTTTATTTTAACCAATAGCTTACCCTCTAACTTAGTGGGGGCCGTCGCTTTTTTGAGCCTGATAGCTTTACGAAGTGGGGTCCGCATAGTAACAGTAAATTTGAGAGCGCCTTGTTTGCGAGATGGCCCTTGAGTTTCTGTGGTGAAAGATTCTTGGATCCGGTTGTAAGATATTGGCATTTTATGCAATGTTTTGGGACTACGAGGGTTTTCAAAGCGTTTGCAAAATTTTTGTTGCGTGCTGAGAGCCTGATAGTTTAGAGAAACATCCTCGTGGAAGGAAAAAGGGGAACACCAGTGACTCGTATGACCGAGAAGGAAATATTAGAGGGTTGTACCTTTTTTAGGGTTCCGTTGTAAACAAGGAACCCTTATCGTTTCGCCATGTCCGTCCGTCCGTCCCCTGCTTTTCTCAGTAACCGTTAGTAATAGAAAGCTGTAATTTGGCATGATTATACATATTATTAGATTTTGTTATTTTTATGTTGACACTTAGAGATATATGTCACAATATTTTATTATGATTGGTGTACCTACCTTATTACCTTTTATCTTGACGCTGAGAAACCTTATACGAATCTAACAAATCTCGATTGTTATTAGTTTCTTAGTCTCATTTTTGACATGTAACACTACATTTAATTAATGATACTTTGATTACTGTATTATTTTTTTTTGATACAGATACATTTTGACTTGTGAAAGTGCCCTTGAGGCCTATTTGCAGAATAAATGTTTTGATTTTGATTGAATCATGTTTGCAATGTATTTATGTTAATCGCTAAACAAAAATAACTGTTGACGCTGTTTCAAAAAACTCGAAATTTACTTCATAAAACTTGCAAAGAAGACAATTAAAGGAATGACAAAAGGCCAATTTTCTTCAAAATTCGTTAAATTTTAATTGCAAAATCTGCACATAAACAACAACTTCCGCAATCAGAAGAGATATTTGAACCGTTTGAACCTCAACTGTTTGAACCTCATATCTGCCTTGGAGTTGGTTTTATAATAATAACTTTATCGTACACGAAATAAGGTAGTTGTTCGTATTAAAGGATTACCTTAAATACGATGTTATGTAAGTCAGACTATTTATCAAGCAAAAACAAGCCAGTGACGGACTGCTTGAAATCGCTGAACCATTTTATTGTTTTCTAAATCGACGCAGAGATTGCAGAAAATCTTACTTTCAAAATGCTATGTAATTAAGTATTGTAATAAATATCTCGCTACAACAGGCTGATGAGTTTCAAGTAAGAAATATATATACATATATTTTGTCCTTAATATTAAAAAATATGTATGTATGTTTATATTGTAGGATTTGAATTTCGTACTATTTTTACTGTTATTTAATATACATTGTATATTGTTTTGAAAAAATGACACCTCGCCGAGTTTCTTACGCCGGTTCTTCTCGAGGCAGAGGTTTATTTTATGAACCGGTGGTAGTACTCGTATTTTGACATTCATAAGTGCATGTAACATGCCTAAATTGAAGAATAAATGATTTCATTTCATTTCATTAATTGGTGCAGAAAAGCTAGCGGTCATTCCAAAGCACCTTACATTCGAAAATGAATGAAAATGCCTGACACAACTTATCACTCACAATGCCCAGAATTTCATGGTCAACAATCAAGTAATTTCATCTGTGTGATACATGAAATCATTAATAAATATTAATGCTAAATGGGTACCCTTTTCCCTTTCCACGAATCACGTACCTTTTCTGCAATTTGGTCATAATAACTGTTACCCAGCCTATTCACTCTTCAATCTCCCTCGAAAAATGGTTTCGCGAAGCTCTTTCTTATATTAAAATATCACAACTCGGCTCCTACATTATTAAGTCAAAATGAAACGAAAATAGAACAATCACCTGGTGTATTATTCGTCCGGAATTATAAGCCAGATAATCCATCTCAGAAACATGAAAACGGGCTTGTTAAACAAATTTCATCTCAAACGATGTCTGGCGAGGCCTATAGAGAAATTATATTCTTGTATCTACATAATGTTGTTTTTGATTACAATGGTACATGTCTTGTTTGGATTTAATCCTCAAGAAGTTCGGATCTAATTATCAAGAATCACAACGCGAACTTTGTGATTTTACTTTGAAATTCGTTATATTTCAAGACAGAAAATGTATTCACGGTTCGGTATTTAATAAGGTGAGGGTTTAGTTTAACTATTTTTATATACACCCATACAGGAAATCCTATTTTATGTGCTCTCTGATGCTCGTTTCATAAAACCACACTCGTGTTTAAGACCTCTCATTATGTATCAGTTGCATAAACTACTATTAAACCACCTTTCAAACTGCAAGTATTTTCACCAACATTAAAGCCTGATCAGAATTATATGACCAAGAGGGTATTCTGATTTATATGGCAGCAAACTAAATGACATTTTGACTTTGTTTAACCTGTCAACTCTGATGTCAATTTTAAAATGTTTTGCAGCGAATTACTTTTATTTCATAGCGTTTTTCACATGTGGTGCCGGCTTAGAATAGCACTTCCTTCAGTAATAGTCCTAATATTTCGAAGTTTTGTAGCTGGCGAAAGTTGTCCCGAGATATCTCGTGCTATCATTTTTGATATTTACTCAGTTGTATACACAATTTAAAATAAAAATCTTCAACACCACCTTTCGTAACATAGGAATATATTCTATGGACTGGCGTATTTCATCGTCTGTCATTTTTTCCACAAGCATTTACATCATCCTAGTAGCGTTTTCCCGATCCGCTTTGACACCTAATCTCAAGATTTGACATAGGACCTAGTTTTATGAAAGTAACTGCCATTTGACCTTCTAACCCAGATGGGAAACTATAACCTGTTAGGTTTAATTTAAACCGGATTCCTCAAGATTTTCTCCTTTACCGGAAATTCACTGTTAAATTACGTACGTAAGTTTTTGAAGTGGTACGAGCCGATGTCCGAACGATGTCCAGATTCAAAGTCGTGTGGCTTACCGCTCGGGTACTGTAGTTTTTCTTGAAACCTGACTGTGGCTTTATAGGCCGGGCCCAATAAAGCGATAGGAGTGCGCGGTTGGAGAGTGGCCTAGGGAAAATCCAGGGGAAAACCTCCGACACGACCACGCGTGTAGTTTGGAGCACTGTAATACTCTAATAATTTGCGCTCCAGAGATCATCGGATGACAATCGGTTGAGCGGTTTCAACCGACCCTGAGGTGTGAGTGGAATCGAGGTACTGGGTTTTGTGGGTGGTTCACTAAAACCTAGCCTAGCTAATTTTCTTGCTGGAGTCTTCCCAGATTCCAGCAAGAAAATTAGCTGCCCGACATGTGTCGGACTGACTGCCTGGATCGGACTGACTCTGGGTACTGTGGTTTTTCTACAAGCGTCCACATCAAATTAAATGTTCTCATTAGACTAATGCTTTAATGCGCTTAAAATTCTACAATCGCAGCCGGTTTCTCTATCGCGTCTTAGCACGAGCCAACGAACCGATAGATTGTTCTCCGGATCCGTGTCTCGAAAGCGTAATTGTTACTGCTTTAGAGAAGATCAAACTTGGCATTATCTGAATAGCATACTTCCTAAATACGGCGATTACGATTTTACGAAGGTTTGAAAACAACGAATATTTTTTTATTATATTCATCGTTTAATTTCTGTTGATATGTTTGTACGCCATACTATCGATACTAATACAGTGTGTCTATCTATTACCTCATCAGATTTAAACCGCTGCCTCCAACTTTGTATGAAATTCCTTTAAAGGCCTCTCGTCTAGCCGCACCCGAAACGTGACACTTTGCAGCCTATTATAAGGAACATAACCTCAATATTTCATTGCATGTTTGAGAAAAATTGATATTAATAAACTATTTAGAAACTGATTTACGATCTTAGGAAAACATGTTATTTGTAGCCACCATCGTTGCATAAAAAAATAAGCAAGCAGTCACCAAAAACTATGTAAAGCTATCTCAAAGCTCTTCGAAGCTCACGTTTAGATGCAATCCGTGCAAATTGCATCTTGCACGTGAACGGGGCTTATCGCACGGGTTTGATAGAATACGTGGAACATCAAGATGTTTCTATTACTCTGCCGGTTCAAACAGCTGGTTCTGTGCGGAATTCGACTAAGGTTATGGCCACAAAATTAGCTGAAGCTTTTTGCACTGCCACATGTTAATATTAAAATTGAAAATAAAACAATGTAAGTATAAGATTTCAAGCTAACATGGTCATCTACATTAGAATTACGATTTGAAACGGGATATTTACCATGTATACCATGTGTAATATCGAGAACTCAAAAATACAAATATACATGGTAAATATCCCGTTTCAAATCGTAATTACAATGTAAGTAGTTTATTATTTTCATAACATTATATTATAAATGGTTTTAATAATACGAATTGGTTGAGTTAACGAAGTGTATGTCAAAAAACAAGCAAATGCTGCCAGCATCCTCGGTACAATACCGCAAAGGCCTGTTTTAGATTTTTATTTTTATTTTTTGCTCACAAAAAAAAAGAATCTTAAAAATCACTACAAAGTTTCGCCAAACTGCGGTGCAGTTTGTTGGCGAATAGGTTAACACTCCTTTGCTTATTCTACCGTACTAGAGATAGGCATATTACTTCTTATCTCTTTGTTATTTAAGTTAAGTTTGATTTAAAAAAAAAAACTGATTTAAGTTAGTTGTAATATTATTGAAGTAATTGTTATTCAACTATTGTTACCGCCTGTAAATCAATAAATGTTAATTGAAAATGAAACCAGGGACCGATACCGGTATTTTTTAAAAACCCTGAATTACGGTTAAAGATTTTATTTATTCTCAAAAGAATACATTTCACTTACTGAGAATACAATTATTATCATGCCTTAATTATTACGCCCGTGAGAGCTTCATGTGCAACAAACAATACAAGTAAACAAGTATAAAATATTTTTAGGTGCCTGTAACAAATACAAAAGTGGGTAATTTTGCAGTAATATACAAATAGCATGTTGGGTAGAATAGAATATTGTCAAGCAAAGAAGTACACGCATGCATCGCTCGCACAATGCATCCAACGATAAGGAGTCAGGGCCGGATTATAACACAAATTAAATTACGGGAATATTATTGATGACATGGGTCTTAAGTTGTTTTTTAAATTTATTGAATGAGTCGGTCTCTTTTATATTTTTAGGTAAGTTATTATATAACCGTGCTCCCTCGAATGTAATTTTTAGCTCAATATTTTGGATCATTTTTTGCTCTTTACGTAGGGCTGAATCATGTATTTAGGTAACAACGTCGTATTATTGGATTGTCCCATTAAAAACGAAATAATGAACCGGTGACCGTAATAATACCGGTATTTTTCTATGGAAAAAATACCGGTATCTGATCCCTGGATGGAACAGATTATAAAAAGTGGTTGTTGGTAATCTTGCATATTTCAACATTTAATAGTTAAGTAAAGGAACCGGT
This sequence comes from Epiblema foenella, assembly GCA_963556455.1. Classification (NCBI taxonomy): domain Eukaryota; kingdom Metazoa; phylum Arthropoda; class Insecta; order Lepidoptera; family Tortricidae; genus Epiblema; species Epiblema foenella. The sequence continues at coordinate 16,474,371 of OY747112.1, forward strand.
GAAAACGTTTCTGTACAACAATCTGCAGCTCCAATCTATTATTTCTCAAGCAGAAACTTAATCGATACCGTTACCAATAACACTAATTATTCATCCTGAATCCCTACCTCCGCTTCTATTATTCCATTGCCAATATCTGAATTCCATTCTCACGTCAGAACATCGGTATTTATAATACCGGAGGTCGGGAATTCTTGTATCAATTTTAAACGAGGGGGATCTCGAAAGCTCCAAATCTATAACAGATATTCGGCTTCCATTTTTGGCAAGGAAACCATTCGTCGGACAAAAAATTTTGAATAGGTATGGAAATAATAGGTATGATATTCGTAAGGCAGTGGGCAGGGATTGGAGGAGAAGAGCTGAAGACCGAGCTCAGTGGCGTGCCATGGGAGAAGCCTATGTCCAGCAGTGGATTGACACAGGCTGATGATGATGATGATGATGATGATGATGATGATGATGATGATGATGATGATGATGATGGAAATAATTTTGTCCTTTTAATTACTACCGTCTTAACATCTTATGGTGTATGCTCCGAGTTCTGCCGATAGTTAAATACTATGGATCCGTGAGTATGTGCTTACTTTCTGTTTTTTCTCAGTTGTATCTCAAAACAGGCCTGGTCCGCTTTGGAACCTAATTATAAGATTTGGCGTAGGCACTAGTTTTACAATACCTTTCAACCAAGACCTTGTTGTAGGATAACACCAGTTTTCTCACGATTGTTTTCACCGAAACCGTACAAAAATTTGGATAATGCAACTTTTTAAAATTATTCTCTGGCACATAACAGCCTTAGCTTGTCAACACAAAGCATCTGTGCCTTTACTATGAGTTTGCATGACCGTACTCGCTAGCGACTGCGTAAACGATCTACTATACCGATTCTTAGTTCTATTGCGTAACCGCCAGAATCGCTGTACTTTTTCCCATGCATATTTTTACAATTAAAAAAAATAATTAATTTATTATTAATTTTTATTTTTTTATTTTTTATAATTAAGATTAGTAGTTAAGTATAAAAAAAATGTAACTTTATTATGAATTCAATGAAACAAACAGTTTTAAATTAAAATTTTGTTTTTTTTTTACGCAGTCCCTAGCGAGTACGGTCAGGTAAACTCATGGTACCTACATGCGCTGTCGTCGCTACTTCTCGTAACATGCCGACCTATTGGAAAAGGGGTCCAAGTTCTGAATGTAGAACAGTCCTTAAGCTGTGGTCTCCCGGAGAAAAAAAAACAATAGCATTCTTTCGTAATGAGCCCGGCGATCCCCGGGACCGGTAGACGACGGGTCGGGATAATTCGTCAGTGCTTCTGTAATGCAAACACCGCGTTAGTCACATCATTCAATCGTTCATAAATTTACACTAACGTGAGACATATTTACACTTAATAAGAGAACAACGGTTGGAACTCACTTGGAAAGTCACTATTTGCGACATGTTGCGCGGTCGGTTGCCTTGATAACACTCAACCTGATGAAGGACTCCAATTGTAGTCCGAAACGTCATGTCGCAAATAGTGACTTTCCAAGTGAGTTCCAACCGTTGTTCTCTTATTAAATTCAACCGTTCGTTCAGTAAATAGTTCGTTCACGAATGTTATAAAAGTAGCAGGAAAGTTAAAATTCGATCTTTTCTTTGGTAAATTTTAATGAATAAACAACTACTTGTACTCAGAACATTATTTAATATTACACCTTTAATATAACATACTTGTAGTCTTTTAATCTTTTTCTCGTAGTATTACGAGTATTAACTTACATACTTCAAACCTGTACATCGAGCTTCAATATTTTCTTTTAAGAAATGTAGATTATCATTGTAAAATCTTCGCAGGTCCGTGGTGGTAAATAAAAATAGTGGACTGTAGATTTAGGAGCTGGTGTAATCCAAAATAGAAAAATATGCAGAAAAGTGAGTGTAACAGTCTTTGGGAATTGCTGAACGACCGTAAGTTATTAACGTATAACAATTTTGAAATCTAAACATTGCCATATGAAAATTGTCCATATTAGCTCGACTGGTTATGAATTTAATGTTACATTGAATATTTTATTAAAAAAATATGCAAGTATGATTGAAATAATTATAAGATGAATTTATTACATACAATTAATTGGGTTATTTTTATATGAATTATTGAATACAATTTTGATTCAAGAAAAAGGATTAAAAACGTTTTAGTTTTTTAAACGATTCTGAACATCATAGAACTCAAATGTCAGAAAAAATCAAGGGAATTTTCAGCTCCTAACACAACAATCGTAAAACGAACATTGCCTAATTCATAAAAAAAAACTTCCAGCATTCCAAAGTTTATCACAAAACAGCGCTGTATAAGAACAGTCGCCAAAAACATCGTTGTAAAGTACAGTCGTGGGCAACAAAGTTTAACTGTGCCTACAGTACACTCGGCGATAGAACCATTACGACTGCGATAGCAAAGATGTCGTAAACTCGCGTTATGGGGCCTTTGGACGGGCGGATAGAGTAGCGTTAGCGGGAGCGGAATTTCCATAGATCATAAAGTGTTTCCATAGATATTTATTGAATGTTTTTGTCTGCAGCATTTTGTAGCTTCGATCTCAGGGCAAGTAGGGGTGGACTAACTGGTTTCAATCTTAAGAATGAATTTATTTCCAACGCGATGTTGGATTTCAATTTCATTTTTGGTATGAAAAACGACATTTGAAACACACAATTTTAAATGATCTACAATCACACTGCTGGATCTAAGTAAGGGTCGGTTGCACCAACATACGATCACAGGCCGGTCATCGTCAAATATGGCGCCGGCAGCTGTCATCCCATAGAAACTTATCAAACTATCCATACAATCAGATTTTAACTAAGACCGCTTACGATTACAGACGGCTTGGTGCAACCCACCCTAAGTAATAATATCAGGAAATAAAAAATAACTTAATTAACTTTCTTAGTATCCAGTTAAATAAATGCACCTTTATCGAACAATAGATTGTGGGTCGGTTGCACCAACACACGATCACAGGCCGGTCATCGTCAAATATGGCGCCGGCAGCTGTCATCTCATAGAAACTTGTCAAACTTTACATACAATCAGATTTTAACGAACACCGCTTACAATTACAGACGGAGCAACCCACCCTATACCTTTCCATGCTCCGGTTAACTTTGCATCTAAAGCTCAATACACTTGAACCGGCAGCACCGTAACTTGTGTAACTCTTTAAGAGTTAATGGCCCCAAGGAAAGGGCAAACTTTTCTAATTTATTCATAACACGGAATCCTCGCTTGTAAAGTTGTGAAGAGTTTGGTTAACAATACGGATGAGCGTTCAAACGGACCAGTAAGATTGCTAATGTTCAGCTTTTTAGCAAGGATAAGTTTTGATTGGAGTGCTGCCTTGGAATGCCTTCATCGCTGCAACACATTAGCACCGATTATTCAGATGAAGATTTATTCAGTTTCTACCTCGTAAGTGTTTTGGTGTCAAACTGTTAGCTTACGTGTGAATAAATGATTATTATTTTCTTGGGTTTTTTATTTCTCAGCTTTAGCTGCTGGTAGTTAATATCACCTACGGGTTAAAACCAGGTAGATGAGATTGGCCTACTCTGTATTATCTATATAATACAGAGTAGGTCAATCTCATATATAAAGTGTCCAAGAGAGCAGTATTTTTTCGGACTAAAACGCTGGTAGACCCACTCTAGATCACTTCTAAGATTCGTTAACACGGGTCTTAAGGTGCCTTTCCACGAGAGATGGACCAATATGGTTGCTGAATGTCAACGCATCCATAGCAATGGAGCGTATAGATACGCGTCATACTCGTGATCGGGTGCTGTTTGTGGAGTCCGGTCTGTTCATGCTTGCTAGGACATAGTGACTACGTTAATACTAGTGTCTTTTTATAGGGGATTGACGAGAGACATCATCCTGTTGTGGATTCGTTTTTATTATCAGTGACTTGGACATTTATTTTTATTTTATTTATTTATTAGCTTAAGCACACAAGTTTATAATACATAACAAAGAGATGTCTGGCGGACCCCAAACTAGGCTGAACCTGTATCTTGGAGCCCTGGAGTGCAGATATGTCCATCTCTAACAATATTAAATTAATTTTAATTTTGACGCTCAGAGACCATGGACATCTCTGGGATATTATATTGATTTCATTATACTCCTTGTTTAATCTTGAGACCTTATCATCACTAACATCTCTAACTTTACTGATGTTGTAATATTTGTAATAAATAACTTTGCAAGTTTATCTTCACTGTATGACATTAATTTTGTTATAATTGTAAACTCGAAATTATTATTCCTTCTTGAACTGTAAATTAATATTTTGACATGAAAAATGTATTACTTATTATAGTCAGACTTTCTTAAATTGTAAATTAATATTTTGACATGTAAAAGTGCCCTTGTGGCCTATTTGCAGAATAAATGTTTGTATTTTTGTATTTTTTGTATTTGTATCATATCGCTGGTGGAAAGGCACCCTAACGCGATATTTATGTTACCTTTGTTACCGACGTTTTGACGTGGGTTGCACCGGTCATGTTCGCGACGGACCGGCAAGTTGTCAAGGAGATTTGGGTACACAAATTTTGCCCCACAAAGTTTATAAAAATGTGCAGAGTAGACCCGAGAAAATTTTATACCCGTCCATCCGTTATCATGTCATTATCATTTAAGGCATAGTCATAACACTCACAATATCTGCGCATATCCAAAAAAAATCACTCTTACCTTATTCTCTTAAGATGCTCCCTAGAAAAGGTAAATAATTTTCCAGAATATAAGTACTGCATTGAACATATTATAAAATTTTGCCGTAATGTAGGTTATCTAGGTACAGTGATAATTACCATTAAAATTTATTGGCTTACATAATAGTAATTACAAATAAACAAAGAAATTAAAATAAAACTAAAACTAACCTAAAATGTACCTAAATATACTATGTACAGTTATGTTCCGTTGTTCAGTTTCTAGCGAAATTGCGTTATTATCCCAAGAGTAAACATTTTCTAGTTATTTTGTGTAGTTGCCTTCAACATAATTTAATAACTGATTATAATTGACGAAATATAATTGGGAACGTTAAGTTTATTGGAGTGGTCCATATTACATTTTTGTTGATAGTAGACTTATTATTGAGTTCAAAACCGTTGCTTTTTTTTATTTTGTATCGTTCTTAAGAAATATTTGGATCATATCTTTGACATACCACACGTTTGTAGGCCGTAATAGAATCGTGCCTCGGTCTGCTGCGAAAAAATAAATTAGCATCAACTTGACAGCTGACAGATGTTAAATGTGGCAGTACATTAATAGATACACAGACTTACCAGACTAGAGAATAATACCACAACCGAGCGAGACAGTCATATACAGTTTTGTATAAGAGCGACAGAGAGCTACATATCATTTGTTGTCCCTGTCATTTTTTGTCAAGCACAACTTATTTTATATGACAGTTGTGCCAAAATACGTCACACAAGCGATTACCCGCCCAAGTTCAGGAAGTAATTTATGTTAAACCGGCGGACATTTTAAACCAATTCTCAATTTATCTGCATAAGACCTTTTCCGTCACTCTTGGTGGCCCGCGTATAAGATCTCATTAGAAATATTAAACTCTAAGAATAGATAAAATTCAAACCAATATTTCTTAAAAACGATACTTAATAAAAAAAATCCGGCAACAATTTTAAAGTTTATAATAAGTCTACTATCAATAAAAATGTAATATGGACCACTTCAAAATACTTGAGGTTCCCAATTTGCACCGATTCCTCGAATAACTTGTTATATAAATAACTAGCGACCCGCCCAGGATTCGCACGGGTGCAATGCTGATACTAATACTAATTATACATATAAACCTTCCTCTTTAAAAAAAACGCATCAAAATCCGTTGCGTAGTTTTAAAGATTTAAGCATACATAGGGATATAGGGACAGAGAAAGCGACTTTGTTTTATACTATGTAGTGATAACAAATAAATGGACACGTGAAGTTTATCTCGGTCTCGCCGGAAGACCAGCGCTGGCTTGTGAGTCAGCATTATGCTGAGGCGGGACCATTTCGTGGCAATTTTATTAGTTATTAGTTATAAATGTATTATCTTTTAGTGTATATGCCACGAATAAATTATTTTCATTTCATTTCATTTCATTTCATCCGCAAAGATAAGTTAAAAAGTGTCATCACCTCAGGATTTAACGCCATAAAATGATTTTAAAAATCGTTGTCCTCTGCACAGAGCGGAGCTAACTTCGTAAATGGGGCAAAGGATCTTCTATAAAGGCAATTTGCGAGGCGGTGGTCGTAATCCTGTGGTGATTGGAGATATTTTAATACAAAATCTCTAGGAAATTGCAAAATATATTAGCCTGATTGAGGTTTAGTGACGGTTAAAATTGAAGTGGACGCAAATTTGATGGGGAATAACTTGGAAAATATGGTAATAACGCGGTAACGCGGCCAGTGTGATGGGTGCCTTTTGCCAGAGACAATTCGAGGGGGACTTTTTGACTAGTCTTAAGTTAAACGCTTATTATTAATTTTTTTGTACATTATTGACATGAATCATCATCATCCTCCTAGCGCTATCCAGGTACAGTTGCATCCTGCAGGATGCCCGGGGTCCGCTACCTAATCCCAAGATTTAACGTAGATACTAGTTTTTTCAGAAGCGAGTGCCATCATTCTGACCTTCCAACTCGAGGGGAAACCAGACCTTATTGGAATTAGGCTTACACACACATTATTGACATGAATAAATAAAAAAAATGATAACTTGTATAAGTATTGGAGTGATTCCTTTATAGGGAATTGAAGTCATTCATCATCTTTTGGGGAAATTCAGTGGACGTGGACAGGGTTTTTAAAATCCAGAAGAATGTGTCAGGGTGGTCAGCAAAGCACGATGGGACGATAGTTGCGTCCCACTCTTCAAAAAATTACAAATCCTTCCCTTGCCTTGTTTGTATATTAGAGAAATATGTAGTTTTGTTAGAGCACACCAGTCACATTTTAGAACACGAGGAGAAGTCATCCACAGACAGACAAGAGCAAATATCACGAACCTGTTACACCAGCCTCGAGGTCGTAAAATGATATATAGGAAAAATGTTTTTAATATGTGTTGTCATTTACAACGGACTTCCAGAGACATTAAAGATGTTCGAGGGTAACGTATTTAAACGTAACCTCACAAACTGGCTCTTGGACCGCTTTTTTACAGCGTAAAAGCCTACTTAGACTAAGTACACTTAATTATAGTTATCTATTTCATCTCTAAAATTTAAAATGTATATTAATTTATCTGTCGCTGAACAACTTATTAATTGCTGTTGCATTATTCCAAATTATTCATGATGGACATTTCATTTTGTTTTTTATTTTTTTTTGTAATTTGACAATTTGTATATTGACAATTTGCCATGTACATATTTTTAAATAATTTGCACGCCTGCTTGCAGGCTGGATACACGGTACAATATAATTTTAAGTTACATCTTTGTTAACTGTATCAAAGCAAATAAACATTTCTGATTTCTGATTTCTGATTTCTTCCTAGCGGTTTGTCGGTTGTAGTCCAAGGAGCCCGGGGTCCTTTAAGGCCGTGCACCGAGAATTGTCGCTTTATTTGAAACGCTGTTCAGGCCAGACGAGGAAATAATAAGGACTGATTTTCAGATATATGATTCTTGACTATATGACTGTGTTTCTGACAAGAGCCGAAACATAAATGCTTAAAATTTACTAGATAGAAAAAAAAACTAAATTGAGTCCTTATTTTACGTTTTTTACTCAGCCTATTAAAATAACACATTTTTAAACACAATTAAGTTAAAATGTTGTATGTTATATGGAAAACATACTGAACAAAATGTAGTGGGAAAATTGTATGACTAAAAATACTAGTTTTCGAATAAATAATAAAATAGCTATACCTATTGATAAGTTCAATAAAAACTGTACACAATAAGTGATCTAATAAAAAAAATATTACAAAAGCAGCTACGTTAAATCCATCGAGCTTGTTACAAAAGGGATGGAAATTGACGGAAATCAGAAGCCTGCAAGAAATGGCGTCATTTCCTCCCGATTCGCTTCCAATATTTTCGAAGTCAACTCGCCCCTTTGATCATCGGGTGTGGATAAATTATAGATGAAACTTTTTTTTTAATTCTGAAGTGCACAGTGATTGGTTAATGCGATCCAGGACTGACGCTAATATGTAAAATTTTGGAAACAGTGAAAACAAGCCAGTTCATTTTATGTATATATGTAAGCACTTTATTGTACACAATAACAGGTTAAAACAATATACATGTCACATAAGATTAGAGTACAAAGTAAAATTTAGTAAAAGCTCATGTACTTACTGTTGAAAATAAGTCATTTTAGTCATTATGTGCATCGCGGATTCCTTAAAAAAAGGTTTTATAGCCATTTAGTTTAGTCACCAGTTCTTTAGTTAAGTCATGTACTTACTGTTAAAAAAATCATTTTAGTCGTTATGTGCATCGCGGATTCCTTAAAAAAAGACTTTATAGCCATTTAGTTTAGTCCGCAATTAATATTAATCTACGTATGATCCTTCAGATTTAAATTTCCGATATAAACACAGACAGCCAACAAGTATTTTTTTAAAACGCCAATAATATCGAAAGCGGGAAAATAAGACCCAGTTAAACCTGTTTTAATTTAAAAAATAAATTGTATATATTTACGACATGGAAGCAGAGAAGACATTCATTCGTCGGAGTAATATAAAAATACAGAACCTCTTCGTTTAAACTTTAAAAGGAAGTAATTCGTTTCTGGAAACGGGATCTTTGAATAACTAGGGATTAAACCTTTCTTTTTCCACCTCTTTCTCTTTGTATTATTATTAGACAACGACGTGTATCTGTTATTATTATTTTTTTTTTTAAACTAGGCACAGTAACAACATACAAATCAAAAAGTTTACAACAAAATAAATTACATCGTTATCTTGTTAAATTTGTACATCGATGACAACCGTGCACGACATTTAAATGTACTCTTGATTTTACCGGTAAAAAAAAAAAAAGGCCGTTTGAGTCGGGATATAGCTTTATGCTGAAATGTAATGATGCTGTATTGAAAAATGTCTAGATCTTTGTTAATGTCATTGTAAAGGGAGCACATTCACAATTTAAATATTACTAGGTGGCTCTGTGAGCCCACGCCCACGAGTTTTTTTTTTAATTTTGCAAATACTGTCTCTGTGTCTGTGTCTGTTTATTTTATGTTATAGGGGGCAAACGGGCAGACGGATCGCCTGATGGTAAGCAATTACCGTCGCCCATAAACACCTGCAACAACAGAGGTGTCGCAAGTGCGTTGCCGGCCTTTCAGAAGGGAATACGCTCTTCACAGGAAATATTATCTGTACAGAAAATATTGTTGCAAGATAATGATTGATATTCGGCTAACCTCAGTATGTGCCAGTTTAAATTATAAATAGAAAGAAAGAAATATTTATTTGGTGTTAAATCATTACACAATACACAAAAATTAAATAAGATGAAATAAACACTAAATTAAGTATGAGTTATGAACACCAAAAAGGATACCACTCAGCATATTCCAATAGCAATATATGCTAAGGCGCTGGTTTTCAGGGCATAGTTGTAAGAGTGTGTCTTCGCCGACAAAAAGTCATACAGTTTGGCGGGTTCTAGGCTAAGCTGCCATGTAACTTTAATTAATAAACGATTTTTTTTACAAATATATTCTACCTGCATAATTATTTAACCTGCTCACAAAATTTCATGGGAATCGGTCGAGAAATGCGACCTGTAGAGGAGAACAAACCGAAACTAGCCCGTTAAACTTACAAAATCATTGAAAAAGAAATGTTTTTGTAAATTCACAAGAACTGACTCAACAAAAAATTCAATATTATTACCGAACATGCTCACAAAATTTCACGATAATCGGTTGAGAAATGCGACCTGTACAGGAAAACAGCCAGAAATCCGGAACTTGGACATAAGAAAGCATTTAATCGAATTTGTCGAAGCTAAAGCAGAGACCTTCGTTTCACTCGGTCAATAGCAAGCGACATTTTTCCACATTTTTCCAACTCGCAATGAAATTCCAACAGATACACACTAATAGAGGCCGGTCTATATTTGTCTCAATGTTTAATTTTATCTAATTTCGGTCCGTGTAACATAGAGACATTTGAATTTATAATATTAAACGTCATAATAAACAACACAATTCCTTCATGATTACCTCTTGTATATTATTTCCACCTTTCAAATCATCAACCTCCTAGCGTTATCCCAGTACAGTTGCATCCTGAAGGATGCCCGGGGTCCGCTACCTAATCCCAAGATTTGTCGTAGACACTAGGTTTTACGAAAGCGACTGTCTGGGAAGGAAACCAGACCTTTTTGGAATTAGGCTTTTCAAGAGAGTGGGCAATTTGACCGTTAGAAGTTCTGAAGCCACCTGAAGGCCTCTAACTTGGCTTAGAGACTGCTATCATAGATAACAGCCAGGACCAACAGCTTAACTTCTTAAAAGCGGTCACACATCCAAGAAATGACCTCGATTTATTTAATCCCGCATACCGCGCGCGGAATGCGGGCGCCGCTATGCCACGAGCATTCCCTCTTTCAAATGAATGAATGATAGTTTATTTGCTAAAATAACAAGTGTAATGGAATATTCTCATTATTTTATAACGAACAAAAACGAGGACATTTCTGTCTTCGCTATCACTTTGGTAGGTACTTTAATTTTCTTGTCGTGTTTCTGTCGCAGAGATAAAAAAATATCAAAATATGTTTTTGTTTTTCCTCATCGTTTTAGGGATCACTTCGAAAATAAGAAGACCAGTCATCTTTATAAGCATTCTCATTTGTGTGAGGTGTGCAATAAAGAGTATTTGTATTGCTAGTAGTGTAGGCTAAACCACCTTTCACAGCCCTAGGCATTCTTACCTTGCCTAGCCTCCTACTACAAATAGCCGTCTACACCAAGGAGAACATAGACAAGTATCCTAGACGAGGGGATGGTAGCGATCGGGTCACGCGCTACGGCCACAAACTAGCCCCAGTGCCTCGAAGACTGGTAAAAATGTCTAAAACTATACGCGTAATGGGCCCCTTAGCTGTTTTTGACTTGCGAAAATATTGTTTCTCGGTTTTGTAGGTACAGGAAAAAAATACACATGAGATCTACGTTGTACCTCCTCCCCCAACGTGATCAGTGAGGTTTTCATGACCCCCCCCCCCCCTTCGGAACTTCGCGTGATTTCTGGATGAACCCTAAAGGTGCGATCCACTTTTTTTTAACCTGACTGTGGCTTTACAGGCCGGGCCCAATAAAGCGATAGGAGTGCGCGGTTGGAGAGCAGCCTGGGGAAAGTCCAGGGGAAAACCTCCGGCACGACCACTCGACCACGCGTGTGCTGTTCTCATTTGATTTTATTTTTTTAGACTGACGCACAGAGACCTTATACATCTCTGAGGATATTTATTTATTAGATTTTATTATTTTCATGTTGACGTGTTATAGATATAGCTCAAAACATTTTATTATGATTAGTGTAGTACCTACTTTATTACCTTTTATCTTGACGCTTAGAGACCTTATACATCTCTAACAAATCTCGATTGTTATTAGTTTCTTAGTCTTATTTTTGACATGTAACACTACATTTAATTAATGATACTTTGATTATTGTATTATTTTTATTTGATGTACCTAGATAGATTTTGACTTGTAAAAGTGCCCTTGAGGCCTATTTGCAGAATAAATGTTTTGATTTTGATTTTGATCCACGTACGAAAAACTCGTCTCAACCTTGCCTGTTTCATATTTTTCGCAGCAGCTTTGATCTAATTACGTCCGTCGTACTTAATTAAGGTAGTGAAAGTTTCAGACGCGTTTTCACCTAATTCCCTCTTTAAAATACTTTTCGTGTTTCAACGCTCCCAAAGTTTTTTTGAGGAAACAAGATTTGATCGTTTTAAAAGGTTGTTTGAATGGAAATTATATATAACACCTCTTGGGTTAAACTTAATTTAAAATTTTAAAGACGCTCCAAAAACATGCTTGTTGTTTTATTATTGACTAGCAGCGCCCTGCGGTGTTACCCGCGGATAGAAGGTAGCCTATGTCCTATTCTGATGTCTAAGCTATAATACTGGAAAGTTTCATAGAGATCCGTTCAGTAGTTTTTGAGATTAAGCGGAACGTAACTTACATCCATCCGCACAAACTTTCACGTTTATAATATTATTAGGATTGTTTTAAAAGGTTGTTTGAATGGAATTGTATTTTCACCTCTTGAGTTAAACTTAATTTAAAATTTTAGACGCTCCAAAAACATGTTTTTTTTTTATACCACGTCGGTGACAAACAAGCGTAAGGCCCGCCTGATGGTAAGCGGTCACTGTAACCTATGGACGCTTGCAACTCCTGGGGTGTCACATGCACGTTGCCGGCCCTTTATGAAATTTGAGAATTCACTGTGTTGACAGCAGAAGAGACAAATTTAGGTCCCTAGCTCTCAACACAGTGCATCCTCGGCAGCTCGGGGACTCTGGCAATGTACGGTAAATAGTCATTCTTAGAAAACAAATCTTAATAACAGGAATAAAAATGACACTAATAAAAAATATGTATTCTACGACTAGATCCTACGACTGAATAAGTAGTTAGTTATACTATTCCCAAATTGACCAACAAACGTCAACTGAAACCACAAACCACTACAAACGTGGTTTAACGCCAAACATAATAATATGAATGGTTACGCCACACCTTACAAAGTAAAATTGTCCCAGCGAGACCTCTCTCAATTTTAACGCGCGGGTCGCACTCAAAATGCGATATAATAACGAATTTCACTCTGAGAGCGCGTCGACTCTGCATAAAAAGTGGTGTAAGGAAAGAGTGATGGGCGTTTTAGAATTGAAAAAGTTTCCTTACGGCTTAACACATTTAACATGGACCTATCCATGGTCACTGGATTCCAAACCAGACCGACCCGTATATTGGGATCCAGAAATACACCTAAAATTGACACGTGTAACTTATGAAAAGACATGTTAGAAAAGTGTAATTTTAAAAATAGATACAGAGACAAAAACAATGGTCTAAGTGGGTAAAAGAAAAAAATACGTACTGTAGATACAATACGTATTTTTATTAGTGTCATTTTTATTCATGTTATTAAGATTTGTTTTCTAAGAATGACTATTATTAAATCAAATGGGATAACATGGGACTTTCATAGATTACTTGAGACACCTGTTTTTGCCGAGTATTTGCATGTATTTGTCTTTAGGAATAATGTTGACCACTGGCTTGCATGTTGAACAAGAGTTGTCTGCTGCCTGACAGCACTTAGTTCTTGGTGAAAACGGGTGTCTCAAATAATCTAGGAGCTTCATGAGCTTATACCGCCTTCCCCCTTTTTCCATTGGACATCTAGACGTACAGCTAGCTACCACCCTTACCAGCATGGCTAGCATATGATCGCGCGTGAGCTATATCGTAACGAGATAGACTATCCGTCCTTTTCTAATTAGTACATGCAGAAACAGAAATGTAGTCTCTCGCGTCGAGATAGCTCGCGCGCCATCTTGTGCTAGCAGTGCTGGTCGAAATTCCTCTTTTACGAACCAAGCGCTTTTCATCATATTTTATAATGCGCGCTGCTAAGATTTGGAATTCCCTACGGGCATCTGTATTTCCGAGTTCATATAACCTAGACCTTTTTAAGGCCCGACTAATAGGCATCTTCTGGATCAGCTCGCTTCACAGTCGGCCTATAGATATTTAAAAATGTGCCCGATTTCACCCCACGATTTTTGTGCTCATAATAACCTGACTAATATAATTACTAGTGGCTCTGTGAGCTGTATGCAGACCTTGTGAGTGAGTTTTTTTATCATTTCCAAAATCTAACATTATAAAAATGATCACCTATGAATATCGAATCTGCTATCAAAATTTCATATAACTATTGAACCTGCTGACAAAATTTCACGTGAATCGGTTGAGAATTGCGACCTGTAGACCAGAACAAACGAAAATCCGGAAATCCGGACATACAAAAGCATTTTTGTCGAAGCTGAAGCAGAGACCTTCGTTTCACTCGGTCATTTTAGCTTATTGTGGCTGCGGTCTTTTGTAAAGCGGAGGTTCCCCAGTTGAGCTGGTCTAAATCTGAGCGAGACGACGTTTCGCTGTGCCATACCTCTCTCGTTTAAACTTAGACCACCACCCAAAGCGGTGCCGGGAAGTTGTGTAATTTATTCATAGTCAAGTAATGACACTCGATTACTTTAGCGCCAACCCTTTCCAACGCGGTTCTGAGGCTTTTTTTTTAAACTGCAACGAAATTACTGGTTCAGGCAGGTGAGGGTCGAATAAAATTGTTCTTTTTAGTCTAAACGTGTTTTGTAATTTTGATGGATTCTTAAGAGGCCTTATAAGTATTAAAATGTTTTGGTTTCAAATTATGACAAAAGTATTGATCACACCAATAAAATTATTAAAGGATACTATGAATGGTGGCTATATAGACAGAAAACCATCAAATTATCACAATAAATAGTAAATAAGACATATAAATTAAAATAATTAAAATTCGCAATATCGTTTTTTTGTTTATTAGCCAGCGTTTTCAGTGCCTGTTTTGCTGCTATGCTGTACTTTGCCTCTCCTTAGTTGGTAAAAACTGGTTCGAATGGCATGCAAGAAGCAGAAAAAATTTTTTCATCACGCCTTTTGTGCTGAAAACAGAAGAGAGAGATTTTTTATGAACGCATCTTCTGTTCACATGTTATCCATGTTGTGGCATGGTGTTTGAATGAAGAACACGTTAATATGTTTGTTTCGATTTTTAATTAACGAGCGTTTTATTTTTGACGATCATAGATTATAGATTATGAATAATTAATACGGTTACGACTTCGCGCGTTTGCCTCTCGGACTATGTTACAACATTTGACCTAAGTAATTTAATGTATGACGACCGCTTTAGCCTAGTTAGTAGTGACACTGCAAGCTGGAGGTCCCGGGTTCGAATCCGGGTCATGGCATTTATTTAAGTAAATGAATATTTGTTCCTAAGTCTTGGATGTTTTCTATGTATTTAAGCATCAATTTCTCTATATAAGTAGGTATATCGTCGCCTAGTACCCATAGTACAAGCTTTGCTTAGTTTGAGACTAGGTTGATTTGTTTAAGATTGTCCACAGATATTTATTGAAATATTTAAGTAGCTATTTATTTTAATTATATACAAGTGTGTGTGTAATTAGGAGATTTTTACATGTACGCAATAGTAATATCTTCCAATCTTAATGCATAAATCAGGGCCATTCTAAGGGCCCCTTTCGAAGATTCATTTCAATTTTTTCCAAAGAAAAAAATAGATAATTTAGGCTCCAAGCAGGATTTGAACCTGCGACAGTATAACAAAGGTCAATAATTAACGGATTATGTACATGTAAGTTACGTTTTTATTACATGGATTTATAATTATGGAAACACTGTTTATGCGGGTTACTAGACCAATCCAAAATTAAGCTTTGTGACCCTTAACTTTTGATATTTCTACCGAAATTACCGAATCTAAATCTGACAATGACCCACATACGCGGGTAATCGCTCTAGCCAACTGAGCTAACAAACAATCATACTCGGGACTAAAATCTTTATCTCATATGAAATAGGGAGTGGAAAACGCGGACGAAGTCGCGAGCAAAAGCTTGTAGAATTATATATAGTCCGTTGAAAATCAGAAGAATTACAGAACTGTGATTCTAACAGACATAGACATCAACAACCTTGCCACTGGCAACTGTCTAAGTCCAGTCACCGTGATATTTTCTAAGTTAACCACACCATAAACTATGAATATTCATGTTATCCTAACAGCTATGTTTGCGCTTCTAACAGGTTACGTCAATAACGTCACAGAGTAGTATAGAAGCATTACTATCCGTTCTGTAGAAAGATGATCCTATAGAAGTCGTATTAGCGTATCACCGAAAGGGATGGAGTTATGGTAACCTGACTAAATTGAGATTTATCAGATCAGAGGACTGATTCCTTTAGCACGATTCTGATATCAAAATCAAAATCAAACATTTATTCTGCAAATAGGCCACAAGGGCACTTTTACATGTCAAAATATTAATTTACAATTTAAGAACGTCTGACTATAATAAGTGATACATTTTTCATGTCAAAATATTAATTTACAGTTCAAGAAAGAATAGTAATTTCGAGTTTACAATTACATAACAGAATTAATGTCATACAGTGAAGATAAACTTGCAAAGTTATCTATTACAAATATTACAACATCAGTAAAGTTAGAGATGTATAAGGTCTCAAGATTAAACAAGGAGTATAATGAAATTAATATCATATCCCAGAGATATACATGGTCTCTGAGCGTCAAAATTAAAATTAGTTTAGTATTGTTAGAGATGTATGTGGTCTTTAAGTCACTGATAATAAAAACGAATCCACAACAGGATGATGTCTCTCGTCAATCCCCTATAAAAAGACACTAGTATTAACGTAGTCACTATGTCCTAGCAAGCATGAACAGACCGGACTCCACAAACAGCACCCGATCACAAGCATGACGCGTATCTCAGCCATATATCATCCTTAGTCGTGTAGGTGACAGAAATAGCATTCATCGATGATGTTTCGATGACGATGACAGATATTAAGGCCTAACACGCGATGAGGGACAGGAGATATATTATTGTTTCTCGCTCTTATGTAGTTTATGCTCACATCTTTCTCATTCATGTTTGTGTATGTATATCGCCAGCTCCAGTCTTATACTTTTTTAAATTTATTTTCCCAAAAAAGTACGGTACAGTTTGCATTTATTTCCTTTTCGACAAACGTTAAGTTTATAGATGAATATTGCAATCCCTTCCATTTTTGTACCAAGTCATCCTATCTAATGACGTATATAATTAATCCTTACACTACATTTGAAAGTAATAACAACTGGCTCAAGGTGGGTACTAACTTATCTATTTAATCTTGCGTTGGAGTGCCTTACTTCATGATCCGTTCATATTTGAAGTAGCAAGTCTTCATCATTCGCCGAAAAAAGTATGTCCCACCGCTGGGCAAAGCTCTTTGCATACGAGTAGAGAACAGCGGTAAGTAGTCCCTACACTGTCAAATAATGCAACTAAGTCTCCTCAAAATGTTTTTTAAAATTTTGAAATATGATTTTTAATATTTGGTGCATGATGATGAAATGACGATATTTTTAATTTAAATCTAAATAAATAAATGCATTTTGAACATCAGTATATAAAATAAAATCACAACATAGTATAAAACAAAGTCGCTTTCTCTGTCCCTATATCCCTATGTATGCTTAAATCTTTAAAACTACCCAACGGATTTTGATGCGGTTTTTTTTAATAGATAGATTGATTGAAGAGGAATTTTATATGTATAATAACATCCATTAAATAGTGCACCCGTGCGAAGCCGGGGCGGGTCGCTAGTATAAAATTATGACCGAGATTCTTTTTCAAAATACCATATTATATCATTACAACTTTAAAACTTTATTTAGAACATTGGAAGAGGTTATAAGTATGACATGTGAAATAAAAAAAAAACAAAAACATGATTTAAAAAGTGTGCCTTCTGTCTCGATTAATGTTGTGCTAGTTGAGAAGTCCTTGAACCTGACATTTAGTCAGAAGTTAGTAAATTGCAAATTTGAGTCTCAATCAAAACCTGGTAGATGAAACGTTTTGAGACAGATTACATTAAGCTCATAAGCAAATAAAATATAAATAAATAAAATAAAATATTTTTAAATATTTTTGGACAATCTGACACAAATCAACCTAGGCCCAAACTAAGCAAAGCTTGTACTATGGGTACCAAGTGACGATATACATACTTATATAGATAAGTAGATACTTAAATACATAGAAAACATCCAAGACTCAGGAACAAATATTCGTGTTCATCACACAAATACATGCCCTGACCGGGATTCGAACCCGGGACCTCGAGCTTCGAAGGCAGGGTCACTACCAACTAGGCTAAAGCGGTCGTCCATTTAAAAATATAATAAATATGAGAGGATCTTACACGAATCGAAGTAGCCATAATAGTAAACTCGATAAGGTTAACATATTTAAAGAAAATATATTTTAAAAAATATATAGAAAACAACCAAACTAAATAATATTATGACACAGTAATAAAAAAGGCTTATAGACTACGCGTCATACAAACTCATGGTAAGGGTAAGGCCTTTACCATGAGTTTGCATGACCGTACTCGCTAGCGACTGCGTAATCGATTTAGTATGCCGATTCTTAGTTCTATTACGTAACCGCCAGAGGCGCTGTACTTTTCCCCATACATTTTTTTACGCAGTCGCTAGCGAGTTCGGTCATGTAAACTCATGGTAAAGGCACTGGAGGCGCAGTCTTCCGAAGGCAATGCTCGCGAGGTCAGCGTGCCACGTGAGCGTGAGCATTCAATTACCAGATATATCATTACCATCTTTCGATGGACGGATTACAGACTGAGGCCCAGAGGGGCTACCGCGAACCACAAATGAAGTTTTCTCTCTCTGTCTTACTTATATGCAAACTTGCAAGTACAACAGAGAGGCAAAACTTCGTTTGCTGTTCGCGGTAGCGCCCCTGCTCTGAACTTCGAAATTCGAACTTCGTATCGTGTCGTCCCTTTCACTCTCGTGCATGCCCAAACACTATATGAGTGAAAGGGACGGCACGTTACGTTCGGATTCCAAATTTCGGAGTAATAATAATAATAATAATAATAACGTTTATTATGGTAATAAATGTTACATAGTTCTGCTTACATTAGTTTTGTAGTATATGGTATATAAGTTAAGTTAAGTAAGCGTCTACTAATCCCCGTACTAGTATTAACTGTATTACGGTGGAACAGGATTCACTGTCCTTAACAACACTCAATCCATGTTAGCTGGTCAACATAATAATTATTGTAACAAAACTTGTAAGATGTAGGTACAATTGCAAGATGATTAGGCACAATAGCCTAAAAAGTGTTTGTTGCTAGGCCTATTTGAATAAAGAATATTTTGAGTTTGAGTTTTGAGTTTGAACGCGCCGGCTGCGCGCGCTGCGCCTAGTAGTAAACAAGTAGTATACGCAAAAACTTAAGAAGCAATTACAAATATTAACATTGTTATGGAACATTTTTTAATTTGAGGTAAGTACAATAGTAGTAGAAATAATAATGTGTGTGTGTGTGTGTGTGTGTGTGTGTGTGTGTGTGTGTGTGTGTGTGTGTGTGTGTGTGTGTGTGTGTGTGTGTGTGTGTGTGTGTGTGTGTGTGTGTGTGTGTGTGTGTGTGTGTGTGTGTGTGTGTGTGTGTGTGTGTGTGTGTGTGTGTGTGTGTGTGTGTGTGTGTGTGTGTTCGTGGTTGTGTTTCAATGCGTGTTGTCTGTTACACCATGTTTTTAAGTAATTGTTCAGTGCTTTCATAATTTAAATTTTGAATATATTTTACTAATGTATTTTTGCAACAATGCAGATTAAGTGACCTTAGGTGTATGTGTTTGCTAAGTTTATTGTAGACGGCAGGTCCGAGTACATTTATGAATTTTTTGGAAAATTTAGTTTTGTGAAGCGGAATACTATACACATAATCGCTTCTTCTCCTGGTTGATGAGTAGTTAGGAATGCATTTGTGTTGTTTTAATAATAATGACTTGATAAACAGTTGCCTGACGGATAGTACTGAGGTATCACGGTAAAGTGATTGTGTAGGATATCTAAATTTGTTGAAAGTCATTACCTTAAGTACTGCTCGCTGAGCTCTCTCCATTTTAAGCATCAGCGTTTTTAATGCGCCTCCCCAAGGAGTAGCCCCTCAGGATTGAATTTCGAGTCACTTTCGATGCACTCTTAAATCAAACCAGTCTGAAGCCTATTCAGAAATTCAAGTAGGTACAGTGGAATCTGGATAAAGCGACAGTCAAGGGACCGGTGATATTACGTCGCACTAACAGGACGTCGCACAAAACGGACTGATTTACTTTGAAAATGTTTTATATCAAGTCTAGTCCCACAAGTTAGCAAAAAGCGGACGATCAGCATATATACTCGGCCCACGTATATATTATCACCTACCAAAAAATATTAAGGATGCACCTTCCTCTCATAATTTTAAAATAAGATTAAAAAAATGGCTTGTAAAATCAACATTTTATGGCTTAGATGAATATTTTTCCAATGACATGAAATAATGTATTATGATTAGTAAATATAATTTGTTTTACTATATACCTACAAAATGTAGTACCTAATGTTCATTAAAATTTTTTGTATGAAAAATGTTTTTGTATGACCTGTAACGAATGTTACCAATAAATATTTTCATTTTCTTTTTCCACTTTCCACTCACACCTCAGATTCGGTTGAAACCACTCAACCAATCTCACTGGAGCGCAAACTCTTAGAGTATTCCAGTGTTCCAAACCACACGCGTGGTCGTGCCGGAGGTTTTCCCCTGGATTTTCCCCAGGCTAATCTCCAACCGCGCACTCCTATCGCTTTATTGGGCCCGGGTGAAAGGGACTACACTATACGAAGTTCGGAGTAGGGGCTCTGAACCCCAGTCTGATCCACGTAAGAACATTTTTTCTCATCATCGTAACAACAAGTCTAAACTGGTCGTGAAAAACTTTTCAAATAGGGAATAAATATATAAATATTAAAGGACAATCTTACACAAATCGAACTAGCCACACAGTATATAAGCTCAAGAAGGCTTGTGTTATGGATACTAGACGACGATATATTTAATAGATATAAATACTTAAATACATAGAAAACATCTAAGACTCAGAAACAAATATTCATGCTCATCACACAAATATTTGCCCTGACCGGGATTCGAACCCAGGACCGTCAGCTTCACAGGCAGGTGCACTACCCACTATAGGCTAAACCGGTCGTCAAATATAAATACTTAACTAATCCACCTAAGCAGGAAGAAAGTGTCACGTGTCAAGCTCCCAAATACCAAGTTCCTTAATTTTTTTGACAATCCCTAAAAATAAACTTAGCAGATGTCTGACTCCAGGGATCACTGATGAAGGTGACAATGTGCGTTGCTAAATATATCTTTAATCTTTATGGCTGTAAAACCAGATGGTGTTTTTTGCTAAGATTTTTAGGATTAACCTTAATAACTGGTGACAGAGTTTTATGAACACGCTTACTTCCAATACACACAGATTCTTACTACCACAAATGAAAAATGTTTACGGCATGAGGACCAATCTATATTTGCTTCCTAAAATAATAAATAGCCTCCCAACACACATACAAGATTCATACCTATCCAACCCTAGATTATTTAAAGATGTTAACAAATATTTTATGTCATGTAATAATTATGACTACGCCTTGTGATAAGTACTTTCTTGTTGTTTACCAATGAACTGTATGTAATGTAAGTCCTAGTCCGAACTCTAGCTGTAAATAAGCCATTCATGGCTTTAGCAGTTAAGCAATTTCACACTCTGCGTTAAATTATTTGGAACTTTAATAATAAAAAAAAAAACTTGAAGATTGACGATCGCTGACTGGTTTAAGGTGGTCTCGGGTAAAACCGAATTTCGGGTAAATCCGACATTAACAAATTTCAGTCTAACTAAGCGATTTTAATGCATCTCGTCAACATTGTCATCAAAAATAATCGTTAAAATTGTTGTTGATGTTTGGTAGTGCAACAAAATAACTTAGTATACAAATACAAACATTTATTCTGCAAATAGGCCACAAGGGCACTTTTACATGTCAAAATATTAATTTACAATTTAAGAAAGTCTGACTATAATAAGTAATACATTTTCATGACAAAATATTAATTTACAGTTCAAGAAGGAATAATAATTTCGAGTTTAACAATTATAACAAAATTAATGTCATACAGTGAAGATAAACTTGCAAAGTGTATAAGGTCTCAAGATTAAACAAGGAGTGAAATTAATATATTATCCCAGAGATGTACATGGTCTCTGAGCGTCAAATAGACGTAGTTAGACTGGAATTTGGTATTTTCGGAATTATCCAACGTTCGGAATTACCCGACACCTTACATAAAAGCACATGAATAGATAGGTTAGGTTAGTGATTATATTGGCCTATAATTGCCCCTAAAGTCCAAATAACTGTGTACCCCTTTTAAAGAGATATTAAAATGTCAATTTCAGCGTTTTAAATAATCTTGTAATAGGGTTGAAAAGACGTTGAAAATTTGTACGGAGAACAAATCTTTTTTGAATCGACAAACTTGAAACCATGCAACTAAGTATCTTTATTAGTACTTTCTCTTGAATTTAGTGGCGGGATTAAACCACCACTAAATAAAACTGCTGCCAATACTCACAACATAAAACTGATACATAAGAGCCAGTTTGCCTGCTAAAAGTTCTTTACCGTAAAAGCGAATGTGCCAAGCCCAGTTAGTGATACCGGTAACCGAAGTAGACTGGAAGAAATGGCTTTTAGTACCCATTCCGCTTAGGGTATTGAGTTGTTAATGTGTTTTAAGATGCGATAACACACGAAAAGCACTAGAAAAGATTTCGTTAACAAAAGTTTATTAATATACTCGTACAGTTATATAATATAATGTTATTACATTTCTGAGTTATAATGGGATGAAAAGTGTTTTAAATTATCATACCATATTAGAAAACATATTACCATAGTTCAAAAATGAAATGGGATGATTTGGGACTCGATATTAAATGGAATTTATACTTATGTAACACTAGCTTTTGCCTGCAAATTCGTCCGCGTAAACTTCCACTCCTGTTTCATCCCCTTAAGGGATGATTTTCGGGATAAAAATATCCTAAGATATGTTAATCCAGGCTGTAAACTCGTATACCAAGTTTCACCAAAATCCGTTCAGCCGTTTTTACGTGATTGAGTAACAAACTTCCAAACATCTAAATATCCAAACATCCAAACTTCCGCATTTATAATTTTAGTAGGATTTTAGGCGCTTGGTGCGAGCCTGCAATGTTCATTATTTTTTAATTATAAATCTGACTTTAAACTGTACACTTCACCTTCCAATATTAGGAGATTAAAGTCCACTTTTCCGGCCATTATTGAGAAAAGGCTTTTTCATAACTGCATATTAAAAATTCCTTGGACATGCCTCCTACGGAAACTAACGGATAACATAACAAGCAATATATCTAGCGTTATCTATTAGATAACAGTAACGGCGGCGAGAGAAGTGTTACAAGATCACACACGACGATCGAAGTTTTAGGATTGGGGACAGTGGATTGGATAAGCTATTATTTAACACCTTAAAACTCCAATTTTAAATATAGAATTCCCGTGAGTTTCAGACACTGGAATAGAATAAACGGATCACACGCGTCTTTTTTTTAACCTGCCTGTGGATTTATAGGCCGAGCTCGATAAAGCGATAGGAGTGCGCGGTTGGAGAGTAGCCTGGGATAATCCAGGGGAAAACCTCCGACACGACCACGCGTGGTTTGGAACACTGGAATACTTTAAGAATTTGCGCTCCAGTGAGATGGGTTGAGCGGTTTTTTTACGGTAGTTACAGTAAAGGCGACACGTGATTGGCCAATTTCATAAGGGTACAGTGAAAGGCGACATGTTACTGGTCTATTTCATAAGAGTTCACTGGAAGGGAACGAATAGAGAAATGTATGTGATTTTAGATTCGTCTACGATATTTATTTATTTATTTATTTAAATATATTTACACAGCATTACAGATTTAGTCTAATACACTGTGAAACGAAACATCAACTTAAAGGAACAAAACAATGATACTAATTATCTACGTAGGTACACTAGAAAGCCTATCATCCTTCATCTCACAGAACTTCAGACACTCCCTACACACAGCCGTCCATCGCCACGCAAGCAGATCACACTCGGGTGCTGACACCAACAGGGCATTCAGCAGCGTCAGGGCGCGGAGGTGCGGTGAGTTCCTGTGCGACACAGTGCGAGCCGGAGGCACTGCTAAAAGCGGGCGCTTTTAAGGTCTAAGATCCATTCGTGGGACTCCTGCAACGTGCAGAATAGCATATCTTAAAAAATATATCTTATAAACCGATTATTAAATATCTTAAAAACAGATTATTAAATACCAAAGACGATCATCCATTCGCCTACCTCTTCTGCTATATCTTCCATTGGAACACGGGTTTAATGTATCGATATGAGATAGAAGATAAGATCAGATACATATCGTTGTTTTTAACAGGAGCGCCCATTAAAGTCCATAGAGAATGGAAAGAGACATTCTTTTACTTAACATAACTGGACATAATTATTAATGATTTAATCTATGATTTCTCTTGGAGTAGTTTTAAAAAATGCTATTTCTGTAGTTACTATTTAGGGTTACGTACCTTAAAAGGAAAATGCAACTCTTATACTTATAGGATCACTTTGTTGTCCGTCTGCCTGTCTATCTATCAAGACCCTTTATCTCGGGAAAGCGTGGATGTATTGAGTTTAAATTTAAACCGTATAATATACAAGTCTACAGTCCCTTATAGCTTTGAAAAATACAAACTTCTTCTTCGGTAATTTCGTATTTTAACCATTATCATATTTTTATCAATACCAACATTAGTAATAGTATGACGATCCTCTTGGGTGAAACTTGGAATGTTATTTTTATTTAATTTATGTTTGTTTTTCTTTTGTTTTAATTGTTTTATTATGTGTTATTATTCTATTCAATGTATTGACGACCACAATAGGGATTCGTTTAAATTGAATTAAATGTAATTTATAATGAATTCTTGTATTGTGTAATAAATGAAATCTAAATCTATGTTTAAGACATATCTGTACATTAACTTAATGTTACTATCTAGAACGGGAGTATAGCGACCCAATGTCATAAATTTCAAATTTATATTTTTGGATATTTCATTAATGAATATCGTTCCAAACATCACTCCAAATCGACTATTTTCAAGCTAAAAGCTTGTTTTTCCCGCTTACATTCTACTATACACAATAAAATCGAAAAATGGCTATGTTACTATCTAAAATATTAATAAAATCATCGTATCCTTTAATCGCTCTATTGGTAATATCAGTACTTTGGTCATAATTTGAAATCAAACATTTTAAAACTTATAAGGCGTCTTAATACGTTATGACATACATAAATAGCGGTGTAGTAGTTTTATAGTTACGAAACCCGACCAGGCACGAATCCAGAGGGGGGATAGTTGGGATTTTATCCCCCCCCCCCCCCGAAAATACGAAAATACTTAATATAAAATACTTACAAGTGTGTAACTAAACGACCGACGGTACTTCTTTTAGTTATTAAAAATTATAGTACAGTGATTACAGCGATTTTTACAGAGTTCACATGGTTGTTTTAATGTTTATCCCCTCCCTTGAACCAAAAGTCTGGATACGTGCCTGAACTCGACATTACTTATGAGAGATCTTCAGTTGCTAAAAAATTTATATCTTAAGGGAGTGAAAAATTAACTCCGTACGAGTCGAAGGTAATTTTTCTCCAATAACCATCTTAGACTCGCCGGCGTTTGACGCAGTGCGCCAATTCGTTGCAGATACGATCTCTAATTAGGTACTATCGAGTACGAAAATATGTGCCCGGCCAGTATCAAATATATGTGAACACGACTTTACTGAGCCGTGGTCTTCGGAGGAAAAAAATAAACAATAGTATTCTTTTGTTATGATCTCGGGGATCCCAGTGACCGGTAAACGACGGGTTAAGTGAATATGGCTACACAGATATTATGAACTTTTGGAAACGTTCATATATTTATAAGCTCAAATATACAGTCAGCTAAAATAATAGATGCCAGAGCCTGTACACTGAAATTCGAAATCCGAACTTCGTATCGTGCCGTCCCTTTCACTCTCGTGTTATTCACTATATGAGTGAGAAGGACGGCACGATACGCAGTTCGGAGTAGCCCCTCTGAACGAGGCGCTCGTAAATATGTGAACACAAAGCGATTTTTAAATAAATTCTCATACCTTTATTAGAACACTCACTTAGGTATAAAGTATTTGTAATACATCTACATATGTACGTACATAAACTCACGCCTGTATACCCAAAAAGGGTAGGCAGAGCACATGAAATTTAATTCCAGTTCCGCATTCAGAAATTGTGGTGTTAAACATTGAGAAATTGACATATTGTAGTGATAGGTTGCTAGCCCATCGCCCACAACATACTACAACCCGGTTCCCATAGACGGCTCTTACGACACCCACAGGAAGAAAGGGGGAAGTCCTATTCTGACCCACCACACAGGGGACATCTAGTCCCAAACTATTAAGCAAAGCATCGTACTATGGATGTTACACATCGATATACATGTATATAGATAATATAATACACAAATAACTAGATAACATCCAAGACTGGGTCGGTTGCATCAACATACGATCATAGGCCAGTCATCGTCAAATATGGCGCCGGCAGCTGTCATCTCACAGAAACTTGTCAAACTTTCCAGATCAGATTTTAACGTACATCGCTTACGATTACAGACGGGTTGGTGCAATCCACCCTTAGGAACAAGTATCCGTCATTCTCACACAAAAAACGCCCTGACTGGGATTCGAACCCCGGGCCACTGACTTCGTAGGCAAAAAGCAGGGACCCATACCGGTATTTTTAAAAAAACCCTGAATTAGCCCAATATTTTCGATTATTTTTTGCTCTTTACGTAGGGCTGAATCATGTATTTAGCTAACAACGTCGTATTATTAGATTGTCCCATTAAAAACGAAATAATGAACCGGTGACCGTAATAATACCGGTATTTTTCTATGGCGAAAATACCGGTATCCGATCCCTGAGGCAAAGTCATACCAACGTGGTCGTCAAACTGATATACATATTTAAATAATGGCAGATTTTATATGTGACATACTGATTTGTTGATGCGGATCGGATACGATATAAGAAAACTGTCAGCTTTCAACTGTCAATCGAGTCGGTACCGTTTCTTTACTGCGTGCCTACATTAAGGCAAGGCCGTTCCAGTGTCAATGACCACCTCTAACACGCTTTTTTTTTAATCTGACTGTGGCTTTATAGGCCGAACCCAATAAAGCGATAGGAGTGCGCGGTTGGAGAGTAGCCTGGGGAAAATCCAGCGGGTAACCTCCGACACGACCACGCGTGGTTTGGAACACTGGAATTCTCTAAGAGTTTGCGCTCCAGTGAGATTGGTTGAGCGGTTTCAACCGAATCTGAGATGTGAGTGGAATCGAACTCTAACACGAGTGAGTTTATAATTAACCATCTCACTCTCTACGGAAGCTCTGTGCGTAGTTTCGTAAATATTTATTACATTTTAATTGAATTTTGGAACACTGGATGATATATAATACGTCCGATTATTGCATTAGAAGAAAAAAGTCTATCCTTTTCATAAAAAAAACATGTCACTGTTTTTGATAATTACGAAATCTGCAGCATGAACGTTTATTCTTACTATGATATTTAGGATTTTTTGTCAAAGTTACCAAATATTTTTCAATTTTTATTAGGTTATTTCATATAGTTTTGAAACGTTTGAGGGCCCGAAGCCCTCCAACCTAGCTTAACGAATGCTGCCATAAACAGCAGCTGTGATCAACGGCTTAACATGCCTTCCATAGCACGGGAGCGCTCAGTTAGTAACCAAAAAATCATCTATCCAAGAACTGACCTCGGCCCACGTTGCTTAACTTCGCTGCTGAGCCACGAGCGCTCCACACACTTCCAATCTCCAACTGGTCCAATTGGTTGCCATGTCTGGTATCGAAATGAGCCCCTTTCTACATAAAAGCATACACCAGTGCCTTTACCACGAGTTTACATGACCGTACTCGCTAGCGACTACAAATTGTATGGGCAAAGGTACAGCGCCTCTGGCGGTTAAGCAATAGAACTAAGAATCGGCATAGTCATAGTCATAGTCATTTATTTTATCAAACCAATTTACATGCCAATAATAAAATAACAATAAAATTAAAATAAAAACAATTAATATTTCCATTGTATGGAAAAATAATTAGTTAACTAGTTACATTGAGGGCAATGTCATTACATAATTATTTTAATTAATAGTGAATATAGAAACGAAAGAATTGTGGCGTCACTCCTGTCAACTGTCAAATCTGACATGTTCTGCATCGCGCTATCGAAGTTTCTTAAGTCAGTTGCATAAATATAACTTCTAACCAACTCTCATTGGACTTCGGTCCTGAGAGATCTCTCTATTATCGTCTCTTCCTGTGTTTCTTATCTATAGTATATATGTATATAATTTGTAGATACTCCGTTTCCTGTATATATCCATCCTTGTATATTATCATTTATAGGAACACATTACTTATCCACAGAATCATCAGTATTACACAGATCGTAAATTAACCTAATTACTTGTACATTACGTACTCATCGTATTTGTAGAACGGGCGCTTAATAAGCCAGTTTTTTAAACGACGCTTAAAACTGTGCAAACTTGGGGCTTCGGCATACTAAACCCCTTATTCATAAACGTTCATCAAACCTATATTACCTAAAACGCCATTAATATTCGTTTGTCTTTATCTGTCACTTTAACATTTGTGTTTGTGGGTAAGAGACAAAACACATTTTAGTTAGCAGAGGTTTGTTAGGTTTTATGAATAAGGGGGTAAGTCGTTTACGCAGTCGCTGTCGCTAACTCACGGTAAGCGCACAAATGCCACTCACCAGCTATATCTACGTAATGTAAAACCGCCATTACTGTATTATAATGGTAATTGTACACTCAAAATATACATTAACTCGCAGCCTCATTTATTTCGCAACAATTTATCAAAAAACGCCACAACCATGTCCCATAATTTTCCCCCCGTAAATACACACATCCTTTCAAACTCAACGCCGAATACATTTCAAAACCTCATATTACAAAAATATGTAGCTGTAATTTCAAATATGTGGTTCATTGAATAAAGTTCAAATTTCACTGGCGCGATATTTAAGATGTGAGGTTGGGGAGGTAATTGTATTTGCAATGAGAACAGTGGCCATACATCATAGTCAAGGGCTATATTTTATGGATGCCACTGAATATGTATGAAGGTTTTCTATTTTAAAGGAAAAAAGTGGACTTAATTTATGTATAAGGCGACTCTCTGACTTGGCGGAGCGCTATCGGTATGTAGTACACGGTTGTTGACTCAAAATTAGACTACATACTAAAAAGACTACCCCAAAAGAAAAAAGACAAAAAATATTCCAAATGGTGGAAACCCTATTCAAATATCATAAAAAATAACGAAGCTGTAACCGTTTTAATGTTGATGGTTAGAGATAGAAAGGGCGCGATCAGTGACGTCAGTGATCTCGAGCGCCATAGTAAATTACGATCATCCAATACCAAGGTGCGTTGTGCGGAAAATAGACAGATAATGCCCCCTCTCAAAACTTTGGAGACGTATAATCATTTTAGCGCCACCCAGGGACGTGGTGCAACTTCCACCCCCCCTTTTTGAAGTGAGTGGGAAACTTGCTTGTTAGAAGTTCTCAAGCCGCTCGAAGGCATCCAAATTGGCTTAACGACTGCTGTTATAGACATCAGCCGGGATTATTGAATACTCTAAGGCCGGGTTTTATAAAGATCCGTTAGATCAAATGTCAGATCAAATTTCAGTAACTCAGTATATTTTTTGACATAACAAACCGACATAAGGTCTAACGGATCTTTATGAAACCGAGCCTAAGAGTTTGCGTTGTAGTGAGATTGGTTGAGCGGTTTCAGCTGAGTTTCTTGCTGGACTCATCTCAGCTAGGCTAGATTTAGTGAACCAGCAACAAAACTCCCAGTAGCTCGATTCGACCCACATCTCAGATTTGGTTGAAACCGCTTAACCAACCTCACGGGAGCGCACTCTAACCCTCTCAGTCATAAAACTTAACAAACCTCTACTAACTATAATGTCTGTTGCCACTCTCTTACAAGCACATGTGTCAAAGTGACAGATAAGGACAAACGTACTTTAGCGGCTAGTTAACTAATATAGGGGTGATAGACGTTTATGAATAAGGGGGTTAGTATTCCAGTGCTTAAACCGCCCGCGTGGTCGTGTCGTAAGTTTCCTATGGATTTTCCCCAGGCCACTCTCCAACCGCGCACTCCTATCTCTTTATTGGGCCGGCCTATAAAGCCACAGTCAGGTTAAAAAAACTAACACATTTTTAACATACGATTTGTAGACAGTGTGTATTTTTTTATGTTATAGGGGGCAAACGAGCAGACAGATCGCTTGATGGTAAGCAATTACGTTCGCCCATAAACACCTGCAACACCAGAGGAGTCGCAAGTGCGTTGCCGGCCTTTCAGAAGGGAATACGTACTTTTATTGAAGGTTTGAAGGTCATATCGGTCCGGAAATACCGCAGGTGACAGTTCATTCCATTGTTTGGTTGTGCGAGGCAGGAAATTTCTTGAGAAACACACAGTGGACTGCCAACCATCTAAATGGTAATAGTGGTAGTGGTATGCAATTGAAACTTTATTCCATTAGTATTTAAGTTGAATATCCAGTGAAACAAAAGTATATACCAGTGTCACAATTGAAGTAATTTACCTGTATATTTTTAGACACAACAGTGTTCTATTTTCGGGAGATTAAAGGTTAAGCCTTTTAAAGGTCCTTTACGGTAGTCAAATTAAACTGTTGCTCGTGTAACGTAGAAGTCTAAAATGAGATACATTTTGCGGCTTATTACATACGCATAAGGTGCAAAAGAAGGGAAACATTAATGTCGAGTAATACTGAAGTAATTTCAGGTAATTATGTGAAAGGTGTTTGAATTGAAGAAGATAGAAAGAAGAGTATAAAGTCGAAAGGTGAGAGTACCTACACCCAATTTAAAATGAGGTTGTATTTTTTAAATGTAATAGTTGTTTTTTGAGAACTGGGAAATGCGTATTTATGATTGGTTTATGGCTTATAGCCTACTCAATTATTCTCTTCCCTATACAGCGTTTTGGATTATTTTATGCATTTTGGCAATTATTATTTATTTGGTTTATTCTCAACGCATTTGCTATCTAAAAGTAGTGTGGTAAAGTGTATAAATGTGTGTACTGTGGTATCTAACGTGGTATATATATTAATACTGGGGTATGCTGCACGAGAGGTACGGGTTTAGAGGTACTGGGAGGAGATCGTAGCTAAAATATAACACTGGAAGCACATATGAAACTAGTATATTTCTTACTGTACTGAAATATACATACAATAATCTCTTAAATGATTACAGAACATGTGATTCCGATGGTGTCGTGAAGACAAGTCCCTGGAAAACCAACTGTTTCCAGAAGAATGCCAGTTTGACGCATTCTCGAATCATAGTTTAAATTCAATTTGTATACGTTATGATTCTGGACCTACACGGCCACCCTCATACCGTAACAACCTCTACAGTACCATAGCTTGGTAGGTACTATAAAACAGATTTTTTTATTGCGCATACATTACATTTTTCTGTCCGAAGGGTTTACTAACAGAAAAATTGTAATGTATGTGCCGTCCCTTTATACCGTCCCTTTCACTCTCGTGTTATACACCATATGACTGAAAGGGACGGGACGATGGGTTCGGATTTCAAAGTTCGCAGTAGGCCCTGTGATTCGGAGAGTTTTGTTCAAATAATAACAACACTCTTATGTGACATGTATATAGTTTTAATCTGTTGTACAATAAAGTACTTACATACATATATTCCCATTTCCCACTATAAAGCCATCAGCCATCAATGTAATAACCCCAGTCACATGTAATAGCGATCAGTCATCATTCAACTCCCACGCATAAAGACACAGCGATTCCAACAGAGGGATCTCTCTTAGATCCCCTCAAAGACTGAAGTTTTGACCATGGAGACTTTTTAAATATCCTTTTATTTTCTTTTGTAATCATATTTTAATTTGACACTCGAGACTCTTTACATCTCTTAGTTATAGGTTAAGTTTATACTATAAAAAGTTATTATAAACCCTGAGACTCTATACATCTCTCTGCAAACGCGTGCCCAGGTTATTCGTCGGATGTATTGTTCACTTATTGCTGTGTGCTTTCACTATAGGTACGAACTATGTTTTTGACTTGTAAAAGAGCCCTTGAGTGAGGCCTACTTACAGAATAAATGTTTGATGTTTGATGATCAAAAAGTTTAGTGGCAGGCTGCTCGTAGTGAATATTGACTTGAGAATCCGTTGCAATGACAGCTAGCGACAAATTCAGATCCTTCACTCAACAAAACGCATCGTCGGGTCATACTTAGTTGAAAAAACAAAAGTCGTCCCTCCTGTGGTCAATAGTTAACGGCTTATGTGCATGTTAGCTATGGTTTTATTGCATTCTGTATATTACAATTGTAATATAAAGCAAAAATTGGCTACTATCTTAATTTTTTTAAATAGGTATCAAAACTTGTCATGATTTGTAAGGTCTCTTAAGACTCAGTAGAAAATGTCTTGTTGCTTATTGCTTCTAAGATCAATGGTCGTACTTGTTTACAAGAAAAAGGGTAGAACTTTCTCGGCACAAGTGTACAAACTTTGTAGGTTCAGACCTTAAGTTAGGAATTCTGTGAAGAATTCGTAAGTCGATTGTTGCTTTAACTTAAAGTTATTTCACTTTATTAGTTTGGAAAGGGTATGTTGGAATTGGATGAGTTTTTGTGAGTATTAACTGGGTCATTGTCAGTTGTAAAAACAAAAGTCATCCCTCCTGTGGTCAATAGTTAACGGCTTATGTGCATGTTAGCTACCGTTTTATTACAGGGATTTATAGAAACGGAGACACTGTTTATGCGGGTTACTGGTCCAATCCAAAATTAAGCTTTGTAGCCCTTAACTTTTGGTATGTATACAGAAAAGACGCGAACCTAAATCCGCGTATGACCCCATCGGGAGCCCTTTTGACCTTATCTACCACCAGGAATACACCACGTAAAGACACAGGGACAGGGGGGGGGGTGACAGGGACGGCCCACTCCGTGATTCCGTCGTGCCGCTACAAGTAAACGTGGCCGGCACCCGTGGGGTGCCCGTTCATGCGATATAAAGAGATGGGCTACGAGAGCTCGTGGCCAGCGGCGCCCGAGGTTAAGCAACGGTGTCGGGATCAGTTCTTGGATGGATAATCGCTTTGAGTGATTACTAACTGAGCGCTCCTATGCTTTGGAAGGCACGTTAAGCCGTTAATCCCGGCTGCTGTCTGTGGCAGCGGCCAATAAGCGAATTTGGAGGCCTTCGGGCGGCTTGAGGAGTTCTAGCAGTCAAGTTGCCCACTCACTCTCACTTGAATAGAGGGGGGTCGAAGTTGCACCACGTCCGTAGAACGTATCCACCGCTACCCTACGTATACACGTGACCCCTGGGTGGTGCTAAAAATGGAACGAAACTGACAACTGACTGTCTTCTCGAATATTTGGCAGTTCGAAATAATTGCCATACGATACGATAAATAAAAAAGAAAGGGATGGCCACGTGTAGCCACCAGGGACCGATACCGGTATTTAAAAAAACCCTGAATTAGCCCATTATTTTGGATTATTTTTTGCTCTTTACATAGGCCTGAATCATGTATTTAGGTAACAACGTCGTATTATTAGATTGTCCCATTAAAAACAATATAATGAACCGGTGACCGTAATAATACCGGTATTTTTCTATAGAGAAAATACCGGTATCCGATCCCTAGTAGCCACGTTTGGCATACCTAAACTGAGAATTTGTTAACGGTGAGCCTTCTGTACGTAGTACTTATTTCTGTATTTCTGAGCAGTATAGTACCGTTCTTTTGCATGCATGTGATACTGCCTTTTTCTCACTAACTCGTGGTTTTTATTCTAGAATTTAGTATTTTATGGACATAGAATTAAAGTTTGCCTACCTAAAGTCTACACAAATCCTGGATACGTTTAAACAGGTTGATACGTCTTACCGTCCACCTCATCCTTTTTTCTCGACCATCCTCAACGATCTGTGTCTCGCTCACCCAATAATGTGTATTACAATTGAACCCCTGCTGTGTTAATTACGAAGGTGAACTATCTTTTTCTAAGTTATCTATATTAAAGTTCGATATTGTTATGGGTCGGTTTTTTTATTCCTTTACACATAAACCTGTTGTTAGATTTTTATGACATCACACCGGATGTATAAACAATGGTATTAATTTATTCATAACTTTGATCGCTACATTTCTATGATTGAATATTTAATCGTACCTATATTTAGTGGTTTAGTGTTTTATTGGTATAGAAGTAATTCAAAGCGTTTACCGTAATTAAAATAAAGTTTAGTTGGTCGAAATTACACAATACTCCGTTTATGTATATAAATGATTGAATTATACAATTGTCGTCTAGTACCCATAACACAAGCCTTCTTGAGCTTACTGTGGGGCTAGTTCGATTTGTGTAAGATTGTCCACTAATATTTATTTATTTTATTTTTATTTATTTATTTTAAATGATTGAATTATACAATATACATCAACACTGTGTCATTACTGTATATACTTATGTACCTAAAACTATTTTGATTCCCTTGAGTGTCGAAATATACGTTTTTTGCAGCAAGAACGGCCGATCTCTTTTTCAAGTTAACTTAGAGGTTTAATTTTTTCACAGTTACAAGTAGACCTGAGCGTATAGTTTTAATTTCAACACTTTACCTACACGTGTTCCCGAGATGACGACGTAAGAGTGATCATACCCACTCCTTTAGGCAACTGTAGGTGCCAGTCGTCACCTTTATTACAAGGGAATAGACTTCAATTCAAAATTCAAAGCAAGTGAGTGAAAAAACTATGACATTATTGTAATCATAGAACAATTCTGAACTCGCGACACTGCAAGTTAAAAAGACTCAACCGCGAGCTTTCCCGCTCATCATCATCATCATCATTTGGGGCCATTTCGTGGCCATTTTCTGTACTTTGGTGTTATGTTAATTTGTACTGTGTCTGTGCGACGAATAAATGTTTTTCCTTTCTTTCTTTCTTTCATCCTAGCGATATCCCGGTACAGTTGCATCCTAAAGGATGCCCGGGGTCCGCTACCTAATCCTAAGAGTTGGCGTAGGCACTAGTTTTTACGGAAGCGACTGCCATCTGACCCTCCAACCCGAGGGAAAACCAGACCTTATTGGAATTAGGCTTGTCAAGTGAGTGGGCAACTTGACTGTTAGAAATTCTCGAGCCGCCCGAAGGCCTCAAACTTGGCTTATCGACTGTTATCATAGACAGCAGCCGGGATCAATGGGTTAACGTGCCTTTCAAAGCACGGGAGCGCTCATAGAAATTCACGAGCCGCTCGAACTCGGCTTATTCACTGCTATCATAGACAGCAGCCGGGAATGGGTTAACGTGCCTTTCAAAGCACGGGAGCGCTCAGTTAGTGACCACTCAAAGCGGTCACCCATCCAATAACTGACCTGGGCCGACGTTGCTTAACCTCGCGGTACGCAGGCGCCGTTGGGCCACGACTTCACCCGTTGTCTTTTAAAAATGTTGGTCGTATCATTTAAGCCAAAAAAAAGGACGCGGAAAACTGCGCTAAGACAAAAACTCGAAAAGAAATAACTGCGCAATGCCCTTATAAAAGTACAACGGAAAACGCAAGAAATGAGACGATTTGATAAAATTTTCTCATTATTGCCAAGTCGAACCATCCACAATGCTACTTAACCATCGGATTTCTCCATCGGAACCCATAAAAAGAGTTATAAACGTGAATCGGTAAAGTTCGCCATATTATCTGCGGTGAATAAAAAGTCTTTCAGAGCAAACTGAATTACACAATTCCCTTAGAATTTGATGAAACTAATTTTCATGCGATTCGCTAGCGAGGTCTGTTATCGGAGAGTTTTATTCGAGTTAACGTGATTTCCTTTTTTTTTCTTAGGATATTTTTTTATGGTATAGGGGGCAAACGAGCAGACGGATCGCCTGATGGTAAACAATTACAATACAATACAAATATAAATACTCTTTATTGCACACCTCAATCAAAGGATACAGTAGAGTACAAAAACACAATGAGAAGAGGCAAACAACAGGCGGTCTTATCGCTAAATAGCGATTTCTTCCAGACAATCTTAGGGTAGCGGAAATGAAATCTAATCAGAACGATTCACAGCAGGTGGTTCAGAGTTAATACGTATGAAGCCTACTAATAATTACAACAATAACATTTAATTAAGGATAATAAACATACATAAATATAGTATAAAAAAATATATGTACATAAACATATACAAATATATAGTCAGCCACATAGCCTAAAGTAGCTAAGTCTTGAGTGTGTCATGAGAGAGACAAATAGTGATCTTTAAGCTGTTTTACCGTCAATAATAGGGATGTTGACACTAAGTAAGAAACTCAACTACTTCAAATTTTCTCGAAAAAGGATCAAATTCTCAACCAAATAGCGAAAAAAGTAACTCAAAAAAATAAATAATTACATAATTACAAGTCATCAAAGTTTTAAGTGGGGGCATGTTCTGTCCCTTTTTCGCAAAACGCACCTCTGTATGGAACGATCTTCATTTACTATGGCGCTTTAAGTCAGTGACGTCACTACAAATTAGTGCTTTCTCACTCTTATTAACAACATTCTAACGGTTGTAGCTTCGTTATTTTTTGAGATATTTTAATGGGATTTTCACCATTTGGCATAGTTTTATGTCTTCTTTCTTTTGGATATAATTTAGATACCAATAAATTTTGAGTCAACATCCCTATTACCGTCGCCCATAAACACCTGCAACACCAGAGGAGTCGCAAGTGCGTTGCCGGCCTTATCCTGCGGCCTTATCGGCGTTATATTGTCGTTTATCCCATTTTTTTTAAACCTCACTGTGGCTTTATAGGCCGGGCCCAATAAAGCGATAGGAGTGCGCGGTTGGAGAGTAGCCTGGGGAAAATCCAGGGGAAAACCTGCGGCACGACCACGCGTGTGGTTTGGAACACTGGAATACTCTAAGAGTTTGCTCTCCAGTGAGATTGGTTGAGCGGTTTCAACCGAATCTGAGGTGTAGCCGAATCTGAGGTGTGGTGTGTTTATCCCATTATTTACATTATTGTCTATTACATGTTTTATTTGCTACTTTCGTCTTATTTTTTTTTTCACCTAAATATTGTGTTTAAGGAGTTCCTAGCTCCCAATGAATGACCTTCGATCTATAACTCTCCGTTTTATTGTGTTTTTATAGATATACCAAAATAGTGTACTGTAGAGGTTGTCACGGTATGAGGCTGGCCGTGTAGGTCCAGAATCATAACGTATACAAATTGAATTTAAACTATGATTCGAGAATGCGTCAAACTGGCATTCTTCTGGAAACAATTGGTTTTCCAGGGACTTGTCTTCAGG
The DNA here is from genome assembly GCA_963556455.1 of Epiblema foenella. Classification (NCBI taxonomy): domain Eukaryota; kingdom Metazoa; phylum Arthropoda; class Insecta; order Lepidoptera; family Tortricidae; genus Epiblema; species Epiblema foenella. Next base: position 16,511,918 of record OY747112.1, read on the forward strand.
ACACCATCGGAATCACATGTTCTGTAAATTATTTTAAGAGCATATTGTATGTATATTTCGGTACAGTAAGAAATATACTAGTTTCATATGTGCTTCCAGTGTTATATTTTAGCTACGTTCTCCTCCCAGTACCTCTAAACCCGTACCTATCGAGCAGCATACCCCAGTATTAATATATATACCACGTAATATACCACACTACCATATTTACTTCAAAACTCACTGTTTTCGAGATACGCGGCTTCAAACTTTGGCAATTAAAAAAAAAACAGGTTTTTAGACATAACTTTCGTGAAGATGAGTTAAAAATAAAAATCTCTCTATCACTGATAGACACTTCAATAAGGAACAGTTACATGCTGCAGGTGTCTAACACCTCGGCATAATGCTGAGACAGCGACCGATTCACTGCCGCGAAGACGCACTTTTTAACTGTATGTTCATGTACTGAGTATATTATATTTGTAACGGTGTGTCTTTTGGTGCAGTGAATAAATGCTTTCTTTCTTTCTTTCTTTTTTCTACATGTACATTCCATATATATAGGTATTATTTTTTTTATTTTTTTTCAAAAAGGTACATAAAGTTTCCAGTTTCAATTTTACTCGCCAAACTGACAAGACAGTTTGTTGGCGAGACCGCGCTCATTTTAACAAGTCTATTATCATGCACCTAAATTACATAATTAAGTAATACTTGTAATTGTAAGAACTAGAACAATTTATTAAAAAACATACATATTAACTAACTAAATCCGTAAACAGTTAAGGTAATCTTTGTAAAAATGTATTTTTTAGTTTGCTATAAACAACATACTAGTATCGAAAATAGAGCTTTATGAACCACGTGTGAACAAATCATAAGAAAATAAGTAGTCGGTTTTACCAAATTTGGCTTTTGCAAATATAGATAAAGGAATTTTTGACGGAGCTATATCAACTCAAAACTAGTCAAAAATCGATGAATAGCGCGTGGAACCCCTTAAATAAATAAAAATAAATAAATAAATATATGGGGACAATTTAACACAAATCTACCTAGTCCCAAACTAAGCAAAGCTTGTTCTATGGGTACTAGGAGACGATATACATACTTATATAGATAAATAGATACTTAAATACATAGAAAACATCCAAGACTCAAGAACAAATATTCGTGCTAATCACACAAATAAATGCCCTGACCGGGATTCGAACCCGGGACCTCCAGCTTCGTAGGCAGGGTCACTACCAACTAGGCTAAGACGGTCGTCAAAATGAAGTTGTAGCTAAAATGAAGATGTAGTGAAAAAAAGAATGCTTCCAAAGTCATTCATTTTCACTTCTAGACGTATAATAAAATGTAATATAAGCATCTACTATGAAATTATGTTCCAAAATAATTGATGTTCTTGTTTTATAAAACACAAATCATTACCATAAACAATAAATTGAAAATAAACACGCAATTAATCACCTAACCTCAATAAATAACCTTTAAAAAGAATAAACCACCGATCCGTTAACACGAGCAAACAAAGAAAATAATAAATAATTTGGGCTCTCGTCGACAACCCTATAATACAATGTTATAACGATGTTGGTAATACAGAACCAGGGTTGTAACAAAAACTAAAGTCGGAACCTTCGGAAGGGCAAGCTACACATGAGTCGGGCATATATTCTGTCATAGTTATATTTTATGAGAGGTTGTCACGCGAAGTACTTACTGGCTTTTGGTTGAGTTCGAACTGGAATCTAACTTGGGTTCCGTGTCAAAAATCACAATATTATATCAAGTTTATGCTTGATATTTAGATAATAACCATATTTTATATTTTTGGATCAATATTTAACATTATAGGTAATTTTAAAAGACTGGTCAGAAATAGCACAAGACCGCGAGGAATGGAAAAAGAGGGGGGAGGCCTTTGCACAGCAGTGGGGCATATTAGGCTCAATATAATAATAGGTAAATTAATCGTGTAAACACTCAAATCGTTGAAATATAAAATTGATACTTTTTGTAGATTGATCTGATATTGTGCTAAATTTAGGACAAAAACTGTTTTATTTTAAGCCTTAGTACACAGATAAGCAAAATATTCCCAATGTATTGATTTACAATTTCCTACGCAAACATTCCAAAATGATCTTTCATGCGTTCCATAATTTTCCACGCCGATGCTCACTGCATTTTAAACACTATGTAGCGGAGTTACGGTTCAAAATCTTAAATATATATATCTAAAATTCAAGCGCACCCACGTATCCCTAAATCCGTCATACGCGTATTTTTATACCCACAGATAATAATACATCAAAGGCTTAGTACGGAGCGATAAGACGGGGCCAGATCACAACTGTAATTTACTTCTACCGACTTTTATTCGATATAAACATGATATTTGGGAACTGACGTATACAATTATGGCAATAAATGTTTGTTTTAAGGCTTCAATAACTGTTTTCGTTCAAGATTTATAGATTAAAATGACATTAAAATTAAGATATAATGTCCTATATGAAGGACAAAGTTCTATGTCTTTAATATTATTTATTTATTTGTGGACAATCTTACACAAATCAACCTAGTCCCTAAGCAAATCTTGTACTATGGATACTAAGTGACGATATACATACTTATATAGATAAATAGATACTTAAATACATAGAAACCATCCATGACTCAGGAACAAATATTTGTGTTATAGCTATTAAAAAGTGAGAGTAACTGGCTAAGCTTATTTAACTAACAAATGATACAGGTTTCTACAATACAAGGAGTCGTGTCAATTCTCAAACTGTCAAAATACTAATGATTATAGGAGACATTGAGTGATAAACAGTTATTAATTTATTTAAATTTATTACAAAAACTGCCCGAATTTGTCGAACTATATTCACCTGCATCACACTTAGAAATTTCACACCAACTAATTTCTAAACAATGAGATCTCTAATGAAATCCCGTTCTTCCAAAAGGTCACCTCAACTTTATAAAATACTTGACATTTAAACGAGAGAAAATTAATATACCAGCCACGCAAACTAAAATCTGATACCCTAAATATCCCACACAAAATCTCTGTCCTTCTAAAAGGTCGTCCGCAATTTAATGCTTGGCTGACATTGTCAATTCCGCTGCCATGTTGTTTGACATATTTCGACTAGGCACCGTGGATTCCACACGGGCTTAATTAAGGTGCTAACTCTCCTGGATGTTTCAGCGCATTTTTGAGGGAAGAGCCGTGTGCTGTAGATAGGACACAAGTAACAATAGACCCGTTTCATAAAATTTATCAAAGTAACAACGGCCGCAACACATTTTTAACCGACTTTCAAAAGAGTAGGTTCTATGTTCGACTGTATTTTTACGTATGTTTTTTTATAGGCAGTTTGTTGGCGTCTATGTTGTCGCCGATCCTAGTTTTAAGTCAGATCTCAGTCAGTGGAGACCTATCCTATTTGACATCTGATAGAATTTATAATATTTTGTATGATTTTTTGAATAAAGTTAGATAAGCATATCTTCCTCTTCTTTATAGCATTTTTATCCACAAGAAAAATATTACCACCAATGTATAAACCCCCTTATTCATACGCCTACCAAACCTATATTAGTTAACAAGCCGCTAAAGTTCATTTGTCCTTATTTGTAACTTAGACATTTACATTTGTAAGAAAGGGAGAAACAACATTTCAGTTAACAGAAGGTTAAGTTTTAAGAATGAGGGGGCTAACTTTTTTTTTATACTGAACCTGGCTGTGACTTTAGAGGCCGAGCCCAATAAAGCGCTAGGAGTGCGCGGCTGTGAGAGAGTGCTAGCCTGGGGAAGATCCAGGGGAAACCTCCAAGACGACCACGCGGTCGGCCCGTACACTGGAATACTACTCTAGTTTGCGCTCCAGTGACATTGACAATGGTTGAGTGGCGTCAACCGAATAGGTTTTTTTTATGCTAACTGTGGCTTAATAGGCCGGGCCAAATAAAGCGATATAGAATTGTGCGGGTGGAGAGTAGCCTAGGAAAAATTCAGGGGAAACGTCCGACACGACCACGCGGGTGGTTTTGAACTGGAATACTCTAATAGTTTGCGCTCCAGTGATATTGGTTGAGCGGATTTATCCAATCTGAGGTGTGAGTGGAATAGAGCTAATGGGATTTCTGTCGCTGGTTTACCCTGGCCTAGCTGAGAAGAGCCCAGCAAGAAACTCAGCAAGGCCCGACCTGGGTCGGACTGACTCTACCCGGTATGCGGTGTGCCGGGATGAATAGGGATTATATGTGTCTGCGGTAGACGTCACTGCTGGCGGGAACGCGTCGTGTCTGAGTTAGACGGGCCATTCTACTTTTTCATGTACATAATTTTCAGACACTTTTTTTTTAAATGCAGATTTTGGAATACTTGGCCCTCACTTCATATTTTTGTATTGTTACTTATAAAAAGGTTTAATTGCAGTATCACTTCCGATAGTTTTGGTAATTAACGAACCACAGTTAATGTCAATAAATCGAGTAACTCAGTGGTCCTTGGATGTCTCACCATTTGTATGAAAAAATGGTTTTTACCACTGTGTTACCCACCTTTTACAGAAATGTGTTAATATTTAAGTAGTTTTACCTATAAATTCCATTTATTAGGTTCAGGTACTATTTTGAAATCCTATTTTTGTACGCTAATTCAATACATATCAAAGATTTTTTTTTGTAATAGAAAACTGGTTATGAATAAGTAGAATTACGTCGTAAGCGCAGCGTTCCATCTCGACATGAAGCTATGATTACGTCATCCGGGTCCTCAAGAGTGTGCCTAGGATGCTGGACCGTGCGGCCCCTAATCAGTGATCGCCGAGTTACGACAGAGGGGAACCGAATAGGTGTGACACACCTCAGATTCGGTTGAAACCCACACCTCAGATTCGGTTGAAACCCACACCTCAGATTCGGTTGAAACCCACACCTCAGATTCGGTTGAAACCACTCAACCAATCTCACTGGAGCGCTAACTCTTAGAGTATTCCAGTGTTCCAAACCACACGCGTGGTCGTGCCGGAGGTTTTCCCCTGGATTTTCCCCAGGCTACTCTCCAACCGCGTACTCCTATCGCTTTATTGGGCCCGGCCTATAAAGCCACAGACAGGTTCAAAAAAAAAAAGAGAATAGGTGTGAATTTCACAGCGGTCAGCCTACTGTAGTTTTCTTCACTTACACGCATGAGCAAGAGGCACGGCATGCCAGAAATTCAGGCCCAGGGTTATTTCACAGTACATACACCGTGGAATAATGTAGTATATTAATAGTAATTAGTTCGTGACTAATACAGAACAAAGTGCCATAGAAGAGAGGTTTTAAAATACTATTCGTTTTAAACGTCACGCATCGTGTTCGCGACGTATGTTGCAAAACTTTTTCAATTATAATATTAATAAGGCTACAAAATAGTTGCGAGTTTGCCCTTGCCAGAGGTATTTCGTACTAAATTAACAAACTATGGGGACACGTGTTACTGAAATTAATTTATATATATGTGTATATATATGGGCCATTCTAATTTTTCATGTACATACTTTTCAGACAATTTTTTTTTAAATGCATATTTTGGAATACTTGGCCCTCACTTCATATTTTTGTATTGTTATTTAGAAAGAGGTTTAATTACAGTATCACTTCCGATAATTTTGATAATTAAAGAACCACAGCTAATATCCATAAATCGAGTAACTCAGTGGTCCTTGGATGTCTCACCATTTGTATGAAAAAACGATTTTTACCACTGTGTTACCCACCTTTTACAGCATATGTTAATATTTAAGTATTTTTACCTATAAATTCCTTTTATTAGGTACAGGTACTATTTAGAAATCCTATATTTGGACAATAATTCAATACATATCATGGATTTTTCTTTATAATAGAAAATTGGTCATGAAAAGTAGAATGACCCATATATTATATTCCTTTCTCGAAGTCATTCGGGTAGTTATCTAAATTCTGTAATTTTGTGCTGGCTAAAGATAAAATCCCGAATTTTCAGTAACATATAGGGCATAATACGAATTAGATATACAATCATACAATACTACTAGACATTCAAAAATTAATATATTATGCAGTAAAGTTTTTTTTTCGAAAAATATACAATACAAAGTCGCTTTCTCTGTCCCTATATCCCTATGTATGCTTAAATCTTTAAAACTATGCAACAGATTTTGATGCGGTTTTTTTTAATAGATAGAGTGATTCAAGATGAAGGTTTATATGTATTATAACATCCATTAAATAGTGCACCCGTGCGAATCCGGGGCGGGTCGCTAGTACAATATATTTCATTGTTAAAGACAAAAACAATAATCATAACATTGCACACACCATCTCCACTGAGGAATGACAAGTTGACAATTAAGTTTTTTTTTTAGTTATTTTATGTTTTCATATTAAAAACCTTGAGAAAATATACAATACAAATGCTAAAACTAAACTAACCTACCTTAAACTACGGTGCTACCTATAAATACAAATTTCGCCTAAATCACTACAATTTGGTAGGGTGCCCATAAGGCTAGCTGCGTTCCCTCGCTGAATGCCAATGCCAATGCGTTGAGCGAGGAACGAGCCAGCCCTACGGTCACCAGAAGACAGCAAAGTTTTCTTGTCCTCTTGAGAGCGGGATGGTTAATTTGCAAACTCAACGTGTTAGAGGGGGTGATGCAATGGAATGGCCTTGCCTTAAGAATGCCTGACTTGGCTCTACGTAATATCATAACTTTTTGCGGTGAAAAACTTCCAGACTTGGCCTTTTTTTTACATGGAATGTTTTCATGTATTAAAGGATGGTATTGTAGTTGGTTATCTGCAAGTCGAAGTGGCAGTTGGCGGGCCACATTGCTCGTCGAACCGATAACCGTTGGGGATGAAAGGTTCTCGAGTGGCGGCCTCGCACGTGAAGACGAAGCGTTGGACGGCCTCCCACTAGGTGGACTGACGACTTGGTCAAGGCAGCGGGGAGTCGCTGGATGCAGGTGGCTCGCGACCGTGTGCTGCGGCGCTCCTTGGCGAGGCCTATATCCAGCAGTGGATGTCTTCCGGCTGAATGAGGATGATGATTATAGTTTGGACTGCGTATTAAAAATTCACTTTACGATTTACGACAGGCACATTAAGATTGTGTAAGAAATCAGTCTCCTGAGCCAACAGACCTTTTACACGACCTTTCTCGGCATCAACCGAACTCTCCTTTACCGCCCACGCTCAGTCAAATTAGAAATTCGTAATCCATTACTAAAAAGTTATGGAACGGCGCCATGTTAAAAGTCTTAAAGGAATGTGATTAAATAAACGATATTAGAACACCATTTTTTTTATACAACGGCGGTGGCAAACAAGCGTACGGTCCACCTGATGGTAAGCGGCCATCGCAGCCTATAGACGCCCGCAACTCCAAAGGAATCACGTACGCGTCGCCGATCCTTTATAAAATTCATCAACTCATATAGTTATTACTAGAACAGTTAGTTCGATATAACATTTTGCCTAAATTTTGTTAACTATATTCCTTTTTTGCAATTTTGTGCATAAACTTTTGTCTATATTTCTTTGACATGCTCTAAAGCAAAAAGACAAAAGTTCATACGGGCACGAAGACTGGAAGATACTTCAACCAAAAGACAACAGAACTCAAAAGAGTACTTCCTCATTAAAAACTATTCACTAACTTGACTTGAACTAAAACGAACTACAAATAAATACTATTTCTTTTATTTTTTATCTGACAAGCAAAACGAGTAAAAAGCGCACAGAAGTTAAATTAGCGAATCAGGTCTCAGAAACATTTTCTTCTAGCCAACTTAAATTTCTTTCGAACTGGGAGAGAAAAAAATTAATAGCTTGCTTTACCTACGTCGGAGGTGTTGGTACTGAAAGTAATTATGGCGTTAAATTCAAAATTTAATGAATATTTCCGTCGTGATTTTTCATGTTTCTAGTTTCCCGACAGTGGAAGTGAGTTTATAACTGGCTGAACATTTGTTTGTAAAAAGCCGGCCAAGTGTAAGTCGCACTCGCGCACGAAGTGTTCCGTAACATTATTTGGTGTGGTTCGGTAATCACCAAAACTATTGGCAGTGATAGTCTAATTAAACCTCTTTCTAAATAACAATATAAAAATATGAAGTGAAGTCCAAGTTTTCCAAAATCTGCATTAAAAAAAGTGTCCTGAAATTATGTACATGAAACAGAAAGAATGGCCCGTATACCATCACATCTTCCAAACTAGAGGTCGATAATTTCAACAAAAAGACCTTGTTGAAATTAAACAGGTTAAACAAGCTACAGCAACCATTGTACACAAAAATCAACCGAATCATGATAAAAAGCAAAGACAATTAGCATAATTGATTAATAAGGTCGCCACGCTTTTGTGTACCGATCGAATAAATGCCACGTTGGTACAGGCTCTCCGCTGATATTGTTAAAAACAATATCCATTAATTAAAATTGGTACGAACGAAATTGGTATGCTTGAACGGCCTGTGGTGGCCACGTTTTTATCTATTACTATTATTGTAATATAATAAACGAGTCTCACTTATTCAGGTTTCATACAACACTCAAAACGTCACGTGCTAAAGTGTCGTCTACCCTCGTCATAGACGTAGTATTCAATTGTTTTCCAGATGGGCGGTACTGACCATCCATAGTAGCGTTTAAAATTATTATGACAACTAATTTCGATGGCCTCTCCGTACCTTGCGTGGCACGAAGAACGTTTCTCTCGCCAGCACGCTTACGAGGTATCAAAGTGCGTTGAAACCGAATCCAATGGAATGCTTCATAAAATACCCTCGGATATTATGTACGTGCACAGAAACCCTAGTGGAAACGTCCAGGCCCAGAAGTGCGACTCCTACAATACCATTATACCATTGATGTATAAGCAGAAGCCAAAAATGCCAAATAGGTCATACACGGATTTAGGTTCGCGTTTTCTGTGGACATACCAAAAGTTAAGGGCTACAAAGCTTAATTTTGGATTTGATCAGTAATCCGCGTAAACATTGTCTCCGTTTCTATAAATCCCTGTAATAAAAACATTGCACATACGCCGTTAACTATTGACCACAGGAGGGACGACTTTTGTTTATTCAACTAAGTATGACCTAAATACTATCGTCATACATAATTCCGTCTTCTTTCGCTTCAATCACATCCATACATTTCATAAAGGCTCGTCAGTAGCGAGTACTCCAGATCTACCCTTGTTTGGGACCACTTTTTTTATTAAAAAGGTATTCCTCTTGGCCAGCATCTAGCTGGCGGACAAAGGTAAGGCCGACGGTGAACGTGAGCTCACCCAGAAGATGCCTCACTCTTGCCTTAAAAAGGTTATATGAACTCGGAAATACAGACGCCGGCACAGAATTCCACAACATACCAGTGCTTATAAATGATAATGAAAAGCGCTTGGTTCGTAAAATAGGAATTTCGACCAGGATTGTAGCAAGTAATACGTCTGGATGTCCGATAGAAGAAGGGGGAAGGTATAAGCTCATGGAGTTCCTGAGCACACTCATTGCAGAACAAATGATAATGAAAAGCGGTTGGTTCGTAGAATAAGAATTTCGACCAGGATTGTAGCAAGCCACACGTATGGATGTCCAAAAGAAGAGGGAAGGCGGTATGAGCTCATGAGGTTCCTAAGCACACTCACTGAAGTAAAACTTGTAGAAGACTCGTTAGAACTAAACAGATACAAAAACTCACCTGGTTTATCCAAATCGCTGAGGAAGTCCTCAGTGTCGAAGGCCGTCGTCCCTACGACAAAGAGCAGCCAGGCCACCGCCCTCGCCCGCGCCTTCGGCCTGCACATTGCATTCACATTCACTGCACTACACTGCACTGATACACTGACACTGCACTAGTTTTACCTGCAACAAGAGATTAAGTCGATTAGTTTCTAAATTGCGGTTCTCGTTAAAACAGTTCTAATGAGTCTACGTATCTGTGGAGTAGCATTGCGGACAGATGATAATGAGACTGATCAGATTAAGAGCAAAATCTGAGGTTTTTTCCTTTACCTGAATGAAAATTATTTGTTACTCCAAAAATCAAAGGTCGCGGCAACCTTTCAACATACCGACTTTAACCCCAGAAACATAAGTAGAAGGTACGTTTTGGCTTATGGGTCATACTTAGTTGAAATAACAAAAGTCATCCCTCCTGTGATCAATACTTAATGGCTTATGTGCATGTTAGCTATGTTTTTATTAGTGGTCAAATCCAAAATTAAGCTTTGTAGCCCTTAACTTTTGGTATGTCCACAGAAAAAACGTGAACGTAAATCCGTGTATGACCCTTATAAGATTTGATCTACTCGTATTTAATGTCCCAAATATACCCATACAGGGCAGTTAGGTTAATTATGTGATCAAAGCGCCAGTTACGGACCACCTGAAAAATTGGTATTATTAAATAAAATACCCTTTTAGTTCATAGACCCAAAAATTAAGGTACTTGACAGATATAATTATAATTAATGATTATAAAACGTGTAATTAAATGTAGCTTATAATTCATAACACCTAAATAACTAGTCACATTTTAATGAAAATCATTTAATTAATTAATATGATTTAATAAGTTTAGTTTGGATTCTTCAGATAGAGAACCCTAAATAAAACTGTGATCTTTACTAATAGGAACTACCGCAAGTAGCCAATTTACCGGTAATCTCATGATTTAGGTGACTAACACGTGTTAAATAATTTAGGATTAATAATAATTAATGACTACATTTTTATTGTACACGGTATGAATGTATAAATTGATTAATTACATAGAAATTCTTATGTTATTAAATGAAACTTCGCACGCAAAGCAGCTTCAAGAAACATTTATTGATTTACAGGCGGTAGTAATACTCAAATAACAATAACTTATAATATTACAACTAACTTAAATCTAAAACAGGCCTTTGGGGCATTGTACCGAGGATGCTAGCGGCATTTCCTCGCTGTATCGCAATGCTGATACGTTGTGCGAGGAAGTCGCCAGCTCTTCGGTCACGAGTTGCTTCAACCAAACGCTTCGCGATTTCAGCAAATAACTTGTGCGCGTTGCGAACCCATGGAACTAGAGCTGAGATAATTTACGCTGATTTAATTTTCGATGGCCATTTAGATTGATGGCTATTTGTGTACTTGAATAACGAATTGCAGATAAAATAGTGTCTCTGCGCCACCCAAAAGAATGAACTTGATAACATCCCTGATATACTTTGAGTGACTCCTGCGGTGGCCGCTTACCATCAGAACCGTACGCTTGTTTGCCACCAGCGTTGTTTAAAAAAGGACCTTGAAAAGTACCTTATGGTCCAAAACGCTGAGAATGTCGGTATCTAATAATAACAATTCTTTCTGTATTATGACTATTAATCACATTACCATCGCTGCAAAAGAACTGCTAAAACTGCTAAAACTACTGCATTATAGTTTCAAACTGCACAATCGAACTGATGCGATAAAAACACGCATTTAAAATAAAGTTTCGAAAGAAAGCTTGCAGTTCGAAAAAGTGATCGTAAAAAAAACGATGGCCATGGAAGCTTTCGAAGTTCAGAGCAACTGTTATAATACTTTGTTAACAAAGATTTCGAATTAAAAGGAAATAAAACCTAAGTAAGACGTTAGCAATGACAAACGCCCAAAGAAAGCGAATGCGCAATGTCACGTGGAATTCGAAAATGTAGTTCAAATTTTAAAATTTAGAGAAATGCTAAGTCAGAAAAACGGCCAGTAAGTTAGTATGTAACGATCCGATACACTCATCGTTACACTAATATCTGTATTATGTGTAACCTAACGACTCGTTAAATCGACCAAAACAATGTCTATCGTAGATTCAGATTCAGATTCAGATTCATTTATTCACAATATAAGATCGTAGGGCCAGATATCTACAATAAACTACCCACCCATATTAGAATCATCGAAAATGATGTAACATTCTTCAATCAGTTGAAAAAATGGCTGAATGAAAACCCTATTTACAATATTAATGAATATAACTAATTTTCTTAATCCTATATGTATCACATTGGCATTTTGACAAATCATGTATAATCAAATTGAAAAATTACCTCAACTGATATACCTATTACATAAATATGTACCTTACTTTCTTGACATGTAAAATTTTATATTTTATTAATAATTGAGTATGAGTATGAGTAATATAATGGGGGAGGGGGGTGTAAACCGGCAAAACGCTACGAGGATGAACACAACGAGAGGTAGGGCACAGCAAAATGTCATCTTGCTCGAATTTGGAGCAGCCCAACCGGGGAAGTACCTCCGCCTTGCAGAAGACCACAGCCACAATAACATTATCTACTGTACAAGTATGTAGTGTTGTGTTCCTGGAGGTGAGCAAGGTTGCCAGAGCTCCCGAGGATGTACTGTGTTGAGAACGAGAGACCTAAAGTCCCTTCTGTTGTCAACACAGTGCATCCTCAAATTGTATAAGGGTCGGCAACGCGTACGTGACTCCTTTGGAGTTGCCGGCGTCTATAGGCTGCAGTGGCCGCTTACCATCAGGTGGACCGTAAGCTTGTTTGCCACCGGCGTTGAATAAAAAAAACGAGCAATATGAACATTATGCCTTTATCAACAAAGCACGAGCGATCTAATAAACATCTTCAAAGACTAGATTATACAATATCTAATTTCCGTATAACATTTCATCACGTTTCCGAATATGAAATATCTGACATGCGCTCAAAGAGCCTTCTCACGTTTCTCAGCATCACGTATTCCCTTGTATCTATTGTATGTGCTTATCGCTTTGAACATTCGGATGCAATTAATAGTAGCTCTTACAGTCAACTCATGTTCAAATAAGATGAAAGTAAAGGATAGAATGTAACAGTCGCTACCAGAACAACACCACATATCTACACAGCAAATAGTGGTGTAATAATCGGCGGCTCGGCGCTCGAAGTTGTTGACGAGTACGTATACCTGGGACAAACAGTCCAGTTAGGTAGGTCCAACTTCGAGAAAGAGATCACTCGTCGAATCCGACTCGGCTGGGCAGCGTTCGGGAAGCTTCACAGTGTATTCTCGTCCAGTTTACCGCAGTGCCTCAAGTCTTTGACCAGTGTGTGTTGCCAGTGATGACATATGGATCCGAGACATGGGCGCTAACGATGGGCCTCATAAGAAAGCTCAAGGTCACCCAAAGAGCAATGGAAAGAGCTATGCTCGGGGTTTCTCTGCGTGATAGAATTAGGAATGAAGCTATCCGTAGCAGAACTGGGGTCACCGACATAGCCTTCAAAATTGCGAGACTTAAGTGGCAGTGGGCAGGGCACATTGCTCGCAGGACTGACGGTCGATGGGGCCAGAAACTGCTTGAGTGGCGTCCACGCACCGGAAGACGAGCTGTCGGTAGGCCTCCGACAAGGTGGAGTGATGACCTGGTGAAGGTTGCGGGAATCCGGTGGAAACGAACGGCACAGGACCGGTCTAAATGGCGAGCCTTGGGGGAGGCCTATGTTCAGCAGTGGACGTCTTTCGGCTGAAATAATGATGATGATGATGATGAAATAGTGGTGTTATTATGGCTGTGGAGTGCTCGGTTGGAGAGTAGCCTGGGGAAAATCCAGGGGAAAACCTCCGGCACGACCACGCGTGTGGTTTGGAGCACTGGAATACTCTAAGAGTTTGCGCTCCAGTGATATTGGTTGGGCGGTTTCAACCGAATCTTAGGTGCGAGTGGAATCGAGCTACTGGGTCTTAATTTTGAGACCTTGTATATCTCTAGAATATTATGTTAATCTCATTATAGGTACTCTTTTCTAACTTTACTTATGTTGTAATATTTGTATAGATAACAAGTTTATTTTCACTGTATGACATTAATTTTGTTATAATTGTAAACTCGATTTTTTTTTCTTGAACTGCAAATTAATATCTTGTCATGTAAAAGTGCCCTTGTGGCCTATTTGCAGAATAAATTTTTGATTTTGTTTTTTTTTTTTGATTGAGTGTTAGGAAAATTAGCCGGTGGATGAGCATTGGTGATATGCTGCACATTGCTTCTTATGAAGTCTTCTTATTTTCAGAGTAAGTCTTACTCGCTATTTGCTACAAAGGGCGACGGTAATTGCTTACAATCAGGCGATCCGTCTGCTCGTTTGACCCCTATAACATAAAAAAGGGAAAAAATGTGTTGGTGTTGGTGCTATGGTGTATGTGTGTGCTCACGTAAAATGAGTGTGCACACGTTCATAAGCGTAAATGTTTTTTAATGATTTAGAAGACTAAACGGATACATACTAATACAGAGAGTTTCTAACTGTGAGGTTATAACTTTGTTTCAAATGAGAAATAATTAAGTTTTTAATCATTTGAAAATAATTGAGACAATACGAGAAAAGTTTATGTAACAATAATTGAGACAATGCTTGAAGTAAGAATTCGAGACATATTTTGTACGAGAATATGGAATAGCAAACAACCAAACACTATTTTCGTCACCATAATTGTGACGTGTGTTAAAAAAAACACTACAATATATCATAACATAATAAACGGATATTTAAGGGAAAATTAAAGAGGTGTTTATTACAAACATTGCCAAAGAAATAAATACATAAACCACTGGTAATTTTAGAAAATATGCTTAATAATGTAATATGTATAATGTAAACAAGCCCAATTAAAATAAGGTCTGGTTTCCCCTCTGGTTGGAAGGCCAGATGGCAGTCGCTTTTGTAAAAACTAGTGCCTACGCCAAATCTTGGGATTAGGTAGCGGACCCCGGGCATTCTTCAGGATACAACTGTACCGGGATAACACTAGGAGGATGATGAATGTAGTACGTATAATGTATTATAATTATAAATACTCATAAAAGTCTTCCTGCAGACAAACTGTTTGAAACAGTTTTGCAGGGCTTTTGTCTGTTAGTAACTATGTAGTAGGATTAGTAATAATAAAATAATAATAATAAATAGAGATTTGTGGACAATCTTACACAAATCAATCTGGTCCCAAACTAAGCAAAGCTTGTACTATGGGTGTACTAGGCGACGATATACATACTTATATAGATAAATCTATTCTTAAATACATATAAAACATCCAAGACTCAGGAACAAATATTCGTGTTCATCACACAAATAAATGCCCTGACCGGGATTCGAACCCGGGACCTCCAGCTTCGAAGGCAGGGTCACTACCAACTGGGTCATTGTCAGATTTAGGTTCGCGTCTTTTCGGTGGACATACCAAAAGTTAAGGGCTACAAAGCTTAATTTAGGATTGGTCCAGTAACCCGCATAAACAGTGTCTCCGTTGCTATAAATCCATGTACTAAAAACATAGCTTACATGCACATAAACCGTTAACGATTGACCACCGAAGGGACTACTTTTGTTTTTACAACTGACAATGGCCCAACTAAGCTAAAGCGGTCGTCAAATATAATCATCTGAAGAATTCGAAGTGACGTTAGTAGCAAAATTCCAACAGCCAAACTTAACTCGAGCTCTCTACTTAATGGTGGTATATCAAAATACAGGACACGACGCGGCGTGACAGACGGCAGTGACAGCGGGTACCCGAATCATCGCGGCGGGGAATACAAATCGCGGGGATAATCTTCGGTAGGGATGCGAAAGACCGGATATTTGGGATTGAGATATTTTTTAAGTCGATGAAGTCAAAGTCAAAAAATATGTGATTACAATTTTTAAACTTTTACATTTATAATAATATTTTGATGATAAACGTTAATGGCAGTCTTAAATTTAATAAACTACTTAACTACTTTGCATTTGCATTGTCCATTGCAGTCCAACGCGGCAACGCTGCAAGCGTTTTGGGCACCTTTGCACCAGGAATGACTCGGGGTGGGTTATTAGATTAGAATAGGTTAAGTTTCGTTTTTAATTATTTGTTGTATTTATATTTGATTTATTTGTGATTAAAAATATAAACATACATATACAATAACTTAACTACTTATGTCATATGATATTAGTAGGTATTACTATGAATTCATTTCAATTTTAATTAACTTTTCTCAAGCATGCAATGAAATATTGAGGTTATGTTCCTTATAATAGGCTGCGAAGTGTCACGTTTCGGGTGCGGCTAGACGAGAGGCCTTTAAAGGAATTTCATACAAAGTTGGAGGCCTAGGCCTGCAAGATGCTCTTTTTTAATTTCCATTCCACATTTATCTATGACACAGCATCACGGCGTTCAGCCATAAGCAATTGTTTGCTTTTTGGTTTGGTGGTGGTAGTTTCTATTTAAATCTATATTAACATTCAGATGTCGGCTGAGAAACTTTCTACTGAAAAATCCTCTGTATTCTGTAAGCGAATTTTTTGACATAACAGCATAAATATAATTTTAATCTTAATTCTGACTTTATTGCACTGTATTGAGTTGTATTTCATGACGATCGCCTCAGGTGAATTTTATCATACTCATTGTATTATTTAACTGCTATTTTATTCATAGATTTTTAATTTATTTTGTTTTATTTAATGTGTTGACGATAACAATAGAGATTCTTGTAAATTGACATGTAATTTATATTGTAATCTTATATTGTGAATAAATGAATCTGAATCTGAATCTGATGATCAAAACGGTTATTTGTTTTTTTTTTACCTATACTATCCGTTAAAATGGAAGGTTAGGTGTCACTGAAGTGAAGTTTGCCACTTGAGGAGGGCTCTAAAGCTAGAGGGGGCGCAAAAAAAAATTAGACCTACCCCATCGATTGGGGTATCGTTGTTTAGAACCTACTTGAGTATATAAATACGGTAATTTTGTTTCTTAAATTATTGTAAAACTAAGTAATGACAAGCCACCAAAGTTAGTTATATTACAAAATTTTGTTCCATTTTTTTATACTAATTCCCTGTAACCCATAAATTCGGTATTACGTATATTTTACCAACAAACATTAATGTGTTGATAAATCAGATTTTTTTTTCATTGAAATTTCCGTATTTTTCGTATTTAAACCAATTTCGCGGCTGGTTGAGATTGGTTCTGAACCCTAAATGTGTGGAGTCCGACTCGCACTTGGCTGGTGTTATTTGTCGTTGAGATTGACGTTTAAAACAAAGACATCCACAAAACTCTGAGTCTGTTTCACCTGCTCACGTCAAATTTGTCTCTATGTCTTCACCACACAAAGGTTGTCTGGAAGAGATCGCTTTTTAGCGATAAGACCGCCTGTTTTCTACCGTCAACGTGTTTAATTTTTAAGAATGTATTTTCTGGTGAACAATAAAGAATATTTGTATTGTATTGTATCCAAATATCTAAATAGCGTAAAGAGGCATGTATAATATTTTCATTGTATCTAGTTGACACAGTTCTTGCAGGAAAGCATATCAAACGATTCGACATGTTTTGTTTTCTTGTGTAACTACACATTGTAAATACCTACTGTTATTTTTTCCTCGTTTTTCTTTCGATTCTCTTTTGTTGTTTACCACTTACATTTACTTAAGTAGGTTAAGTAGTATCATTGTAATAAGCATATATTAGAGAAAATGACTGTCGAGTTTCTTTCGGCGTTTCTTCTCGGCGGTGGTCTCATGAGAAACGCTAGTAGTTTTTGACTTGTAAAAGTGTCAATGAGGCTTACTTGCAGAATAAAGTTCATTTATTTCATTTATTGTATTGTAAAACGTCGACCATGTCGCATCACTACGCCAATTCAAGATATCTTGTCACACATTGGTTTTACTGTTACGTTCATTGTGGCAATTCCTGCGGCCGATGACTGTTTTTAGTTTCATGAGATTTTTTTTGAGTGTTGTCGGGCTTTGTTTGACAACTTATTGAGGTAATGTTTTCCTTTTACCGAAATTTCCGGGACATGATAACAGAAAAGTTGTGGCGTTTGTTAAATCGAGAAAGCGGTACGATTATTTTATATTGCGGTATCTTAGATAGATAATTTTCTTAGTTGGGCTTGAGTTTACAATTCTCAATGGAATCCATAGATCCATAGGCGTATGGCCGTATGCTTGCTTGCCACTGACTAGTATCTAATAAATAATTTCCAGATTATTTGCCAGTAGAAAGTGTTGGAAAATCCCACAATAGATACCTAAATCAAAAAAAAGTTATTTTATATTAAATACATAAGTAATAAGCAATGCTCCACTTTGTAACATACATATTTTTGCGGCCAGTAATAGGCAATTTACCTGCCTATACGAGTGAATGTTTTGCTTTAATTATCCACAGAATGAGGGCTATCGCGTATGAATTCGCCGCTAGAGGCGCTATTGTAGCGTGGGGTCTCCGAAACGTCAAATGTCACTCTTTGTGGTTGCGCTACGAGGGTTAATATCTAATTGGAACAATATGGTGACTATTTTGCAGTGGCGTGCACAGAGTTTTTTGACAGGGTAGGCAAATATTTTAAAGCTATTGAGTATTGACTAACCAACATTGTTGCATTGCGTCATCATCGATGGGTGAGATTTTCCACCTCCAATATCCATATATCGATTGATTTTATAGACATTATCAATTTGTGGATATTCAAAGTGGCGCTTTTTATTAGTAAATAACACACACAGGAACAAAACAGGCGATTGTTATATTTGTTATTTACACAACCTGTTAGCCACGGATAGGTATCGTATTGTTTGTTATTAAATTTAAGTGCGTGTCACTTTTCCTTTAATTTGTATTAATTCCAATTCCGGTGTACTCCGGCCTTTCTCTATAACCTGTTTTTTTTTCTACGAAAGAAAGTTTTGCAAACGCATTATCTTTTTAGCACGCACACACCACTACAGCCACTTTCACAGTGAAAATTATCCATTTTTCTAACTAAAATCTATTTTTCGAACCGAACACTAATACTCAACACAACAAACAATGGCGACCAAGAAGAAAAAATAAATAAATTTTGTCATTCAAATATATCCGGGAAAAAAGAAATGGTTACCGTAATTATCGTTTTATGCACAAATTATTTGAACAATGTAACTGTTTGGGACCTAGGTTCCTTTCTAGGTAATTTGGGAATGGCCTAGGTGGATTTTCAATGAAGATTGTTATTTTAGATAAAAGGTCGGATTTATTCCGAATACAAAATCAAATTTGACAGACAAGGCGTTCGTTCGTTATGAGTTTTGAATGGTGATTGTCGTTGACAACTGTTGACGACCGTTAGTTGCCGCGCGTCGCCGATCTTCGAATTTCGGGTGTTTTCGGAGACAAACGGCCGCCGGTGACGTCAGTTTAGATGCGTTCTGAACATGCTCCCCGCGTTGAAGTACTTCAAGAGACCTATAATTCAGAACGTGATGTGAGCAAATGTGCAACTTGTTTGCACGTTACATGGATACGGGAAGTGGACATATATTATTGAATCCCCTTTTGATGATTCCTTTTTTGGTTTTGATATCTGCCACACGGGCTATACCATCTTTGCCAGGATAAAGTTTCAGAATGCGACCAAGTAGCCACAGCAAAGGGGGTGCCCCTTTCTCTTTGACAATGACTAGGGCTCCTTCCACTAGTTTGTCATGTGATGAAAACCATTTGGTTTTTTGTTGTAATTGAGAAACGTATTCGAGCTTAAATCTGTTCCAGAAGTGAAGTCTGAGCTGCTCAACCCGTTGAAACCGCTGTAGTGTGTTAATCTTCTCCTCGGGCACAGGATTCTGCGAATTAGGAACAAACATAAGCGATCGTCCAATGAGGAAGTGGGCTGGTGTGAGGGCGGTCATATCGGAAATATCACATGACAATGGAGTTAAAGGACGGGAGTTAAGCACAGCTTCAATTTTCGACAAACAAGTACTCATTTCTTCGAAGGTCAGGTGCGTGAGATTTAGAATGCGTCGTAAATGGTGCTTAACAGATCGTACGCATCTTTCCCAAAGCGAGCCAAAGTGTGGTGAATAGGGAGGAGAAAAAACAAAGTTTATTTCCGACTCAGCAAGATCTGATGCAATATTTGATTGTTTCAGCGCTTTGTACAATTCGTTACATGTGCCGGTATAATATGTAGCATTGTCGCAGTAAATATTCTTTGGTGTACCCCTACGAGCGATAAAGCGATTTAAACTAGCCATGAATGCGTCTTTGGTGAGGTCTGAAACGAGTTCCAGGTGTACAGCCTTGACTGCGAAACATACGTAAATGCAAATCCAGGCTTTAATTAATTTGCAACCCCTACCTTTACGGTCAGCTATCAATATTGGGCCAGCGTAGTCCGTGCCGGTATTAATAAACGGGTGATCTAAGTGCGCGCGTGCAGCAGGTAAATTGCCCATTATGGGTTGGACGGTTTGACCTTTGAACCTGCAGCACGTCACACAACTGCCGACAGTTTTGCGCGCCAGGTTCCTACCTCCCAGAGGCCAATAAAGCTGCTTGACGCTATTGAGCAATAACTGGGGGCCTGCGTGTAGAAATTGTAAATGGAAATATGAGAATATTAATTTGGTGAGACGATGTTTACTACAAAGTATGACTGGATGCTTGACGTCATCACTGTAATTAGTATTATTCAGTCTCCCGCCTACTCTTAACAGATCATCTTTATCGACATACGGAGTAAGAGGAAGAAGCCTGTTTTTGGAAGGAAGAGCTTTATCGGACTTTAGAACGGCATATTCTTCTTCGAACATTTCTTTTTGACACAAAGATAAGATTGATATTCTAGCCAAAGCTAATTCTGAACTTTGTAGAAATCCAGGTATTTTTGTTTTGTTTTTTGACGAATTGTTAATGAACCTCTTGACATAGCCTACAATTCTGACTAATTTGGAAAATTTAGATACTCGATCGATGAGGCAAGAGAATGGACATTCATGAGCATCTGCAATCAGACACGGCACCGTCTCTGGCAAATCCGTGGGCAACGAAGTTTGTGGTTTGGGCCAGGAAACTGAGTCCTGTTTAAGAAAATCTGGCCCTGACCACCAAAGATCAGAGTCGGCTAAAAGCCTGGCATTCATGCCTCGAGATGCTAGATCGGCAGGGTTTTCTTTTGTGGACACGTAATTCCACTTGTGACCGGCAGTAACATCCTGTACCTCGCTCACTCGGTTGCGTACAAAGGGCTTGAGGTTGGCGGGGGATGACGCTAACCACCCTAAGACTATCATTGAATCGCACCAAAATGTGCATTTACTAAACTTTATAGTGAGTGAGCTCAGTATCTTGGCAAACAGTCTTGCACCCAACAATGCACCCGATAGCTCCAGCCGCGGAATTGTGGTTGTTTTTATAGGTGCTATTTTATTTTTGGACGCTAAAAGGCGTACCGTAGGTGTTCCCGTGCTATCCTGGGACCTTATGTACGCGCATGTTCCATAGGCTGCCTCCGAAGCGTCAGTAAAAATGTGCAATTCTACCTCCTGATTTGAATTTCCTAGAGCCCAGCGCGGTATTCTAAGTTCGTTGAGAAATGGTAAAGTGCTTTCAAATTTACACCACTGTGCTTTAAGCGTGGGAGGTAATTTTTCATCCCATGAACATTTTTCCTGCCACAGTTTTTGAAGCAGAATTTTGGCTTCCAAAATGCACGGTCCAACCAAACCTATTGGATCAAATACTTGCGCGATTGACGAAAGTACATGACGCTTCGTAACGTTATTACTATTTTTTAAATTGATGTTGAAAAAAAGTGTATCTGTGTCACATTGCCAATTTAACCCTAATGTTTTGGCTGAAGTCGAGACACTCAAATTTTGTATGTTTAAATCGCCAGGCGGGTTATTTTGCGAAGAGCTGCTTGAATTCGTATGAACCTGCAAGGCATGTAGTATTTCAGCATTATTAGAACGCAGCTTTCGCAAATTTAATTGAGCAGATTTTAACGAGTCTATTACGTTCTTACCTAATTGTATAGTGTCGCAAATATTGCAACTGCCACTTAAATAGTCATCAACGTAAAAATCGTGTACTATAGATCGTTGAACGTCGGGATCTGACGCCTCTAGACCCACTTGCTTCAGACACCGCGTGGCGAGATAAGCCGCGGAGGCGGTGCCGTATGTTAACGTGTTAAGAGAATAGCTCTCAAGACGGTCGGTTGGGTTGAACCGCCATAAAATTTTCTGAAGGCATCTTTGCTCGGGTGCAATTAGCATCTGCCGGTACATTTTTTCAATGTCGCCTGAAATCACGTACTTATGCTGCCTATACCTTAATAAAATTGAGATTAAGTCATCCTGAATGGTAGGGCCGACTCTCTGAATATCATTTAGAGACACGCCTGACTTCGTGGGCGCGGACCCATCAAATACGGCTCTTAAGCGCGTTGTGAGACTTGACTCCCGCACTATCCCAAAATGAGGCAAAAAACACTCAACGTCATCCGCGCTTTCCTTACGCTTGGAGAGAGACATGTGACCTAAATTTAAATATTCGGTCATGAATGCATTATAGCTATGCCTAAAATCAGGATCGCGAATTAACCTTTTTTCTAAGGACGCGAAACGACACTTAGCCATCTCGTAGGAGTCGCCTAGAACCTTTGGTGATTCTTTAAGTGGCATTGCAACAACGAACCGGCCATCTTCAGTCCGTGTTGTGGTTTTTAAAAAATGTTCTTCACATTCCCGCTCTTCAGGGGTGAAGTTATGTATCGGCAACACACTATCCAGCTCCCAGAAACGCGTGAGCTGCTTATCAATGTCGGTGTCAAGTAATTCTGAAGCATGACAGACGGTGTGGTGCTTTTGATTACAAAGAACCGACCCAGAAATTATCCAGCCGAGTTTTGAATCATACAGCGTAGGTTGACGCCTCCCTAAATTGATACGATTAGAACCTATGACGTCCCAAAAGGTTTCCGCGCCGACTAGAATGTCAATGACTGACGGAATATTAAAAGTGGGATCACCTAACTGTATGTGAGATGGTATTTGCAATTTTTTTATATTTATGTATGACGAAGGCAACAATTTTGTAATTTCAGGAAGCACAAGACACCTAAGTTCCACCCTGTAGTCTCCCGCCATCGATTGAATGATCAGGTTGCAAGACTGAGTGCTCTTAGAAAAGGAATTGTTAATACCTGTCACAGTAGAGCTTGTGGAAGAAAGTGGAAGTTGCAGCTTGTTGCGCAGCCTCTCAGAGACGAAGTTAGTCGTGCTGCCATTGTCCAGCAAGATCCTTGCGACGTGCTGGACACCCTTCGCGTCGCTGACTCTCACCAAGGCTGTGGAGAGCAGTACAGAGGATTGTTGATTCGAAGCATTATTATTATCCGCCGATACGGCAGCGACCTCTACTATATCATTATGAATTTCTGCATGGAGCAGCGTATTATGCCGCTCACTGCAATATTTACAGGTGGACAGACGGCATTTAGCCAATTGATGACCTGGCCTGAGACACAACTGACATATGTCCAGCTCCTTGACCTTCTTTTGACGAAGGTCGACCGATAACTTACGAAATATGTCGCATGAGAACAGAAAATGATTTTGCTTACACATAGGACAGCTGTACTTAGGCTTATTTGATTTTACGGTTTCATTTGCTACAAGGAAATTTCTTTGTTTATTTGGAACATTATTACTTTTATGCTGAATAGACTTAGACTCTTCGAGTGTTTCTAGTAAATCTGCCCTGTTGGATATAAACGTGGTAAACTGGTCCAGTGTGGGGGGATTATCTAATGTATTCCTATATTCCTCCCACTCACGACTGGTAACACAATCCAATTTTGACGACATCATGAAGATAATCAGTGTGCCCCACTGAGAAGTTGGCTCATCTAGGGTCGTGAGCGCCCTAAGGTTCTTATTTGTAATATCCAACAAATGACGCAACGCCCTATGAGATTCTTTATGAATTTGTTCGACACTAAATAATGCCTTGACATGATTATTAACCAAAATTCTTTTATTGTCATACCTAGCTAACAATAGCTCCCATGCGGTTTTATAATTCTCCGCCTTAAAATCCAAACTCTTTATCACCAAGGCGGCGCTCCCTTGTAAAGAGGAACGTAAGTAATGGAACTTATTAATATCATCTATGGAATCGTTGTTGTGAATTAATGATAGAAATGTGTCCCTAAACTCAAGAAAATATTGATAGTGACCGTTAAAGTGAGGCAAATCAATCTTGGGTAGCCTTACCAGGTTATTTTTGTGGTGACATGAGCTGGAACCAGCCTCAGACATAACCTTACTTTCCGCATTACCACGCTTGCGAAGCAGTTCCCGCGCGCGTGCCACAGCGGAAAAGTAATCATTTTCGAACTCGGTTCGCTCAGCATAACGCGCGATGGGGTTCTCCGCAGCTATTTCAATCTGCTCCTGTAATCCATCAAATGTCGGATACATTTCCTCGATCTTATTGAGACGGCTTTCGATTTCACTAGCCTGTATGTCACTTAGCGTTGGGATAGACAAATATGGCGTAATGAACGTATTAAAGTTAGTCAATTTACATTTTAAAGATCCACGCTGCTTAACTAACTGTGTTTCCGACATGATTAACACTAAATGATCCAGATATAATGATTAAGCACGACAAATAACTGGCGGTAAAAGATTATTACCTCAAGCACCGATAAATCATGTGCAAATAGTTTAATGATCGGTATTCACTGCACAATAAATAGTAGGCACTAATTAATTAGCGATAAGCAATGCATGCGCTGCGCTCGGCTACTCGGGAGTGACTAACATCCCAGTTAACCTTGAACTTAACAGTGAAATCGCTCAGCTGCTATGCGATCTACGTTGTGCGGCGAGTTAAACTTAATTGATTTATGCACTTATTACTTTTGTGTAGCAATTTATATGTTGAATACAAAATGGATTCTGACCGTTGATATTTAAACCGTTAGAATTTGAATTTATTTCGAAGAAATTAGCAATGTCAGCTCGATATGTTGAAGCTGTGTGGTAATTAACCACGGAAAGGGAAGAAGAATTACTTCTGGTAAAGGATATTGGAACGGACTCACTTGTGCTGTACCTAACTCGACCTGTTGTAGCTGCCTGTGCTGTGGCGGCGCTGGTAATTCTCGCAGGATTTTGAGCTTGCAGGACGATGCACACGATGAAAATGAAGACTTCGCGATGTTCTTCAGGGCAGCTGAAGCTTTCTTCGCGACTAACGAAGGCTGCTGAAGATGTCCTTGGCGAAACCGTTGAGGGCCCAGCGCTGCTGCGGGCTACCTGCCCAGATAAGTCGACCCAGTCCTTTTGTGGGATGCTGCAGTCGGCTCACGGAGAATTACTCCTCGGGAACAGGACAAATTCGCGTTGCGGACGGCTTTTCTGTAGGCGCTGATGTAGAAGTAGAACTCGACGCTCTTCTTCGGCGGTGAAGGACCAATGTTTGGGACCTAGGTTCCTTTCTAGGTAATTTGGGAATGGCCAGGGCCAGGGAATGTTCAGAACGCATCTAAACTGACGTCACCGGCGGCCGTTTGTCTCCGAAAACACCCGAAATTCGAAGATCGGCGACGCGCGGCAACTAACGGTCGTCAACAGTTGTCAACGACAATCACCATTCAAAACTCATAACGAACGAACGCCTTGTCTGTCAAATTTGATTTTGTATTAACGAACGAACGCCTTGTCTGTCAAATTTGATTTTGTATTCGGAATAAATCCGACCTTTTATCTAAAATAACAATCTTCATTGAAAATCCACCTAGGCCATTCCCGAATTACCTAGAAAGGAACCTAGGTCCCAAACAGTAACTATTTCAAATAGCCGTGTAATTAACTCGCTCGGCTCGGAGTAGTAGGTAGTTCGTAAAGCTTCGTAGGCGCTCGGGATTAGACACTGCCTACCCTGTGCGTTTGTGTGCGTGAGTTTTGTTGTTGAATGCCTCGTGTTATAGGGGTGCACACTACAGTGTATCTGCGTCGCTACACACGCACACATAGATAAATCTAGGCAGGAATAGTTTGTGCCTTCACCGCAGTCGGCCGCGGCGCTAGTGCAGCGTGATACTGTATTGGTTCCATTGCCGTCGCATCCCGTTGAAATTGGGATAATCGAAACTAATTTTATTTTGAGGAGTCCATAGATGGCGTTAACGTTAATTTATGGTTTTGTGATTTATCCATTGTGGATTGCTTATTAAACTTATTGATTATAATACCCAGATAAATATATGACTGTCACAATGACAGGGTAGGCAATGTCTTTTTGTCTTTATGGACTGCACGCCACTGCTATTTTGCAATACCTGAGCTTGATTATGGCAAATATGAGTTAGGGGTTAATGACTGTCAGGGCTTTGAGATAGTTTTGTCTTTCGGAAACTTATTTTGTCCTTTTTTCCGAACAAAACGGGACCGCACTACAATGCGGTGTGTTCGATATTTTTACGGTACGGTTTTAATGTATTGAATATGATTTAAATGTAAACTTCATTCTCATGTCCATAATAACCAATAAGAAATTTTGACAGCTGGACCTTACTCGACAGTGGCGCCAACTGGTGAGCACAAAAACGATAGCCCCCAGTATATTCGTCCATTCATACCATTATACATAAGCCAATGATTTACCGCTTTCCAGGGTTCCGTAGCCAAAATGGGGAAAACTG
The DNA here is from genome assembly GCA_963556455.1 of Epiblema foenella. Classification (NCBI taxonomy): domain Eukaryota; kingdom Metazoa; phylum Arthropoda; class Insecta; order Lepidoptera; family Tortricidae; genus Epiblema; species Epiblema foenella. The sequence continues at coordinate 16,538,492 of OY747112.1, forward strand.
AATCCTCATTCTTTCGTAATGCGTGTCCGTCCGTCCATGAAGAAACAAAATCTACGCATATAGTCGTGTAGGCTATCCATGTATAGATCTATAACAATGAGAAACTTTTTCATTTAAGTCAACCGTTGGTGAGATATTAATAGCTGTCAAAGTCATAAAAAGTGTGTCCCCGCCGTGTGTCTAATTTCCAAACTATATATGAAGATTAAAAATCAAAAGAAAAATGAGGTGATGCGCTTTGATAAATACATTAAACTAATTTTTGGTTTAAACCAGACAGGTTTTACGGTTTTTGAGTCTTAGCTGAAAAACTATCTTGCCGAAACAAGAGGTCGAAGAAAAGATTGTGGTTTTAAATGTGGCCTAGTACGTTAGTACTGAACCCTTCATTGTGCGTGAACCGACACGCACTTGGCCGGTTTTCCCATTTCCACGAGCTTAATAACAAGCTTCCCGCTCGCAACTTCAAACAAAAGGACTGCTCCATTAGTTGTTTATAGCTCTTTGCACTCAAGATCATCCATTGTTACCCAGCCGGTGGTAAAACGTATCAACAATCTATGGCCTATAAGTGCGCCTGTAGCCTTTTTCATTTGGTAGCGTTATAGCGACGATAACAAAAGCTATGGGCGGTTGAGATTCCTAACATAAGTTGTATAACTGCTCTGTGATTCATCCCTTTGTTTGGTAGTTAGTGTCATATTGGGGTAAAATTGTATGGCTGCCAATATTGGGGGCTAGAAGTACCACTTATGAGGGGTTATTGGAGATGTGTGCCAAATTTCAAGCAGTTGAAGGCTATTTGAAAGCTTTGAACAATAGTTTATTGGCGCGGTAGTAAAAAACAGTTTTACCGCAATCCTGTATGTGTGTGTTAAGATGTACATAAAAAGACAATTTAAGAAAGCAGTAATCACACTTCACTTCAAATATATGATCCATATTTTTTGATATTAAAACATTCGCTAGCAATGTTAATAAAAAAAACTATAACTACATACATATCATCATTATCCTAGCGTTATCCCGGTATAGTTGCATTCTGAAGGATGCCCGGGGTCCGCTACCTAATCCCAAGATTTGGCGTAGGCACTAGTTTTTACGGAAGCTACTGCCATCTGACCTTATTGGAATTAGGCTTGTCAAGTGAGTGGGCAACTTGACTGTTAGAATTTCTCAAGCCGCCCGAAGGCCTCTAACTTGGCTTAACGACTGCTATCATAGATGAAAGCCGGGATCAACGGCTTAACGTGCTTTCCAAAGCACGGGAGCGCTCAGTTAATAACTACTCAAAGCGGTCACCCATCCAATAACTGACCTTTTTTTTTTTTTTTTTTACGTGGGGAAATGCGTTTACGCATCCCGCCCTGTCGGGGTAGCCAGGGCGGGTATGACGGACTCCCGGGAACCGCCCGGACTACCGTCTAAAACCCCACGGTGTTCCAACTCGTCACCATGTTGCCGGGTTACGGGAACGTTCTTGCACTCTTCCGCGACCCGGCGGTGACTGGCCAATTGGAAGGCCCCGACCTTTGTGGCAGGTGGATGAGGTGTTAAGTCCATCCTGCGACGTCGTTTCGAGTGGCGTGTGGAACAAAACGCCACGCCTTCTCGGGCCAGTTAGTTGTGCGGCCGGCAAACTTCCCCAAGTCTACCGGCCCTGGCCACAGTTAAGGGGGAAGGTGGCGATCATACGCTCGTCGCCTTCGCCCGATTCGTCGTCGGCGGCAGGGATCATCGGAAGTTGCCTCCCTCTGTCTCTCGGCCGCCTCTTTTCGTTCAATTACAGTCTCGCAGAAGGCGAGGACCGCTTGCCATGCCCTATCATTGCCCACCATATTGTGGACTACGGTGGACAACGAGAGGTCATGACCTATAGATGCGCATAGTGTTCGGCGTTCCTCCTCCCAGGCTGAACACTCCTCCAGTGTGTGCTGGGCCGTCTCCTCCAGGCAGCTGTCGCAGTGGTGGCACTCGGCGGTCGGCTCTCGGCCTATGCGATGAAGGTACCTCCCGAAGCAACCGTGCTCCGAGAGGACCTGAGTTAGCCGGAATGTCATCGCGCATCCAATAACTGACCTAGACCGACGTTGCTTAACCTCGCATACCGCACGCGGTACGCGGGCGCCGCTGGGCCACGAGCGCTCCTAACTACATACATATGTCTGGTTTAATCTTTTGGTCAACATATAATTACTTTAATTGAAAATGCACATTGGAATCGCTATCTAGTTGCTTGTAAGCATGTTTAAAATGGATACTAAAAGTGGTTAGAAAATATTATATTCTTTTTTTATACAACGCCGGTGGCAAACAAGCTTACGGTCCACCTGATGTTAAGCGGCCACCGCAGCCTATAGACGCCCGCAACTCTAAAGGAGTCACGTACGCGTTGCCGACCCTTTATAAACTTTGAGGCTGCACTGTGTTGACAACAGAAGGGACAAATTTAGGTCGCTCTCAACACAGTGCATCCTCGGGAGCTCTGGCAACCTTGCTCACCTCCAGGAACACAACACTACATACACCGATCTCGCCAACAAACTGTTATGGCAGTTTGGCGAGCAATTAAAAGGTTGTAACTGTTATGTACTTTTTTTGATAAATAAATTAAAAAAAAAATGTCTACAAACATTTATACAAAATAAAGATTTTTGAAATACCTTCCTCATGGATTCTTCAATTATTCCATACATTTCTCTGCTTGTCCAATTTTAAAATAAAAAGGGCGAGAATTAATAAGTACTCATCCTTTTACAAACTAAAAACGACAAGAATGCATGAAACCCAATTTATTCAGCTGTACCTACAAAAACTCACCAAAAATATGTTAATTTCGTCGTGCATTACAAAATCACATAAATATTCAGACTTCTTTACATATAACAACAGTCGAATTGGAAATGTTATGCTTTCTCGTCGTGCACTGCTTAGGAAAACGTTCGGTAGATTTATTTAGGAGAGGCCTTGACTTGAAAAATAATGTTTGCGCCTTTGTTGGGTTGGAATGTTCACATTGTTCTCGAATTTTCTCTTAGACGGGGTGTTATTAAGGAGTGTCATTTTTGCTACTTTACCGCTGCATTTATTTTTGAAGGAAGCTACTATAATAAAATAAATAAATAAATAAATATTAGAGGACAATCTTACACAAATCGAACTAGCCCCACAGTAAGCTCAAGAAGGCTTGTGTTATGGGTACTAGACGACGATATATTTAATAGATATAAATACTTAAATACATAGAAAACATCCAAGACTCAGAAACAAATATTCATGCTCATCACACAAATATTTGCCCTGACCGGGATTCGAACCCAGGACCATCAGCTTCACAGGCAGGTGCACTACACACTAGGCTAAACCGGTCGTCCAGCATGGCTCGCAACATGGCTCGTATTTAAGTAAGACGAAAACAATGTACGTAGTGGCATGTGGATGTAAATAGAATTAAAATATAACAGCGATTTTTGCCACGTCGGTGGCAAACAAGCGTACGGTCCGCCTGATGGTAAGGTCACCGTAGCCTCTGGACGCTTGCAACTCCTGGGGTGTCACAAGCGTTACCGAACCTTTAAAAATTTATACACTCCTTTCTTGATGAACTCCATAGTAGTGTGTGTGTGTAGTGTAGTATTAAGATGATCCGTTTTTAAAAATACACTCCAATAAAAATTAAAAAAATTCATAGTAATTCCATCTTGATGATGAGATTTCTAAAAATATCCATATCAATTTACCTACTAAGTTTCAAACTAATAAATACCGCTAAAGAAAATACACAAGAAATTCACACATTAAATTCAATAGTTTTTTAATGCCCCCAAACGATTATAACTTCAGCGACTCGGGGCCACAAAAACCAACATTATCCCGGCTGGAGTGAAATAAAAATACTCAAGCATCCACCCTAGAGGCATCCGTCGATTTATTGGCTATTACAGCGAAAATTTTCGGGTAAAAAACGACAGCGGATGTGTGAAGGAGATCTTGGTATGCGTGCTAAGGGATATCGCGTGGGGTGTGCGTTATTTGAGTTTTGTATAAAACGTTGAGGCTATTTCACGCTAAAGGAATTGTTCGGAATGATCCCTGCCGCATTTTTTCGCCATCGTCCTACGCGTCAGCATTTCCATCCTCACCACTTAGATGGTTGGCAGTCCAAAACTGTGCGTTTCTCAAGAAATTTCCCTTGCACAACCGACTATGGAATGAATTGTCGCCTGTGGTTTTTCCGGACCGATATGACCATCAAATCTTCAATAAAAGAGCGTATTCCCTTCTGAAAGATCGGCAATGCACTTGCGACTCCTCGTGTGTTGCAGGTGTGTATGGGCGACGGTAATTGCTTACCATCAGGCGATCCGTCTGCTCGTTTGCCCCCTATAACATAAAAAAGGGAGATTTTGATTATTGTTTGTGGTGTACTTGACCTCTTTCTACGTATAGGAACAGTTGATTGATACATACCGTAAGCTGGGGTGAGTTTAGGAAAAATCGGGGCCACTTTGATAGATTAAGAACACTAATATAATCGTTACTAAGTATTGCTAACAAATACAAATACAAACATTTATTCTGCAAATTCCCCGTGTGGTTGCCGGGTAAGAATTGCGCCACCCCATCTCTTCCCGTGGGTTTCGTAGGAGGCGAATAAGGGAAAATAGGAGGGTGGGCAGCAGCATCCTTCGATCATTACCACCATCAAACTGCGGTCGCCAACCCGCTTGCCAAGCGTGGCGACTATGGCAAATCCCCCCCAAGGGAAAAATAAAAAACATGCCCTTGGGGGAGGCCTATGTTCAGCAGTGGACGTCTTTCGGCTGAAATGATGATGATGATGATGATTCTGCAAATAGGCCACAAGGGCACTTTTACATGTCAAAATATTAATTTACAATTTCAGAAAGTCCGACTATAATAAGTAATACATTTTTCATGTCAAAATATTAATTTACAGTTCAAGAAGGAATAATAATTTCGAGTTTACAATTATAACAAAATTAATGTCAAACAGTGAAGATAAACTTGCAAAGTTATCTATTACAAATATTACAACATCAGTAAAGTTAGAGATGTATAAGGTCTCAAGATTAAACAAGGAGTATAATGAAATTAATATAATATCCCAGAGATGTACATGGTCTCTGAGCGTCAAAATTAAAATTAATTTAATATTGTTAGAGATGTATATGGTCTCTAAGTCACTGATAATAAAAACCAGGGACCGATACCGGTATTTTTAAAAAACCCTGAATTAGCCAATATTTTGGATTATTTTTTGCTCTTTAAGTACGTAGGGCTGAATCATGTATTTAGGTAACAACGTCGTATTATTAGATTGCCCCATTAGAAACGAAATAATGAACCGGTGACCGTAATAATACCGGTATTTTTCTATGGAGAAAATACCGGTATCCGATCCCTGTTGCTAACTTGATTCAGTTTAATAAATAGTTAGGAAATATACCAAGAGATAAAACCGAGCCAGGTTAACTAAATAAAAACTAGAAATACGGCTTAAAAACTTGATTTTAAATGTCGGCCCCGAAGTTGAAAGTAACTCCGGTTTACGTACTAAAATATTATCACACTCGGCCGTCCAGCCTCAGCTGAAGCCTTTGGGTGGAGAACTTATAACAGTCAAGTTGAAAGAAGAGAGAAAAACATTTATTTGTAACGATACAAACATAAAATATAGATAAATAAAAGTAATTAAAAAAAAAACAAGGAATCGCCACAAAAAGGTTTCGTCTCAGCGTAATGCCGGCTCAGGGAGCTGGCGCTGATCTTCCGGCGAAACCTGGGTTGTTAATGACGGTGTGTGTAGCACGCTTCGCCTAAAATTTGAACGCGCCTATTACAACTTGACACTTGTTGCCCACTAATGATAAGCCTAATCCCAATAAGGTCTAGTATCCCCTTCGGTTATAAGGTCAAGTGATAGTTGCTTCCGTAAAAAAAAATCCGCTAAATCCTTGGATAAGGTAGCGAACCCCGGATATCCTTCAGGATGCAACTGTACTGGGATATCGCCCAGTATTCCTAATTGTAACCTAAAGAAGCTGGACTCCGTTTTGGCTTCTAATCCCAAGATTTGGCGAAGGCACTAGTTTTATAAAAGCGACTACCATCTGATCATCCAAACTAGAGGGAAAACTAGACCTATTTGGAATTAAACTTTGTTTTTTTTTGGTAGAGATATAGTAATTTATTGGTATAATGTATAAACTCAACAAGTTATTAAGTACAGATACACAAAGATATTAAAATAAAACTAAAACTAAACTAAAATGAACCTAAATATACCTATCAAAAACCCTAATCTAATAAACCGCTGCCAGAAGTAACGTTCCCAAAATGCTGGCCGCATTGCCACGTTGGATGGCAATGCTCAATCTTTGTGCCAGATAAAGGCCAGCATTTTGGTCACGCGTTGCGTCGACCAGACGTCCAGATAGATCTTTGAAGATCGTATGGGCTCCCGGTCCTCACGCGTTAAACCAGTTTCCTTAAAATGTTCGTCACCCAGAAGCTAGTTACGTTTGCAATGAAAAATATACCATACTATATAAGTAAAAGTTATCCAACATGGCAATGCGACAAGCATTTTGGGAACATTACCTACTGGCAGCGATTGTTAGATTAGGGTTTTTGATAATTATATTTAGGTTCATTTTAGGTTAGTTTTAGTTTTATTTTAATTTCTTTGTGTACTTATACTTAATAACTTGTTGAGTTTATACATTATACCAATAAATTACTATTATCTCTATTTTACATGTGAAAATTTATACTAATGTATAGTGTATAAATGATTTACTTTATCATAGAGAAGTATAACTTAGTAAGTAAAAGCTTGACACATGTGTAAGCATAAACAGACCGAATCTAAACAACTCATAAAATACTACATTAGTAGTCTACTCAGTACATCGACCTTCACGAAGCACGTAATTTTAATATTGCTTTCCTTTTAGTATTAAATTTTCTCCACGAAGACGTTCGCGGACATTCGAGTGGAAGAACTTTATTCGTGAAAGAAATTTCTAAGTCGCTACCAGGACAAGTACAGTGGATGTGAAGTTTGGAATTAGGTATGAAAATACTCTTTGTTAGAAAGTTTTTACTGTTTAGACAAGTGCATGTAGAAAACTCAAGTTTATTTATTAAATTTTCTTCTTAATAATAATAATAATAATGACGAGAACCTCGTGAAGGCCGAGAAGGATAAAGCCAGCAAGTACCTAGACTTGGCACACGAGGTGACCGCCATGTGGGATGTTGATTCAACGATCATTGTCCCGATAGTCGTCTCTGCGAACGGTCTAATAGCGAAGAGTCTCGACCAACACCTCAAGAGACTCTCGCTAGATGGCTGGGTCAAGGGTCAGATACAGAAGGCGGTACTCCTGGACACGGCGCGGATAGTCAGGAGGTTCCTCTCTCTGTCGCCCTAACCACCGGTAGCTTAGGCCCCGCCTCGCTGCCGGCGGCACCCTAGGTTAGGATTTTATAATATTTTTATGTTTTGTAAGTGTATTTTTATATTTTACTTTTTATAAAGATATTGTAAAAGCCTGACCTAAGGAGGAAAATAAATAAAGAGAATAATAATATTAGAGGACAATCTTACACAAATGGAACTAGCCCCACAGTAAGCTCAAGAAGGCTTGCGTTATGGGTACTAGACGACGATATATTTAATAGATATAAATACTTAAATACATAGAAAACATCCAAGACTCAGAAACAAATATTCATGCTCATCACACAAATATTTGCCCTGACCGGGATTCGAACCCAGGACCGTCAGCTTCACAGGCAGGTGCACTACCCACTAGGCTAGGCTAGGGGGGCTTCTTGACTGCTTTTTTGCAATTTCTGAAGCACGGAGAGGATATTATAAAAATACAGTCATATATTAAGAGAGGTAGGGCACAGCAAAATGTCATCTTGCTCGAATTTGGAGCAGCCCAACTGGAGAATTACCTCCGCCTTGCAGACCACAGCCATAATAACATTATTTACTATACAAGTATGTAGTGTTGTGTTCCTAGAGATGAGCAAGGTTGCCAGAGCTCCCGAGGATGCATTGTGTTGAGAGCGAGGGACCTAAATGTGTTCCTTCTGCTGTCAACACAGTGCATCCTGAAATCTTATAAAGGGTCGGCAACGAGCACGTGACTCCTTTGGAGTTGCGGGCGTCTATAGGCTGCGGTGAACCGTACGCTTGTTTGCCACCGGCGTTGTATTAAAAAATATATATACTGCCGGTCAGCATAAGGGTCTGACTCCACCAATAGTTTTTAATTTTCTGCTACTAGCACCGTTGGTTGCCAGTCTCACCATACCACTTGGAAGGTTTGAGTCATATTCATATATTCTACGACGATACATTTTTAAACTCAAGTCACGGATACGTAATTAAAAACACACAAGCAAGGTGTGCATTCGAGCTGTGTAACAGCACGGAATATTATATTCCATGCTTTTACTACTCTCACGTACGACGTTAAGAGCACTACGTGAAAATTAAGCATAGAATCACGAAAGTTCATAGAAATAATGTAATATTCGCTGCAAAAAACAAGATTACAAATGCAACTTTATTATCTTCACTCATTAATTAGGGACGTGATATAGCAAGCCAGAGAGAGAGAGGACATTATTCTGCCTTATATATAAACGTACAAGATACCAGTGCTAGTTTAACTAGTTTGATTGGAAAGAGATTGATTTCAATGCTTCGACAATTAGCAATGTAGTAAAACTTCTATTAACGCTTTCGATTTCAGTCATTTTGTGACGATTCATAGTTCTGGTAACCTTAAAAGATTCAGGGACTGTTAATTCTGACAATTTAATTATGGTTAAGAGGCCTTACAAGTTTTAAAATGATTTGATTTCAAATCGTGTCAAAATTATTGATAAAACCAATACAATGATTCAAGGATACGATGATTTTATTACAATTTTAGATAGTGACACAGCAACTCTATTCACACTATTAGGGACCGGTTTTCTAAGTAGTTTTTAATAATCTGATATTCAATCAACTCTATGAAATCCGTAAAATGTAAGTATTTCCAAGAGAACGTCGTGTGTTAAGCAGTTAAAGGGTTTTGAAAGGTCACAGAAAATGCTAGAAAATTTCCCTGACCGATCCAATGAGTCTCAGATAAAATCAATCGCCATTGACTCATCATTGTTAACTTATTTTTCCTGAATCTAAATTGATTAGAATTAAAGATATTGTATGATTCAAAATGTTGTACTATCTTCGTTTTTATAATGGATTCAAAAATGCTGGTAACATGTTGGAGAGTCCAACAATTGATACCTTAAATCATTAGGTTGGATTCTAGATTAAACGTATCAATAAGATTCAGTGTATCATATTTGTGATATTATCTGTGGCACTTGTCGCTATACATACACCGCTTCTTGTGCAAGCCTTCATGGTCGAAATACATAGTTTCCTTAAATTTACCATCTTTTACTGCTTCTGCATCTCCCATAACACGAGAATCAACACTTCACCCTTAAGGCGCGTAATAGAGTGAAATACCACATTTTGGTCGAGTTCAAAGGCCTAAAACTCAAAACTGGCCCGAAATATAGGTCTCGAAAAGTTATACTTGAAGAATTGATATGTCCTCTTCAATCTGAGCGATGGAAATTGCAACACGCCTAGATTGTCCTAACAAAAAAGAAATATCAAATAAGGCATTTTTCAACCTTTTAAATCGCTACTGCTCACTATCTAGACATGTTTTTTACACGGGATATTCAGAAAATAAAACTTAATTCAGTTTTTCATAATCTGTGCGACGGATATTGTAAAATAATCATTACTTTTGTCAAATACCTGGAATAACTACCACACCGTCATAAAAGTTAGGGCGGATACGTGCGCGGGCGACGGGCGGCAGTCTGCCACCGGCTCTCGGACGGGAAGGCTGTGTCGCTTTGCGCGCGACGCTAAAATATAAGAGTTCGGTTCTGAGACAATATACCTACTTAACTATTTTATATATTTAATTACTTCAAACATTCCTACGTATTTAGAAAATAATAATATAAAAAATACATACACACATACAAAAAATCTGCAAAAACCTGTTACAGCGGGGGGGCGCGGGTAGTGCGGCGGGAAAGGCTAAGCCACGCCCCAACGCGCAAGGTCGTTCGTGGGTATAGGCGCTTTAACAGTCTACCCAACAATACATAAATAGGCCTATAATTATTAGGGTTTTCTTTGGCCTCTTTTTTATAAAAAGTAGAGATGTACCGACTATGGATTTTGCCAACTAGCCGACTAGTCGGCGCCGAGGTGGCCGACTAGTCGGCAAGGCCGATCATTGGATTCGGCTAAGTTCGGGCTCAATCGGGAATGTTCGTTTCGCTCATCGCGCCGATCGCCATGCGTTCGTGTTTTGACAAGTTTGTTTTAGTGATTTACTTGCTACACCGGCCGGCGTGTTTCATATAGTAAAAAAAGACAAAACAGTGAAATTATCTAATTATTGTGTTAAACACACAACTAGTGCTCTTCATTCTTTCGTCGAAAAGGAAATCGCGTGTGTGGACATTTTTTGACGGTATTGAAGGTGATTCAAGTAAAGTTAAGTATAACCAGTGCCAGGTACTTTAGTTCTCGTGGTGGTCAGGGCAAATTGGCAAATACTAGTATGACCAACCATATAAAATATAAACCGATCGAGCAGAGATATTAACTTTCCTGCACCATAATTTGCCTTTAGTAGCAAAATAATGTAGTGCCTGCACCCCTAAACCACTTGTAACTGTTGATTAAATGATTATATTGATTATTAATTATTCTAATGATGAAAAGTTCATGTTTGTGAGAATGGTTATCTTATCTGTTTAAAATATACGACTTGAAGTAAATATTGGTAGTTTATTTTTATATTTTCCAGCAAGTCATAATGTGCCGAATAGTCGGCCTCTTTTGCTGACTAGTCGCCGACTATTCGCCGACTATAAATGTGGCCGGATAGTCGGCTTTCCCGACTAGTCGGTACATCTCTAATAAAAAGGAATTATATTTCCCCTTTTAGACACTGTGGGAAAACTCCGTCTTTGAGGCAGCTATTAATTATGTGTAACATTATCTCCATTAAATCGTTTTCCAGTAAGATTTTATTAGCAAATGTTGTATCTGTGTTTGGTTTTTAGGCTTTCTATAGTCATTCTCAACTGATTTAAGATAATCGGCCTGAAGTGTATATTCTGATGTGATTTTGTAGTTAATTGGAGTAACTGTTTACTTATAATATATGAGTGTTAGTGGACATGTTACCTGTTTATTCTATTGACAATTGTTGAAAATGTTTAGTTTTTAAAACATTTTCTATTTCTTTATTGCTTGACGTTATACGTATATTCATTTGTTTTATCACTAAACTATGAATTTACATGTTAACAAAGTGTCGTAGATGAAGCAAGCAATATTAGTAGTACTAAACGCTTTATAGCAAAATCAAATACATAGTAGAAAGGAGACTTAATTGTAAATATTTGTACCAAAGCGAACTTATCCCTTAAAGAGATCTCTTTCAGCTAACCTCTGAGAAACTAAGCGGACATGTTATACCTACGCTATGTAATATTCTTAGGCTTTTGTATAGGTTTAACACTAATCAAGTGCATGAGGTAACCAATATAGGACATTATTTCCACTGACATTTGATAAATCAACAAATTGACTGACCTCATTAAGATATGCAATTTTATATAAGATCACTGACATATGTCATGCAATTAGGAATAATGATGTTTACAGCTTTCTATTCCTTAATTTACAGACATTAAAGTCGATATTCAAGTTCATTATTCAAAATCAACCAATATCAATATATTTTTACTGTTGACACGATGTTCTTCCATTATAGCAAGCGGCAGTGACATGCCTACTGCATTTTCACACGCGATCTTTTGTTATTTTTCCAACCTCGCATATCCAAAACATTGTTTATGAAGAATGAACTTTAATATTACAGCCTTAAGATTATTTTTACAGAGCCGCAAATTATGTATAATAAGATCTTAGGAATGATAGATGCTACTGATTTTATCAGACGCTTTCGATACTGCTTAAGGTGCAACTTTGATCACATCTAATTTGAATAGTTGTAAATTATCACGTCGATGATTGGTATCGATTACTTTTCTTTTGATAACATGGTTTATGAATAACTTAAAATTGAGGCGAATGTAGTTAGAATGACTCTATTTTAAACTTATTTTGTGTTATTTCCATGAAATCCAAATTTAGATTACATTCCAAATTGAATAACTAACTTTAAATATTTTTTATACATTTTCACAAATTTCAAACTTTTCATCAGGTTGAGTACTTATAGGTTTGTTCTTTAATAGTATCATTATCTAAAATTAAAAAAAAAAATTAAAGCAGTATGCTTATAAAATAAGGCAATATTCATGTGGTAAACAGTGGTTAATATCCGGTTGGAAGGACCACAAACGGCATGTTGAATAAAACAATGCCGTGAACTTAAAAGAGAAGTTTATTGTTATATAAATACAACTTAAATTGGAGAAGCATAGCTGCTATGATCAAAGATCGAAAAAGTAAAAGAACTATGTGTTAGATAGTTTGTGATATATATGTATGTGTATATGTATGTTTATTATATGTGTTTTACTTTTATTTTTATCTTTTAGTTTTACTTATATATTCCAATATCTAGTTTTTATTTTTGCACCACCCATTGAATACGTGTGTATAGTTCTTTCCGCTACCCATAGGTTGTCTGGAAGAGATCGCTCTTTAGCGATAAGACCGCCTGTTGTCTACGTCTAATCAATAACCTCTCTCCTATTATTAATCACGAAAACCTCTACAAATTAAATGTGCGTGCTAGAGCGTGGCCAGTCCTTAAGTTAAGTTCTAAATATAACATTATTATGTTAATACATGTCCCAGTTTCTGATAAGCACCGGTTGGCCGAGTGTTGGCTATTCACAATCTGACTCATTTCACCTCACTTCCTCCAGAGTAGCAATACATACAGGTATGTAAAGGTCAGATCTACGCTGGTTCACTTGAAGCAGGTAAGATGTAAGTGGTATGAATACCAGCCTAGAGCGTTCCACGGAAAGGGGTCAACATTATTTATCTGAAGGCGATAACTAGTTCAGCAAAGACAAATATATTGTCTTTGCGAAAACGGGAGTTGACTTTTTGAGTAAATTGTTATTGTATGTTTAACATGTGTTGACGATTATATATAACTAGGACAGACTTTCCAGTTAGGTAGGTTCAACTTTGAGAAAGAGGTCAATCGTCGAATCCGACTGGACTGGGCAGCGTTCGGGAAGCTACGGCATATATTTTCGTCCAATATTCCGCAGTATCTCAAGACGAAAGTCTTTGATCAGTGTGTGTTGGCAGTGATGACATATGGTACGGAAACGTGGTCAACATGGGCCTCATAAGAAGGCTCAAAGTCACTCAGAGGGCAATGGAGAGGACTATGCTGGGAGTTTATCTGCGTGATCGCATCAGAAATGAGGCCATCCGTAGCAGAACCAAAGTAACCGATAGTCTTTCGAATGGCTAAACTTAAGTGGCAGTGGGCGGGGCACATTGCACGTAGAACCGATGGCCGTTGGAGCCGGAAGGTTCTCGAGCGGCGACCACGGACCGGAAGGCGTAGCATAGGTAGGCCCCGCACAAGGTGGACTGATGACCTGATGAAAGTCGCGGGAGTCTGCTGGATGCGGGTGGCGCACGACCGGTCCTTATGGAAGTCTTTGGGGGAGGCCTATGTCCAGCAGTGGACGTCTTCGGGTTGATATAATGATGATGATGATGTTTAACTATTTTTTACACTAGCTGTCTTGGAAGTATTATTACAAAGCTTACGGGCGGCACCACAAAATAGAAAAGAAAGATGATGCTATAATACAGCGAGGAAATGCTGCCAGCATTCTAGGAACCATGCCGCAGGGACCGTTTTTAGATTTTTATTAGTTTTTATTATTTATTAGTTCTACTTTAAGTTAAGTATTGTTATAATTTTTTATTTTATTGTATGTATTTAACGATAATCTAATTAATTGATATAATAGCAGTGGAAGATCTTTTGAAATCAGTTTTGAGAAGTCGACACAATTATTATTTTTCCATTTCTTTATGACTCCATTATGAATAACGCTCCCGACTCAAATTATTTCGTATCACGCGTTTTGAACGCGATTCACTGTGACTAAGTAAATTTACCTTCAAAATTAGCCAACTGTCCCTTTCTACAAAGTAAAAGTTAATTTACATTTCATTAACAAGCCGGTTATTCGGCCTGCTGTTAACTCAAAATTATAACCACGTAAAAGGCATGTTAAAGATAAATCAACATAAGGCCCACTTATCAATAAAAAACAAGAATTAGACTCCAAAATAACATTAAGATTCATTAAAAGCAAAATGAACTAACACCTGAAAAGAATGGTCTAAATTTAACCTTAAAACAAGGTAGCAGGAATGTATAATGGATTGAACTACTTCGGCCCTAATTCTTTACTGTGGTAAGGTGATTACTCAAATTTACTATCAGACAAAAAAATCGGTAACAAACAAGAATTTCCGTTCCGTTATTATGTCCGGGAAAATGGGATCCTGTTTCGTTCGCAGAGTTCAGCTGGGAAATCAGTATGGAGACATTTATTATTTACTGTGTTTATATATTATAATTAATTTATACGCATTTTTTTTCAAATATCCAGTCAAGCATGTTCATTAATTACTTGAACATCTCTATCAGCATATATGACAAGCTTGTGCAGTCGACTGCAAAACTATGTTTACACTTTTGCACCTTATTGCATTGTAATAAGGCGAAAAATCTAAACATATTTTTGCCGTCGACAGTACCGCAGACAGGGTTAAATAACTACATGTTATCGTTAAGAGTGATGGTGGCAGCCAGTTTTGAAAGTTGCCTCATTGCCAGTGACATTATAAAACGTAGGTATTTTTCTAAAGGTGCGTAGCCACAGTATTAAGGTACGTTCAAACGCTACTAACATTATACTAACTTACTCGTATACACTATTTAATATTAAGGTACGTTCAAACACTTAACCATTTTTGGCTGATACAAAAACCTAACATAAGATACCTCGCAGCGATGGTAATTTGTTGAACATAACATCTATTCACCACGTACTGACAACTCGCCTAAGTACCAGCATGTATGACCTCTGAATACAAGCAGTTGATATAAATCCCAGGGCCAAGAAGAATTAGCGAAGTGAGTTCAAACTGTTTATGAATTGGTTAGCCTCCGACAATCAACATTTTCCAACGTACGAGTATTAATATTCATGCTTGTACATAATTAAGCGTTCGAGTTTATGCCTAAAGAAGGAATTTGCGAAAATGATATACCTAATGAAGCCGTTTCAGCTTTGAGGAAGGATTTTATGAGAACAAGAGGATATACAAACACATACCAATCAACGTTAATATGGTGCCAGCTGCAGTCATACCACGGAAACTTGAAACATTTAAAATAAACTGATTTTAACGAAGTAGCTTCCGATTATACACAGTTTGTTGCAACTGAAGGGTGTTTTTTTACCCAGACTGTGCCTTTATAAGGCGGGCCCAACAAAGCGATACGAATGCGCTGTTGGAGTACTAGTCTGAGGAAAATCCAGAGGAAACCTCCGACACGACCACGCGGGTGGTTTTGAACACTGGAATACTCTAAGAGTTTGCGATCCAGTGAGATTGGTTGAGCGGTTTCAACCGAATCTGAGGTGTAAATGGTATCGAGCTATTGGGAGTGTATACACTTTCAGTGGACAGAAATAAACCGTTTACGTCGTGTTTTAAAAAAGATTAGAGACGTAGAAAGTACAAGGTCTCTTTTTTAACCTGTCTGTGGCTTTACAGGACAGGCCCAAAAAAGCGATAGGAGTGCGCATTGCAAGCGATTGGAGAGTAGCCTGGGGAAACCCCCGACACGACCACGCGTGTCGTTTGGAACTGGAATACTCTAAGAATTTGCGCTCCAGTGAGATTAGTTGAGCGGCCTCAACCGAATCTGAGGTGTGCTTGAAGAGTGAGTTATTATTTATTGAATTAAGAGTACATCTGCAATTAACAGCTAACCGCCAAACCGTCATAGACCTTAAACTGAGACATATGTATACATAATTTAGAAAAAATATACGTGAATCATGCTTGATGTCAATACTAACAAATTTTCAATGAGTCTTGCGTTCATGTATCAAGCAGTGTAATTTAGTTATGAAAATATCACAGTGCGTCGCTGTGTCCAGCACGGAGTTGAGGACGGAAAGTGTGGTCGAGAGCGGCGCGTGTTAGAGTAGGTCGGTACGTGGCGCAAACGAGATTGTACGCACGGCGGATATAGACGCACGACGTCTTCAACCAAGCCCGAGCAGTCAACTGTATTGACAACCGAAAAGCAGTGACATACACACATTTAATACCAGAAGCAAGGATAAACTTGCTGTTCGTCGCTTGCGAATTGCCAAAGCTCGGAAATCATTTATTGGACAGGCAGTACATTTCTATAACAAAATCCCTAAGAATATAATTGACTTACCAGATCATACATTTAAAAAACTTGTAAAACTGAAATTAACTGAAAAATCTTATTATAACGTGTCGGAATATCTAACAGAAAAAGATGTATGGAATAATTGTAATTTTTAAGTTGACTAATTAGCTATTATCAATAGTTTTAAGTTGAAAATGTGCAATAATTGACGGACATAATTAAGTGTATCAATGTATACCTACATGGGAAATAAATTGAATTGAATTGAATTGAATTGCGAATGATGCTTAATGTAAACTTAACTACGGTAATAAATCGCCTTCTAAAGACTCAAATCCTAGCATCATACAATTTTAGCATAACAATAGAAGTTGTCTGTAGTCGTTATCAGATATCGTTAAAATCGGTTTATTGTATTCAGATCGTGTGCGTCCAATATAAGGCCAGTACGGTGTACTGGCTCCTGCGTGTGTTCAGTACGGAAGTGGTCGCTCTTTAGCGAGAAGACTGGCTGTTGTCCTACTCGTACCTCTGTCTCCGTGTATCTTTGTTTTTCTTTTGTATGTGCCGTTTATTATGTGAGGTGTACAATAAAGAGTATTCGTATTGTATTGTATTGTATTGTATAATATCATGGAGTACCACGTAAGCTCGCAGATGGTGGTAACCGAGAAGTTTTTAGTGGATAGACACACAAATATCTTATCTTATCTAGATGAGGGTTCTTGCGGATGCATTTTGACCCCATACGATCTATTGTGCAATTGCCCCCTCCATTATGCCAACGCCAAGCTACTCTCCAATATTTCCGGATGATGGACCTAGCGGGAGTACTCTCAATTCCTCCGATTAAGGATAACCATTGCCAAAGTCATTCATTCTGTATGATAAGAGCGTGACATTCTCGATGTGTTCCAATGTCTCATCCAATCCACGCCAAACATCCTACATTCCATGTTGTCCGATAATCCCATCTTGACCATTAGTCCTTCAACCCCAAAGTAACCTGTAAATACCTCAGTTGTGATCGCGAGCTGCTTTCTGCTGTACTTTAATTTTTTTGGGTAGCCTGGGTCCACTCCTTCCGTGAAGAGCTTTGAGTTCCTTAAGCCTGCCTCATGCCTCCACTTATGGTGTTTGGTTTAGATACACACATAACCCAGTCACCGGATGATTATGATACTCTTCATAAAAAACACATCGACGATGATTACCTCAGTTTTTTTTATGTATTCTGACTCCAAAATACTCAACTATTCCAAAGGCTGATCGCCTTTTACTCAGAAAATTCTTACGTGACATGCAGCGCAAGAGAAAAGACTTCAAAAGCAGAGGGCTGGAGCAAGTTTTTGCCGACGGTAAGATGAAATTAGGGTCAGACAAAGCTAGTCATTTTATGTATAACCAGATAAACAACGCTAGCAAACCAGATATATAAATCCAACTTTGACCCAACAAGTACTCGTATTTAGTGACCACTCGCAAATGGCACTACAATCCGACAAAGAAAAAATACGGCTTAACAACTACCGGAGAAGCATAAAAGTAATAAAGTCTCCTCGGAAGACATTGACTTGGGACCTTTCGAGGTGACTCACGATAAATGGGGGCTATACAATAATCGGATAAGAGGATGAATGGAAGAAAATGGGGGAGGCAATATTCAACAATATGAGATTATCTAAGACTGCTTTGTGAGTTTTATGTTCTACGATATGAAGGATGAAACGCAATTATGATGTTTGAAACGCAAATGCGACATTAAGCGTAATGTATAATGTGTTTGTTCTGTACTGTGTCCTATAAGAGGTGTGCAATAAATACATTTCTATTGTATTGTATTGAAGCCGAAGTTCGCTTCACATATTATGTGAGTTCAAAATTAATAAATATAGCAATTACCAATTTCGTTCTGACTTTTAAATTAAAGAATAGATATATTTATTCGAAGAACCAACAGCTAATATAATTTACAAATCATAACATAATATAATATACAATATAATAAAAGGCCTACAAACTAAACTTAAAATAAAAACTTAAAAATAAATAATCTAAAATAAGGGGTCCCCCGCGGCATAGTGCCAAAGATGCTGGCAGCATTTTCTCGCTGTATAGCAATTTGAATTCGACGAGCACTTGTCCTAGTTCGTAGTTACCCGGAATACGAAGTCGGTGGTCCCAGGTTCAAATCCCGGGCAGGGCATTCATTTGTGCGATGATCACGGGCAGGTATCACGTCAAACTTCAAACAGTATAATTATGCAATTTTAAAGAAAATTATGCTATTAGAGAATAGAAAATTGTGATGCCATTAGTCATATTTCCCTACTAACTTCATACCAACCGAGCGTTTTTGGCATTTCGTAACGTATGAATTATACGTAGACACTTACATCTATGATATCTCAGAACCAGGAGGCTTATTGGCGACGGTCACGTAGTAGGAAACAAGCTACAGAGCCTAGCACATAGACGCAAAGTAGCATGTCTGTGCGTCTTCTACAAATTGTACTTCGGAGAGTGTGCTCAGGAGCTCCATGAGCTCATACCGCCTTCCCCCTTCTTCCATCGGACATCCAGACGTACGGCTGGATACCATCCTTACTTGGTCGAAATTCCTCTTATTCGGACCAAGCGCTTTGCATCATCTTTTATAATGCGCACTTCTAATGTTTGGAATTCTCTGCCGGCGTTTGTGTTTCCGAGCTCATATAACCTAGACCTTTTTAAGGCACGAGTGAATAGGCACCTTCTGGGTGAGCTCGCTTCACCGTCGGCCTCATCTTTGCCCCCTGGCTAGATGCTGGCCAAGAGCGATCCCATTTATAATAATAAAAAAAAAACTTCCTAACCTCATCACCTTCGGTAGAAGTTAGGTATATATTATCATCATTCTAGCGTTATCCCGGTACAGTTGCATCCTAAAGGACGCTCGGGGTCCGCTACCTAATCCCAAAAGTTGGCGTAGGCACTAGTTTTTACGGAAGCGACTGCCATCTGACCTTCCAACCCGAGGGGAAACCAGACCTTATTGGAATTAGGTTTACCAAGTGAGTGGGCAACTTGACTCTTAGAAGTTCACAAGCCGCCCGAAGGCCTCTAGCTTGGATTACGACTGCTATCATAGACAGCAGCCGGGATCACCGGCTTAACGTGGCTTCCAAAGCACGGGAGCGCTCAAAACGGTCACACATCCAAGAACTGACCTCGACCACATGCGACGCGGTACACGGGCGTCGCTGGGCCACGAGCGTTTGAACTTATGTACGAAATATCATTAGATATTTGACATTGGCTTTTCTGTGAAGGAAAACTCGAGAAAACCAGTCTAATCCCAACAAGGTCTCGTTTCCCCTCGGGGTTGGAAGATGATGATAACAAGAACTGAAGTTACTTTAACATAATCAACAAGCTTAGCCCGAGACTTCGTCTGTGTATTGTTAATCGCCTTAAGGGATTATCACTGCATCTGAGGATCTAACACCAACTTTGCTTTTAGATTTCCTACAAGGGCGTTATAAAATAACTCTCGCGCATGCACGTAAATAACATCTCATAGAACCATTGCGTAAGAATTCGACGGATATATCTACGAAGACTTCATCATCAGAATTAAACACATACATGCACGCACGCACGCACGCAAGCACGCACACACACACACACACACGTGCAACCACATTATTCACAATGCTCTTTCAAGTGGAGTACCTCTTGATATTAATTTGTCTTACACTAAACATACGATAACAGGCTGGTCATTGTCAAATATGGCGCCGGCAGCCGTCATCCCATAGAAACTTGTCAAACTTACCATACAATCAGATTTTAACGAACACCGCTTACGATTACAGACGTTTTGGTGCAACCCACCTTAAGAGTTTGCGCTCCAGTGAGATTGGTTGAGCGGCTGCAACTAAGTCTGAGGTGAGCAGATATTGTATACACTATAGATTAAAATAAGATTGTCATTTTACTCCAAAATGTTAACCTCTTTTACAGAAACCGGTTAAAAGAAAATGACTATTTTTGCTACAATAACCAAGAAAATAAGGCCTGATACAAAAGAGTTATGAAACATTAAGTAACAAAAGACTTACAGAGCGGCGAAAATGATTATGGCTCGGCATTATTGGTAGCAGAGTGGGTGGGTTTTAGTTTTTGGCTATTGTTCTTGAAGACAGAGTACGGTAACAACTTGTGATAAAGTTAGTGATAATCAAGTTGAAGGGATAAGCTCCATTGAAATTTGAACAATGATGTAATAAGTGAAGTCAATGTTCTTGTAAGAAAAATACTTCCATTATACAATATTAGTTTATGTATTATTAGTTTTTTAATGTATTTTGTTTTTCATATTGTGGTAAATAATTTTTGGACAATTTTACACAAATCAACCTAGTTCCAAACTAAGCAAATCTTGTACTATGGGTACCAAGTGACGATATACATACTTATATAGATAAATAGATACTTAAATACATAGAAAATATCCAAGACTCAGGGTCACTACCAACTAGGCTAAAGCGGTCGTAAAAAGGCGGCGGGCGGTATAAAAAGTAAAATATACAACAATATTTACAAAACATAAAATCATTATAAAAACCTAACCTAGTGTGCCGCCGGCAGCGAGGCGGGGCCTAAGCTACCGGTGGTTAGGGCGACATGCAGAGAGAGGAACCTCCTGACTATCCGCGCCGTGTCCAGGAGTACCGCCTTCTGTATCCGACCCTTGACCCAGCCATCTAGCGAGAGTCTCTTGAGGTATTGGTCGAGAATGTCGAGATTCTTCCCTATTAGACCGTTCGCAGACACGACTATTATTATTATTAAAATTACACATTTTTTTTACATTTTCTTTAACAAGCTTTTCGTAGCGCTACGGAATTTCCTCTACGTAGCGGGAAAAGCATGTTATATAACTCCCCTGGGGAGTTAAAGCGTACTTGCCTCGAAAATTACACTTTCTCCATTTACTCTCAACACAGCGCATTCTGCCAACCTTACCACTAATAACTGTAAAACAACACCACACACCCACATCCCTTATTAAACCAATTTACAAAAACGGCGATAAGCGTTTGACGAATAATTATCGACCAATTTCAATCCTTCCTGCAATGTCTAAAATTTTTGAACGTATCCTGAATAAACGTCTTACCAAGTTCTTAGAAGATTACAACATCTTAGCGCCAAATCAATTTGGCTTTCGCGCTGGCAGATCCACAGAAGACGCTGTCCAAGAACTAACGAACTTTATTTCTGAAAATCTCGACAAAGGCAAAAAATGCATTTCAATATTTATGGATCTTGCCAAAGCCTTTGATTCTGTACATATACCAAAGCTTCTTGACAAAATGGATATGCTTGGCATTCGCGGAAAATGTCTAGATATTTTCACGGATTATTTAACTAACCGCAAACAATGTGTGGCCATCGGAGAAACAATAAGTAACGATCTTCCCATAAATTATGGAGTACCTCAGGGTAGTATATTGGGCCCTACTTTATTCCTAATATACATTAACGATCTTTGCCAATATAATATACCAAAAGCAAAAATTATCACATATGCAGATGATACAGTAATTCTGTTTGCAGAGGATTGTTGGAAATCCGTATACCGAAGTGCACAAATAGGACTTGATATGGTCACACACTGGCTTGGAGATAACATATTAACTTTAAATGTAGACAAAACAAAATATATAACACACTCCATTAGAATTTCTAGTCAACCAAAAGATGACTTACAGCTGATAGCGCATCATTGTCACAAATCAGAGAAAAATATGTGCTCTTGTCAGCCAATAGCCAAATCCACAGCTATGAAATACCTCGGGGTAATCATAGATCCCCATCTAAATTTCAAAGCACATATTGATGCACTCAGTGGAAGAGTTCGTAAATTAATATACATATTTAAAAACTTAAGGCATATTGCTGAGAAAACTGTACTAAAAAGAATATATATAGCCCTATGCCAATCCCTTCTGTCTTACTGTTCTACAACCTGGGGCAGTGCTAGTAAAACTGTTTTAATAAAGCTAGAGAGAGCCCAACGGGCGGTGCTTAAAGTCATGCATTTTCTACCATTTATGACGCCTACAGTGGATGTGTACAGCATGGCAGAAGTATTAACTGTTAGACAACTCTCTATACTAAATATTACACTTAAGTACCACTCAATTACACCATATATAACTGATAACAGTCGGCGGGGATACAATGTTGGCAAAAGATTGACAAAATATAAAACCTCATTTAGCAAAAAATTTTTTAACTTCATTGGACCGTATATTTATAATAAATTAAACAAAGTATTAAATTTGTACAAGATGAACAAAATAAACTGTAAATTGACTATAACTAACTGGCTCTTGAACAAAAGTTATGACCATACAGAAGGCATACTACATATAATTAAATAACCTCCATACACTGACATACTCGAGTACATACATACATCACATACACTCACACACACACACACACACTCACACACACACACACACACACACACACACACACACACACTCACACACACACACACACTCACACACACACACACTCACACACACTCACACACGATCGCACGTTCGTGATAGACTGTAATATACTTTTTATTTATTCTTAATTTCAGTTATTCATCTAACTTTTTGATTAGTAGCCTTTTGCTACTATATACAAATTTTTACTTGTCAAACATCTAAGGACATATGATCTGGGGAGGAGCACTGCTTATCCTAAAGCTCAGGTTATACCTATTTAGGAAGTAGAGTTTATAGTTACTAAGACAAACTTTGTAAAGATGTTTTTGTGAATAAACTATTATTATTATTATTATTATTATTACATAGCCAAGTATTTATTGGGCTTAAGTATAGTATAGTATTTGCGTTTTTCTCATGTTCAATCCATTGGCCTATTGTGCGGTTCGCTACCTAATTATAGTCCGTCATAAAAGACAAGCATACTTCGTTAATAAAGACTGCATGTGTATTAACACTTTATTTATTTAAACTTTATTGCACAAAACAAATGAGTACAAACGTACTGGGGGAACTGAGAATGGTACGAATAGATCTTTTGCTTACGGATATAGAGTCAATAATCAATTGAACATTCAAGGCGGTTGTTGCGTTTTTGCAACGTGGTTATTAGTATTTTTTGCGGTTACCTTAACAAAAGCTTTGTTTTCTTTAATTGGATCGACCAAAGTTGAAAAACAAAGAATATGGTAGTTTTACTGAAGTTGATAATTATATTTATAACACCATACTCTGTAATACATGAAATTCCACGTAAGATACATAGAATATTTCATGTGGTACTGTGAATTATCTAGCTGTGACAAAATTTTCCTATAAAGACAACAGTTTGCATCATTTAATTTACGAGATAGTCGTCGAAACGAAAATGAAAAGGATGGACAAATGAATAACAGGTACATAATTGACAATATATTGAGTTTTATTGAATTAGCCAATACGAGAAAATGCGTTGTTTATAAGTCTTACTTGTGAAGAAATCAACAATAATAACAAATATTTTAAATCTAACTCATTTACGAAAACAAGCTAAAATTAATGGTGCAATCCCCTTTATTGCGAGAAAAAAAAACTAAACGCGATAACAAAGAATAAAAATTTAAAAGGCTATAATTCACAGAAAGGGTGGAACGTAATTGTAAGAAAGCCTTTTCAGAAGCACAGTAGACTTAGAGTAACAGTGTGGTGTGACAAAACTTAAAAATAATAATAAAGTTCAACAGAAAACAAGTGAAGCTGGATTCTAATCAAAGTTATTGTACGGTCGACTTAATACTCTGTCGCCTTTACCCATTAGAAATTTAGTATGCTAATTTAAATATGAGGCTAAAGCGACAGAGTACAAATGTCATCTGGATCACCGACATTAGGAGCACTCAAGTGGTCGTAGAGCAAATTAAGGCTTAGGTGGAGCTATGTTATTGACTTGAATTTATTAAAAATAATTTGGACCAATTGAAGGTCAATATATGGTGCAAAAATTTATCACTACATAGTATAAAACAAAGTCGCTTTCTCTGTCCCTATATCCTATATCACTATGTATGCTTAAATCTTTAAAACTACGCAACGGATTTTAATGCGGTTTTTTTTAATAGATAGAGTGATTGAAGAGGAAGGTTTATATGTATAATTAGCGACCTGCCCCGGCTTCACACGGGTGCACTATTTAATGGATGTTATTATACATATAAACCTTCCTCTTCAATCACTCTATCTCTTTAAAAAAAAACGCATCAAAATCCGTTGCGTAGTTTTAAAGATTTAAGCATACATAGGGATATAGGGATATAGGGACATAGGGACAGAGAAAGCGACTTTGTTTTATACTATGTAGTGATAACATCCATTAAATAGTGCACCCGTGCGAAGCCGGGGCGGGTCGCTAGTAATATATTAAGTAGTACGAACTTGGTGCTCTTCCTACCAACGAAAAACGAATTCAATCTAAAACCACATCAACAATACATTAACCGACATTACCCCACTGATCCAATCCCACACTGTGGCTCACTGTAAACGAATGGCAAGTGAAAGCATGGGGAGAGCGTATAAATCATGCTGTTTCAATTATGCCCCACTTACAGGGAACGGGAGCAAGCGAGAGCCTGTATCTGATAATACCGTAAATCATTCAAATGACGTTATTGTCTTGTAATCTTGGAAATTATTTACCGAATCCTCTTAAGAATCCAAAGGGATGGTGGAAACAGCTGTTGGTTTGTTCCGGGCTAATTGTTCGTGGTTCTTGTTTGGACCATTATTTCCTTTGTCTCAGAGATCTGATATCGTTAGAACAAGGACCGGTGGAAGCTCAAGATCAATTTGACTCCACAATTTGCATAACGTTATGAAATTAATACAGTGAGCGTAGAGTGAAACTAATCTAAATACTTATTTTTATTTTGACCTCGTTTTTTTGTTTCTTTTTTGTAGTTTACTATTCAGATTTACTTAGGTAGGTTAGATATTGTAATAAGTATATTTTGGGAGAAATTGACTGACTGTGGGGTTTCTTTCGGCGTTTCTTCTCAGCAGTGGTCCTTTGAGAATTTTTGACTACTAAAGTGCTATTACGACTATTCATTTATTGCATTTATTTAATCTAATACGGCATTTTACTGAAATAATCAAACCAGCAAAGTGTAACGAAACGTAAAAACGGTTTGTATGAAGTTTGAAGAGAAATACGACTGATATCAGTTTCCTGTGGCTAAAGTTCATAACACTACTATTGGAGGTGGCATATGTACCTGCTGGGCGTTTATAAATAATCAATATTACGTACTTGTCACAGATTTAAACTGACTTAGGAACAGTTTTTTTATATTCTTTTGTACTGTCGTTGTCACTTGCTGAAAGATATCAACCACGAAACAACTCTAGCGTGTTTCTCTATCAGCCACTTACCCCCTTATTCATAAACGTCTATCAAACCTATATTAGTTAACTAGCCGCTAAAGTTCGTATGTCCTTATCTGTCACTTTGACACATGTGCTTGTGAGACACAGACAACAGACATTTTAGTTAGCAGAGGTTTGTTAAGTTTTATGAATAAGGGGGTAGGACTATTATCGTGCTATATAGCCATATTTAGTCCGATCCTTTTAATAGTAACTAAATGTTGTACCTACCTAATAACTACCCCAAAAGTCTCCCGAACCGATGCCCTAACAGTTTACAAAACCATTTCCTTACATATTCTTCCAAGCATATATCATTTTACGCTTCTTTAAAAACTCCTTAGTATGCAACTATTACATTTTTCATCAGACTCCAACTTCAAGTCTTTGAAAGTAACAAATGGACCTAGATGAATAAGCTTGGTTTTGAATCATGCTTAACTAGTCGTGTCTGAGAGCTTGAAGAATGTTCGGTTCACGACGTTTACAATGAACTAAGATAAGAGTGGAAGAGTTTGTTAACACGATATTAAGAAACGCTGGGAGACTAACGTAATTATTGTATTGTTTGTCCATCGGACATTCAGACGCCCGTCTGGCTACCATTCTTCAGTATCATCATCATATACTCAAGAGCCTATCTTTAGCTCTTGTCGGTGGACCATCCTTACCTGGTCAAAATTCTTCTTATTCATACCAACCGTTTTTAATCATCATTTATAATTCGCACTGATAAGGTTTGGAATTCCCTGCCGGCGGCTGTATTTCCGAGTTCATACAACCTAGACCCTTTTAAAGAACGAGTGAATAAGCATCTTCTGGGAGAGCTCGCTTCACCGTCGGCCCCATCTTTGCCCCTGGGCTAGATACTGGCCAAGAACAATCCCTTAATGCATCATCATATTCCTAGCTTCGTGTCCTATTGAGCCCAGGGTCCGCTTTAACACCTCAACATTCGCTTGTCCTTCTCCCATTTCCTTGGAGTCGCCGCTGCTTGTTTTTTTTTTCATACCTATATGTAGCCCGTCATCTTATCGCCCACATCCTTCCTCTCCATATCATCTCTCACGCAGTCCATGCAACTTTTTCTTGGCCTACCCCTTCTCTTAAATCCTTGCACATTCATAACTGGGTGGATCAACTATTCTTTGTTGCTCGTTACCATGGTTACGTCTCCTGAGTCACTCTTTAAAACTGTGATTTTATAGGGTTTAAATTTACCAAACATGAATTTTAGCGATAAGCATAAATCCGTTTGGACATGGGTCATCTCTTGAGCATGCTAAAAGTCCATAACATAAACATTTTTCCAAGAAATTCTGTTACTATTGTCTCCTCGCTGACGGGACAGAATAACAGCAAGAAAAAGTTGATTGACTCAACTAATACCCTTCTTTTCACATGACCTTATTTTTTATACAACGCCGGTGGCAAACAATCTTACGGTCCACCTGAAGGTAAGCGGCCACCGCAGCCTATAGACGCCCGCAACTCCAAAGAAGTCACGTACGCGTTGCAGTCCCTTTATAAAATTTGAGGATGCACTGTGTTGACAACAGAAGGGACAAATTTAGGTCCCTCGCTCTCAACACAGTGCATCCTCGGGAGCTCTGGCAACCCTGCTCACCTGCAGGAACACAACACTACACAGTTGTATAGTAAATAATGATATTATGGCTGTGGTCTTCTGCAAGGCGGAGGTACTTCCCCAGTTGGGCTGCTCCAAATTCGAGCCAGATGAAATTTTGCTGTGTACCTCTCTTAAAATGACTCTTATGACTTAATTCCTTCCCTAGGCGATGAGATCTCAACTTATTCGTTTTAACACCTGATCGTAGGAAGTTGTAGGAAAACAAATGCCATCTGACATTCTAACAAGTTGGCTGACTACTAGTTTCCTTACGATATGTCCTTCACTGAGAAGCCACCGTTAAAGGTGAAATTATGTTTCGTACATAATTAAATAAAATAAATAAATAAATAAATAAATATTAGAGGACAATCTTACACAAATCGAACTAGCCCCACAGTAAGCTCAAGAAGGCTTGTGGTATGGGTACTAGACGACGGTATATTTAATAGATATAAATACTTAAATAGATAGAAAACATCCAAGACTCAGAAACAAATATTCATGCTCATCACACAAATATTTGCCCTGACCGGGATTCGAACCCAGGACCGTCAGCCTCACAGGCAGGTGCACTACCCACTAGGCTAAACCGGTCGTAATTATTTTAAAAACCCTCAGTTACATTAGGTTCGAATCTACTACCTTCAGATTACCGTGAGCCTTATTCACCAAGATATATTTCAGCATAATAGGGTTGTTGGTTTAATGACTACTCCAAAAAAAAGCCAAATGTTGAAAATTCTATTCAAATATCTCAAAAAATAATGAAGCTACAATCGTTTTGATATTACTGTGGATCAGTGACATCATTAACCACGAGCGTCATAGTTGTTTGAGTTACTTTTTTCGCCAGTTAATCAATAATTTGATCCTTTTTTGAAAAATCCAAATTATTGATCTTCTTATTTGTTGTCAACATCTTCATAGGTTTTATAAGGATAGGTTCATTATTAGGGCAAACACATTAAATACATAATGAGACATTTAGTTGTGAAAAATCGGTTTGCTTTAGGCTCAACAGAAATTTACTTTATAACAGTAGTCACATAACATAACATTTTTACTTTATTGAATCTCAAATTGTTCCATTACTTTAGTATGAATTCTCCCAAGTTACTTGTTGCTTTAATTATCAACAATATCAAAAGCCGTACAAGTTTCTAACAGAATTAATTTCTTAATTACCTATCCACAACAGGACCGCTTTGATAGACCCTTCGGATATCGGTGGTCCACTGGGAATTCCATTAGAATTTTTTGAAGTGAGTTTCGTCGGAAAGTTTTTTAATCTCAATCTTCAGGAATGAACGTCGGTCAAAAGCAGGTTAACCTATGGGGATGAGGATTTGAGGGTGTGTTTTTGAACAACAATTCGTTATATCCGAGTAGAAAAATATTTATATTAATGTTACTCCAAAACACGAAGTAGAAATAGGGAACTATCATATATTCCTAAACGAGGTACACAGAACATATGAAATCTAATATGAATATGATATATCAATGTTATGTTGTTAGCTCACCCACAACATAGTTCAACCTGGTTCCCATAGTCAACTTTTACGATACTCGTGCGTAGAAAAGAGGTGTTATGGGATAAGGTGGTAGCAAAACCGGCATCGCATGCTATGTTTGGGATAAAGCACTTACACATAAAAGTCATGAATAAACGGTAACTCGAATATACCTTTTTAAAATTGACTATTCGGTATAACGAATGAAATACAACTGATTTCTATGTAGTAATATAAAAGTTAAAAACAATTGATAATAATATGAACGCATAACCATCAAAAGAGGAAATAAAACATTCACAAATTGCATTAAAACGAACATTTTTCCGAATCGTAATGCTAAATATTATGAAACACTTAAAAACGGACCCGAAAAATATCGTCAACAGAGCGAAGCAGAAAGGATTGAGTAGATTAAATGGTTTATTACTACATACACCAATAAATGAAGATAGATCAGTAGCTTTAATAATGCCTCGAGAAGATTTACTGGTAGCAGTCAATCTCTTTCAAAGAACCAATACCAGTGGTACATGACAGCGCACTTGAAAAATATCATGAATATTGATAATGATTTCCATTTTCGATTGTAATTTAATGTGCACGTTTTATAAAACGCTTTGACATTATTAGAAGGTCACTTACATGACCGCCTTCATTAAATTTGTTTTATTTTTATGAGATTTCTGACTAAGTCAGTAAAATCAAGTTAATTAACTATGCGTTTACCATATTCATATTTTTTCATGCAATAATTTTCGTACTCTAAAGCAGCGATCGGTAACAGGCGGTTCGCGGGACTTGCCGCGTGCGAGCCTCCTTATTGACCATCTACTTTTTTTTTTGAACCTGACTGTGGCTTTATAGGTCGGGCCCAATAAAGCGATAGGAATGCGCGGTTGGAGAGTAGCCTGGGGAAAATCGAGGGGAAAACCTCCGGCACGACCACGCGTGTGGTTTGGAACACTGGAATACTCTAAGAGTTTGCGCTCCAGTGAGATTGGTTGAGCGGTTTCAACCGAATCTGAAGTGTGAGTGGAATCGAGCTACTGGGAGTTTTGTCGCTGGTTCACTAAACCTAGCCTAGCTGAGTAGTCCAGCAAGAAACTCAGCTAGGCCCGACCTGGGTCGGACTGACTTTACCCGATGTGCGGCGGTACCGGGACGAATAGGGACTATATGTGTCACTGTTGTCGCCATCACGCGGTGGACGTCCCCGCCTGCGGGAATGCCTAAGTGTACGCGTCGTGTCAGAGTTGGACGCCGTAAGCGAATGAGGTATCTTTTGTCTGATAGTCACAAATGATTTACATGTGCCGCGATAATTTTGGTAGCTAATATGTGGCCCTTGACTGTCAAACGGTTGCCGATCCCTGCTCTAAAGCATTGGTTAGGAAATGTAATAAATATTGAAGTATCCAGTCAAAAACAACACTCGTTGCTCGGACTAACAAGGGCATCGGAATTGCGGACGCTCCACGATTTCATTGAAATTCGAGTGCCACTAAACCCCATGAGCAATTTCTGACACTAATGCTGAGATCCCAAAGTGTCGGCTCGGTTCCTCGTTTTATTTAGGTGTTCACTAAAAGAGGGGATTAGCAGAATAGTTCACGGTTGCTACGAGTCTGCATTTTAAAGTTCTGAGCGTCTATTATATAGTTGACGTGTTTGCAGACTTGTTTTCTTTGTGAAGTGGATGGTTGACCTTTAGGTGAGAGTCTTAATACGTGGACGTTGAAGAACATAGTTGTTTGTTTGCATAACAATTCAAATATACTTCTTTAAATGAAATGAAATCATTTATTCTTCAATTTAGGCATGTTACATGCACTTATGATTGTCAAAAAACTACCACCGGTTCATAAAATACACCTCTGCCTCGAGAAGAACCGGCGTAAGAAACTCGGCGAGGTGTAATTTTTTCAAAACAATATACAATGTATATAAAATAACAGTATCATAATACTACAGAATTCAAATGCTACAATATAAACATACATACATATTTTTTAATATTAAGGACAAAATATTTCTGTGTTAGATTACTTGTGCGGGACGCTATCACTGCCAAACATCCCTATCCATGATATAATCGTTTATCTTATAAAATGCTTTTGAAATAAGTGTCTGTTTCACGACAGACTTAAATTTAAAATCCGTAAGTTCAGTAATGTGTCTTGAATTTTATTGTAGAATTTTATACAATTTCCCAAAAACGACGTTTTCGCCTTCACTAGTCAATAAAAAGTTATTTAAATAGAACCTAAACATGGAATATATAGCAACTACAATTAGCTAATCTCTGCAGAAGTTTAGAAATGGCATAAAAGAAATAACGTATTAGAAGCCGCCGTCTCCCGGAAAAAAATAAACAATAGCATTCTGTTGTTATCATCCCTGGGATAACAGGGACCGGTAGACGACTTATCAAAAAACTTATTTTAAAGAAATATAATGAAAATACCAAAAATTTTTTGGAATTTTTGACGACCCGTTTAGCCTAGTGGGTAGTGTACCTGCCTGTGAAGCTGACGGTCCTGGGTTCGAATCACGGTCAGGGCAAATATTTGTGTGATGAGCATGAATATTTGTTTCTGAGTCTTGGAATTTTTTCTATGTATTTAAGTATTTATATCTATTAAATATATCGTCGTCTAGTACCCATAACACAAGCCTTGTTGAGCTTACTGTGGGGCTAGTTCGATTTGTGTAAGATTGTCCTCTAATATTTATTAATTTATTTAATTTATTTATTTTATTTATTTTATTTATTTTATTTATTTTATTTATTTTATTTATTTTATTTATTTAACACGATGAGCTTCTTAGAATAAGTCAAGAGTAACATTGATCATATCATCTGTATTTAATATAATTTCATACAAGCTACTGAAGGAACAGAGTACGTTATCGTGAACAAAACGAGTCTCAACGAGTTCCAGAGAGTCTGTTATTGAGTCATTAAACTTAAAATACCAAACCGCCGAAGCATGAACCCTTTTGTAGCCAGTTAAAAATGCGCAAACTCGACCGTCCGTCCATCAGACCGCGGACGCCGTAACTTCAACAATAAACATCATCCTTGAAAGCTTTGAAAGCATCTTTACAGGCAAAATTGGTAGGCAGCGAGTTGTAAAATCGTATTTTATGTGTTACATAGCAAAGGTTATTAAATGAGAGTGGATCACTGGAAAAAGGTTAGGCAACAATAAAAAAAGGTAAGGCGAAACCCAGCGGTTCTTTATAGTGAGGCTTTTGTTTTGACCGCCTTTGTTATAAGGTTTCGCTCTGGATGGTTTGAATGGGAACGATTTCTCAGTTGGTAGCAGCTAAAATTTATATTAATGCCCGGGTCTGGATTTGCCGCACTTAGAGAAGTGTCTTTACAGTGTTTATACACTTTCAGTGGAGAGGAATAAACCGTTTACGTCGTGTTTTAAAAAAGATTAGAGACGTAGAACGTACAAGATTTCTTTTTGAACCTGTCTGTGGCTTTATTTATTTATTTAAACTTTATTGCACAAAAAGAATATAAGTACAAAGGGCGGACTTAATGCCATAAGGCATACAGGATAGGCCCAATAAAGCGATAGATAGATAGGAGATAGGAGTGCGCATTTGGAGAGTAGCCTGAGAAAACCCCGACAGGACCATCACGCGTGTGGTTTGGAACTGGAATACTCTAAGAGTTTGCGCTCCAGTGAGATTGGTTGAGCGGCTTCATCCGAATCTGAGAAGTTGAAGCTTTGCCGCACTTAGAGAAGTGTCTTTAAAGTGTTTATACACTTTCAGTGGAGAGGAATAAACCGTTTACGTTGTGTTTTAAAAAAGATTAAAGACGTGGAAAGTACAATGTTTTTTTGAACCTGACTGTGGCTAGACCATAGTCATAGTCATAGTCATTTATTTTATAAAACCAATTTACATGTCAATAATAAAATAATTCAAATTCAAATTCAAATCATTTATTTCGTGTAACATTGACACATAGAAATTATATACATAATAAATACATCTATCATAATACAATAATCACACATAGTGCTACCAATTGATTACACTGGCGGAAGAATGCAGCCCCGCACAGTGTAACATGATAGCACAGTCAGGCTTGTCCGCTATCATTCTCAGAATGGTATTGGGACTGCTCCGCACCCGGCGCACCAGGGATGCGGCTCGCCCGCGCATGCTCGCATAAATAAGGCAACACGCGCCTCCGCAAACATCCCTGATGCGCTACAGAAACGAGGCAGCCCCACTATCACCCGGAACGCGTTATTATATAATAATAATAATAAAAAAAATATATTTCCATTGTACGGAAAAATAATTAGTTAACCCTCAATGTCACTACATAGTTATTACAATTAATAGTGAATATAGAAACGAAAGAATCATCAGTATTACACAGATCGTAAATTAACCTTAATTACTTGTACATTATGTACTCATCGTATTTGCATCGCTCAATAAGCCAGTTTTTAAACGACGCTTAAAACTATGCAAACTTGGGGCTTCGGTTACTTACATTGGTAATTTATTATACCAGGCCCAATAAAACGATAGGAGTGCGCGGTTGGAGAGTAGCCTAGGGAAAATCCAGGGGAAAACCCCCGACACGACCACGCGTGTGGTTTGGAACACTGGAATACTCTAAGAGTTTGCGCTCCAGCGAGATTGGTTGAGCGGTTTCAACCAAATCTGAAGTGTGAGTGGAATCGAGCTACTGGGAGTTTTTTCGCTGGTTTACTAAACCTAGCCTAGCTGAGAAGAGTCCAGCATGAAACTCAGCTAGGCCCGACCTGTGTCGGATTGACTCTACCCGGTGTACGGCGGTACCGGAACGAATAGGGACTATATGTGTCAGTGTTGTCGCGATCGCGCGGTGGACGTCCCCGCCGGTGGGAAGGCCTAAGTATACGCGTCATGTCTGAGTTGGATGCCGTAAGCGCCGCGTTCCATCTTTCGATGGACGCGGTAATTACGGCGTCCGGGGCCGTGAGTGTGTGCCTAGGACGCCGGACCGTGCGGCCCCTAATCAGTCATCGCTGAGTTACGACAAAGGGGGGAGGGATGGGAACGTAGTCGACAGCCTTCCTAACTAACGGATTCCTATGTTGTGGAGCGTTGTCAAAATAACGTCCGGTGGTCTGCTTAAAGAAACCATACATGGCGCTAATCCCCATGTCGTGGTGCAGATTTAGGTTCGACTGGTACCACGGAGTAGGAGTGTGACTTGTTATCGAAGCTGAGTTAATGGACGATTTTAATTCAAAGTAAATGTCTGATTTCTTTTTCTCAGACTTAATAAATCGTTATTTTAAAGCTAAGAATAATATTGAGATAGTTATAAATAAGCTAGTATAAAATTATGAAACTTAAATAAAAGCGCCGGTAGTCTAGACATCTAATAATAGTTGAAATAAAAATATAATGAACAATATTATAAATGAACCAGTATTGTGTATATTTATTATGTATGACCTTCTTTCCAAAATAAATGGCTTTGTGCCATTCCTTGAATTCCTCCGAGTAATTACACTCTAGTTCATAAATTAATTATGTGGATACTTTATAACATGGAAATTCAATACAAAGTTTAAAACATTATAGTCAATATAACTTTTTATGCTTAATACCAAACTAGAATAACATGAGGTTGAAAAAATACTTGGCCTTAGCGTTTTAGGCCCGAAGAGCAATGGAAAGAGCTATGCTCGGGGTTTCTCTGCGTGATAGAATTAGGAATGAAGCTATCCGTAGCAGAACTGGGGTCACCGACATAGACTTCAAAATTGCGAGACTTAAGTGGCAGTGGGCAGGGTACATTGCTCGCAGGACTGACGGTCGATGGGGCCAGAAACTGCTTGAGTGGCGTCCACGCACCGGAAGACGAGCTGTCGGTAGGCCTCCGACAAGGTGGAGTGATGACCTGGTGAAGGTCGTGGGAATCCGGTGGAAACGAACGGCACAGGACCGGTCTAAATGGCGAGCCTTGGGGGAGGCCTATGTTTAGCAGTGGATGTCTTTCGGCTGAAATGATGATGATGATGATGATAGCGTTTTATTTATTCATACAAAACTTATTTCGTATGGCTGTCCGGATGACCGGGTGTTCTCCACTACAGGTCTCATTTTGAAACCGATTCTGGTGAGTGTTTTGTGAGCTGAGTTCAATAGTTTTTCATTTTTGTTAAATCAGTCATTGGAAACATAAAACATTTTTATTATACAACGCCGGTGGCGAACAAGCGTACGGTCCACCTGATGGTAAGCGGCCAACGCAGCCCGCAACTTCACTGGAGTCATGTACGCGTTGCCGACCCTGTATGTATAAGATTTGAGCATGCACTATGTTGATAGCAGAAGGAACACATTTAGGTCCCTCGCTCTCAACATAGTGCATCCTCGGGAGCTCTGGCAGCCGGCGGGGACGTCCACCGCGCGATCGCGACAACAGTGACACATATAGTCCCTATTCGTCCCGGTACCGCCGCACACCAGGTAGAGTCAGTCCGACCCAGGTCGGGCCTAGCTGAGTTTCTTGCTGGACTCTTCTCAGCTAGGCTAGGTTTAGTGAACCAGCGACAAAACTCCCAATAGCTCGATTCCACTCACACCTCAGATTCGGTTGAAACCGCTCAACCAATCTCACTGGAGCGCAAACTCTTAGAGTATTCCAGTATTCCAAACCACACGCGTGGCCGTGCTGGAGGTTTTCCCCTGGATTTTCCGCAGGCTACTCTCCAACCTTTATTAACATTATTTCATGATCTATGTTTTCCGGAAGTTAATGTGAAGATATCAACAAAATATAGAAAAGGTAAATGGTTAACTAATTCTTTGAAAAAATGCTGCATGGTAAAAAGAAAACTCTACTTTAAATATCACAAAGAAAACCATACAATTAACAAGACTAAGTTCACCACTTATTCGCGAATTTTAAGGAAATGTATTTCACAATCGCAAAAAAATTGCAACACAGCATTTATAAACAGCTCTAAAAACAAATGCCGGGCAGCCTGGACAGTGGTGAAAAAAACCTTCAACCAATCAACAGCCAAGGAAATTGGTTGCATAAAGAGTAGACAGGATAAGATGCTACACGATCCACAAGACATAGCCGAAGAATTTAATAACCATTTCATAGATCTAAATAACAATAAACCAGATCCTAAGAAAAATCGTAAGGCCCTAAAAGGCCCGGATAATTTACACAATTCTATATTTTTATCACCGACTATTCCGCAAGAAGTTTATAAATTAATAGTCTCTCTCAAAAACACCCAAGCTACCGGTTACGATAAATTGCCAACTAAAATAATAAAAGAAATAGCATTTCCACTCTCTATTCACTTATCGCACCTAATCAACGAGTCATTCGAAAAAGGAACTTTCCCTGAAAGGTTAAAAAAGTCTATCGTCAAGCCAATATTTAAAAAAGGAGAAAAAGATAAGCTTACTAACTATAGACCCATTACGCTCGTTCCTATCTTATCGAAAATATACGAAAAAGCAATTCATAAGAGATTAGACATGTTTTTAACTAAGAACAATATAATTAAAACAGAACAGAACGGCTTCAGGAAGAATAAATCCACAACATTAGCTTGCTTTAGACTAAATAATATTATCACTGAATGCATCGACAACGGAACTCCAGTAGGCGTTCTGTTTCTTGATATGTCCAAAGCATTCGATACAGTATGTCATAAACGACTTCTGGACAAAATAGATAAATACGGGATACGTGGACCAGCCCACTCTTGGATTGAGAGCTACCTGTATAACAGAGAACAAACTACACAAATCGATAGGATCATAAATAACAGACTTTCTAAGTTCAATTCGAGCTATAATGTAAATAAATACGGAGTACCGCAAGGCAGCATCCTGGGACCCCTCTTATTTCTACTCTATATAAACGATTTGCCCAACTCAATGAAACATGAATGCATCCTATTTGCTGACGATACGACAATAATAGTTAAAGGTAGAGATATAGATAACTTTCAAGATGATATCAACACAGCTTTGAGAGACGTTATTAACTGGCTTGAATTTAACAATCTTCGAATAAACCTAGATAAAACAAAATTTATGTTATTTAAATCGTATAAGTCTAAGATTATACACGTGGATATTAGTTATGAAATCTATAACATTAAAGAAGTGAATAGCACTGTCTTTCTCGGTGTAACCTTTGATACCTATTGTAACTGGAAGGAACATATAGACACCGTTTGTAGTAAAATAAATAAATTTATTTTTGCACTCTGGCGCCTGAAGCAGACAGTATCATTCAATACCGCTTTAGTAACATACCATAGTTATATTATGTCTATACTTAGATACGGCATAATCATGTGGGGTAATTCTGTTGATTCCGACCGTGCATTTATCGTTCAAAAGAAATGCATCAGAACCCTTTGCGGAATACATAGAAGAGAATCATGTAAACCTTTCTTTATAAAATTAAAGCTACTAACTCTGCCATGTCTTTACCTTTTTGAAATAGCTATGTTTGTAAAACTTAATGCCGAACTTTTTACTTCAGTGGATAAAGAAACCACGAGGCCGCAGAGACGATATCGCTTAGCCTTGCCTTCAGCAAAGTTGGTGATCAGAAATAAAAGCGCGTATAACATGTGTATAAAAATTTTTAACAAACTACCGGCTACACTCAAGTCATTACCGAATAGTGTATTTAAATCGAATCTGCAGAGACTGCTGATTGAAAAATGTTTTTATAGCATAGATGAATTTTTAATGTACAAATTTTAAATGCTATTAATATTGAATTATAAATGTAATATTTTGACTTGACTACAATGTACCTTCTTGTTAACTTTAATTAGTCTTATGATATTATTTATGTATTACGTTAAATATATTTAATACAATGAATTGATTTGAATGTATTCTAATTGATAACAACGACAATTTTAACTTTTATATTTAGGTGCATACTGTTCATTTTGTATTGTATACTGACATACCATTTAAAGCTTATTGACATTTTATTTTATATACTTTCACATGCCTTTATCGGCTGAATATATTATGGGAAACTGTGACTCTATGTACATCTTAAATAACCATATATTCTTTGTGAATAAAGACTCATTCATTCATTCATTCATTCATTCAACCGCGCACTCCTATCGCTTTATTGGGCCCGGCCTATAAAGCCACAGTCAGGGCCAAAACAAAAGGAGCTCTGGCAACCTTGCTCACCTCCAGGAACACAACACTACGTACTTGTATAGTATCTATTTTCCATCCCATTTTATCGCAGATAAAGCCACTAGTTCGTTACCACTCAAAATTTAATTTACTTAACGTCTAATCCCCAACAGTACACAACATGAAAATTTAATCAGGACGCAACTTTCCAGACCCTTTATTGCTTTGGTCAATGGAGCGACCGAAAATACCGGCTGTACTTTAAAGTGGTTTTGAAATCAGCCATTATATACTTTTGAATAAATAAATATTTGTGGTAAATTTTGCACAAATTGACCTATTCCTAACGTTGCGGCCAGACGCATGCTTAGCGTAATTCGGAACGATAAAACGACACACGTTATTGAGCTGTTATTGACTAATTAATTATTTATACG
This sequence comes from Epiblema foenella, assembly GCA_963556455.1. NCBI lineage: Eukaryota > Metazoa > Arthropoda > Insecta > Lepidoptera > Tortricidae > Epiblema > Epiblema foenella. The sequence goes on from OY747112.1 coordinate 16,577,303, forward strand.
ACGCTCGTGAGCAAATGATTAAATCTCGAATGAGATTACAAAGAAAAACATGATATGACAATGTCAGGATCAGGAACATATGAAGGTGCACAATTATATAACAAATTACCGCCTGTTTTAAAAGCTGTAGGCTCACTTAAGGTTTTCAAAAGTAAATTAGCGGTTCATATTTATGAACAATACCCTCTTTAAGAATACTTTAAGCGAGAACACACAAAACAATTAACAAAAATCTACTTTTCTTGAAATGTTCCTAAATCCATGTTTTCATATAAGTGACTTCAATTGTCTTTTTTGAGAATAAATATCTTTAAACTGATTACAAATGGTTTTTCGATCATGACAGATATATGTCATGATGACGACTTGTAAGAAATATGGAGGTTTTAATAATAATTGAAATAATGTGTCGAGATTAGAAATGTTGCGTAAGAAGAATAATATTCTCCTATCACAACTGGTTGCCGTGAAAGACTAAAAAATCCTCGTAGACAACTGGTTGTGAAACACAATTGCGATGGCGGCGATTTTTTTTCCTTGTTGTCAACTGGTTGCGGAAGAATAATAAATATTCTTTTATCACAACTGGTTGCCGTGAAAGACTAAAAAATCCTCGTAGACAACTGGTTGTGAAACACAGTTGCGATGGCGGCCGGAAGGGAAAGTTTTACAGTTAATTTTGAGGCTAGCTTGGAAAGCCACGTTCACCGGGGATATATGATGGCTTGAATTGTGTAGATATATTTAGTTGATTTGGCGGTTTGTGTGGCATAATGCTAGCGCGATGGTGAACTAGTTTTAATATAATTATTAGTGAATTCGGATCGGAAAGTGCGATTTGTATGTGGCTTGCGCCCCACTCTATGGGACCGGACCACCCGCAGAGGACAGGTATCTGTTAATCCTTGTCCTCAGAGCCGGCGTTGGTACTGTAGAGGTTGTTACGGTATGAGGCTGGCCGTGTAGGTCCAGAATCATAACGTATACAAATTGAATTTATACTATGATTCGAGAATGCGTCAAACTGGCATTCTTCTGGTTTTCCGGGGACTTGTCTTCACGACACCATCGGAATCACATGTTCTGTAAATCATTTAAGAGGTGATTGTAAGCATATTTCAGTACAGTAAGAAATATACTAGTTTCATATGTGCTTCCAGTGTTATATTTTAGCTACGATCCTCCCAGTACCTCTAAACCCGTACCTCTCGTGCAGCATACCCCAGTATTAATATATATACTAATTTATATAACACATTACCAACGGCTGAGCCCTATCTCCGAAGAAAGAAGACGGAAGGAAGGCCTATTTAATTGTGTTAGTTTTTAAGATTCAGAAGTGCGTATCGCATTCTGTGTTCGCCTCAGGGTTGGAGTAGGTAGTTTTGGAGGAGGCCAACTATGGGCTCTTGGCTTTCGGGGGATCCTGGAACGAACATCCAAACTAAACAAAGCTTGTACTTTGGGTACTAGGCGATAATATACATATTTATATAGACAAATAGACTTAAATATATAGAACACATCCAAGACTCAGGAACAAATATTCGTGTTCACCACACAAATAAATGGGATTCGAACCCGGGACCGCCAGCTTCGTAGGCAGGGCCACGACCGACTAGGCTAAACTGGCCGTCTTCACTTCTCATACTCGAAAAGTGTATGGATATTAGACTATTATCTAGCGGGGCTAAAGTAGTATATTTAGCCCAAAAAAAATTTGAATACATATCTATGATTTCCAAACATTTTAATTTAACCAATCAAAATACTTCACCTACAAATCCGCCAATGACAGAACACCAATTTAACTCTTTAAAAAATATTATGTATTGGGTTTCAACCAACAAGAATACAGATTTACTAAAATCTACCAACAAGGAAACAAAATTCGTTTCTCTAAAGATTAAGTTTGTAGTAGTCCCTATTTCAATATAATTAGAAAAGTAATTAAATCGTTTCAGCAACGCTTTGAAGCGCTCAATGGAAGGTCAGTAGAATTTATTCGCGCGTGAATATTGTGCGCGAACCGCGGTGTCTGTGTTTTGTGTGTCAAAGTAGTTTAGAAATAAAAACACGCCGCCAAATTACAATAATTATGTTTGCCGTGGAATTCATTATTAATTTGAGGTGGTAACCTTTGTTTGTTTATTCGCAATCGAAGTGAAAAATAGAATGAGAGGGAGAAGTGATGACTCTGGTCTAAAAGCCATATTAGCCCTCGAACAATGTTCCCTCACTTTCCTTCGGGAAAATAACTATAGTAATATGGCTGTATGGTGGCACTCTAGGCCCTTGTCATAAAATTTTATTAGATCATTGGAGTTGACTGTAAATAGATTTTCTATTTATGACCATGATCAATACTTTTTTAATAATTTGAGTTTTGAAAATCAGTACTGCCGTCTCAAGAAGAAAAACCATAAGTGTCATTTTTTGCAAAATGGACTTATTACCAGCCTTGCAATCAGGAAAAAAAATGTGATCTTTCTCTCTAGGAGATATTACTATATCTTTTGTAGATCACGATTTAGACAACCACAAGTGCATGCCATTTTGGGAAAATTGGCCCTTTTTTGAGGAAGAAAAAACATAACTCTGTAATAAGATACAGAAAAATGGTTAAGTGACCACTTATGGTTTTTTAAATTTCTGTATTGGGTTTGAACCCAACTTTTATATCATAAGAAGAAAAAACATAATTAGTTTTTATTTTAATGTTTGATGTAAAAAACACATAAGTTGGCAAAAATGTTGTTTCTAGTCAGATTAAGATTTATACAACTAAGGTATACAGGATACAGAAAAACCATATGTGGCAAGTTATGACTTTTTAAACTAGTATACGCTACAAAAAATATGAACTTGTGGTATATTTCTTAGAATATTGTTGCTACTTGTGTTTTATTAGGCTAGTACAAGTCCCCCCACTCCGACCACTCAAGGGCAGATTTTGGCAAGCACGGATTGCGGCGTGGCATGTTGGTCAGTCGCGCCGATTACTTTCGTAGGGAGGAGATTGCGCGCACGCATTCAAATACCTACTTCACTTACTTTTACTCAAAATATGAGTATTCAGTTGTAAAAAAGTGACTACAATTAGAGACAATAAATAATTGTAAGTATTCATTTCACTCACACTACAATCTTGGCGCCTAGCCTAAAAAGGACCTAAACTGTCAAATTTGTTTGTTGTTCATCTCGCTCGCTCGTTTTAAGTAGATATACTAAGCTTGGCGCGTATATTCTACTGTATTATACGGTTCTAGATAAGGCTTCATTTTTGAATATTCGTGTTAAGTTACTTATTGGTCTATGTTGAATACTACGACACGAACTTGTGAGCTTATAACGTATAACAGCTTTATGCAGAATGACAGTGTCTGCTAACAGATAATAGTTTAACAATTCTAGTAGTATAAGATGATATAATGTCATGCATAGTCATAAATGAAGCTTTTATTACCTAGATTCTTATATTATCTTTGTTGTATAGTGCGTTTCTTAGTTTGCATGGTGATTATAAAAAAATATATATGGTAACTAACATATGACCTATTTTTTTTTCTGATGCGTCTGCAATAATATTGTACTGGTTTTTGCCTATGCTCTGCAAGAAAGGCTGCGTATGCTTGCTTTGTGGCTATGTGAACATTTTTTGTTTCGTTTTGGTTATCAGATTACTAACGATGCGGTAGTCATCTACGAAAGATGTTAACGATTGCTTAGTATGGCCAGAGGAACATCAAAGGCGTCTCTTGGAACGGAAGCAGTTGTACATATTCCTATGTTTACCAGATATGTCACCATATATAAACGTCATTTGAAGGTGACCCTACTACGCTGGACTTTATTAAACCAAATATTATAACAAATAGCTTTCCGGCACCTAAATTGAATGATGCACCCAGAAACATCTCAAAAAAAGAAGAACAGACATCATACAGCGTCTTGAAAAGCTTATGCCTCCAAATAGGCTAAAATTTTAAGATCTTGCTAGTGATGAGAAAGCTCTTAATCTCATAATGAGCATAATAATTAATTAAGAATTAAGTTCAATATTAAGTATCGCATTCATTAATGTGTCATAAATACCTAAAAATCTCTACTTAAAGCATCTCATTTGTTTACTTATAATAAATTCGTTTGATATTTATCGTGTTTTCATGAAACCCTATTATAAAATAAGCCATAAGTGCAATAATGGACTATATAAATAAAACACAAGTACCCACTTGTTCTTTTTCAGATTCTTGTCCGACTCGGAAAAGCGAGCATAAGTGCGTACTTGTGTTATTTTTACTTAGATACCAAAGTGAAAAACTAGCACAAAAAACACAAATGCTCACTTGTGTGTTTTATTCTTAGTATCCATATTTTTTTTATATTTATTTTAGGAGGCAGAAACGGTTTTTTCTAAATATCTTATTTAAATGAATAATAATTGAAAAAAGCGCAATTGCTAAAAATTCTACAATATTTGTTTATTAATAAACAAAAGTTACAACTTTGTACTCTGTCTATTAAATAATTTACAAGAAATCTAAAGTTTTTTGGCTTTATCTCGAAACTTACTTTTTGTCACTTATGGTTTTTCTCCTTGAGACGGCAGAGTAAGGCTCAGATCTAAAAAAATGGCTATTTGCTATAATTGACAGATGGCAAACGTTAAATATAAGTTATTTATAAAAAGTAATTAAATCAGTCGTACATCAAAATATCAGCATAGAGTAATATACAGGGCGTCCCACGGTTATGCCACATGGTAGGAAAGTACCTTGAATATTGTAGATGGAATATTTTACTGAAAGAAGACATTATTTGAATTTAAAAACAATTGAAACTGCATTCACACATATTTAAATAATTTTATGGTTGAACCGGGAATCAAAGCCGTTACACGAGAAAAAAATTACCCTGTAGCTTTATCATACCGATCGAAAGGCTTCATCATAAGGATTATTTTTTGCTAAATAACCTAGTGTCAGAAATAAAAGGAAGACCATGAATTTTAACATTTTTAATACAAAATTAATCAATTTATCACGTGTAACGGGTTCGATTCCCGGTTCAATCATAAAATTATTTAAATATTGTGTAAATGCAGTTCCAATTGTTTTTTTAAATTCAAATAATGTCTTCTTTCAGTAAAATGTTCCATCTACAATATTCAAGGTACTTTCCCTCCATGTGGCATAGCCGTGGGACGCCCTGTATAACCAAATATTTTCCAGTGAATATTTAAAATATATGTACGTCCATTAGCATTTAATTTAGTACACACATAAGGTTAGCAGGATGCTAACTCGTTTGGTGTTTTTAAATAACATGGTTTGATTAAGATATTTTATTGGTATTTGCTAATAACTCAAATATTAAAATATGTTGTGACATAGATACTTTAAGTTTGAGACAAGTTACATACAAGATAAGTATATAACGGTACGGTACGGTTTCAGAGGAATTTCCTCCCACGGACGCTCCGGTTGTGGAATGAGCTCCCTGCCGAGGTTCTCCCGAGGGACTACAGTATGGGGTTCTTCAAGAAAGGAGTGTATACATTTTTAAAGGGTCAGCAACGCGCATGTGACACCCCAGGAGTTGGAAGCGTCCATAGGCTACGGTGACCGCTTACCATCAGGCGGGCCGTACGCTTGTTTGCCACCGACGTGGTATAAATATATATATATATAAATAGTAAATATCGAACCGATTTTGCCCCTATCTACCATTTTTTCTCAAATATCTAAATACCTAAAATTGTATGTTTCGTTATAATAATTTCGAAGAGCAATATTCATAAAACTAACTTAATATGCGAGGTAATCTCTGACCCCTAACAGTTCAACTGAAGTTAACGCTAACCAAATACCTAAGCCAGTCAACAAAGTAGCCAAGAATTATAATTATTTTGCATGACGGGCAAAAGAGAAGTATGGAAGAGGAAACAGTCATCCTGCGCCGACCCCACGTAAATAGGAAAATGGCAAGCGAATGACGATAATTTATTTAGATCTGTAACAAAAGATCAAACATTAGGAAGCCATGTCACACTTTTAACTGATGCTGTATTTGCCAGGTTAGAAGCAATGAAATTTATTCGTAAGGGACTATGGTTGTTTACAACGGGTTTGTAGTATGTTGTGGGCGATGGGCTGGCAACCTATAACTGCAATATTACATTTTTTCAATCTTTAAACTTAGAATTGCTAAATGTAGCACTCGAATTGACTTTCATGTACTCTGCCTACCCCTTTTGGGAATACAGGCGTGAGTTTGTGTATGTAAGTATGTGTTAATACTTGTTATGTTATTCTGTTCCTAAAAATACTTTTATTCTTTCATCATTGTGTCTCTAAAAATACAATACAATGCAAATACTTTTTATTGCACAACGTCAACAAAAATAAATACAGTACAGTGCACAATTACAATGAGTCGCCGCGGTCTTATCGCTAAAAAGCGATCTTTTCTAGAACCTTAGGGTAGCGGAAACCAAATCAAATATTTAAAATAGCATAAAAAGTTTAAATTTGTTGTCTCACAAGTATTTTCGTGACTTTTGTTTATTAGTAACAAAAAAGTAATTGCGAAATATTAAATTAAAAGGCACTGGTTTTCCGTAGAGACAAATGCTATATTGAATCCAATCAACATGACATTAAAATATATAAAAACCAAAGACTAAAAGAGTAAAAGGCTATAAAAAGTTGTGCAATCTTGCACAGTAATATTATTTATCAATGATGTTTACCGTTTTGCGTCATCTAATTGACCTCATTGGTTGGAGTAACCCCCTCAATTAAGCTCTACTGCTAACTCCAGTTAAAGTACCATCACATTACAAAGTGAGCCGCATTCTTCCACTATCTGTCCGTTCTATGGAGAGAATGTTTTAATTAAACTTTAGCGTTCAACATGTTAAAACGCTGTTATTATAGTTCTGGAAATTATGCGGAAAATCGGTTTATGGTATAGTCTTTGTATCAACCAAATTCTACTCACCCGTAATCGAAATTTAACAAATTTTCGTTAATAGACTATTATTATAATGGAAGACATCGTTTATAACCAAAGTTATTGGTTACCAAAAATTACGCTCTCATTCTCATATTTCTATCTTCGCGTGAAAGACAACGAGGAAGACACAATCCGAAATCTCTATCACTGACCCAAAAGATAAACCATTGACTTATAGTAGAAGATAAGAATAACCTAAAAATCCAATAATTAAAAGAAAATATCAGCCTTCATTAAAAATTACTAAAGGAAATCCTAAAACCAGTTACAACTGTAAACTCGAATTTCGTTATTCGCAATCCTAAATTCGCTTCACAATCTGTGCCTTTACCATGAGTTTGCATAACCGTACTCGCTAGCGAAAAATAATGACATTTCTCTTTTAATAGATTATACAATTTTATCTTAAATATTGACAGTTTTTCATCTTTGATAGACTTTGTTAATTTATTATATCATTTCGGAGCCATTGTGTAAATGGATCGTTTAAAGAAAAAAGTTTTACAGTTATCTGGTGGAATTACTTTAAATTTATGCTTAGCTGCTCTAGGATGCTTATTAATTTGTATTTTGAAGCGACTCATGTAATAATAATAATAATAATAGCCTTTTAAACTGAATTGAAGACTGAAATAATGTTGTTTCTCCTTTTCACAAAATGTCGCGCAATTCAGTGTGCCGTAAGGCAAAGGCCTCCTCCAACTGTCTCCACTGGGTTCTGTCAGATGCAACTCTTGTCCAAGCGGCTCATGTACTGCTTAACAAAAACGCAAGCTTCATACATGTATATGGAGCCGGTTATACAAAAAAGGTCATACTGTTATTGTTAATTCCACATCCTTTATACTTTCAACTGAAGTCGAAATCACTATAAAATATGACTGTCGCGAAAACGTGACGGGAATCCTCTCAAAATAATCCACGTTTTACAAACACAATGTGTTTTGAAAGGTTGTAGCAGTTGTAATGAATACCTTCATAGACTTCAGGAATGGCAACAAAGGCGAGCGAAGCGAGAGCAGTTTTTCTTATTAAATTTTCATGTTTTCACATAAATAATAGAGTGCCTCCCATCCCGGTGCGGCTGCGAAACTTTTTACTGATTCTTGAGTTGAATTACAAATCAGTTATAAATCTTGAAATGAATTTAATGAAAGCGGGGAAATTTAAATGTTGAATAATGGAGGGAGTCTTTGTGGGTAAAAAAGGTGTAATGGGAACAGGCAAGACGTGTAGGTATATATAATATATATATATACACGAGTACAGACGAATTGCTGGGAAGGGAAAACAATCTACTATACAAATATGTAGTGTTGTGTTCCTGGAATTCTTCCTTCGTGAAGATGTTCTCTTAGTATTCTCAGCAAAAAGGAATTGTCTAGGCGTGATGATTAGAAGTAGAAGTGTGGTCATAATTATACTTATCATCATCATCATCATCATTTATTTATTTGCTTTAACACATAAAAATGCATGCAAATACAGATTAAAATAATATACACAACGAATAACTGAGATTAAGGAATTTTCAATAATTAAATTAGCAAACATAAAATTACGTCAAAGTGTATATGATTTGACAGCCGTTCAATTTCCAGATTAATCGCCGTCTTTTTATAATTATGTAACTGTGCATCCTCAAATTTTATAAAGGGTCGGCAACGCGTACGTCACTCCTTTGGAGTTGCGGGCGTCTATAGGCTGCGGTGTCCGCTTACCATCAGGTGGACCGTACGCTTGTTTGCCACCGGCTTTGTATAAAAAAAAGCGGGGAAATCTAAATGTTGAATAATGAGTCTTTGTGGGTAAAAAAGATGAAATGGGAAGACAGGCAAGACGTATAGGATGCCCGTAAAATAGTTGTTTTTTGTGTATATTTTTTAGGATTCCGTACCAAAATGGTTAAAAGGGAACCCTAATGGTTTCACTTTGTCTGTCTCATCTCAAAAACTACTTATGCTTTCGATTTTAAATTTATAAAAAAGGGTGACCTAGATGCATAGAACATTTTTATTTTGAAACATTTTTATTTTATTTTTTGTAAAAATAACAGATAATAGATGTTACGAAGTTTGAAAGTCTTAGTATATGTCTAGTAGACATATATATTTTTTACGTTGAGTCATTTTTGATTTATGAACGAAAATGTAAAAAAAATACTGTTCCCCACTTATCTCCTACGTTTACCAAGGAAAAATATGAAATTATTACATAACATTGATATTAATGTACATTTTACACGAAAAACATAACTATAAATCTATTTAGTTTTCCTTTTTTTTATCACTGGGATTGGTTCCATTTATATGATCGTCCACAAATATTATTACTATGAATCTAAAGGAGTAACCTACTTGTAATGTTTTTGTTATTCATTTAACAATACTAAAATTTTTTTTTTGAAAATACGGCTACTTCCTCGGTCAATAGGTATCGCTATCCAGCGAGGAAATGTGGCCAGCCTTATGGGCACCATCCCAAAAGGCAACCTTGGGGAATGTATACATTAGTTAAGTTTATATTGTCGGTTAAATTAATTAATGCTTAATAGTCTTCTAGACGAAATTTAAATAACCTGGCCATACTAAGATGAAAAGACTATAAAAGGCGAAGTTTTTTTTTTTCAGTCGGCTAGAGCGACTGGCCGTGAGTGCCGAGAGGTCGCAGTTTCGAATCCTGCTCGGTGCCTAAATTTTTCAATTTTTCCTTCATTCTAAATTTAAGTATTTGTTTGTTTGAAAACTTTATTGACGGATATGACTTGACAATTTAGAGAGAAAAAAAACTACTCTTCTAATTACACTTATAAAAACACAAAACTATACTAATGACTACTATAATTGTCATGACATAGCGCGAAAAGGTGCTGACTCAGCATGTGCTGTGACATTGCTGTCACAGCGCTGGTATTCTGCCGAAACCAGACAGTGTGCGTGGGGTTTTTCAGTTGAACGTTACCTTTTCGCGTTATATGGTGATTATGTATAACAAGTTCTAAACAAATTATAAATTATACATACACAAAGGCTTACAACTAACAGAACTAACTTAACATTAATTTAATAGCTAATGACTGGGAAGCGAGTACACTTATACGTTTTTAATCTGCCCGTTCTACCGGTTTCTTCTAATCTAAATTGAAATTAATCTTCCAATACGTTAAATCTCAATGCCACATCATGATAAAGGAAAAAGAACATTTTCTTTACATTTAAAGCACGTAAAAACAATGATAATAAACAAAACCTTTATAACATATATGATGCAAACGTGGCACTTAAGTGACATGTATATTGTTTTAACCTGTTATTGTGTACAATAAAGTGCTTACATACATACATAAGTATTAGGGTCATTCTACTTTTATATCGTACATAATTTTCAGACACTTTTTTCTAAATGCAGATTTTGGAATACCTGGCCCTCACTTCATATTTTTGCATTGTTATTTAGAAAGAAGTTTAAATTAAAAAAAATCCTTTTATTAGGTTCAGGTACTATTTCGAAATCCTAATTTTGTACACAAATTCAGTACATATCATAGAGATTTTTTTTATAATAGTAAACTGGCCATGACAAAGTAGAATGACCCGTTAATCCTATTTTGTATTTATTTATCAAACATGCAGCCAATGACGGTGGCTGCATGTTTAAGCCGTTTGGGGTGGAAACTCTGGCCGTGGAGACCTGCAACTTATTACATATTCAAAGAGCTGGCTAAGCGCTTTGTAGGATCGACGGGTGACCAGAAGGCTGGTGCGTACCTCGCTCAGCCGATCAACATTGCTGTTCAACGCGGCACTGCGGCCAGCCTTCTGGGCACCCTAACGCCGGGCTCCGAGCTGGAGCCTCTTTACTTATAAATATGTGATAATCCACATCGAAAGGGACCTTATGGCGGCAGGCGCTTACGTTGCACCTATTCACTATTGTATTGGAACAGCGGCAATAAAGGCGTAAGTGCCGGCCGCCATAAGGTCCCTTTCAATATGGATTATCACATATGCAGTTTTTCTGCGTGATCGCATCAGAAATGAGGCCATCCGTAGCAGAACCAAAGTAACCATAAAGCCTTTCGAATCGCTAACTTAAGTGGGCGGGGCACATTGCACGTAGAACCGATGGCCGTTGGTGCCGGAAGGTTCTCGAGTAGCGACCGCAGACCGGAAGGCGCAGCGTGAGTAGGCCCTCCCTCACAAGGTGGACTGATGACCTGGTAAAGCCATGGACCGGCAATTATGGCACTTTTTGGGGGAGGCCTATGTCCAGCATTGGTCGTCTTTCGGCTGATATGATGATGATGATTCAGTTTTTAATTTAGTTTATTTTTAACTTAGGTAATATTCAAAACACCTGTGCATAAATAAATAAAATTTTGTCAAACAACTTAACTCAAGTCTTTTGTCAACTTTTATCAACACTACATCACTAAATTCAAATTCTTTAAAAGCGTCTTTGAAAGAAACTTCTTTTTATATTTTTCTCGTTCGATTTGACTAAAGTCCTTGGTAACTGAATATGTATGGCCCACCCTTAAGTTCGTATAGAAATAGCTTCTGCATAATATCTCGAGGACCTCGCGGTTTGTATTTTCTCTCGCCTTTTCTATCTTCATTTATATTCCCAATTGCCATTATCTCTTTTAAAATTCTTTTACTGGAAAATAATAAAGTTTTCATAACTCAACTGATGAAAAGGACCTATTGTTTTACGAACAGGTAAAGCAATGCCCCTCGTAACTGGAGAATACTTATGCATAGCTCGCACGGTTGAAAATTGTACTGTAAATTTTGCATTTTTCCTAGCTGTCTTGTGATATTTTGTAAAGGTGGCATACATTTCAAATTGCGCACTGTTTTCTGTGAAATCGCAGGAATAAATGTACTGCTGCTTTGCTAAAATGTTCTTTTCGTCTTTATTACATCGTGAATATTCCTCGTGAGTATTCCTGTTTGTACTAGTGGTGCAATAAAGAATATTATTATTCTTCTCTTTATTTAATTTAGGTCTTAGGTTAGATTTTATAATAATTATATAAAAAGTAAATATATAAAATCCTGCGATTCTTTGAGTTTTTAGGACTTGACCGAGAATTGTAGTAAGTGGCGATCACAATAGATCAGAAATGGTCGCAGTGATACGAGGGCTGAAAAGCCCGGGAATAGCCACAACACCTAAATAAAAAAAAAAAAAAAATATATATAAAACAATATTTACAAAACATAAAATCATTATAAAAACCTAACCTAGGGTGCCGCCGGTAGCGAGGCTGGGCCTAAGCTACCGGTGGTTAGGGCGACAGAGAGAGGAACCTCCTGACTATCCGCGCCGTGTCCAGGAGTACCGCCTTCTGTATCTGACCCTTGACCCAGCCATCTAGCGAGAGTCTCTTGAGGTGTTGGTCGAGACTCTTCGCTATTAGACCGTTGGCAGAGACGACTATCGGGACAATGATCGTTGAATCAACATCCCACATGGCGGTCACCTCATGTGCCAAGTCTAGGTACTTGCTGACTGTGTCCTTCTATTAATTGTCCTAATTATTAATAATAATATTTTTTGTACTTGGTAATTTTATTTGTGTAGAATAGCTTTTTCCTTCCAGTTCTTTTATATTATTGCGACTGAGTGCTTGTGACACACATTATCTAATTGATGCAAATTGTTTAATCAATTGATACAAACAGTACAGTATTAATTATTAAAGTGATGCCACCTTCACTATGTCATATTAAACATAAAACAGATATGAGATAACACGTATATTTTTCACACCTGTTATTCAGAAGAGTCATTGTTGCCCTCGAATGAGGGATCGAAGTCGTCTTTTCTTTCCTCCTTTGAGGACATCAATATAAAAGCCCAGAACGACCTTTTGGGACAAAATCGACTCTAACACGGATAGGATTAGAGTAAATAAAATTATGCGAAATGTAATTTAGACGAAATATAATTATGTCAGTCAAACAGTATACAAAATAAGATTGTACAAAATGAAAATAAGATGGCTTAAAATTAGGTGAAGCAAAATTATATGAAGAAAGGATTATACAAAATTATTTTCATTCAAACAAAAATTAGATAAAGTGAGCAGTTATACCAAATAATTTTAGTTTAACTGAAATTAGGCAAACTGAAATAAGGCAAAAAGTTATTAGGCAAAACAAGGGTAAACCGTACGAAGTATTAAGTAATATGCCACTCGGTAGCAAAGTTATTTGTAAGAAATTTCATCATAGGCGGTGTCAAAAGCAGTATATGTCACGTGGTAGCAACATTATTTCCATCTAGGGAGTATACATTTGAATCCCTAGCTACGTTCTAGGTTCTACTTAAGAATCTTTCGGTTTACTCAGCATTCAATATACCGCCATCGCCGTAAATATATCATTGTGTTCCCTTGAGACACATACAGTATGATTATGAAAGAAAGGCTGTGAAAGTACTAGACATTGTTTATGTTTTAGTACTATAGAGGGCCAGAGTATAATCCACGTGTTTATCCCAGCATGGCGCATAAAGCCAGCTTTGACTATCCTTGTTTTTGGGTGTTTTTACCAGACTCAAATAATTACAGATTGGGGTATCGAAACTCTTGGTCCATGGGGTCCCAGCGCGCACAAGTCATGTAATGAAATCGCGAAGCGTTTGGTTGACGTAACTGGTGACCGAAGAGCTGGCGACTTCCTCGCACAACGTATCAGCATTGCGATACAGCGAGGAAATGCCGCCAGCATCCCCGATACAATGCCCCAAGGGCCTGTTTTAGATTTAAGTTAGTTGTAATATTATTTAAGTTATTGTTATTTAACTATTATTACCGCCTGTAAATCAATAAATACCAAATACGTAACAAATCTAACACACTAAATAAGTAACAGATCTGCTAGAATTAGTTACCTTCAGTTGTCCGCATCACCCCTTACGTCCTAGATAGCTTCTTCACATTAGCTTTTCTCGTAAGAATTATTCTAGGCATACATTTTTCAGACGAGTACCCAGTTATTATAACAAGCATTTATGTGATATTGATCCTTTTCATAATTCTATATCTAGTCTAAAATTACTAGTTAAACGTGTTGTTTTAGTGCAGCAGTTATAGTTAAAGTTAGATATCATACCTAATTGTCGACTGAGATTAGTTTGTTCCTATATATTATAATAGTTTTTTACTTTTCTTCAGTAACCAAGTTAACATTTACGTGTTGTTTAAAAAATATATAATAATGTAGTTAACACTATGTGAATTGATGAACCTCCAGCGGGGTAATCACGTAACTTTTGTACTACCGTTAGATAGATTTTAATGTCAAATTTTAATTGTCAGCTCATACATCTATACTTCAAAATTGACGGTAAAATCTATCTACCGTTAGTACATAAGGTTACGTGATTCGCCTGCAGGTCTATTGTTTTCTTTTATATAGGTACATTTCTTGTACTGTCAATTTGGATACCTCTATGTGACTGTTTGTGTTCTAAATAAATTAAAAAATAATTATTATTATTATTTAGCTCAAATACCGATAACTGCACATAATCAAACTGATCAATTCCGAAACCAATTTGAGATACGCATCCAACAATTAGTACTCATTTTTAGGGTTCCGTAGCCAAAATGGCAAAAACGGAACCCTTATAGTTTCGTCATGTCCGTCTGTCCGTCTGTCCGTCTGTCCGTCTGTCCGTCTGTCACAGCCGATTTACTCGGAAACTATAAGTACTACAGTGATGAAATTTGATGGGAATATGTGTTGTATGAACCGCTACAAAATTATGACACTAAATAGTAAAAAAAAGAATTGGGGGTGGGGCCCCCCATACATGTAACTGAGGGATGAAAATTTTTTTTTCGATGTACATACCCGTGTGGGGTATCAATGGAAAGGTCTTTTAAAATGATATAAAGTTTTCTAAAAAACATTTTTCTTAAAGTGAACGGTTTTTGAGATATCAGCTCTCAAAGTCGTAAAAAGTATGTCCCCCCCCCTCTATTTTTATAACTACGGGGTATAAAATTCTAAAAAAAATAGAGGTGATGCATGCTAATTAACTCTTTCAACGATTTTTGGTTTGATCAAAGTATCTCTTATAGTTTTTGAGATAGGTTGATTTAACTGTAATTTTGGTTAAGTTATTTTTGCTGTTTTATAGATACTAGTACGGAACCCTTCGTGCGCGAGTCCAACTCGCCCTTGGCCGGTTTTTTCCTAATAAACTACGATATCGCTGAATATGGAACAGATGAATAAATTATTACCCTTCGTATGGAAAATTGATGTGTTACCCAAATTGATCATTAACATTTGAAATTACAATTTTAGAAACAATTTGCAAGTTTAGTAGGAAAGGTGAAGATTGTATGTCGAAACGTGTTATCAATTTTGAATAGATAACAAAATTAAACTATACATAAATAAGGTACGGCTTTCTTAACTGGGATTTTTGCTGCATAGTAACTAACTAGTTTAACGAGAATGTTATGAAGTCAAAACCGGCCAAGTGCGAGTCGGACTAGCGCACTGTATCAGCGTCCTGTATTGTGTGTGTCGTCCTTAATATGTGTTGTTATTTGTTTTAGGTTCCCAGACATGTCCTTCCACAAAAATCTAAATTTTATTACGATCATTCTCCTCTCGTGTGATATGCTTGTATACGGTTATACTGGATAAATACCCCTTGCCAAATTCAACAAGGAGTAAAAGCCGTCAACAAAAAATTAGCTGCCGGCGCCATATTTCACGATGACCTAAATCTGTGAAGATTAACTTAAGTTTTAGTTTTATGAAGAGAAACCCCGAGCATAGCTATCCTCGCTGAGCGACTTGGAACTTGTGGATGAGGCTTTTTGTAAGTATCCACGTATGTGTCAAACAATTAATTAACAATTTAAGAAAGTATACATTTTTTAAATTACAAAGTAAATTGTACCCGTGGAGAGTGTAATACGAAATCTAACAGACAGAAATGCATGGCCCAAACCAAATACCTAAATAGCGTAGGTAAAGAGTCTAATATTTTCATTGTATCTAGTTGACACATTTCTTGCAGGAAAGCATATCAAACGATTCGACATGTTTTGTTTTCTTGTGTAACTACACATTGTAAATACCTATAGCTATTTTTTTCCTCGTTTTTCTTTCAATTCTTTTCTGTTTTTTACCACTTACATTTACTTAAGTAGGTTAAGTAGTATCATTGTAATAAGTACATTTTGGAGAAAATGACTGACTGTCGAGTTTCTTTCGGCGTTTCTTCTCGGCAGTGGTCTCATGAGAAACGCTAGTAGTTTTTGACTTGTAAAAGTGCCTTTGCGGCCTACTTGCAGAATAAAGTTCATTTATTTATTTAAATAAAAAGGAAACAAATCCTTTAAATTCTTTGTTAAATACTAAAACCGAAAGGGTTTTTTCCCTTGATTTATTTATTAGCCTCTAATGTAAATATAAATTGTTTATACCGTTTGCCACTTTTCGTTGTCAAACCTTTATCAGGCGAGATTAGCTAATTTACGTTATTTATGAACGTATCAGCTGGTAACTGTTATAAAAACTACTTGCTACTTGATATTGGTATAGAAGCAATTGCTGCCAAAATGAAGGAGAAGTGTAATGACACTGAAAACTTTGCAACTTTTTATATCATAATGTTATAGAACTTAAGGACTCGCCACGCTCTAGCACGCACATTTAATTTGTAGAGGTTTTCGTGATTAATAAAAGGAGGGAGGTTATAAATTAAATAAATAAATATAAGAGGGATAATGAGCTGAGGTATAAGTAGCCCTCGTGGCCCAGTGGCGCCCGCGTGCCGTGTGCGGTATGCGGGGTTAAGCAACGTCGGCCCAGGTCAGTTATTGGATGGGTGATCGCTTTGAGTGGTTATTAACTGAACGCTCCTGCGCTTTGGTAGGCACGTTAAACCGTTGACCCCGGCTGCTGTCTATGATAGCAGTCTTTAAGTCAAGTTAGAGGCCTTCGGGCGGCTCGAGAACTTCTAACAGTCAAGTTGCTCACTCATTTGACAAGCCTAATTCCGATAAGGTCTGGTTTTCCCTCGATTTGGAAGGTCAGATGGTAGTCGCTTCTGTAATAACTAGTCCCTACGCCAACTTTTGGAATTAGGTAGCGGACCCCGAGGATCCTTTAGGATGACATTAATTTTGTTATAATTGTAAACTCAAAATTATTACTCTTTCTTGAACTATGGATTAATATATTGATATGAAAAATGTATTATTATAGTCAGACTTTCTTAAATTGTAAATTAATATTTTGACATGTAAAAGTGCCCTTGTGGCCCATTTGCAGAATAAATGTTTGATTTTTTTTATTGATGCAACTATACCGGGATAACGGGATGATGAAGACGATGATGATTTTATTTAATATGACAAATAGTACTTGAAAGCAGCCTTTAAAATAATATTGCTTAACTGTTATGTTGTATTAATTTTGTATTAAGCAGTACCGCTTCTAACGTAAACTACAAAAGAAATAAAGGAAAAATTGAGTAAATTTAGGCATCGAGCAGAATTTGAACCTGCGACCTCCCGGCACTCGCGGCCAGTCGCTCTAGCCAACTGAGCTATAGGTTGCACCTAAATCCTGCTAGGTGCCTACATTTTTCAATTTTTCTTTTATTTCAAAATTTTTTATGTTGTAGTAGGGTTTTTTTTGTTGATGGACTTTTGCTGCTTATGCACTTTGCCAATGAAATAGGGTTTTATAACAACTGCGCAGGTGTGTATTGTTTAAATATTTTTATAATACAGTCCACGTGCCGCCCCTCGGTCAGTTTTGTCCCTTTGTTATCTTTTCCAAGTGTTTTCATCATCTGAAATAGTACGAATAGAATAGAATAGCTTGCTGGACTCTTCTCAGCTAGGCTAGGTTTAGTGAACCAGCGACAAAACTCCCAGTAGCTCGTACCACTCACACCTCAGATTCGGTTGAAACCGCTCAACCAATCTCACTGGAGCGCAAACTCTTAAAGCATTCAAGTGTTCCAAACCACACGCGTGGTCGTGCCGGAGGACTACTCTCCAACCGCGCACTCCTATCGCTATATTGGGCCCAGCCTATAAAGCCACAATCAAGGTAAAAAAAAAATGAGCTCAATATAAGGGACTATTATATCAACCCCCTTGCCGTACTGCTATATACCGCAAGAATATGTACAATATGGGTATCGTTGTTTATAACAGTCTTCCCGAAGAAATTAGACAATTGGAGGGCAATATTTTTGGTAAATATATCACTACATGGCTGGCTATCTGACAAATGTTTCTATAGTTAAGGAATTCTTAGATGTTAAATTGCATGGTTCATTTATCAATTTATTTTTTTCAATCACCTGGCTTCTGTACATTCAATAATAATAATTAACTTAATGACATAACTACAATTTATGATAATGTAAATCTCTCTCAATAAAATTGTTTGTTTGCTAGAACACTTAAGAGCGCTTTAATAAAATGTAGTGGGTCCACTAGCGCCACTCGTAAATAATTGTAATTATTTAAATTTAACGATATATAACTAAAAAAAGGGGCCGCTACGTACTGTATTTTACATTTAAGTACTTTTTGAATTCATCAAACTAGTTTTTACGTTGCTGGATTCGTCAATCTATGAGCTCAAAATTAAAACGGCCGTTTTAACTTTGAGCTTTTTTAGTTATATATCGTTAAATTTAAATAATTACAATTATTTACGAGTGGCGCTAGTGGACCCACTACATTTTATTAAAGCGCTCTTAAGATTATGTGGTACAGGCTGTTAGTGTACAGCGGTATAGTATTCAGTCGTTGATCGACATGCAAAATTAAGAGAGAGATTTACATTATCATAAATTGCAGTTATGTCATTATGTTAATTATGATTATTGAACTATACCTAATAATAGTATATAGCGATGATTATATAACTTTCTGTCACGGAAGGTCTTGGAAGAGGCCTATGTCTGAGGACAAGCTGAAGTCGGAAATAGAAAATAGTAATATATATATGTGTATAGAGAAAAATCAAGGTATATTTTTAAATAGTAGATAGAGCATTAAATAATTAAATAAATATTAGAGAGGACAATCTTACACAAATCGAACTAGCTCCACAGTAAGCTCAAGAAGGCTTGTGTTATGGGTACTAGACGACGATATATTTAATAGATATAAATACTTAAATACATAGAAAACATCCAAGACTCAGAAACAAATATTCATGCTCATCGCACAAATATTTGCCCTGACCGGGATTCGAACCCAGGACCGTCAGCTTCACAGGCAGGTGCACTACCCACTAGGCTAAAAAAAAAACTTCAGTAATTAAGGCTATTTTTAAAAGTACACTAACGTGAGACATATTTATACTTAATAAGAGAACAACGGTTGGAACTCACTTGGAAAGTCACTATTTGCGACATGTTCCAAATAGCTCCAATTGTAGTCCGAAACATGTCGAATAGTGATTTTCCAAGTAAGTTCCAACCGTTGTTTTCTTATTAAGGCTATTTTTATTTTATTTTTATTATATAATTTTCTGTATTTACTCTTATACTGCCTTCTGAGTGTAATATGTTTCCAATGTGATGTGGGCAACGTACTTTCCTTTTTAATCAATCACACCCATGAATATGGGTCATGGGTAAGACATTTTTGCACGTTCTCATTCTATCTTGCGGTATTTATGGCATTCAGCTTTTTACTGTGAAAAAAGATCTAAGTTAAAAAGTGGGACGTATTATGAATAAAGAACTCCATAATTTAGGATAAAGTAAAAATTTAGGCACCGAGCAGGATTCGAACCTGCAACCTCCCGGCACTCGCGGCCAGTCGCTCTAGCCAACTGAGCTATAGGTGCAATCGCCACCCAGTCCCACATCCATCAACCGTTCCTTCGTATTAAGCAGTACCACTGCTAACGTAAACTATTTTATACAAACGCCTTAAGGGAGGCGTACAGCGATATCTACCAGAAGACTCATGCTTCATTAACGGCACTAACGAACTCCATAACTCCATAATGTTGCTTACAATCTATTTTATATGAACAGATAATTGGACCTAGTTAACCTAATGGAAACTGTATTACAACTGTAGTTACCAAACTGGATATAATTATGTGTTTTTATATAACACAATTTAGGCTACCATTTCTAAAAAGGTTCAGGTGACCATTCCTGCCTTAAATGAATTTATATGTTAGCTAATATATATATACAGATGAACGCAAGCGATTCCCATTCTGTGGAAGTTCGCACAAGAAAAGAAAAATGGAATTCTTCCATATGCTGTCGTAGAACAAAACGAAATTTTTTGTCCGGTTTGTCCTACGGTGTGAACAAAATCGTAGAACAAAACGGACTACTTCTTTATTGGGAAAGTACGGCAGTGGCACCGAAATTATATTTAATATGCTGTAACTATTGAAATACACGTGTGACTATAATTATACAGGATGAAACCACTCCCCAAGCCTTTGTAACGTACCTCCCCTAAATACAACGGGGGCGTCAATAACCCGAAAATTTAAACCACGTATTTTTGACGACAGTGCGAGTAAATAATACTCTTTATTGCACACCTCAATTAAAGGATATAGTACAGTACAAAAACACAATGAGTAGAGGCAAACAACAGGCGGTCTTATCGCTAAAGAGCGATTTCTTCCAGACAACCTTAGGGTAGCGGAAATGAAATCTAATCATAACGATTCATAGCAGGTGGTGCAGAGTTTATAAATATGAAACCTACTAATAAGTACAACAATAACATTTAATTAAACATACATAAGTATAGTATAAAAATATACGCACATAAACATATACAAATATATAGTCAGCCATATAGTCTAAAGAAGTGAGAGAGATAACTAGCGATCTTTAAGCTGTTTTTTGAAGACAGCAAGAGATTCAGCACACCTCAAATCAGGAGATAAAGAATTCCAATGCCGCATAGCTCGGAAAGTGAAAGAAGAATTATAAAATGTTGATGAGGATGATAGAACAGTAAGAAGCAAGATTCGGGAGGATCTGACGGAGTGAAGATAAGTAAAACGCTGCTAATGCTATATCAACATGGGTCCAATTACGTGTCTTAATTAAATTACTATATAAGTACAAATTAAATGATTTTAATCGACCGCTTCTTTGTGAACAAACCTTTACCTCAGAGAGTGAGCGAGTTTAGTTTATCTCAAGTTGAGAAACAAAGAGCGAGCAACGAGCATTGTCATTTTAGTGACATCAATTTCAAACTATCAGCCAGTTATCAGTAATGGTAAATAGTTTGCTCTCTTGCGATTGAGAACGGAACAAAACTTTCGGAGTGAAACCTTTTTGTGGAATAGATACCAAATTCAATTAAGTGAAACTGGCTGACAACCATGCAGTTAGTGCGTCTGCATGTAAAAGTGGTAGGTGGCTACATCACGCCTTTAGAGTGTGTTAGTATTGAAATTTTTTAACTTGTGATTTGTTTTAAATAATTAATATCTCTTAAATTATGGGTTTTTGGAATATATGTTGTATACATTTATATATTCTAATTAGGCTCTAAAATCGTTGATTATCGGGTTATTAAATATTATCTGAGTGAATCAACTATTCTTTGTTGCTCGTTAACATGGTTACGTCTCCTGAGTCCCTCTTTAAAACTATGATTTTATAGGGTTTAAATCTAACAAACATGAGTTTTAGCGTTGAGCTTATATGCATTTAGACATGGATCATCTCTTGAGCATGCTTGAAGTCCATATTATAAACATTTTTCTCAGAAACTCGGATACTGATGTCTCCTCGCTGACGGGACAAAATAACAACAAGAAAAAGTTGATTGACGCATCTTTCGGGTTATTAACACCGACGGTGTATATTACCTACTCTACCCTTAACTAACCTAACCCTAGTAATGCTATTACATATCTTGAAATACACTACATAACCAGCTGATCGTCTAGGTGATCGTACAGTTTACGCTAATTATTTGTAGATATATCGGAAGACTGACCCTGTTATTGCAATTTCTGTTCAAGACTTATAGCGATAAGGCACATAATTCTAAATTGATAGGGTAATCTTATATTACGTGTGTAAGATAAGTTAGAGATTAGGAGCGTGCCAGATATATGGACGATTATGTATGTATGCGCTAGTATATAAGGAAGCAGTATTATCAATAAAGACATATTCACAGTTGTACTGATTACTCCTGAGTCTCACTGAGTGTGGGCTTCCATAAAGCCTCTGGGGTGTTCTAAAGAAAAAAAACTATTAATAACATTTTTTTTATTTTTTTTTATACATCGCCGGTGACAAACATACTTACGGTCCACCTGATGGTAAGCAGCCACCGCAGCTTATAGACGCCCGCAACTCCAAAGGAGTCGCGTACGCATTGCCGACCCTTTATAAAATTACAAGTCAGTCATATCGTAAATTACATTAATACTCTTAAGTATTATATTCATGCTTTGACGACCGCTTTAGCCTAGTTGGTAGTGACGCTGCCTGCGAAGCTGGAGGTCCCGGGTTGAAATCCCGGTCAGGGCATTTATTTGTGTGATGAGCACGAATATTTGTTCCTGAGTCTTGGATGTTTCTATGTATTTATCTACATAAGTATGTATATCGTCGCCTAGTACCCATAGTGCAGTCGCCATCAGATATATCGGAGCGAACAAGGTGTTCACAAATATCTGAACAAGACTCTATTGTCAAGGTGTTAAAGTGCATGTTCAGATATTTTTGAGCACCCTGAAGAGTACAGATATATTTGATGGCGACTGTACAAGCTTTGCTTAGTTTGGGACTAGGTTGATTTGTGTAAGATTGTCCACAAATATTTTTTTTTATGTGTATACATTTATATTGTATTTATGTTAACATCATTTAAAAATTGTTATTGAATAATGAATGCCTTTATTTCATAGAATTGCGACTATAACAGCCACTTTTTAAGTCTGTTTTTGAATATTTGTGAGGAAAGTAGGTGAGGTAGGTAGTCCACACTCCTTCAACGAACTTCCCCTAAAATACTTCATCATCATCATCATCATTATTTCAGCCGAAAGACGTCCACTGCTGAACATAGGCCTCCCCCGAGGTTCGCCATTTAGACCGGTCCTGTGCCTGAGCAATGGAAAGAGCTATGCTCGGGGTTTCTCTGCGTGATAGAATTAGGAATGAAGCTATCCGTAGCAGAACTGGGGTCACCGACATAGCCTTCAAAATTGCGAGACTTAAGTGGCAGTGGGCAGGGCACATTGCTCGCAGGACTAAAATACTTATAGAAATAAAAACAAGTGATAATCCATAACTAGATATACTAATGAATATATATGAATGGGCAGGACGTCCCATTACACCTGGACGTCTGAAGTTTAGTTTAGTTTAGTCTAGTTTATTTATCTCCATATACAATTACATTATAAAACATGTTCGCTTATCTTGCTAATCGTATATCGATCGTTATAACAATGAAATAATTAATAATTATAATACGAGGGTAGGTATATACTTAAATATATACCTACATCACTACATAGTATAAAACAAAGTCACTTTTTCTGTCCCTATATCCCTATGTATGCTTAAATCTTTAAAACTATGCAACGGATTTTGATGCGGTTTATTTTAATAAATAGAGTGATTGAAGAGGAAGGTTTATATGTATAATATTTCTGTAGTGTACTTAGTATCAGCATTGCACCCGTGCGAAGCTGGGGCGGGTCGCTAGTTAAACAATAATCAGGGAATAATACAATTAAAAATGTCATATAAAGTAAGAAGATGTAACGAGGGAGACTGGATTAAGTGTGGAATAAAGATAATCCTAAAACACCACCTTTTCACATCGACCCACGACCATATGCAGCAGCGGCACTTACTACTGTAGGTAGTATAAATAGAAACACAGACCAATTGCGCCTTTGCGAAGAACTATAAACAAAATCTATATAAAGAACAAAGGAATCAAACACTTTCGACATAACTCAGGGTAGCATTCATGACTGAGAAGCAATTCCATTTATTCAGGAGTATTATCACCACCTCGTATCTGACTCAATTTTCAATTTGCAAAATCCATCGTTTGCTGCAGAAATAGAGTTCAAATTTTCAATAGGCGTAAAAGTTTGATGAGAGGTTAGAGTTGTTGAACGTTATTTTATTCAATTGGTTCAAAGAGCCATTCAAGGAGTATTCAGGTCTTGGTGGAAAAAGGGCGTATATGACCACCATGTCCTATTTACGTAAGTCTCTTCGTCAGCAAAACTACGGGTGATTGTAATTGGCCTGGTACGAGGCATGAAAAGACGTTCTTGTATTACATGAAACAAAAACATCGCGAATGGATTTTCAAGCAGGGCAGTCAGAGAAAGTGACACAAAATGTAGCACTGTATTATTAACCAGCTCCTTGTCGCTAGATTCTAGAATATCTTCAAAAACAATTCTCTAGAAATCACTTCTTGGACTAAGACATGGAGGCGGCTAAGAAATTGATGGAGGAGGATGGAGGAAATGGTATGAAATCGGTTGTGTATTCATCGTGTCGAAAGATGACGTGCAGGAAATCAAAATTATTTTTAATAAATAAATAAATAAATATTAGAGGACAATCTTACACAAATCGAACTAGCCCCACAGTAAGCTCAAAAAGGCTTGTGTTATGGGTACTAGACGACGACATATTTAATAGATATAAATACTTAAATACATAGAAAACATCCAAGACTCAGAAACAAATATTCATGCTCATCACACAAATATTTGCCCTGACCGGGATTCGAACCCAGGACCGTCAGCTTCACAGGCAGGTGCACTACCCACTAGGCTAAACCGGTCGTCAAAATATTGACGTCAAATGTGATAAAACTCCTAGAAAAATATCAAATGACGTCGTAATAAGTAGGTATTTAAGAATATTTTTTTATTATTTTAATGTTAAGCCAGATTTGTTCGTCAATATATAAAACCCTCTACTGACGTCTAAGTCTTCTGTTATCCCTACAAAATGACAGCAATTACTGTTTTCTATTCCCTACAAGTCTCAGTTTGTTCGTTAAGTAAACCTTGTTTTATGGCCGCTAGTTTGCTCCTCGATATTCTTTGTTATAAACTAGTAAGAGGCAATAAAAATTTAACGATACGGTCCGCTGCGGTAGTTTGATTTTGTTCTAGAATCATCTTGCAAACATTCCTTTCAATTGCTTTTTGTTGTCACTAATGTTTAGTTTTCTTTGAGAATCTTTGGCCCTGGCAATGTGCTAAGTTTCACAAGTACTTAATACTTATGTGTCTTCATTTTGTTTAAAATGTCATTGTGGATAAATGGATAATATATTAGTTGCCGTGAGAACCGATGCCTGAACTTTTGACGTGAAAGTGACATGCTTTAGGACCAAAAGGTAATTTGCCTTTTTTTTGAACCTTGACTGTGGCTGGGCCCAATAAAGCGATAGGAGTGCGCGGTTGGAGAGTAGCCTAGGGAAAACCTCCGGCACAACCACGCGTGTGGTTTGGATCACTGGAATACTCTAAGAGTTTGCGCTCCAGTGAGATTGGTTGAGCGGTTTCAACCGAATCTGAGGTGTGAGTGGAATCGAGCTACTGGGAGTTTTGTCGCTAGTTCACTAAACCTAGCCTAGCTGAGAAGAGTCCAGCAAGAAACTCAGCTAGGTCCGACCTGGGTCGGACTTACTCTACCCGGTGTGCGGCGGTACCGGGACGAATAGGGACTATATGTGTCAGTGTTGTCGCGATCGCGCGGTGGACGTCCCCGCCTTGCAAAATCCATATCCCAGTTGGCTGTACATATAAAAGCTATCTAGTTCTTCACAGAAATACCCCTGTTTATTTATTTATTTATTTATTTTTATTTGGGGCATCAACAGCAATACAATACAAAAATACCATACTTAAAGAACTAAAACAATAGCCAATGACAGATGTCCACCGAAATACTATTGACAAAAGCAACTTAGTGGTAACAAAAAAAAAATGAAACATTAAGTATATGCCCAAAAAGTGTGTGAGTGGGGATGCGTGGGTGATAATGTACATATTGTTGTTTAACATTCCTTTTTTTTATTTTTTGCTAAAAGTTTAATTTACGACTAGTTTTTGTTGTGGGTATGGTGGGAACGTACCTATACTAGGTGACTGGTTGAGAGGGGGTCCTCAAGTAGTATATGCTTGGTCACTGAGGGGGTTCCTAGGTCTTCGTCATGTAGTTAGTATCCTCACGGGAAATCTTACGATTTTTAAAGCTATATTCAAATTATGGGAAGCGTTCAAGTGCTCACCCTTGCCGATGTCATAAAACAGAAAAGTCGTTTTTTTTTACTCTTTGTCTGCAAAATATGATTTTAAAAGTATATATAAATAGCGACCCGCCCCGGCTTCGCACGGGTGCACTATTTAATAGATGTTATTATACATATAAACCTTCTTCTTCAATCACTCTATCTATTAAAAAAACCGCATCAAAATCCGTTGCGTAGTTTTAAAGATTTTTAAGCATACATAGGGCTATAGGGATATAGGGACAGAGAAAGCGAATTTGTTTTATACTATGTAGTGATAAGCCTTATAGATGACACCTATTAATGACCTCTGTCATATTGACATAAGCTTAAAACTGCCATGTTCACGTGATTTTACTTTAAATGCAGGTACAGTACAATTACGCTTTAAGTTTTAAACTGACTTAGGCTGGGTTGCACAAAACTGTCTGTAATCGTAAGCGGTGTTCGTTATAATCTGATTGTATGGAAAGTTTGACAAGTTTCTATGGGATGACAGCTGCCGGCGCCATATTTGATGACCGGCCTGTGATCGTATGTTGGTGCAACCGACCCTTATACTCATATTTTATTGGATATTCTACTTTAAGGGTCCGTATCATTTAAAAAACGCTAATCTATTTACATGATTTTCTGATTAAAATGACACATATCTTGACATTTTATCAGTGTTACTATCTAGAAAAGGATTATTGCGACCTAATGTCATAAATTTTAAATGTATTTTTTGGATTTTTCTTTAAGAAATATCGTTTCAAACATCACTCCAAATCGACCATTTTCAAGCTAAAAACTGTGTTTTTCCGCTTAAATTCTAATACAAACTATAAAATCAAAAAATGGCCATGTTACTATCTAAAACTTTAATGAAAATATCGTATACTTTAATCACTTTAATGGTATTATCAATACTTTTCGTCATAATTTGAAATCAAAATATTTTAAAACTTATAAGGCCTCTTAACGCTAATGTGACGACCGCTTTAGCCTAGTTGGTAGTGACCCTGCCTTCGAAGCTGGAGGTCCCGGGTTCGAATCCCGGTCAGGGCATTTATTTGTGTGATGAACACGAATATTTGTTCCTGAGTCTTGGATGTTTTCTATGTATTTAAGTATATATTTATATATATACAAGTATGTATATCGTCGTCTAGTACCCATAGTACAAGCTTTGCTTAGTTTGGGACCAGGTTGATTTGTGTAAGATTGTCCACAAAAAATAATTTATTAATAATAATTTATGTAATAGCATTTATATTACAAACATGCTATTTTTAGATAGCTGTAAGTAACCAAAGGAAAAAGAACATTATATCAGTAGTTTTCCCGTGCGAAACTCATCAGAAATGCGGTTATTTTCATCACAAATTTAAGAGCTAGTCGGTGTAGCTCCCCCATCTATCTATAGCCGCCTCCATCACCACCTCCTATGTCCGGATTGCTAATTTTTCATCTATTTCTGTTTTATGCCAAATCCAGAAAGTGTATACACACGGTAGGACCCAAGGTATATAATAAAATCCCGCTAGAAATAAGACAAGCTACTAGCTATGGATCTTTCAGTAAAAAACTTAAAATGAAACTGGCATCCAACGCCTACTACACACTCGATGCCTTATTCGAGAGCTAACACCTGCGCTAAGTAGGTTTTAAATTTCAAAATGGAATCGGTTCGCTTGCCCAGCCTTGCACTATAACCTGTATGATAATGTACCTAATGTAATCACATATATTTATTGACGTGTAAAATGTAAAATTTTATAAATAAATGATTGAATTGAATTGAATTGAATATTCTAGTTTTTCCTTTCCTCGCTTTTACTCAAAGATAAACTATTAGGATCATTGTCAGATTTAGGTTCACATCTTTTCGGTGGACGTATCAAAAGTTAAGGGCTAAAATGATTAATTTTGGATTGGTCTAGTAACCCGCATAAACAGTGTTTCCATTTTTTTTATACAACGCCGGTGGCAAACAAGCGTACGGTCCACCTGATGGTAAGCGGCCACCGCAGCCTGTAGACGCCCGCAACTCCAAAGGAGTCACGTACGCGTTGCCGACCCTTTATGAAATTTGAGAAGTGACTTTAGGTCCCTCGCTCTCAACACAGTGCATTCTCGGGAGCTCTGGCAACCGTGCTCGCCTCCAGGAACACAACACTACATACTTGTATAGTAGATAATGTTATTATGGCCGTGGTCTTCTGCAAGGTGGAGGTACTTCCCCAGTTGGGCTGCTCCAAATTCGAGCAAAATGACATTTTGCTGTGCCCTACCTCTCTTAAAAACTAACCATAACTATAAATCCCTGTAATAAAAACATAACTTACATGTACATAAGCCGTTAACTAATGACCACCGGGTGGACAACTTTTGTTTTTACAACTTACAATGACCCTAATTTTTTTTTTGTTTACATTAAAAAGAAAAATCTTATATTAGGTTTGACAGATAAGTGTCGTTAAACCCTATCGGGTTTGTATCGACACAACATTCGCGGACAATAAGGTAGTGAGTTTATATGAAAATGAGCTAAAAGCTATGTATGACACATTGAACAAAGACACCAACATGGTAATTACATTGTGAGGTAATTTTAAATAGATAATCCCAATTCGGGTACCTAATAGTAGTTTATGCAATCGTTATATAATGTATGCTTTTTTAGTCGAGAACTGCGCTTAGACCACGAAGCTTGCCGAGTGGTCTAATTAAGGTTCGAGACTTAAAAAGCTAATTATATGACTATTGCATACACTACTTTTTCTACGAGTCAACGGAAATTAATTAAACAAACAAAAACTATCAAACAAACTAGTCCTGCGGCAATGAACATTAGGCACATGGGTCGGGCGCTCGTTGGTCTTTTGTTCTATGTCCGCGGCGTCACGTGATTTGTCAATTTCATAAGAGTACTGTAATGGTGACACGTGATTGGCCAATTTCATAAGAGTACAGTAAAAGGCGACACGTGATTGGTCTATTTCATAAGAGTTCAGTTGAAGGGAACCAATAGAGAAATGTATGTGATTTTAGTTTTGTCTACTATATCGTAATTCAAACATTGAAGGCGACGAGTAGAAAAATATACTTACATCTCCATCCAAACACCAACGAACCTGAAACAAAAGAATATCATTTTCAACACAAATTCAACGTCAACCAACATCGTTAATGGAAAATTGTCGGTTCGATATCACCTAATGGTATGTCAATGCGGGCACGTTTAGAACGATCTACTCGACATAAATTCCGAGTCGGCACTCCAATAATATAATGCCGGGAGCCCACGTTTTACGAACCAAGCGATGATTTATTTTCAGTACGAAAAATCATTTACACGGCTTTTGGAGAGGTTGTGGAAACTGAAAAATCGTCAAATGGGTTTGTCATGTGGTAAATTAGATGTGTCCTCGGTAGGCTGTTTTGTGTTTCTAGTCTCACTTCTGGCATACTTAAGACCCAGTTACACGGTGCAAGAACTTGCGTGCAATTTTCATTATATCGCGGATTTTGATCGTCCTTGCCTTACCTCGATAGTCCGCAACCGGCAATGTAATTGAAATTGCTTGCAAGTTCTTGCATCATCTAAACAGGCCTTTAAAATAAAAATTATGCATACAATCTTACGACCACTTTAGCCTAGTTGGTAGGGACACTGCCTGCGAAGCTGGAGGTCCCGGGTTCGAATCCCGGTCAGGGCATTTATTTGTGTGATGAACACGAATATTTGTTCCTGGGTCTTGGATGTTTTCTATGTATTCAAGTATCTATTTATCTATATAAGTATGTATATCGTCGCCTAGTACCCATAGTACAAGCTTTGCTTAGTTTGGGACTAGGTTGTGTTGTGTGTGTGTGTACACAAAATTATTAAAATTATTATTATTATTGTGTTAGTCATGTGGTAAATTAGATGTGTCCTCTTTTTGTTTCTAGTCTCACTTCTGGAATACTTAAAATAAAAATTATACATACAAGGCCCTACTAGGAACTTCGAAATTCGATCTTCGTATCGTGCCGTCCCTTTCGCTCATATGGTATATAACACGAGAGTGAAAGAGACGGCACGATATCGTTGCTTTTCTAGAATAACGCACTATTCCGAAATACTACGTTTTGCAACTAACTAAAGGGCTAAACGCGAAACACGCAGAAGTTTATCGTGAATAAAACTCCCATCGGGTTACGTCAAAAAATAGGCAGATGACAGCATTGTGCCGTTATGCCATTGGTCGGATGGCGACGCCAATTTTTGGGCAAGACCGTCCGCGGGCCAATTAAGCCGTAATTTTTGACGCCGAAACCAAGACACTTTGCTGACTACTGGCACATAGCGAAATAAATACGCACACACGCATTTATTATTTGTGCAAAAGTGTAGTATTGTGAAATAGTTCATCAGAGTACAATCAAATATTTGTGTAATAGTGTTACATTTATGGTGGGGACATTATTCAAGAGAAAGTATGTGCAAGTATTTTGACATAACAACAAATGCACCTGTGTTCACGAAAAGCGTAGATACGAACAAGGTCTTGTTAGCAAAATAAGCCTATGTACTTGATAAGAGTAAATTAATTATTGTTGTAGTAAACTAATTCGGACAGTGTTATTTAAAAAATGACATTAAGTTATCTGTTGTAATATGAATTAAGTAATAATTTTATTGAAAAAATGTTAATAGTGAGCTGTGTCAATAGTTTTAATAAGGTTCCTGTAACACTACACTGCAAGTTCTATAACTTATTGTGTTATTTAACTTGCAGTGTAGCGTTACAGGAAGCTTATTGAAACTATTGAAACAGTAGCTTGTAAAACTGGCCCCTCTCTTCTCCTTCTTACTCTTATTCTTGTTCTATGCGCCAGGCAAACACCGTCTGAGCAAATGCGCAATTTCATGGATCGATGACCCCACTGACCCGCATGCGAGGTGACTTAAACGGCATGCAAAAGCACCCGGATGCGGGGAGCCGATTTCGTTGCTTTAACTCGGTCGATTAGATACTGCATGCAGGTGCTCCTCGCATGCTGTATAACAAGTAAAGAGGCATTTTCATTGGTTGATAGGGCCCGACTCCCCGCGCATGCGGGCGCTATGGCATGTGTTTTGGAAATCTTTCGTACCCCAGCTCGCTAACGACCAGCCTGATTTCACCGGCCGTTATACCGCAAGCGGTAAAACGACTGTGCTATCGACTACTGACTTTCATTAGTCGTTGTACATATCATTAGTTGTATGCGGGGTGCACACTGCACGCGCAAGCGGCATTGATGACCAGCACTTGAGCCTAGTTGGTGGACGCTGCCTACGAAGCAGCTTACTTGGCGGTGATCTTGCCTACGAAGGTAGATGAGGTCGAATATTTGTTCCTAAGTCTTGGTTTTTTCCATGGAGTTAAGTATCTTTTTATCTACGTAATTATCTACATCGTCAAGCTTTGCTTAGTTTGAGACTAGGTCGAGCTTTGTAAATTTGTCCACAGATATTTATTTATATAATTTATTCATTATGTTATGGGTTATGGACACGTGTTTCAATATCTTCAGATAAATCCAAATATTGCTAAAAAACCGATACTAAAACATGTACTACAAACGCCTTAGCTCCCAGCAACGAAACCGACCATGACGAAAAAGTTGTCATTAAACCATTACCCGTTGTTGAAGAATTATTCCGTTTTAAAGGAAATTTCATTACTTTAAAGCGGACTTACAAATAACCAGTCACTGTAGCAGAGCAAATTAATTTCCAAAATTTAGATTTGTCTATGTGATGCTAGAAGCTTGTCGACATACGCATTGTGAGTCAGAGTATGCTATCGCATACTTTTAGCTGCTAAGTTATGCCATCACAAGCTTTCATTTAGCTGCTAAATGATGTCATCACTTAGTTTCAGCTGCTATAGGATACCATCTCATGTTTTCAGCTGCTAGTCGCATGCTTTCATTCAGCTGCTATAAAGTGTCATCAGGTCATCACTTAATTTGAGCTGCTATAGGATACCATCGCAGGTTTTCAACCGCTAAAGTATGTCATCTCAAGCTTTCATTTAGCTGCTAAAGGTTGTCATGAACAACAAGAACATACGTACCCAGCCAGGAAGCAAGTCTGGCCCGGACGAGCCGGATATACCAGGGGGCACAAATTACTGAGGAGCGACACGCTCTGTGAGGGGTAAGGAAGACCGACCAGCCGCAGCCAGTCGGCCATAATCGACCGGCTGTGCAGCCTTTAGCCAGTATTGGAAACGTGGGGTGGTAGGAAAATTCGTCGGTGGATGAGCATTGTATTTTCAGAGTAGTTAAGTCTTCTCGGGGATCACTGTGTGCTCCTACGATTCCCAGTAATCGTCGTCGTACACTATAAAAACGTTTCTTTCCTTATCCGCTGGTTTCCTTGTTAAAGTGCACCATTAAGTGATAGAAGACCTTCCTAATTAAAGAGGTTTTTGTAAGATATATCCTTGTATCTAAGTCATCAGGCACACTTTGACTATAAGCCGTGGTGCAATAGCTTCTCAACATACGATGACTTTTCACGGTGTAGACATGCGAAACGTACAATACTTTTTCTATGATAAGAATATTTTAACATGGCTATATTATAATGATATATTATAAACAATTAAACACTTTAATTGAGCTGCTATAAGGTGTCATCAGGTCATCACTTAGTTTCAGCTGCTACAGGATACCATCGCATGTTTTCTACCGCTAAAGTATGTCGTCTCTTGCGTTCATTCAGTTATGACATTACATTATTTCAACTGTTATTGTATACTATTCCATGTCTTCAGGTGTCAAAGAATGTTTTCCCATGTTTACAGATGTTAAAATATATATCATCGCATACTTTCTGCTACTAAAGGATGTCATCGCATGCTTTCATTCAGCTTGAAAGTAAATTGCATATAAATTTGATATAAATTGCATTATTGTGATATTATAACAGTAAAAATATTTGTATTAATGTTTCTATAAGAAAATAATTTATTGAAAATACCAAAAAGATATCGAACTAATCAACAATACCTCAATATTAGCGATATAATTGTATTATTTTTTATGACACATGTCCTGTTATGCCATTATTATGCAAAGTTTTAAAAATTATTATGGTATATAAAACTTAATACTCCGTTATTGCTGATACATGATATACAAAAATATGTCTTAAAGACGAATAAGCCGTTATTCATCATAATAATAAACCATAATGTTTCAGTATTACGTATTGTGACATTATTGCACATAAAAACCTTTGAACATCCTCTAAATATGAAGTCACAACTCTAAGTATGTTATTAATTTTGGGGTTTTTAATATTATATTTTTATGTTATCTTAGTTTTCTTTGGTTTATCATATACTCTAATAAACTATGAAGGTATTACAAAAAGAGGATTTCGTTTATGTTACTTTAAATAAAAAATATTATAAAATCATTTCTGTTCCACTTTCAAACTTCTCTCCTGAAAAAACACATTTTTTAAGATACAGCGTTGTTTTTGAAAAGCAACGATATGAAGTTCACATTTCGAAGTTCGGAGTAGGCCCTCTGGATCGTGATACCAGTGACGTCATTGTCGGCAACACACACACACACACACTTACATACGTCCACATACCCTAGGCTGGATGCTGTAGGTCGCTTCACCCACACTACAAACCGATGTACCGGATTGCCATAACTGTAGCATATTTTATCATGAGATAGAGATGCAATCATTCTTCTAGTGTTTTCTCGTTTGTGCCTTAAATTGCTCAAGGGCCGCTGTGACGTTTTATCTCAAAATTTGGCGTAGAAACTAGCATAAAAGCGACTACCATCTGACTAACTACGACGCTCTTAACGATGTTTATTGTTATGTCACTGAATATCCTCTGTTACAGTAGTTTATGCAACTGATACATAATGAGAGGTCTTAAAACATGAGTGTGGTTTTATGAAAAGAGCGTCAGCGAGTTTCATAATAGGATCACACGAGTGTTTTAATGCCTAATTATGTACAGTTGCATACACTACTTTATCTACATCCGTTATTAAATGCTTAGAACAAAATTGCGTCACAAAGCGTCTTGCTGCGCGAGGACCGCGCACAATGTTATGTGATCTGAGGTAGATCCGTCTGTTAGCAACACTAGCAAATTACAAAAAGATGAGAATCAGAAAAGTGGTAATGGAGAATCTTAGAAAACAATACCGTCACAAAGCGTCTAGTAGCAAGACGCTTTGTGACGCGTTTAATCTTTCTAACCTTTTTATTGGAAAATCCATTACATTCAATCGATGACATTACTGATTGAATTCATTACATTGTATTGTATTTTATTTGTATGGCATCTGAATTGTTTAGTTATTTGAATTATGTGGGTAGTCTTAGAATTAATGACGATCCAGAGATGGTGAATGGTGGTCTTCATTTTAACCTGACATCTTAATCTTGAATCTTTATTTTGTAACGTGTTGACATATTATATACTTACTTGTAAATTATTGATAATTTTAATGCAATTTGAAAATGTTATATAACTGAAGATCACAATTTCAGTTCCTTAAAAATTGACTATGTTTAATTTTAAGTGACATTTGTATATTTTGAGATAAATAAATCATATCATATCATATCAATCGGAGTATTTTTTTCAAAAGTCAAAAAAAAAGCCAAAAACATTTATTTGTAAACATAGGTACATAGGTCTTAGAATTATTAATATTACTGTCTCTCTATGTTTTGCCATTAGGCATACAAATATTTTGAGTCAAGATAGAGCATGCTTAAACAGTTACAATTCTTCATCTGTCAAGTATTCCCTTAGTGAATAGTAAGCTTTTTTAACTAGAAATGCAATTTTTAAAATTGTTATTTGGAAATCAAATCAATATACGGAATATATCACCAACTGGAGTTCCTGATATTTGTGAAGATCCTTGGCCTATAACACCACCTAATCCATCATAGCTACAGGTATATTAACAAAACCTTATCCACCAGCCAAATAAAATTCAGTCTTATGTCATTGCCACGAAGACTTTAAAGGAAAACTATTCTCAATTCATTCGTATCCAATCCCCGAATGTAACGTATTTCTTGCTTCAAAATACAACCCCAGGACATTCAATACTGTCCACCATGTCAGAAATGTTGCTGAATTTATTTTATTTTTCTTTTTTCTGAGATTCTACTATCGCATTCTCGGCGATTGCATGGATTGTATTAGAATTTGCAAAGCGCTGGTATTACATGATATCGCGAGCGGCATTTTCTTATCCAATGTTGTGTTTGAAGCTTCCAAGTATTTGCATTGGACAGTGACCCTTATAATAACTAAGTAAGGTTTATTTTTCCTTCATAAGTACGTGTGCTGTCGTCTGCCGATAAGAACCTTAAAGTATAGTATTTGTTACACATAATCTTGTATAAGAAGAAGACGTATTATCTAATATGATGATAAGGTTCATTATAGTCATCATGATATCAACCGAAAGACACTGGAAAAGCTAAAAGTATATAAGTAAAACTATACGAACAGAAAGTACGAAGCAACGTCAGAAATTAATGAGCATAACATATTATTTATCTCTTCAATCTTATTTTATACCACTAAAATAGTACTTTTTTAAATATAGTTATAATAATTAATATTAATGTACTGACTTGGCTGACACTCGGCACTTCAGCTGACAACTTACCCCCTTATGTGAAACTAGCCCCAGTTGAAAATATATGGAACTATAATTGACTCATCATCATCATCATTTCAGCCGAAAGACGTCCACTGCTGAACATAGGCCTCCCCTAAGGCTCGCCATTTAGACCGGTCCTGTGCCGTTCGTTTCCACCGGATTCCCGCGACCGTCACCAGGTCATCACTCCACCTTGTCGTAATTGACTCAATCAATAAAAATCTATTTATATGATAATAACTATGGTGGCTTAACTAGCTTTTAAGCTATTGACCAGAATAAAAATGACAGCAAGTTTAAAATAACATTCAAATTGATTTTTAATTAAATTGAAGGACGATTAATCAATCAATCAGTCAATGACATTGAGTGTTTTATTTAATTACTGGTAATTTTTCATTATGACACAAATTGGATGAAAGCACGAATAATAGTAGGGTCTAGACATGATTCTTTCTTATGTCATTAATTATTTAAAGGTTAGGTTAGGTTACGTACAGATAGTAATATCACTTACACTGTATGCTTGTGTGCAACCGTTGTAGTTTAAAAAGACCCACAGTCTATCACAATAAGATCATAAATTGTGCATTAAAATAGGGAATTGGAATGAAACACATATTATGCACTTAATCGATGCACTAACCATGAACTTATTATGTAATAGCCAGGAATCTTCTTATGTATTATTATCTACACCCATACAGTAAATAAAATAAATAAGTAAATAAATATGAAATCTCCATATAATTTTTAAAGGTCTATCCATCGATACCCCACACTACTTTGTGCGTTGAATTTTTTTTCATCCACCGGTTACATGTATGGAGTGCCCCCCCCCCCCTAATTTAATATTTGTTTGTAATTTCACATCACTTTTAGGTAGCGGTCCATAGAATACACCTTCCTACCAAATTTCATAATTGTAGTGTTTATAGTCTCCGAGTAAATCGGCTGTGACATGCGGACGGACAGACATGACGAATCTATAAGGGTTCCGTTTTTGCCATTTTGTCTACGGAACCCTAAAAAGGGTCGGCAGCGTTGTGTTTGTTCTGAATTTGCAAGCGTCCGTAGGCCGTATGCTTGCTTTCCATCTTCGTAGCTTCAAAATGTTTCATTGAATAATTTCGATCATAACCACAACAAAACTTCAAACATGGTAAAACGCTCTTTTCTCATAAACCTTCGATATTTCACTGAACATCGTACAATTTAACATCAACCAACTCGTAGATCGAATAAAATATCTATCTAATTTATATGTTGCTGAAACCGGCAGTAAAGTCTTATTTATTGCCATACCCATTTTTATATATTGGTTAGATGTTTTGAGTTCTTATTTGGTATGATATTTAGGTTAAGCGTTTACCCTTTTTGACATTATTCGGATCGTTTCAAGCCCCTTACAATATATTTACATTTTCTTTTGATTCTTTCCTTATACGAGCCCCAATGCAAATGAGTACGTCTGGTAGGAAAAAAATGTACTAAACTAACGTTAACCTAAATATTCTGGGGGACGAAGGTGTTTGGAAGAATTAGCAATATAAAAACAGTATAAGTTATAAATCGTATTTTATTTATTCAATGAAAAAAAAAACGAACTTTCCTTGGTAATAAAAAAAACATTGTTTCACCAATTGTACTAAAATGCAAAAAAGTTCGTCTTTAGTGTTACCGACGCAGATTAGAACGTCTACCACTTGGTGGCGTCTCCTTTTGCATCTAAAACGGCTTTAATTCTGAGCGGCATTGTATCTACCAGCTGTCGACACTCTTCCGGGGTTGTTTCATTCCAAACACAGGTAAGTTTCTCTTTAAGATCAGCTTTTGATCTGGACGGGTCCTTTCGCAACTTCTTCTTCATTTTCCACCACAACGTTTCTATGGGAGACAAGTCCGGGCTGCTGGATGGCCACGACATGGTAGGTATTTTTTTCTTTTTCAGCCACGCCATCGTTGCTTTAGCGGTATGGCATGAGGCACCATCTTGTTGAAAAGTATACGCATTTTTATACTTTAACTTACGTATAGACGGCAGCAAACTCTCTTGTAAGATGCTTTTGTATTTTTCGGCATTGACGGTTCCATCTATAAATTGCAGACAGCCGACACCCTGTGCCGACATGCAGCCCCAAATCATTAAGGAAGCTGGAAACTTTACCTTACGCTTAAGACAATTGTTACGGAGTAATTTTACACGCCTGCTATCTATAGTTTTGAGACTCTTAGCGCCATCTGTGATCAGCTATTTGCAGTCAGGTACAGAGCCATCTGGAGAGTACGGACGGCGACGCTAGCGCATGTTCCGATCATTCGTCTCTTGATTTTGTTTTCGATATCCAAATAAATAGTTTTCACTAGAAGTCCTTAAATAATAAACAAAGATATTAAAAAAAAAGGCATAGATTATTATAAACTTCTCAAACTAATTAATTGTCTCGAAATTTTGTTTGTTTACAAAATTGTTGGAGTCCGACATACGAGAACGCATCGTTGCTCATGTCACAGACAGCAGCGAAAGGAATAGACATCAATCAGTGCGTTGCCATCATGTGAAGAGAGAGCACGTACTCGCTGGTATTCGCTACGGCCTCCGGCCATATTTTGTTAACTTAGCTTGCAACTATGTAACAGTTTTAATCTAATAACATCTCGCAAAGAATTTGGGCGATGACACTATGGAATAGGAGGTAAGTGCGCGCGCATTATGGATGCATAAGCGGCGTTTATATTTGTTGGTTTAGTGAAACATTTCAGTGCGTGACACGTTTTATTTTGTTACAGATGATTTAAAATTTGTACAAGAACTTAACCAAGGAATACACCTTAAGCTTAGTCTCGTATCTAGCCAGGTGAGTTTCATGTTTATCCCGTGATTGGTTCACTCTGTGCATTTAGAGATCGCGACGGGTTGCTTTCTTTTCAGGAGTGTTGTGTCGTGTTATGAATATACGTTAACATTTAACGGTGTTTACAGCGATTGGATGCTGGCCGCTGGGTCTCCCCCTGTCCCAGCTATCCATAGGCCGTCGATCGGACGCCGTGAGCGTCGAGGTGCAGCTTGGCGCATGCGCCGGCACCGAACGCAGAACCCGTCACGAGCTGGTGGCCCCTGCGGTCATCAGGGGAGAAGCGTGTCGTGGTCTGCGCGTGCGTGAGCTCCGCCGCGAACGCCACGTTTGACAGGTGACATCGTTCCGCAATCAAAATTCTAACCTCAACGTAATTTAACGCATTCTGTGTTGCCGGATATATTTTGTAAAAGAGGTCTATAATTTGTAACACACCTCAAGTTCTCACACAGCAGCTTAGTCTTTACTTTAAACTTGAAAACTATAATATTCTAGTTTAGAGAGTCGATTTCAAAACCTTGGTCAGGTTGAGTCCGCTCGGGACAGCCATTTGCCATGACATATAGATATAAGAATAAAGTAATGTAAGCAGGCATGGCCGTGTAACATTGTTTTAGTGTGCTCTTATATATTCTAATATACATACCAGGTGGTTTTCAATTCAAGTTTTGTTTCAATTATCTAACCGTTATATATTCAACCCATGACTCTTGGCATTTGGAGTATAAATATAAATGCCTGGCGCCCTCTATCTTCTTTATTCCAATCGAGTATACTATTAGCGTAGATCCACGACCGCTGCCCAAACCTATCCACGTTCATCCCTGAAAATACTCTCAGCTGACTAGACCGAGGCATACCAACAAGTGTGGAAGGACGTTGTACCTAACCAAGAAACCATCACACTCAAGTAAGTGGGGCTGTCGCACAGAAAACTTAAATACCACAGCTTACACGTTACATTTCTGGCGGCCCAACGTATGGCTTTTGGGAGAATATTTTGGGTTTGTGGATGTACGCTCTTACTTCATTGAATAATAAATAATAATCTGTTAAACAAACTTGAATTTTAAACGTTATTTGCTGTGTGTGAGGCTTGTGGTTGTGATTAAAACAAGACTACTATCTTACTTAGCATCATAGATTGACAAGTATCCTCCATTGTGTCAACATATTTTAGATTTATTGTTGTGTATTTGCGAGATGTGATTAAATATTTTTCACTCAAATGAGTAAAACTTTACTGCTTCTAATGTTCCAAGTGAACACAATCTGTGGATGGTTTTAGTAAATAAGCTAACCCACTATATAATTATTGAACTGTCAATTTCATACATAAGTTACTCTTGATATTACTTAAGAATAATTTTCTACTTCTATGTAAAATCACAAGTGTGATTAAATAACCTATCTTCTCCTAAATGAAAAAGATAAGTGTAATTAACACTAGGGACTATTTCCACTTATCTGTTTTATTTGTTTCACTGAGTGTTATACACTTATATACTTGTCAAACATGGCATTACAAATTGAAGTCGAAAATCTGACCAAGGACGAACTACTGTTTGAATTGCAAACAAGAGGCATAGATGTAGATCCTAGCAACACAGTAGATGAACTTAGACAACAATTTAAGTCTGCTAAAGGCACTTCCCTTGACAGTGCGAAAGCGAACACTTTCATCTCAGGCTTGTCCGTTGCCGACGAATTTCAGGTCTGCGAAGCGAAGCTGGATGCAGTGCTGCGGACTGACCACTCATCATCGTCCTGTCGGAGAAGGTGTCTGTCGAAGTTGTCTCATGTCATACTCAGGTTAGAGAAATTGATTTTGACTAGTTCTGAACAGAGATTGAGAAAGATAGCGCTGGTGGCGAAGGCGTTTAACGCTACAGAAAATTTAAGATGTAATCCAAAGCCCGGCACATCTTCTCAAAGCTCTGCGACGAATACTGCTGACTCTGTTGCTTCTTTAGTCTGTCAAAAACATACATCTCAGGTACTTAAGTGGGGTCTTGTGTACGACGGTAGGGCTCCTGTCCATGACTTCGTCTTTAGATTACAAGAGCTCAAATACGCTTCGGAGGTTTCAGATGTAGAATTGTTGAGAAACGCGGTTTATCTTTTTTCTGGAGAAGCTCTAACGTGGTTTCGCATAAATAAGTCTCATTTTAGTACTTTTGAAGATCTTATCGAGTCGCTTAAAAATGAATTTCAACCGGTGGAATACGAACGGTGTCTATTAAACCAGATTAGGGCTAGGTTGCAAGACAAGAATGAATCGATTAGATCATATGTTAATATCATGGAAGGTTTGTTTTTACGCCTGTCAGTGCCTATCACTGATGCAGAGCAGCTCGATATCATCATGACTAACATGAATCCGTATTTCATCTCGCGTCTGGCCTTGACGGAAGTACAAACCGTGAGGGAACTTAAGAGTATTTGTGCGCGCTTAGAGGTGTCAAAGTTTAAATGCGAAAACCGTGGATTTTTAAACACCGGTAGAGAGTCTGTGGTACCTAACTTTTGTACTGGGATCTCAAACCCTATTCCCTTATCATCTGATGCTAGGCCTCGCAACGTTGGCCAGGGACAAACTAGACCCACTGTGAACTGTGCAAAATGTGGTGGAAACCACCATCACTCTCGTTGTGACGCATATCCCACGACCATATGTTTTAGGTGCAAGAGACCCGGTATCCTCACTAGAAACTGCCCTTGTACAAAAAACTAGGTCACAGGTCAGAGACATTTTACACTAATGTTAACAATAATGCTTCTGAGACTACTCGAGTCTCTGACCAATCTACTCAAACAGAGGCATGTGCGTCTGACACTCTTCAGAAGAGTTCATACCGTCCTTTATTTAAAGAAAACTTGGGAGATCCTAGACCCTTCTTATCAGTAGGTATTTTAGGTTTGGAGTGTAACGCGTTAGCTGACAGTGGAGCAGCCGTGTCAATTATTAGTGAATCTGCTCATTTGCTATTGCAGAGAGAAGGCTTGCAATTTCCTTTGCAGACATGTGCGAAAGACTTAGCTGTAGGTAACGGTGCACGCCTAACGGTCTTGGAAAAAATAGAGGTACCCATTTCTTACAAAAATAATTTACACTATGTCACATTCTTTGTGTGCAAAGATGTGAACACTCCTCTCATATTGGGTGTGGATTTTCTGGTCAAGTTTCATCTTTGTTCTGACATTTTGAAAAATAAAATTTTTTTTCCCTCTGATATAAACTTGCTGAAAGACTCTGATGTACACTTACACGATCTGGAGGATCTGAGTGATGTTCAAAAGGCTCAGTTAAATGGGGTTATATCCGACTTTATGAATATCGCGGCTACTAAGGAAAGTTTAGGCTGTACCCCATTGGAGGAACACGTCATTGATACGGGCGATCATCCACCGGTAAAGCAAAAGTATTATCCAATTCCATTTCATCATCGAGAATACGTTCGAAAAGAAATCAATGACATGTTGCGAATGGGTATTATAGAGAAAAGTAATTCGGCTTGGAACAGTCCAATTTTATTAGTACCTAAAGCCAA
The DNA here is from genome assembly GCA_963556455.1 of Epiblema foenella. Classification (NCBI taxonomy): domain Eukaryota; kingdom Metazoa; phylum Arthropoda; class Insecta; order Lepidoptera; family Tortricidae; genus Epiblema; species Epiblema foenella. The sequence continues at coordinate 16,619,728 of OY747112.1, forward strand.
TGGTGAACTTAGGATGTGCTTAGACAGTCGAAAACTGAACAGCTTAACCAAAGTGGATACCTATCCCATGCCTAGGGTTCAAGAAATATTGGATTCCCTTAATAATGCCAAGTATATGAGTTCTTTAGATTTAAAGTCAGCTTTTTTTCAAATTATGCTATCTAAGGAGTCGAGAGAGAAAACCTGTTTCTCTTTGCCGGGGCTGGGTAGCTTTCAGTTCCGCAGACTTCCATTTGGCCTAGTAAATTCTAGTGCTCGAATGATGAGACTCATGGACAAGGTCTTTGGACCAGAGTTTGCTCATAATATTTTCTACTATGTCGATGACATAATATTAATTTCTGAAACGTTTGAGGAACACATGACCTTGTTGAGGAGAGCTTGTGAGAAATTGAGACAAGCGGGACTCACTATTAACTTGGATAAATCTGTTTTCTGCCGCTCATCTTTGAAATTCCTAGGATATGTCGTAGATCGCAGAGGTCTACGTACAGATGGTGATAAAGTGAAAGCTATAGTAGATTTTCCTACGCCCGCCTCTCAAAAGGAACTCAGACGTTTTCTTGGAATGGTATCTTGGTACCGCCGTTTCATAAAGAGTTATTCCTCAGTTTGTGCTCCTTTGAATAAGCTCACTAGAAAAATTCCAAAAGGAACCCCTTTTCAATTTACGACGGAGGCCCATGAAGCGTTTAAAATAGTTAAAGAATTGTTAGTGACAGCACCAATCCTATCTATCCCTAAGTTCGATAGACCTTTCATCATCTCGACTGATGCTTCTGATGTAGGTTTAGGATGTGCCTTATCGCAGTTAGATGACGAAGGACATGAACATGCCGTTGCTTATGCTAGCAGGACACTAACTCGTTCGGAAAGGAACCACTCTGTCTCTGAAAAAGAACTGAATGCTCTCGTATTTGCCTTAGAGAAGTTTAGAGGATACATAGAAGGCTCTCCGTTCCGAACGAAAGTTTACACGGACCACAGTAGTTTGCAGTGGCTGGTCAGTTTAAAGTCACCAACCGGACGTTTGGCTAGGTGGGCTCTCAGACTATCTCAATTTAATTTCGACATTCAATATAAGAAGGGATCAGAGAATAAGTTGGCAGACGCACTCTCTAGGGCTCCAGTGTCATCTGAAGCGATAGAATTTCTTTGTCCGGTGAATATTCTTAATGACACTTGGTATACCAACACTTATAACCGTGTCGAGAAATCTCCACAAAAATATCCTGATTACAAAATCTTAGGTGATAGCTTGTATAAGCGTATTCGAAATAAAAATCCGCTGTCTAGGGATACGGAGTGGAAACGAGTCGTTCCAAGTGATTTAAGGCAGGACATTCTTAAGCAGTGTCACGATCGACCGGATGCTGCACACTTAGGTATTTTCAAAACTTTAAAGCGGGTGGCGCAAACTTATTTCTGGCCCAAAATGCTGAGCGATATTAAGAAATACATAAAGAATTGTCAAATTTGTTTAGCTTACAAAAGCACTAACGAGGCACCTGCAGGTTTGATGGAGAACCCTAAAAAGGTTCAACGACCCTGGCAGGTGGTGTGTACAGATATCCTGGGGCCTCTTCCTAGGAGTTATAAGGGCTTCAAATTCATTTTGGTGGTCTGTGATTGTTTTACTAAATATACTTGCATATTTCCTATGAGAAATTCCTTAGCTAAAACTGTTGTGAATTTAATTGAAAATAACGTCATATTAAAGTACGGTGTTCCTCAGTGCATTATTATGGACAATGGTCCACAGTATGTGTCTAACCACATGCAGTCACTGAAGGAAAAATATAAGATACCTAAATTCTTTTACAATTGTAGATTCACACCGCAAAATAATCCCGCCGAGCGCACGCTCAAGGTGATATCTTCGGCTATTGCTTCTTACGTAGGTACAGATCATCGCACTTGGGATCAGCAAGTCAGTGCGATCGAATTTGCTATTAACACAGCTGTTCACGAGGTCACTGGTTTTAGTCCATATTTTCTAAATAGTGGACGAGAGGCCATTCTGTCTGGAGAATGGTATCCTTCGGGACCTCCGAGCGGTAAAGATTTGCAGTTCACAGACAGGGACCTATACTCCTCTATGTTACCACATTTGAAACCCATTTTTGAAAAGGTCAATGACCGCCTGCAGAAGTCATATCAGCGTAGCCGCGTGTATTATAATCGGGGTAGGAGAAACGTGGAGTATGACGTAGGACAAGTAGTCTGGAAAAGAGAATTTCCACTCTCAGACGCTAGTAAATTCTTCGCGCAAAAACTAGCACCCAAGTTCAAGAAGTGTGTAGTACTTAAGAAAATATCTCCTGTAACGTATGAACTCCGCGATTTTAATACCCGGAAGTCGCTAGGTATTTGGCATGTCAAAGACATCCTAAAATCTCAGTCAGGCTCAAACGATTAGCACCTGAGACTAACTAGGTCAAGTACATTTAATCGTGACTATGTTTGTTCTGATGTAGGTACGTATAGTGCATAAAACGCGCTCATATTGATCTGAGTCATAATCAGGGAAATAAAATATCCCAGCCTTGTAGGTAGACTCGTGATTTATCCATGACAAGAGTGCAAGATAAGTAACTTTCTGTTTATATAATTGAAACATTTAATTAGAGCGTTTATTTTTATTGACCACCGATTGATAATTAAACCATGTAGGTAATGTAGGTAATAAAGAAACCATAATATGCACATTACGTTATGTATTGTGTTATACCTATAATGGAATTCTGCCAATCTCTTGAGAAATCGTCATTCGTTGAGTAGGATATAGGGACGTAGTTTCTCCTAGGTTGTTGCTGTAGGACAATGACTACACACTCACGGAAAATACCGGAATGTACAGTCGACCTAAATAGTAGGATACGCTTTTGGCTGGCCAACATTTGCGTTAGGTAAATATAGCATACAATATAGTCAAATAAGTGAATGCTTAACTTGATTAAGTATAATCATTAGAATAGTATTATTATTACTATTATTACTACTGTTACAATCTCACTTAGTCGAAGTCCGGTCACAATGAACTTGCATATTTATTGTTGTTATTTCCCTCAAAATTTTAATCAAACCCAGTCACAGTCAACCTTTTTTGAGCATTTGTCTGACATATATTTGGACAACCCGGATGATTGTTTTATCTTGGTCGGGGACTTCAATATAAGGGACGCAGTTTGGGAGCCTGGATCGGCGGATGTTAATTTTACTTTGCAAAATCCTTCTTCTGACTTATTAACTTCTCAATTATTTACTTTTATGTGTTTTACGGGATGGAACCAGTATAACGGTATACCTAATGTCAATAATAGATGTCTCGATTTGGTGCTGGCCAATAACTCATGTTTGGTTTCACGCGCGGAACCACTTTCTCTCCCAGAAGATCCTCATCATCCATCATTAATACTAAAAAATATCCTCGGGTATACCGAATCTTTGCTCCGGCCTGCGCCGCGCATGTCTCGACGTTTTCATTCGGCTGATTATAATGTTATCAATTTAGAACTATCTAAAATTAATTGGGACTCTCACTTAAATGATCAAGACATAGAAGAGGCCGTAAATAATTTTTACCGTGTTGTTGATGGCGTTCTAAATAAACACGTTCCCTCAAGAATTATTATAGATAATCACAAGTATCCGGTTTGGTTCAGCAAACAATTAATTAAATTAGTAAATAAAAAACTAAAGGTCCATAAAAAGTGGAAAACATATAAGAGACAAAGTGATTATGATTATTTTTCATTATTAAGACGTGAAGTAAAAAATCTGGAAGTAGCTTGTTATGACCTATTTATATCACGCGCAGAAAGTAATATCAAATACAGTTCAAAACAATTTTGGTCGTTTATAAAATCCAAGCAATGTAACAATGCTATACCTGACTCCATATACTTGGATAACGAAGTAGTATCGGATGGCCAGAGTATGGCAAATGTGTTCAATACATTTTTTCAATCGGTATTTGAAGCAAACACGACTCCCGGTAGCACAATAAATGTCTCGGAAGGTAACAACTTACTGATCAGTAAAATAGACACCAGCCCCAGCACCGTTGCGAGGTACTTGGCGCGACTTGATATATCCAAGGGTACTGGCCCTGATGCACTTCATCCCGTGTTCTTGAGGAAATGTTCCGAGCAATTAGCTAAACCGCTGTCGATGTTGTTTACGGCGTCGTTAAAAAAGGGTATTTTACCAGATACGTGGAAAAGGTCTTTGATAGTGCCCATCCACAAAAATGGTGACAAACACAATGTTAAAAATTATCGCGGCATTTCTAAGTTATCTGTCATACCCAAACTTTTCGAGAAGATTATTTATGACCATGTTTTTCCAGCAGTTAAACCTTTATTGACTCCTCATCAACACGGGTTCGTGAGTGGTCGTTCGACTGAGACGAACTTGTGCGAGTTTCTTGACATTGTCCTCGAAGCTATGAGCAACGGCTATCAAGTCGACGCGGTGTATACCGACTACTCGAAAGCCTTTGACAAAATCTCGCATACTTTGCTAATAAAAAAGCTCGAAGCGGTCGGTATACACGGTGACCTACTGAGATGGCTTGAGTCATATCTTCGCAACAGAACCCAAGCTGTAGCGGTGAAAGGTTACCTATCTAGTTTTGTCCCCATTACTTCCGGTGTCCCTCAGGGTTCCCACCTCGGCCCCTTACTGTTTAATATTTTTATTAATGACGTCACAGATTGTATACAAAATTCTAACATATTACTTTACGCTGATGACACCAAAATATTTAAGATAATAAAAAATGAGCAAGATTGTTTTGAACTTCAGCAAGATCTGGATCGTCTGGGGCAATATTGTGTTGACAATAAGCTAGTTTTAAATATAGATAAATGCTGCCTTATATCATACTCACGGAAACGGAAACCTATCCTATGTAATTATAAATTACTTAACACAATACTTAAAAAAGTACCCGAGGTTCGGGACCTTGGAATTCAATTGGATCAGGAGTTGCTATTTTCATCCCATATTCAGAAAATTACCGCGAGGGCTTATAAAATGATGGGGTTCATATTTAGGCAGGGAAGTGATTTTAAAAACGTGAATACTTTTAAACTTTTATATAAAGCACTTGTCCGCTCTCAACTTGAATATGCATCTACAACTTGGAATCCACAATATCATTGTTACATAGATTCTATTGAAAGCATTCAAAACAAATTCATTAAACGACTAAAACATAAATTTAAAAATGTTAATCTCAATGACATTGTTCCCCTGCAGAAACGTAGGGAACACAATGACCAGATTTTACTATACAAAATTATCAATAATATTGTCGATTCCCCGTATCTCCTGAGTAACATATTACTAAAATGTTCTGGGCTGCGTACTCGTTCTAAAGACACTTTTGCTGTAAAGACTTGTAGGAATAATTATTCAAGGAATCGCTTTGCCATAAGAGCTTGATCCACTCATAATAGTTTATATAAGCATACTGACATTTTCTACCAAAGGTATAGTAGTTATGTAACCGCAATAAGAAGCATTTTATAAGTTATTAGTAACTGCTTATATACATAGGGAGGTGCGATGCAACGGTCTATCCTAAAATTATGTTATAACTTAAGTCGTGCACAATTGAGCTGTAACATTAGAAGCTTGTGTTAGAAATATAAAAAAAAAAAAAAAAATTGTTCATAATAATATATACATACACTTTTTTATATTTAATTGAGTAATTTCAGTTTGTAGTGACACAAGTCACAATCTTTCTTATAAAATAGGTATGAAATATGCTGTTATTTTATTTTATGTTGCTTAAAACTTTAAGATCTTTAATTGATGTTTGGAAGAGCCTACAACTCAAAATCGATTAATTTGATGTTTTTTTTTTTTTCTTTTACTTCGTGCATATTTTCCTTATAAGTGTAGATATATTTGTGAAAACTTTACTGGCTTATGATCTACCTTAATTTATTAACTTTATGTGTGATTGATGCTGTTTGTTTTCCTTAATAAAGAAATAAATAAATAAATAAATAGGTAGGTACATACCGTAAGATAGATAGGTATCGTATAGGTACATGAAAAAATAGTTAGGTCTTAGCTAGATTCGTAGTGAAGATTGTAGCATAATAGTGGGGACGCCTGCGCATATAGGTAAACATTAAGATAGGATAACCGGTTCTAGAATTAGGCTTAATGGAATGGCACCTATTGGCTTACAAGGTGTATACTTATAAGGTGGTAATCACATGTAGGTCAAGGGTCATTGACCTCTGTATGAGGATGTTTGTTAAGAGTTCATAGGCTAGTTCAATGGCATCGGGCTCTCTCGGATGGATGATATCTGTTGAAGTCTTGTTTTCCCCGCCTGGTCGAGGTAGTTGCTTCCTTTTGCTATCTTATCTTATCTTATCTTTTTTTTTTTTTTTTTTTTTCAAAAAAAGAAATTCTACTATAGCGGTAATGTTACGGAGTAATTTTACACGCCTGCTATCTATAGTTTTGAGACTCTTAGCGCCATCTGTGATCAGCTATTTGCAGTCAGGTACAGAGCCATCTGGAGAGTACGGACGGCGACGCTAGCGCATGTTCCGATCATTCGTCTCTTGATTTTGTTTTCGATATCCAAATAAATAGTTTTCACTAGAAGTCCTTAAATAATAAACAAAGATATTAAAAAAAAAGGCATAGATTATTATAAACTTCTCAAACTAATTAATTGTCTCGAAATTTTGTTTGTTTACAAAATTGTTGGAGTCCGACATACGAGAACGCATCGTTGCTCATGTCACAGACAGCAGCGAAAGGAATAGACATCAATCAGTGCGTTGCCATCATGTGAAGAGAGAGCACGTACTCGCTGGTATTCGCTACGGCCTCCGGCCATATTTTGTTAACTTAGCTTGCAACTATGTAACAGTTTTAATCTAATAACATCTCGCAAAGAATTTGGGCGATGACACTATGGAATAGGAGGTAAGTGCGCGCGCATTATGGATGCATAAGCGGCGTTTATATTTGTTGGTTTAGTGAAACATTTCAGTGCGTGACACGTTTTATTTTGTTACAGATGATTTAAAATTTGTACAAGAACTTAACCAAGGAATACACCTTAAGCTTAGTCTCGTATCTAGCCAGGTGAGTTTCATGTTTATCCCGTGATTGGTTCACTCTGTGCATTTAGAGATCGCGACGGGTTGCTTTCTTTTCAGGAGTGTTGTGTCGTGTTATGAATATACGTTAACATTTAACGGTGTTTACAGCGATTGGATGCTGGCCGCTGGGTCTCCCCCTGTCCCAGCTATCCATAGGCCGTCGATCGGACGCCGTGAGCGTCGAGGTGCAGCTTGGCGCATGCGCCGGCACCGAACGCAGAACCCGTCACGAGCTGGTGGCCCCTGCGGTCATCAGGGGAGAAGCGTGTCGTGGTCTGCGCGTGCGTGAGCTCCGCCGCGAACGCCACGTTTGACAGGTGACATCGTTCCGCAATCAAAATTCTAACCTCAACGTAATTTAACGCATTCTGTGTTGCCGGATATATTTTGTAAAAGAGGTCTATAATTTGTAACACACCTCAAGTTCTCACACAGCAGCTTAGTCTTTACTTTAAACTTGAAAACTATAATATTCTAGTTTAGAGAGTCGATTTCAAAACCTTGGTCAGGTTGAGTCCGCTCGGGACAGCCATTTGCCATGACATATAGATATAAGAATAAAGTAATGTAAGCAGGCATGGCCGTGTAACATTGTTTTAGTGTGCTCTTATATATTCTAATATACATACCAGGTGGTTTTCAATTCAAGTTTTGTTTCAATTATCTAACCGTTATATATTCAACCCATGACTCTTGGCATTTGGAGTATAAATATAAATGCCTGGCGCCCTCTATCTTCTTTATTCCAATCGAGTATACTATTAGCGTAGATCCACGACCGCTGCCCAAACCTATCCACGTTCATCCCTGAAAATACTCTCAGCTGACTAGACCGAGGCATACCAACAAGTGTGGAAGGACGTTGTACCTAACCAAGAAACCATCACACTCAAGTAAGTGGGGCTGTCGCACAGAAAACTTAAATACCACAGCTTACACGTTACACAATCTTTTTGAAATGCCTCTCCTTTTTCGCGAATGACTTTACTTCGTTCATCGCCTACTGTGACTTCAAATTTAGATTCGTCACTCCATATAATTTTACGCCACTGATCGACGGTCCAATTTCTGTACTTTTTGGCGAATTTCAACCTGTTAGTTTTCTGCCGTTGTGTAAGTAACGGTTTCTCTTTAGCAGTGTAAAAACCGTAGCCCATCCTCTTCATCACTCTCTTGCAAGTATCCACTGAAATGTTTTTTTTAATTGCGTCACGCCATAGTACCGTAAGTTCTCCAGCTCTTGCACGACGATTTTTCTTGATGATCTTCCTCAGAATCCTGTTTTCTGCTTTAGTAGTAATTCGTGGGCGGCCGGATTTCTTTAAACAAGAAATTTTGTCGTGTTTTCGATGATGCTCGATGATAGTTTGGATTGTAGACCTTGGCATAGAAAGGTCCTTGGCAATTTGGTACGTAGATTTGCCTTTATTGTTACTGGAGATTATAATTTTCCGCACTTCTTCAGTCACTGGCTTACCTCGTGCCATCTCGATAGAAAAACGATTTGGAGTAATAAAAAATTAGGCTGAATTTGCCCTTTTATATAGTGGTTTGTCATTTTACATGACAGAGAATATTCCGTATTCAATTTGAAAATAATATTTTATATTACGAACCCTGGTAAACAGGTTTTATTTTAAATAGACGACCTATTTTGCCTTAAATATGAAGCAGACGTAATTATTTGCGTGTGAGATGTAATATTTATAATTAAATTATTTTAAAATAAATAACGAGATGTACACTTTGTACAACTCAAAACTAAGCTAGCTTTAGTGACATTGCGTCTAGTGTATTCCATTAATCATCAAAGTCGATTCGGGTAGAAATACTAGTTTTTGAAAAAAAATACGCATGCAGAATTGCGACTAGACGAGCTATTTTGCATTGGGGCTCGTATCCCAATGATGTCTACTGGCGTTACTTTGAATTCCCAATCGGTATTTTCTTTTCATTGCCATGTCAATTACATTAAATCAAACAGCAATTAGTTATACATTCTAACGTATAGACTAGTTCAGACTAATCCAGCATAGCATTTCCGTGTCCCTTTAGATTTATTAGTTGCTTCAGTTGCAGATTCCATTAATATGTGTTCATTTCTGAGCTGTAGATTATTAATAGGTCGTAACACAAAATTTGATAATTTTAAGTAAATATTGTTTATGGTTAGTTATATATATATATATATTTTATAGTGTAATAAGTGAACATGTATCTAACCTAAATGCGGTCATGTGACACTCAACCTAAGGATCCACATAATATCAGCGTCGGGTCATCTACTGTGGCCCGACATTGTGCTGAGTGGACTCCTTTTTCGCACATGTATATGTACCTAGATTAAGGTTTGCGAAATAAATTTTCTTTTCTTTCTTTCTTTCTTTCTAACGTCATTACAAAATTTTATTATGGTGAGAATATTTATTTATTTATTTATTTAATCTTTATTGCACAAAAGAAACCTTATCGTACAAAAGGCGGACTTAATGCCGTATGGCATTCTCTACCAGTCAACCTTAAGGCGAAGCAGAAAGATTAGAAGATATTGTAATGAAATCAGATATAAAAAGGATTTTTTTTCCGATTTTTTTAAAGTCTGGGCATTTGTTCTACCAATATCGTCATGTCGATCGATAGACGGCCATAGCTGGACATAGGCCTACCGGATACCAAAAAATTAAATTACTAAGGGGCGGTTGAGCCAACATACGATCACAGTCCGGTCATCGTCAAATATGGCGCCGGCAGCTGTCATCCCATAGAAACTTGTCAAACTTTCCATACAATCTGATTTTCACGAACACCGCTTACGATTATAGACGGTTTGGTGAACCCCTAAGAGTCTGTTTGATATTGAATTAACAAAATCAGGACAGCGCTACCTCGCACGTTATTTCGACAAATGAGAAAGACTAATTTCAATTAACCTACGTGTGCGTCGTGCCTATCAAACACTTCCACGCAGCCATCTTACAAACTCTCAAAATCTATTCAATGTTGCTCCGCACGCCAATAATTTTCCAACCATGTTTTATTCCCCATTCGTGCATGCCAAATCTTTCTGCAATGTTTAGTACTGCATCCATTCCGCTCCGCGTAGATAAAACTCCGAGTCTTTTTATTGCTCAAATCCCACATGTAACGTAAAATACGATATGTAACTTAGCCGCATGGTGAAATATTGAGACGTCTGCAACCCTCACCTGTCAGCGGCACGTATGAAACTATCGGTTTTATTGTTTGACTCAATTTTTCTCCTCTTACGTTCGTATGAATATTCTATCATCTGAATTCAGGTCGTGTTCCGCTTGTGTTGTAGGATTTCTCAAACTATTGTAAATAAGGGATGAGGACTGAATTTAAGATGGAGTTATTAGATTTAGGCATAAAGGCTTCACTGAGGGGCTACTCCGAACTTCGAAATCCGAACTTCGTATCGTGCCGTCCCTCTCACTCATGTATTGTATAACACGAGAGTGAAAGGGACGGTACAATCAAGCAACTTAATAACTAGTTTGATGGATTCAAAAAGTACTTAAATACAAACTACAGTACGTATCGGCCCCCTTTTTTAGTTATATATCGTTAAATTTAAATGTGGACCTGTTACATTTTATTAAAGCGCTCTTAATATCACCATCGCATCGCATATGAAAAGTCAGACACAATTTTGATACTCCAATAAAAGTTAATTAAGTATTACATGATTTAAATATTCTGTATTTTCGATTACTCGTTCTTCGTTTGTTAAATATGATTTAAACTTTGTTAAAATAAAATACGATATTTTTAGTCTTCGTTTATCATCCGATATGCATTAATTCATTCTGTATTTATTATGTCTTCTATACTAGTGGCTCTGTGAGCTGTAGACCTCGTGAGTGAGATTTTTTATCATATCCAAAATCTGACATTACAAAAAAGATCAATTTTAATATCGATACCTGCTAACAAAATTTTTCGAGAAGCGGTTGAGAAATGCGACCTGTAGAGGACAACAAACCGAAATTCGGACGACTTACAAAATCTTTGAAATAAAAATAGTTTTTGAAAAAATCCAAAAACTGGCTCTAAAAAAAATTCTATATAATTAACGGACCTGCTCACAAAATTTCACGAGAATCGTTTGCGAAATGCGACCTGTAGAGGAGAACAAACCGTTGAACAAATATTGTTTTTTAATTTCCAAAAACTTATTCGACAAAAAATACTTTATATTTATCCAACCTGCTCACAAAATTTCAAGAGAATCAGTTGAGAAATGCGACCTATAGAGGAGAACAAACCGAAATATGCTCGCAGAAACTTACAAAATCATTGATAAAAAAATTGATTTTAGAAATTTCCAAAAACCGTCTCGACAAAAAAATTCTATATAACTATCGAACCTGCTCAAGAAATTTCACGAGAATCGGTTGAGAATTGCGACCTGTAGACGACTACAAACGGAAATCCGTACATACGAAAGCATTTTTGTCGAAGCTGAAGCAGAGACCATCATTTCACTCGGTCAATTATATATTATCTTAATGTTGTTTTTCTCGTTTACAAAGACTGCTTAATATATATCTTTTAAAAACCATTCATCAAAGTCCATTAAAGATTATTAAAATTGTTTATTACCAATTTTATTTTCTACTTCATGAATAATTCAGCGATGTCCTTTGCAATGTCAACAAAATATGAATATTCTATCACCCCTGAAAGAATATTATGATACTTTAAAAGGTCCTGGCTATTACGGAAAGATGGTACGGGTATTAGAGTTGTGATATCAGGTAATTATGCTAATATTATTGTGATATTTTCGTTATAAAATTTCTGGAATGATGGAAATATTTTCTCAAAAAGTAAAGTTTCCCTCTGGGTTTAGGTCAGATGTCAGTCGCTTTTTCAAAAGTAGTGCCTAGACTAAATCTTGAGATAGAGGTGTGAGGTACTCGGATTTTAGGTTTCACAAGTAATGGTCAGAAACCAGGGTCTAAATTTTTGGTACAGTCAGTCAAGAAAATTGCCTACCACTTTTTGAGTCTATTTATTTGAGCGTTAAGGACCAAAAGTAGTGGACCACTTTTTTATTGTACATGTTACTTAAATCTGTACACATATTACTTATAATCATTTATTGATAAAATATGAAATTTTACTTTTCAAAGGAAATAAATAAATAAATAAATATTAGTGGACAATCTTACACAAATCGAACTAGCCCCACAGTAAGCTCAAGAAGGCTTGTGTTATGGGTACTAGACGACGATATATTTAATAGATATAAATACTTAAATACATAGAAAACATCCAAGACCCAGGAACAAATATTCATGCTCATCACACAAATATTTGCCCTGACCGGAATACGAACCCAGGACCGTCAGCTTCACAGGCAGGTGCACTACCCACTAGGCTAAACCGGTCGTCAAATAAGGTATGTATGTATGCAAATTATTTATGTCTAAGAACATTTTGCTATAGAAAATGGGACCTTCAAACCCCTCCCAACCACAGGATAAAGGCTATGAGAGGGGAATTTAGATGTGTTCACCTCATAACTAGTCCAGACAAAGTTACGAAGCCAAAAATTGTGTTCCAAGCATTTTCCTCTATACCTTTTCGTTGCCTGGCCTACACAGTTCGTTTTTGGAGTACAAATACTATTTGGCATTCAGCTGCTGTGCCCCAAAGTTCTAACCATCACCGAGTGCAAGATTGAAAGGAAACTCGATCTTAGTAACATTCGGTTCTCGAGTATTTCTATTCTGTGAATGCGTATGTGTGGGAGTTGTGACTCAATTAATTTCACCCCAAGCAATGTTATCAGATGGGCCACACACAGTTCACACTGAGATCTTATCTATCGGCATCGGACACGATTATGATCTTCACAGCTTCCTGTGACATCTATTTATTTTCGACCGAAATTAAGATTAAAAGCGTCGGTTTTGTAATATTTTGGAATAAGTAGGCATCCCTCAATGAGGGCCATCGCGTATGAATTCGCCGCTAGAGGCGCTAGTGTAGCGTGAGGTCTCCGAAATGTCAAATGTCACTCTTTGTGGTTGCACTACGCTGGTTAATATCTAATTGGAACAATATGGTGACTATTTTGCAATACCTAAGCTTGATTATGGCAAATATGAGTTACGGGTCAATGACTGTCAGTGCTTTGAGACAGTTTTGTCTTTCGGAAACTTGTTTCCTCCTTTAATTCTGAAAAAACAGGTCTGCGCTACAATGCGGGATATTCGATATTTTTACGGTACGGTTTTAAGGTATTAAATATGATTTAAATGTAAACTTCGTTCTCATGCCCATAATAACCAATAACATTTTTTGACAGCTGGACCTTAGTCGACAGTGGCGCCAACTGGTGAGCACAAAACCGATAGCCCTCATTTCAAGGTACTTTTATTATACCAATAAATAGAAACCATTCATTAAAACTTGAACAATTTTCACATATTAGATATTATTAGTAAGCGGGACTTTTGATAGTATCAATCAATTCTCCTTTTCCAGGTTACCTATCCGACGTTAATGATGTGCCACGATATTTTTGGTAGCGTGTTCGGTCACAATATCAGTCGAAAGACGTCTACTGCCAGCAGTAGACGTCTTTCTACTATACCCAGGATAGGCCTCCTCCAAAGAGTACCACAATGACCGGTCCTGCGCCTATGCATCAAGCGGACTCCCGCAAACTTTACCTAATCATCAGTCCTACTAACGAGGGTTCTCAAGTTGCAACACTGCCATCAGTAGACGTCTTACGACTGTGTATCCAGCGGACTCCCACGACCTTTACCTGGTCATCAGTCCTTCTAAGGGTTCTCAAGCTGCAACAGCCATTGGTTATTCGTGCAAAGCAATCGTTTGTGGCCAAATGAATTAGTGTAAAGTCAACTGAGCTATCAAGGATAGCTTTTTTTTTTAAATTTACTGTGGCTTTATAAAGCGAAAGAGTGCGGGTAGGAAAGTAGCCTGGGGAAAATCCAGGGGACGCCTCAAACACGACCAGGTGGGCGGATTTAATGTTTTAATAGTCCACAAGTTTGCGCTTCAGTAAGATTGGTTGAGCGGCTTCAACCTAATCTGAGTGGAATCAAACTGCTTGGAGTTTAGTCCCTGATTCACTAAATCTAGCCTAGCTGAGAAGAGTCCAACAAGAAACTCGGCTAGGCCCAACCTGGTGTCTGCCGTCTGTCGAGGATGAGCTGTCAAAACGAGGAATCAAATCAAGGATCACCAACGCGTATCAGGATTGGCTTTTTTGACACCGATGTGCTAAAACAAAACAATTTTTGGTATTACCTAGTTGGCCTATCTTGATTTGTGTAAACCATCTCTGAATTGGCCATGACAATATTTGAACCCGGAATCAAATTATTCCACAGAAAAACCGCATAGACAAAAGAATAGCGGTCGGAAATACAAACAATGGCTTTGCAGTTTTGCATTTTTGGTGAAGTGCTTTCTATTGATTGGAAATTTATTTGTCTCCTGGCGTTTTAGGTTTAGCCCAGTGGAAATTGACAGTGATACTGCAAAGCATGGTGTAGTTTATTTTAGTATAAAAATAAAAATAAATAAATAAATATTAGAGGACAATCTTACACAAATCGAACTAGCCCCACAGTAAGCTCAAGAAGGCTTGTGTTATGTACTAGACGACTATATACTTAATAGATATAAAAACTTAAATACATAGAAAACATCCAAGACTCAGAAACAACTATTCATATGCTCATCACACCCTATTTGCCCTGACCGGGATTCGAACCCAGGACCGTCAGCTTCACAGGCAGGTGCACTACCCACTAGGCTAAACCGGTCGTCCGGTATGTTGTATGGATCATCAGTTGGGATAGCAGGTAATATTTTATTTATTTAATCTTTATTGCACAAAAGAAACCTTATCGTACAAAAGGCGGACTTAATGCCGTATGGTAGTATTAAATAAATTGTTCTTTTTAATATTCGACTATGAGTACAGTCTTCTAAATAAAGTCATCGCGTTAACTTCTCTAGGATCTAAACAATTTACCTTCAAGAGCTATAAATCTATATTTTCCGCTTCTGGCGTAACAATAAACGTAACCGATTGTTAAGTGGTGTTTTAATACTGATTTTATCTGCGTTTAAATTTACCGGTCCGATTACTGCCCTTTTGGTCCATTTAGTATCGTATTAGAATGATAAAGGTATCTCGAGTTGGCTATTAATTGTTGTTCTTTGTTTTGTTTGAATCTGCTTTGCCTACCTATTATATATCATGTACAAATATTTTTGAATTCCTGAAATGCACAGATATATCTGACGACCGGTTTAGCCTAGTGGGTAGTGCACCTGCCTGTGAAGCTGATGGTCCTGGGTTCGAATCCCGGTCAGGGCAAATATTTGTGTGATGAGCATGAATATTTGTTTCTGAGTCTTGGATGTTTTCTATGTATTTAAGTATTTATATCTATTAAATCTATCGTCGTCGTAAGCCTTCTTGAGCTTAATGTGGGGCTAGTTCGATTTGTGTAAGATTGTCCTCTAATATTTATTTATTTTATTATTTATTATTATAGCCACTGTAGGAAGTGTCATGTGTAAAATTATGTATGTCAGAATTGGGTTACAGATTGCGGTTTTAATTGCATTTAATTCGGCTGTTTAACCAAACCCTTCTTTTTTAGGTGTATAATATAGGTGTAGGTACATCTAGACTCACATTATAAACTATAACGAATCATTAAAATTATAATAAATAATAATATTATTCTATGAGATGATACTTAATTATATTCTTAAAGGTTCGCTACAGAAGAAATTATCAAATCAATATTTTTCTTTTATACAACGCCGGTGGCAAACAAGCTTACGGTCCACCTGATGGTAAGTGGCCATCACAGCCTATAGACGCCCGCAACTCCAAATGAGTCACGTAGGCGTTGCCGACCCTTTATAAAATTTAAGGATGCTCTGAGTTGACAACAGAAGGGACAAATTTAGATCACTGCCCTGGTAACCTTGCTCACCTCCAGGAACACAACACTACATACTTGTATAGTAGATAATGTTATTATGGCTGTGGTCTTCTGCAAGGCGGAGGTACTTCCCCAGTTGGGCTGCTCCAAATTCGAGCAAGATGACATTTTGCTGTACCCTGCCTCTCTTAAAAATGTCAGCAAAATGTTTGTGACCCCACTAGAGTCCCATGCTTTCATAGGCTGCGGTGTCTGTGTATAACCATCAAATAGGCCAAATTGTTTGCTATCGTCTTGGTATAAAAAACTATTAAAGCAATTGTCGCTGGTCTTACACTTACCACTTGCAATCTAATTCATGAGTTTCCTGATAATGATACTATGTATTAGCGTCTAAGGTCATTATTAGCGCATAAGCAGTATCGACGCATAGCATATGTTTCCACTTCCCGTATAGTCTTTTACTATCACACACACATCATATATACTAACACAAACACTCGAACATACACACTATGACCCACATACTTTTGTGTATATTAAAAATGATGAATTTGTATTTGTCAATATTATTTTTGTTGACATCTGTCAGTGGCAAATGTTCTAGTTCATTAAGTATGGTATTTTTGTATTAAAAATAAAATAAATAAATATTTTTGGACAATCTTACACAAATGAACCTAGTCCCAAACTAAGCAAAGCTTGTACTATGGGTACCAAGTGACGATATACATACTTATATAGATAAATACATACTTAAATACATAGAAAACATCCATGTCTCAGGAACAAATATTCGTGTTCATCACACAAATACTTGCCCTGACCGGGATTCGAACCCGGGACCTCCAGCTTCGAAGGCAGGGTCACTACCAACTAGGCTAAAGCGGTCGTCAAAAATTGTATTATTATTAAAATTGTATTACTATTGATCATCATCATCATATCAGCCGAAAGACGTCCACTGCTGGACATTATAGGCCTCCCTTAAAGAGTGCCATAATGACCGGTCCCGCGCCACCCGCATCCAGCGACCTTTACCAGGTCATCAGTCTACCTTGTGGGGCAGATCAGCCTACCCACGCTGCCCCAAACTGAACTTACTGTTGATGCCCCAAATAAAATAATTATGAACAGGTGTCGACTGTTAGAAATTAAGCCTTCAAATATTGTAATGTTCACCTTAATTTTGTTTGTTAAAAATCGCCGTACGCCCAGTTACTTCGCTATACATATCGACGACATTTAATTGGTTTTTTTTTGAACCTGATTGTGGCTTTATAGGCCGGGCCCAATAAAGCAATAGGAGTGCGCGGTTGGAGAGTAGCCTGGGGAAAATCCAGGGGAAAACCTCCGGCACGACCACGCGTGTGGTTTGGAACACTGGAATACTCTAAGAGTTTGCGCTCCAGTGAGATTGGTTGAGCGGTTTCAACCGAATCTGAGGTGTGAGTGGAATCGAGCTACTGGGAGTTTTTTCGCTAAACCTAGCCTAGCTGAGAAGAGTCCAGCAAGAAACTCAGCTAGGCCCGACCTGGGTCGGACTGACTCTACCCGGTGTGCGGCGGTACCGAGACGAATAGGGACTATATGTGTCACTGTTGTCGCGATCGCGCGGTGGACTTTAAATTGGCCTTAACCCGTTGCAATAAGGCTTACGGATTGTCAGTTAATTGTGTACTCGAACCGTATTTAATTGTACGTTTCGAACATCGGATTTGCTTTCTTTATGTGAGCGGTCCGGTCTGGCCTGACAGTATATCCGGGTATCCGGTCTAATTGGAACCCGTTGAATGCCCTCGTTCTGCAATAAGCGATAGAGCAAAACGCTCATCCGGAAAATTTCTTTGATTTTAGTTTCCTGTCATTGATTTCAGTCTGGAATTGGGGTTTTTTTTAAGCTACCTCTTTGATGACCGGTTTAGCCTAGTGGGTAGTGCACCTGCCTGTGAAGCTGACGGTCCTGGGTCCGAATCCCGGTCAGGGCAAATATTTGTGTGATGAGCATGAATATTTGTTTCTGAGTCTTGGATGTTTTCTATGTATTTAAGTATTTATATCTATTAAATATATCGTCGTCTAGTACCCATAACACAAGCCTTCTTGAGCTTACTGTGGGGCTAGTTCGATTTGTGTAAGATTGTCCTCTAATATTTATTTATTTTTTTATTTACATCTGTGAATACGCCTATTCAATTTCTTTTTCGCTTGTGCTGACTTAGATTCTAATGCTTCTCGTTTAGTTTGTATATGATACCTCAGAAACTATTGGAGTTCAATCTTGTGTGAGCTTTCATGTGGTAAAATCTTTCTATATTTAAATCTGTCGTGAAACAAACACTTATTTCAAAAGTATATTATAAGATAAACGATTACATCATGGACGTCCCGCAAATCTAACACAGAAATATTTTGTCCTAAATATGAAAATTATTAATATGTGTTTTATATTGTAGTATTTTAATTATATAGTATTATGACACTGTTATTCTATATGCATAGTATATTGTTTTGAAAATATGACATCTCGCCGAGTACCTTATGTCGGTTCTTCTCGGGGCAAAGGTTTATTTTATGAACCGGTGTTAGTTTTGTGACATTCATAAGTGCATGTAATATGCCTAAATTGAAGAATAAATTTCATTTCAAAAGAGCCCTTGAAGCCTAAACGCAGAACTTAAAATATATTAAAATATTATTTTTACGTCACAAATAAATAAAACTTACTAAAATACTTGAAAACATCAAACGTCAACGTATCTATGCTATTTCAGACATTTTGACCCACAAACTTAATACACTACCCGACCATTTTTGACTTGGTGAAGCGAGCCACTATGTATCTTAGTTTCCACAAAGGAAGGAGATAAATGAATATACGGATGAAATTCCTTTGTTACCATCTTCATTTGTACTAGTTTAGTCCAGTTCATTACCTTACGAGACGTAAATACGCTGACTGATTCAGGGTAAATGGCTTTGTCCTTCGATAATTCAGTAAACAATGGAAACCGTTTTGAATTCTTTTTTCCAACGATTTAATATTGAAATGTTGGCTCTTTATTCTGAGGATTAGTTGTGTTCACTGTTAGGAATATATGCTGCATAACACAACACACATACCTTTTTTGCGGAGAAATTTTTTTGATCCAGATACCCAGACATCGGGGGATGGCTGAGTTATTTATTATTTATTTATTTAAACTTTATTGCACAAAATACACAAATGGCATTCTCTACCAGCCGTACAAATTTTTTTTCGCGCCTCTCTTTAACTGTAACGGAGTCCCGTTAAAATACATTTAAAAATAAATATTAATATACGATTTTGGGTCAAAAAGATGCTTGTACTGTGAAATTTTGAAGAGTGTAGCTCCAACATAGTGGCTGTAAAACCTATGTGACAGATGACGGACGGACGTACGGACGCGTGTGACAGAAATTCCGTTGTATCCTTCGGGTACGGAACCCTAAAGACTTGTTGGCACTAAAAAAAATATATATATAATAAAATAAATTAAATAAAATATAAGCTTACCATCAAAATCTTAAAATTTAAAGATTTAGCTAAGTAATTAACATAAAATGTAATTAACTTTCTTTTGAAATAAACAGTTTAAAATTATAAATTTTTTTTTTTACTTGCCGGGATTTGAAATGAAATGAAATGAAAATAATTTATTCCAGAACAAGTCCATATATAGATAGCATTATAAAATTAAAATTAAAAAAGACATTGAATTGAATTAAATTAAATTGAATAGATAAAATACCTACCTACCCTACCTGATTTGGACCTAGGCTATTGGCTACCGTAACTCGAAAAACACGTAGCGTAAAACCTCTCATATGTCGATGTGAGTTGAATACACTAGAGTCAGGCCCTGTAATCGGAACTTCGAAATCGTGCCGTCCCTTTCACTCTCGTGTTATACACTATACGAGTGAAAGGGACGGTGCGACACGAAGTTCGGATTTCGATGTTCGGAGTAGCCCCTCAGGAGTGACGAGGATTATAAAACTGGTTTAGTCTACTTCTATTCATAAGTCGTTGCATTGTCCCCGCCACCCAAAGGTTGTCTGGAAGAGATCGCTTTTTATCGGGAAAATAGCCGGGAAAATTTATAAACAGAATAAACTGTACTGTGTTCTTTTTTATATTGTATTGTATTATCCGAGTGACTAATGCTATCTTTCTCTAACCTCAGCCATTTATAAAATACTTTTCGCTCCCTAAAAATTTTTCACAATCGCGGTCATTAACACTGTTGATAATTGTGTGAAAATCTTCGAGATAATAAGATTATTCCGGAATCTCTCATCTTGGCTACGTTTTTTCTTCGTTTAAATTCTTTATTACCCCATCCCCCTAATGTTTCTCGTAGGGTGAATCGCAGTAGAAGATTTTTGCAGTAATTCAGAACTAATTTTTTAGTGTTCCGTATCAAAATTAATCCAACAAAACACTTATGTGATCTCTCGGTGTCTGTCTGCCACAGGCACTTATATTAAAGGAAAAGACGTCAATTAGCATTCCTATTTGATTTAAATATGTTTAGTTCGCTCTCGTACAAAGGCTCAATTAGCAAACGTATAAAAACGTGCAGAGCACATCCACCTAATTTAGAAAAAGAATCCCACAATACAATACAATATAAATATTCTTTATTGTTCACCAGAAAATACATTGAAAACAAGATTAAAAATTAAACATGTTGATGGTAGGCAACAGGCGGTCTTATCGCTAAAAAGCGATCTCTTCCAGACAACCTTTGGGTGGTGGAGACATAAGAGAAAAATTTGACATGAGTAGATGAAATAGAGATATATAGATAGATAGATATACCCAATGTAGATATGTATCAGATTTTTAATCACTTTTATAATCAAAGCTCTCAAAACTTTGAAGTCTTATAGTTACTTTTTTCGCCATTTTATTAAGAATTTGCTCCTTTTTTATTTTGTGCTAACATCTCTATTAACGTGCTGATTATTTTTTATCTACTGCGTCTGAGTGCCTTTATTATTTTTCTCGCTATCCAACGCTTTTTCTTTATTTAGACCATTGTCTGCTTTTCTTGTATAAGCTGTATTCTGAGGCTAGAAAAGACATGGCGTACAATAATTAACCAGTGGTTCGTGTCGAACTGTGAATTCGTGATTTACTCATGAACTCGTCGAGCGCGATCAATAGTTCAGTTTTGTTTCAGTAGAATCGGAAATCATAGCGCGAATAAGACAAACTACAATCAAGAAAAATTAATGTAACTTTAATATTATGTGTAGATGCATTGTGCATGAAGATTGGTAATTAGGTATAGTTAAGGAAGCAAATCAATAGTAATGTATACCTACTTGGGATTGTTTGAGTGGGCCGAGTTGGGTTGTGACCTATGCAAACAATCAGAAAGCGACCCAATTGTGCAAGAGATAAGATTCAAAATACAAACAGTCCCCCGGCCAACACAAAGAATCTCAACTATGGCTTAATAGAATATATGTAAATCGGTATAACAACTTCACGAGCGAATTGCAGCGGCAGTTAAACCTGTACGGCTTTAGTCGCTACTCC
Organism: Epiblema foenella; assembly: GCA_963556455.1. NCBI lineage: Eukaryota > Metazoa > Arthropoda > Insecta > Lepidoptera > Tortricidae > Epiblema > Epiblema foenella. The sequence continues at coordinate 16,641,417 of OY747112.1, forward strand.
ATTGTAATTTTTAAACTGTATTCTTTTTATTAGTAAATATATTTAAAAAAAATTCAATACAGAGTATACCCATTTTAATTGATCTTCAGTGTTACCCTTTTGCTTAAGAATAATTCTAACAGTGACTTGTATTTATGACAATGAAAAACTGTAATATTTCATTTTAGTAATTCATTGTATTATCTCATTTTGGTTGTAATTGGGCTACAGAATGGGACTCTTCAAAATAGGAGTGAAAAGGTTTCTTACAGGTCGGCAACGCGCGAGTAACGCCTCTGGTGTTGCAAGCGTCTATCAGGTGGGCTGTCAGCTTGTTTGCCACCGACGTGGTATAAAAAAGGTCCATTTTTCATTAACGAAGAATTGACATCCAACATACACTCACGGCACATTGCTCGCAGGACTGACGGTCGATGGGGCCAGAAACTGCTTGAGTGGCGTCCACGCACCGGAAGACGAGCTGTCGGTAGGCCTCCGACAAGGTGGAGTGATGACCTGGTGAAGGTCGCGGGAATCCTGTGGAAACGAATGGCACAGGAGCACCGGTCTAAATGGCGAGCCTTGGGGAGGCCTATGTTCAGCAGTGGACGTCTTTCGGCTGAAATGATGATGATGATGATGATACACTCACGAGCAAAAATAATAGGTAGACTTTCTATGGAAATTCAAAGCAAAGTGTTACCCATTATTTTTGTTCTTGAGTGTAGTTGTATAATTAAGGCAATGTAAAAAAGACACCCGATTTTCGTTTCAAAATACTCTGCCCAAAGCAAATCGTTGCGCCATCGATAAAATTAAACAATATTGCATATCGAAAACAAACCACGCTCCCTATAGGAACCACTAAGAAAGAAACGAGATTAAGCAAAGACCCCGAAGGCTTTGTAACGATACGATAACCAAGTAAAAAAGAGGGCAAACTCATAACTAATTTAAACTTAATTCGGTTAGACCAGACGCTGATTTTGAAATTGCGCAAACTTTGGAGTAGGTACGTGATTTGGGTGTTTTTTAGCGGTTATTTTGAAAATTTATTTAATGTTTGTTTTTCTTATAGGTTTTTACTGTTTTGGTTAAAAAAATTGTTTTCATGTGTTTACAAATTATAAAAGCGGCCAAAGAGCTGATATAAAATCAGAAGGTAGAATAGCAATAAAGGCTATTATGATTATGAATGTATAATATTTGCACGCCTATAGATGGGCTGAATAGAAGAGACAAATAATTATATAACATCCAGTGAAAAATGGTATTCGTCGCAAGTAAATAATTTAGAATTAAAAAAAATAAACAATAGCATTCTTTTGTTATGATCCCTGGGATCCCACGGAGTTTGTCACATTCGTCTTCCGACTTACAGAACAAAATAAAACCACAACAAGAAGTAAAACGTTCTACCCACTTAGTTTCATTCAGTCGAAGTTAAAAATGTGACTTTATTTTTTCACCATATTATTTTTTTGATCATAAATATGACCTCATTATATGCGTAAGTGTTCAGCTATTTTAAGATCAGTGTGTTTACATTTGTAAGTACGAATGTCAACATAGTTTTGAAACGTGACCAGAGAAAAGGCATAGCATTTGCGTAGGTGTTAATAGAGTTTATTTTGAAGGGTGCATAGTTAATATAGCTGAGGTATAAAACGATGGCTGTGTAATGTAGGATACATCTCAAACGCACAGATCAGCTTATTTTGTTACCATTTTTAGGGTACCGTACCAGAAGGGTCCAAACTGAACCCTCACGCGTCCGTCCATCCGGCGTCTGTCACAAAATTTTGTTCCGAAGATTTTTTAAACTTTTCATTGACCTATGAACTTGAAATTATGTGATAATGTTTATTATTTTGTATATTTTACGCACAAATACTAATATATTGACAAATCAGATTTTTGTTGGAAATTTCCTTATTTTTTTCTATTTCCTACTAATTTTGCGGTTGGTACGGAATCCTAAATGTGCTAATTCCGATACGCACTTAGCCGGTTTTTACGGACATTTTCTACTCCATTTCTTTTTTCAATGAAAATGCTACAAAATATATGTCTGAATCTAAAAATATAAGTATCGCACTTGACCTTAGAAAGCTAAACAAAATATAGTACAGGCCGCCCGTACAACAAAAATATCTGGACACCAACTGTACTTAAAAGGAAAGGGGTCATTATCGAGAGAGATTAGTGCGTAGTTCTGGGATTAGGTGTCCCCTCCGACCCTGGCCTCTTCAGGGTACAACCGAGGTCAATTCGGCGAAGACCGTCTGGCGGCGAAGGCCGTCTAGCAGGAATTACAACAAATTCTGCACAGCTACGAGGATGGCAACACAATTTACGTAATGATAAAACAGTTTTAGTTCTTACTAATTTACACAGATGGCGCTACCTCTAGCATGAAGAGAAAAACCGGTCTTTCAAGTTTAGTCAGGTTTGCAACTCGCATTGGGAGTACAACACGTTGTCGGAAAAAAATCTTTTAAGTGATTAAACTGAAGTGTTTTTAAGATCGATGCAGGTAAGTCTATTCTTTATTAATGTATTTATATGAATATTATATTACAATAACGTTAAACTCGCTATTTCACGAAGATATTTCTGGTGGAAAAAAACTAACCTCAAAATTTTGTAGTGGCGAAGTCCGTCAAAAGTTTGGAGGCTAATATCGTCATATGCCGGTCTTCACCGTTTTCGGAAGTTGCCAACCTTTTATATATATGTTTTATTTATTTATTATTGACCGTAGCGTTAGCGAAGATCTACGTTTTGACTCGGGCATTTTGCATATCCGGATCGACAGCGACAGGTCGCAACTCTCAACCGATTCTCGTAAAATGATGTGGCCAGATTTTAAGATTTAATAGACTTTTTTGTCAATCTAATTTTAGTTTTTTTTACTAAATGTAGAATTTGGCATAAAGGACTTAAGCGCCAACAATTTCTATGGCGCTTATGACTATTGTCAGTTTAATAATATTTTTCATTTTTAAATTTTTTTTGAAACCATCAATACTAAAGTTACTAAGGGACAAACCTTGGTCAGCTGTTAAGCATTTTGTGTCTGTCCGTCTCGAAATAGTTTATATGAAAAAGCAGTTTATTTCACTGATGAATATGATCACTTCCATTTCAATGCAATGTACAATTTTGTACTACTTGCAAGACCAATAATAATACTAATACACAGTACACTATAAGTACATCCATCAAAAACATAACTTGTAAAAAAACCGAGTCTCAGTTCTTGTAGCGTAAAAAGTTGTGAGGTCCATGTAATACCAAGTCGGTTAATTTATTCAGTACCTACTTAAGGGTCCTTCTGTCTTAAGTTACTTATTATGTAATCACCTAACCTAACAACATCTTTTAGTGGCCATATCAACATTAAAATCTTTTGTTTTAGGTAAATAAATAGATTGATGATCGCATGATTGGAGGTTGTCTGGAAGAGATCGCTTTTTAGCGATAAGACCGCCTGTTGTTACCTACTTACTTAAGTCCTATTCATGTTTTGTCATTGTAATAATTCTCCATGTAGTGCACGATAAAGCATTTTATTATTATTATTTATTTTATTGGCAATCGCATGAAAACACAATGTATCCCGCAAGTAATACATATTATATTATATTAAATTAGATTGTTTAGTGCAATTGCCAATTCCATATATTTATTTAAATCATAAAATATTTTAATATTGATATAGTGACCATATCAATATTAAAAATAATATGTTGTTAGGTTAGCTAATTACGTAATAACTTAAGACAGAAGGACCTTTAAGTAGGGACTGAATAAATTAACCGACTTGGTATTAAGTAGTTACACGGATCTCACAACTTTTTACGATAGAAGAACTGAATTGCGAGACTTGTTTTTTTTTTAAGTTACTTATGTTTTTTATGGCATCTAATTTCTACACCTATTATTCCATTATATTATACATATCTACCCATCTGTCTCCCCTACCCATCAGGCGATCTGTCTGCTCAGTCAATACTGCGGCGTAATTTGTAAGGAAAAGCAGTATTTTTTAAATAAATAAATATTTGTGGACAATCTTACACAAATCAACCTAGTCCCAAACTAAGCAAAGCTTGTACTATGGGTACTAAGCGACGATATACATACTTATATAGATATAAATAGATACTTAAATACATAGAAAACATCCAAGACCCGGGAACAAGTATTCATGCTCATCACACAAACAAATGCCCTGGCCGGGATTCGAACCCGGGACCTCCAGCTTGGTAGGCAGGGTCACTACCAACCAAGCTAAAGCGGTCGTCATGTCAAAAGTTAATTTAAATTAGTTTTATCCTTTTCAGCCATGGGAAAATATAAACGCAAAACGACACGGGCTGCGTATTCGAAGGAGGCATTAAAGGACGCTGTCCGGGAGATTGAAAGTGGCAGGATGAGTGGTTATGCAGCGTCACAAATATATAAAATCCCGCGTATGACAATTATGGACCACGTGAACAGAAGGAGAACAACATCTGCAACGCTCAGCCGAAACACAGCTCTGTCACAAGACATTGAATTTAAACTTGCGACATATCTGCACACCATGGAAAAATACGGATTTGGGCTTTCCAGAAAAGAAGTTTTGGAGATGGTCGGAGATTACGTAAAGAAAAATCAGCTAATTACACCTTTTAAAAATGGTGTACCCGGTAAAGACTGGTTCTTAGCATTTAAAGAGCGCCACGGCCTATCTTTGAAGAAACCGCAAGGAGTTGAACATGCAAGAAAAATGGCAATAGACCCATTTATTGTTTACCCTTATTTTCATCTTTTGGAAAAAACGATATGCGACTTAAATATAAAAGACAAACCATCCGCCATTTGGAACCTCGATGAAACGAGCTTTTCCAAGGACCCGGCCAAAACTAAAGTCGTTGGACTCAAAGGCCATGCAGCAACTAGAGAAATTTCTTCATCAGGAAGAGATAACACGACCGTTTTACTTGGCGCCAGTGCTTCTGGAGAAAAGATGCCGCCTCTTATTATCTTCAAAGGAAAAAACGTATGGGATACGTGGACATCATCTGATGCATACCCGGGCACATCTTATGCTGCGACAAATAATGGTTGGATGGAGACGGACGTCTTTGAAACATTTTTCAAAAAGACTCTTGTACCTTTTGTGAAGAATCAAGGCCCAGTTCTATTGATATATGATGGCCACTCGACACACGTAGGCTTAAATATAATAGAAGAAGCACGGAAAGAAAACATAACGATATTAAAGCTGCCGCCTCATTCCAGCCATATTTTGCAGCCCCTTGATATAGCAGTGATGAAATCCTTCAAGGATCGCTGGGACCCTTTACTTGTAAAATGGCAGCGGCAGAATGTAGGAAGTGTTCTGCCAAAATCTGAATTTTCACGACTAATTGGGCAAGTTTGGACTGAGATAGATCCTCAGGTGATACGCAACGGATTTAGAAAAGCGGGTATTTACCCAGTGAATCATGAAGAAATTAAAGAAGACAAATTTGATAAGTTAAAGCTAAGACATTGGAAAGAATTTGTGGAAGGAAAACATATTTCAACAGAAGAGCAAGGAATTCCAAAGCGACATGTTTCATCAGAAGAACAAGAAATCATAAAGCGACGTGTTTCAACAGAAGAGCAAGTAATCACAAAAACACAGAACCCAAAAACTTTAGTGACAATAGCATTAAATTTTATGAAGAAAACTCTAAACCTTGATATTCAACAAGAATCCTACAATGAAACTATAAACCGTGAAATTCAGGAAGAACCCCACAATGACGTTAAAATCCTTGAAATTTCAAAAGAACCCAATAATATGAACCAGCCGTCAGAAATGTCTGCACAGGGCCTGAATGTTTCGTTTGAAGAACTTCTTCTACATAAATTGAAACTTGGTGATAAAGCACCAAAACCAAAACGCCGTAAGATAGCGCCAGGCGCCGAAGTTATAACGCACGACGATGTACTAGAAAAGAAGAGAGAAGAACAAAATCTCAAGTTAAATGCAAATAAGAAAAAAGAAAACATAGAAAAACAAAAGAAAGACCTAAAATCAAACGTTGTGAAGAAAAAAGAAATAAAGGAAGATGAACAGAACCAACACCTCAGGTCAATTGTAAGGATAAAAGAAGAAAAGAAGAAACAAGAACGAAAAATTACGACACACTTGAATAAGAATCCGGCCAAAGAAAATGTTGTGTCTTTAAGACACATTTCAAAACAAAGAAGTGAGATGCAAATATTTGCAGCCAATGACATTAGTAACCTACCGCATTGTCTGCAGGCACAAGAAACACAATCTGATCGAAAACAAATAAAAGTGATTTCCAATGTGTTAATTAAAAAAGCCGACCGTAAATACTTAAAAGAGAAAAAAGTAAATGACATCTATGAGGACCCCAAACCAGGAACGTCCGGACTGTCCCAAATCCATTTGAAACGCGGACAGTCTTCAACTAGTGTTTCGAGCTCAATCACTTTAAAACAGAAAAAAGGAAATAGCACCCATAAGAACCCGAAACCACGATCGTCAAGACTCTCCAAAAGGCGTTTGGAACACCGCAATTCTTCTACGAGTGTTTCGGGCTCAATCAGTAGCCATAGCGATTCTGACTTAGCTGATATCGAATCAGATACAATCTTAATAGACGAAGATCAAAATAATACTAAATTACCACAAATTTCAAACAAAGAAAATGTTGACGGCAAAAATAAAGAAAACCTTCCTTATTATGCGGGAGACAATGTTTTAGTGAGATATCATGGACGTCAAAAATGGACATACTACGTGGGGATAATAGAGGATATTAAAATAATCGACAAAAACGTCTGTTATTCCATCAAATTTTATAAAACTGTAAAGAAGCCTAAACTTACTTTCAAAATGACAAAAAGAATCGATCGTGATGATGTTCCTGAAATACAGATAGTGAAAAAAATTGATTTAATACGAAACCCTGGAACATTGAATGCCTATTCTATGTCTTGTAATGAAAATGCTATTTATTTTTAATTACGTGAGTGAAGAAAGAAGATTGAAAGAAGAAGTAGGGAAAAAAGTATTATTTCGGATTAAAGTAGATATTTCGGAATACTAATTGATTTTGTTACTTACTTAAGTACTATATTTCTAATCAAAATGAAGATTTCACATGCATGATACAGTGATTTTTGTTTAAGTAATTATAACGTTATGAAAAACGTGCATATTGAATTGCAATGTTTGTCTTAGAAAAAACATTTTTATATTAATTATCTTATTGGCCAACATAGAGTTTCTGTCAATTTATTATAGTTTTATAGTAATATTTGAGTCGCCTGTAAACTGCTAGAGTCTGTGCGGAAAGAGAAGAGTCGCGGAATGTATGGAGTCATTGGGGTCCCATACCTTCCGCCACTCTTCTCTTTCCGAACTATATATATTTGTTACTTTTTGTGGAATTGTTGACTTCAATTTTTGATAATTTTAAAATTAATACTAGTTTAGTATTTTACTTAAGAATATATTGATCTCAATGTTTGATTTCATTGTTTTATTAATACTTACCTGCGTGTTTTCTACCCCTGCATGGCGATGTATGCCGGTCTTACCCGACAAACGAAACTTTTCATGAAATTAGCCATAATAAACCCTATTCTTGAGATATTAGAGTCTTCATTCAGTTGTCATTGTAGTTCGCACTCGTACAAAAATCTATAATTACGTAGGTTGCCTATGTGTAGGTAAATTCGCCATTAGACGATCTTAGCCGACATTGGCGTTGAGTTCGTCCATTGCAACGTGTTTTAAAAGCGAGTATTTTTTCACTATCCGATGCCGTAATATGAGAATTTGGCAAGTTTAATTAGAAACCAACGAAATATTTTATCAACTAGTTTCAGAAAATTTTACCTTCGGGCAACAGGACAGCTAAAATTTGTCAATTAATTTCTTTTTAAATAAAGTATGCCGGTCTTCGCCGAGTTGACCTTAAGTACTAAAAGCGGAATAAACCAGCTTACTCGTATTAGCTTGAAATTTGTCGATTCAGGGACTAATAGCCATAATTAAAATAAAAAATGTGACATAATTCAAAGTAAATACAGTATCTAATATTATTATGCCGACCGGTTTAGCCTAGTGGGTAGTGCACCTGCCTGTGAAGCTGACGGTCCTGGGTTCGAATCCCGGTCAGGGCAAATATTTGTGTGATGAGCATGAATATTTGTTTCTGAGTCTTGGATGTTTTCTATGTATTTAAGTATTTATATCTATTAAATATATCGTCTAGTATCCATAACACAAGCCTTCTTGAGCTTACTGTGGGACTAGTTCGATTTGTGTAAGATTGTCCTCTAATATTTATTTATACCAATATGATTCTGTACATTTTATAACCGACTATACAGGAAACCTAATTCATCATGCATTCTGCTAGAAATACACGAATTTCCGTCAAATTTAGCCAATTTAGATTAACTAGGTCATTATTAACCTAATGACAAAAAAGTATAAGTGCCATTACATTAATATGGTAGTTGAGCTCTTTTTAATCGAGATGCTAGCCTATGAGGTTGTGGTCCGATGAAATAATGATGAGCGGATAGAGCCAAATGAATCGCAAAATTGAGATGAGCCAATAACTGTTTTCGCCCGGATAGGGGTTGACGTGGAAGGAAAATGTGGTTAATTAGGATTATTTTGCAACAATTGCGCATTTCGTTCCTATTATTATTTATTTATCGCATGGCAATTATTTAGACAACGGACAGTACGTTGAAAGAACTATCGCTTAAGATTAACATCAATAAGACTAAAATACTAACAACAGCCAAACGTAATATTAGATCACATCCCACTTCAAAATGTTTATAGCTTTAAATATTTGGGTAGTGTCATCACCAAGGACTCAAGATGCACTCCTCAGGAACAGAATCGGCTTAGCAAAACAGGCTTCCCACAGTAAAAAACATGTACTGACCACAAATATATCCCAGAAAATCAAGAGGAAACTCATGAATACATTTGTATGGAGCAAAGAGTTGTATGGGTGTGAAGCGTGGACCATGACTCAAAGAGATAGAGAATATTTGGAAGCCCTCGAAATGTGGTGTTGGCGAAGAGGGAGAAAATTAGCTGGACGGAAACAAAATACAAATGAAAAAGTGCTGAGGAGAGTGGGGGAGTGTTTATTACCTATATTTAAAAAAGTTACAAATAGCATGTTTGGATTAGAAAATACTTTGCACTCTTGTGGATAAAGTGCAGTTAAGCTATCTATTTTTAAAGAATAAAAAAGGGCTTTCCGATCTAGTGAGGTGAAAAATAACATAAAACTTCAATGAAGTGTTGTAGTAGCGTGTTAATTGAAGAACGAAAACTAGTTTTCCGAGTAAAAATTTGATGTTTCTATTTTCCCTCCATTTCCAACGATACAACCATTCCTATTGCTAAGCTCAAAAACTAGCCAACATTCGCAACAAGCGTACTTTAACAATTCCATAAATAACAGATTCGAACGTCGGCGGCTTTGCGTTAAAAATTTAACGCTGATTCGTCTTTGACTGTCAGGAAAGCTGTAGGGGGAGCTAAGAAATGTAGAAATAAAGAGGGTGCTAAACTGTAATTACGAAAGAAAGTTTAAGGTTTGGAAATGTGTAAGAATCTCAGAAGTGCACCCGATATAAATCAAAAAATAATAATATTCGAACAGTCTCACACAAATCGACCTAGTGCCAAACTAAGCAAGGCTTTTAGATGGCTGAGTAAAAAAATAAAGAGTGTTTCTTTCGCCAACAAACTGTGATGCGGTTTGGCGAAGTTATAGTGTAAACGAATGTAAATTTTTTTTGTAAGATATAAATAAAAAAAAAAGTATAGGACATTTTCAGGGCTCGGTTTTTACGCTGTTCTTTAAAAGCCTTTTTTATTTTTCGGTTGTTCAATAACTGTAGTAGTTCTATATATACATTTGTTCATCTCTAAAAACTCGTTCGAATGGCATCATGAAAAAAAATATGCATATTCTATATTGCGCTGCGTTGGGCAAAAATAATGCGCTGTGTTGAGAACTTGAGAGTGACCTACTTTATAACCAGCTTAAAAAAGGCAGAGGTTCTCAATTCATAGGTTTTTTTTTTAATATATGTTCGCCGATGATTAAGAGACTACTAGGCCGATTTTATGCTTCGGCCGAAAATCTGTGTTTGTTCTAGAACCTGCAGAAATCTGCTTACATCACGACTTTATATATACAGGGTGTCCCACGGCTATGCCACATGGAGGGAAAGTACCTTAAATATTGTAGATGGAGCATTTTACTGAATGAAGACATTATTTGAATTTAAAAAACATTGTAAATTGCATTCACAGATATTTAAATATTTTTGTGGTTGAACCGGGAATTGAACCCTGATCACATGTAATCAATTGATTAATTTTGTATTAAAAATGTTAAAATTCATGGTCTTCCTTTTATTTCTGATACTATGTTACTTAGCAAAAAATAATCCATATGCCTTTCGATTGGTATGATAAAGCTACAGGGTAATTATTTTTCTTGTGTAACGGGTTCGATTCCCGGTTCACGGTTTAATTATTATTTAAATATCTGTGAATGCAGTTTAAATTGTTTTTTAAATTCAAATAATGTCTTCTTTCAGTAAAATGTCCCATCTACAATATTCAAGGTACTTTCCCTCCGTATGGCATAGCCGTGGGACACCCTGTATATATAGCATGTTGTGTTGCGTTCCGTGGATCACGTACGGTGCTGTCTGAAAACCAGCGCTGCAGGTGTCTGACACCTCGGCATAATGCTGAGACAGCAACCGATTCACTGCCGCGAAGACGCACTTTATAATTATATGTTCAATGTACTGAGTAGGTCCCGTTATCTTGTCGCACAGAAATTGTTTTTCAGTAGAGCGTGAATGTTTTTTTTATCGACCTTCTTGATATCGATGTTTACGAATTTTCGCCTTTTAAATCCATGCTCAATTTTAATGAAAACTTTTTGTATTACCATCACTAGCAGCTTTTAAGAAGCAATTATTATTTGAAGTTGTGTGGGGCTGGTCAGTGCGTCCTTCGCATGTATATGCAGCAGGATTTACAGTTGCCGCCCAATGTGGAACTTGTCATCACGAAAATCCCTATATAACCCATAGTTACACTGGCGTTGTACAATTGTGTAAATTTTATTGTAATTATTGTGGAAAAACTATGATAAATCCTAACGAACAACCTAGACTTTTATTTCTTCGTCTGTTATTATATATTTTTTTATACAAAAGTAATAATTAGTACCTAGTGACATCTCTTTGAAATTATCAGTGACATAAAGTATCGACATTTAGATAGTCGATAAAAAAAAACATTCACGCTCTACTAAAAAACAATTTCTGTACGACAATATAACGGGGTTTAGACTGAGTCTATTATTTTTTTATTTATTTTTTTATTTTATTTATTAAGAAACAAACATTCTCATTATGTTTACAATTGACACAGTAAAGGGTATTAAGTTGTAGACTTACAGTTTCCTTAATTCGAATATGTAAACCTAAACATTAAAAACAATAAAATTTAAGAGCTTTTGATATACATAGTTAGTAGTATAAATAAATAAATAGTGCCAAAAACTTACAATTATGAAAAAATATTGTTATGGTTGTTGAATACATTGTAAAGATAAACGTTTGAAGCTACATAATGTCTCATGGAAAATATCTAATGTTTGAAATTTTTCGCCATAACGCCTTCAGTCTATTCTGTTTGTAACGGTATGTCTTTTCGTGCAGTGAATAAATGCTTTCTTTCTTTCTTTCTATCCTTATTTGCCACCGTCCAAGAAAGATCCAGATACCAAACTCATTGCAAGTTACCTATAACTTCTTTAGTTATAAATCTTCGCTCGTCCCGCTAGCTTCGTTGCTCCTTAGGGACGCCAACTTAAGGTTCTCCAGATAACTACAAGTAACTCGGTCTTCATTATACATTGTTCAAACACTGACAGAGTCTGTCGGGTTAGATTAACGGATGTCTTTGGAATTGGGTCGTTTTCGGGTTTGAGTGATGGTAAAGCCTTTAAGCTTGACTTTTACACTCAGGAGCCATTAAAACGGGTGAATTGGAAAGGAAATTCCATTTAGGGCACAAAGTCCATTTTATTTGCACTTAACCATCTATATCAATAATAAAAAATGTATATAACACTATCTCAGTAAGGAGCGCTCGTGGCCTAGCGGCGCCCGCGTACCGCGAGGTTAAGCAACTTTGGCTCAGGTCAGTTATTGGATGAGTGACCACTTTTGAGTGGCTATTAACTGAGCGCCCCCGTGCTTTGCAAGCCACGCTAAGCCGTTGATCCCGGCTGCTGTCTATGATAGCAGTCGTTAAGCCAAGTTAGAGGCCTTCGGGCGGCTTGAGAACTTCTAACAGTCAAGTTGCCCACTCACTTGACAAGCCTAATTCCAATAAGGTCTGGTTTTTCCTCGGGTTGGAAGGTCAGATGGCAGTCGCTTCCGTTAAAACTAGTGCCTACGCCAAATCTTGTGATTAGGAAGCGGACCCTAGGCATCCTTCAGGATGCAACTGTACCGGGATAACGCTAGGATGATGATGATGATGATGTATATAACAGTATCTCCGTTGTCTATTAGCTTAGCTTGATTATTTTGTCAATTAAAAATTAGGTCGAAAACTAATTTTCAACACGGACCAAATGTCAGATCATAAATTATTTTGGAAACTCGGTACATTATAATCGACTTCAAAAAAAGGAGGTTCTAAGTTTGACCCGTATGTTTTCAGAAAAGTAATTGTTACAGTTTGGAGAAAGTTTTTTTTTTTATGTTATAGGGGCAAACGAGCAGACGGATCGCCTGGTGGTTTGGTATACAACAAATGGATACTCTGTGAAGGACCCTTTTAAAAAAAAAAATTGATATGATACCGACACAAGGTCTATTTTTTATTAAATTGAACCTCGAAATCTGTCTTTGTTAAGAAAATATCCATTTTCTTTTTAGTGATTCTATTGACGACCACTTTAGCCTAGTTGGTAGTGCCCCTGCCTGCGTAGCTGGTGGTCCCGGGTTTGATTTTCGGTCATAGTATATTTGTGTGATCACTACGAATAATTGTTCAAGACTCTTGGATGTTTTCTATGTAATTCAGCATTTTTAACTATATAAATCGTTATGTTGGTATTTCGGCGCCTAATACCCTATAGTTACAAGCTTTTCTTAGTGTGGGCCTAGATCGATTTCAGTAACATTGTCTAAAAATATTTATTTGATTGCATAACAAGATCACACGTCAGGGTCATTGTCAGATTTAGGTTCGCGTCTTTTCGGTGGACATATCAAAAGTTAAGGGCTACAAGCTTAATTTTGGATTGGTCTAGTAACCCGCATAAACAGTGTCTCCGTTGCTATAAATCCATGTACTAAAAACTTAGCTTAAATGCACATAAATCGTTAACTATTGACCACCGAAGGGACAACTTTTGTTTTTGCAACTGGCTATGACCCGTCATTTATTTGTTTATTTTATTTGGTACATCAACAGCAATACAATACCAAGAAATACCATAATTAAAGAAGTAAAACAGTAGTTAATGGCAGATGTCCACAAATAAACTATTGATAGAGCCAAATTTAAGTACAGTTTTGAGTACACTGCTACGAAATGCTGGAACAACATACCGCCACTTTATAAGCAAGCTACCTCGTTGCAGTCTTTTAAAGTTAAATTTAAGAGCTATCTCCTTAATAAGCAAAAATTAACTGTTTTCAAATTATCCTATTATATATACATGTATAGTGTTATTTTACTTTTTATTGCCATGCTATTTTATTCTGTTATTATTGGTTTTACTTGCTTCATTCCCGCTTCGTAACATATCGTCACAATTTGTTAGCGCCAGTATTAAATACTACTTAGCAGCTGCGCGCAACTGCGCCCCCTACAGGTGTCCACGGAAGACCAGCGTCGGGTATTCCCTTAGTACCTGGCATTATGCTGAGTGTTCACCTTTTTCAGTGTAATGGTCAGTGTACAATTTAGATAATAAGTTTTTCCATTGTTTTCTTTCTTATATATTGTATTACTGTGTTTTTATACTGAAATAAATTATCTTCTATTCTATTCTATAACTTTAGTCACAAAATTATTTAAGTAGGTAAGTATATGCACAACAGTGTGGGGATGCGTCGATGATAGCGTGTATGTGTGTGAGTGTTTGTGTAGGTTATGTCGAGGAATTTGAATGCTTGTCACTTTTGGACTCTTTTACAATAGAAATAGAATCAAAAAGTGACAGACATTCAAATTCCCCTACTGTACATGATGTGTGTGACAGTAAAAGACAATACGGGAAGTGGAAAATACGAGGGGTGTTCAATATATTCTCGGTATCGGTATATTACAACCTGCTTTTATATTTTATTTAATACTGGCCATTTACAGTCACCAACTATAGTAAAAAAATAAAAAATGATAACGCTACTTTCATTTGTTTTTTTGCAATTGCTACACAAACATTAGTCATGAACGATTTTACGATGTCCGAGAAAATTGAGCACAGAGCCGTGATAAAGGTCTTGACAATCAAGGAAATAGGATTTGAATCGGGATATTTACATGTATATTTGAATTTTTTTTAGTTGGCTAGAGCGACTGGCCGCGAGTGCCGGGAGGTCGCAGGTACGAATCCTGCTCGGTGCCTAAATTTTAAAATTTTTCCTTTATTCTAAAATTTATGTATATTAAAAGCACAAAAACTAAACATTTACAACTTTTGGTGCCATAAAACCTAGGTACTATTTGTTATTTTTTTTAGTTTCTAAGATAAAATAATTTATATCTGATTTTGCCAGCAAAATCAAAATAAAACATTTATTGTATATTTGTATTTGTGAGTTCCCGATATTTCGGCACTGTTGCAAGCGCCATTATCAAGGATTAACTGATGACTATGACCATGACTGATTCTAATGTAAATGACCATGTAAGCTTGAAATCTTATAAAACGGAAAAAATCAAAAACCTGTTAAAGAAGAAATGGATGCTGTTTGTGGCATTATATACATACATGCTATGTTTCGACTTACGCTACTGTTCATTGATGAAACCAGGGATCGTTACCGGTATTCTTATTACCGGTTTTAAATAAGGTATGTATGTATGTATGTAAGCACTTTATTGTACACAATAACAGGTTAAAACAATATACATGTCACATAAGATTAGAGTACAAAGGCGAACTTATCCCTATGAGGGATCTCTTCCAGCTAACCGCTATAAGGTTTAACCGTTTATAATTGCATTTCGCTATTTATATCGCTAAAGCTCTGATTAGCGGTATAAACAATACCTCTATTGGACACTTTACCTATAAAAACCATTACCGGTAATAGCTGTCAGTGTCAATATACTCGCTGAAAACTGGCGTATTGTAAAAAGTAGGTATTTACACCTATATATCGCCTTTTATTTGTAATATTTAACTGACATCTTACCTTTCAAGTGCAATGAATAGCGGTATTGAATATAGGTATTTAATATCGTAAATAGTCTATACATAGAGGTATAAATAAATGCGGAATGGCAACAATACCTCTAATTTGAATATAGGTATTATTTTATTAGCGTTAACAGTTTGTCAATTTCTATACAGGTATTAAAAAAAACCGGTTTTACAATCCCTGGATGAAACTAAGTGAATAATTTGTTCAAGTCAGATCTCGAATTAGATACGCGTATCTGCAAGCTGTCGATCACGCTGCGACTGATTGTCTCTGAATACATAATGTGGTTAACCAAACCTGATTACACCGCAGCCTTCTGTGTACAGTTTACACTAAGATATTACACTTGCGATTTGCGGGCGAGTTGAAAGCGAGGCGAGCGCGAAGCGAGTTCGCCGCGATGGCGTCACGAATGTTTTTAATTTTTTCATTTCGGTCTGTATCCCCCCCACTGTTGAGTAAATTCCTCCTCATGTTCACACCAGTTTGCCCTGTTTTTCGGTAGTCTCATTCATATATATAACACCTATGATTTTATTCATTATATGTATACCTTTCCTATATGTATAGTATGTTATGTTGCGTTCCGTGGATCACGTACGGTGCTGTCTGATAACCAGCGCTGCAGGTGTCTAACACCTCGGCATAATGCTGAGACAGCGACCGATTCACTGCCGCGAAGACGCACTTTTTAACTGTATGTTCATGTACTGAGTATATTATATTTGTAACGGTGTGTCTTTTGGTGCAGTGAATAAATGCTTTCTTTCTTTCTTTCTTTCTTTCTTTGAATGAATGAATGTAGTGTTGTGTTCCTGGAGGTGAGCAAGGTTGCCAGAGCTCCCGAGGATGCACTGTTGAGAGCGAGGGACGTAAAGTCCCTTCTGTTGTCAACACAGTGCATCCTCAAATTTTATAAAGAGTCGGCAACGCGTATGTGACTCCTTTGGAGTTGCGGGCGTCTATAGGGTGCGGTGGCCGCTTACCATCAGATGGACCGTAAACTTGTTTGCCACCGGCGTTGTATAAAAAAATACCATGTTTCTTTTTAAGATCAGAAATTAAGTAAACATACTTAAGAGCCCTTATGAGTTAAAAACGCTCATCTATTACGGCCATTTTCTGTTTGAATTTGCACGTATCTTGACATTTTCTCAGTGTTACTATCTAGAACAGGATTCTTGCGAACTAATGTCATAAATTTTAAATGTATTTTTTATATTTTTCGTTATGAAATATCGTTTCAAACATCACACCAAATCGACCATTTTCAAATTAAAAACGGCTTTTTCCGCTTAAATTCTACTACGCACAATAAAATCAAAAAATGGCTATGTCACTATCTAAAACTTTTATAAAGTCATCGTATCCTTTAATCACTTTATTGGTATGATCAATACTTTTCTCATAATTTGAATTCAAAACATTTCAAAACTTATAAGGCCTCTTAAGAATTTTTCTAATACTAATAAAATAAGGTATATGGGTGGCGTGGCATACGGTTAATCGCTAATCAGTCTTTAAAAAAAAATATCGTAGCTGAAATAAGAACGCTCGTTTCATGGCCCTAATATAATTCCCGTTGAAGAAAATTATGTCCCATAATTCTATGGCAAGCCCGTCGTAATCTTTCCGCGGTGAATCTTAACTCAGCCTGATTGGATCGCCCTCCCTATCGCCAAATTCCATTTTGATAACAATACCTACCGGACTCAAAATTTATTAGTATCCAAATTATTATCCAAAAAGAAATAAAAATATTGAAATAGTCAAGTCGGCCCCTTCCGTACAATGCTTCAAACGAAAGCTAAAAAGTTGGCTTCTCGAGCACACATTCTATAGCTACGACGAATTTGTAAACCTGTAGAATATTATAATGATTATTACTTATTAATAAAATTGATTGTATATATAAAATGAAATAATATCTGACATGTAATTTTGACATTATGAATAAATGAATATGAAAGAAGACATAAAACTATGCCAAATGATGAAAATCCCATTAAAATATCTCAAAAAATAAGGAAGCTATGACCGTTAGAATGTTTTTAATTAGAGTGAGAAAGTGGTACAAATCAGTGACGTCACTAATCTAAAGCGCCATAGTGAATGTAGATCGTTCAATTCAGAGGTACGTTTTGCGAAAAAGAGACAGAACACCCCTTAAATCTTTGGAGACTTGTAATTATATTATTATTTATTAATGTAATTAGTGTAATTACATAATAATTTTAATCTAGGTATTTACTATTATTATTATTTTAATTTATTCATAAGTACGTAACAAATATAAATTACATATTAATATGCTCTGAAGAATAGTAATGAAAGAATGTATAAATAATAATGTAATAAAGTAAACAAAATAATGTATTTTTATTTTGGAATGTTTAAATGTTTATTTATAAGCTCACAACATTATTATAATGTAATTATAGTTAGTTGTAGACTTTTTCTTAGTTGTAGTGAATTGCTATGCCTGAAAGGGTACATGTTGAAACAAATTGTATTTTAACACCAAATAAACACATATACACTCACCATCAAATATATCTGTACTCTTCAGGGTGCTCAAAAATATCTGAACATGCACTTTAACGCCTTGACAATATAGTCTTGTTCAGATATTTGTGAGCACCTTGTTCGCTCCGATATATCTGATGGCGACTGTACATGCAATAAATAATATGAACTAGCGACCCGCCCCGGCTTCGCACGGGTGCACTATTGAGTTTATTATTACCTGATTTTCTGTAGGTTCCATATATTATAATATCTCTGCATCACCTACCATGAATCATAATGCTTGATTGGACTTCCGCTATCCTAAGGCTGTCTGAAAGAGATCGCTCTTTAGAGATAAGACCGCCTGTTTGCCTCTACTCATTGTAATTATGAACTGTACTGTGTTTTCTTGTTGAGGGTGTGCAATACAAGTCTTAAGTTAAGAGTTTATTGTATTGAAGTTAAAATTTGCACTACCATCATCATCATCCTAGCGTTATCCCGGTACAGTTGCAACCTAAAGGATGGCTGAGATACGCGTCATACTCGTGATCGGGTGCTGTTTGTGGAGTCCGGTCTGTTCATGCTTGCTAGGACATAGTGACTACGTTAATATTAGTGTCTTTTTATAGGGGATGGACGAGAGACATCATCCTGTTGTGGATTCGTTTTTATTATCAGTGACTTAGAAACCATATACATCTCTAACAATATTCTTTTCACGCTCAGAAACCATCTCTGACCATCTCTGGGATATTATATTAATTTCATTATACTCCTTGTTTAATCTTGAGACCTTATACATCTCTAACTTTACTGATGTTGTAATATTTGTAATAGATAACTTTGCAAGTTTATCTTCACTGTATGACATTAATTTTGTTATAATTGTAAACTCGAAATTATTATTCCTTCTTGAACTGTAAATTGATATTTTGGCATGAAAAATGTATTACTTAATTACAGTCGGACTTTCTTAAATTGTAAATTAATATTTTGACATGTAAAAGTGCCCTTCTTGCCTATTTGCAGAATAAATGTTTGATTTTGATTTTGATTGCCCGGGGTCCGCTACCTAATCCCAAGAGTTGGCGTAGACACTTGTTTCTAGTTTTAAATTACACTACCCTTTTTTTCAATTTATTTACTTATAAAGTTTTTAATTAAGACTGTTTATATTATATTGTAAATATGTCACGCGCGTCCCGGATCGCGCCCAAGCTAACCTAACTAAATATCATTATGCCGACATATTATTAGTTCAAATAGCCGCTACCTGCTACCCTAGGGGTGTTACAATATGTTGGGGATATTACTATGAATTCCCAGAACACTTAACAAGGGTAACATTGTTAAAATATCTGCCTTCGGGCACACTGGGCTGGCTCGTGTAAGGTAGTGTATTGAAGTTATGTATTCAGTGTTCAGTATCTTATTTATTTATTTATTTATATTAGGAGAACCAACAGCAGTACAAACCAGGGACCGGAAAAGCCGTTCTCTGGCTTAACTCGTTCGAAAGGCTTAAGCCGTTCGAGGATTAATCGTTTATTTGGGTTACCGTTTGATAGAGTTAACTTATATACGGGTTAGGCTTTCAACTGAGTTAAGCCTAACCAACCACAGGGTTTTTGGTTAGGGTTTTGATAGGGTTTCTGAAGGGGTTTTTGAAAGGGTTACGAAATGGTTTTTATTTGCTTAATTTAAGCGCTTACTTATTGATGTGTGAGTGAGTGCCTAGAAAAGGGAGCAGGGGTTTGTGTTTGTGAAGACATTTTGTGCGCTTACCATTTACCATACGTAAATTTAGAAAACTTACGGTTACGGGCGTACATCGGACGTGATTATTCCACAATCGTTAAAGTAGGTATAAAAAAAGATGATATTTAAAAAAAAACTCAATTTATGGATTGTAACTTTTTAAATATTGGACTTAGACATAGAGTAGCTTTTGCACACGGATTCGCCCGCGTACTAAGTGTAATTTTTAACCGTCTATAAAAAAGGAGGTGCTCAGTCTGACCTGTATGTTTGTATGCACGTATGGTAGGTATCCATTTTTAAGAAAAATAAATGTCCGCCACTTCGGATTTGATAGTGGATGTCATTTTCGTAATTGGCACCCCGTGGAACCTCGACGATGACACCCATAGGTTTTTTTTTTAGAAAAATAAATGTCCACCATCTTGGATTTAAAAACGGATGTCATTTTCGTAATCGTCACCCCGAGCAACCTCGAGATGACATTCATATCGATTTTTAAGAAAAATAAATATCAGTCATCTTGTATTTGAAAATGGATGTCATTTTCGTAATCGGCACCCTGAAGAACCATAAAGACGACACCCACATCGATTTTTAAGAAAAGTAAATGTCCGCTATCTTGGATTCTAAAATAGATGTCGTTTTTCGTAATCGGCACCCCGAGGAACCACAGAGATGACACTCAAATCGATTTTTAAGAAAAATAAATGTCCGCCATCTTGGATTTGAAAATGGATGTCAGTTTCGTATCGGCACCCCGAGGAACCTCGAAATGACATCCATGTCGATTATTAAGAAAAATAAATATCCGTCATCTTATATATATAAAAATGGATGTCAATTTCGTAATCGGCACCCTGAGGAACCGCAAAGATGACACCATATCGATTTTTAAGAAAAATTATTGTCCGCCTTTTTGGATTTGAAAATGCATGTCAGTTTCGTAATCGGCAACCCGAGGAACCACAAAGACTACACCCATATCAATTTTTAAGAAAAGTAAATATCCGCCATCTTGGATTTGAAAATGGATGTCACTTTCGTTATCGCCACCCCGAGGAACAAAAAAGACGACACCCATATCAATTTCTAAGAAAAGTAAATATCCGCAATTGAAAATGTTTTTAATTCGAGTTAGGGTACTTAGGGTGCCTTTCCATCAGAGCTATGCTATGCTATGCTACGTCACTGACACTCACAACAAAACTTCATTCTCACTATGCACAGTTCGCTATTAGCAAAGAAAATGACGACCTTCATAGGTAAACAAACAAATTTCTGAAATACTTAAGTGTAATAAATTTGTGTTCGGTCGATTAAGGCATCTATTTCTACGAGAGCTCAAAAGTAGTAGCGGTATTTTTTAAAAGCTTTGACGCCTTTGTCAGGTTACCGCCGCCGCCTGCGCTGCTGAGGGCGAGCCGCGGGGCAAGGTCGATCGGCGAACCCCAATCATAATTGAATCGTATATGTATACCGCTTAGGATCAATATGAATTGCGTTTAATGCAAAACCCAGGAAAGGGTTTTGTTAGGGTTTCGAGTTAACTTGAATTAATTCAGAGAACGGCTCGGTATTTTCAAATCAAAATGATTTGAATAGCTATGACGATAAGGATCAATTTAGTTTGTCACTCAATCCGGAACCGCTTACCGCTAAAAACCCTAAACAGGGTTTTGATTGGGTTTTGACTTAACTCGAATTAACTAAAAAGATGGGCTTAGCTGTTCAAACCTTAACCCCTTGATAAGCTTAACCAAAATGATATGGTTTCTCAAAACCAGCGATAGACAACCCGCTTAAAAACCCCTGTTGGGGTAAGCGGTTCCGGTCCCTGGTACAAACAATGTAACAGCATGCGTATTAACAGCAGAGCCAATAACAGGATCTCACAGATAGCGCTAGAGTGTATATACTGAACTAAAGTGCGCACTCGTACAATTACAAACGTTATTGGAACAAGAATGTTAAAATAGAAAAAAAAAACAAGCAATCCAAGCCCACTCTAAACTAATGTTTAACTTGAATAAATTAAATTGTAAATGACGAATATTAAATGAATATATGGCGTATGCTACAAAGCACTCAGCGAAAATACGCCGCCTCCATGCCTCGCCTCATAGAAGGAATCTTGCAATTAAATATATCTATATCTAACTCCTTGGTTATCTGATTTAGACCATGACTAGCGCGTCTCAAAAAGCTGTTTTTTCTATAGTTTGATGAAGTATTTTTAAGCGATATAGGCGGAAAATGTCATTTGGAACGTACGGGGGTATTAAACGAAAGCTTACTAAGAAGTTCAGGACAATCAACTACGTTACTAGTGACCTTTAGAATATAAGGAATATCCGCTATTTCTCTACGATTTAATAATGGTATCAGGTGGTGTTTTTTACAAATGTTAGAATAATTAGATGAATTATAGGGATGTTAATTAAGTTTAAAACATAGAAATTTTATAAACTTTTGCTGTACTCGTTCAATTCCATTTATCTTTATTTCGAATAAGGAAACAATCCATGCAATAACATATAAAATAGTACATTTTGATGCAAGTGCGAAAGGTTTGTCATTACGCACGAGCCCCGAGTTGTCTTGGCCCGAGCCGTGAGGCGAGGGACAAGACTCAGGACGAGTGAAAATGACACTTCCGCACGTATATCAAACGACGTTTTTTAATACAGTTGCGAAAAAATATCAAAGAAACATAACTAAATAAAACAGTAATTAAAAGAGAGACAAAACAAAATGTATTTAATTGCCATTGTGGGCTTTGCACGTACCTGGTCTACATCTGGCGTAGTTTACATACATTTTATTTAACAATCGTATAAATCGCACATATCACAAAAATATTACTAAAACAATACGTGATTACAAAATTAATTCGTGAAATTATGAATAAAAGAGGCGGGAATTAAAAAGTCGGTTTAACTTTTAATTGATAGATTTTTTTCAACAAGCCATTTTATGTCACGTGGTAGTTTAATTACATTTAAACATGAAAACAGTTATTTCTAATTTTACAATGAATTTATACTTGATTTTTTTTGTAAATAAACGTATGTTTTGTCGAAAAACAAACGACCCGGCACGACCACGCGTGTGGTTTGGAACACTGGAATACTCTATAAGTTTGCGTTCGAAATTATAAATGCTTTAGTCATAATTGGAATTCGAAACATTTAAAATTTTTAAGGCCTAATTAACCCTTTAATTGACAGAATAAAAATCGTGCGTTCTAGCGCCAACGCGCAATAGCGACAACACTGACACATATAGTCCCTATTCGTCCCGGTACCGCCGCACACCGGGTAGAGTCACTCCGACCCAGGTCGGGCCTAGCTGAGTTTCTTGCTGGACTCTTCTCAGCTATGCTAGGTTTTGTGAACCAGCGACAAAACTCCCAGTAGCTCGATTCCACTCACACCTCAGATTCGGTTGAAACCGTTAAACCAATCTCACTGGAGCGCAAACTCTTAGAGTATTCCAGTGTTCCAAACCACACTCATGGTCGTGTCGGAGGTTTGATTTTTCCCAGGCTACTCTCCAACCGCGCAATCCTATCGCTTTATTGGGCCCGGACTATAAAGCCACAGTCAGGTTCAAAAAAAGTTCATGGAGTGGGCCGCCCCTGGTATAAGGGCTGTTGATCTTTTGAAAACTAAACCAACTGCACAACATTCTATCAAATTCAGCAACAAACAGCTTGCTATCATGAAATCCGAACCATTGCATTTTATAGAGGACGTAAAAATTTTATATTTCTGTTATTGCCCCGCAGTATGTAGGCAACAATGTTTCCTTTATATTTTATTAAACCTTCTGATCCAAGTATATCGGTTTAAGGTTACCTTGCTTTGTAAAACACGTAGCATATGTAAGTACAGTTAACTACAAAGACATGTATCATGTATCCACTTTACTACCATGACATTGTTATATTTTATGGTCCAAAATAGGATACATCCCATTATGGTCGACTGTACTTACAGTCCGTGAGCTCTAACGAATTTAGAGTTTTAGAAAGTTACTTCAAGTGAAAATATAAGTAACAACTACATTTTACTAAACGGTATTAATTGTCACTCCAGGCGACATGTTTCGAACTCTTAGGGAGTTCTTCTCCAAAATGAACGCGTTTAACATGTCTTAAGTTTAAAATTCAAATATATAAATAATAATGTAAAATAAACCATAATTTAATGGTTAGGTTAGGTATGATTAATTAGATTGATAACTTTATTGCGATTTTTGATTTTGTCATAATCTGAAGAAAATATAATCAGAATTATTGAATTCCTCAAACGGTAATTTAAGTTCATAGATAATGTAATGTTCTGTAAATAAATAAATATAAATATTTGTGGACAATCTTACACTAATCAACCTAGTCCCAAACTAAGCAAAGCTTGTAATATGGGTACTAAGCGACGATATACATACTTATATAGATAAACAGATACTTAAATAGATAGGAAACATCCAAGACTCAGGAACAAATATTCGTGGTCATCACACACCTGACCGGAATTCGAACCCGGGACCTCCAGCTTCAAAGGCAGGGTCACTACCAACTAGGCTAATGCGGTCGTCACTTAATATTACATAATTAAGTCGGATTTTAACCGAAACCCTAAACCTTTTTAAGTCACGAGTGAATAGGCATCTCCTGGGTGAGCTCGCTTCATCGTCAGCCTAATCATTGTCCCCGGCTAGATGCTGGCCAGGAACAGTCCCATTTTTTATAAAAAAAATTACATTCTAAGAGCTCACGGCACAGAATAAGTCATAGTATAAGTACAGAAGCTTCACTTCCTAACAAAAACGGCGTTGAGGCATAAAAACGTGCCTACTCTGTGCATTTCTGTCTGCCGTATAACTTGTATTTCACACGCGGCACGTATAGCGCTAGGGCTGTCACGCCAAAAATGCATAGATGAAGGCAAATGATCTAGCTCACCAGAGGTAACTCGAGTACAGTGAACCCATATTAACTAAGTACATACCTACGTCTTACTTCTCACGGACTGTACAATTTAGAGACTACTTTTTTAATCTATGGAGTACTATGCCATACATTTTATTATGAGCAATACTTTATAATTAAAATAAAAAAACCGGTCAAGTGCGAGTCGGACTCGCGCACCGAGGGTTCCGTATACAGATGTGTACCGGTTCCAACCCTATTAAATCAGGAAAATCTCAACAACATGGTGTGGAAATTGGACGCCATGGGTACAGCGCCATCTATCGGCGGCTTTTGTTATTCGAGCGACTGAATAACTTTGTATGTGGTAGTTTTTCAAGGATAATTCTTTATCACGTAAACCGATTTCTTTTTTTTTCTTTATTTTAAATAAGGGTTCCTTTTTTACCATTTTGATACGGAACCCTAAAAACAGAGTTAAAAAGGATGACGTAATTCGGGGGGGACGTAATTGTCTTTTAAATCAGGCAATGTATTTTTATACATTCATTAATTTTATTATTTACCAGTATCTAGTGTGCTATTTATGAAACAATTGGACAATTTTCTTATAAATGTTGCTCTATTAGCCTTCAATCACTGTAAAAGAAAATTGTTCGGTTAACCCCTATTAGCTTAGTGTCGAGCACTGGGACACAATTAATTAGAGAATTAGAGAGAGTATTTGGAATAAAGAGAAATGAATAAAATAATTAGTCCGCCTAAAGTTGCACTAAAATAGACGTTCTATTTTGAGCGTTCGAAAACTTGGCATGAAGTATTATTTTCCAGACACCTTTTAAAAGTTTTGAATTCAACAAATAATTCAGCTAGTTGAGTTAAGTAAGTTTGAAGTGGCCCGTCAATAGAATTACGATTTGAAACGGGATATATACCATGTACATTTGTATTTTTGAGTTCGTTCGGGAAACTATCTCGTAGTAATATGGCTCATTTTATACCCTTGTCATACAATCTACTATTTAATTCATAGTAGAATCCGTTTATTATGACTCCGCCTCTATTGGCCAACCGCCTATTACGACGTAATTACACAACGAAGTTTGGTTTTCATATAAAAATCTTTGTAACAAAGTCGGATATAATGACTTCGCTTACAGTGACATGTCGCTTATTAATAAATTTTGTCCATTTATAGTGACCTACATGATTCTTTACACCTACCTTCGGTCATGTTCGTTGATTCCCGACGACGTTCGGCACGTGGCTGGTTTTTGTTTTGAATCTCAGTGTGTAATTGACAGTTGAACGTCACGGATTTGTTTTTGTGATATCCTATGTTCATATTAATATTGAAAATGATAATTTGACTATGGTAATGTCTTCAATACACAATAGTATTAGAGATTGTTATTACAATAAAATGCAAAAACAAAAGCAGAAAAAAATTACAGATTTCTTAAGTACATAAAAATGAAAAAAAGCATATATACATGTCTTACATGCAATCTTTATTTTGATTTAATATGCTATGTTTCTCTATTAAAATAAGTATTTACCTAAATAATAGAAGGTTGTTTTTTTTTTTCACAAAAATGCTTTGTATGACGTCCGCTTAGTATGACGTGTTTGTCAATTCCCTTCGATGTCATTATATAAACGGATTCCACTGTAATTGTAATTTGTTTACTCAATTAGTGTATTTGGTGTTACTAAAATGAATATTAAGATGGATCACTCAATGCGTGAAAAAAATATATAAGCTCTAGTCCTTTTCGGCAGCTATGAAAAAGTTGCTACACCTACCTAATATTCATAATATAAAATATGAAAGAGATACATTAATATTTATTGCTACCCCAAGCTAACGCCCAAAAGTTAATCATGCCAAATAAGGCAGTTTTGTAAAAGTTAGTTAGCTTGGGGCAGTACCAAATATGAATGTATCTCTTTCATATTTTATATTATGAATATATAGGTGTAACAACTTTTTCATAGCAGCCGAATAGGAGTAAAGCAAAAAAAAATTTTTCATACATTGAGTGATCCACCCTAATAATAGTAGTTTATGCAACTGATACATAATGAGAGGTCAGCGAGTCAACGAGTGTGGTTTTATGAAACGAGCGTCAGCGAGTTTCATAATAGGATCACACGAGTGTTTTAAGGCCTAATTATGTACAGTTGTATACACTACTTTATCTACATCCATACATTAAATCCCCTTTCATGTGCTGAGGCACCATTGCGTTGAAAGTGCAGGAGTTCGAGTTCGTGAGCTCGTTGAAGTCATTTTGAACACGAGCCTGTATCGTAATGGGCGGAGATGGCCATAACGATACCGTTTTTGATGCTGTTATGGCCATCTCCGCCCCGGACCGGCGCGATATTGTAATGTTGGTCCTTACCTACACTTTTTGAGCACATAAAAGAGGATTTACTGTATGGGTGTAGATAAATATATTGACATTCCAGTTAGTATCAGCACTCCGTGTAACTAACTTTTGTACTCTCTCGACCTCTCCTATAAACTTCCTCTATAAAACTGGTCTAGTTAATTAGGTTGTTAATAAAATAAACTATCTCCTCAAACTATGCACTATATTTCCTTGAAAGAATTAAACTGAGTTTTATTTTCCCCGTACTCTAGTCTATAAAACGAGCGAAACTAGTACGAGATCCAACCGTGTGCCGAGCGCGGTCGTTAAACTTGAAGATTTTAAGAATATCACAGCGTCATGTCATCTCTCTCATATTTGGAGCAGCCTAGCTGGGGGAATACCTCCTTCTAACAGGATACCGCAGCCATAATAACACCACTACTTGTTTTGTAGGTATATGATGTTCAATCGTGTAGACTCGGACAAGAATAGGACTACGGTCTACCCCTCCTATCGTAAAAGGGGACCAAAGGGGGTCATCGGGGTTGCGAGTGCTCGATATGGCGGGGGCCGCAATACTTGCATATCATCATCATTCAGCCGGAAGACGCACAGCACGCGGTCGCGAGCCACCCGCATCCACTTGGTGCCCCGCGTGGTGTCGGGTTACAATTGCACCACCCCATATCATCCGGTGGGTGTCGTAAGAGGCGACTAACGGAGAATATCCAGGGAACGGGCAGCAGCGTTCCCTGAAGGTCACACCTATTATTACTGTGATCCCCAACCCGCCTGCCAAGCGTGGGGATTATGGCAAAACCCCCCAAAACAAAATGACCAGTACGACAAAACCACGGCCCCTAGTCCCCGGCAGCTCCGCTATTCCGGTCTACGGTAGCGGACCCGGTAACGGCGGAGCAGGGAGTGCTAAGAATCCCCGGCAGGGATTTGGCTACCACTTGCATATGATCCATTGCAAATAAATGAGTATGAGTATGAGTATCAGCTCTTACAGCCAAAGCTAGGAAAGTGCGACACGGGCTCTAGTGCGTTCAGTATTGATATCCTGGAGTTCCCCACATGAGAGCGTAGATGGCGGTCACCGTGGAGTATTCAGTGGGTAGTAATACCACATAACCTAGCCATCCCCCGAAGTCTGGGTACCTGCGGGGTAATCACGTAACTTTTGTACTACCGTTAAATAGATTTTAATGTCAAATTTTAATTGTCAGCTCATACATTTATACTTCAAAATTGACAGTAAATATACCGTTAGTACATAAAGTTACGTGATTCACCTGCTGGATCGCAGGTTTTCTCCACGAAAAAAAAAGGTATGAAATCAAAATCAAAATTCAAAATCAAACATTTATTCTGCAAATAGGCCACAAGGGCACATTTTTCATGTCAAAATATTAATTTACAGTTCAAGAAGAAATAATAATTTCGAGTTTACAATTATAACAAAATTAATGTCATACAGTGAAGATAAACTTGCAAAGTTATCTATTAGAAATATTACAACATCAGTAAAGTTAGAGATGTATAAGGTCTCAAGATTAAACAAGGAGTATAATGAAATTAATATAATATCCCAGAGATGTAAATGGTCTCTGAGCGTGAAAAGAAAAATTAATTTAATATTGTTAGAGATGTATATGGTCTCTAAGTCACTGATAATAAAAACGAGTCCACAACAGGATGATGTCTCTCGTCAATCCCCTATAAAAAGACACTAGTATTAACGTAGTCACTATGTCCTAGCAAGCATGAAAATATGGGTTGTTGTTGGACCGGACGGATGTGATGATGTGTTCTTGATGGTGATTAAAGTCCCACTGATGAGCTTGTTTGAGACTGAGGGATTTACATTTAGTCTACACTGAAGTAGCACTGATTTAACACATCAACTTTTATAAGATAGGACGTCCCTCATACAAAATAGACCGAGGGCCAAACACTACAAATGAGTTTCTCACGTGACCTCAGAATTAGTCGTAAGTCAATAAAAAAGTTCCCTCAACTTGTAAAAGCTTTTCGTATCGGCGATCAGTGACGGGGCGCGTTTCAGCAATTTGGGAGGTTGTGTAATCTACATTTATTTTGACGAAGTGAACTTTCACGCCATTAGTGTGGGCGAAGAAGCAAACGATTCTTCTTTCACCAACAACCCATAATTTTAAGGGTTCCGTACCCAAATGGTAAAATGGGACCCCTATCACTAGCGCTACTAGACTCCGCTTCCGTCTGTCTGTCTGTCTTTCTGTCTGTGCTTCTGTCACCAAGCTGTATCTCATCAACCGTGATAGTTAGACAGTTGTTTTTTTTACTGATGATGTATTTCTGTTGCCGCTAAAACAACGCTAACGAATACTAAAAAAAAAAGATTACAATAAATACTTAAGGGGGCTCCTGTGCCGAAACCGATCGTGCGCGAGTCCGACTCGAGCTTGGCTGTTTTGCATCTTGAGTCTGATCGCTAGAGCCCCTGTAGCCGAGCAGCAGCCGATTCTAAGTACAAGCCGCGATACTTAATCTGACAGTTCTAACTAAAGTACCTAAGTCTGACTACGTATTCGACCTAATCAAAAACGTCGATCGATTCCACACTCAAACACTCGCATAAAAACCACAATTAAAACCAGATCAAACACTCCGTTAATCTCTGTTTACGTTCCTCAATTACGACCGTAATGGCTCCGATATTGCTATGCTTGCTTCTCTTTTTAAAAGGTCTTAAGTGCCATAGGGAATCTTAAAACTTGTTACTATTATACGACGGCGCTTGGAAAACCACAATCATACACAATCAATACGATTTTAATTCTTAGGGTGTTTGCACGTATGCGGTGTTCGTTAAAATCTGATTGTATTGAAAGTTTGACAAGTTTCTATGGGATGACAGCTGCCGGCGCCATATTTGACGATGACCAGCCTGTGATCGTATGTTGTTGCAACCGACCCTTAGTCATGTTTGATAGAATATTTATATAGACCAATTTGATAGAATATTTTGCTAGTGTTGACATACAATTCTGGGAATCCTCAGAGTTGGTTGAAGAATTCTTGGTTGGTTGAATTTTATAAAGGGTCGGCCACGCGCACGTGACTCCTTTGGAGTTGCGGGCGTCTATAGGCTGCGGTGGCCGCTTACCATCAGGTGGACCGTACGCATGTTTGCCACCGTCGTTGTATAATCCTTTAATCGTCGTCAAGCTCCACCGCGCGATCGCGACAACACTGACACATATAGTCCCTATTCGTCCCGGTACCGCCGCACACCGGGTAGAGTCACTCCGACCCAAGTCGGGCCTATCTGAATTTCTTGCTGGACTCTTCTCAGCTAGGCTAGGTTTAGTGAACCAGCGACATAACTCCCAGTATCTCGGTTCCACTCACACCTCAGATTCGGTTGAAACCGCTCAACCAATTTCATTGGAATGCAAACTTTTAGAGTATTTCAGTGTTTAAACCGCCCGCGTGGTCGTGTTGGAGGTTTTCCCCTGGATTTTCCCCAGGCTACTCTCCAACGCACTCTTATCGGTTTATTAGGCCCAGCCTATAAACGTATAGGGAATGTATATGTGTATTGATCAAGAAGAAAGCCTATTACTTAGATTGACTGATGAAGCTTAAGGGTCCTTATCAGTTAAAAACGCTCATATATTTAGGCAATTTTCTGATTAAATTGACAAGAATCTTGACATTTTCTCAGTGTTACTATCTAGAAAAGGACTATTACAACCTAATGTCATGAACAATAATTGTATTTTATGGATTTTTCATTAAGAAATATCATATGCAACACAAAATCGACCATTTTCAAGCTAAAAACTGTTTTTCCGCTTAAATTCTAATACACACAATAAAATCAAGAAATGTCTTTATGGATTTTCCATTATGAAATATCGTATGCAACATCACTCCAAATCGACCATTTTCAAGCTATTAACTGTGTTCTTCCGCTTAAATTCTAATACACACAATAAAATCAAGAAATGTCTATGTCACTATCTATAACTTTAAAAAACCATCGTATTATTTAATCACTTTATTGGTATATCAATACTTTTGTCATAGGGTCAATCAACTTTTTCTTGTTGTTATTCTGTCCCGTCATAGAGGAGACAACAATAACCGAGTTTCTTAGAAAATTGTTTATAATATGGACTCCAAGCATGCTCAAGATTTTTAGAAAGTGTGTAAGAAGAAAATTAAACCCTCTAAAATCACAGTTTTAAAGTGTGACTCGGGAGACGTAACCATGGTTACGAGCAACAAATAATAGTTGATCCACCCCATAATTCGAAATAAAAACATTTTAAAACTTATAAGGCCTCTTAAAAGTAACGTATTGTTTTGACTTCCTCGTCTTACTAAATTTAGAATAAACTTGTATGTAATAAACATTTACTTAATTCTTTACGAAGTGTCTGCTATCTAACTGAAGAACAATGTAAGATAAACCCAAGAAATTAGCATTATAAGCAAACCGACAGCTATAAGTCGTTGAACACACACACATTAAAAACTTAATAATATCAAGAACATTCTAATCAGGGCTCGGAAACCGGTTTTTGTCTTCACACAATTATTAACCGGTTAAAAATTTCGGTTAATTGCGTTTTACGATATTTTTTCGTATTTTAAATCATTTATTTCATATATAAATAAAAATAAATAAATATTAGAGGACAATCTTACACAAATCGAACTAGCCCCACAGTAAGCTCAAGAAGGCTTGTGTTACGGGTACTAGACGACGATATATTTAATAGAAATAAATACTTAAATACATAGAAAACATCCAAGACTCAGACACAAATATTCATGCTCATCACACAAATATTTGCCCTGACCGGGATTCGAACCCAGGACCGTCAGCTTCACAGGCAGGTGCACTACCTAACTAGGCTAAACCGGTCGTCAAATAACAATGTAAGATAAACCCAAGAAATTAGCACAGTTTTAAAGAAACCCACAGCTAAAATAAGACGTTGAACACACGAACATCAATTTAAAAACTTAATAATATCAAGAACATTCTAATTAGGTAATTATTCGAGTTGGGAAGTTAGATGATGTATGAGCGTGTTTAGCGCTATTCGCTGAGTGAAGTTTTCAAGTTGTTAAAAGTCTAGCCTGGTAAAAGTTGAGGGGTGGGGGGTCTAGAAGTTACTGACAGAGAAATCATGACAAAAGTATTGATAATATTAATAAAGTGATTAAAGGCTGCGATTATTTTATTAAAGGTTTAGATAGCAACATCGCCATTTGATTTCGTTGTGTGTAGTAGAATTTAAGCGGAAATAACTAGTTTCATCTTGAAAATGGTCGATTTGGAGTGATGTGTGAACAGATATTTCTTAATGAAAAATCCAAAAAATACATTTAAACTTTATGTCATATAAGGTTGCGATAGTCTTGTTCTAGATAGTAACATGGAGAAATTGTCAAGATACGCGTCAATTCAAACAGAAAATGGTCTGTAGATGAGCGTTTTTTAACTGATAAAGACAATAACAACTAGATCTCAAGTATGTTTGAAAACGTTATGGAATCCCCCTGCCAGTTTGTACTTGTATATAAGTTGTTTTTTTTAAAACGTATTGGTTGCCAAGCCCCCCCAAGGTATTTAATATTTATCTCGGCGAGGTGTCATTTTTTCAAAACAATATACTATGTACCTATATAAATTATTTAATATTTTGACATGTAAAAGTGCCCTTGTGGCCTATTTGCAGAATAAATGTTTGTATTGTATTGTATTCTAAAATAACAGTATCATAATACTACAGAATTACAATTCTACAATATAAAACACATACATATTTTTTTAATACATGTTTTTCATAGCAAAAGGCGTCCCCTCTTTTTCGCCACTCGTCTCGGTCGTGTGTCAGTCAAAATGTCTCATTCCGTACAAAATGTATCAAAGTCGTCCCTCCATCTTCTTTTCGGTCTGCGTCTGCCTCGAGAGCCATCTTGTGGGGTCCATTCGGTGGCTACTTTTTTGGCTTTTTTAATATTTAAGACAAAATATTTCTGTGTAAAGTAATCTATTTGTGCGGGACGCTATCACTGACAAATATCCTTATCCATGATTTAATCTTTAACTTATAATATGCTTTTGAAAAAAGTATTTATTTCACGACGGATTTAAATTTAGAATCCGTAAGTTAAGTAATGTGTCCTGGAATTTTGTTGTAGCATTTTATAGAATTTCCCAAAAACGACTTTTTCGCCTTTAGTCTGTTCAAAGTTATATCGGAATTGATATTGCAATTAAACCTCTTTCTAAATAACAAGCCAAAAATATGAAGTGAGGGACAAGTATTCCAAAATCTGCATTAAAAAAATGTATGAAAATTATGTACCTGAAAAAGTAGAATGGCCCATTAACGCGATTATCCTAGTGGCAGTTGTTAGATTTTTCATGAAAAAAAATCGTATCAAACACAATTCCAATTCGACAAAATTCAGACTAAAAACTGGAATTTTCCACATATTCTTTCAGGCAAAAATGGTTCTGTAACTATCTAAAAATTAATAACATCATCATACCTACCTATTAACTAGTATATTAGAATTACTAATATTTTTAATTTGAGTTCAGAAGATTTGGTGCAAAACGGAACTAAGTATACAATAACGTAGAAAGAGGATCCTATAGAAGGACGATTAGCGAATATCCAAAAAGGACGGAATTATGATAACCTGACTAAATTGAGATGTATCAGAAGATTGATACATCCATTAGCACAATTCTGACATCTCATAAGTTAGTCGTGCGGTATATAATATATTGGCGCCGGCCGGTGACAAATAATACGCGATGAGGGACAGGAGATAAAAATAAATAATAATAAATAAATATTTGTGGACAATCTTACACAAATCAACCTAGTCCCAAACTAAGCGAAGCTTGTACTATGGGTACTAGGCGACGATATACATACTTATATAGATAAATATATACTTAAATACATAGAAAACATCCAAGACTCAGGAACAAATATCCGTGTTCATCACACAAATAAATGCCCTGACCGGGATTCGAACCCGGGACCTCCAGCTTCGAAGGCAGGGTCACTACCAACTAGGCTAAAGCGGTCGTCAGATGAGACATTGTATCTCGTTCCCACGTATGTTATTGTCTATGCTTACATCTCTTTCGCACATATTTTTATGTGTGTATTACCGGTTCTAGTCTTATCCTTACTTCATGACACAATAACCAATTAATTACCTATCAAACAATGCAACCATAAGTGCTAAAGTCCTTTATTATAGACTTCAGCATTATGGAATAGATACTCGTAATTATATGTCTGTCTGTCTATTGAACTGGTCAACATTTGCTAACGATTCAACGATAATACATACGTCTATTGACGGAATCGTCAATATTTGCTCCATTCTTTCAGAGTCAATACTCTAACTATGGGTTTTGCTCTTTGCTATATTGTATGCTTATAATGGTCATGTATTTATTGTCAGATGAAATAATAATAATGTGTTATAAATGACTTAATTTGGAAATACATGTGCATATACTAGTGGCTCTGTGAGCTGCAGACCTCGTGAGTAAGTATTTTTTATCATTTCCAAAATCTGACATTATAAAAAAGATCAATTATGAATATCGAACCTACTAACAAAATTTCATGAGAATCGTTTGCGAAATGCGACCTGTAGAGGAGAACAAATCGTTGAACAATTTTTTTTTATTTAATTTCCAAAAACTTATTTGACAAAAAAATTATCTGTATATTTATTCAACCTGCTCACAAAATTTAACGAGAATCGGTTGAGAAATGCGACCTGTAGAAGAGAACAAACCGAATTTCGCCCGCAGAAACTTACAAAATCATTGATAAAAAAAATATTTTTGGAAAATTCCAAAAACCGTCTCGACAAATAATTCTATATAGGTATCGAACCTGCTCACGAAATTTCACGAGAATCGGTTGAGAATTGCGACCTGTAGACGAGAACAAACGGAAATCCAGACATACGAAAGCATTTTTGTTGAAGCTGAAGCAGACACCTTCGTTTCACTCGGTCAAATATTGTATTGTAAAAGAATATATAATTGTATAATTTAATCAGTAAATGTGTCAGCTATTATCATTGTAATATAATGTATACATAATTTTTATTTATTTTCTCTGTAGTTATAATGGTAATTTTATGTAGGTATTGAAAGAAAGTCTAGTGTTAATGAAAAAATATATTAGCTTAATAATAACTTTAATAACTATAGTATATATCTTGCTAACGGCGAGTACCTGCACAGACATAACTTAGTAGCCAGGATTATTCACCATCAACTTGCATTTTTATACGGTCTTGTGAACTTCGAAGTGCCGTACTATAAATATACACCTGTACCAGTTCTCGAAAATGGTCGTGCCACGCTCTATTAGGATCGATCTGTCATCACGGACAGGACTATTGTAGCCAAACCTGATATCGTGTTGACAGATCTATCGGGACGCCAGGCAGTGCTCCTCGTGAAGGCCGAGGACAAACTCAGCAAGCACCTAAACTGGGTACACGAGGTGGCCGCCATGTGGGATATTGATTCAACGATCATTGTCCCGATTGTCGTGTCAACGAATGGTCTAATAGCGTAGAGTCTCGACCAACACCTCAAGAGACTCGCTAAATGGCTGGGTCAAGGGTCAGATACAGCGCGGCGGTACTCCTGGACACGGCGCGGATAGTCAGGGGGTTCCTCTCTCTGTCGCCCTAACCACCGATAGCTCGCTGCCGGCGGCACCCTAGGTTAGGATTTTATAATATTTTTATGTTTTGTAAGTGTATTTTTATTTTTTACTTTTTATAAAAATATTGTTAAAACCTAGCCTAAGAACGAATATAAATAAAGAGAAATAATTGTAAATAGTAGTAGTTTTATGATACTCCAAATATTTAGTATTTGCATGGTGCAGTAGGCTAAACAATTAAAACGACATATACTTACTTGTATCAACTTGAATCCACCAACTTTAACCAAATAAATGTATATGTGTAATTCCTAAAGCCTACTTCAAATTGCATGCACGCAAGTTGCAAATCCCACTCGGTCCCTACAAACAGGTAATGGTCACCTAATGAGAAAAACGAAGACCGAACTAATTGGACGTGCAGTACGTCATACACTAGGGGGAGTCCATAAATTACGTGAGGTGTTTTTTTAAATTTTCTGTCCGTCCCTCCCCCCCTGGTGAGATGTCGTGAGATTTTATTCAACCCCCTCCCCCATCCCCCAATCTCACGTGAGATTTTTTAAAATGTGGGTTTCTTACGTAAACGCGTTGGATTGTTATTGTAAAGAGAAAAACAAAATTGCTTCGTGCTTTTATTTACGACTAGTTAAGACTAGTAATCATTATTGCTGAGAGTTAACGTCGAAGTATGAATGAAATTATTCTCTTTCGAACGAATTTGTGAATACTCTTAATCGCATTACGATTACGCTTAAGATTAAATCTTATAAGCGTGTACAATCTGGATTAAATGGACCAAAATAGTATATTTTTTTGTATCAATCAGAAAAAAAATTGCGTGATATTTACCGAGAACCCCCCTCTCTCCAACGTAAGATTAGATGAGATTTGACTCGACCCCCTCCCCCCCTTAAACATCTCACGTAATTTATGGACGCTCCTCTAGTTGATTCGTCCGCTTTGATATCTTACACTAGGGAGGCTTAGTGTATGTTTGCACGTGTTTCAACATTTTCCAAGTTTAATTGAAACCTGCCAGTTTCAATGGTCTTTTATATAATAAACGGGTCACTCTCGTCTTTAAGAGGCCTTATAAGTTTTAAATAAATAAAATAAATATTAAAGGAAAATCTTACACAAATCGAACTAGCCCCACAGTAAGCTCAAGAAGGCTTGTGTTATGGATACTAGACGACGATATATTTAATAGATATAAATACTTAAATACATAGAAAACATACAAGACTCAGAAACAAATATTCATGCTCATCACATAAATATTTGCCCTGACCGGGATTCGAACCCAGGACCGTCAGCTTCACAGGCAGGTGCACTACCCACTAGGCTAAACCGGTCGTCAAAAAATGTCGTTAAAATGTTTTGATTTCAAATTACGACTAAAGTATTGATAATACCAATAAAGTTAATAAGGCTACGATGATTTTATTTTATTAAAGTTTTAGATAGTAACATAGCCATTTTTTGATTTCGTTGTGTTTAGTAGAAATTAATCGGAAAAAACAAGTTTTTAGCTTGAAAATGGTCGATTTGGAGTGATGTTTGAAACGATATTTTTTTTTGTATGGGGCAGGTCATCCAAAGTCATCCAACTGTCCATACAAAGGCCAAAAATGTATTGCATCAAAAAAAAATTTCTTCTACTTTTTCCTAATCAGAACACGATACCGAATATGCCCTTAAACGGATCCTCACTAGTTTTATTACATCCTGTATAAGGCACACGATTTTCACCCTAAAGGTCGTGGGTTCGCATCGCGGCACGTACATGGGTGCAATATTGCCACAGCCTGTGGCAATGTTTGTGATAAGTGTATCGTCTTCTATCTGCTAAGCAACAAATCGGAAGCTATAGAATTGTGGAAGTTCACAAAAGGACTAAAACAATCAAAAGCTTTAATAAAAGGCTACAATGCCAAGTTGTCTAAAGAGCTATTACAACTCAAAAGACACAAAACCAGCGCAGTGACAAGAATACTCACTGGTCATTGCAAACTTAACAAACATCTAACACAAATGGGCATAAAACAAAGCGCAGCATGCAGGTTCTGCCAAGAGTCGGAGGAAACTGCCATCCATATCCTCTGCTCCTGTGGACCACTTATGCGCAAAAGAAGTATCTACCTAGGGAGGCACATCATGCCCCCAGAGGAGATACAACAGATTGCGACCCGAAGAATCTGGAAATTCCTGGAAGCAACGGGTATAAGCAAAGAACTTTAAGGGCTGCCACAATCAATACTGGTCGAGGCGGCAACGAAGGCCCACAACAAACAATAATAATAATAGTAATCGTCGTCTATTGCCTATGACACGAGACAAGCCTAACCTAGATATTACATACATACACACAAACTCTCGCCTGTATTCCCAAAAGCGGTAGGCAGAGCACATGACATTTAATTCCCGTGCCATATTTAGCAATTGTAGGTTTCAAGACGGAGAAAATGTGATATTGCAGTGATAGGTTACCAGCTCATCGCCCACAACACACTACAACCCGGTTCCCATAGAGCGGGGTTCGGTAGGTAGTAGCTAGAGGTTTAACCTCGTGAGGCCCCGTGTCATATAGGTACTACATAAAATACAATTGATTTTGAACTATACATAAATTTATTAAGGTCGAGATTATTTTGTTAATTTTTGAAGGTCAGGAGGATAATAAACCTAAAAATCATTGTGGCTTAATATAGATTTTATGCCACAATGATTTTTTTTTATGTCAGAGCTCCGTACTTGATATTTTCAAAGTCAAACAAAACGAAACTAAAACCCTTTAAAAATAAGTATTATCATTTTATTAAGAAGAAAATATCAGTTACTATAAACCTAAGTAAAGTTAAAAACATATTATGGTCATTGTCAGTTGTAAAAACAAAAGTTATTATTTTATTTATTTATTTAAAAAAAATAAAAGTTAAAAAAAAAAGTTAAGTAAAGTTGTCCACCCGGTGGTCAATAGTTAACGGCTTATGTACATGTAAGTTATGTTTTTATTACATGGATTTATAGTTACGGAAACACGGTTTATGCGGGTTACTAGATCAATACAAAATTAAGCTTTGCAGCCCTTAACTTTTCATATGTCCACCGAAAAGACGCGAACCTAAATCTGACAATGACCCATTAACTAACAAAAATAAATCTAATTACCGCTAAATTAAAACCTAAATATATTACTAAATTAAACCTAAAAATGCCCCTCGAAGATACTGGCAGCATTTCCTTTTTGAATAGCCAAATTCCCTCTAAATTACATTGAAACGACTCCAATAGAACCCTCGGGAGGTAAGCGCGTTCTTTCTATTCACTAAACTATCCAAAAACGGGGCATACCTAACAATACGTGCACGTACTAATGAAGGCTGTCAATCAGTCCGTTTGTCCGTCAGTCGTCCGGCCGATACAAATTAGTGATAACGGTGCGTCCGGCCGGATCCGGCCAGGGTTGTCAACGTCGCGTTTTTTTTAAATTATTGTCGAGGTCCGGAAGAAACATTACCTGTAGTAGGACCAGGAGAAGAGAGACATGTATGTATAGATGTATTTTAGCGGAGTTAAAAAACTGGTTAATCGGTCATGCGTTCTACAAATTAAATGACTTTTATAACGCTAATTCATTAAATAAATTATATTTGATATGCATAAATTAATTAATAATGGCTATTCACTGACATTTATAATAATTAACAACAATTTGATCACACTGTATCTAATAATGATTGTACTAAGATAATGTTACTTTATATATATTGTGCAAAATTGTAATGTGACATGTAATATTTAACAATATTATCAATAAACAGTATGAATATGTATGAGATGGAAAAAATCTGTAATAATAGGGTATTTTCCAGTGATCGAGATAAAATATAAAACATGCACTAAGTTGAGGTTAATTATTATTAAGTATTTTTGAATACCCCACTTTTTGCTAATACGCTCAAAAACATTTTATTTTCTCGATATTAAAGCACATTTTTTACTTTGTGTGTCACGTGACTTTAAACAAATAAAGACAGCGTGTGTGTGCGTGTGACAGGTTATCTGCGATGTGACGTCATCTAGTTGTATTGTCAAATGTCAATCATTGATTGTCGCTATCGTTATCAAAGAGAATTAATTATATTTATGACGGTTATGTTTTTGAGTACAACTGACATCACAATATGGTGGCCTCAGTGAACGTTCATTATGATGCCAAGTTTAAAACGAAAATAGAGAACCACTATTTTGTAGTCTTACCTACTATAATTTGCTTAAAAAAATATTTTTCGTATGTACAAACAGCAACACAGCTAACTGACCACTCGTGACCCTTAATACAATGAACATAAAGTGCACGGATGGTCAGTTAACTGTGTTGGCGATGGTACATATACGTGTAAACTTTCATTGCGAGACATTTTTAAAATTCTGACAATGACTATTCCATAATTGTTACTTAGTTGTAACAAAACAGGTGTATAAAAACCTTGTGTACTCATTTTTAAG
Source organism: Epiblema foenella (assembly GCA_963556455.1). Classification (NCBI taxonomy): domain Eukaryota; kingdom Metazoa; phylum Arthropoda; class Insecta; order Lepidoptera; family Tortricidae; genus Epiblema; species Epiblema foenella. The sequence goes on from OY747112.1 coordinate 16,681,766, forward strand.
AATACACGCACAGTTATTTTCTGCCTGTATTGTTACAAATCACTTACTAGCCCACATACAGCTTGGTTAATCCTAAAAATAAGCAAGGAGTATATTATAGTTAACTTTTTCATGCTTAAGAATAAAATAAACATCTCTCACTTTCTTTCTAATGGTGTTGAAAAGAGTGTCATTGTCACTCGACATTAATGCTGATCTCATCATTATCATTTACAATATTCTCATGCTCTTCTTCAGACTTCTCCGTCACTAATCATCTCGTCACATATAGCCATTCACCTCGTGTCGTTTCTCACAGTCACTGTTCACTGACGGGCATTGAAGGGAGCGTCATTGTCACTCGACATTAATGCAGATCTCATCATTATCATTTACAATATTCTCATGCTCTTCTTCAGACTTCTCCGTTACTAATCATCTCGTCACATATAGCCATCCACCTCGTGTCGTTTCTCACAGTCACTGTTCACTGACGGGTGTTGAAGGGAGCGTCATTGTCACTCGACATTAATGCTCTCATCATTATCATTTACAATATTCTCATGCTCTTCTTCAGACTTCTCCGTCACTGATCATCTCGGCACATATAGCCAACCTCATGTCGTTTTTCACAGTCACTGTTCGCTGACGGGTGTTGAAGAGAGCGTCATTGTCACTCGACATTAATGCTCTCATCATTATCATTTACAATATTCTCATGCTCTTCTTCAGGCTTCTCCGTCACTAATCATCTCGTCGCATATAGCCATCCACCTCATGTCGTTTCTCACAGTCACTGTTCACTGACGGGTATTGAAGGGAGCGTCATTATCACTCGACAATAATGCTCTCATCATTATCATTTACAATATTCTCATGCTCTTCTTCAGACTTCTCCGTCACATATAGCCATCCACCTCATGTCGTTTCTCACAGTCACTGTTCACTGACGGGTGTTGAAGGGAGCGTCATTGTCACTCGACATTAATGCAGATCTAATCATTATCATTTACAATATTCTCATGCTCTTCTTCAGGCTTCTCCGTCACTAATCATCTCGTCGCATATAGCCATCCACCTCATGTCGTTTCTCACAGTCACTGTTCACTGACGGGTGTTGAAGGGATCGTCATTGTCACTCGACATTAATGCTCTCATCATTATCATTTACAATATTCTCATGCTCTTCTTCAGACTTCTCCGTCACAAATCATCTCGTCACATATAGCCATCCACCTCATATCGTTTCTCACAGTCACTGTGTAGGGTATAATAGTTTATTACAACCTACATGTACGAATGTTGTATGTTAGGTAGTTATGTTGATTGTCGATAGGGACGGTATTGTTAAGTAAAGGCTGTGACCGACCGGGTTGAGTACCTTTATTGCACTAAAATAACAAAGTAATAGTAGTAAGTAGTAGTAGTAGTGCCTTTTTAAGGCACGAGTGAATAGGCACCTTCTGGGTGAGCTCGCTTCATCGTCGGCCTCATCTTTGCCCCCTGGCTAGATGCTGGCCAAGAGCGATCCCATTTTTAATAAAAAAAAAAAGTGTTAGGTAAAGGATATAATGACGCACGCGCGGGTGCATCGTAAGCTTAACATTAAAATGTCGAGTGTGCTCGTACACACTGTACACTGACGTGTTTAGAAATTCGGCAGTGCCAACCCTAATCATTAATGATCTCGTATGTACGCATGTTCGTATGTCAATGCTTGTGCTACGGAAATAATTAATGTTGTGTTGCCAGCTGTGGAAAGGTGAACTATGCTTTAAAGACCACACATGAGTATTGACATGCACTAATGGTTTTCGAATGATAATCAAATATGTTAAACGTCCTGACATAATTAAGGTGTCAATTGTCGATGCGTTTACCTTATGGGTCGAATACCGTTAACCGGGGTTACTTTCAAATTGAGGGGCGACTTTAAAAATTCAGTTTTTATGCCGGGTTTTATTTTTTACATAGTTAACCTTGACTCAAGTTATACCTTCGTTAATTTCCTAACTATTTACTAAACTGAATCAGACTAAATATACTTAGTGATGAATATATAAGTGTTTATATGTATCAAAGTAGCCCCGATTTTCTTAAAGTCACCCCAGTTTACGGTATTTAAATCAACCCTTTTTATAAGGGATTGACGAGAGACATCAATCTGTTGTGGATTCGTTTTTATTATCAGTGACTTAGAGACCATATACATCTCTAACAATATTAAATTAGTCTTAATTTTGACGCGCAGAGACCATGTACATCTCTGGGATATTATATTAATTTCATTATACTCCTTGTTTAATCTTGAGACGTTATACATCTCTAACTTTACTAACGTTGTAATATTTTGTAATAGATAACTTTGCAAGTTTATCTTCACTGTATGACATTAATTTTGTTATACCGAAACCGGGGTTACTTTCAAATTGAGGGGCGACTTTAAAAATTCAGTTTTTATGCCGTGTTTTTTTTAAGTACTTAGATATTCTTGAGTCAAGTTATACCTTCGTTAATTTCCTAACTATTTACTAAACTGAATCAAACTAGATATACTTAGGCTGGGTTTTATAATGATCCGTTAGACCAAATGTCAGATCAAATTTCAGTGACTCAGTACATTTTTTGACGTAACAAACCGACTTAAGGTCTAACGGATCTTTATAAAACCGAGCCTTAGTGATGAATTTACAAGTGTTTTATATGTATCAAAGTAGCCCCGTTTTTTCTTAAAGTCACCCCAGTTTACGGTAATTGTAAACTCGAAATTATTATTCTTTCTTGAACTCTAAATTAATATTTTTACATGAAAAATGTATCATTACAGTCAGGCTTTCTTAAATTGTAAATTAATATTTTGACATGTAAAAGTGCCCTTGTGGCTTATTTGCAGAATAAATGAGTGATTTTGATTTTTTAATGTAACTTACCTCTTCACCGCCACAGTAGATTTCGTAACTTGTGTCTCACACGCCAAAGTCACAGGGTAAATGACCGAAAATTAACCTTACTTGACAGCTCGTAGGTTGTTTTACTTTTTTTTTATGTTATATGGGGCAAACGAGCAGACGGATCGCCTGATGGTAAGCAATGGGGGCTATCGCGTATGAATTCGCCGCTAGAGGCGCTAGTGTAGCGTGAGATCTCGAAATGTCAAATGTCACTCTTTGTGGTTGCGCTGCGCGGGTTACTATTAGATTGGAACAATATGGTGACTATTTTGCAATACCTGAACTTGATTATGGCAAATATGAGTTACGGGTCAATGTCTGTCAGTGCTTTGAGAATAAGTTAATCATGAAACCTTTGATTTTATATAATTAGTAAAATGCTTATGTAAAATAATAATAATATACTTTATTGCGCACTATACAAAATGGAAATGTTATAAACAAACTCTAACACTCATAATAATGCAAACAGGCGGTCTTATCGCTAAAAAGCGATCTCTTCCGGACAATAAGTAAAATAATAATAATAATAATAATATTCTTTATTGCACCACTAATACTTTTTTTGATAAGTGTTAAAAATTTCTGAAGAAGCGTATTAGTTAGATTCAGCAAATGTTGCCAAAATATCTAGTATAGTAGTAATTATGAACAGAAATGAATAGACAGTACATGAGCAAAATTATTTTTTTAGGGGTTCCGTAGGTATCCTGTCTGTCCGTCTGTGTTCCGTCACACAGATTTTACATCCAAACGATTGGAGCTACAGTCTTCTTCTAGACCCATCTTGTAGACCCGAAGCCGAAAACATGATTTTTGTTGGGGTGGGGTGGGGGGGGGGGGGGCTCCCATACAGCTAAATGGGGGGGCCAAGAATTTTTTTTGGACCTCTACCGCGGCCTCTATCGAGTGGGATATCGTTATATAGAGTTAGTAGTAGTGGATTAAAAGAATATTGTATATTTTGTTTTAAAAAATATTGGAAAGAGAACTATGGAGATACCACCATACAAAATTTTATACCGAAAGATTTTTTACTGGGTATGAACCTATAAACTTGAAATTTAGTTACAAGGTTTACTGTTATGTTTATTTTACTAACAAATACAAATACACATTTTTTATTTCCCTCATTTTTCCTATTAAAACTAACTTAATTTTGCGGTTAGTTCGGATTGCGAAGTCCAACATGCACTTGGCCGTTTTTTTAACGTTATTTTTTATGTTATAGGCGGCAAACGAGCAGACGGATCGCCTGATGGTAAGCAATTACCATCGCCCATAAACACCTGCAACACCAGAGGAGTCGCAAGTGCGTTGCCGGCCTTTCAGAAGGGAATACGCTCTTTTCTTGAAGGTTTGAAGGACATATCGGTTTCATATATTCTATGTATCCATTCCAACGCCATAAACTGACAACTAGAAAAAATGTGTTTCGATTTCAGGCACTAAATAAATAAATAAATAAATATTAGAGGACAATCTTATACAAATCGAATTAGCCCCACAGTAAGTTCAAGAAGGCTTGTGTTATGGGTACTAGACAACGATATATTTAATAGATATAAATACATAGAAAACATCCAAGACTCAGAAACAAATATTCATGCTCATCACACAAATATTTGCCCTGACCGGGATTCGAACCCAGGACCGTCAGCTTCACAGGCAGGTGCACTACCCACTAGGCTAAACCAGTCGTCAAGAATTACTAGACTAGAATATTGTCATTAATAGCCTCAAATTAAGCCCCTATTTGGTAGAATCAGGCTTATTGGCACAGAAAACCCAACGCCCAATTTTCCGTTGATCACTGAGCCTCACAAAACTTTTAAACAAACACTGCTGATTCGTACTATTTCTGTTTTGTTTCTGCCGTATCAATTTGTCGAGCAAACATCACTGATTGACATCAGCTGATTTGCAGGAATGGATGTCGCTGTGTAGCAAGATCTACGAAAAAACAAGCGAAAAAAGCGGTAGTTTGGTTTTAAAGGTTTTTGACAAGGGGGCGTCCATAAATTACGTGAGATGTTTAAGGGGGGGAGGGGGTCGAATCAAATCTCATCTAAGCTTACGTTGGAGAGAGGGAGGTTCTCGGTAAATATCACGCAATTTTTTTTCTGATTGAAACAAAAAAAATATACACTATTTTGGTCCATTTAATCCAGATTGTACACGCTTATAAGATTTAATCTTAAGCGTAATCGTAATACGATTAAGATTATTCACTAATTCGTTCGAAAGAGAATAATTTCATTCATACTTCGACGTTAACTCTCAGCAATATTGATAACTAGTCTTAACTAGTCGTAAATAAAAGCTCAAAACATTTTTTTTTTCTTTTTACAATAACAATCCAACGCGTTTACGTAAGAAACCCACATTTTAAAAAATCTGACGTGAGATTGGGGGATGGGGGAGGGGATTGAATAAAATCTCACGACATCTCACCGGGGGGGGAGGGAGGGACAAAAAATTAAAAAAACACCTCACGTAATTTATGGACGCCCCCCAAGAATATAATCATAGAATAGAGGTACAATAATTATTTATAACTCAATTGACGATCATGATGTGAATTCGTATACTTTTGACATGAATGCAAATTTATATTGTAATTTACATCTATGAAATAAATGAATCTGAATCTGAATCATAACAGTAGTTTATGCAACTGATACATAATGAGAGGTCTTAAAACACGAGTGTGATTTTTTGCTGACGCTCGTTTCATAATAGGATCACACGAGTGTTTTAAGGCCTAATTATGTTCAGTTGCATACACTACTTTATCTACATCCGTATATTAAATCCTCTTTCATGTGTTCAGGACCATTGCGTTGCAAGTGTAGTGAGGTCGAGCGTGAGCCCGTTGAAGTCTTTTGAGCACGAGCCTGTATCGTTATGGGCGGAGATGGCCATAACGATACCGTTTTTGATACTGTTATGGCCATCTCCGCCCCGGACCGGCGCGATATTGTAAAGTTGGTCCTTACCTACACTTTTTGAGCACATAAAAGAGGATTTACTGTATGGGTGTAGATAAAGTAAGTTTATCTTACAAGATTGTATAACCGGTTGTTTTTAAATACATGAGGTATCCACAGGTAATAACGCGTCCATAGGTACAACGGCAAGTGTTGTAATTATTCCAAAATCTGCATTAAAAAAAGTATCTGAAAATTATGTACATGAAAAAGTAGAATGGTCCAGCCATATTCCTAAGTGGCTAAGTTATTTACGACCTGCTCTGTAATCTTTTTCTTATCGTACTGGCTTATTACATTTTCTACTAAGCCAGGAACTAACCGACTAGATCGGGATAATCTATCACTTACCTGTTCTTACTTTCACGCTCGGTTGTAATACATTTTAGCTGCTAAATGAACCTTAAGTATTTTGTTATTTGTGAACATGTTATGTTTTGTTTGGCTTTATTTTCTTATTTGGTTGAAGGGTAACAGATTAGATTAGATTAGATTTATTTGTTTCTGAAAATTTACATGGTGTTTTATAAAACAGTTTTGGTAAAATATCATGGATTCACAAGAAGATCGTCAGAGTGTATATGAATTACGAATAATAATGAAATAATAATACAGCCTAACACAAAAAAAGAATAAAAAATTTAAAGTATAAAAAATTCAATAATAATAAGATGAATTTTAGAATGAAGGAAAAATTGAAAAATTTAGGCACCGAGCAGGATTCGAACCTGCGACCTCCCGGCACTCGCGGCCAGTCGCTCCAGCCAACTGAGCTATAGGTGCAATCGCTACCCAGTTCCAAATTTATCAACCGTTCCTTCGTATTAAGCAGTACCGCTAACGTAAACTTTTTTTTTACACCTCCCTTAAGCCTCCCTTGAGGCGTTTATATAAAAATATAATAAGACGGTACAATGGGAAATATATAACAAACACACAAATAAATTTTATGGATGTTTACAACACTAAAAATTTAATTAAATATTTGAATATTTACATATATACTTAATACACATTTGATTATATATATTTACATATTTGAATAGATGAAATTACGTCGCCTCGATATAGTACTACTTAGGGCTTATCCAGAAATATACCCTTACGGCCTGCGCTTGCACTCCAGAAGAATAAGTGCGTTGCCAACCCTCTACTTTATTGACTTGACGATTCGTTGACATCTGACAGATTAAGGCCGGGTTTTATAAAGATCCGTTAGACCAAATGTCAGATCAAATTTCAGTAAATCAGTGCATTTTTTGACATAACAAATCGACATAAGGTCTAACGGATCTTTATAAAACCGAGCCTTAGATCCTTCAATCTCAACAAACGGATCCTCGGGAGCTCTCGCGACCATACTAACTACCAAGGATACAACACCATGTACCTATTTTTTTTTATCGTTAAGAAAACCTGTGAACCAACATCGGAAAACGGCTGGCTTATATGATAAACATCACATATCTAAAGAGAAATTAAAGAAAAATAAATAAAATAAATAAATAAATATTTGTGGACAATCTACACAAATCAACCTAGTCCCAAACTAAGCTAAGCTTGTGCTATGGGCACCAAGTGACGATATAAATACTTATATAGATAAATAGATACTTAAATACATAGAAAACATCCAAGACTCAGGAACAATTTTCGTGTTCATCACACAAATAAATGCCCTGACCGGGATTCGAACCCGGGACCTCCAGCTTCAAAGGCAGGGTCACTACCAACTAGGCTAAGGCGGTCGTCAAAAAATTAGTCGTTTTACGGCTGCAGTCTTCTAGGTTGAGAATATTGACGTGTTGACTATGTACTACTAGACTAGATAAGTTTTGTAGTTTAAGACATGTGCCTTTACCATGAATTTACACGACCGTACTCTCTAGCGACTGCGTAAAGATTTGTACAGGCAAAAGTACAGCGCCTCTGGCGGTTACGCAATAGAACTAAGAATCGGTAAACTAAATCGTTTACGCAGTCGCTAGCGAGTACGGTCATGCAAACTCATGGTAAAGGCAATGCTCTCTGTATCTCGATTTAAGTACACCAAATCTTAGGTCTTTTTTTATTTTTTTTTATACTACGCCGGTGGCAAACAAGCGTACGGTCCACCTGATGGTAAACGGCCACCGCAGCCTATAGACGCCCGCAACTCCAAAGGAGTCACGTGCGCGTTGCCAACCCTTTATAAGATTTGCGGATGCACTGTGTTGACAGCAGAAGGAACACATTTAGGTCCCTCGCTCTCAACACAGTGCATCCTCGGGAGCTCTGGCAACCTTGCTCACCTCCAGGAACACAACACTAAAACCCACTACCCAAATTGAGTCTACTCAAATTGAGTTACAGAGTCGAATGATTAAGTCAATTATTTTATACATACTGTTATGTATATCGACGCAGTAAACACATCTGTGTTATTCCACTTACGTACCTGTAAAAAAGAGAAGCATGCATTAGTAATATTAGTACAAAAATAATACTCCTTGTCACTGTAAATTATCTAGATAAACACCCTCTGTCGTAACTCGGCGATCACTAATTTGGGGCCGCACGGTCCGGGGTCCTAGGCACACACTCACAGACCCGGACGACGTAATCACAGCGTCCATCGAAAGATGGAACGCTACGCTTACGGCGTCCAACTCAGATACGACGCTTACACTTAGATGTCCAATGCGCGAGCGCGACAACACTATCACATATAGTCCCTATTCGTCCCGGTACCGCCGCACACCGGGTAGAGTCAGTTCGAGCCAGGTCGGGCCTAGCTGAGTTCCTTGCTGAACTGTCCTCAGCTAGGCTTAGGTTTAGATCAGCGACAAAAATCCCAGTAGTTCGATTCCACTCATACCTCAGATTCGATTGAAACCGCTCAACCAATCTCACTGGAGCGCAAACTCTTAGAGTAGTCCAGTGTTCCAAACCACGCGCATGGTCGTATCGGAGGTTTTCCCCTAGATTTTCTTCAAGCTACTCTTCACCCGCGCACTCTTATCGCTTTACTGGGCCCGGCCTGTAAAGCCACAGTGAGGTTAAAAAAAAAACTAGATAATTCCTCTTATTCGAACCAAGCGCTTAGCATCATCTTTTTTAATGCGCACTTCTAAGGTTTGGAACTCTCTGCCGGCGTTTGTGTTTCCGAGCTCATATAACCTAGACCTTTTTAAGGCACGAGTGAATAGGCACCTTCTGGGTGAGCTCGCTTCATCATCGGCCTCATCTTTGCCCCCTGGCTAGATGCTGGCCAAGAGCGATCCCATTTTTAATAAAAGAAAAAACATTAACATCCAATTAGCCCACAAGCCACATCTCCCAACTACTCTAAAATTTCCGTAGTAATCCTCTCCATATTGCTGTCAACAAAAACCGGTAGGTACCTATTGTTATCAAAATGGAATTTGGCGATAGGGAGGGCGATCCAATCAGGCTGAGTTAAGATTCACCGCGGAAAGATTACGACGGGCTTGCCATAGAATTATGGGACAAAATTTTCTTCAACGGGAATTATATTAGGGCCATGAAACGAGCGTTCTTATTTCAGCTACGATATATATTTTTTAAAACTGATTAGCGATTAACCGTAGGCCATCCATGTACCTTATTTTATTAGTATTAGAAAAATACTTAACTATGTTTACCTAATTTCTGATCTTAAAAAGAAACAAGGCATTTTTTTTATACAACGCCGGTGGCAAACGGAGTCACGTAAGCGTTGCCGATCCTTTATACAATTTGAGGATGCACTGTGTTAACAGCAGAAGGGACAAATTTAGATCCCTCACTCTCAACACAGTGCATCCTCGGGAGCTCTGGCAACCTTGCTCACCTCCAGGAACACAACACTACATTCTTAAATAGACTAATATCTATCTATTTCTACATCGTGAGGAACCTGGTCTAATTCTAGCTAGGTCTTGTTTATCCTCTAGGTTGGAAGGTCAGATGACAGTAACCAAAACTCTAGTTTTGGTTACTGTCATTAGATTTTATTATTTTCATGTTGACGTGTTATAGATATAGCTCAAAACATTTTGTTATGATTAGTGTACCTACTTTATTACCTTTTATCTTGACGCTTAGAGACCTTATACATCTCTAACAAATCTCGATTGTTATTAGTTTCTTAGTCTTATTTTTGACATGTAACACTACATTTAATTAATGATACTTTGATTATTGTATTATTTTTATTTGATGTACCTAGATAGATTTTGACTTGTAAAAGTGCCCTTGAGGCCTATTTGCAGAATAAATGTTTTGATTTTGATTTGATTTGATTTGATTTACGAAACCAATTGTTGGTTTCGTAAAACTAGGGATTCGGTGTCAAGTACAGGGTACATATAAGCCTCTAGTACAAGTTTTCGAAACAAAACACAGACGAAAGCGTTTGCGTTTAGTCTCAATTTGTATAGCAACGCGAGCAGCGCCTCTGGTGGCCTTTGGTGGTAACTATTTTTTGCCATACAAATTGAGACTAAATGCAAACGCGTTCGTTTGTGTTTTGTTTCGAAAAAACTTATACAAGGGGTAATGGTACGTTTCAAAGATGAAATCATTATATTTTAACTAAGAGGATAGAATTCTTAACGGTTTTCGAGGGAACAGGTTTATTTAAAATGGCACATATTAATAGGATCCCACAAGATGGCTCCCGAGGCAAAGTCAGACCGAAAAGGAGATGGCGGGAGCTGGCACACAACCGAGACGAGTGGCAGAAAAGAGGTCAGGCCTTTGCCCAGCAGTGGGACACTATAATATAGCCTATTATAATTATATATTGTTTAATAAAGAATTTTTAATGCACCCCCATCTCGCGCATCCTCGGGCGCATCGTCCCGCTATTGGCGATTGACAGACAGATAAGAAAAAAGATGAAATGCACGAAATGCATGCATGGGGGTGCATTAAAAATTCTTTATTTAACATACATATATATTAATAATAATAATATATTCTTTATTGCACCACAAAAAGAAATTGTCGGAAGATTATCCTTAAAAACTAATAGGTAACAACAGGCGGTCTTATCGTTATAGAGCGATCTCTTCCAGGCAACCTTTGGGTAGCAGGAGATGAAAACTTAAAGAAAAATAACAACAGGTAATGCTAGGATAAAGCAAGAGAGATAGAATAACACATACATCTAGGCTAATGTATATTAATAGGAGTGCCTGGAGGAAGAATTTACAAGACGTCATTGGTTAAGACCCTCAAAAATGAGGACACAACTGAAAAGAGGTAATTTTTTTATTATACTGACCAAACCCGCCGGTTTCCTGGCCCCAATAAAACCGAGACGAGGAAGCCACCAAAACGCTTCGTTTAACCTTCGATCCCTGAATGGGAAATCGGCAGCCTCCGAGGGCTTACGTATGTACGTGAAAATACACTTTTAATACAGGATTGGCATGATTTGGGAGTTTTCCGTATGTCAAGTGAAATATGCGAATTGTCACTTGAGCGAAATCGGTGTTTGATTTATTGGTTGATAGAAGTTTAAGTTTTTCTCGTAATATTTATGGTGGTTCGTTCTGATTAAATTTCCGCTACCCTAAGGTTGTCTGGAAGAAATCGCTCTTCGGCGATAAGACCGCCTGTTGTTTGCCTCTTCTCATTGTGTTTTTGTACTGTACTGTATCCTTTGATTGAGGTGTGCAATAAAGAGTATTTGTATTGTATTGTATGGTACTTATAATTTTTTTTGTACCTGACTGTGGCTTTATAGACCGGGCCCAATATGGCGATAGGATTGCGCGGTTGGAGACTAGCCTGGGAAAAATCCAGGGAAAACCTCCGACACCACCATGAGTGTGGTTTGGAACACTGGAATACTCTAAGAGTTTTCGCTCCAGTGAGATTGGTTGAGTGGCTTCAACCGAATCTGAGGTGTGAGTGAGAGGTATTAAAATTATGGTGATGTACGGCTAGCCAACAATAACAGCGACTTTAGCCGAGCGGTGAAATACGCGACATTCATTTTGGCGGTCATGCGGCTTGTACAGTCGCCATCAGATTAGGGATTGCAGAACCGGTACTGTTTTCAAGAACCGGGATTTTCGGTACCAGCTAGAAATGGAACCGGGATTTCCCGGTATTTTCGGTACTTTCGGGACCGCATTAATGTTACATATAATTGGTAAACAAACCGGGAAAGGCAACTAGATTTGAGAAAATATAGAGCAAAAATGGATTTCTTGAAAATCCCGAAAGTACCGGGATTTCAATTTTGCAATTTCGGTTCTTTGCTGGTCTAAAAATTCCGGGCAATTTTTGAGCACCCAGAAGAGTACAGTACCATGAGGTTTTTACAAAAAAACTCGTTGTTGTTGTTGTCCCACGGCACCCCAGAGGTCCAAAGGGCCTTCATTAACTCGCGCCACGTCTTCCCGTCTCCAGCAACGCCCTTGCCCTCGCTTCAAAGGGTCTACTCCGAACTTCGCATCGTGCCGTCCCTTTCACTCATAGAAATCCTGGAGATGCATATTCAATCCACTGTTTTCGAACCATAGAATAGGAGACATTGCTTATATCCTGCATATCTCTGTCCCTATATCCCTACATCCCTATGTATGATTAACTCTTTAAAACTACGCAACGGATTTTGATGCGTTTTTTTTAATAGATAGAGTGATTGAAGAGGAAGGTTTATATGTATAACAACATCCATTAAATAGTGCACCCGTGCGAAGCCGGGGCGGATCGCTAGTTATTTTATATTTAACAGTGACTTTGGTCCTCATCTATTTAATATTGTTTAAAATACTCAAAATCATCATAAGTCAGGTATCATAAGTAAAGGGTCATACACGGATTTAGGTTCGTGTCTTTTCTGTGGACATACCAAAAGTTAAAGGTTACAAAGCTTAATTTCGGATTGGACTAGTAACCCGCATAAACAGTGTCTCCGTTTCTATAAATCCCTGTAATAAAAACATAGCTAACATGCACATAAGCCGTTAACTGTTGACCACAGGAGGGACGACTTTTGTTTTTTCAACTAATTATGACCCAAACAGGTTGTCACACATTTTTATTTTCCAATTTAAATGTTCGTTTACTAAACACAAATTCTTAAGTAAATTGTATCAATTAAGGTAATATTAATAAATCTAGTACAGTATTTAATTCAAAAGTAATAAAATATATCTCACCATTAATTTGGAACACATTAACCAATCTTAGTGAGGTATTAAAAATGATAACTGTGGTCCGAGTTATAGGATAGGGAATGCTTCGTTTAGAACTCACGATACGTTGCCGACACGAATTAGAAAAAAATCCATAAAAACGAATATACAGCGACGTCGGTTGTTAGCTAATAAAAATAAAAAGATAATTTATTTCAGACTAGTTTGATCAATATTGTGGTTAGTTAAGTTAAGAATATTTTACAAATTAAGTTAGTCTTCTCAAAATAACTTTTTACAGACTAGTAAACGCAAAAAAGTCGTTCTTGGGAAATTGTATAAAATTCTACAATAAAATTCGAAGACACGTTACTGAACTTATGGATTCTAAATTTAAATATGTCGTGAAACAGACACTTATTTCAAAAGCATTTTATAAGATAAACGATTATAACACAGAACTATTTTGTTCTTAATATTAAAAAATATACATGTATGTTCATATTATAGCTTTTGAATTCTGTAGTATTATGGTACTGATATTTTATATACATTAAATATTGTTTTGAAAAAATGACACCTCGCCGAGTTTCTTACGCCGATTCTTCTCGAGGCAGAGGTTTATTTTATGAACCGGTGGTAGTTTTTTGACTTTCATAAGTGCATGTAACGTACCTAAATTGAAGAATAAATGATTTCAATTCATTTTATTTCAGTCCTAATAAAAAGATAGAATAAAAAAAACATTAATACAATTAAAAACACAAGACTATTTTCGCCCTCCCAATGGTCACCTCTACCCAGAATTTCGTGATCGGGCAGTCAAGTCTAATATAGAATAGTGTAATATGAAACAGACTTGTAAACTCCATTTTAATCGAAAATACACCTATTATAAAATATCTATAGAGTCGCATTTCCTTTCATTTAATATTAAGACAAGCAAAATTCAACTCTCTTGTCTGACTAGCTTGTTTGACACAAAGCCGGCCAAATTTTTTGTAAGGTGGGCTGCACGAGGTACGTAGGTGGATAATAATAAACCAAATGGATACCTAGGTCATTATGTATCTACACTTAAATATTAATCAATGAAACAAACATCTGCTGCAAATAAAAATGTGTTTTGCCCATACAAAGAAGGACCAACATATTTTAGAAGCAATTTAACTAAAATAAAATCTACAAACAGACGTCACGTGTACAATAAATGCAGAAAAAAGCAAAAACTTACATGCAAAATAAATTTAATAAGCAATGCCCGAACAGAACATTTTAATTACGTTTTCTATTTTAAAAAAAGTGTATATTTCCAGCTTCGTCAGAAAAAAAGAGGAACACAAAATCGAAGATTTATTAAAAATGTTCTCTTGGACGTTGTTTTGAGAGTGAGATTGAGGTACCTGCATTTGTCTCTATATGTCAATACAACGAAACCTCATATCAAAAAGGGTAGGCTGCATTGTTCTGGATTCATAAACGTTCATCATATTTTAAAACACACACTAGCTGGCAAGCAAAAGTCAATACACTTATAGGAATTCATAATGCACTTTAAACTTGAACCTCAAACAGAAAACCGGTTTGAACCAGATCCTTTAAGGCGCCTTGCATGTCTAATCACAACCAATATAACTAATAGATTAGTTTTGTCTAATCGCTCCATAAAAAACAATAAGAATACGAATGACCCGGAATTATCTCTTTCAAAGCAATCAGGGTTTTTTGTCGAATTGTTTATTGAAAAAGATAGTAATATATTATTGAGGGAATGCATCCTTTGATTAGTTACATTTTAATGTTATTCTGAATTATTTTTATGGAAATTGAAAAATAAATCTTAAATATATAAAACAAGAAATTGACTGACTAGAGATTACAAATTTGGCACGTAAGTTCCTTATAAGGTCTAGGGGTGTACTATGATAAGATTTTTCAAAATTCACCCCTAAATGGGTAAAACGGGGGTCCTAAGTTTGTATGAAAACACGTATTTATTGGAGTAAGATATTTGAAACATTTTATGTAAACTCTCTATTTAAATATATTAAAGACGTATTTCAACGTTATTCTAAATTGCTCCCCTAAAGGGGTGAAAAGGGGATCCAAAGTGTGTACGGGAGCAAATCTTTTTTGGAGTAAGAGTTTTGAAACTTCGTAAATAGACTCTCTGTTTAAATACAACAAAACTTATTTCAGCGTTTTTCGAAAGTTCTCCGCTAAAGGGGTGAAAAGGAGGTTATAAGTGTGTACGAGAGCAAATCTTTTTTGAAGTGAGAGACTTAAAACTTCGTATGTAGAGTTGTAGACTCTCTGTTTAAATACAACGAAACGTATTTCAACGTTTTTCGAAATAACTTCCCTTACTTTTCTTAAAAATCGATATGGGTGTCATCTTTGTGGTTCCTTGGGGTGCCGATTACGGAAATGTCATCTACACATACACCTCCTTTTTTTTATAGACGGTTAAAAATTACGCTTACTACGCGGGCAAAGGCGCGGGAAAAAGCTAGTAATCATTTATTTTTGACGTCCCAATCGTACTTCGGTAAAGTACATGAATAGACTCATATTTTCTTTCTATTGTACTGTAAAATAAAAATAGAATATAACACATTGACCTAGATTTCAATCTTTTGTCATGATGGACATACGATTGATGATTAGGTCCTAGGTGATAGACAGGTGTCTTTTTTAAATTGACTGTGGTTTTATAGGCCGGGCCCGATAAAGCAATAAGAGTGCGCGGCTGGAGGCGGGAAAATCCAGGGGAAAACCTCCGACACGACGAGGCGTGTGGTTTGTAGCAATGGAATACTCTTAAGAGTTAGCGTTTCAGTGAGATTGGTTGAGCGGTTTCAACCGAATCTTAGGTGTGAGTGGAATCGAGCTACTGTCACTAAACCTAGCCTAGCTGAGAAGAGTCCAGTAAGACTCAGCTAGGCCCGACTTGGGTCGGACTGACTCTACCCTGTATGCGGCGGTATCGGGATGAATAGGGTCTATATGTGTCAGTGTTGTCGCGATCGCGCGGTGGACGGACGCCGGCGGAAAAATAGGTGTCAATTAAGCACTTAGGTTTCTAGCACTTGGACGTTTACCTTAAAATTATAACTAAAAACAAACGAAAACATGAACATTACTTTTCTGCATGTTAAAACAGTGGCAGCAACAGTAACAATAAGCTTCTCGCGAACCCATAATCTGCAAACTCTACCCATTGTATCTAACCTAAAAATAAAATCAATAAATGAAACATCACGACGCATATATCAGTCATTACGTGATAACGACATGTAACCATGTCATTAGGCTGTCAGCCGACGCGTTATAACCGACGTTTTCGTCTAAACAAATTAATAACTCGTTATTATGTCGGTGAAACTACAAAGCGATGCGTAGGATAGGTCCATATGATTGATTCTCTTGACGAATAATTAAAAACGTGGTATTTCCTTGACCGCATAAACCGTTTCGGAATTTGTTCAACTTGGCGGTTTTTATACATTCTAGACAACGAAATATGATTGCCATAAAATTTTCTGATACCAGGGAGCCTACGGCAAATCGGAAATGTGGGTTTCAGAGGAATTTCCCTCCCTCAGACGCCCCAGGTGTGGACTGAGCTCCCTGCCGAGGTTTTCAGTTTAGATAGAATCAGATGAAGAAAGCTACACCGACAAGAGTCTAACTCTTAAAATATGATAAATCTAACACTTTCGCGACGGACTTAAAAAACCATACACCAGAAACCGACAGAACAGACACCACAAGCCGGAATTTGAGTAAGAGTGCCTTCCGGGCGGGTATTTGGTTGGGAACCCGCCTTCCCCCTTCTTCTATCGGACATCCAGACGTACGGCTGGATACCATCCTTACTTGGTCGAACTTCCTCTTATTCGAACCAAGCGCTTAGCATCATCTTTTATAATGCGCACTTCTAAGGTTTGGAATTCTCTGCCGGCGTTTGTGTTTCCGAGCTCATATAACCTAGACCTTTTTAAGGCACGAGTGAATAGGCACCTTCTGGGTGAGCTCGCTTCATCGTCGGCCTCATCTTTGCCCCCTGGCTAGATGCTGGCCAAGAGCGATCCCATTTTTAATAATAAAAAAAGAACGTGTTAATAATGAAAAAACCCCCTTGCCGTCACCAAATGGAATCTGCGGAAGACCAGCGCTGACGATAAGTTAGCATCATGCTGAGCAGGGTCCATTTCGTGGCGACTTCACGTCCATTATTTTATTTCTTTGTTTATTTATAACTAGCGACCCGCCCCGGCTTCGCACGGGTGCAATGCTGATGCATGTATTATACATATAAACCTTCCCCTTGAGTCACTCTATCTATTTAAAAAAATCCGTTGCGTAGTTTTAAAGATTTAAGCATACATAGGGATATAGGGACATAGACAGAGAAAGCGACTTTGTTTTATACTATGTAGTGATGATGATAAGTTGTTGTGCTGTCACGAATGTTTGAAGTTTGAAAATGGAAGGTTATTTACTTAAAGATATGTTTCAACGGGTCCAACGCGATATTTATGCATTTACCTTTGTTACCGACGTTTCGACACGGGTTGCACCGGTCTTGGTCGCGGTTAAACTGTCGTCTCAGCAAGTTGTCAACGGAGATATGGGTACACAACATTTGAATACCCTACAAAAGTCTATAAAAATGTGAAGGGTAGACCCGAAAAAAGTTTTCTACCCGTCCACTATGTTTTTAATCGCCTAGGGCACGGCACACAACACTCACAGTATCCTCACACAAATCCGAAGATTTACCCCGAGATTTTAGGTTTTGTGGGTCAATCAACTTTTTCTTGTTGTTATTTTGTCCCGTCAGCGAGGAGACAACAGTAACCGAGTTTCTTAGACAAGGACTTAGGACTTCAAGCATGCTCAATGGATTGTTGCTCATCGCTAAAACTCATGTTTGTAGATTTAAACCCTATAAAATCACAGTTTTAAAGAGTCACTCAGGAGACGTAACCATGGCAACGAGCAACAAAGAATAGTTGATCCACCCTTGTATCACTGGTCCCCAAGTTGCCGATAGAATGAAACCGTCTTCCCTATTGAAGTTTTTTGGGTGTTTTTTTCGTCTCAATCGCTTATCGTACCACTCGCGGGTAATAATGGTAACAAAGGTAAATACATAAATATCGCGCTAGACCCGTTTAAACAAATCTATAAGTATGTTTACAAATTTAGAATGAAGGAAAAATTGAATAATTTAGGCACCGTGCAGGATTCGAAGCTGCGACCTCCCGGCAGTCACGGCCAGTCGCTCTAGCCAACTGAGCACCTATAGCTCAGTTGGCTAGAGCGACTGGCCGCCTAAATTTTTCAATTTTTCCTTCATTCTAAATTTGGGTATGGGATGGGGCGTATCGTAACTGACGATTCTCAATATGATTTGAGACGTTAGTGCCGTTAATGAAGCGTGAGTCTTCTGGTAGATGTCGCTGTACGCCTCCCTTAAGGCGTTTTATAAAAAATATGTTTACAAAGCGCGAGAGTTTAAAATGTTATATTGGAAGGTTATTTGTTAACAATATTGGTGAGTATTGAACACCATATAATGACAACATGAGGTGGCATTCCCATTCAAAAGCGTGACATTTTATTTATTGATTGATGGTAACGGTTATTGATGGGAGATAACAGTAGCATCATTTTATGGTTGGTAATGTGTTGTTTTGATGATTTAAGCGTCGTTAGACATCGGTTGTATCGAATGACACGATGATTGCGTCCCTTTATTTAGAATAACCAGTCAAGTGCGAGTCCGACAAAGGTGATTAAATCACAAAAGACCGTATGTTGTCTACCTCTGCTTATATCTAGCTATGTTTCTGACCTGCTTTGTATTTTTATTGAGGTGTGCAATATAGAATATTTTTACTGTATTGTATTGTACAAACTTAGTATAGAAATGTTTTTTGATAATAAAAAAAAGAAATTTAGATGGTGCTATGGTTATATTTTTCATAGATATAGGTATTAATGTTATGTATTAATTTCTACCCTAGACATCTGTATATAAGTAGTAAGTGGATATTATTATTATTTTTCTCTTATGTATTATTTTTTCTTTTGCAGTCATATTTAATTATTTTTCTTTTGGCTATTATTTAGTGTATGGCGGCCCGTGAGTCACCGACGGTACTGGCTGAAAATCAGCGCTGTAGATGTCTGACACCTCAGCATAATGCTGAGCCAGTGTCCGTTTCACTGCCGCGGGGACACACATGTTGTGGTTTGTTTTCTTCTGTTGTTTTTTTTTTTGTAATATGTGTGTCTTCGGTGTCTGTGAATAAATGTTTCTTTTTTTCTTTCTTTCTATCTAATTCCATAGCTTTCCTTAGTAAATATCGTAGATAATGAGGGGTAGGGAACGGGTTTTTCTTTAACATTTTTCCTGATAAATCGAAAATGACTGTACGTAAAAAATGTTTCAGAAAGTGTAACTCAAGCCCTCATATATGACACCCCACTTGACATATTCACTAGACTTTTAAATTTTAAATATTTTCTGTCATTTTTAACAGAAAAAAAATAAATAATAAAAAAAACCTTGTTCTATGCATTTGGGTAACCCTTCTTTATAACTGTTCCAAATTTAAAATTGACAGCATAATTAGTTGTTCCTTTTTTACCATTTTAATACGGAACCCTAAAAACTACAAATTATTCCCTTGCCCGGCCTATACATAAGAGATATAATGTATTTTTGTGAATACCCATCGACCTTTATTTAAAAAGCGAGGAGAAGTGATACACAGACTGATCAAAAAAAACATGAAGGCAATAGTTTTAAGATTATCGAACCTGCTCACAAAATTTCACGAGAACCGGTTGAGAAATGCGACCTGTAGAGGATAATAAGCCGAAATTCACGCGCAGAAACTTACAAAACCATAAAAAAAAAAAAAAATTATCCAATAACTGACTTGACAAAAAAATCTAGACAATTACCGAACTTGCTCACATAATTTCATGAGAATCGGTTGAGAGATTTGACCTGTAGAGGAGAACAACCGGAAATCTGGAAATCCGGATTACGGACATACGAAAGCATTTTTTTCGAAGCTGAAGCAGAGACCTTCGTTTCGCTCTGTTGATGAACTAGTAAAATACGCAATGTAACGACAACGGAAACAAAAGAATACCAGCATTTTAAAAAAACAAATCAGTATTTGATATTTTGGTTTCTTCCCGGAGTAGGTTTGTTAAGCACATTCGAGCCATTATAATTGAAATATTATTTTTCAAACTCCAAAACTAGATATTATTATTATTATTGTTTGTTGTGGGCTTTCTTTGCCGCCTCGACCAGTATTGATCTATTGTGGCAGCCCTTAAAGTTCTTTGCTTATACCCGTTGCTTCCAGGAATTTCTAGATTCGCAATGTGTTGCATCTCCTCTGGGAGCATGATGTGCCTCCCTAGGTAGATACTTCTTTTGCGCATAAGTGGTCCACAGGAGCAGAGGATATGGATGGCAGTTCCCTCCGACTCTTGGCAGAACCTGCATACTGCACTTTGTTTTATGCCCATTTGTGTTATATGTCTACTAGAAAACTAGATAACTCACGGTAATTGAAATATAACTTTTGAATCTGAGACACTCATTAGTAACGGCGGAGCTTAAGAAGCTCTCTCTGTAAGCACTCTCAACTTTCCGACTCAAATACGCGAGCTTTGTTCGTCAAGTTGTGATGAATGACGTCACAGCTCTGAAAAAACCCCAAGTGTCTGCGTCACGCCTTTATTTCCTCGTAAATAATGAGTTTGCATGAGGAAAATATGGTTTATTTTACTATGGAATTATCTTTTCATGGTTGTTGGAAGTTCGTATAATATATGAAGGTGAAAAAATGTGAAACAAGCTTGGAAATTGGTACATTTTTTGACTAAGACATTTTAGAAAAAGTGCACATAATAATAGCTCGTTTCGGAGTCATTTTACTTTTTTATGACCAGTTTTCTGTTACAAAAAAAAATCTATGATATGTATTGGATTAGTACCTGAACCTAATAAAAGGAATTTGTAGGTAAAAATACTTAAATATTAAAATATTGCTGTAAAAGATTGGTAACACAGTGGTAAAAACCATTTTTTCATACAAATGGTGAGACATCCAATGACCACTGAGTTACTCGATTTATGGATATTAGCTGTGGTTCGTAAATTACCAAAACTGTCAGAAGTGATACTGTAATTAAACCTCTTTCTAAATAACAATAAAAAAATATGAAGTGAGGGCCAAGTATTTAATTCCAAAACCTGTATTTAAAAGAAAAGTGTCTGAAAATTATGTACATGAAAAAGTAGAAAGGCCAACCGGCCTCCAATCTGTTCCTACCGAAAATTCGAGTACTTACCAAAACAATTACTTCAATTTGACAATATAAAGCTAATAAGGTTTTTTTCGCTAAATTATTCTACACACAATACCTATACTTTGTTTTTTTAGCATTAGAAAGAATGACAGAGAACGATTTACTATGTTTATTATGCACGTTCTGTGGTAAAAGTGTCAAATAATCTCAATGAATATTAAAATTTATTTCATGCTTACATTACATATTGTTAATCAAAAATAAAAATAACATTTTTTTTAAATGATAAGCAATCAAATATTATTGTGTCATAGTCATAGTCACTAATTGTCAATTCGTGCGAATAATGCAAATTCAATGTGTGCGTGTGTGTGCGTGCGTGCGTACGTGCGTGCGTGCGTGCGTACGTGCGTGTGTGTGTGAGTGTGTGTGTGTGTGTGTTTATAACCACTTCTTCTTTGTTTACCTAATTACTATTCTTTAAAAAAAGGTATAAGTTAGGCCGGGTTCTATAAAGATCCGTTAGACCAAATTTCAGATCAAATTTCAGTGAGTATATTTTTGGACATACCATAGACCAACCGACATAAGATCTAACGGATCTTTATAAAACCGAGCCTTAGCGAGTTAACTTGGTAGGCGGTAATTTTTTCCTGATATCCCAATCTGGTGGGACTATCTGTATCAACAAATATTACCCTAGTAGTAATATCTGTTGATATCAAAGTAAGCGATCAATTTGTTACTCGGAAAATTATTCCTCTTCGAAAAATATTGCTTAATTTGGAAATAATGTTATACTACACCTTTACTGAAATACGTTTTAATTGCTAGGCTGAACTGGCTCTTATTAAATAATGTAATACATACTTTTACTTAACGAAATCAGAGCGGCAACTTAGCAATGGTAGATTGTTAACTAAGGATTGAATGCCACCTATTTCAGAGGAGATATTCCAATAGCCAATAAATAGTTCGAGGCTGAAATGGATGGTTCCACCAGAGTTAAACACTCTGCCTTTAATTTTGAATACAAGGAAACTAAACAAATGCCTAAACATGAATCAGTTTCAATTTCTGAATCAGCAATGGAACCTAAATTTACACTAACGTGAGACATATTTACACTTAATAAGAGAACAGTGGTTGGAACTCACTTGGAAAGTCACTATTTGCGACATGTTTCGGACTACAATTGGAGTTCTTCATCTGGTTGAGTGTTATCAAGGCAACCGACCGCGCAACACTGCCCTCCGACGCGCGCGAAGCTCGCGGGCGGAGGCGGGCGGGGGCGGGGGCGGGTCGGCGCAGTCCTGTGTTAGAGTTGACTGCTCCAACAAATGCTTGATAACACTCAACCTGGTGAAGGACTCCAATTGTAGTCCGAAACATGTCGCAAATAGTAACTTTCCAAGTGAGTTCCAACCGTTGTTCTCTTATTAAGAGCAATAGAACCGTTTTGGCGGGAACTGTTGAGTGACGTTAACGACGTTTATGTATGGACCATTTTATTTAATTCTTTTAAATTAAGAATTAATCGTACTCATGCTTTTATGGGCTACTGTCTTTGCCCAATCTTACTAAGATCCACCACACTTTTTTTTAATACTTTTCTGTTCTAGAGCAGAAAAGTGCCACTTTCAGCACGCCACCTAGATGAAATAACCCACTTTCAGAGTATGAGAAATGAAAAACATATTAATTAATTAATTTTGTCTTTATCTTTAAGACTAGTTAGTGTATTTGCAATAGATTCTTAAGATTCAACGTTACCTCCGTACCGAAATTACGTCCTATTGAAATTTATGGTATCGTTTTTGCTATTTGTTTATTTATCCATTTAGTTGAAAAAAGCAAATCCCAATTCCGGAATCACTTCCGGAATTCCGGAACTGAAGGCCAATATCTAAAGCAATTCCGGAATTGAAAAACCGTCCGATATTGCATGCCCTACTGGAAAACATGGGGTCTTTGCCCAGCAGTGGGACAGTCAATAGGCTATTAAAGCAGTAAAGCGTTTATGCTAATAGCTTAACTTAATTAACATGAAAATTTTGACGTAACCGCAATTTTGACCGTTGTAATTTATAGCCCTTAATCACATCAAAGTAACTGATGCAATCTATCTTGGTTCGGTTGTTTAATCTTATTTAAATTAATTTGGATGTCGACGACTTTGGATTACTAATATGCCGATGGAATTTGGATGAATTTTACAGAGGATCCTAAGAAATAAGAAATATTTCTTATTTCTTATTTCTTAGGATCGTCAACGCGCTTGTGGCAAACGTGCCGCCAGGACGATCGTTCATGATTAAGGACCACTTACTGGTTTGAAACACGTCGAGCGATATTCGACCTTAAAAACGTGAGTTACTTGAATTTAGTCTAACGGTATCGATATTTTATTAAGAATCAAATAATTTATGACCTAGTTATTTAGTTATGTTATCGGAAATAAATGAATTATTATTATAGATTATTCGACAGAACTAGCGTTTGTTTGTATAATGTACACATTTTTTTATACCACATCGGTAGCAAATAAGCGTCCGGCCCGCCTGATGGTAAGCGGTCACCGCAACCTATGGACGCTTGCAACTCCAAGGCATTGCAACAACATACGCATTGCCGGCCCTTTAAAATTTAACACTCATTTCTTGAAGAATCCCACTGTACTGTTGTACAGTTGCCATCAAATATATCTGTACTCTTCAGGGTGCTCAAAAATATCTGAACATGCACTTTAACGCCTTGACAATAATAGAGTCGTGTTCAGATATTTGTGAGCACCTTGTTCGCTCCGATATATCTGATGGCGACTGTATCTCGGGAAAACCTCGGCACAACAAGCTCATTCCACAACCGGAGCATCCATGGGAGGAAATTCCTCGGAAACCTTACCGCGACCATGTTCTAAGGTCATAATCGTAATTATAAGACTCTTAAAACATTTTCCATGTCGCAATCCGGATTAAAATATAATGATTATTTGCTTACCTTCAGTGTATACAAATTGAAGCATAATGAGCAGTGTAGTATCTCATTATTTTGCGATTATGAGCATTGCTTACGAGACGTAAAAAAACGCTAAGACAAACACGTTACACGGATAATTGGATGCTGAGTGCGAGGCAAAACACGTGTTGCGTTATTGGTATTTCGAATTGTATAGAGATAAGGCTTGACCTGACATTTTGTCGATACGAAAAGTTCAAATTGTAGATTTATATCTGTATTACATTTGTCCAAATTAGGATTGAGTCAATATATTTCTAAATAGGAAACTAATAACAAAATTAAGTTAGGTACTGACTTTGTAGAAGACGTGATTTGCTATAGTAAAAAACAAAGTCGCTTTCTCTGTCCCTAATCCCTATATCCCTATGTATGCTTAAATCTTTAAAACTACGCAACGGATTTTGATGCGGTTTTTTTAAATAGATAGAGTGATTGAAGAGGAAGGTTTATATGTATAATTACATCCATTAAATAGTGCACCCGTGCGAAGCCGGGGCGGTTCGCTAGTAAACTTATATGTTTCTAGCTTCTGCCCGTGACTTTGTCCGCATAAAGTTACCCTATTTCGTCCCTTCAAGGGATGATTTCTGGAACAAAAAGTAGTCTATATGGTAATCCAGACTATATACATGTTGTATACCAAATGTCATGATAATCCGCGTACGCGGATTTTGCGTGATTGAGTAACAAACATCTAAACATCCAAACATCTAGACTTTCGCATCACTACACAGTATAAAACAAAGTCGCTTTCTCTGTCCCTATATCCCTATGTATGCTTAAATCTTTAAAACTACGCAACGGATTTTGATGCGGTTTTTTTTAATAGATAGAGTGATTAAAAAGGAAGGTTTATATGTATAATAGCATCCATTAAATAGTGCACCCGTGCGAAGCCGGGGCGGGTCGCTAGTTCATTATGGCATGACTCTGAGGGGCTACTACGAACTTCGGAATCCGAACTTCGTATCGTGCCGTCCCTTTCACTCATATAGTGTATAACACGAGAGTGAATGGGTCCGCACGATACGATGTTCGGATACACAGGCCCTGAGGGGCTACCGCGAACCACAAACGAAGATTTCCCTCTCTGTCTCACTTATATGCAAACTTCCAAGTGCGACAGAAAGGGAAAACTTCGTTTGCTGTTCGCGGTTGCGCCCCCGGTCCCCTGGAAGTTGGGACGGCCGCTAGTCTGGGATGCCACTTGTGTGGATACCGTAGCACCTCTTCCAGGAACTTCGATCAGGGCTGAAGCTGCCGACGCGGCTGAACACCTCAAGCGGCGCAAATATACAGTCATTGACAGTGCCTACATATTTGAGCTGTTTGGGGTGGCAGTCTACATTATTATTATTATTGTTAGTTGTGGACCTTCTTTGCCGCCTCGACCAGTATTGATCTATTGTGGCAGCCCTTAAAGTTCTTTGCTTATACCCGTTGCCTCCAGGAATTTCCAGATTCTTTGGGTCGCAATCTGTTGTATCTCCTCTGTGGGCATAATGTGCCTCCCTAGATAGATACTTCTTTTGCGCATAAGTGGTCCACAGGAGCAGATCGGCGGTCTACATACTAGAGCCGTCGGGACCTGGTGCTCACAGCACCTATAAGGAGCTGGCGAAACGTCTTGTCGGCGCGACGGGTGACCAGAAGGCTGGCGCGTACCTTGCTCAGCGCATCGGTCTTGCTGTGCAGCGCGGCCGCCAGCCTTCTAGGCAGTGGTAGGGCCACTGGGCTCTGAACTAGCGCTCCATCTTCTAATCGACGATTAGAATATGGAGCATATAATATAATATACTAGCGACCCGCCCCGGCTTCGCACGGGTGCACTATTTAATGGATGTTATTATACATATAAACCTTCCTCTTCAATCACTCTATCTATTAAAAAAAACCGCATCAAAATCCGTTGCGTAGTTTTAAAGATTTAAGCATACATAGGGATATAGGGATATAGGGACAGAGAAAGCGACTTTGTTTTATACTATGTAGTGACTAGCGACCCGCCCCGGCTTCGCACGGGTGCACTATTTAATGGATGTTATTATACATATAAACCTTCCTCTTCAATCACTCTATCTATTAAAAAAAACCGCATCAAAATCCGTTGCGTAGTTTTAAAGATTTAAGCATACATAGGGATATAGGGATATAGGGACAGAGAAAGCGACTTTGTTTTATACTATGTAGTGACTAGCGACCCGCCCCGGCTTCGCACGGGTGCACTATTTAATGGATGTTATTATACATATAAACCTTCCTCTTCAATCACTCTATCTATTAAAAAAAACCGCATCAAAATCCGTTGCGTAGTTTTAAAGATTTAAGCATACATAGGGATATAGGGACAGAGAAAGCGACTTTGTTTTATACTATGTAGTGATATAAGACAAGTATGTAGAGGATAAGAGACATCGACGTTAGACCTACTCGCCACGGGAAAACTTCACTTGCCAGGGTTGCGGTCGTGTGTGCCGCTCTCGCACTGGCTTACACAGCCACCAAAGACGTTGTTTATACCTGCTTAACACTGCTTGTATAGTCTGTAATAGACTCGAAGGCCATTGATTGATATGTTGTGATTATTAGTGTTCGGAGTATCGGTGGCAAATTTCACACAGTGGGTAATGGAGTCGTTTTTATGATTAACTTTTTAGGATTTGAATAAATAAATTATTCATTTACCTGAAGTACGCAGTATGACATTAATTAGGTAGGTACTCGTAAATTTCAGTCACCAATAATTGAAGGGATTTTTAATATAATATATACACACTCTTTTGAGTAGGTGGTGTAACTGGCATTAAGTGCACAAATGTGAAAAAAAAAATTTGGAACCAAATATATTACAATTGGTTGATATATCCAGAAGTCTCGTTTACATCTTAAAAATGGGTGGAAATCATTCATCTCCAGAGTCATTGAAAAATATTACCATTATGAGATGATGAATTTTCGCGGATGGGTATATATATGATTTCAAATTGCCAAAAACCTTATTCAAGGAATTATATTTACCATCGAAAGGTATAGACCTAGACTTGCTTCAGATGTGGACATAGGGAGTATGATGTCTGTGTTACCGAATTGGACATTTTTGTACGTATGTAATAAGAAAAAAAAAAAATTTTGACAATGTTCACCTACATACTTGTGTTATTTAGTATTCCTGTGTTATCGTGGTATAAGTAAGTCGCAAGATAATCTATCCCCGTGTGGTTGCCGGGTAAGAATTGCGCCACCCCATCTCTTCCCGTGGGTTTCGTAGGAGGCGAATAAGGGAAATCGGAGGGTGGGCAGCAGCATCCTTCGATCATTACCACCATCAAACTGCGGTCGCCAACCCGCTTGCCAAGCGTGGCGACTATGGCAAATCCCCCCGAAATTGGGGGAGGCCTATGTTCAGCAGTGGACGTCTTTCGGCTGAAATGATGATGATGATGATGATGAAGATAATCTATAAGGAGTATTATGTAAAATTAATCATTTAATCGTTATTCGTTTAATCAAAATAATAGTTAGGCGACTCCATTTACCTCTGTGTGCCACCGAAATTCTTCGAAACTCGAAATAACTAAAAGAAACTGGTTATTTACGTACACACCGGAAATAATGGCTTAGTCTCGAGTAGTGAAATGCAATAAAATTTGGAAGGTACAGACCAAAATCTTAAGTGATTAGTAATAGAAAGAAACTTTTGGAAAGCGTTATGGTAACTTTCTTACAACGTGACGGCGTAAAACAACACTGCATCAGAAGCAATTTGGTAATTTAGAAAGGACCTTTCCAAAAACATTTTGGAAGGCAAGATTGAACGATGATACTTTCTGCAGAAGAAAAGTAAATGTTGAGTGTTGCCGGGACCCAATAAAAACTTAGGCGGGGATCGAAACGAAACTCTTAAAATTTCTACATTTTAAAGTGTTTTGAATTTAAATTGTGACGTAACTATATTAATAACACCACTGGTTTAAGGATACCACATTTTTATGACAGTTTTAGATAATAGAGTGTCGATTTGGAGTGATATTTGAAACGATACTTAAGGGCAAAAACATAATTATTGCAACATCTAAGAATATTAAGCCGTTAATTCACACATAAAGCAGCCTAAGGTTCGGTTTTAAAAACATCCGTTAGACCTTATGTCGGTTTGTTATGTCAAAAAATGAACTGAGTTATTGAAATTTGATCTGACATTCGGTCTAACGGATCTTTATAAAACTCGGCCTAAATGGGATAAGCGTTTTTAACTGGGGCCTCAAATTACAATTTCAATGAATATTATGCATATTTATCATATGGCAATTATTTCGAACCATGAGATCTTCGAGAAGACAGTCCGGTTGCCAGTTTGTTGTACTTTTAGCACCACCCAGGGTTCTCGACTCTTCTCAGATAGGCTGGGTGAACCAGCGACAAAACTCTCAGTAGCTCGATTCCAGTCACACCTCAGATTCGGTCGAAACCGCTCATCTAATGTCACTGGAGCGCGAACTCTTAGAGTATTCCAGTGTTCCAAACCACACGCGTGGTCGTGTCGGAGGTTTTCCCCTGGATTTTCCCCAGGCTACTCTCCAACCGCGCACTCCTATCGCTTTATTGGGCCCGGCCTATAAAGTCACAGCCAAGTTCAAAAAAAATAGGTTCTCGTGTAGGGTAGCGATGGATACTCCCTGTGGTGCAACTTCGACCCCCCTTGTCAAGTGAGTGGGCAACTTGACTGTTATAGAAGTTCTTAATCAGCCCGAAGGCCTCTAACTTGGCTTAACAACTGCTTTCATAGACGGGGATTAACGGCTTAACGTGCCCAAAGCACAGGAGCGCTCAGTTAATAACTACTAATAAGTACCAAGCTTCAGTGCCTTTACCATGAGTTTGCGTGACCGTACTCGCTAGTGACTGCGTAAAAGATTTAGTATGCCGATTCTTAGTTCTATTGCGTAACCGCCAGAGGCGCTGTACTTTTGCCCATACAAATTTTTACGCAGTCGCTAGCAAGTACGGTCATGTTAAGGCACTGACCGGAATAACTCCAGTGTTTACTTCAATAAAATCGATGTTTACCAAACACAAGAAACCCGAATCATTCAATCATAACACACGTTAAAGGTCGTTCCAGTATGTCACAACCTAGCCTTGCTCGCTCAAGATATAAATGAGGATCAGCTTTTAATTACAAATACCGATACCGGTTTTAGTTTGCGCGGGAAATTACCATATCTAAACTGGATTTGGCTATGGTGTTCGCGGAATTAAAAATATTTATTTTGATTTCTTAATTTGATAACATCTGCTAGTTTTTTTAAAGTTTATTCCGGGGTATGTATATTTTTAGGCTAAATCAATCAAGGCAAGTACATTGCGGGAATAAGTTGACAATACGAAATATTGTACCCAAAGAGCAATGGAAAGAGCTGGTTTCTCTGCGTGATAGAATTAGGAATGAAGCTATCCGTAGCAGAACTGGGGTCACCGACATAGTCTTCAAATTTGCGAGACTTAAGTGGCAGTGGGCGGGGCACATTGCTCGCAGGACTGACGGTCGATGGGGCCAGAAACTGCTTGAGTGGCGTCCACGCATCGGAAGACGAACTGTCGGTAGGCCTCCGACAAGGTGGAGTGATGACCTGGTGAAGGTCGCGGGAATCCGGTGGAAACGAACGGCACAGGACCGGTCTAAATGGCGAGCCTTGGGGGAGGCCTATGTTCAGCAGTGGACGTCTTTCGGCTGAAATGATGATGATGATGATGAAATATTGTTCATAAGGTTCAAATTTATTGAACCTTTCATCTGATTTATTATCGCCTTGTAAGGATATTGTGTCTTAACGTTTGACTTTTGATTCTTCCGGTCTACCGAAGTACAGTAATTAATTAGGTTTCTTGAAATAGACGTAACTAATCTATTTGAATGCGAGAATGATTATAAAAAAAATTGACATTTAGTATGTACGTTTTTATATTTGAAGTTGTACCGCCCACAATTTGTCTACTTAGCCTTAAGGTTAACTGGTAAAGAATGCTTATGGCATGAAGTCCTTTTGTGAGGACTTAATTACGATAAGTTTTACGTTTGTGGAGTAAATATTAAATAAATAAGTAAATAAGAATCTGTATAGAAAATCAGTGATCGTCCCGTCATATTTTATAATAGTTTTATGTATGTATGTAAGCACTTTATTGTACACAATAACAGGTTAAAACAATATACATGTCACATAAGATTTAGAGTACAAAGGCGAACTTCCCTATGAGGGATCTCTTCCAGCTAACCTTTGAGGGATTGAGTGTAGAGTGAGAGAATGAGATAGACAAACTTACACACTACTAAAACTTTTCAATAAGGAAACTTATAGCTAAAACCAGAACTAAATAAATATATAACAACTAAACATATAATAAATACATATTATAAACATATACGTATTTAAATTAATATACATAAATAAATATATATAGTATTAAACCAAATCACAAGTCGTTGGAGAGCCACAATTTCTTCAAATTACTCTTGAGTGAGGCGACAGACTGGGACTGTCTTATTGACAAGGGCAACTCGTTCCACAACTTCACAGCGCGTACCGTGAAAGATCTAGAGTATGTTCGCGTCTTATTAGACGCGGTAGAGCAAGAGTAAGGTTGGCGCTGGACCTCAGACAATGTGATGTGTATAATGATATATTAAAAAGTAAAGAAGGAAAACATCATGAAAAAACCAGTCTAATCCCAATAAGGTCTATAGTTTTCTCTCTGGTTCTGCGTAAAAGTAGTTACTACGCTAAAATTAGGTTTCAAAGCGCCACCAGAGGGACTGCTCCGAAGTTTGTATCGTGCAGTCCCCTCTCACTCATATAGTCAATAACACGAGAGTGAAAGGGACGGCACGATACGAAGTTCGGATTTCGAAGTTCGAGGTACCGTAAACTGGGGTGACTTTAAGAAAAAACGGGGCCACTTTGATAGATTTAGAACACTTATCTAATCATCACCGAGTATTTCTAGTTCGATTCAGTTCAGTAAATAGTTGGGAAATTTACCAAGGTATTTTACAGACCAATGTTAAGCAAATAACAAGTAAAACACGGCACAAAAACTAGATTTTTAAAGTCGCCCCTCAATTTGAAAGTAACCCCGATTGACGGCTCAGGACTCCTTGAGAGCATGAAGTTAAGTATGTTATAAAAATAAATCGGACATTGTAAACGAGTCTTTAGATTGAAATCGGTCCCGCGATGTCTGCGCGACCGGCGTTGACGTCAGCAACACAGCTCTAGAAGTGGAATAGAGACCAATGCATTTTTTCTCTCTCTCTGTTTGGTCTGTTTAGTGGATTATTGTGGGTGACATCCCTATGTCTCCTGATGTGTCAGCATGGGGGGGAGGACTTTTGTTTTTAACCTGACTGTGGCTTTATAGGCCGGGCCCAATAAAGCGATAAGAATGCGCGGTTGGAGAGTAGTCTGGGGAAAATCCAATCCAACCTCCGACACGAGCACGCGTGTGGTTTGGAACACTGATAAGAGTTTGGGTTTCAGTGAGATTGGTTGAGCGGTTTCAACCGAATCTGAGGTGTGAGTGGGATCAAGCTACTGGGAGCGTTGTCGCTGGTTCACTAAGCCTATATAACCTAGCTGAGAAGAGTCCAGCAAGAAACTCTGCTAGGCCCGACCTGGGTCGAACTCTACCCGGTGTGCGGCGGTACCGGGACGAACAGGGACTATATGTGTCAGTGTTGACGCGATCGCGCGGTGGACGTCCCCGTCGGCGGGAATGGCTAGTGTACGCGTCGTGTCTGAGTGGACGCCGTAAGTGCAGCGTTCCATCTTTCGATGGTCGCTGTGATTGGGTACAATATAGAAGTTAAACAATGTTATGTCTTGGGACCGTATATCTTAGTTTTTCCCCGTAAATAGTTTGATTGTGAACTAGGTACGGACGATTTCTAGTTTAGTCAGCTGTCAAAATATCTAGTTGGGTCGTTGTTAGATTTAGGTTCGCCTCTTTTCAGTGGAAATATCAAAAGATAAAGGCCAAAAAGCTTTTTGGATTGGGCTAGTAACACGCACAAACGGTGTTTCCGTAACTATAAATCCATGTAATAAAAACATAACTTATTTGACCACCGAGTAGATAACTTTTGTTTTTACAACTGACAATGACGCAGTTACGCTCCTATGAGATTTGCGAGTATTAAACATCTTCAAATCTCAAATATACAAGACTTTTACTCGTCACACATCAAGTCCACTGAATTAAAGTTCGCGATAACACCATTTTTATAGCTAGTGCAAACGTGACCGAATCTTAATTCCACTCATTCCATCGCCATAACTTTTATGACCATCGCTAAACCCAACAAACTAGTTTGGGTTCATTTGAATTTTGCGTAACGATATCTTGCTGGTTTATAAATACTAATCTTCAAGGGTCTTGCTCTACAGCTCAGTCATTTCCATTCTAATATTTTAGGAAGTTCGTTGAAACTCATTGATAAAATTTATCTCTTTATGGGATTATTAGGTGAGGACATATACAGGATGTCCAGTAAATAATGGACAAGCTTCTAACCACCGATAGAGCACCTGAGGCTGGTCCAGAAAAAGGACTTTCAGGTTTAGTAAAAGTCCCTTGGTTTTCGAGATAATCGGGTTGAACTGTCATGTGAGCTTTGCGTGGTTACTGCCGCTGCGCAGAGACGAATATATCCTTCTCTTTCTAATTCGCACAGTTTGATTGAGACAGGAATCGCTCAGTCAAGCGAGATACAACTTGGCAGCATATTGTTCTAGCCCAACAGATCTGCATGTTCTGACACGCTCTCACAAACATTCCACTCAAATCATACACAGTCACCCGCCGCAGTACGGGTGATCAAGCCGACCACTGCCATCACTTTCACACTTTCTAAAAACCATATATTTATGAAAGAGATGGCATTATGCCCCTGCTGCCCTCTTCATCATCATCATCATCATAATAATTCAGCCGGAAGACATCCACTGCTGGATATAGGCCTCCCCCAAAGAGCGCCACAGCACACGGTCGCGAGCCACCCGCATCCAGCGACTCCCCGCTGCCTTGACCAAGTCATCAGTCCACCTAGTGGGAGGCCGTCCAACGCTCCGTCTTCCCGTGCGAGGCCACCACTCGAGAACCTTTCTTCCCCAACGGTTATCGGTTCTACGAGTAATGTGGCCCGCCCACTGCCACTTCAACATGCAGATTCTCTGAGCTATGTCGGTAACCCTCGTTCTTCTGCGGATCTCCGAGTTTCGGATCATGTCCCGCAGAGAAACTTCAAGCATAGCTCTCTCCATCGCACGCAACTCTGAGCTTATTTAAGAGGCCCACATTCAGCGGCCACGTTTCAGTACCATAAGTCATCACTGGCAACACGCACTGGTCGAAGACTTTCGACTTCCCTCTTGTGGCATGGCTATTATAAGTACATGAGGCGCTCAAAGATCTTCCTTCGCATCCACTCCCAACTTTGAACTGAACACAAGATTTCCCAATAGTAACATAATGTATGCTTTTCATTAATTTAATGGTTAATTTAATTGGTTTCGGCGCAGCTCTTGTGAATTAATATCCGCTTTATTTGAAAGCATAAATTTGTAACTTAATGTTTCCGCAGGAATGTCGAATATTTGGCGGTTAAAGGCTCGTTTGATGTAAACACTATACATACTCGACGCTACCACTGTCAGTAAGGGTGATTTGCACCAAACAGTCTGTAATCGTAGGCGGTGTTCGTTAAAATCTGATTGTATTGAAAGTTTGACAAGTTTCTATGGGATGACAGCTGCCGGCGCCATATTTGGCGATGACCGGCCTGTGATCGTATGTTGGTGCAACCGACCCTTAGGTACAAAACGGTATTTTCAGTTTGAAAATGCCATATTATCGTCGAGTGAGAAGCAAAACTTACTATCAAGTCTGTTACTATTACGAGCGAGTGCGCAGCACGGCGGCGGCACCTACCAACTGCTAATAGCTAAGTTAACACTCTTCGCACGTATGCGATGAGAATTATTGTGTTCTCTCTCTCTCTCATTCGCTTCACTCACACTTTCTAGTACCTATATTTTAACTGCTAAATACCGGTAAACATCAATTGATTTCATTGAAGGTTCCAACGTAAGACCAGCGCTGGTTACTATGCCAACTACATGCTGAGTTGGGACCTTTTCATGGCATAATTTGTTTTATTTTTATTTGTTCCTCTTTTTTAGGTTTCCGTAGCCAAAATAGCAAAAACAGAACCCTTAAAGATTCGTCATGTCTTTCCGTCCGTCCGCCCATCTGTCCGTCCGTCCGTCCGTCCGTATGTCACAGCCGATTTCCTCGGAGACTATAAGCACTACATTGACATATGTCAATGTTACTTACTATTGTTAGGTGTTCAATGGTCAGCCAATACCGACTCCCATTACCAATGAGGATATCTAGGCTATATACTGAACACCTTCCACTACGACAACACTCCCTGTAGTTCGATTCCACTCACACCTCAGATTCCAATCCCACTGGAGGCCAAATTCTTAGAGTAGGAATTCCAGTGTTCAAAACCACCCGCGTGGTCGTGTCTGAGGTTTCTCCTGATTTTTCCCGAGGCTACTCTCCAACCACGCACTCCTATCGCTTTATCAGGCCCGGCCTAAGCCACAGTTAGCTTAAAAAAACCCTTCCACCGCCAAATGCGGTAAAACCAATCTCTTTAATCCAACAATCAAAACTGTTGACTACGAAGTCAGGGTGGAAGTTGCAGCCGCAAGCTAACCTTTGTCGGCGGCTGATTGCTTTGTTCCCTTGAGCGCAGATTTGAATTTATCATTAGACGGTTCGATGCTGAAATATTCAGTGGGTGGTTTTGATGTTCAAGTTGTATGGAGTATATCAAGAATATTTGAGAAGCTCGTCTGAAGCAATAAATACTGTTTATAAGAATGGTGTCTGTGAAAATGCTTCGATAAATACGTTTACAAATATAATACGTTTATGATTTTATTATTTACTGTTATCAAGTTTTGGACTTCGAGAAAAACAGATTTCGGTTACGCGGTACTTTTCTGTTTTCCAGTAACTACCTTTTTTTTATATACAACGCCGGTGGCAAACAAGCGTACAGTCCACCTGATGGTAAGCGGCCACCGCAGCCTATAGGCGCCCGCAACTCTAAAGGAGTCACGTACGCATTGCCGACCCTTCATAAAATTTGAGGATGCATTGTGTTGACAGTAGAAGGGACTTTAGGTCCCTCGCTCTTAACACAGTGCATCCTCTAGCTTCCATTAAATAGCAAAAAAATCTGGTTTGCCCTCGGGGTTTGAAGGTCATATGCCTAACCTTTTAGCGACTAGGTACCTATAATATAAGAAGACACATGTATAACGATCAGACTGCCATCCTTGCTACACCTATTTTTCTTGCCACTTCAGCTGGACTGCGCTTCAAGATGACAACTTACCCGATCGCGGTTGACAGTTGACACCCATCACCGGTGTTGAGTCATGACGTAGACACGTCATACGTGACAACCCTAACAAGACGAAAGCACATGCTATGCAGCAGTTTTGTTAGACAGTGTCGCTTCTGTGTATAATATTATGTCCCTGCTAACTTCGCAACCTGCCTTTTATCAGGCCTGTTCCTCTCGCTGCTTTGACTAAACCCGGGTATCGCACACCCCAGAGGTGTACATTTACCGAACGTGGTTGACAGTAACTCACTAGTGATGACAACCAAACATGACACCTGATGACACCCTAACTAGACAAAAGAGCACGTGCTATGAGATAAAACGGGATGGCATGAGTTGAGTGGCTGTAAAAAAATTGTTATGACACTCAGAGTTCGAGTATTTAAGGCAGGAGACGATTTTAGCGCATCTTTCAGAATAAAATATTTCTCTAAATACTGGGGGAGTGAGGTAACACCCATAAAGAAACTACGCACACTTGTAAAACATACTCCAATTCTAAATACCAAATATTTACAAATTAAATACGTTGCTCAGTTATTTGTAATCTTTTGGGAACGTATATAATATGGCCTCGACTATATTTATTGTTCATTCCGTGCTTGTATTTTCAAACCGAAAACTACCGAAAACATTAAAAGCTCGTTCATCAGCAAATAATTAAACCGGAATGAAAAGAGTCGAGGTCTTTGTCCTGTAAAAGTACACTCGGAACCGTTTGGCCGTACGTACAATATATTTAATGAAATTATAGGTCTTTTAGTTTCTAAAGTGAAATTTCGCCCGCAATTTCCGTCTCGTAGATCGAAAGGGATTGTAAAGTTAAATTTAACCTTTAATTTCAACGGTTTTTAAATCAAGTTAAGGTTTAACTTCACGTTGACGGAATTACGTAATAAAATAGAATCTATAGAGTAATAATAGGATGTGGTACAAAGACAAGACTGATTTTTTTTGTTATCATAGTATATCTGATCTATAGAGTAATTATAGGATGTGGTACAAAGACAAGACTGATTTTTTTGTTATCATAGTATATCTGATGATATAGATTTCCATACATCTATGTCCCTCGTAATTTCTGGCAATCGTTTGTGAACACATCTGGGTCATCCCGGCATTTCCACTAGGACTACCTAGCCAGCTGTGTCCATCCTATGGCAATCACTAAGTAGCCATATGAGCCCAACTCTGTTTCAGAAACAAAGTTGGGCTCAAAATGATGAATGAGAGTATAAAATAGCGGCTCCCCCCGTCACCTCACCTCACTTCATCACGAACTTTCATACTGCGCGATCATAGCGCGCAGCACCTACTCTAAATAACTAAAAAAAAAAAATTTTTTTAATTTAATCTGTTTATTGCAGTATTAAATTACAAATATATTTATTAAAGTCTACATAGTCTATAATCTTTTACATTTAAGATTTTATTAAACTATGGGGTGTTGGGAGTGGCTCCCTATCTATAATTTAAATATACATTTGTTTACTTATTTGACATTATGTGATATTGTGTATACATATATATTTATATTATAACTATGCTTACATTTTATTTTCTTTATTTATGAGTGCTTGTTTGACAATATTTTTAGTTCTATTAGGCTTTTCTATTATGCAATCTATGACTTGTCTAGGGAAGCTGTTTAGTATATGAGGTAAGTAGGTACTGGATACTCGTCTGCCATATTCATTGTTTGTCTTTGGAATTGTAAAGTATGGTTCATTAGGTAAGTTCCGAAGCTTAGGTGGCCTCTTATATCTATCCAGCGTCCCTATTGTGTCTTTGTACTCTAGTATAACCGCCAATTTCACCTTGTCATATACACTTAGGACTCTACAGTACTGGAACAGTTTATTATAATTATTTCTATATTGATGCTTAATTTTTAGCGGTAACTATTTAAATAGTTGTTTTTACTTAAACTCCTGGCGGTTTCCTGGTTCCTAGGATTGGTCAAGCTCAAGACTTGGAGCCTACAGTATGCACCTCACAGTTGGATTGAAAACCTGAGCCTAAATCTTTGTTATATGAATCTGCGGACTGCCGTGATATTCCTGCCTCATTGTAAACTTTTCGCTCAATCTTGTAAGTTAAGCTCATAATAAAGAGCTCCAGGAAAATGCTGTAAGTGAAGCTCGGAATTAGTGTCCTTACGGGAAAAGTTACGATATTGGCTTTATCTCCCCCAGCAATTTCAGGGAAACTTCTCTAATAGTTAAATTTAATGTTGTCCCAAATTACATCCGTGACGAAGCTAATTAAAAAGCGGAATAAAATATTGACGTTAGGACAAATTTACTATATACTAGCAGCACCCCGCGGTGTTACCCGCGGATAAAAGGTAGCCTATTCGTTAATCCAGGATATAAACTACCTCCATTCCAAATT
Source organism: Epiblema foenella (assembly GCA_963556455.1). Lineage (NCBI taxonomy): Eukaryota > Metazoa > Arthropoda > Insecta > Lepidoptera > Tortricidae > Epiblema > Epiblema foenella. Next base: position 16,720,071 of record OY747112.1, read on the forward strand.
TCAGCCAAATCTGTTCAGCAGTGTTTACGAGAAACGTACATCCGGGATATTAGGATATAAAAATAATGGGTACACTTTCTACGAAAATTGAAAGTACCCATTATATTTGCTCTGAAGTGTACATATAGAATTAAATATTCTTCAAAACTGCAACACATAGCCGTGGGACGCCCTGTATATACACATTTCACATATATATTACCTATGATTTTATTCATTATATGTATACCTTTCCTATATATACAGTATGTTGTGTTGCGTTCCGTGAATCACGTACGGTGCTGTCTGAAAACCAGCGCTGCAGGTGTCTGACACCTCGGCATAATGCTGAGACAGCAACTGATTCACTGCCGCGAAGACGCACTTTAAAATTGTGTTCAATGTACTGTGAATCTATTCTGTTTGTAACGGTGTGTCTTTTCGTGCAGTGAATAAATGCTTTCTATTCGTATAGTAGATTGTTAATCAATGGTTGAAAGCCACCCTTTTCTGACGAAATACTTCCTAAGTAGCTCTGTTACATACTCTGCTTTTCATTCCAAATACGAGGAAACTTAAATAATGTCAATTTCTGAATCAGTGAAAGAACTTTTGGTGGGAACTGTTTAGTGACGATAAGTGTTTGTGTATGGACCATTTCGTTTGATTTTTTTTAAATTAAGAATTCGTTGTACTTTTGTTTGTATGGGTTAAGTAGCCTTTCTAACTTCGATTCATCGTACTTTTTTCTTTTTAATACTTTTCTGCTCTAGGGCAGAAAAGTACCACTTCCAGCTCGCCGCCTAGATGAACAATGACCCACTTTCAGTGTACGAGAAGTTAATAAAAACAAAATACCATACACAAATTCCAGTCCGGCAAGTTAGTAAGACGATAAAAAATCCTTCCTAATTAATTTGATCAACGATCAAGGGCACAACACAAGGAATTGACATCATCGAGTTAGATCTTCGCAAAGTCACTAATTTGCAAAACCGTATCGTGCCGTCCCTTTCATCCATATAGTGTATAACCCAAAAGTGAATGAGACCGAGAAAAGTGGCGCACTCTTGTATCGGACGCTAAAAATGAGGTAACAGAAGTATTTTGGTCGCAACACTAAAACTTACTAAAGCAATAAAAACTACACTAGAGGTAAAAAATTGCGGCTCACCCTAAATTAAATAACCGCAATATATTTGTCTAAATATTTTATACTAGATTTATTTACATGGGTCATCGTAATGCCTAACATTATTAGCAATTCTCGGGATCCTATCATAAAAATATCAAACTCTTAAACTGACGATTTTTGGGATATCTCACCCCTTTAACATTGTTTTTTTCATAGGTTTATAGGAGTCCCGACTTAAAGCTGGAAACGTTAATTTTTTAAACTATTTTTTGCAGGTTAGATGTAAGTAATATTAAATTAAGATCATGACAGGATTGAAAAAAACTGTACAATTTTGCACTATGACGGTATCATACCGACCCATCTTCATTCCGAAAAAGTCACCAATGAGGAAGTATTAAATACAAATACAAACATTTATTCTGCAAATAGGCCACAAGGGCACTTTTACATGTCAAAATATTAATTTACAATTTAAGGATGTCTGACTATAATAAGTAATACATTTTTCATGTCAAAATATTAATTTACAGTTCAAGAAGGAATAATAATTTCAAGTTTACGATTATAACAAAATTAATGTCATACAGTGAAGATAAACTTGCATAGTTATCTATTACAAATATTACAACATCAGTAAAGTTAGAGATGTATAAGGTCTCAAGATTAAACAAGGAATATAATGAAATTAATATAATATCCCAGAGATGTACATGGTCTCTGAGCGTCAAAATTAAAATTAATTTAATATTGTTAGAGATGTATATGGTCTCTAAGTCACTGATAATAAAAACGAATCCACAACATGATGTCTCTCGTCAATCCCCTATAAAAATACACTAGTATTAACGTAGTCATGTAGTCATGAATGCCGAGGATAACCCCCGTATTCATAAACATCTATCAAACCTATATTAGTTAACTAGCTGTTTAGGACGATATCGTGTTTGTGGACCACTAGATGGCGCTAATAGAAACTAGATAACGGTTGTTCGATTCGAATTCCTTAAGAAAGAGCCGTCTAGTCGTCACCTTTGATTGGTAACCAAGTGAGTGCATAGTAACGGTGTAAACACTAGCCGCTAAAGTTCGTTTGTTCTTATCTGTCACTTTTAAATGTGTACTTGTGAGACAGTGACAACAGACATTTAAGTTAGCAGAGGTTTGTTAAGTTTTATGAATACGGGGGTTAGTTATTTGGACCAGATAAAGGAAAAGGTAGACGTCCAGTCGTATCGAGAAGTCAAAGAACTAACGTTAAGTAGAAAGAACTGGAGAGAACTGCACCGACAAGAGTGAAACTCTTGAATAATAATCACTACATAGTATAAAACAAAGTCGCTTTCTCTGTCCCTATGTCCCTATATCCCTATGTATGTTTTATAATAAACTACCTACAAACGTGACTAATTTATCTATTAATAAATTCAAGACTTATGTAAAGCGTAAACTCATATCGAAAGCATATTATAGCACAAAAGACTACATGAACGATAAAACACCGTGGGTATAATTGTGGTTGAAATTCTAATTATATTTTAATAATTATGACTTTACATCTTAATGACTATTTTCATAACTATGACATTATATTGACGTTAAATTTTCCTCTTGACATTCAGATTTTATTCTAGAAACTGTCTAGATTATACTATTTTTTATGTTTTTATTTTACATATTGACGATCTTTTTTTGAATTTATTATACTCTCTTTTGACATACATTACAGTAATTCGTCTTTTTAAAATTTCATATGTATTAATAAATTGCTCTGAATAATTAGATTCAATTTATGTAATATATAACTGACGATTCAAAAGTGCTTGTTGCTAGGCCTATTTGAATAAAGAATATTTTGAGTTTGAAATCTTTAAAACTACGCAACGGATTTTGATGCGGTTTTTTTTAATAGATAGTGTGACTCAAGGGGAAGGTTTATATGTATAATACATGCATCAGCATTGCACCCGTGCGAAGCCGGGGCGGGTCGCTAGTAATATAATATACCGAGCAATTTTCTTTGTCCGCGAGTGTATATATCTAATTTGGTTTCGTTAAATCAATACGTAAGTGTGGGTGGAACGTGAATTAATCATTCATACCCCCTAAAAGGAAATAGACGGAGGTTCATTTCACATCTATTCGTCAATTACTGTGTATTAAGTCTTATAGGAAACTGTTTTATAAATAAAAAAAACATTACGCAATCGTCTTTCATAACCAATTTTTTTTTAACTACTACGATTGGAAATAATCATACAGCCTAATATGGATATTAAAGATATTGGGAAAAGATGTTTGATGTGAAGATTGTGTAATAAATATGAACGCAAATATCGGTTTATAGATATTTATTACTCATAAGAACACAATAGTATGTACTGAGTTACTGAAATTTGATCTGACATTTGGTCTAACGGATCTTTATAAAACCCGGCCTTAAATGAGAATTAGCTTAAGGTAAGATGTTCCAACACATCTTAATAAATATTATCATATATATATGATTTTAACTTAGTTTTAAATAGTATTCCAGATTTACATTCCTTTAATTCTTTCGGCAACTTGTTGTACATTTGTGCACCCTCAGATAAAATATTAGTAAAATTGAAGTGTAAAACAGCCATATTATAGGGATGCAGCCCAACTGGGGAAGTACTTCCGCCTTGCAGAAGACCACAGCCATAATAACATTATCTACTATACAAGTATGTAGTGTTGTGTTCCTGGAGGTGAGCAAGGTTGCTAGAGCTCCCGAGGGTGCAGTGTTGACAGCGAGGGACAGAAAGTCCCTTCTGCTGCCAACAGTGCATCCTCAAATTTTATAAAGGGTCGGTAACTCGCACGTGACTCCTTTGGAGTTACGGGCGTCTATAGGCTGCGGTGACCGCTTACCATCCGGGCCGCACCCTTGTTTGCCACCGACGTGGTTTAAAAAAGAATTTTTTTCTAACAATAAATCAAGAGAAAACCTAAATCCAAACACAAACAAAACAAATAAATATTTTCTTTTAACATGGGATAGTTTCTAAATATTAATTAGGGTAACCAGTCTTTAATCATCATCATCTAGCGTTATCCCGGTACAGTTGAATTCTGAAGGATGCCCGGGATCCACTACCTAATCCCAGGATTTCGAGTAAGCGCTAGTTTTTACGGAAGCGACTGCCATCTGACCTTCCAACCCGACGGGAAACCAGACCTTATTGGAATTGGGCTTGTCAAGTGAGTGGGCTACTTGACTGTTAGAAGTTCTCAAGCCGCCAGAAGGCTTCTAACTTGGCTTAAATATTATGATAGACAGCAGCCGGGATCAACAGCTTCACATGCCTTCCAAAGCACGGGAGCGCTCAGTTAATAACCACTCAAAGCGGTCAACCATCCAATAACCGACCTAGGCCGACGTTGCTTAACTTCGCATACCGCACGCGGTACGCGGGCGCCGCTGGGCCACGAGCGCTCCACCCAGTCGTTAATATTTGATAAAAATTGTTAATTGGCACTCGTATATAATTAAATTAGTAGAATTAATATATCAGATGAAAAATTGTTAATATTCTTTATTAGACAAAATTTGGAAAATATTTAACTTTTTTTAATTTTGTCAAGCGGAAGCGTACGCTAATGAAGTTATAATTTTCAATCAAAGTGGATACACGAACTCTTGAGTCCATCCACTTTGATTGAAAAATGTATGAAATATTTAGAAACTGGGCTAAATATATTTAGAGCTTTATTTTCTGCTCGTCGCCTGCGCGTGGATATGTAGTTTAACAACGTAAAACATTTTTGGTCAAAATTGATCATTACTTAAACAAAAATATTTATTTACTTATTTAAACTTTATTGCACAAAAAGAATATAAGTACAAAGGGCGGACTTAATGCCATGAGGCATTCTCTAGCAGTCGACCATAGGACCAAACAGAAACTAGCAAATGTGGGTGCAATGAGAAAATAATTCATAAAAGTTAAACGATTTCGAAAGAAAAAAAAAACTCAAAAAAAATCTTCTAAAATTAAAAAGTTTTATAATTTTCTTAATACTCGAAGGTAGAAAAGATGCAGCTTATAGACACTTGAGACTGCAATTACATAATACTTTTTTTAAAAACCTGACTGGCTTTATAGGCCGGGCCCAATAAAGCAATGTGAGTGCGCGGCTGGAGAGTAGCCTGTGGAAAATCCAGGGGAAATCTCCGACACGACCACGCTTGTGTATATAATACTATTATCCCCTAGAAGCTCTGTGAGCTGAATACCTCGCGAGTGTGGTTTTTTTTTATTTTGTTTAAAAACAAAAAATATTTTGTCCGAAAAGGAGATAGCGGGACGACCTTGATACATTTTGTACGGATTGGCGGGAGCTGGCACACGACCAAGACGAGTGGCGAAAAAAAGGGGAGGCCTTTGCCCAGCAGTGGGACACTATATAGGCTATTATAAAAATAAAAAAAACAAAATGTTAAGAAATGGGACCTGTAGAGGAAGACAAACATTTTTTTTTAATTTCCAAGACCTGACTGGAGAAACGAATCTATATAATTATCGAACCGCTCACAAAATTTCATGATAATCGGTAGAGGAAAGCGACCTGTAGAGGATAACAAACAGAAAGCCGCCTGCAGAAACATGCGAAATCATTGAAAAAAAAATTTGAAAATTTCCAAAAATTTACTCGACAAAAATATATAATTATTGAACCAGCTCACAAAATTTATTAAGAATCGGTTGAGAAATGCGACCTGTAGAGAAGGACAAACGGAAATCCATACGAAAGTACTTTTATCGAAGTTAGTTGAAGTAGGGGGTCGATTTTTGAGTGTCGAACGCTCGACTTTTCACTCGACATCTGTCAAATCATCATAGTTTTTTGACAGATCTCGAGTGATAAGTCAAGCGTTTGACAATCTAAAATCGGCACCCACAGACCTTAGTTTCACTCGTAACAATCCATGGATTCCAAAACGAAACAAAGCAAGACTTGAGAAAAAAAGCGAAAAGGTGATCCAAGTTAACCTTGAATTTTTTTACCGTCTACAATTAAGTAATTTCTCAAGGTAATGAACGTAATTAACAAAAGACGACAAAAACAGCGTATCAACCAAAACCATGACCAAAAAGCCAACCAATAAAACACTGTACCTAATCAATTCTACTCAAGCCACAAAAGTTCCTCCAAAAACCAACTTAATCCCGCATCCCACCAAAATTCCGATTTCGATAATTCAAACCCAACCTACATTAAAACTAAGTTGAAATTGGAACACAGCGTTATTTGAAATAAGTTTGTCGCCCGCATTGTAAAGTTTGTCCGGAATCGAATGAAACACGACGGGATTCGCTGTTCTATCGGGTATGTTAGATTCGTTCATTCGTTCATTCATTCAATTGAATGGATGACCGGCGGACCGGATGAGTGAGACCTCACCTGAACTAATCCGTATTATAGAGGTCGACAGTTTGCGGTGAACGGGTTTTCAGGCCATTGGTCAAGGAAAATATGTTATTGTATCAATTGGTATATTTAATTTGATTAAGGCTCGGTTTTATAAATACAAATACAAACATTTATTCTGCAAATAGGCCACAAGGGCACTTTTACATGTCAAAATATTAATTTACAATTTAAAAAAGTCTGACTATAATAAGTAATACATTTTTCATGTCAAAATAGTAATTTATAGTTCAAGAAGGAATAATAATTTCGAGTTTACAATTATAACAAAATTAATGTCATACAAAATTTTTAATAAATTATGCTTCAGTAATTTCACTACAGTAAGGCTGGGTTTTATAAAGATCCGTTAGACCTTATGTCGGTGTGCTATGTCAAAAACTGTACTGAGTTACTGAAATTTGATCTGACATTTGGTCTAACGGATCTTTATAAAACCCTGCCTTACTGTAGTGAAATTACTGAAGCATAATTTAGAAAGCAATTTCCTTAACTTTCCATCAAGTAATAAACGCCTTTTGATTGAATTGTGTTCGTCTAATTATAGACGTTTATACACGTTGTTACAAAAATAGTGAGGATCCTTTTAAGAGGCCTTATAAGTTTTAAAATGCTTTGATTTCAAATTATGACACAAGTATTGATACTACCAGTAAAATTATTACAGGATATGTTGATTTTATTAAAGTTTTAGATAGTAACATAGCCATTTTTTGATTTCATTGTGTGTAGTAGAATTGAAGCGAAAAAAACAAGTTTTTAGCTTGAAAATGGTCGATTTCGAGTGATGTTTGAAACGATATTTCTTAATGAAAAATCCAAAAAATACATTTTAAGTTTATGATATATGGTCGCCATAGTCTTTTTCTAGATAGTAACGTTGAGAAATTGTCAAGATACGTGTCATTTCAAACAGAAAATGGCATAAATAGATTAGAATTTTTTAACTGATAAGGACCCTTAAGGGCATATTCGATATCGTATTCTGATTAGGAAAAAGTGGAAGAAAAAAAATTTTTTTACGCATTTTTTTTTTCTTTGGGGCAACACGTCCAAGTCAGCCAACTGTCCATACAAAGGCCAAAAATTTACTGCATCAAAAAAAATTCTTCTACTTTTTCCTGATCAGAACACGATACCGAATATGCCCTTAAACGGATTCTCATTAATTTCGTTACATCCTGTAGAAATAGTGTGTTGATTTTTTTAGACGTTTTGTCACAGGCTTTCATGAGTCGCAGCGTCCGTAGACTACGCTTCTGTATTACGTCGTTGTATAGAATAAAGAATTCTATATATATAAAAGAAACATGACGCTTCTCATTCTAGAAACTTTTGACAACTTTAATGTAACGTTAATGCGACAAAGTCCCACTTTGTACACGTTAAGATGAGATGGGAGTAATTAAATTAACATGTACGAGATAATTATACAATTAGTAGACTCTTGGAGACCTAATTTACATATGTACGTGTACATAGTACATATATACGTTAACAGTACAGAGACACTTAATTATTTATTTAATCTTTATTGGACAAAAGAAAAACTTAAACAAAAGGCGAACTTAATGCCAAAAGCATTCTCTACCAGTCAACCTTAAAGCAAAGCAGAAAGATTGTGGGCGGTGCAACTTATAAGAAATATCTTAAGTATGTAAAATAATAGGGGGATTATATATGACACGATATGATATTATTTAATATTATACAACATATATAATATAAAGCTATACATAAATAAATACAACTACATACATACACATACATACGAATATAGATGAAACGTACAAGTCAGATACATTAAGGCCCGGTTTTATAAAGATCCGTTAACCCTTATGTCGGTTTGATATGTCAAAAAATGTACTGAGTTACTGAAATTTGATTTGACATTTGGTCTAACGGATCTTTATAAAACCCGGCCTAAGAGTATTTATTTCTTACTTATGCTTTACAACCTTATTTGAATGGGTATTAATGCCAGTACCCTTACCACGAGTTGCTATCGAAAACTCTTGTTACGTTACTACAGTCGCTAGCGAGTAAACGCGTTTCGAATACCATTTCGATTGAACTCGTACCATGAGTCAGTCATACGTTTACTATACTCGCTAACGTTAACTCGATCGTTGTGTAGTAATCGTTCAGGTTGTACTAACTTCAAACCAGCGGCGGGGCAATCACGTAACTTTTGTCACCGTTAGGTAGATTTTAATGTCAAATTTTAATTGTCAGCGCATACATTTATACTTCAAAATTTACAATAAAATCTATCTACCGGTAGTACATAAAGTTACGTAATTCGCCTGCTGATCAACGATAAATATGGCGTCTGCAGTTGCCATCCCATAAAAACCTGTCAAGTTTTTATCTCATTTTAACCTTTCACATATTATCATGAGGGGGTTAAAATGAGATATAAACTTGACAAGCTAACAATAGTGCCGAATGGAGGAAAAGAGGGGAGGCCTTTGCCCAGCAGTGGGACACTTGAATAGGCTAGTTAAAAAAAAACCTTTCACAGGAATATCAAAAATACTGATGCAACTCTTTCTGCCAAATCTAAAAAGAATATGTGAAGCCCAATTAGAGGGGCTACTCCGAACTTTGAAATTCAAACTTCGTATCGTGCCGTCCCTTTCACTCATACAGTGTATAACATAAGAGTGAAAGGGACAGCACGGTCACAGGGTCAGAAATATATGACCATGCGGCATGTTGCGGAATTTCATGGGAACTAATTCTTACACTGGCAATAATTTTAATCATAGTTTGTTGACTTGTCAGTGTCACAGCTGCGGCTTATTTCAATGATAGTAGAGTTGAAAATTAAATGGTATCTAAATGACAAAGCATGCCCAAAACATTTCAAAACTTAACATCAGAGCTAACAGGTATTTTTTTATTTATCGTATGCCTTAATGAAAAGGTTTAATTACGTCATTATCTTACTGTTATAAAATGTAGGCACTTACAGTACTGGTTTTTGGATCTGCAAAAGAAAAAAAATTATATTAAATTACATTTTATAAAACACTTTTTTTTATAGGTAGCATATTTTCTAGTTTGTATGTATATGATTGTTTTATACACCAATTGGATAAGTACATGATTTAAATTTAATTTACACCATGTGTAGAACTAAACGTATTAATATTTCCGAATGCAGTAATCACATGAGATTTAAATGACATTATTCTATGAGATAATTATTAGCCACATACATACAAGGTAAACAAATAACTATGTGGCGGTTCATGCATAATTATGTAGTGTAACACTTCACAATATGAAATAAAGATAACAATAAGGACACCATTTTTCTTCATAATAATCAGGAATGATAGAGAATATTTAGAAGCCTTCGAAATGTGGTGTTAGCGCAGAATGGAGAAAATTAGCTGGACGGAAAAAATTACAAACGATGAAGTGCTGAGGAGAGTGGGGGAGAAAAGGAAACTGTTGGAAATTATAGAAAACAGAAGAGGGAAAATGATTGGTCATCTTATACGACACGACGATTTTATAAAGAACATCATAGAAGGCAAAATTGAAGGAAAGCGAAGAAGGGGAAGGCCGAGGTTAAGCTACATGCAACAAATAATAGGAAAGCTAGCAGTCGTGTCGTATAAGGAAGTCAAGGAGGCGGCCCTGGATAGAGTCCGATGGAGAGAGCTACACCGACAAGAGTCTAACTCTTAAATTCATGATGAATCAGGAATGCTTGTTTAGGAGTAAGAAAAAACCAATTTCCAAATTCTAAAAGTAAATAATGCACTTGTAAATGGAGATACCTTTTTTTGAACCTGACTTTGACTTTATAGGCCGGGCCCAATAAAGCGATAGGAAAGCGCGGTTGGAGAGTAGTCTCGATAAAATCCAGGGGTAAACCTCCGACACGACCACGCGTGTGATTTGGAATACTGGAATATTCTAAAAGTTTCCGCTCCAGTGCGATTGGTTGAGCGATTTCAACCGAATCTGAGGTGTGAGTGGAAGCCTAACTGAGAAGTTGAAGACAAGAGAGGTATGCGCATGTGACTCTTTTGAAGTTGCGGGCGTCTATAGGATGATGATGATGATGGACCGTACGCTTGCTTGCCACCGGCGTTGTATGTTTGATGTGAAGATTGTGTAATAAATATGAACGCAAATATTGGTAAAATTGAAGTGTAAAACGGCCACATTATACGGATGCAGCCCAACTGGGGAAGTACCTCCGCCTTGCAGAAGACCGCAGCCATAATAACATTATCTACTATACAGGTGAGCAAGGTTGCCAGAGCTCCCGAGGGTGCACTGTGTTGAGAGCGAGGAACCTAAATTTGTCCCTTCTGCTGTCAACACAGTGCATCCTCAAATTTTATAAAGGGTCGGCAACGCGTACATGACTCCTTTGGAGTTGCGGGCGTTTATAGGCTGCGGTGGCCGCTTACCATCAGGTGGACCGTAAGCTTGTTTTCCACCAGCGTTGTATAAAAAAACACCCTAAGTGTATTTAAAAACAAGAAAGTTTGATAAGTAATTACCTCGTATAATAAAAAGTCGTGTGGGTTTCATTTTATCTGTCATAACCGTGAATCAAATTTTTAGTCCCAAGCTTGGCTGAAAATAAAATTGCCCTCAACAAATCCACTTAACATTTAGTCATTAGCTGAATGCGCTAGAAGCGCGAAGCCTTAAAAAAACGTTTATTTTTTTCGGAAACGTCAAAAAGTTGAGCGTCCTTGAGCGCTCTCCGCGTTGGGACCGCAAACCTCGACGCTGCTTCTTCTAATTACACGCACTCTTGGTGTCGGGCGCAATTTGAGGTACCACAGTGTAAACCCGGCCTATTAAAATGGTCGCTAGTAATGAACCTCATTTCGAGTTGGTATACAAATACAAATGTAGATATACGGAGTGGGAATTAAAGAAAAAGGGAGAAATTGACAGTTTACTCATTGAATTATGAGAGTTACAGGTTACTAGGTAGGTTATTAAAACGATACCGTGTGTTTGGAAGGCACGTTAAGCCGTTGATCCCGGCTGATGTCTATGATAGCAGTCGATAAGCATAGTTAGAGGCGTTCGGGCGGCTTGATTTTTTTTTTCATCCACCGGTTACATGTATGGAGTGCCCCCCCCATAATTTAATATTTTTTTGTAATTTCACATCACTTTTATGTAGCGGTTCATAGAATATACCTTCGTACCAAATTTCATAATTGTATGTATGTATGTAAAATTCTTTATTGTACATGAGTAAGACATAACATAAATTACAAGAACAGTTGACATATATGTACAAAGGCGAGCTTATCCCTGTAAGGGATTGTAGTGCTAATAGTCTCCGAGTAAATCGGCTGTGACATACGGACGGACGGACGGACGGACAGCCATGACGAATCTATAAGGGTTCCGTTTTTGCCATTTTGGCTACGCAACCCTACAAATGCCCCCAAGTCGCCTTCGTGACTTATGGTGACCAGAAGACTGGCAGCGTTACCCCTTTGGATGGCCACACTTAATCTCTGGTCGAAGTAGCTGCCAGCCCTATGTGCCTTTGCCATGAGTTTGCATGACCGTACTCGCTAGCGACTGCGTAAAGGTCTCTACCCATTACACCGTATCATACCATGACCATGCTATGAACTTGTCAGGCAAAAAAGTATTCTTTGTATTGAAAAGTATGGGTTGGTGACGGAACGGTCTAGTGAGCATAGTCCCATACTTTTCAATACAAAGAATACTTTTTTGCCTGACACGTTCATAGCACGGTCATGGTATGATACGGTGTAATGGGTAGAGACCTTAAACGATTTAGTATGCCGATTCTTAATTCTACTGCGTAACCGCCAGAGGCGCTGTACTTTTGCTCATACAATTTTTTACGCAGTCGCTAGCGAGTACGGTCATGCAAACTCGTGGTAAAGGCACTGGTCACCCGAGGTATCGATGAGGCGCTGGGAGATCTCCTTAAAAACGTGTTTCTCGCTGGGCCCCCACGGTCCCAGAGTTTCAACACCAAACGGAGCAAACATGTAGCCCTCACCAAGAGCAGCATATCTATATTATAAAGTAATAAAACCGTAACAAAACACTACTTACTTCTCTAACGCTACCTCTTATGTAACTGTCAGTATATACAGGGCGTCCCACGGCTATGCCACATGGAGGGAAAGTACCTTGAATATTGTAGATGGAACATTTTACTGAAAGAAGACATTATTTTATTAAAAAAAAAATTAAACTGCATTCACAGATATTTAAATAATTTTATGGTTGAACCGGGAATCGAACCCGTTACACGTGATCAATTGATTAATTTTGTATTAAAAATGTTAAAATTCATGGTCTTCCTTTTATTTCTGATACTATGTTATTTAGCAAAAAATAATCCACATGATGAAGCCTTTCGATTGGTATGATAAAGCTACAGGGTAATTATTTTTCTCGAGTAACGGGTTTTATTCCCGGTTCAACCATAAAATTATTTAAATATCTGAGGATGCAGTTTAAATTGTTTTTTAAATTCAAATAATGTCTTCTTTCAGTAAAATGTTCCATCTACAATAATCAAGGTACTTTCCCTCCATGTGACATAGCCGTGGGACGCCCTGTATATACATATAAGGTGAGTTTGTCGCTCTAGACGGAGATTAAGACAAATGAGTAAGGTTATGGGCTCAGGCAATTTTCGTGCGCATCCTACTACACTTGAAATAGATCCGAAAAGCCACTCTATTTCAATTAACATATGGCGTTTATTAAGTTAACATAACATGGGTAGTTAGCGCTGTGATAGACGACACATTTAGTTACAAGTGACATTTAGAAATGTTAAATGTTACTATACGTATGTCAAACGGGTAGCAAGAGGAGGGGTCTTAACACCGAATGGTATTTTATACAACGCCGGTGGCAAACAAGCGTACGGTCCATCATCATCATCCTATAGACGCCCGCAACTTCAAAGGAGTCACGTGCGCATTGCCAACCCTTTATATTTGAGGATTCACTGTATAGACAGCGGAAGGGACAAATTTAGGTCCATCGCTCTCAACACAGTGCATCCTCGGGAGCTTTGGCAACCTTGCTCACCTCCAGGAACACAACACTACATACTTGTATAGTAGATAATGTTATTATGGTTGTGGTCTTCGGCAAGGCGGAGGTACTTCCCCAGTTGGGCTGCTCCAAATTCGAGGAAGATGACATTTTGCTGTGCCCTACCTCTCTAAGAGTGGTTGAGTCTCGCAAATGAAAGATGTGAATGAGTATGGAACTTTTTATATGACAACACAACCTGAATTTTCAAACGTCATTGTTCTGTGAAATATCAGTTTTCATACTTATGATTATACTACATATTTATTCATTACTATCCATTATCTAATACGAGTATAATAAAATTACGCGCGGGCTTATGTCAGGTTAACTTAATATTTTTATTTGTTCATTTGATATAGGGATCGATTATAACACGGGTCAACATTGATGTACTTTTTAACTAATGAATTGGTCAAGTTCACATGTGTATTTCTGTTGCCGCTATAATAACAAATACTACAATACAATACAAATACTCTTTATTGCACACCTCACATAATAAAATAGCACATAAAAAACAAAAAACATAGATACAGGGAGACAGAGGCAGAACTACAAGCGGTCTTATCGTTAAAGTGCGATCTCTTCCAGACAACCTTTGGGTAGTGGAGAAATGAAATATAAAGCTGAAAAGTAGGTGGTGCATAAACTATTACAATGAGAAAAAAAGAAAAAAAAAAGATTCCAAAACAACTATTCAATATAAATACACATACTTAAATAACATATAAATATACATCGTTAAAAATATACATACATATAATATATAATTATATATATCACTGCTATAGAAAAGTAAGAATAAAATAGTGTCAGCCATAATAATTAATTAAAAATTTTAAAGGAGAGACAAATAAAATTCTTTAAGATGGAATTTAAAAATAGCAATCGATTTAGCACGTCTTAATTCAACTGGAATGGAGTTCCAGAGACGGACAGCCCGGAATGTAAATGAACAATTAAAAAACAGAATAAAATAAATATTTAAGGGGCTCCCGCACAACAAACGAGATTTTTTGCGGTTTTTTATATAATGGTACGGAACCTTCCGTGCGCGAGTTCGACTCGCACTTGGTCGGTTTTTTCGATATTTCGGTCCATCCGAATTACTGAATATTAACTGATCCGAATGACTGAACTGATGATCTGAATGGATACTTAACTTTGACAGATAATTTAATTCCAAAAATGGGTCATTCTACTTTTTCATGACCAGTCTATTACAAAAAAAATCTATGATAGGTATTGAATTTGTGTACAAAAATAGGATTTAGAAATAGTAATAAAAGCCTTTATTCTAACATAATACTGATTACATTGTCATGTCATTACATTTCATTAAAAAAAAACTCAATTATTATATTATACGTATACATGCAATTATAACATTAATTTATTCGCCAACAAACTGCACCGCAGTTTGGCGAAGCCTTGTATTAGATTAAGTATTTAAAAAAAAATGAGCAATAAATAAAAAATAAAAATTTTCAATAGCTCATTTGTCACATTAAGTAATTTTAGCTAATTTATTATGGAAGTCGCCTCATCGGCGTAGGAAATATTACCTTAACCTAATTAAAGGAATTTATAAGTACAAATACTTAAATATTAACATATTGCTGTAAAAGGTGGGTAGCACAGTGGTAAAAAGCATTTTTTCATACAAGTTGTGAGACATCCAAGGACCACTGAGTTACTCCGATTTACGGATATTAGCTGTGGTTCGTTATTACCAACACTATCGGAAATGATACTGCAATTAAACCACTTTCTAAATAACAACATAAAAATAAGAAGTGAGGGCCAAGTATTCCAAAATCTGCATTTAAAAAAGTGTGAAAATTATGTACATGAAAAAGTAGAATGGCCCAAATACATTATATTGCTATTCATATATTGCACAAGCTTTACGAGGATAAAGAAATTTGAATACGAATATTAGGATAACGCCTCACTCCAAATAGTTTCGTTTATGTCTCTCACGTATTATTTATTTGAATACCTAACTCATAGCACCCTTTCTTAGTAAGCATAATATTACATAGAATACAGGGCGTCCCACGGCTATGCTACATGGAGGGAGATTACGCGCATGTAAACTATTTAATGAGAACCTTAAACTGATATAGACATTTTTAACTGTACACTAGCTCAACTTAAGAATGCATTTAAATAATTGAATATAACTGGAATGTTAATATGTTACGTGTTAATATGTATTTTTAACAGAGCTATCAATTTCATTGATTTGCTTTATAAGTATGTAACTTGTTATTGTAAAATACAAGTTAATTGTGTTTTTTCCTTTATGTAATAGCCTCGAACCTACTTATGTTTTATGTTTTATATTTATGATAGAACATTTTACTGGAAGAAGACATTATTTGAATTTAAAAAAATAATTTAAACTGCATTCACAGATATTTAAATAATTTTATGGTTGAACCGGGAATCGAATCCGTTACATGAGAAAAATAATTACGCTGTAGCTTTATCATACCGATCGAAATGCTTCATCATAAGGATTACGTGAACGTTTTAGTACACTGTGTAAGTTTGTCTATCTCATTCTCCCACTCTCCACTCAATCCCTCAAAGGTTAGCTGGAAGAGATCCCTCATAGGGATAAGTTCGCCTTTGTACTCTAATCTTATGTGACATGTAAATTGTTTTAACCTGTTATTTTGTACAATAAAGTGCTTATACGTACATACATACATACATTATTTTTTGAATTCATAACATAGTGTCAGAAATAAAAGGAAGACCATGAATTTTTACATTTTTAATATAAAATTAATCAATTTATCACTTGTAGCGAGTTCTATTCCCGGTTCAACCATAAAATTATTTAAATATCCTGTGAGTACAGTTTAAATTATGTTTTAATTCGAATAATGTCTTCTTTCAGTAAAATGGTCCATCTACAATATTCAAGGTACTTTCCCTCTATGTGGCACAGCCGTGGGACGCCCTGTATATCTTTTGAATATTAAGGGCTGTGATGTGGGTCTCATTCCTGGCGTTCCTAGAAACGTATAGGAACCGGGGAACCTTTTGTAAGTTATTATTATTATTCTTAAGCTCCTTTTGAGCGCTAAGCATTGGACACAAATGGCGCATCACTCACGACGACTATTCAACGCGAAATTAAACCTTACTCAATCGCGCTTAGATAGCTATTGCTTTGGCCAGGCTGTCGGCTGTAACCGTTAGCGTTCACGTCACGATTTTCCGATGACGTGTATAGCGAAATATAATAAACGGGTCACTCAGGTCTTTTAGGTCGAATATTGCTCGATATGTGTCTGACCAATACGTGGCCCTTAAACATGAGAACCAGCCACAACAGTGGCGTGTCAAGAAATGCGCACTCACGCGCTGCTCGCTCGGCTGTTCTATGTTGGCAGCGGTGGTGCAGAAGGCACAGAATGTTCACTTCCTAGCAAAAACGGCGTTTAGGCATAAAAAACGTGCCTACTCTGTGCATCTCTGTCTATCGTATAGCTTGTATTAATTCACACGCGGCACACTAGCGTGTAGCGCTAGGGCTGTCACGCCAAAAATACATCGATGAAGGCAAGAAATGTTCTAGCTCACCAGAGGTCGCTCGAGTACAGTGAACCCATATTAATAAAGTACCTACGTATTACTTGCTACAATTATGAGCTATTTATGTCGGTGTCATTGTGAATAACGCCACAAATAAAACAACACCTCCACAATAACGCCACAATTCTCTTGAACTTCATGGTTCATGAGATACAGCCTCGTGACAGACGGACGGACGGACAGCGAAGTCTTAGCATTAGTAATAGGGTCCCGTTTTACCTTTTGGGTACGGAACCCTAAAAAATGAACATTCACGTTTTACTGACGTTTTACGAGCATCTACCCACCTAATTAAAAAATGAAACATCTGACGAAGCACTTAAAAGCCAACTTAGAATCTTTTTCTTAGAAAATTCATTTTATTTCGCAAATGATTTCATGGAAATGAAATTTGTTTGACATTGTATTTTTAAATTATAGTTTTGTTTGATTTTTATTTTAATGTATTGTGCTGATGATTATTTAAGTTGTCGATATTATATTATTGACTCGTATTATTATTTTTACCAATGATTTGATTTTAGTAGTATGATCATTATTTAAATATTTTTGATAATTATTGTATAATTTATTTTAATTATTATTATTACTATTATCATTTTTGACATTTCATAATTTTTAGACGATATAATATAAAGTAGTATAAATTGACTAAGGATAATTTATATTGTATTTTTATATTAAGAAATATATAAATCTAAATCTAATCTAATCTAATCATGGTATTTATTTTACATAAAAAAATTAAAACAGTGACATTCCCTTACAGGGATAAGCTCGCCTTTGTACATATATGTCAACTGTTCTTGTAATTTATGTTATGTTTTACTCATGTACAATAAAGAATTTTACATACATACATACATACATACATGGCTAGTGAGATAAATTTAGACACTTTTTTTTAATTTTGTGACACCGACTCGTGGATTTTGACCCTGAGGCAGGTATAAAGATTTTGGTCTTCTTACCTTATATCACAAGAATAATAAAAGCGTCAGACATTATTCACCCAACTTTAAAGAACACCCATTAGGGCTATACTATCTGGAATTTATCTCCAGAGGGCCAAACAGCCTGTGTAAATGCAAGGGCATTATCAGGGGTCCCTAAAGTCCTTTATCGAGTTAAGTCCCTTGGTGACTGGTCCATTATGTAAATTGCGCTGGAAATATGTCTTGTATTATGATTTTTACGGTTTTAACGAAGGATGAGGGTGTGTAAATACAAGGTAACAGACAGGAGTATCAGATATCAGATGGAGATGTAACGCAATTGTTGGGTAAGGTACCCTTTTAGCGTTAGGTCCCTGTCAAAAATGGGTAGAATTGAAAGCTGTTATGGGTCATTGTCAGTTGTCCACCCGGTGGTCAATAGTTAACGGCTTATGTACATATAAGGTATGTTTTTATTACATGGATTTATAGTTACGGAAACATCGTTTGTGGCGGTTACTAGACCAATCCAAAATTAAGCTTTGTGGCCCTTAACTTTTGACGTGTCTACCGAAAAGACGCGAACCTTAATCTGACAATGACCTTTTGTTTATTCTTGGAATATACATAAAATTAAAACGAAATTGTTACTGATTATAAAACTAAGTAATTGAATGTCAAAACATTAAATTATTAAGCAATTTTTAAAAAAAACCAACACGTAAAAACCTAGTATATAATGATATCTACAACATTTCCAAAAATTATGCAAATCTATGCTTTTTCCATGGAACAATTCTGCTATACAATCCTCACAAGTTAAACGCAGTCGTAGATCCACAGATCTAGACGATTTGTAACCGACCGAAAAGCGTTCTGTCAAAGAGCAAAAGATTTTTTTTTATTCCTGTGGTCAAAAGTTAAAATTACATAAGAGGTGCAGTCATTTTTGCAGATAAATAGTACAATTTACTAATTAGCAATTTACTAGTCCTTAAGTTTAGTAATGCACAGCGAAGACGCGAACTAAATCTCTGTAAACCCCTTCTCTCAACTAACATAAAACAAAACTAAAGTCCTAAAATTAGAACCTTTCTCAATGTTCTCTGAATACCCCAATTATCTACGAGCATTTCAAACTACCAAACATACTTTTGACAGATAAACCCTCTCTGTAATCACAAGTCTTGTTCACATCGTTGGACCTTCTGACCACATTTCGGACCTCTTTGTTCGCAATAACAGGCCTGTCCCTCTAATTCGGGGGGTACTTTGAAACACGATACTATACAAAGGGAGGCATCAAAATTCTGGGTACATCACAGGCCCAATTTATCATTTTCCGGAAAATTTTCACTCATAGAGACGTGTGTGCCATGTGCCGTAAATGGAAGCGGGAAGAGTGGCACAAACTAATTTTTTCACGCAATTGGAACATTCTACTTTTTCATGTAAGTACATAATTTTACACTTTTTTTTAATGCAGATTTTCTAATACTTGGCTCTCACTTCACATTTTTGTATTATTATTTAGAAACAGGTTTAATTGCAGTATCACTTCCGGCAGTTTTGGTAATTAACGAACCACCATAAATTGGACACCTTGGCCATTCTACTGTTTCATATACATAATTTTCAGACACTTTTTTTTAAAATGCAGATTTAAAAATACTTGGCCCTCACTTTATATTTTTATATTGTTATGTAGAAAGAGGTTTAATTGCAGTATCATTTCCGGCAGTTTTGGTAATTAACGAACCACCATAAATTGGACACCTTGGCCATTCTACTGTTTCATGTTCATAATTTTCAGACACTTTTTTTTAAAATGCAGATTTAAAAATACTTGGCCCTCACTTTATATTTTTATATTGTTATGTAGAAAGAGGTTTAATTGCAGTATCATTTCCGGCAGTTTTGGTAATTAACGAACCACCATAAATTGGACACCTTGGCCATTCTACTGTTTCATGTTCATAATTTTCAGACACTTTTTTTTAAAATGCAGATTTAAAAATACTTGGCCCTCACTTTATATTTTTATATTGTTATGTAGAAAGAGGTTTAATTGCAGTATCACTTCCGACAGTTTTGGTAATTAACGAACCACAGCTAATATCCATAAATCGAGTAACTCAGTGGTCCTTAGATGTCTCACGATTTGCATGAAAAAATGGTTTTTACCACTGTGTTACCCACTTTCTACAGCAATATGTTAATATTTAAGTATTTTTACGTATAAATTCCTTTTATTAAGTTCAAGTACTATTTCTAAATACTATTTTTATACACTAATTCAATACGTATCATAGATTTTTTTCTAATAGAAAACTGGTCATGAAAAAGTAGAATGATCCATTTGTCTAATGAGCTCTAAACAAGAATATCCCATTCGATGGGGCAGGTCAAAAAATTTTTTTTGCGCTCCCCTTTAGCTGCATGGGAACCCCCGTTAATAAAATTAAAAATAAGTTTTTGCAATTCAACTGACATCCAGAAATCCAAATTGAAGGTTTGCCAACGCGCTATGGAGCGCAGCATTTTGGGTGTCAAAAGGACGGATCGTGTCCGAAACACTACACTGCGCTCTAAAACACGCATTGCTGACGTAGGTAAAAAAACTGCCAGGCTCAAGTGGGACCGGGCCGGCCACGTCTGTCGCATGCATCCAGATAGGTGGGCTAATGTAGCCACCAATTGGGTGCCACATGATGGACGACGCAGACGGGGCAGTCCCAGGCGGAGATGGCGGGATGATCTGGATGCATTTGCCAGAAATTGGGAGGAAGAAGCGCTCAATAAGGAGACCTGGAAAACATGGGGAGAGGCCTTTGCCCAGCAGTAGGACAGCCAATACGCTATAAAGTAAGTAAGTAAGTTTGGCAATTTGTATGGCTTTGGACACCAAGATGCTTGTACTGCGAAAATTTGAAGACTGTAGCTCCAACCGTGTGGCTGTAAAACCTGTCTGACAGACGATTGTGAGACGAACGAACACGTGAGCGACAACAATAGGGTTTAGTTTGGACCCTTCGTGTGCTAAAAAAAAACTAAACGCTTTTGCCTTGTCCCAAAGGCTCCCGTGTCACCTTTCATAGCTACTTACAAGTTACGCCGTGACATTTTACGCGACGTAAGATGTTGCTCGTTCAACTCAACCAAAATTATCTTGATATAAGACGTGATATTCTGAACAATTGTAATATATTAGTATATTATTTAACACTTCGTCACTTTTTGTACCTACGTTTTTTTTAACGAAGCAACCGGAGTTCTCCGTAGCTGCTCAAATGATCCAGCGTTGGTATATAAAAGGCACGATAACAAAAAAAAATCGTGCCCTTCGGACCACTTTTTAGCGACGAAACTACAAGTAGAGTAGACACGGTTAACTCCGGAGTGATAGATAAAAAAGATATATATCCCTCCGCGCGCACGAATCACTCTTCATATCCTTCCAAATCCGAGTATATCAGTATATCCGTATAACTCACTCACTCCCGGTATGGTTTGTATGGTCGCGCTAATGCCAATCGCAACTCTCTGTCTCACTCTATGGGTCTGTGGCCTGTGGGGGACGTCAAGGCTAAGGCTAACCGAAATGCTCCGAATCAACGGCTGCGGCCGTTTGGGCGGAGAAATGATGTACTAACCTACCTATGTATTTGATTCCGGCATATTAGACCGACAAAAATTAACAAAAGACGAAAATGACAGGCAAAGTACAGCACAGTTATCGAGCACTGAGAACGCTCTATATTGATTCACAAGCAGGCGTGACGTCACGCCTGCGTGGCATCGTACTACCGTTGAATGGAAAAATGGGAAATTTGAAAGAAAGAAACATTTTATTCGCGACAAACACACGACATTTTCAAAGATAACACATATTGCCACGAAATGGTCACAACTCAGCGTTATGCTGGCAGGGCCAGCGCTGGTCTTCCGTTGTAACCATGGTGATTTGTGAATTTTTTTTAGTGAAATATTGCGTTAATGTACATTACATAGTTGACATGCAATTTATTTTTCTTGAAACATGACAATTCTATTGGTAACTTTTAACTTACATTTGACCAAATTCCGTACAATTTATTCATAAAACCAATTTACATGATAATTCTAACATTTGATTTGAAAATTACATAAATTATAATAAATATTAAATGAATTAAAAACTTGAAATAAAAACAACTATACCTAACTAAAAACTAAACATTAAAAATTAATATCAAAATTAGGTACCCTCGGGATGGTGCCCATAACGCAGGCAGCATTCCCGCGCTGGATTGCGATGGCAATTCTTTGCGCGAGAAAGCTGCCTGCGCGTGATTCAACCTGTCGCCTCCATAAGCCAATTTGACCAATAAACAAAACACAACGTTTTGGCGAATCTTAATAGTCCACTATCTTTTTACAATTTAATTATAATTAATTAAATGGTAGCCTAATTTACTATTTAATGTGATAATTTAATGGTTTTCTATTCATATAGCTACACTATGTTATAAATTCTAAAATGAGTCCCTATTGTAAATCGGTGTAACCCGATTATTGGCGACAGACCTTCTTATTGTGTACATGTCCATTTTTATACCTTTTTTTATTTATTTTATTTTTATTGACGCAGACGGGGCAGGCCCAGACGGAGATGGCGGGATGATCTGGATGCATTTGCCAGGAATTGGGAGGAAGAAGCGCTCAATAGGGAGACCTGGAAAACATGGGGAGATGCCTTTGCCCTGCAGTGGGACAGCCAATAGGCTATAAAGTAAGTAATGTCAATTATACAAAAAGTCGAGTAAGAGTGTGGTATTCTTTCTAGGAAGCTTAAATAAATATATTAAAATACTCTGAATAATTCATCAGTAACAAGAATAGTAACGGCACAATACCGGTGTTCAGCACCGCTCTTGCCCTAAATTCATCTGTTTTCTAGGTACAGTCAGCCAAAAACGACGATTGAACTGTAATGTTTAAATAGATTAATCATAATCATTTATTTTGCAAAAATATACACAGATGGTACAGTAGTTATGTCAGTGGTATTACATTTTCATGAATGCATGTTCCGCCACAGCGGGCATGCAACATTATTAAGATTAAAACAATTACAATAATTCAGTATCGATAAAATTTACATTCACATTTAAATTGCACTTTGGATATACATAAAAAGAAAAAGAAAAAAGTAGGTATCTAGTCAATCAAGCATGTTTTCAAAATCTTCCCTTAGTGTATAGAATGGTCTTGTCAATAAATAAGATTTCAATCTATTTGTAAATTCATTAAAATTATTACATTCTTTAATGTCATTTTTTAGAAAATTAAAAACTTTTATTCCATTGTACTCCACACTTCTTTTAAATTGAATATAGTTATTACATTTAAGTAAGACAATCTCCATATTAATTCTTAGAACTCATGACTTGTTTGCCCTTACAAGAATAGTTGGACCTATTTTTATAAATGAATACACTAAGTACATAAATATATAGGGAGACCACCGTCAATACATTATGTTTTACAAAATGGTAGACCATTTTTTTGACTTACTGTACAAGGAAATGGCCAAGGAATTTCAATCTGAGATGTGAACTAGAAAGGGCCCGTCAAATCGAGTGCGGTACGGAAATACAACCATAAGGGTTAAAATCCAGAACGCGGTCTCAATTTATAACCTTCACGAGAGCATGAGATAAAAACGTTTTCAGTAAATCAATCTTAGTGACATTATACATCAGAGACGCTATATTTAGGGTTCCGCAGCCGAAATGGTGAAAACTGAACCCTTATAGTTTCGCTGTCCATCCGTCTGTATGTCACGTGCCGATTTACTCATAGACTACAATTATGAAGTTAAGCAAGAAGGTGACGTGAAATTAAATTAAATTAAATAAATAAAAAAGCCTTTATTCTATCATAAAATTACATTAAATAAATAAATAAACATTAGAGGACAATCTTACACAAATTGAACTAGCCCCACAGTAAGCTCAAGAAGGCTTGTGGGTACTAGACGACGATATATTTAATAGATATAAATACATAGAAAACATCCAAGACTCAGAAACAAATATTCATGCTCATCACATAAATATTTGCCCTGACCAGGATTACACTACGGCATATTACACTTAAACTTAAAATACTTCACTTTTAAAATATATACTACACTATTTAGGGTTTTGTACTACTTTATTCATGAAAGTCGCCTGAGCGACGTAGGCCTCCCCCGTTTCTCTCCGTGACGTGAAATTACGAAAGATAATTAAGGGGGGGGGGGGGGCAGTCCATACAATTAAGCAGGATTAAAAAACACACATATATGCTTGTGAGGTATAGATAGGCCTTTACTTTTTTTAACTAACACTATAGGAAAGAGGACAGAACCTTTCATGATGCGGGGTCCGACACGTACTTGGCCGGCTTTTTAAGCTGTTATTTAGAAAGAGGTTTAATTGCAGTATCACTTCATAGTTTAGGTAATTAACGAACCACAGCTAATATCCATAAATCCAGTAACTCAGTGGTCTTTGGATGTCTGAGCATTTGTATGAAAAAATGGATTTTACCACTGTGTTACCCTTTTACAGAAATATGTTAATATTTAAGTATTTTTACCCGCAAATTCTTTTTATTAGGTTAAGGTACTATTTTGAAATCTTATTTTTGTACACTAATTAATATATAGCTTGTTTTTTTTGTAATAAAAAACTTGTTATTAGTAAAGTATAATGACCCAATTTATGCAATAGTTTAGATGTTTGGATGGAATATTTAACAGTTTGTTGCTCAATCATGCAAAAACGACTCAATGGATTATAATGCCCCCGCCGGCGGGGACGTCCACCGCGCGATCGCGACAACAGTGACACATATAGTCCCTATTCGTCCCGGTACCGCCGCATACCTGGTAGAGTCAGTCCGACCCAGGTTGGGCCTAGCTGAGTTTCTTGCTGGACTTTTCTCAGCTAGGCTAGGTTTAGTGAACCAGCGACAAAACTCCCAGTAGCTCGATTCCACTCACACCTCAGATTCGGTTGAAACCACTCAACCAATCTCACTGGAGCGCAAACTCTTAGAGTATTCCAGTGTTCCAAACCACACGCGTGGTCGTGCCGGAGGTTTTCCCCTGGATTTTCCCCAGGCTACTCTCCAACCGCGCACTCCTATCGCTTTATTGGGCCCGGCCTATAAAGCCACAGTCAGGTACACAGCTTTCGGGATAAAAGGTATCCTACATTGTATATTGTATACAATATAGGATACCTTTTATCCCGAAACTCGTCCCTTGATGCGATGAAATAGAGGAAATATACACGGACGAAATCGCGAGCAAAAGTTTATAAAAAAATTAAATAAACAAATATTTAACTCTAAAAGAAAAACGCATGCAATTCCCACTTTAAAAGTAGCCAGCACAAGTACAACGAAACCTTTTTAAACTTCATTTGACTCATTCATGAAACATTTCAACGCCTTTGTCTGAAAAAAACCTCCACCACAGCTCCTCATTCATTTATAATAGAACTTTCGCTCCAAGTTTTATTTTGCATGTTGAAATCAGCCATTGTTTTTTTTTAAACGCTTCGTACCGCCGCAACAAAAGATGGTATTTGAATAAAAACCATTCTCCAGTTAAGACGTTAAGTAAACGAAGGCTCGGAAGAGGAAATACGGTAGTTTTTCTTTGATAGCAAAATGAAGAAATAAGAGACGGTCGGGAAAAAGTTATTAGTTTGATACTGGTGTCTTTGAGTCTGCGAGGCAGCATTAAATTCTGCATGCGTTTCTGTGCTGAGTTATTAAAGAAAATCACTTCTTTGTGGCTTATCAGGTTTTTTTCTATTTAATTAGAGAGTTTTTATGGTGGAAAGGTAGAACATAGTAAAATGTCATCTTGTTCGAATTTGGAGCAGCCGAACTGGGGAAGTACCAATACAGTGCCTTTTCAGTGAAGGAAAACATTGTGAGAAACCGGTGTAATCCGAACAAGGCCTAGTTTCCCCTCTCGATTGGAAAAAATTGAGATTGTAAAACTACACTCGAGATCAAATTTCCGGTCAAACTAAATTAAATAACCGCAATAGGTTTTTCTCAATATTTTACACTAGTTATATTTACATGATATGGCTGTTAGTCTTCGTAATACCCAACAGTATTAGCAATACCCGGGATCGTATCATAAAAATATCAGTCTCCAAAACCGACGATTTTTGCGATATCTCGCTGCGTTAACATAATTTTTTTCATGGGTTTTTAGGAGTCCGATTTAAAAAATATATATATTTATTTTTATTTTTAAGAGCGTATTCCCTTCTGAAAGGCCAGTAACGCACTTGCGACTCCTCGGGTGTTGCAGGTGTTTATGGGCGACGGTAATTGCTTACCATCAGGCAATCTGTCTGCTCGTTTGCCCCCTATAACGTAAAAAAAAACCTGGAGACATTTTTTTCTGTTTGTTTTGCAGGTTAGATGTAAAATTAAATAAAGATCATGACAGGATTAAAAAAACGGTACATGTTAGCACTATTTTAGGAATTATGACGGTATTTTACCGATCTGTGTTCTTTGTCCGTGAGTGTAGTATGTACATACATAGGCCAAATTTTCAGACTAGGTGTCAAAGTGGACCCCAGGCTACGTTCCCTGACCGGGACCGGGAAATCGCGTGGTTTTTTTTAATAAGGGTGCAAAGTTGTATTTTAACCGCGAACGTGGTATTGAAACACAGGCTAGCGAACGGACTCGATGGTTGAACTACGAATGGAACCTATAATTGAAGCACGAGCGAAGCGAGTGGTTCGAAAATAGTATCTTGAGTGAAGTGAGTATTCAGAAATATAACCTGAGCGTAGCAAGTGTTGCAACACACGAGACGTATTTGCAGACGTGTGTAACACAAATGTTTTCACCTCACTAAAGTGAGGAAAATACTACGTATAAAAAAAGGTTTTTAACTCCTCCTCCTAGCATTATTCCAATACAGTGATCAACGTGAAAGATACCCGGGCCCGCTAACTAATCCTAAGATTTGGCGTGGGTACATTTTTTTATACACTCCATGTTTTTAATTGACTCATGTTTCACGACCGGTTTAGCCTAGTGGGTAGTGCACCTGCCTGTGAAGCTGACGGTCCTGGGTTCGAATCCCGGTCAGGGCAAATATTTGTGTGATGAGCATGAATATTTGTTTCTGAGTCTTGGATGTTTTCTATGTATTTAAGTATTTATATCTATTAAATATATCGTCGTCTAGTACCCATAACACAAGCCTTCTTGAGCTTACTGTGGGGCTAGTTCGATTTGTGTAAGATTGTCCTCTAATATTTATTTATTTATTTAATATAAAATATTTTTTCAGGACTGTCTAGACTGGCCTTTATATTGTTATTTTGTTTTAAAAAGTAACTAATAACACGTTCGGATTTCAAATATTCTTTGCACTCTTGTAGATAAAATGGAGTTTGCTATCTGCTTTGAAAGAATAATAAATGGTTTTCCCAGCTAGTGCGGTGAAAAATATAGTTACTGTATTTTTTTTATACAACGCCGGTGGCAAACAAGCGTACGGTCCACCTGATGGTAAGCGTTCACCGCAGCCTATAGACGCCCCCAACTCCAAAGGAGTCACGTACGCGTTGCCGACCTTTTATGAAATTTGAGAATAGAATTTGAATTACTGAACAGAGAATTTAAGATACTGTATTGCTAGAAATATCCTTATAGATAACCTAATTAACAACAAATTTAGAATGAAGGAAAAATTTAAAAATTTAGGCACCGAGCAGGATTCGAACCTGCGATCAGCACCTGCACTCGCGGCCAGTCGCTCTATCCAACTGAGCTATAGGTGCAATCGCTACCAAGTTCCAAATTCATCAACCGTTCCTCCGTATTAAGCAGTACCGCTGCTAACGTAAACTATTTTTTATACATACGCGTTAAGGGAGGCGTACAGCGACATCTACCAGAAGACTCATGCACGCCTCCCTTAAAACTTTTGTATAAAAAATAATTAAC
The DNA here is from genome assembly GCA_963556455.1 of Epiblema foenella. Lineage (NCBI taxonomy): Eukaryota > Metazoa > Arthropoda > Insecta > Lepidoptera > Tortricidae > Epiblema > Epiblema foenella. The sequence continues at coordinate 16,748,307 of OY747112.1, forward strand.
AACAGTTGTTCTCTACCAAGAGCAGAATACCGTTTTTTTTTACGCAGAGATCGTATTGATTATCACAGGTAGCGGACCCCGGGCATCCTTCAGGATAACACTGTATTGGGATAACGCTAGGAGGATGATGAAGATGCATAAATTATATTGAGTATTATGTACGTTCGACATCCCGTTACTAAATTTAACTCAGTTTACAAACTAATTTTATTCCATAAATTTACACTAACGTGAGACATATTTACACTTAATAAGAGAACAACGGTTGGAACTCACTTGGAAAGTCACTATTTGCGACATGTTTCCGACTACAATTGGAGTCCTTCATCAGGTTGAGTGTTATCAAGGCCGACCGCACAACACTCACTTTCCAAGTGAGTTCCAACCGTTGTTCTCTTATTAATTTTATTCCCCTATGTCCTTTTAGCAGCCCCAAATTCAGCTATAAAACACCAATGAATTAATCAACCTGGCTAGACCAAAAGCAGAAAATAAATATGAAAAAATAAAAGGACTAGCCAGAAAAAGGATCTGGACTAATGGCCGGTCCATTTACGGGGTTTATCCGACAGTGTCGGCCCTCGGTAAATCATCCTGGGTTCTGACAAAACAACCTATGTACTGTGCTATAATTGGCTTTGAATTATATGCAGTACTAATCTCGCGAGTGTGGGTTAGCTATATTTGTAGTTGTGACACATAAAAACACATAGACAATGTGAAATCATAGCTCCTACGCTGACGCACACATAGAAAATGTCCATGTTGTCTCAACTTACAACTATTGGCTCACCTGCGCTCATAGGTTGAAAATACTGCATCATACTACATAATGGTACGCATAGGAATAAATTTTCACTTGAATGGATTTCATCTAAAAGATATTTAACTCACTCACTTCTCGTCATCAGTTAAGTGAGCGAAGTGTGTCCGTTTTAGATTAGGTCAAAAAGTCCGTCTGTTATCGTATTGCTCAACCGAATTTCGTGAAAATTTGTGAAGAACTGAGCAGGTTCGTTAATTCTTTCTACTTTCTCGATATCAAGCTGATGTCGCCTATATTTCCTTACTTCTTTGTATGCTGTCAGTATAATCAGAAAACACTCATTTTTCCTGTAGAGGAGAATAATGTCTGCTTGATTTGTGTAAAACTAACAATAATCTACAGGAAATTAATTTTAACCTGCCTCGCAAGGCTTAATATTTTTTTTTTATCACAAACTGCAAAATTGTATCGACTTCTGGCTTAAACTTTATTCTTAGTTGGTCGAATGGACACTAAATCAAACAATCGAAGCTTGATTCTGTTTCTGAAATGCCAACTCAAACAGCGTTGGACCTCGTTCGATTACAGCAAAGCAAGTTAGCATAATGGCGATCACTTGATTTTCAACGTCACTGTTCGTGTGGGTCAAGTGCCGTTTCAAATTTGAATTTAGTTCGTGAACACACTCATATTGATTGAACCCAATCTTCAATCAAGAATAAATTAAAAATTATTCTTTTGAAGTGGCATTTGAACTTATTTTATCATCTATATACGTAATAAGCAGATATGTACTAACCCGTGAAGGTATGAAGCTACTTGTCATTATAAAATCACGAAATTGATCAATTTCTAATTTTTAATGGATCACATAGAACTAAATACTCATCATAAATTTAAGAGCTGGGCTCTTGTCGGTGGAGTAATCGCCATTCCATCCTTTTCTCTGCCACTGATTCGAGCTCTTGATACGACTTTACATTGACTTACTCCTTGGCTTACATTACAGTCTTTATATAATTATCGTGCTGTATCCGGTTGTCGCAACATATTTTGTCTTCTATTTTCAATAACTTCAAGTAGACCGTCTTTTCTCTCCTATCAATTTCAAGATTATTAGAAATCTTCTCTTTTCCTCTCAGATTATTAGAAATAAATACTAAAGTTCGAAAAATTGATTTAATTTATTACAATCAAGAGAGTTAGTAGTAGATAACACCACTTTCAGGTTGGCTATTGGCTTGCGTCTAGGGGCCAACATCGTTGCACCGCACCGCTGCTCCTGTGGGGCCGCAGTTGATAGCTTGGGATACCACGGCCTCTCATGCGCCAAGAGTGCCGGCCGTCTTGCTCGCCACGTCTGTCTGAACGATATCAATTGTCGGGCCCTTGCCAGCGTCAGCGTGCCTGGGCGGCACTGCTGCTGCTAGAACCGCCTGGGCTTGCGCGCAGCGATGGCAAGAGGCCCGGTGTCATGAAGGCTGGGACAGGCTCTCGTGCGTAGACACCCTGGCGCCGTCCAATTTAGGAAAAACTTCAGCCATGACAGGCGGGGCGGCCGCATGGGCCGAGACAGCGAAACTCCGCAAGCACATCGATCTTTCATATCAATATATATTTGTGCCTTTCGCTGTCGAAACCTTCGGGTCCTGGAGCTCAAATGCCCACACTTTTTGGACAAATTTCAAAATTAATCGTTGAAGTTTCCGGGGACCGTAGGGCTGGCTCGTTCCTTGCCCAGCGAATTGGCTTAGTTATCCAACGGGAAACGCAGCCAGCCTTATGGGTACCCTCCCCCAGGGTCCCGATCTGGGGTATCTAATGTAGTTGTTTTATTATATATTGTGTAATGAAATGTCACTTTGCAAGTTGAGTCTAAAAAAATGAAATCATTTATTTAGTTAAAATTGTAATGAAAAATATGAGTAGGCTTTCCGCTCTGGGTTGTATACAGCAGACGGTTTTTTCCTTAAACCCGACAACTCCAATTAGAAAATCCCTAGTTCTTGCAGCCAACGAACTTGGAAAATTAGGTATGAATATTGTAATTCAACATGACACCTCATTTTTATATCGTGTATCTAGATAAGTAAACCTTGTACGCAATATACTTTGGAATTTTATCTCCACGAAGGATTACTGTTTCAATTTCCTGGCAGTTTCTTTTCTCCACTTCAGTTATTAAATTACTTCCTATTTCTTCTGCTTTTTATACTCCTTTTCTGTACTCTTCCCAGATAGGTATAATATAAGGTAGTGAGAGAACAGACGGCCTACTGCGAAACGAAAGTTACAAGTACACGAATGAAGCAGATATTTGATTTTCGGTAGGACCTTGTATCTTATAGGCAAGCGTTAGAAAGAAAGCATTTATTCACTGCACGAAAAGACACACTGTTACAAATATAATAGATTCAGTACATTGAACATGTAATTATAAAGTGCGTCTTCGTAGCAGTGAATCGATTGCTGTCTCAGCATTATGCCGAGGTGTCAGACACCTGGAGCACTGGTTTTCAGACAGCACCGTACGTGATCCACGGAACGTAACACAACATACTATTAGGAAAGGTATACATATAATGAATAAAATCATAGGTAATATATATATGGAAGAGACTATCTCAAAACAGGACAAACTGGTGTGAACAAGAGGAGGAATTTACTCAACAGTGGGAGGATACAGACCGAAATTAATAAAAAAACAAGTGATAGCTTTAAACCGTTACACACCTTTATGGACGGCAGAGAAGACTCGTGAGTTTTGGATAGGTAACAAACATATTATAACATACATATCATGTTATACAAGTTTCAAACGCTTATCTGGAAAACATATAATGACTTAACTGTTACTCGTAAAGTTACGTTTTAGTGTTAGTTAACTAACATTAGTTGCTAGAGTAAAATATCCCAGCGTGAAATCCTGGCGGCGTGAAGCCAAGTTATCGTCGAGCGCCCAAAGATCCCTCTGCGGTTAGGCTGACCTAGTTACTGTTCATTTGTCTGCCTGCAATTTTATTGGTGCAATGTGAACGTTTTAGGCGATTCTAGATGGTTAAGTAAACTTCAGTTTTGAGGCGTTAGATATCATATCTCCACTAACGTTTGCATTTCGTTTGCAACTGTTTTAGCGCAGTGCTTCAAAGATCTTGATTTCCGAAACGAGAGCATGACACCTAACCAATCCTGATCCCTTTCCTAACAATTATCGACTTCCATCTGATATAGATCCACCTCCATAGGTACTTAATTTTCAAAGATTACCAACCTATAACAGAGCTTCTATATTCTACTAACAATTTTCCACTGGCTTTTAATATTTAACTTTTTGCGTTCACTGCGCCGGTTCCCTAAAAGGCCTATAACAGCGACTTTGTTGAAGATATACGTCCTTTTGAACGATATCCGTTGGGGCGTATCGCGCATTGCACAAAGAGTGCCGTGTCACATTGTTCCCCAAAAACTTTTTGTCCCTGAACGCGGACGGTTAGCTTTGAACGTAGAACATGGCTGGAAAAGCCATGGCCGTAGCCACAACGTGCCAATGGCGATGCAACCGCTTTTTTAAATACCATTGTGAAAAACACGCATACTATATTGTGCGTTCACTGCATCTTACGGATGCTTGTTAAGAGAATCAAATACATTTTGTGGAGAGAAGATGTGGATTCGCTGTGATAACAGCGTATAGGGCAAATAGTTCTTCGTGTAAACCTGCCAAAGAACCACATACTTTTACGAATGGGGGAAATCAATATTTAAAGATTTTAAGTCGTATTATTTGCGTATATGTAAGTATAAGTATACATATTTTAACTTACTTGCATTTAATGCGTTTGTCATCTACATTAATTTCCCACGGACAGGATATCGATATGATATAAATACTTCATTGAAAACAATATGAGAAACAAGGGACCTAGATTTGTGCCTTTAGGAACCCCAGAAGCCATTAAGGCAAAAAAACGTCGTCGGTAACTAAAAACTTATTTCTTCAAGAAAAGAAGAAGATTTCTTATTAAGACTAGAATTAGGTTTTATTCACGATCTAAGTCCAAAACACAGCCTTGTTAGAGGCATTTCTTGCACAAGATTAAGGTAAGGATATCGTTAAAGCTTTTTCATGGTAGATTTTTAAGACATGAAACATATTTGTTACTGATTTCCAAGATATGAGTTTTCAATTCATACGTGTTGTGATCAAACAAAGTAACAGTACTAGCTAATATAATAAAAATAAGCGATTCAGAAACAGTTATATTATAGTGGAAGTACGAGTATATATATAAGGTCTAACACTTTCATAACGGCCATAAATTGAACACCTAGCCTTTTTTATGAAAATTTAAAGAAGTACGTCCGCCAACTGCCCAAAACAAGCAAATGGAGAGCACATGGCCCTATAAAAGGCCTAGGATAATAATAATAGTTTAAGAATAAACACAATTTCTTAAACTATTTCACTTTTTAGCACTTTTTCGGATGTTTTATCTTCTATAGGGTAGTGCATAAATAATATAAATTTTATGTCTTGGTGAGAGCTGTTGAGGAGCTAGATGAATGTATAACATTAACCTAAATTAATTTACTTCAATTTGTACATCTATCTCTGTTTGTCTCTCCAAATAAATAAATTAATTAATTAATAATATTTTTCTAAATTACCCATCTCTTTGATTTAAGTATATTATATCAGGTTCCTATCCTAATTTTAGAAAGTAAAAAGTAAAATAACCACTTTTGAAAACAACATCAAGTAACAATTTCCTCTTAACAAAAACTTTCAAACTTACGTTAATATTTAAAAAAAATATGATTACACATTCATGCGTAATATTGACTCTACTAATCTGACTTTGGTCTAATTAAATACATATATTCTAGATTATATTAAAACTGTTATTTTATAAAAGGCCGGTCTCGATTTTGTTTATCAAATTTCTATAATTTAATTTAAACTGCATAATTTTAAATGCCTTATAAGTGGTATCGCTACCTCATTTGTAAGTAAATCAGATGCAGTGGTCAAGAGTCATATCTAAATTTGAATTTTTAATTATATTAATTGTGATTTGGTTGAAATTTATAGTCTTCAATTCCAAAATTTAATCATGGTTTACGTTTCTGGTAACAGTGGGACGTTCTAACAGATTAGTGGCAAGCGTAAGTTATTTGAGGTAGAGTGATAGATTTCTTTATTAGTAGGTAGAGTAAATGTTAAATAACAGATGATGACAATATACTAATTTTAATTCAATTAAATTAAAAAAATCGGCCAAGTGCGTGTCGGAGCACGCACAATGAAGGGTTCCGTACCAACACCTACTAGTCCACATTTAAAATCACTATCCAATACATTTAATCTAAAAAAGTCGTATCTTCAGAGGGAACTCACGGCACTTACGAGCTTTTGTTTGGGCAAGACAGTCTCAATTTTTTTCAGAATTTTAATCTTTATAGTTTGGAAATTAGAGGGGGGGGGGACACTTTCTATGACTTTGACAGCTAATATCTCACCAACAGGCGACTTAAATAGACAAGTTTTTTTAGAAACCTCCATATTCATTTTTAAAGGCCTATCTATCGATACCCCACACGACTATGTGCAATGATTTTTTTTTTCATCCACCGGGTACATGTATGGAATGCCCCCCTAATTTAATATTTTTTTTGTAATTTCACATCACTTTTATGTAGCGGTTCATAGAATACACCTTCCTTTATAGTCTCCGAGTAAATTGGCTGTGACATACGGACGGACGGACGGACGGACAGACATGACGAATCTATAAGGGTTCCGTTTTTGCCATTTTGGGTACGGAACCCTAAAAAATGATCCATCTTGAACTGAATACCCACAGAACCTCCAGTGTGTATATGCTCACGTCTGAAGTAATTATTACATAGGCGTAGTACACAAAAATTCACATACAATAATGATGTCTGCTAGAAGAATGGCGTTAATTTACAAAGGAGTTTACCTGCACTGAACTGATGTGAGACAAGCCTTAAAAAACCAAGAAAGATGCGGGTTAGTTTTTTCATGGGACAGTCCAGATTTGTTTTATAAATGCTATAAATTTACTAAGAATTGCAGTTACTGAATCAAGACTGTCTGTTTCTCGCGCATTTTTAATACTAATCTATATGAAAACAAAATTTCTATAAATAGTTGTGTTCATCAAAATCCTTCCATGCATCTTTTGGGTTGTAATCATGGATTTTTAAGTAATGTTTAAGCATTAACCGTAGTTCCCATTCTCCACCTGCAAAATTGTTACCTTAAATTTACAATACGGAATATAGCACAATTCTTGTTCTGTTACATTTGTTGCGAACGCAACTCTTATTTAATTTTATACATATATAATAACTTAGTATGCAGTAGCAAAACGCGCCCGTCGGGCACGGTTAGTATAAGAGCGGCTTTTTTAAAGCCACCAATAGCAACGCTTCACATACGCTTTATCCCTACCATTGTAACATACGTTAAGTCAAATTATCAAATTTTACTCGTCATTATCTATTCTTTGTTCTTACATACAACCACTTCTGCACATACCTCTTTTGGCCAAGCTATTTTGTAAATCAGCACCTATTGAAATTATACAGTCAACTTTACATCGAAGTTTTATTTGAGTCGTCGAGTTCCAACATCACCTGCACCGGCGTCTACAACATTCCTTAAAAAAAAACTAATGTTTTGAGCTGTTTTCAGCCATTGGACGCAGGAAGATAAAGACAGACATTCTCAATACTTCGCACATGAACAGAATCAAAATAACAGACTATAACCCTTGTAGATAGAAGGGTTTCATAGATACCGAGTGTGTCCCATTGTCTCGATTTATGCGCCCAAAATGTGTTCAGGGTTTCGGAGACTTTGCAATAGCTTAGGAGATATGGGTACATTCGTGCTTCCTTAACCTTGTAAATCTCTTTTGTGTTATTGGGAATGTGAACGTTATTATAAATACAATATTGCAGATTTTGCAGTGACAGGATTGAATGTGAGACGCGTTTGAGGAAGATGCTTGATTTGCTAGAGCGGAATCATTGTACATATTAAGTTATATGGTTGCCGATGAATTGACTGATTCTCTTGTAAGTTCACACTAAAGGCTTCAGCGATTATAAATAGATTTTAGGCAGTAAGATTTTTTTTAATTAGCTAGGCATAAATGACGGTGACGACGTAGTGGTCAGAGTTGCCTAGTGGTAGGACACTGTTCCAGCCCCTGAGGGGGTCGAATCCCATCTTGGGCTGCGTGCGATCACAAATATTGTTATGTAATTCGTTAAAAATATTATAACACATTGAACCATTTACGCTTTATAAATTTTTCTGCTACATGTTCGTTAAAAAACGGTATTGATAGGCCGTCAATTATTTTAATAAATTCCATTAAATGATCACAGTTGAAATGTTCAATCTCGAAACTGCACCTTTCTATTTTATAGACAGAATATATATTTTATACAAGTTTTTCTCTACACGTAGCATTTCCCAACCGATTATCCTGAAATTTTGTGATGAGGTTCAATTATTATACAGATTTTTTTGTCGAGTCGGTTGTCGGATATCTTCAAAATCGGCTTTAAAAAATAGGTTTACAGCTCGCAGAGCCACTCGTATTAACAGTAATTTCAGACAAAGGTTTTTAATGATATAGTGATATCTGAATGACCTAGAGACCATATACATCTCTAACAATATTAAATTAATTTTATGATACATATTAATAAATAGCAATTTAGTTTCACATGTTTTGCCAGTTGATGACATTCAAATATTTATAAAATGGGTAATTATATTCTAGTTAATTAAATAATACTTCTTTTACAATCCTATTGCGGAGTCCGGTCTGTTCATGCTTGCTAGGACATAGTGACTACGTTAATACTAATGTCTTTTTATATGGGATTGACGAGAGACATCATCCTGTTGTGGATTCGTTTTTATTATCAGTAACTTAGAGACCATATTCATCTCTAACAATATTAAATTAATTTTAATTTTGACGCTCAGAGACCATGTACATCTCTGGGATTTTATATTAATTTCATTATACTCCTTGTTTAATCTTGAGACCTTATACATCTCTAACTTTACTGATGTTGTAATATTTGTAATAGATAACTTTGCAAGTTTATCTTCACTATATGACATTAATTTTGTTATAATTGTAAACTCGAAATTATTATTCCTTCTTGAACTGTAAATTAATATTTTGACATGAAAAATGTATTACTTATTATAGTCCGACTTTCTTAAATTGTAAATTAATATTTTGACATGTAAAAGTGCCCTTGTGGCCTATTTGCAGAATAAATGTTTGTATTTGTATTTGTAATGATTTGTATTGTTTACTTTTCTCTTCTTACTTATATAAGTAAGACATTCTTCATTACGTCATGTGTCACGACTTCTGCCGTGGAAGTTTTGAGAAAATATTGTCGAACGGCAAATTTATTTTCTTAAACGTGTCAAAAAACACATCCATGTTATTCTTGCTTTCTTTACTTAACATCCGCTTCTTGACAGTTTTTTTCTCCGCATTTAAAATATTTGTTCCGGCGAAGATAACGAATGGTCGTAATGGAACTGGTGATGTTTGTCTTAACATGAATATATTACCGGCATTAATGCATGCTCTTAAATTGAAAGAGACGTCTTTTTGAGAAACAAGTTTATCATTTATGACGTTTTTGAAGATAGCTCAGTTCTCACGTTGCTTCTGTTTATTAAGGCACGTAAGTTAAAGAGATTTACAAACGCTTGATTAATATAGGATTTGCTTGGTGTGGTTTGACGCTGTTTTAACACTGGATAAACGGAAAATGCGCTTTAAACACTTAAAAAGTACCTACCTTTTGTGACAAACTTGACAGATTTATACAGTTTGCAAGTTTGCTATAAATATATTCTTCTATTTTTAATTGCCCAAATACATCTTCACACCGGCTGTATTATTCTTGATATAGAGGTAACGGCAGGTAGTAAACATCATTATATAGTAGACTAACTTTCCAAAAATCATTTTAGTTAAACTTATTAATTCAGTGTCTAGTCCTCCTATAACGCTCTGTGTATCCCCTACCACTGTTCATCCAACCACTCCATTCCACCTCCGCATTAGTAATCTTAATCTCCGCATTAGACTTACCAGACGCGACACGCAAATAATAATACGACAACCGAGCGAGACAGTCATATACATTTTTCTATAAGAGCGACAGAAACTGTGACAGGGACAACAAATGATATGTAACTCATATCATTTGTTGTCCCTGTCACAGTTTCACTTTTTTTTGTCGAGCACAACTTACTTTATATGACAGTTGTGCACAAATACGTCACAGAAGCGATTACCCGCCCAAGTTAAAGAAGTAATCTATGGTAGACCGGCAGCCATTTTAAACCAATTCTCAATTTATCTGCATAAGACCTTTTCGTCACTCTTGGTGGCCCGCGTATAGGATCTCTTTAGAAATGTTTATACTCTAAGCAATACAACGGTGCGTTTTGTGGAAAAGGGACAGAGTATGCTCCCTCCTAAAACTTTGAAGACTGATAATTATGTAACCATTTTATTCTTTTGAGTTACTTTTTTCGCCATTTGATTAAGAATTTGATCCTTTTTCGAGATAATTCGATCTTATTGTTTTTCTTATTTGATGTCAACTTCCTATTCATTTAATTTATTCCGATTTATATATCCATATTTCATTGGAAATACAAAAACTACAAGTGATTTTTTATGTATATCACTACATAGTATAAAACAAAGTCGCTTTCTCTGTCCCTGTATCCCTATGTATGCTTAAATCTTTAAAACTACGCAACGGATTTTGATGCGTTTTTTTTTAAATAGAGTGATTGAAGAGGAAGGTTTATATGTATAATAACATCCATTAAATAGTGCACCCGTGCGAAGCCGCGGCGGGTCGCTAGTTACATATACATAATTAAATTTCAGAACAAGTTTCAGTAATACGAATGTATTACTTCGTTTTTTTTTATTTAAAAACCGATAAAACCCAAACGCCCGTGTTTCGCTTAATTGAATTCATTGCTCTATTGATAGGCCCGGCACGTTGACTTTTGGAATACGATCGACGCTGAGTTTAATGTGGGACAAGTATTGAAATATTAGCGGTTAATAAAGTGTATAGAAATCAGACTACAAGAGAAAACTTGGGATCCGATGCCAAAAGAAATTTCAGACGAGGATGAATATTAGATAGTTTCACACGCCTAATTTCTTAGTACAGTTACGGCGAAATTTTTATTTTAATACAACGCCGGTGGCAAACAAGCGTACGGTCCACCTGATGGTAAGCGGCCACCGCAGCCTATAGACACCCGCAACTCCAGAGTCACGTGCGCGTTGCCGACCCTTTATAAGATTTGAGGATGCACTGTGTTGACAGCAGAAGGAACACATTTAGGTCCCTCGCTCTCACAGTGCATCCTCGGGAGCTGTGGCAACCTTGCTCACCTCCAGGAACACAACACTAGATACTTGTATAGTATCTAATGTTATTATGGCTGTGGTCTTCTACAAGGCGGAGGTACTTCCCCAGTTGGGCTGCTCCAAATTCGAGCAAGATGTCATTTTGCTGTGCCCTACCTCTCTTAAACTACAGGGCTTAAATTCTCTTAAGAAGTTTCTGTAAGAGGTCCCGGTTTTTTTCGAAGGAAGCATAACATCGAAATATATTGCAATTCGCAATTTTAATGGAGGAATGTATTAACAAAAATCAAAAATTAAAAAATGGTTAATAAGAATTGAAAGTCGCGTGCTAATACGAAGAGTATTAGCACGCGACTTTCTCTCGACTGCAGTGACTATAATAGGTATCATGGCTACACAATTTTCATGTCATTTGAACCAGTTTTTAGAGATGAACAAATATTAGTAAGGGCCCAACACAAAATATGAAAATGAGAGGCAAAATACAGCATAGGTACGACTGTGTGGCGTGCAGGGACTATTTTTAAAAAACCCTGCGTTAGCCCAATATTTTGGATTATTTTTTGCTCTTTACGTAGGGCTGAATCATGTATTTAGGTAACAACGTCGTATTATTAGATTGTCCCATTAAAAACGAAATAATGAACCAGTGACCGTAATACCGGTATTTTTCTATGGAGAAAATACCGGTATACGATCCCTGGTGGCGTGGTACTACCGTAGTATAAAAAAAGTTTTTTTTTTTTGTTTTTGTTGTGAAATACGTTGTTTATTTACATAGTTGCCATACAATTTCTTATTTATTGAAACATGAGAATCCTACAGGTAACTTTGAAGGTTTGAAGTTACATTTGGCTAATAAAAAAAACAATGTTTTTGCTAATCTCTATAGTCCCATATCTATTTAAAGATTTAAATAAATTTATATAATTTAAAATTTATTGTAATATATAGATGGTTTTCTGTGCATATAGACATACTATATTATAATCCTCCAGTCACCAACCCTATTGCCATAGCCTCCTGAGGCCCACCATAAAAATAAAAATACAATCGAATTTGAACCTAACAGTTCCGATTACAAATTTGAATTTTATTTTATGTCAAATCAATCAAACCAAAACAAATGCAACTCTATCACTTCAAAATTTAACTTATTTTCCGTTGACCATATTTTGTCCTTTATATAGGACGCGAGGTCTTAGGAGGATAGTCATTTAAAAAAAAAAACAATCCTCTCGTTCCAAAATCTTGAGCCATACACCGCACGAGTACCGTTGGACGGTTTGTGCATTTTTTATATCTTATTAATTCTCTGCGCAGATTAGGAGTGAAATGTTCACGTTTATTGTTTTCTTACGTTATCTTGAGGATAATGGGGATCTGCTAATGTCTGAATTGTTTCAAGTTTGTGTTTTTTTTTTTAATGCAGAGAGAGAGGAACTTTATTACGTTAAATAATACGATATATCATCATCCTCCTAGCGTTATCCCGGTACAGTTTCATCCTGAAGGATACCCGGGGTCCGCTACCTAATCCCAAGACTTGGCGTAGGCACTAGTTTTTACGGAAGCGACTGCCATTCGACCTTCCAACCCGAGGGGAAACCAGACCTTATTGGAATTAGGCTTGTGAAGTTAGTGGGCAACTTGACTGTTAGAAGTTCTCAAGCCGCCCGAAGGCCTCCAACTTGGCTTAACGACTGCTATCATAGACATCAGCCGGGATCAACGGCTTAGCGTGCCTTCCAAAGCACGGGAGCGCTCAGTTAATAACCACTCAAAGCGGTCACCCATCCAATAACTGATCTGGGCCGACGTTGCTTAACCTCGCATACCGCAATTGGTACGCGGGCGCCGCTGGGCCACGAGCGCTCTACAAATAATCCAATATATATAAAATAATATATCATAAAAAGAAAAGGAATCTAGTGTTATATGATGGGTATTCCACACCCGTCTTCGCATACAAATCCTTCTATTCTTCTTCTCGTTCCTCTAATTCTCATAGAGACCGCTCTGATGATTGATATTTGTATTTTGACTTTGATCCAGCTTATTTGTGAGTATGGTTTGGACCACTTTTATATAGCTTTAGGGATGTTTTCTTTATAAAGGATTCATATTCCATTCCGACAATGCCATCACAGGAGACCACAAGGGGGGTAAATGATGCTCTAAGATGTTCTGCAGCCAGATCGTATTTGCGATGTTTTTCATGAGCGTGTATTTGGGCGATTGTGGGCCATGGGAGTAAGCCATACGAAGTTTGTGTTTATTTTTTGGAAAATTTTGTCAGACAATTTTTTGTGCAAAATAGCAAGGTGGAAACAATTGTCTTCTATTATTGTAATACACAGATCAACTTTTGCCTGCATATTGAAAGCAAAAACCAGAGACGTTTTTAAATCCCTTCTATTTAAAATCTTTTGGTTATCAGCTTCAGTAACCACTATATAGTATAAAACAAAGTCGCTTTCTCTGTCCCTAATCCCTATATCCCTTTCATACAATCGGATTTTAACGAACACCGCTTACGATTACAGACAGTTTGGTGCAACCCACCCTTAATGTTTTTTTTTATTATTATTATTAAAGTTCCAAATAATTTAACGCAGAGTTTGAAATTGCTTAACTGCTAAAGCAATATTTACAGCTAGAGTTCGGACTAGGACTAACATTACATTCAGTTAATTGGTAAACAACAAGAAAGTACTTATCACAAGGCGTAGTCATAATTATTACACGACATAAAATATTTGTTAACATCTTTAAGTAATTTAGGGTTCGATAGGTATGATAGGTATGTGTGTTGGGAGACTACCTATTTATTATTTTAGGAAGCAAATATAGATGTATGTAAAGATAGCGCAAATTGATTTATTCCAATTCTTAATTCTCTAAAACTCACAATCCTACGGAACCATTGTGTCTGCGTCATTAACAGACTCAATTAGATCCAGAATTCCCGGAAACCGGAAACGGAATAACCGGTGTTCCCATCCTCAATTTCGCAGAACAACCTATCTTATATGAAAACCTTAGGGGCGTCCATTAATTACGTGAGGTGTTTTTTTTTAATTTTCTGTCCCTCCCTCCCCCCCTGGTGAGATGTCGTGAGATTTTATTCAACCCCCTCCCCCATCCCCCAATCTCATGTGAGATTTTTTAAAATGTAGGTTTCTTACGTAAACGCGTTGCATTGTTATTGTAAAAAGAAAAAAAAATGCTTCGTGCTTTTATTTACGACTAGTTAAGACTAGTAATCAATATTGCTGAGAGTTAACGTCAAAGTATGAATTAAATTATTCTCTTTCGAACGAATTAGTGAATAATCTTAATCGTATTACGATTACGCTTAAGATTAAATCTTATAAGCGTGTACGATCTGGATTAAATAGACCAAAATGGTATAATATTTTTTTGTTTCAATCAGAAAAAAAATTGCGTGATATTTGCCGAGAACCCCCCACTCTCCAACGTAAGATTAGATGAGATTTGACTCGACCCCCTCCCCCCCTTAAACATCTCACGTAATTTATGGACGCCCCCTTATTAGCTCCGACCTTCCTACTCTGAAATATCCGCGAATTAACACGGAGTTTGCGCTTGATATTATATATTATATAACGTTTGTATCTCTTTGATGTAACATTAAACGGTGTAATACATTTGTTTGATGTAACTAGTGAAATATCAGAAAGCACAAATTAATCTTAGATGTGTAAATGATTTTAGGTTAGTTAAAGTGTGGGTTATTGAAAACCAGACCTTAATGGTGAGTAATCCACGATTTACCAAGAACACTTAGATTAGAATTACGATTTGAAACGGGATATTTACCATGTATATTTTTGAGTTCCCGATATTTCGGCACTGTTGCTGTGAGTGTGGTGTGTCGTGACCGTAATCGAGTTTCAAGTGACAAGGCGGACGGTGGTAGTGACGGTGACACTGTGCGAAAAAAGCGAACCAGGAAGAGGGTAGATCGCTATGGTGTGTGGGTAGACCACAACTAAAACTCGCAACACGTCAGTTAATCCTTGATAATGGCGCTTGCAACAGTGCCGAAATATCGGGAACTCAAAAATACAAATATACATGGTAAATATCCCGTTTCAAATCGTAATTCTAATGTAAATGACCATGTAAGCTTGAAATCTTATGTCATACAACAATTTGATGGCCAAAATGGTATAACGTAAATTACAGAAATACGTATCTAACATATTTTGTACAAAACTAAAATACGTTAAGCCGCAAATGTTATTCCATAAAAAACATCAAAAGAGCATCCAATGTATCGTAATATAAATATACATTATCTTTTGGCGACCCAATCAAATCCGAATTAAAAGTCAATATCGTCGCGTGAAAGCAACAACCTTGTATGTAGCTTTTCGGTAAACGGTATTATGTTTACTGATGTGCGGAGCCTATATTCTCATTCCAGAAATATTGCCACTGGCAACTGGCAATGGGAATATTTTTTTTAATTTATTTCGAACACAAACAGTCGCATATTGTAATTATAAATGTTGTACACGTAGTGTAGGTACATAGAAACATTGACACAAAGACCTGGAGGTTCATTTTTCCGTACAAGTTGTTAAACAAAACATAACATCGGACACATAACAACAATATTGTCGACAACAAAACATAACATAACAACAATATTGTCGGAATGTTAGCTTTTTAGGATCATCATCATCAACATCCTAGCGTTATCCCGGTACAGTTGCATCCTAAAGGATGCCCGGGGTCCGCTACCTAATCCCAAGAGTTGGCGTAGGCACTAGTTTTTACGGAAGCGACTGCCATCTGACCTTCCAACCCGAGGGAAAACCAGACCTTATTGGAATCAGGCTTGTCAAGTGAGTGGGCAACTTGACTGTTAGAAGTTCTCCAGCCGCCCGAAGGCCTCTAACTTGGCTTAACGACTGTTATCATATACAGCAGCCGGGATCAACGGATGAACGTAACTTCCAAAGCACGGGAGCACTCAGTTAATAACCACTCAAAGCGGTCACCCATCCAATAACTGACCTGGGCCGACGTTGCTAACTTCGCATACCGCACTGGGTACGCGGGCGCCGCTGAGCCACGAGCGCTCCCAAATGTTTGCTTTTTAGGATACAAGTGGAAAATTTCTAGGAGGATGATGATACTAAAACTTACACTATTATAGCAAGAAAACTGATTATATTAGACACATCACCGAAATAAATAACGTCGGGCAAACGTCAAAAAAGGTCAATTAATTTTATTTGACGACCGGTTTAGCATAGTGGGTAGTGCACCTGCCTGTGAAGCTGACGGTCCTGGGTTCGAATCCCGGTCAGGGCAAATATTTGTGTGATGACCATGAATATTTGTTTCTGAGTCTTGGATGTTTTCTATCTATTAAATATATCGTCGTCTAGTACCCATAACACAAGCCTTCTTGAGCTTACTGTGGGGCTAGTTCGATTTGTGTAAGATTGTCCTCTAATATTTATTTATTTATTATTATTATTCTTAGAAACCTGAAATATTACGTGACATAATAAAAGATAACTAAATTAGATCCCCCAGATTGGAACGATTCAGGAGGATACTCATAAGGCTGGGTGTTCCCCCGTTGGATGGCTATGCCATCGCTGGGCAAAGAACGAACAGCCCTACGGTCCACGAAAATTCGACTAATAATTATGTTTGTCAAAAAAGTATATGGGCGCTTGAACTTTTTTTTATACAACGCCGGTGGCAAACAAGCGTACGGTCCACCTAGTAAGCGGCCACCGCAGCCTATAGACGTCCACAACTCCAAAGGAGTCACGTACGCGTTGCCGACCCTTTATGAAATTTGAGAATTCACTGTGTTGACAGCACAAGGGACAAAGGACGATGACCATTTCTGCCTAGGTATATTTTAACGATTCCTGTAAATTCACAGCAGAAGGAACACATTTAGGTCCCTCGCTCTCAACACAGTGCATCCTCTGGAGCTCTGGCCACCTTGCTCATCTCCAGGAACACAACACTACATAATTGTATAGTAGATAATATTATTATGGCTGTGGTCTTCTGCAAGGTGGAGGTACTTCCCCAGTTGGGCTGCTCCAAATTCGAGCAAGATGACATTTTGCTGTGCCCTACCTCTCTTAAACTACAGGGCTCGAATTTCGAAACCGAAAGGCACTAATATGTATTGATCCAAAAGAACGTACTTGTGGCGTTTCGCTGTCTCGGCCCATATATTATACAAAGCGTTCGTTTTAATTATCAGTTGCGATACAAAATTTACTTAGAAACCCGATACAATGTTTTCACTCGTAAGCCACGAACGCTACCCTAACTCCGGAAATTATCAATTAGAATACACGTATACACGTGCCCATCGATTTGTCAAAAATCGATACCAACCAGTGAATCACGTCAAGGTATTAAATAAAAGATACTCGTAAATGTAGAAATATTGGTATAGTTATATAAGATTTCAAGCTTAAATGGTCATTTACATTTGAATTACGATTCAGTCAGTTAATCCTTGATAATGGCGCTTGCAACAGTGCCGAAATATCGGGAACTCAAAAATACAAATATACATGGTAAATATCCCGTTGGTATAGTAAGCAAATGAGCACATTAATTATATTAGGTGCTTAGGTTATTTCATAATTTGTGTACCAATTTCTTTAGTCGACATCGTCCTAGCGTTATCCCGGTACAGTTGCATCCTGAAGGATGCCCAGTATCCGCTACCTAATCCCAAGATTTGGCGTAGACACTAGTTTTTAGTTTTTACGGAAGCGGCTGCCATGTGACCTTCCTACTCGAAGGGAAATTAAGACCTTATTGGGATTAAGCTTGTCAAGTGAGTGGGCATGACTGTTAGAAATTCTCAAGCCGCCCGAAAGCCTAACTTGACTTAACAACTGCTATTATAGACAGCAGCCAGCATCAACGGCTTAGCGGGCCTTCCAAAAGCATAACATAATAACTTGTATATAACGCATACATCAGTGCGTCACTGGGAGCTCCCAAGGACGCGCTGTGGGATGAATTAATTAATATCTGTGTTTTGAAAGCGTTTCCAGTAAGTTCATAACAAAATGTTCCATTTCAAATTGCTTATAGGAGAGTTTGCAGTTTCGGGACCCGCTTGTTTGAATAGCCCCGAGAACCACAGGGTTTTAGGGGCTTTACAAGCCAGTCCCGGGACGGTAAACCCATATAGCTACATACAATAGTTGGTTATTGAATATATGACCAATAGTAGAATAAATTAAAGCGAAAGAGTGAAAGAGACACCCAAAATATCTACGTTCGTCTTCAGCTGCGGTTAAATTTACCTATAAATAACGGTAATCCAAAAACTGCAGTGTCAAACTGAAAACAAGATTATAATAAGCGGATTACCTCGGTCCTTTAATTAATGTAACCGTTAAGTAGAGTTAAACTTGTTACTCGTAAATTTTAACTAAACGGAAATTATTTGGAATGAGCAAAATATTTCAGTCGAAATTAACATAATCCCTGGGTTTAAAGGGTGAGGTAACTTCTTATGCTTGTTAGTGATGTGAGGAAAGCGTCGATGATTTCGGTTATATCATACTTTAAACAATCCTGGTCATACCCCCTTATTCATAACTTAACAAACCTCTGCTAACTAAAATGTCTGTTGTCACTGTCTCACAAGTACGTGTGTCAAAGTGACAGATAAGGACAAACGAACTTTAGCGGCTAATTAACTAATATAGGTTTGGTAGACGTTTATGAATACGGGGGTTAGTGTTTTCCTGGTTGGAGCCAGGGGCCCCCTTGGATACCTAATCCCCATGGTTTGATTTAGACTTAAGGTAAGGCCATTCCAGTGCAAATGACCCCCTCTAACACGCGTGAGTTTGCAATTAACCATCCCGCTCTCTACGGAAGCTCTGCGCGTTCGTAAATATTTAGTAGGTACATTTTTATTGATTGTTGGAACACTGAATCACTTATGAAAAATCTATCCGGTTCGTTATTTCTTATATTCCTTAGAACAATAAAAAAGCTATCGTTTATGTAAAAAAACGTATCTGTCGTTGATAATAACGAGATCTGCAGCATTAAAGTTTAATTTCACTATGATATTTAGGATATTTTGACAGAGTTAAAGGCCTTTTTCAATATTTTGTTCAGTTATTTCTTTTCTATGTTTCTTTTTCAGTCTAACGTAATTTTTGTGTAGTGTGATTCTACATTATAATATTTGTGTGATGAGCATGAATATTTGTTTCTGAGTCTTGGATGTTTTCTATGTATTTAAGTATTTATATCTATTAAATATATCGTCGTCTAGTACCCATAACACAAGCCTTCTTGAGCTTACTGTGGGGCTAGTTCGATTTGTGTAAGATTGTCCTCTAATATTTATTTATTATTATTTATTATTATTATTTCTTCACACTGGAAGCTCAAACTTCAGTATTTTCGACAGATCTGTGAATGGGCCTTGCCTTAAAAGTATCAGTGGACGGGGACCTCTCGCTGCCGACCATTGTATGCTCGATAGCGATAGTTCCTGGGAAGTAGAGGCTTCCTTCTGCAAGTCCGTAATAGCTCAGAAGCAGGCAGCGGAAAAAGAGCGGGAGAAATACCTATTAGAAAGAAAGAAAGAAAGAAAGAAAGAAAAAACATTTATTCGTGGCACAGACACAGTATAAATTAACATAACACCAAAATACAGAAAATAGCCACGAAATGGCCCCAAATCAGCATAATGCTAGCCTTCCTTTGGGACCACGAGAAGCCACAAAAGACAAAAAACACTAAAGTCACAAACAACATAACAACATAACACAATTTAAACAGATAAGAACAGATAAACATGAAAGATATTCGCTCCCCGTATCCGCAGACGAAAGCCTATGTCCAGCAGTGGACGTCTTTTGGCTGATATGATGATCCGCAGAGGAAGAGCGGGGCGCACGGCGGCGCTACGTGTATTGCTCGCTCCGTAGTGGACGGTGGTAGGGTCGGGGGACCCTAGCCATCGATGAAGCCCACTGGATTGAAGCGCCCCGAAATTGTCCAGAGGCACTCTCCTAGGCCAGACCCGTATAAAATGGGTGTCGCGAGGGTCATAGTTGAATACGTCAACCGAATTGGCCCTCCCGAGAAGCAATTTCGTCTGTGGGTTTTAAGTGGGTACCAAGTTTGGGTCTTCTGCTCAGGAGTCCCACACACCTAGTCGGTCCCCCTTCGGTAGACCTTGTTGGGATTTGACTGGTTTCCTCACGAAGTTTCTCTTCACCGAAAAGCTGCTGTTAAATCAAAGGATATTTCGTACATATATTTTTTGAAAAACCGTATGAGTCGGAGTTCGAACCCGCCACCTCCAGATTTATAGTCACAGTGGCTCAAAGAATAAATAAGTTTTACAAAGTTACTTAGTTGTTAACTATAGTACCCATAAATTTCTACTATGTTATTGAACTGTGTGTGTTTTCCACACTTTCGGCTTTTTTGACGTGATAAAGTCTTATGAATCGATCAACGGACGCCAACACGAAAAAGTGTGATACGACTAGCCTGAGTCTTGCTAAGCGAATTTCTACAAAAATATTATTTGAATTTCGAACCTTATTGTTCGAACGGTAAAATAGCCTTTTGAAAGAATTACTTTGATGCAACTCGGCCAACTGAATGATTTCAAGTTACGAGTATACCGAAACAGTTGACGGTCAAACCGGTTTCTCTTCTCAAAGGGTAAAACGTGTCGGCAAAGCAGGCGATCCCAGCGCCCCTTCAATGGGTTCTTTTGTATTATAAAAAATAATGATTGTTCCGTGATAATAATTCAATTAAATTCATAAAAGTAATTAATTTTTCATCAATGTTTTCTTATGACGTTGTCACGTAAAATTAACGTCCGTAAACCGAATTTACAGACAACCACTTTTTATCTTAAAAACCGAAAATGTAAGCCCACGTGAACACAATTAGATATATTAAATTAAATTAAATTAAATTAACGTTTATTTCAAGCCCGTGGTTCATAAAGTGTTAGTTACAATTAGACTTAAAAACTATGTTAGTAACAATTTTACTAGATTTAACAACAAGATTTAACACATTGATTCCCTGTCACTGGGCTTGTGAAGTCCACAACAGTGCTGCATAATGTACGGACAGTCAATCCTGTCCGCAATCATAACTAGTATGGTGTTGGGGCTGTCGCGCACGCGCCGCACCAGCGACGCGGCTCGCAGGCGCATTGCTTTAAAACAGGTTACGCGCGCCTCAGCGAACATCTGTGAGGCGCTGCAATAGCGCGGCAGCCCCAACAACACCCTGAACGCATTATTATATTGGACTTGTAGGGCCTTGCACGACTTTTTTGTAAATTTGCACCACAGGCTGCATGTGTAGAAAGTGCTACAAAAAGCCCTGAATAGGGTTATTTTGCTATCATTTGAGCAGCGAGCAAACGATTATAGTATTAATAAGTATAAAAGTTACAATAATAGGAAATAAAGCGTCGAAAGTCTTAACATGTTGTAACATCACTAATTAATCTAAATGCTAACCCGTCCAATTTTCAGAGTTGTTTTGCCCACATCGCAAGTTTTCGGCGTTTGAATAAAATAATAATTAGCTACATTTCTGGGCTCCTGAAAGTTGGCAATGTGTAGGTGTATATATATTATCATTTAGTATATGAAATGTTGTTCCGATTGTACCTTAGGGGAATAAGTCAGTTATTTATTACAACCATACTTTTGTACAGATCTTGATAACTAGGTACAGTCGCCATCAGATACATCGGAGCGAACAAGGTGCTCACAAATATCTGAACACGACTCTAGTCTATTGTCAAGGCGTTAAAGTGCATGTTTTGAGCACCCTGAAGAGTACAGATATATTTGATGACGACTGTACATTGAATCTCATATGGGCCCCAGTATAGCATAGAAATACCATATCAGATAACTAGGTCAAAAAATTTATACATGTGTCATAAAATAATCAATCAATAATTGAATTAATTTTAAAAATTTAAATTTTTTCACATTAAAATTTGTAATTAAGGATATTTATTGTCAATTTAAAAAGAGGTTATAAAATAATTAACCATAATTAAAAAAAAAACAGACAAAATTACGCTACAACACTTTATCAACGAGCATACAACACATTAAAATTGATAATTAATAATAATTCATATCAAGTTTTTGTCATTTAAAAACTATATAATACGGTTTTCCGATAAGTACCTAGCTCGTTTAACTTAAGTGGTAATAAATGGCATTTTCCTCGATTTTTAACTAGATTGGGGATTTAATGTACCAGTGTCTTCGTGCATCAATAAATTATTCTTATTATTATTATTATGGGGATCAACTGCGCGTTCACTCTTCATAGATTTGTAGGCTTCATAGAGACCCCTGGTGACCAGAGCGATGCCAATACTTTGCACAAAGAATAATGATTGATATCCAGCATGCAATGCAATCAGCCTACGGGCACCCCTGTTTATTTTCTGACTCTTGGGAATATACTCCCACGCAAAAATAACGGGTTGTATTGAATTTCCACAGAAAACGTTCCCGTTATTTTTGCTCGTGAGTATATTATCTTTAAGTTTTATGATTTTTGTTGTTATTCTATTGTTTGTCTTTAACAGAAATATAATATTCAACATACCTCTGAATTTTATAATCAATGGAGCAAGTTTTATCCTCGCCGTAATCAAACAACGCCTTATTTGTATTGGACAGATGAAAAGCACACAATAGGGTATCTTAGTAATCCATTCTCCATTTGACCTTTCATACCTTTTGAATTCAAGAGATCAAACGGTTTTTTATACGATTACAAATCTTTATTTGTCTAGTTTAACTTTGTTCTTTTCTTATTCATTATTACCGGTGTCTTGGTCTTTTTTTCTATATCGATTTAAAAAGAATCGATTTTAGAAGAAATAATTATCGATTTTTCAATAACATATATTTTATTTGTTTTTCATATGGGGTCGGTTACACGGTGATTATTGTCACGCGATAGACTCATATTACTTGAATATTAACGTTTATTGCAGTATCGCGATATTTTGAAGTCCGTGATATCTAAGGGGCGTGGCTTCAATATTAGCTTCTTTACTAAAAATTATGTACTCATAATTCCCGGGTCTTTACTAGGACATAGTAGCCGTCTAATATTTTACTATTATTAGCTTACTTTCTTTGACAATAGTAGTTTATTCAACTGATACATAATGAGAGGCATTAAGACACGAGTGTGGTTTTATGAAACGAGCGTCAGCGAGTTTCATAATAGGATCACATGAGTGTTTTAAGGCCTAATTATGTACAATTGCATACACTACTTTATCTACGTTCATATCATAATTCTACTTTCGTAAAAGCAAAAAACCAATAATGACAACAGTAATGGCGGCAATTCCAACCTCCGTCAACAAGATTTTTTTAATCATAGACAAACGAATGAAGTCCCTATTCTCATGAACCCTATTCACTTGAGATCAAATGTCGTGCGGTTTATATTAAAAAACATACTGAATTGACGTTTCGTATCGATAACCGTTTTAATATCTATGGACACTAGAATAGAGTCCCACTTGAGTTTTGACAGCTGTTCCAAATTTAAACTCATAACCTTACAAAAATCTGTACTCTAATAATATTACAGTACAAATTTTACCTACTACCACAGATAAGAAAGTTCTCATAGTAAAATTGGTTGTCGTAATGCTGGTCATTTCCTACGGTTTCTGAACGCGTTTTAGAGCACTAATGATATGTGCGTAGATAAAATAAATTATGTTACGATTAATCGACTGTGGAGATCATTATCGATTTATATCCATAGATTACAGAATCGTTTTTTTAACAATTATAATCGAATTTTAACCTATCTTTTTTTGTTTGCCATCTCTACAACCCACCCTGATTATCCTACTTGGTAGTTACAGGATCATCTTAAGTTACAAAGGTGAGGCATCCATTATGTTTCTTTGAACACAAATAAAGGTACAGTTAGACATATTGAAGCTGGACCGTGAAATTCGAGTTCCAGGAAATGCTACCGAATATATATGTATTCTATAAAATATGTATCTCGACTATGGGATTTGCCAACTAAGAGGTTGGAAAGATAAGCTGTACATTTACTCCCTTAATACATTTTCGTTTATCATTCATATTTTCCTTATATTTTGATATTTATGTTTGTAAGAAAGGGATAAAATACATTTTAGTTACCTCTGTTAACTAAAAAGTGTTTTGTTAAATTTTATGAATAAGGGAGTTAGTCTGTCTAGTTAAGGCCCATGTAGTTCCTAAATTGTTGTATTGTTCGCTCTAAATCAATATCGCTTCGCTTAAATTCATTTCAAGTATAGTTCAGTTACTAACATAAAGGATCTAGCTTTTTAAGTATTTTTAGTATTACTAAACAATACTCAAACTAAATAATTTAGTTATTTTTAAGAATTGTTTATTATTACTAAACAATACTCATACTAAAGGATTTAGTTTTTTTAAGTATTGTTTAGTACTACTAAACAATACTCAATCTTTTAGGTAAGTGCTACACAATACCTGAGGTAAGACAACAGAATACTCGTTTTGTTTTTAGATACGGCGTGTTATCTTTGAAACGTAATAAGTTACTGAAATAAGTGAATATGATCCTGTGATTCCTTTTATTGATTCATTATTTAAAAAGAGCTCGAGTCTTGTAGGTGGAGTAATAGCCGGTTTCTCTATTAACTGACTAAGAAATCGTATTACATACGAAAACCCGGCCAAGTGCGTGTCGGACCACGCACATTGAAGGGTTCCGTACCAACACCTACTAGTCCACATTAAAAATCACTATCCAATACATTGAATCTAAAAAAGTCGTATTTTTATAGGGAACTCACTTTATAGTTTGGAAATTTATTTTTTTGTAATTTCACATCACTTTTATGTAGCGGTTCATAGAATACACCTTCCTACCTAATTTCATAATTGTAGTGCTATAGTCTTTCGAGTAAATCGGCTGTGACATACGGACGGACGGACGGACAGACATGACGAATCTATAAGGGTTCCGTTTTTGCCTGTTTGTCTACGGAACCCTAAAAAAGAGAAACAAAAAACGTAGTTGGAAATGACCGTTAAAATTCTAATCATAAGAAAACGAGGTATATTTTCTGCTTCACTGGCTCAGCGATTCCTATTTTACTCGCACTGTGCAAATTAGAAAGAGGATGGTAAGTTTTTCTAGTCTCGTGTCGCGTCGCGTCGCAGAGTTAATTATACTAGTTCCGCGGATACTGTAAGGCTCGGTTTTATAATAATAATAATAACATTCATTTATGACCTTATGTCGGTTTGTTATGTCAAAATATGTACTGAGTTACTGAAATTTGATCTGAGATTTGGTCTAACGGATCTTTATAGAACCCGGCCTTAATCGTGGTTACTTTAACCCTTTACTACTACTAACAGACAGAAATGCAGTTGAGGACTATCTAACAGATAGAAATGCATGGCCCAAACCAAATACCTAAATAGCGTAAAGAGTCTAATATTTTCATTGTATCTAGTTGACACATTTCTTGCAGGAAAGCATATTAAACGATTCGATATGTTTTCTTGTGTAACTACACATTGTAAATACCTATTGTTATTTTTTCCTCGTTTTTCTTTCAATTCTTTTTTGTTGTTTACCACTTACATTTACTTAAGTAGGTTAAGTAGTATCATTGTAATAAGTATATTTTGGAAAAAATGACTGACTGTCGAGTTTCATTCGGCGTTTCTTCTCGGCAGTGGTTTCATGAGAAACGCTAGTAGTTTTTGACTTGTAAAAGTGCCTTTGCGGCCTACTTGCAGAATAAAGTTAATTTATTTCATTTATTTAGGGTTTATTACTGCATTTAAATTAAGAGACGATTACCCGGTAACTTTGGCCTTGTCTTTTTACTCGCTCTAGGTTTATTGATTGGTATTGGTTGATATGAAATAACTGGGGCAAAGTTACCCTCCATTGGGACAAGGTAACTATAGGCTACTATAGGTTACCCTAGATCCACCAATCGTGGCCACGTAAAATCGGCCCTTATTAAGCCTATGGCCATAAATGAAACTTGCTCAAACTGAATTAAGTTTACTTTTATCACATGCTAATCTTTTATGTTTTGCACGCACAGTCTGTAGGCGAGACACCTCACTCTGTCGCACTTTCCTATTCATCATCATCATCCTAGCGTTATTATCCTGGTATAGATGCATCCTGAAGGATGCTAGGGATCCGCTACCTAATCCCAACATTTAGCGTAAGCATTAGCTTTTACGGAAGCGACTGCCATCTGACCTTCAACCCAAGGGTAACCAGATCTTATTGGAATTAGGCTTGTCAAGTGAGTGGGCAACTTGACCCGTTAGAAGTTCTGAAGTCGTCCGAAGGCCTCTAACTTGGCTTAACTGCAATCATAGACAGCAGCCGGGATCAACGGCTTAACATGCCTTCCAAAGCACGGGAGCGCTTAGTTAATAACCACTCAAAGTGGTCACCCATCCAATAACTGACCGACGTTGCTTAACCTCGTATACTGCACGCGGTACGCGGGCGCCGCTGGGCCACGAGCGCTCCTAATAGAGCGACATTATAATGTGATTGCTTTCATACTTTGAACATGTAATGCGCAGCGGTGTCGACAGTCTGGAGAAACTGGTTGTGGTTGGTGGAGTGGAAGGCAAGAGGGCCCCCTGGTTTATCCCCTGGATTTCCCCCCCCTGGATTTTCCCCAGGCTACTCTCCAACCGCGCACTCCTATCGCTTTATTGGGCCCGGCCTATAAAGCTACAGTCAGGTTCAAAAAAAAAAAAACAAAATAAAGGCAAGAGGGCCAGAGGACGCTCACCAACCAGATGGACAGACCAGTTAAAGAAGCCACATCCTCAAGCAAATTTCGCCAAGCGATGAGGGCGATCCTCAGCAATGAGGGACCGAGTGCGCTGAGGAATTACACAACATAATTCCTCCCGCCCCTTTCCACGGACGAGTAGGAACACGGTAAGGCGCCACCGTTTTACGGTGGCTGTTCCGAAAACTCGCACGAAGCGTTTTGCTTCCACCTTTATTGTGAGAATCGCCAAGCTGTGGAACTCCTTGCCGGAATCCTTGTTTCCCGTAAACTACAACCTTTCGGTCTTCAAAGCGAGAGTGAATCGGTTTTTACTAGGTAAGCGCGTTCCATCCTAGACCACAATATTGCTTACCATCAGGTGATTTGTGGTCAAGCGCAAGCCTATTTAGAATAAAAAAAAGACTAAAGAGAGAGATAATGTGATTTACTTTGCGACAGACGAAAATAGACCTACTCCTGTCAGTATTAGATGTTAATCTGGTGAACGAGCACTTAATTAATGACGTACACCCTTTGGATTAAGTGGGTCGCGGTGATAAAGGTCCGCGGTTTTGATTTAACTCGCGGATTGAGATGTTTTTGCTATTTACGTTTGTTCTTCATTTTGTTCGGTTGCAAACATTAATTGAAACTCAAATATTGTTAGTAAATATGCCTAAAAGGCGGTTATACAATTATTATTATTATTGTTTGGCAGCCCTTAAAGTTCTTTGCTTATACCCGTTGCTTCCAGGAATTTCCAGATTCTTTGGGTCGCAATCTGTTGTATCTCCTCTGGGGCATGATGTGCCTCCCTAGGTAGATACTTTATGTAGATAGACATTTTATAACTCAGTTTGTAACCACAGCAACCACCCACAAAAGGATAATATTAAACACGCAACCTATCAACCTACAACAAGGGCCTGAGCCCAGACCGGCGCCTCTATATGGTGGTCATCCTTCCTGTCCATAACAGTATGTATGTATGTAAGCACTTTATTGTACACAATAACAGGTTAAAACAATATACATGTCACATAAGATTAGAGTACAAAGGCGAACTTATCCCTATAAGGGATCTCTCCCAGCTAACCTTTGAGGGAAGTGTAGAGTGGGAGAATGAGATAGACAAACTTACACAGTGTACTAAAACTTTTCAATAAGGAAACTTATAGCTAAAACCAGAACTAAATAAATATATAACAACTATAACATATAATAAATACATATTATAAATATATACGTATTTAAATTAATATACATAAATAAATATATATAGTATTCAACCAAATCACAAGTCGTTGGAGAGCCACAATTTCTTTAAGTTACTCTTGAGTGAGGCGACAGACTGGGACTGTCTTATTGACAAGGGCAACTCGTTCCACAACTACAGTTTCACTTCTTTGTATTTTAAAAAGAGATAGATACATTTATTCGTGACAAAAACAAGATAATTTGTAAACATCTGGATACAGAGGAATCCCCTTAACCGAAGAACCGTGTGCTGCTATCAACATCACAGTCAAATAACCATTCGTGAACCTTATTACTACGAGATAAGGTCTACCAATGGTAGTAGGGGGTCGAAGTTGCACCACGTCCGTAGGGAGTACCCACCGGTGACTCACCGCTTCCCTACACGAGACCCCTGGGTGGTGCTAAAAGTGCAACAAAACTGGCAACCGTACTGTCTTCTGAAAAGATCTCACGGTTCGAATTAATTGCCATACGATAAATAAATAAATAAATGGCGAGTTAACTGTGATGTTAATAGTTAGAATAGGCTCATCATCATCATCATCAGCCTGTCAGTCGACTGCTGGACATAGGCCTCTCCCATGGCACGCCACTGAGCTCGGTCTTCAGCTCTTCTCCTCCAATCCCTGCCCAGTTGCCCACTGCCTTACGAATATCATCGCCCCACATAGTTACAGGGCGTCCTACACTACGTTTGCCGACACGCTATCCTATCCTATTTCTATGAATTCGTATCCTCAGTAAAATCGGTTAATATTTTATTTTTTACTTTTATTGTAAAAGCGTCAATCCCGAATTTACCTCATTACGATAATGAGGTAAAAATGATGAGGTTACGTCGCGCATCGACGCGTCGAACTCTGCTTACACTGCCAACTGCAACAACTTTTTTATTTTTTACACAAAACAGTAGCAAACAAGCCTATGGTATGCCTGCTTATAACACACGAGCGCTTGAACATCGTGCTATTCCAAATGAGAAGCCCTCTTGTCACCATTGTGGATAAGGGGGGATTCACACTGAGGGGCTACTCCGAACTTTGTATCGTGCCGTCCCTTTCACTCTCGTGTTATACACTATATGGGTGAAAGGGACGGTACGATACGAAGTTCGGTTTTCGACCCCCTGGTGTCGAAAGCGCAAGCCACGCAAGAATCAGTGTGATACAGCTGGGTCATACTTAGTTGAAAAAACAAAAATCGTCCCTCCCGTGGGTAAATAGTTAACGGCTTATGTGTATGTTAGCTATGTTTTTATTACAGGGATTTATAGATACGAAGACAATGTTTATGCGGGTTACTGGTCAAATCCAAAATTAAGCTTTGTAGCCCTTAACTTTTGGTATGTCCACAGAAAAAACGTGAACCTAAATCCGTGTATGACCCAGCTGAGCCGGTTAATTCCGGTCTGCAGATTGCCATACCGATTAAGACGTTCTAGGTGTCACACCTGCATTACACCGCCACGGCTAATGACGTGGTGAAGTACGTTCACGAAGACTGGCTACTCGCTGAGGGTGTTCCAGCTGCGTACGCGCCACAACTTGCACTTCAGCTTGTTTGTGGTGCGCGTGCCTCGGCCGCTGCAGGAGACCGTCGAGAGTGCTGACTTCTGGCCAAGGATCATTACCGGTATTTTTACTACCGGTTTTAAATAAGGTATAAGGGTGGATCAACTTTTTTGTGTTGTCATCTTGACCCGTCGTCCAAGGGACACTAGTCGTGCAGTTTGTTCAAAAAAAATGTTCAATTAAGTTCTACTAACATGCTTAGTAGATGGACCATTATGGAAATAGCTTTTAGGTACCACAAAGTTTGATAACCTTGAATAGCATAAATCACGATTTTATTCGAATTTTGTCCCCTGGACAACTAGACGTAACCACGGCAACGAGTGGCACTAAAAAGTTGATTCACCCATAACCGGTTATAATTGCATTTCGCTATTTATATCGCTAAAGCTCTGATTAGCGGTATAATCAAAACCGGTATTCATATATATTAGCGGTTTCGCCATTTGACAACAATACCATTACTGGTAATAGTTGTCAGTCTCAATATACTCTATACTATCGTATGTCCTTCTTCAAGTTACAAACTACGAGTAGATATACGCCAAATTTCATTCTTTTAAATCCATGCATGAAGTATCAGACAGATAAAATTACTTTCGCATTAATATTAAGTACGTCTTTCAGGGTATCATACTTGTTTTTTTTTTAGTAATTTTTACGCGGTCGGTTTTTTTTTGGGAAAAGAAGGTCAGCACTGTGAGCTCACCATGACTCGGAAATGTTATTATTGTGATTACACTCGCCATTGAGCTGTCATGTCAGCCGTTAGCGAAACCGCAGTACGAGTGTTACTTACAAAATATTGCTTTAATGGGATGCCTCGATTCGGTCAGCCACGCCCCCCGTGAAAGAGACACGCTTATGTCTTTCGCGCACGACAAAACGGGATGCAACACTCTTCGGGAATGCCTTTTTTAGACAAACGTCGTTAAATGTCTGTCTCTGTGCAGTTTTATTAAATTTCCTCTTGACTGAATTTAGACGATGTAAAATACCATCATTTTAACTTAATTGTGCCGTTTAATAATGCGTTGTTTTAGTAGGCTGAGTAAAAAAAGGAAAATTAAGACTCAATTTTGTTATTTTTTTCTATCGAGAAAATTTTAAGTAATCATGTTTCGGTATTGTGAGAAACACAGTCATATAGTCAAGAATCATATATCTGAAAATCAATCCTTATTGGTTCCTCGTCTAGGTAGAACAGTGTTTCAAAGAACGCGATATTTCTCGTTGCACGGCCTTAATAACCCTTTTGAACAAGTTCAAAAATATCTGAACACGCTGGAGGCCATACGCAATTTAAAATGTTTCAAATTAGGAGGAATGAACTCATAATACCATTAAACTGATTAAATTATACAATGCTTTTATTACAGTTTTATTTAGTAACGGAGCCATTTTGGTTTTTATTGTTTGTATTCGAATTTAGGCGAGCAATAACAGTTTAGAGCTTGAGTTTTAAAGATATGGACTTTTATTTTTAGTTAAAAATATCTATCTGTGGTATTACTTTTTATTTGTGGATAATCTTACACAAATCGACCTATATCTTATTGTTTTTGGCATTAAAAATAATGACTTGCGAGGTTTTTTATCACGCACTTTCTGTGGTAAAAGTGTCAAATAGTCTCAATGAATATTAAAACCGTTATTTCATTTTTATAATTTGTTGTTCAAAAATTAGAATGAAACCAATATCAATCAATTATTTTTTAAATTACGTTTTGTTTCACAAATCTAAAAGTTGTACAATAAAAAACCCAAAGAGGCAGAGATTGTAAGATCTCGGTTCGGATTTAAAAAAGTAATTGTCATTAGAATTACGATTTGAAACGGTGTGTGGGTAGACTACAACTAAAACTCGCAGCACGTCAGTTGATCCTTGATAATGGCGCTTGCAACAGTACCGAAATATCGGGAACTCAAAAATACAAATATACATGGTAAATATCCCGTTTCAAATCGTAATTCTAATGTAAATGACCATGTAAGCTTGAAATCTAGTAATTGTCATAGTAACTGTCACTTATTCTGATCTTTCGTGATAATAATGCGAATTCGATGTGTGTGTAACACGAATATTTGTTCCCGAGGCTTGCATGTTTTTTATGTATTTAAGTGTCTAATTATTTAAATATTAAGTATGTATATCGCCGCCTACTACCCATAATACAAACTTTGCATAGTTTGGGACTATAGCTCGTCTTTTCAAGATTAAAAATAAGGTTAACAAAAAAGCAGTAGTCGTAAACTGGGTATAAGTGGGATTTTATGTAATTGCCACTAGGCCATTGCTAGGGCCAGGTGTGACAAAAAATGAATAATATTAATGTCAGACAGAAGCGATAAAAAAACATACTCGTCATTTTTTAATGTAAAACTCAAACTAAATGCGTTTTATTAAGTTAATCCAATCATGACGCAGCAAGTGCTATGTCAGTCTCATGTCAATAGTCATTTTGTACTTTCAATACTTTGCGTCATGACGTTATAAGCACAACACACAGTAAAGTTAATGGAACAGTAGAGTTACGTCTAATTTAAGATGAGTAGTAACGTTAAATGATCTTTTTTCCCGGACGACGTAATCACAGCGTCCATCGAATGATGGAACGCTGCGCTTACGGCGTCCAACTCAGACACGACGCGTACTTAGGCATTCCCGTCGGCGCGGACGTCCACCGCGCGATCGCGGCAACACTGACACATATAGTCCCTATTCGTCCCGCCACACACCGGGTAGAGTCATTCCGACCCAGCTCGTGCCTAGCTAAATTTCTTGCTGGACTCTTCTCAGATAGGCTAGTTTTAGTGAAGCAGCGACTAAACTCCCAGTAGCTTGATTTTACTCACAACTCAGATTCGGTTGAAATCGCTCAACCAATCTCACTGGAGCGCAAACTCTTAGAGTATTCCAGTGTTCCAAACCGCGCGTGGTCACATCGGAGGTTTTCCCCAGGCTACTCTCCAACCGCGCACTCCTATCGCTTTATTGGGCCCGGCCTATAAAGCCACAGTCAGGTTAAAAAAAAAAATATTAAGCAACTTCATGGCGTCAGATAACCGACCGCGAAAACGCCGGAACTTGACTCCTTTTGGCCAAAATTCTTCCTTCGTCATCACATCACTAATACTAAGAGAACATCTTCATGTTCTCTTAGTATTCTCACCAAAAAGGAATTGCCTAGGCGTGATGATTAGATGTATAAGTGTGGTCATAATTATAATAATAATAATAAATAAATAAAATCTTTATTTCAGATTTTTACATCAATATGTTAGCGGTTAGTACATTGCAATAGTATATATAAACAAAAAAACTTATCCGCTACTTACGCTTGCTTATTATACTTACGTCAACGTGTATATGATTTACAGCCATTCAATTTCCATATTAATCGCCGTCTATTTATATTTACGTGCAAGAGGGACGAACGCTATATGTCAGAAGGCTACTCCGAACTTCGAAATCCGAACTCCGTATCGTGCCGTCCCTTTCAGTCATATAGTGTATAACATGAGAGTGATAGAGACGATACGATACGATTTTCGGATTTCAATGTTCGGAGTAGGCCCTCAGACATAACGTATATTGTATTGTAGGCTGGGTGAGGAATTACTAATGTTGACATGACCCTGGGTGAGACAAATTGAACCGTAATCGTATTGTTCTAACCGGTCCACTGTTCCACGCCGCGATAACACGTGTAGCATGTTGTGACATGTCCGCCATTGTGTATAATCGCAGCGTCATGACAGCCGTAGGTATTGGTACTATCTTAGTTTAGACATGGGGTCCATTAGAGTCAGCGTATCGAATTTGATTCAAATTTATGTTCGCGAGCGATTAATTCTACGCGCCCACCTACAGACCTTCTATTTTTTTTCATATGTTAATTGGTCTTTAATGGTGGTGGGAAACAAGTAGATATAGCGCCTTCATGGCCAAAACCAAATACCTAAATAGCGTAAAGAGTAATATTCACATTGTATCTAGTTGACACATTTCTTGTATGAAAGCATATCAAACGATTCGACATGTTCTGTTTTCTTGTGTAACTACACATTGCAAATACCTATTGTTATTTTTTCCTCGTTTTTCTTTCAATTCTCTTTTGTTGTTTACCACTTACATTTACTTAAGTAGGTTAAGTAGTATCATTGTAATAAGCATATTTTGGAGAAAATGACTGACTGTCGAGTTTCTTTCGGCGTTTCTTCTCGGCAGTGGTCTCATGAGAAACGCTAGTAGTTTTTGACTTGTAAAAGTGCCTTTGCGGCCTACTTGCAGAATAAAGTTCATTTATTTGAAATCGATTTAAATTATTTTAATTTTTTTATTTTATTTTCTTTATTAAAGAATACAAACATCATCAATCACACATTAAAGTTAATACATAGGCAGATCATAAGCCAGTAAAGGTTTCACGAATATGTTTATCCACACTTACAGTTAAAATATGCGCGAAGTAAAAAAACATCAAATTAAATTAAATGAAAATATTATTAGAGGATGAGACAGAAAAGGAGCCAGAGAAGCTGTGACAGACAAAGTAAAATGGTAATGGTTCTTTACTATTTTGGTACTGAACCCTTAAAAAGTATTATTAATATTATTAGACGATTTTTTTTTTCTATTTCTAACACAAACTTCTAATGTTACAAATAATACAAGGATTCCTCGTATTGATAGCCAGAGACCAGGCGTAATGCTGTTATTATACTTAATATGACTGTGGTCGTTTGCAAGGTGGAGGTACTTCCCCCAATTAGACTAGACAATCCACTATGCTCTATTTCTATAAAATATTGTATGTTCTTCGCGTCATAGCTAAACCATTAAATAATAGTAGATTGTATGACAAGGGCCTAAAATGAGCCGTATTACCACGAGATAGTTTATTAGTATTCTGGTTGGTTAATACCCAATACCAAATATTTTTTAAGAGTTAAATTAGTGTTCTGTGATTGGTGGATTTATTAGGTGAAGTATTTTGATTGGTCAAAATCAAATGTTTTGTAAATCATAAATATGTATTCATATTTTCCCTAGGGGTTAAATGTACTACTTTAGCCCCGCTTGACAAGTCTAATATGACACACTTTTCGAGCATGAGAAGTGAAATAGTATATTATGCAACTGGTGTATAAGAAGGGTATAAAAAGGCGAGTGGTGTGGGTTGCGATGTGAGCCTTGGCGAACATCGCAAGTAAAGACACCACGAGCTTTTTTATACCAGTTATACACCGTTGCATACAATACTTTTTCTACGACTCATTTCAAATAAAAAGTAACTATTTTTCAGACTTTTCATGCGCCATATTTCCCCTAAGTAATTGTGCAACTTACCTACGCAATTTCTTCACTAATGCTATATAACTTCTTCATGGATTTTTAAAAGAATCAACGTACCTACACATTTTCTTCATAAACACAAAAAAATCGTTTTATTTAAGTAATATAATAATTTATCAGCTTGAATGTTTTCGTTTTCAATTAAGAATTTGGTGAGAAATCAAAAATATGACACTTTGTTTATGCTTTGTTTTTTTTTAATTGAGTTGGCATCTGACCTAAACTGAATTCAAATCTGGATCGAATCTTAACTGTTTCATTTCCATAAATATATCCGAAAATAGATAAAACTTGTTAAACAACACAAAAAAGATGATAAATGTATGTATTCATATTAGTAAATAATATATTATGCATTAATTAATTCATAAAAAATATAGCAAAGTTGCGTTAAGTTGGCAGCACTGATTTTAATCATAAAAGTTTCACTTGAACGCATCGAAGAATGACTACTAAACATAGTATTTGTAGTAGTCTGTGGCACCCAACTCTGCTTTTATTTTTCATTAAAGTAGGGTAAGGAGTGTGTTTTTGGGCAATAGACTAGATAGACTTTTTACAGAATAAATAAAGTATGTATTTATGTTACAGTTCATGATTGCATAAGTCGCGAAAAAAAGTACAGGAGTAGAAAAATTAGATTTCAATTATTGAACGATACGTCAAATACACTTCTGGTGTATAGTTTTATATTTAATTCGGCCTACGTTGATTACAATAGCTTAATGGTATGGTTAATTGTTTTTTTAATTACATGGGTATATCGACAGTACGTATTCGTATTTTGAAGTCTCATCACCTTTGTATGGCCTTTAACACCCATAAAAGATGACTTAAGAGGCCTTATAAGTATTAGCCTTATAGTAATTCATGTCTTTTTTTTTTCATATGCATCAATAAATTGCTCTGAATAATTAGATTCAATTTATATAATATGTAACTGACGATTCAAAAGTGCTTGTTGCTAGGCCTATTTGCATAAAGAATATCTTGAGTTTGAGTTGATTTTGAGTTTAAATTTCAAAAGGTTTTGATTTCAAATTATGATAATAGTACTGATAATACCAATAAAGTGATTAAAGGATACAATGATTTTATAAAAGTTTTCGATAGTAACATAGCCATTTTTTGTTTTTATTGTGTGTATTAGAACTTAAGCGGAAAAAACTCGTTTTTAGCTTGAAAATGGCCGATTTGGAGTGATGTTTCAAACGATATTCCTTCATGAAAAATCGAAAAAATAAGAATGGAAATCTTAATGAAAATTGAAATTGAAATTACAACGACTTGCGACTCCTCAGGTGTTGCAGGTGTTTATGGGCGACGGTAATTGCTTACCATCAGGCGATCCGTCTGCTCGTTTGCCCCCTATAACATTAAAAAAAAAATGAATTTCTTAATGAAAATTGTATGTCATAAGGTCGCAATAGTCCTGTTCTAGATAGTAACACTGAGAAAACGTCAAGATACTTGGCAATTGAAACAGAAAATGGCCTAAATAGATGAGCGGTTTTTAACTGATAAGGACTCTTAAGCAGCGTGGCTTGTAAGGCCAACACGAAAATGACAGTTACATCCGTACGTTTCCAAGTAAATGTCATTTATGACGCTATAGGAGACGCAACAGAGCGCTGGTGTACCAGTTCTCGTTTGTGGGACAAGGAACCAAGGCATTTTGAAGTCTATCTACCACTACTCTGAGAGGTTCTGGATTTGATAGGAGAGAAGGGACTACTTTTGAGGACGATCGAGAACAGAAGAGGAAACACGCTGGAGCACCTGATACGACATGATAATTACATAAAAACCATAATTGAAGGAAAGATAGAGGGGAGGAGAGGCAGGGGAAGACCGAGACGTGCGTTTATAGATCAAGCAAAAGAGAAGGCAAATGTAATGTCGTCTCAAGAGCTCAAAGCTTGGCGGAGAACCGAACAGAATGGCGATTACTCCACCGACAAGAGCCAGGGCTCTTAAATATATGACGACTCTGGAACTCCCTTCCAGTTGAATTAAGACGTGCTAAATCGATTGCTATTTTTAAATTCCATCTTAAAGAATATTATTTGTCTCTCCCTTAATTTTTTTAATTAATTATTATGGCTGACACTATTTTATTCTTACTATTCTATAGCAGTGATATATATAATTATATATTATATGTATGTATATTTTTATGTATGTATATTTATATATTATTTAAGTACGACTATATTGACTAGTTGTTTTGGAATCTTTTTTTTTCTCATTGTAATAGTTTATGCATCACCTACTTTTCAGCTTTATATTTCATTTCTCCACTACCTAAAGGTTATCTGCAAGAGATCGCTCTTTAGCAATAAGACCGCCGGTTGTTCTGCCTCTGTCTCCCTGTATCTTTGTTTTTTTTATGTGCTGTTTTATTATGTGAGGTGTGCAATAAAGAGTATTTGTATTGTATTGTATTGTATTAATGATGATGCTACCACTACTAGTCTAACTACAATGCCTGCAGAACAGAGATGTCCTGAAACGCCATCTGTCTGCACAGGTATCCTGTGAGTCGTGGGAGGAGCTTGCTACACGGAAGCCTGACTGAAGAGATGCTGTCCCTAAGGGCCTTATTAAGATAAAATTTTTGACTCTTGGCCAAGATGCTATCGGACAATGCAGAATTTAGGATGTGTGGCGAAGATGACGAGACAATGGAACGCTTATTGTGTGAAAGTCACGCCCTTGCCAGACGGAGAATGAATGACTTTCCTAGAGATATAGGTGCAACCGCCACTCGGCCCGAAATTACGAAGATTAGGCATCAAAAAACTGTAATCAAGTACTTAAAAATGTACACTGCTATACTCACAGAGTACTAGGCAAGCATAAATTCCAGGGGGCTTAAAGCCTGAAGGGGCACAACTAAAACTGCTGGTTAACCCCTTTCATGGGCCCCATTACCTTTTAATCACGCCCTTTGACTAATTAATTAGGGTCAAAGGTGCGATGATAATTTAAGCCGCTTAGTTTTACAATAATTTTAATGCGAGACCGTCCTCAGGAAGGCTTAAGGTAGGTTGAACTATACGGGATTTATCGTAATAAATATTATAATATGTGGAAAATTTTAAAGAAATAATAATAATATACTTTATGTCACACCTGGCCATAAAGTGGCAATTACCGCACGCTCCGCGCGCGGAAAATCCCACTTCCTGGCCAGAGGGTGACATAAAACTGTACTAATTAAGAAAGCCTCAGATCGCAGGTATTTGCATCCTGAAGGATGCCCAGGGTCCGCTTCCTAATCCCAAGATTTGGCGTAGGCACTAGTTTTTACGGAAGCGACTGCCTTGTGACCTTCCAACCCGAGGGGAAACCAGACCTTGTTGGAATTAAGGCTTGTCAAGTGAGTGTGCCACTCGACTGTTAAAAATTCTCAAGCCGCCCGAAGGCCTCTAACTTGGCTTAACGACTGCTATCATAGACAGCAGCCGGGATCAACGGCTTAACGTGCCTTCCAAAGCACGGGAGCGCTCAGTTAATAACCACTGAAAGCGGTCACCCATCCAATAACTGACCTAAGCCGACGTTGCTTAACTTCACATACCACACGCGGTACGCGGGCGCCGCTGGGCCACGAGCGCTCCTTTCTGTCCCGATTATATGATCCATTTTTCTACGGTTACTTATTAGGATTGAAAGTGCCTTCGGAAGTCAGGTATCCTAAATAAATAAGTTTGATATTAGGTCAAGAAGGGTAAATTCGATAACATAAATTTACCCTAGGCACTCATAAGAAGTAACCGACGAGAGAATTCGTTATTTTACGCATTTTCGGGGTTAGCACTCATATCA
Organism: Epiblema foenella; assembly: GCA_963556455.1. Lineage (NCBI taxonomy): Eukaryota > Metazoa > Arthropoda > Insecta > Lepidoptera > Tortricidae > Epiblema > Epiblema foenella. Next base: position 16,787,464 of record OY747112.1, read on the forward strand.
AACTCCTAAAAATATTTTTCCTCGAACTGCGTATAATCATTTCGAAATTTTATTGACAAAATGAGCTGCTGTTCCAATATCACTACATAGTATAAAACAAAGTCGCTTTCTCTGTCCCTATGTCCCTATATCCCTATGTATGCTTAAACCTTTAAAACTACGCAACGGATTTTGATGCGGTTTTTTTAATAAATAGAGTGACTCAAGGGGAAGGTTTATATATACATACATAATACATGCATCAGCATTGCACCCGTGCGAAGCCGGGGCGGGTCGCTAGTATATAATAAAACAACTATATTTTCAAGATATTTTAGGAGCAGAATTTACAACTAAATTGCGGCTTGCCTTGGCACCCTTGCTGAGTTCTATTTTGCGTTGCTTCATTTTTTTATGTTATAGGGGGCAAACGAGCAGACTGATCGCCTGATGGTAAGCGATTACCGCCACCCATAGACACCTGCAACACCAGAGGAGTCGCAAGTGCGTTGCCGGCCTTTCAGAAGGGAATACGCTCTTTACGATTTTTCTTGCTTCATATATAATTTATAAATAAATAAATAAATAAATATTTGTGGACAATCTTACACAAATCGACCAAGTCCCAAACTAAGCAAAGCTTTTACTATGGGTACTAGGCGACGATATACATACTTATATAGATAAACATATACTTAAATACATAGAAAACATCCAAGACTCAGGAACAAATATTCGTGTTCATCACAGAAATAAATGCCCTGACCGGGATTCGAACCCGGGACCTCCAGCTTCGTAGGCAGGGTCACAACCAACTAGGCTAAGGCGGTCGTCATTTGTCTCTTAATTCTGTACTTTAACGGTAAAATGAACTAATCCCGTGACGCAGCGGACATAGAACAAAAAACATCAACGAGCGCCCGACCCATGTGCCTAATCTTCATTTGCGCAGGACTAATTTCGTCGGATTACAAGCAAAAGCCACTTAACAAATGCTTACTTAAAATAAAGCTCGTATATTAACATCGTTTCAGTACTGAGATACGAGGTTTCGAAGAGTAGTGACAGATTTGATAGTGAGTTTTGCTTCACACCCGACGATTTGTTTAATCATTTCGGTTTGTATAATTAATTTCCTTTGACTCGTAGAAAAAATAATATATAATATTCTTCAACTGTTCCTTCATTTAGAATAGAATAGAATAGAATAATTATTTATTGTCAAAACTGTGTACATTGTTATAACATGTCATAAAATAATGAGTATCAACAGTTTGCCCATTTCGGACGTACAATAATAATAACATAATAATCTGAAATAACTAAGAAAACAGTGATATAATAATTAATGAAATAATAATAATAATCATCATTTTACATTTAAAATATTCGTTCAAGTCATAAAAACATTTGTCTATCAGCCACCCCTTAAGTTTCTTTTTAAATTGTGTCCCTTCAAGCGACTTAAGACTTTCCGGTAAATTTATACAAACGCCTTAAGAATTTGAAGAATTTGGGGCCGGGTGGCAGTTGCACCTATAGCTCAGTTGGCTAGAGCGACTGACCGCGAGTGCTGGGAGGCCGCAGGTTCAAATCCTGCTCGGTGCCTAAATTTTTCAATGTTTTCCTTTACTTCTAAAGTAGTTTGCGTTAGCAGCGGTACTGCTTAATACAAAATTAAACGGATTATATGCTTTAGGCACTTGTCCCACCGCCGGCGAGTATCGAGTAATCTCAAAGTAATTCCTCTCGCTTGAGCGAGAAAACGAGTAGAATTACTATGAAAGTACTCGCTGCTCGCCGGCGGTGGGACAAGTGCCTTAATTCTCGCCCCAAAACCAGACTTCTGCATAAAATAGGGTACGTGTACCTTTGATTTTATTTAATATTAAGAAAGAAAGAAAGAAAAATGTTTATTTGCATTGGCACACAATTCAGAATAAAAAAAAAACAAACAGAAACAGAAACAAAAATATATACCTAAGTCGTGTGCCAGCAAAAAGGATCAAGCTCAGCATGATGCTACAGCCTAGCGGCTGCAGCGCTGATTTTCAGCCTAATCCTTGTGGGTGACATACAACCACTCAAACAGAATATAATCACTTATCCTTCCATAGTGCAATCCTTAAAATATAGTCCTGTTTAACGCACCGCTGGCAACTACGGAACCCTAGAAAAAAGGTTAAGCCAAGCGGGGGCGGGTCATCCGTCAATATTTACTTTTGGACCAAGGCAATCTCTGAGTTTGCCTTGGATTTTAGGGTTCTCAGTTAAGGATGTTCTTGTTGGCATCCATTTATGACCGACGTGTTTTGTTTTTTTTGTTAAAAGTCTCGAAGTTCTAAATAACGTGTCTTCCAAGTACAATTTATACAAACGTCATCAGTATCATCTTTTATAATGCGCACTTCTAAGGTTTGGAATTCTCTGCCGGCGTTTGTGTTTCCGAGCTCATATAACCTAGACCTTTTTAAGGCACGAGTGGATAGGCACCTTCTGGGTGAGCTCGCTTCATCGTCGGCCTCATCTTTGTAGCCTGGCTAGATGTTGGCCAAGAGCGATCCCATTTTTAATAAAAAAAAAAAAACGCCTTAAGGGAGGCTCCCTTAAGGCGTTTGTATAAGGGTCAATCAACTTTTTCTTGTTGTTATTTTGTCCCGTCAGAGAGGAGACATAGTATCCGAGTTTCTTAGAAAAATGTTTATAATGTGGAATTCTTCAAGCATGCTCAAGAGATGATCCATGTCCAAATGGATTTAAGCTCATCGCTAAAACTCATGTTTGATAGATTTAAACCCTACAAAAAAGTCTAAAAAAATATCTGTGAATGCAGTTTAAATTGTTTTTTAAATTCAAATAACGACTTCTTTCAGTAAAATGTTTCATCTACAATATTCAAGGTACTTTCCCTCCATGTGGTATAGCCATGGAACGCCCTGTATAGTCACAGGAATTGTTCCTCTCGTACAGACGCTGTTTAAATCGATCTCTAAAAATATATTAAGCCTGATGATGAGAAAACTGCTATTCTTAATGGATTATTTCCTGAAATATTAATTAAATCTATTTTGTCTCGGCCATCCGCATACAAAATCTGCATTTCCCATCCCTATCGCACGCGCTAGACTCCCGTATATATGTGTCAGCCGTTATGGTTCCCGTCCCCTATTTGTCTTGTCAACTCAGCTTCGTATTTCTTTTTTTATTTGTATTCCAAATTTGAATTTTTCAATTGAATGAGAGGTTTTAATACAGGTGTTGTTGAGATACGGAGTCACTGGAATGTAAAAACTCTAGTTTAATGAATTATGCTCCCTTGACCCGTGCCTTTACCATAAGAATTTTGTATGGGCAAAAGTACAGCGCCTCTGGTGGTTACGCAATAGAACTAACAATCCGCATACGATGCTTTTACCATGAGTTTATATGACCGTACTCGCTAGCGACTGCGTAAAAATTTGTATTGGCAAAAGTACAGCGCCTCTGGCGGCTACGCAATAGAACTAAAAATCGGCAATTACGCAGTCGCGAGCGAGTACGGTCATGCAAAATTATGGTAAAGGCACAGTGTTACAGAAACGCCGCAAGTAGGGGAAAGTCGGTAGGATTCGTACACTTTTTACTTTATGCACTATTTAAATTTTAAAGTATTTGATATTGTATTGTATTAGTTGATTTTGTGTTTAGTTTCATATTTATGCAAAAATAGACGGGCTGTTTTTGATGCGCGAAATGAAGATTTATAATTTCCTACACGAGCAAATATTATTTCAAGGATTTGTAGGTACATTGTAAAAATACACGTTAAGTCACCTTGTGGGGGGTACAAGGTGCCTCCCCCCTCGTCTTTGGAGCCTCGCGTGATTTCTGTATAAATCCTTATCCCAACATAACTGTATGCAATAACCTCAACGTTCTGAATACGTTACAGTGCCTTTACCATGACTTTGCATGACCGTACTCGCTAGCGACTGCGTAAACGATTTAGTATGCCGACTCTTAGTTCTATTGCGTAACCGCCAGAGGCGCTGTACTTTTCCCCATACGAATTTTTACGCAGTCGCTAGCGAGTACGGTCATGTAAACTCATGGTAAAGGCACAGGCCAGTTCCGGATACGGCCTCAGATGTTTTTAAAATACCATAAAAAGCACGTTTTGCACTTGACACTATAATGACATAACCAGTGGCCTTTCCCACAGATTATATCGTTTCCTAGGTAATTATGCAAAAAAGTTATATTTTACCATCTTAATAGCACATCTGTGCTAGAAACTGTTTTCGTAAACAGGGGCAACTACGAACTTCCAAATTCGAACTTCGTATCATGCCGTTTCTTTTACTCATATAATGTAACACGAGAGTGAAAGGGACGGCACGATATGAAGGTCGATTTTCGAATTTCAGAGTACAGGGGCCGAATAAAAGCGTTAAATCGAAATCGTTTTTAATAAAGAGATTATTAAATTCCTTAAGGTTCTGAAAAGTGATATTTAAAGCAGCTTTGCTAAATATCAAATAATAAAAACGGTAATAAACAGCCTTCCTTCGCTAGTCTACTTATATTCGTTCCAGTAATTTGTTTTGAGGGCCACTTGGTACCTTGTCACAGTGAAAATATATATGAAAGCCCCTAGAAATCTCATATTAATGTCACTGTGACAAGGTACTAAGTGGTTCATAAATCAAATTGGTTGACTGTACCTATTATATTAAGTTGAAATTAGACTCAACACACGACACGACAAGTTCATTTTCACGACTTGTGATTTGGTTAAATACTATATTTATTTATGTATGGTCCTGGGTTCGAATCCCGGTCAGGGCAAATATTTGTGTGATGAGCATGAATATTTGTTTCTGAGTCTTGGGTGTTTTCTATGTATTTAAGTATTTATATCTATTAAATATATCGTCGTCTAGCACCCATAACACAAGCCTTCTTGAGCTTACTGTGGGGCTAGTTCGATTTGTGTAAGATTGTCCTCTAATATTTATTATTTATTTATTATTATTATTATAAATGAAAGCCCCTAGAAATCTCATATCAATGTCACTGTGACAAGGTACGTAGTGGTTCAGAAATTAAGTTGGTTGACTGAACTTATTATATTAAGTTGAAATCAGACTCCACACACAACACGACAAGTTCATTTTCACGACTTGTGATTTGATTGAATACTATATTTATTTATGTATATTATTTTGAATAAGTGTCGTGTATAGTTTCTAAAAGTCAAGTTGGCCACTCACTTGACAAGCCTAATTCCAACAAGGTCTAGTTTCCCCTCGGGTTGGAAGGTCAGATGGCAGTCGCTTCCGTATAAACTACGGCCGAATATTAGGTCCAGCTGTTGCCGAACCTAATATTCGGCCGAATTATTCGGTTCAACGTAATTCCTTCATCTATTGTTGTAAAACAGACTAATTGAATGGTAAAAATTTTGTGCGAAATATTGACAAAAAATAAGTTAAATCGCTGTTAATAATGAGTCAAGTATTAATTTCACGAAGCAGTAACTATAATACACTCTTGTAACTTGTAACAAAATCCTCCCAAAATTGTTCGGTAAATATTCGTCAGCTGAATCGAATAATTTGACCGAATACCGAACATTCAAAAACATGCCGAATATGCCGAATACTGAAAAATAACCGAATATTCGGCGCATCCCTAAAAAAATATATGTTTTATTATCGGCCAGTCTTATCGACTTATTATGCGAGAGATAATAATAATGTTTGGGATTGTAATGTATGTATATATGTATCACCTTGTTTTGAATATTGCAGTGATACAATACATACAAAACCTAAGTATATTTGAAATGTATTCTTTGCATTCGTACACTTTGTCATGATACTACTAAAAATTCTGTGAGGGCCTTTGGATACGAAATGTTATGTTGCAACCGAATTTGAGGTCATTATCAATTTATTTGGATGCTGATTAAGTGGTGCTATTATTCATCATTTATGTAGGTTGCTTAATAAATGACCAGCTGTCCCTGCGTTAGGCTGGTTCCTCGTGACACTTCGGCTAGCTCGGATAAACTCGGCTATGGCACACCGTGGTGGCACAACTAGATACTCTATCGCTCTAGGAACGTATTAGACGATTATATAGTTATACATTTCTGTAGTATAATGATACTGTATGATTCTGTAGTATTCTGATATTATACGATTCTGTAGTATTATGATACTGTTATTTTATATACATTGTATATTGTTTTGAAAAAATGACACCTCGCCGAGTTTCTTACGCCGGTTCTTCTCGAGGCAGAGGTTTATTTTATGAACCGGTGATAGTTTGAAATTCTTAAGTGCATGTTATATGCCTAAATTGAAGAATAATTGATTACATTTCATTTCATTTCAACGAAAGAGCAAGCGGTCACTACAGCGTATGGATGCCTGCTACTGAAGAGGGTGTCACATGCTCGTTGCCGACCCATTAAACATCCAAACACACTCACTCCTCGAAGAACCCATACTGAACTCCTGTACTTTTTGTCTCATGATTATAAAAAAAATCTTTTTGAGGGTTCCAGAGCTCGTTGAAATTTAATAATTACTTAGTTTAATTAGCTATTAGTTATATATAAGATAGGCGACGTCTTACACGAGGAAACATAATAAAATAGCAATTAGGAGGCCCTTTGGGGTAATCTTGGCAAATTTATTGCTCAAATTAGGGGATTTAAAATAATAGACTTTGTATAATGTAACATGTAAATACATTTAGAGGGTTCCATTAACCTTGATGATGAACACTATAGAATTACATGGTTCATCACGTGTAATTCTTGTATTACAGGGTTAGCTGCTGTTACGTAATATCATCAGTACCTTTACCATGAGTTTACATGACCGTACTCGATATCACAAAATAAAAAATACTACCAGCGCCCTGCGGCGTTACCCGCGGATAAAAGGTAGTCTATGTCCTATTCTGATGTCTAAGCTACAATACTGGAAAGTTTCATAGAGATCCGTTCAGTAGTTTTTGAGATTAAGCGGAACGTACATCCATCCGCACAAACTTTCACGTTTATTGCCGTCGTTCTTGAAGATACATACCTAAACTTGCCCGACTCACTAGGGCTGCTTCTGTATTGATTCTGAATTTTAAAAAGGAGTAGGTAATATAAGTTTACAGACATACATACATCGATTCGTTTATCATCTTATCATGTTTACATTCCTTACAGCGCCTCTGGCGGTTACGCAATAGAACTAAGAATCGGCATACTAAAGCGCTTACGCAGTCGTTAGCGAGTACGGTCATGCAAACTCATGGTAAATGCACAGTATTACAGAAACGCCGCAAGTAGGGGAAATTCGGTAGGATTTGTACACATTTTACTTTATGTATGTATGCATGTATGTATGTATGTAAGCACTTTATTGTACACAATAACAGGTTAAAAAAATATACATGTCACATAAGATTAGAGTACAAAGGCGAACTTATCCCTGTGAGGGATCTCTTCCAGCTAACCTTTGAGGGATTGAGTGTAGAGTGGGAGAATGAGATAGACAAACTTTAAGCGTTAAATCAGAACTATGTTAATGCTGCTGAATAGCACATTTATTTAGCTATAATAATAGTAGTTTCGTGTCCATATGAAATAAGCAATGGCAGTTTTCCTATAAAGTGGAAATTGTACGAAAGCACCCCACGCGTGGGGTAGTTATTTGCGCTACTAGTTTTACTGCAGGATTAATAGTATCTCCTGTACTAACCCCATTTGGTACGAATATTTATAGAATAGTCTTGTAATGATATTATAATAACGAATAAGTTCCCTAAACCGAGGTAGGGAGCATACAATAATAACTAAAAGAAGCTACCCAAACGAAAAAAAAATGGATTTAAAAATAACTGATTAGGCAATTTTGAAAACAAAAATTTACATAATATTCGTCAACATTGTACAAATTGATAAAATTAGAAATAAATGCAATCAATATGTGGGCAGAAAATTACTTTGGTGTGCCAGAAACACATTTCATTCATTTTCCAAGAAGCCAGCAGTCCCACTGTCTTCCCTCTCCGCAAGTAGATGCATATGAATGGGAGTTAGGGATATAAATACACACGCATCAACGCATTTGATATTAGAGATATGGCCACTAAATACAAATACAAATACAAACATTTATTCTGCAAATAGGCCACAAGGGCACTTTTACATGTCAAAATATTAATTTACAATTTAAGAAAGTCTGACTATAATAAGTAATACATTTTTCATGTTAAAATATTAATTTACAGTTCAAGAAGGAATAATAATTTCGAGTTTACAATTATAACAAAATTAATGTCATACAGTGAAGATAAACTTGCAAAGTTATGTATACTCCCGCTGTACGAATCCCACCCACTTTCCCCTCCCTCGGACCCTGGAGCTCAAGCGCCCACAAACTTTTTGGAAAAATTTCAAAATGATTAGTTAAAGTTTTCGTGAAACGTAGGGCTGGTTCGTTCTATGTCTAGCGATTAGGTACAGCCAACGGGGGAACGCAGCCAGCCCTATGATTACCCTCCCCTAAGGTTTAGACCTGGGGGATCTAATTTAGTTAACAAAACTAAATTAGATCCTCCAGATCTGAACCCTTTTATATATCTATAGTGTAATGAGTTCTGTCCCGTTGTATTGATAAAAATAAAAATAGTAACATCAAGCCCTATTTCATGATAATCAAAATATATAATCACATTTCGATTTCTATAAAAAAAAAACCATTGAATAATACGCAATTCAACAAAGAATTGGGTCATTGACAGATTTAGGTTCGCGTCTTTTCGGTGGACATATTAAAAGTTAAGGGCCAAAAGCTACACCGACCGGGTTTTGACGACCGGTTTAGCCTAGTGGGTAGTGCACCTACCTGTGAAGCTGACGGTCCTGGGTTCGAATCCCGGTCAGGGTAAATATTTGTGTGATGAGCATGAATATTTGTTTCTGAGTCTTGGATGTTTCCTATGTATTTAAGAATTTATGTCTATTAAATATATCGTCGTCTAGTACCCATAACACAAGCCTTCTAGAGCTTACTGTGGGGCTATTTCGATTTGTGTAAGATTGTCCTCTAATATTTATTTATTTTATTTATTGTATCTTTAGGGTTCCGTATCCGAAGGGTCCAAACGGAACCCTATTGTTACTCACGCGTCCGTCCGTCTGTCGTCTGTGACACAGATTTTACAGTCGTTAGAGCTACAGTCTTCAAATTTTGACAGTATAAGCATCTTGCTGACCCAAAGCCATGCAAATAGTCAAAATTTATTTTTGTTTGTTTTTAAGGCGGGCTCACATTTTTTTTTATACCACGTCGGTAGCGAACAAGCGTACGGCCCGCCTGATGGTAAGCGGTCAGCGTAACCCTTGGACGGGTGTCAAATATGCGTTGCCGACCTTAAATTTTTTTTTTCTTTAACTAAAGGGGGGCTGGATTTTTTTGACATACCCCATCTAATAATGGGGTATTGTTTAGACCTTATTAAGTAGATGAATACTATATTTTTCCGTTTTTAAGAATATTGTTAAACAAAGGAATGAGGAGCCACCAAAGTGAGGTTTTTGTTTCGAATATTTTTTTTTACTTCCCATTAACCCATAAACTTGAACTTTGGTATAAGATTTCAAGCTCACATAGTCGTTTACATTAGAATTACGATTTGAAACGGGATATTTACCATGTATATTTGTATTTGTATCCGAGCGTATAAAAACAACGAACCTCGGAAGTCAGCAATCGCAGAACACCTTTTAGAGGCAGGAACAAATCATTGGATTGAGTTGCACAACCCGCAGATCCTCTCGACAGAACGCCATTACATACCTAGGTTGGTTAAGGAAGCCATTGAAATCCAAAGGCATAAGAATTTCAACCGAGAAGATGGGTTTCAACTGTCAAGTGTCTGGCGTCCAGTGATCCGAAAGTTCACAAATCGAAAAGAGACTGTTTCCGGAAAGAACTCGCGTACTGATACTGTGAGTGTGGTGTGTCGTGACCGTAATCGAGTTTCAAGTGACAAGGCGGACGGTGGTAGTGACGGTGACACTGCGAAAAAAGCGAACCAGGAAGAGGGTAGATCGCTATGGTGTGTGCGTAGACCACAACTAAAACTCGCAGCACGTCAGTTAATCCTTGATATTGAACTTTGCTGATAACATTTATTATTACGTATATTCTACTAAGAAATACTAATATGTCAGAAATATAAATCTGTTTTTTTTTTCATTAATATTTCCTTATTTTCATATTAAAACCAACTTAATTTTGCGGTTGGTTACCCTAAATATTCGGATTCCAGCAATTGGCCGGTTTTTTATTTATTTAATGGGTGTTTTAAATATTAATCGCGATATCTGCAGCTCACATACTCTTAGCAATTAGTTCTAACGTTCGACTAAGATTTTTACACGACATTTAACTATTTACAATACAATACAATAGAAATACTCTTTATTGCACACCTCACATAATAAAATAGCACATAAAAAAACAAAAAACATAGATACAGGGAGACAGAGGAAGAACAACAGGCGGTCTTATTGCTAAAGAGCGATCTCTTCCAGACAACCTTTGGGTAGTGGAGAAATGAAATATAAAGCTGAAAAGTAGGTGGTGCATAAACTATTACAATGAGAAAAAAAGAAAAAAGAAGATTCCAAAACAACTATTCAATATTAATACACATACTTTAATAATATATAAATATACATACATAAAAATATACATACATATAATAATATTTAATCTTTAATACACAAAAATATTATCGTAAAAACGGCGAACTCAATACCATAAGCATTTTCTACCAGTCAACCAGATATTAAGATACCATTAATACTAGAACGACCTTAACAGTCCCACACAACACAGTGACTTGTAGATAATAATCTACCATTATGTAACTAAGTCAAGGCTATAAACTAATTTCCTGACAGAAAACTGTAATGTATGGGTTCGACGCAACGATTATAATGGCATTATGTATAATTGTGTGAACATTTTCTCATACTGATTTTGATTTCTCAGAAATTCCGTGTTAGAAGTTAAGTTGCAAAGAAACTATAATTTGGCGTATTGCGATTATCCTTAACATCAGATGTGAGCACAAAAACACTGAAAGCTTTCAGCAGGATTCGAAAGGATAATTATCAATGATAATTATCAAGAAAATTATCGTGATTTTTATGCTTTGATAATTATCGATTTGATAATAACCTAAAATTGTAAATTCGGCATGAATCTTAAAAAAACACGTGTGTGAATTCGAACGTTAATTGCGCTCTGTATATGTGTTTTAATAATGTTGTAATGATTAATTGATTATATTTTAATGGTTAATAAAAAACTAGTAAAATATTGTATAACAACTATTTATTTTGCAGCCTAAAACACCATAATCTTTTATATATTAGTATTACTAGTACAGAGTACAGTCTTTATTGGTAAAAATAAATTTTACAGGTCATATAATACATCGGAAATAAATTTAACTAATAAAATAACGTATAAGTACTACCCTACTCATAAGAGGGATAAATATCGTGATAATTATCGCTATATATATTATAATCATCAAAGACCATAATTATCTTGATAATTTCGAACCCTGGCTTTCAGTTTAAGATTACTTTCACCACAAGGGATGTCCAACAGCTATGCCACATCTAGGGGAAATACTTTAAATATTGAAGGTAGGATATTTCAGAGAAAGAAAGACTAGTTTAATTAAAAAAAAATACTTAAGCACATTTATAGGTTTTAGATAAATGGCCTAAACCTAATTCCCAGGTCTTCCTTTTGTTTTTCGTAAATGTCCCAGTGCTTAACACTGCCCAATAGATGACACATACCCTTAAAAAATGGCCCGCCTGTACCAGGAACCGGAGCGACTAAAATGTGTAAAAAAACTAATGCCCAGGTCTTCCTTTTGTTTACATGTTAGCCAATTTTGTTTTTGCAAATGTCCCATTGCTCGACAATGTAGTGCCCAATGACACCTACCTAATCTACCTATCAATCACTTTAGTCATCATGACATAAGGTTGAAAGTGCCATATATTGTTACTCCGTTACACCAACGCTTCTAGAAACTACGTTCTGAACTAATTTTCATATAACAGTTAACTTTAAGGCACGTTTTGGGAAATTCGAGATAAGGGCACCCTAGGGATGCAGTGGCTTATATGAGCACTGTTATCAAAATGTTTAAACAGAAATGCGAGTGAAAATAGTTTTTTTTTAACTGTGGCTTTATAGGCTTTACATTTGGTCTATGAAAAAAAAGTTTTTGGGTCATTCAACGTTTTCATGACCAGTTTTCTATTAAATAAAAAATCTATGATATGTATTGAATTAGTGAACAACAATAGGATTTTGAAATATTACCTGAACCTACGGAATTAATAGATAAAAATATTTATATATTAACATATTTCTGTAAAAGGTAACACAGTGGTAAAAACCATTTTTTCATACAAATGGTGAGACATCCAAGGACCACTGAGTTGCTCGATTTATGGATATTAGCAGTGGTTCGTTAATTACCAAAACTCTCGGAATTGTTACTCTAATTAAACCTCTTTCTAAATAATAATACAAAAATATTAAGTGAGGGGCAAGTTCCAAAATCTGTATTTAAAAAAAAGTGTCTGAAAATTATGTACATGAAAAAGTAGAATGGCTATTTTGCGAATCTTCATCGTCCCATATCTGTTTATAATTAAAAAAATGTCTAATTTACTATTTAATGTGATAAATTGATGGTTTTCTATCCACATAGCCACACTATATTATAAATTGCAACATGAGTCATCATCCATATTTCTGCCATTTCTCGGACACCCAAAGTTTGAGCGCAACCAAAATGTGCATTTTTACCCCCTTATTCATAAACGTCTATCAAACCTATACTAGCTAACTAGCCGCTAAAGTTTATCCTTATCTGTCACTTTGACACATGTGCTTGTGAGACAGTGACAACAAATATTTTAGTTAGCAGAGGTTTGTTAAGTTTTATAAATAAGGGGGTTAGCTTCTAGCCGCCCAGAGGTAAAAGTTATCCTCCTTCAATGGAATTTACGTCTTTCAAAAAAATTAAACAAAGTTGCATTTGTTTTTGTATCGTTTCGTATTGATAGTGATGGTGGCTAGAGATCCCAACCCTTACAAGGTCTAGTTTCCCTTTGGATTGGAAGATCCTATGGCAGTCGCTTCCATAAAAACTAGTACCTACTCCATATTTTGGGATTAGGTAGCGGACCGGGCATCCTTCAGGATAATGGCAATGGGATAATGCAGGATGATGATAAGATAATATCGAAATGTATACATATTTATGACTGACTGTTCCCACACAATGCAATATGGGCTCTCGCAACCGGAATCTTCATCGTCACTATCACTACATAGTATAAAACAAAGTTGCTTTCTCTGTCCCTATATCCCTATGTATACTTAAATCTTTAAAACTACGCTATGGATTTTGATGCGGTTTTTTTTTAATAGACAGAGTGATTGAAGAGGAAGGTTTATACTTATGTATAATAACATTCATTAAATAGTGCACCCGTGCGAAGCCGGGGCGGGTCGCTAGTCAATAATAAATCGATTTACCAAGATTTCGAACTCAAACGGGAATATTCGTTCCCAATATCTCAGATTCATGTTTGACACCCGATTGGCAATCGAATTCCCGACAGTCATTTGCCGATTCTGGTCGTTATTGAATTTGAATCGATTATTATTGTACGGGTTAGGAGTTTACTACATGAAACAAATTAAAGGGAAATTAGCAGTCGTATCGCATAAGGCCAAGGAGGTGACCCTAGATAGAGTCATGGAAAGAACAACACGGACAAGAGGGTCATACTACTTTTTCATGACCAGTCTCCTATTACAAAAAAAGTCATTTACAAAGGTGCTTTATGGTAATAGAGAATATGCATGCGGAATTAATAATAATAAGATGTCACTATATGAATAGTAAACCATCAAATTATGACAAAAAACAATAAATTAATAAATATGCTTAAAATCTTAAAAATATATGACATGTGAAAGTTTAGAAAAAATATGTAATTTTTTTATTGACTATAAGTGAATTAAAATCCACCATCAGGATTCCTATGTATTAAAGGTCATTCTACTTTTTTATGACCATTTTTCTATTACAAAAAAAATCTATGATATGTATTGAATTAGTGAATAACAATAGGATTTCGAAATAGTACCTGAACCTAATACGAATTTATAGGTACAAATACTTAAATGTTAACATGTCGCTATAGAAGGTGGGTAACACAGTGGTGAAAACCATTTTTTGATACAAATGGTGAGATATCCAAGGACCACTGAGTTACTCGATTTATGGATATTAGCTGTGGTTCGGTAATTACCAAAACTATCGGAAGTGATACTGCAATTAAACCTATTTCTAAATAACAATACAAAAATATGAAGTGAGGGGCAAGTATTCCAAAATCTACATTTAAAAAAAGTCTGAAAATCATGTACATGAAAAAGTATAATGGCCCAAGAATCTCTTAAATACCTATCTTGTTTATTTGAACGTAAAAAAGTCCCCTCCTCCTTTTGAAAATTTCACAGATGATGTATTTTTATTCCAACTATAATAACAAATACTAAAAAACAGAATAAAATAAATATTTAAAGGCTTTTCAATACAAGAAACGTGATTTTTTACCGTTTTTTTATAGATAAAGGTACGGAACCCTTCGTACGCGAACCCGACTCGCACTTGGCCGGTTTTTTTAGCATTAAAAAGAATGACCGAGGATGGCTTACGAGGTTTTTTTGGTAAAAGTGTCAAAGAATCTCAATGAATATAAAAACCGTTATTTCATACTTACATTAAATATTGTTATTCAAAAATAAGAAAATATGTCTTAAATTATATTTAATTACATATTTTTTTAATGATAGGTATAAACTATTTTTTCAATTTTCTTCGTTTCATTCATCTAAAAATTGGACACTAAAAAACCCAAAGAGGCAGATTTTAAGAAGCCGGTTCGGATTAAAAAAAAATGTCATAGTCACTAACTGTCACTTATTCTCAATGAATATAAAAACCGTTATTTCATACTTACATTAAATATTGTTATTCAAAAATAAGAAAATATGTCTTAAATTATATTTAATTACATATTTTTTTAATGATAGGTATAAACTATTTTTTCAATTTTCTTCGTTTCATTCATCTAAAAATTGGACACTAAAAAACCCAAAGAGGCAGATTTTAAGAAGCCGGTTCGGATTAAAAAAAAATGTCATAGTCACTAACTGTCACTTATTCTCAATGAATATAAAAACCGTTATTTCATACTTACATTAAACATTGTTATTCAAAAATAAGAAAATATGTCTTAAATTATATTTAATTACATATTTTTTTAAGGATAGATATAAACTATTTTTTCAATTGCCCTTCGTTTCATTCATCTAAAAATTGGACACTAAAAACCAGAGACAGATTTTAAGAAGTCGGTTCGGATTTAAAAACAAAATCATTAGACTGTCACTTATTCTGATTTTTCGTGCGAATTCAGTGTGTGTGTGTGTGTGTGTTTACGACCATGGCTTATTTGTTTACCTAATATGTAATCTTAAAAAAGACGAGGTATATATAGCACAATACTAGACTCCAGTGTTGTTAATTTTCAGGAAGAACGCTCATATGTTTTTCCAACGAGTTTTATAAAAATTGTTTCTTAAAATGACAGTTGATATTATGTATGTCCTAAAGTGAAAATTGTGTTAAGTATGTCCTATAACACCAATGAAAAAAAAATTACAGTTGATATGTTTTTATACACTTTTGAAAGAAAAAACAGTTTATTTATCCTAATAGAGAATATGCATAATTTTTTCCATGATGCCATTCGAACCCGTTTTTAGAGTGGAACAAATGTGTATATGGAACAAGTACATTTAGAACAACACAAAAGACAAAAATTGATTTCAAAGTGCAGTATAAAATCCGAGCGCTCAAAACGCCCCCAAAACTCCCATACTAATTGAGCATAATGTGTGACGTCATATACTATGCGCCCGTACTACCATTGTATGGAACAACGTGTAATTTACTGTTTTGGCCGTGAAATAGTGCGTTTAGGTACATTATTATCGTACAATTTTTTGTTTATTAAAATATAGGAATCCTGATGGTGGTTTTTAATGTACTTTTAGTCAATAAAAAAATACATAATTTTTCAAAATTTTCAAGTATCATATTTTTAAGATTTTAAGCATATTTATTAATTTACTGTTTTTTGTCATAATTTAATGGTCTACTATTCATATAGTGACATTATTATTATTAATTCCACATGCATAGTCTCTATTGCCCTAAAGCATCTTTGTAAATGACAGTTGACATGTTCTAATTGACCTAAAGTACCTTTGAAAATTTTGGTCAGGGAAAGACATTTTTACTTATTTTAAATCATGACTTATAAAAGATATCCACACAATTGCTACGTAAGTAGAAAAAACCCATTTTTTCCTGATAAGTCAATGTTGCAAAAGAGAAAAAACTAAATAAAAAACCAGTGCCTACGTCAAATCTTGGGATTAGGTAGCGGACCCCGGGCATCCTTCAGGATGCAACTGTACTGGGATAACGCTAGGAGTATGGTGATTACTTTCTCTCTGAGGCGGCAGTTATGAGACAAACCTCGATGCTGAATAAAATTCCTTGCTGATCTGATATTGTTTAATAATTGAGAACATTCATACACCCATGAATGACTGAAAAAAATTGAATACCTAAGTTTTTGTATGGGTTATCATCATTTCGTCTAAAACGTAACTAGTACAAGCGGTAACAAATCTAAAATATCACTTTCAGAATAAAATTGGAAATTAAGGAATAAAAGTGTTAGGTTTAAGTTAATATACTGGAGTCTACAAAAAAAAATTGTGAATGTTTCACCACCAAAATGTAAAAAGCACTAACACCGAATTTTTTTTTTACCGAACTAACTTATAAAAAAATGTCGCACAAGCTTAATAACTTCCATGTTCGATAGAATGTATAAAGAGGTTGGTTATAATTCACAATACATTTAAAATATTTATTGTAATCGAATTTAGATTATTAAACAATTATCAAATTTTATGTAATTGAAGTTGAATATCGTTAAGCTGTTTTTCCCTTAATCTACGTAATTGTATAATAAATATCACTATTACTTACAGAAAAATCCTCCGCCGAAATTCCTTTACTACGAACCGCACAAAATTTCATCCATCCATATCACTTGGATCACATCAATACTTGTCACTGAACTGTCACAAAAATTAAATAACACCCAACACTCTTTCAATTTTCATCCACCAGTGTAATGTATTTTTAGTCACAGACGCGTCAATATTTACGCACCCAACCGATACATTTTTTGAATTTCGAATTTTTTAATCGTCGTACGTTCGACCAGTCGTGTTCGATTTTTAAACGCGAAAGAGCTCTACGCATACATGCTTCAAGCTCGGGCGCCCGAAGCTAACTGAGGAGATCCGTCCAATACCTGCAGAGGCACACACACTTGCGCATTTCACGCACACAATTTAAAGGCGTTAGAACTCGAATTTATAAGGGCTGTTGTTCACATGATTACGTTTTGATTTTTTTATTTCATTCTAGGAGCTGCTTGAGTGTTACGAAAGTGGTGTTTATCTCTAAAAAACGTGGTAAATGTAAACATTGTATTTTTTACGGATATTCCCTTAGGACTTTAGACTGGTTCGAATAATAACAGTCATCTTTCGTTCATTCATAAAATAAATTGAATGTTAAATACAAGCCCATGATTTAGATATAGATTTTTTTATTTCACAATATACAATTACAATACAAATTAAAGCTATCTTAATCTATACGAATTTATATTATGATCGTCAATAATAAAATAAAATGTTATTCAATTTCATAAAATGTCAAACTAATGATTTTGAAATAATATTAATGTAGTCGAAATTTAATAAATGCCATCTGAGAATCATTTTACAAAAATTACATGACAAGTTCGTCAAATTAAAAACTAATAACTGTATATAGAAAATCACGAAATAATAATAATTGAAATCACGATTAACACTAAAATTCTAAATGTCAAAAACAGTTATAAAAAATATTTTTTTATGTCCATATATTCATTAAAATTATATAACGGATTTTTCAAAAAAAGATTCTCAGTTGGCGTTCAAATGTTTCGTCATGGGTGAAATGAAATGAAATGAAATGAAATTGTTTATTTCGCTAAAGATATGGTTACATTAGATGGTAGAATACGTTCACAATAATAATGTCCCATAATATCTCGCCAACAATGTCGGCATGCAAAATATTAGATTTACTTAATTACGAAACTAGGCATGCAATTAATTCGTTACATAGGTACTTACACCAGTTAAGCAATAAAATACAGCATTAATTAATTAATTACAACATAAATTAATGTCAATGATAGTCGAATACTTATCCTAAAAATTAATGAAGTTACCATTCAGTCATATTATATTTACAAATAATAAATACATTTTAAAATATTACCTATATATTATGTGTTCATTCCTTAAATGTCAAAATTCTTTAATTGAGTAAAAATAACTGCGGTGAAACATAAGCTTTTTGTGGGACACTTACGATCGACGTCTTTACCTTCAAAGTTTATAGTAAGAATGATCTTCGTGCTCGGACACGCACTTGTTTTTTTTAAATATTTTTAAAGCCTGACCACCAATATATAACCCATGTCAAGAGGAAGCTATTATTCTGATATATATGGCAACAGACTAAATGACTTTGTTTACATGTCAACTCTGATGCCAATTTTGAAATGTTCAGCAGCGAAATAGTTTTATTTCAAGAGCGTTTTTCTTACAGCAGCAGTGTTGCCAGGGCCCTTAGGACGAAAATTACGTTCCGCTTCTTGAAAAGTTCCATTTTTGATGCACGAGTTACGTTTTTATATTACACAAATCAATCTAGTCCCAAACTAAGCAAAGCTTGTAGTATGGGTACCAAGTGACGATATACATACTTATATAGATAAATATATACTTAAATACTTAGAAAACATCAAAGACTCAGGGAACAAATATTCGTGTTCATCACACAAATACATGCCCTGACCGGGATTCGAACCCGGGACCTCCAGGTCCGAAGGCAGGGTCACTACCAACTAGGCTAAAGCGGTCGTCTCGCGGGACATTTTACATAATTACTTATCAAAACATTCGTTTTTAGAAATGAGGGCCACATACAGCTAAATACATTTAGGCAAGTTCAGCGACAGAGCCGACAAAATTACGCCATGCTGAAGGGCGGTATCTCAAATGTCATACATAGTTGCAACAAACGGACAGACAGTCGTACCATTTAGATTCTATTGTTGCCTTTTCCGTATAGAAGCTTATAAATTGTCTCGCTTGAGCCGGGTTAGATAAAATTGATCTTTCTTTTTAAATAGAGTTTCATTATTTTCAAAAGTTACGATAATTTCCTTTACAACAGAAGTTACTTACATATTACGCGAGCGGTCAAAAATTACGGAAAATGTAAGAAATGTAACCATCTGGCAACACTGTATAGAAGTTTATTAAATACATTATTAATAAGATTTCGCTCTTAACTATGAATGGTTTTGGGCATCTTTTATCAATTATCGTTCAATTTTCAACACTTTACTATTTATTTATTTATTTTTATTTGGGGCATCAACAGCAATACAATACAAAAATACCATACTCAAAGAACTAAAACAATAGCCAATGACAGATGTCCACAGAAATACTATTAACAACACCAACTTAGTGGTAACAAAAAAAAAAAATGAAACATTAAGTATATGCACAAAAAGTGTGTGAGTGGATTACTGAAATAAACCGCAACTGTGACACTGACAGGTGACAACCTATCATTACTTATAATTATTGCCAGTGTAAGAAATTAGTTCCAATGTAATTCCGTTATATCGCGCGTGGTATATATATCTGGTCGAGCTTTTACAATAACACAAAATGACTGAAATATCTAAAATTAATTTACATTGCGAATATATTTTTCTCTCTCTGTCCCCTAACGCATTCCTTGCGTAACACCAGCCTCCATTACGCAAATAAGCAAACAGTCAAATGTATTCTAATATGGACCTGTTTTCTCGATAGAAAAATATTTATTTAGGCAGTTAAGTGCCTGAGCATCAATTTGGATGGAGAAAAAGAATGAAAAGCAAGCTACTTGACCTCGTAGCATTATCACAATATTTGAGGATACGTGCTTTTGCCTGTTGACTGATTCTTATAGGCAGTTGATTTTGTAATGATATGTTCGTGCGCTGAATTCTGAGATTTCTAATTTGCATTGTGTGTTTGGTTATGGTAATTTCGGAAATCGAAGAATATTTTTTTGTGGAACACAAACAAGCACAGGGCTTCAGAAACTTTGTATCGTGTCGTGCCGTCCCTTTCACTCTCGTGTTATACACTATATGAGTGAAAAGGACGGCACGATACGAAGGTCGGATTTCGAAGTTCGGAGTAGGCAAAAGGCATTGACGAATGCATTTTTTTTTATGTTATGGGGGGCAAACGAGCAGACGGATGTATGTTATTTTTATTGATAGTTTTAATACTTAAGATGTACCTACAATTTAATTTTTTTTTTTACTTATTTTCAATCAATACGTACATTGTGTAGAAAAAAAATATATAACTATGTTATATTAACATTAAATTACAGGAAATATAACATTATTAAGTACTAACAGAGATTTTAGGTCACGTTTCAAAATTAGCTACTCCGTAATACCCTTTAGCACGTTTGATAACTTTTTTTTTGCATAATGTAAGTGTCTTTATTAATTTGTATGCACGTTTTACTCTTTCCCGCCGGCGGGGACGTCCACCGCGCGATCGCAACAACACTGACACATATAGTCCGTATTCGTCCCGGTACCGCCGCACACCGGGTAGAGTCAGTCCGACCCAGGTCGGGCCTAGCTGGGTTTCTTACTGGACTCTTCTCAGCTTAGTGGACCAGCAACAAAACTCCCAGCTCGATTCCACTCACACCTCAGATTTGGTTGAAACCGCTCAACCAATCTCACTGGAGCGCAAGCTCTTAGAGTATTCCAGTGTTCCAAACCACACGCGTGGTCGTGTCGGAGGTTTTCCCCTGGATTCTCCCCAGGCTACTCTCCAACCGCACACTCTTATCGCTTTATTGGGCCTGGCCTAAAGCCACAGTTAGGTTAAAAAAAAAGCAGGTTTTACTTGCCCATGGAATAATGTTTGTTAGCTTCACATGCCTTTATTTGAACTACATTCCTTTATTTAAACTCTTAATAAAATGTGTTTATTAACTGTACTGAGGCATAACCATTATCTATATACATACATACTATAAATATTATCGTAAAACAGTTTGCACAAACACGAAGTTGTGCAATATGTCCAACTCCACGTGGACAATTCCGCCGTTAACTCCGTAAAGCTAGCTATTTAAAAAATATATATATTAGAGGACAATCTTACACAAATCGAACTAGCCCCACAGTAAGCTCAAGAAGACTTGTGTTATGGGTACTAGACGACGATATATTTAATAGATATAAATACTTAAATACATAGAAAACATCCAAGACTCAGAAATAAATATTCATGCTCATCACACAAATATTTGCCCTGACCGGGATTCGAACCCAGGACCGTCAGCTTCACAGGCAGGTGCACTACCCACTAGGCTAAACCGGACGTTAAATATATAATAAGAAGAAAATATTTGTTACTATAAACCTAAGTAAAGTTATAAATATATTAACTAACAAAAATAAGTCTTAATTACCGCTAAATTATTTGGTAACTTATTAAATAATACTTTTATTATTATTATCTCTTTATTTATTTTTTCACTTAGGTTTTATAATAATTATATAAAAAGGAAAATATAAAACAATATTTACAAAATGGTAAAAACCTGATTTAGAGTGCCGCCGGCAGCGAGGCGGGGCCTAAGCTACCGGTGGTGTCGGGCGACAGAGAGAGGAACCTCCTGACTATCCGCGCCGTGTCCAGGAGTACCGCCTCCTGTATTTGACCCTTGACCCAGCCATCTAGCGAGAATCTCTTGAGGTGTTGGTCGAGACTATTCGCTATTAGACCGTTCCGTTTTTTATTATTATTAGGTAACTTTCTATAAATAACAATAATAATAAATTATTTATTTGCATAAAACATGGTGGTTTTGCATATGATACATATTAATAAATAGCAATTTAGTCTCACATGTTTTGCCAGTTGATGATATGTAAATATTTATAAAATGGGTAATTATATTCCAGTTAATTAAATAATACTACTTTTTACAATCCTATTGTGAGGATGTCGTCAGTATAATGACCTGGTGTTGTGGTATGGTGCTGTTGATATACAGGGCGTCCCACGGCTATGCCCATGGAGGGAAAGTACCTTAAATATTGTAGATGGAACATTTTACTGAAAGAAGACATTATTTGAATTTAAAAAAACAATTGAAACTGCATTCGCAGATATTTAAATAATTTTATGGTTGAAGCGGGAATCGAATCCCGTCACACGTGGTAAATTTATTAATTTTGTATTAAAAATGTTAAAATTCATGGTCTTCCTTTTATTTCTGACACTAGGTTATTTAGTAAAAAATAATCCTTATGATGAAGCCTTTCGATCGGTATAATAAAGCTACAGGGTAATTATTTTTCTCGTGTAACGGGTTCGATTCCCGGTTCAACCATAAAATTATTTAAATATCTCTGAATGCAGTTTAAATTGTTTTTTAAATTCAAATAACGTCTTCTTTCAGTAAAATGTTCCATCTATAATATTTAAGGTACTTTCCCTGCATGTGGCATAGCCGTGGGACGCCCTGTATTCGATGCGCGACTTGCGATATTAGGCAGGTGGTCAAAGCTCTTTTTTTTGAACCTGACTGTGGCTTTATAGGCCGCGCCCAATAAAGCGATAGGAGTGCGCGATTGGAGAGTAGCCTGCGGAAAATCCAGGGGAAAACCTCCAACACGACCACGCGTGTGGTTTGGAACACTGGAATACTCTAAGAGTTTGCGCTCCAGTGAGATTGGTTGAGCGGTTTCAACCGAATCTGAGGTGTGAGTGGAATCGAGCTACTGGGAGTTTTGTCTCAAAGACATATTTTATAAAGGAAAATATTTTAAAAAATACCGTCCCCTCTCCCCCCCCCCCCCTTATCTCCGAAGTTTACTAAGAAAAAACATACAGTAATACCAATGTTATGTAATGATGAAATTATAACATAACATTGGTATTAATGTATGTTTTACAGGAAAAATGTAAGTAAAATGTAAGTAGTGTGTTCTATCTAGTTTTTCTTTTTTTATCATCGAAAAACATTTGTGTTGTAAGTTCGTAATTTAATCACCTTTCCATCTATTTTTGTTTCATAAATTCCTACGTAATTACGCTGAAGGTAACTTCTTTCAAATCAGACACAAATACTTTGAATATAAATTAACTAAGTTTTTCAACCACTTAATTAGGTAATTGATTGAGCTTTTTGGCATGTGAAATTAAATTAAAATTTCAGTTTATAAAATGCTTCGGAATGGCGAATCCGTAATAGTAGGAAAAAAAGACACCATGTATACAATAAGGTTAATATTAAAAGTAGCTATTCTAAGTATTATATGTATGTTTTGTATCTCTTGTCTTTTTTATACCTTGTACAGGTTGCTGAATTTGTCTACCACCGTTCATTTCTTCTCTCATTTGCTCAAAGGTTAACTGGAAGAGATCCCTTAAAGGGATAAGTTCGCCTTTGTACATACCATTTCTTTTTGTATTTGTAATTTTTGTTATTGTGTACAATAAAGAGTTTACTACTACAGACTACTAAGTCACAATTTTCTGTTTAGCTTGTGTTGTTCAGGATTTTAGCTCGATTTCGTAATATTCATTATAGTGTTCGTCAAATATTCAACTTCACAAACTTCTATATCGAGCTCGCCAATTTTAACGAGTTAGTTACTCGTGAAATAATTTTTCATTAAGGACTTTAATTAAACTATATAGTATCGGAGCGCTTGTGGTTCAGCGGCCCAGGTCAGTTCTTAGATGGGAGACCGCTTTGAGTGGTTCAAACTGAAACTCAAAATATTCTTTATTCAAATAGGCCTAGCAACAAGCACTTTTGAATCGTCAGTTATATTACATAAATTGAATCTAATTATTCAGAGCAATTTATTGATGCATATTAATTTTTTTAAAAAGGCATGAATTACTGTAATGTAGGTATGTTAAAAGAGAGTATAATAAATTCACAAAAAGATCGTCAATATGTAAAATAAAAACATAAAAAACAGTATAATCTAGACAGTTTCTAGAATAAAATCTGAATGTCAAGAGGAAAATTTAACGTCAACATCTAATGTCATAGTTATGAAAATAGTCATTAAGATGTAATATCATAATTATTAAAATGTAATTAGTATTTCAACCACAATTATACCCACGGTGTTTTATCATTCATGTAGTCTTTTGTGCTATAATATGCTTTCGATATGAGTTTACGCTTTACATAAGTCTTGAATTTATTAATAGATAAATTAGTCACGTTTGTAGGTAGTTCTTGAGTGGCGTCCACGCACCGGAAGACGAGCTGTCGGTAGGCCTCCGACAAGGTGGAGTGATGACCTGGTGAAGGTCGCGGGAATCCGGTGGAAACGAACGGCACAGGACCGGTCTAAATGGCGAGCCTTGGGGGAGGCCTTTGTTCAGCAGTGGACGTCTTTCGGCTGAAATGATGATGATGATGATGATGATGTAGGTAGTTCTTAACTGAGCGCTCCCGTGCTATGGGAGGCATAATAAACCGTTGATCCCGGCTGCTGTCTATGATAGCAATCGTTAAGTGAAGTTAGAGGCCTTCAGGCGGCTTGAGAACTTCTAACAGTCAAGTTGCCCACTCACTTGACAAGGGGGTCGAAGTTGCACCAAGTCCATGGGGTGTACCCCCCGTTACCCTACACGTGACCCCTGGGTGGTGTTAAATGGTGCAACAAAACTGGCAACAGATTTGCCATACGATAAATAAATAAATATGAGTTAGTAGTGAAGCGAACGGTGTTGAGGGTTTATATTAACAACTCAAGAGTCGAGGAATACTGATTTATTGAGAGAAGCACTCGGCTTTTATATTATCGTTCATACCACATTTTTTGTTCTGAGAAATATCACGACACCGTTGCGAAATATTATCACGTGTATATCAGCTGTGTCTAAGATGTGTATCAGCTGTGTGCATTATACACATATAATTGTGATAACCAACCTAATTGTGACCTACAGTAGAATATGGATACTTTTTATAAAAAAAATATAACACTATATAAGAAAAAATGTATAACTTCAGACGCTAAAGAAAGAGTAATTGCCCAAGTTAGAGGTCAATTGATTCTATATAATGCCCAAATCCCAGTAATAATAATATGGTAATACGAACTTTAGATAAATAAATACATTTATTTAATCTTTATATGTCTTTATTGTACAAAAGTAAAACTTATCGTACTTACAAAAGGAGGACTTAATGCCATAAGCATTCTCTACGAATCAACCTCAGTGTAAAGCAGACAAATTGTGGACTGCGCCTTCAAATATAAAAACGTACTAAGTGTCAATATTGTTATTAGGTATATTAATGAAAAATAACAAATACATACACACACATATGTTATATACAGACGAGACTGAAGCAGTGCCTTTACCATGAGTTTACACGACCGTACTCACTCATTACATGGCAAAAGTACAGCGCCTCTGGCGTTTACGCAATAGAACTAGGAATCGGCATACTAAATCGTTTACCCAATCGCTAGCGAGTACGGTCATGCAACTCACGGTAAAGGGGAAGCATTAGGAATCGGTTCTGCTAGCTCATAATTTACGTAGATAATTTTTAAACGCTATTTTGGTATCAGAGCATGTACTCTGAACTCCGAAATCCGAACTTCGTATCGTGCCGTCCCTTTCACTCTCGTGTTTTCACTATATGAGTGAGAGGGACAGCACAACACAAAGTTCGGAGTAGCCCCTGATTGCCTGATTTTAACGGGTAGACTGTTCCACAGACGAGCAACTGCAGTGGTGAACGAATATGCTATTCAAATATTTTAGGCGTTTGATAAATCAAATGCACGATTATACTGCTCGGTAATACTCTCTATACACCCTCTCACATACGCTATATTGCAGTAGCTCGATTCCACTCACACCTGAGATGGAATGAACTGTCGCCTGCGGTATTTCCGGACCGATATGACCTTCAAACCTTCAAGAAAAGAGCATATTCCCTTCTGAAAGGCCGGCAACATACTTGCGACTCTTCTGGTGTTGCAGGTGTTTATGGGCGACGGTAATTGCTTACCATCAGGCGATCCGTCTGCTCGTTTGCCCCCTATAACATAAAAAAAAATCGGTTGAAACCGCTCGACCAATCTCACTGGAGCGCAAACTCTTAGAGTATTCCAGTGTTCCAAACCACACGCGTGGTCGTGCCGGAAGTTTTCCCCAGGCTACTCTCCAATCGCGCACTCATATCGCTTTATTTGGCCCGGCCTATAAAGCCACACAGCACAGTCAGGTTAAAAAAAAAACGCTAAATTGCTACAGTTATTCATGCTGATTACTAGCACGAAATCATTTGCTACTTAGTAGTATGTGTGTCGAAACATTGCTGATAATGAGCATGTCCACTTCGAGTTTGCTCAAAAATCGACGCTCGTGCGATTTTTGAGCATGCTACCTGCAGCGCGGGTGGAAGGGGGTATGGTATTTATTAGTAAGATTAGCAAGTGTGGACGCGCTCGCTTAATAAGCATGCTAGTAATTATACAGGGCTTCCCACGGCTATGCCACATGGAGGGAAAGTACCTTGAATATTGTAGATGGAACATTTTACTGAAGGAAGACATTATTTGAATTTAAAAAACAATTTAAACTGCATTTACAGACATATAAATAATTTTATGGTTTAACAGGGAATCGAACCCAGCAGCAATTTTAATTATAGAAATAAGAAAAGAGATTTAAGGTAGAAGACTTTAACGCACACAATATTAATTTATTTAAACAATTATAAATTATTTGTGGGAATCCCCGAAAATACGTTTCGTTTTCAAGTACCGTAAACTGGGGTGGGGTTACTTTAAGAAAAAACGGGGCTACTTTGATACATATAAAACACTTATATATTCATCACTAAGTATTTCTAGTTTGATTCAGTTTAGTAAATAGTTAGGAAATTAACGAAGGTACCTATAACTTGACTCAAGGTTAATTAAATAAAAAAGTAAAACACGGCATAAAAACTGATTTTTGAAAGTCGCCCCTCAATTCGGATATACTCGTTTTATTATGTAACAGTGTCTTTGTGCATAAATAAATAAATAAAAAAAATAAAATTTGAAAGTAATCCCGGTTTACGGTATGGACAATGTGTGGGTTGCCATTTGTGTAAAAAAATAAATGACTATTGCTGACGTAATCACCATCTAGACCCCCCACCCCTCATGTCAAAAAATAAGCAAAGCATAAACCCCCCACCCCCCTGTTGCTTACGTAATACTCGAACGGCCCTTATGAAATAAATAAATCTAATCTAATCTACATCATTGTACCAAAAAGGCCCAATTTTCGTAGACAATTACGAGAACCGGTGTCCCCCGCAGCATTATCAGCTAACTCCTGTAGCGACGCGGATATTTTCGTCGTCATCGATTACACGGTGTTTTCAGACTTTGATAGATCGCCCGGGGACGGGCAATCTGCTTTCACCGGTGACACTGAGGCGTGGCGCAAATTACGGGAGGAAGCGGTTCATCACACTGACAGTGCACAGCTCAGAGACCTTATACATCTCTGAGGATATTTATTTAATAGATTTTATTATTTTCATGTTGACGTGTTATAGATATAGCTCAACATATTTTATCATGATTAGTGTACCTACTTTATTAAATTTTATCTTGACGCTTAGAGACCTTATACATCTCTAACAAATCTCGATTGTTATTAGTTTCTTAGTCTTATTTTTGACATGTAACACTACATTTAATTAATGATACTTTGATTATTGTATTATTTTTATTTGATGTACCTAGATAGATTTTGACTTGTAAAAATGCCCTTGAGGCCTATTTGCAGAATAAATGTTTTGATTTTGATTTCGATTTTTTGATTTTGAGTGTAAAGCACAATTTAAAAAACAAATCTTAAATGTTGATCCTGAGGAAGAATGGTAATATTATATGGCAATTAGGCTAAAGTACTTGGTAATATTCAATTCCCCGCTCGTTACGAGTACGTGTTCTTTTGTAAGTTTTGTAACATTTCTCTGCAACTTTTTCGGATGTAATATCTTCTATAGGGTAGTGCATAAATAATATAAATTTTATGTCTTGGTGAGAGCTGTTGAGGAGCTGGATGAATGTATAACATTAACCTAAAATAAGTTACTTCAATTTGTACATCTATCTCTGTTTGTCTCTCCAAATAAATAAATATATAAATAAGTACCTTTATATCTAGCTAACTATCCACTTTTTGCCACGACACTTAACTTGTTCTTGACTGTTCTTTTTATTAATTCAGACTTTAGATTAAGATAGTAGGTAACTAACTCAAAGATTACTACTTATATACTTAAGATAATAGACTCATGGATCCCACAGTCAAACTGTGCAAACAGTTTTGCTGGACGTTGTATTTAATTTTAAGTCATGTCATTTGTTTTACTGAATTGAAATGAAATGAAATCATTTATTCTTCAATTTAGGCATATTACATGCAGTTATGAATGTCAAAAACCTACCACTGGTTCATAAAATACACCTCTGCCTCGAGAAGAACCGACGTAAGAAACTCGGCGAATAAATAAATATAATTACCTACCTATCAAGTGTCCTTTAATTACCAGCTAAGAACGCTGGTCTATTTAAGCTATTTTTGGTGTAAAATAAACACGTATCTTGACATTTTTTCTTCATTACTGAGGGGCTACACCGAAGTTCGAAATCCGAAATTCGTATAGTGCCGCCCTTTTCAGTCATATAGCGTTTAACACGAGAGTAAAAGGGACGGCACGATACGAAGTTCGCAGTACAAGGATTGGAGACTACAATAAGGTCACATCTCAAATGTATTTCTTATTTTAAATGTGACCTTGGGGCTTTTATGTTGCCGTATAACCTTGCTAGTTACCGCGTACTTAAATATATAGAAACCATACAAGACTCGTGAACAAATATTCATGCTCATCACACAAATAAATGCCCTAATCGGGATTTGAACCCAGATCCTCTAGCTTCGTAGGTAGGTCTACTAACATTTACCATCGAGCGTAGCGCTATTAATACTCTTGGATAATCAACGTTAAACTAAGATAATTTCGAACCCAACGATGGCTACGTAAAAAAATATGCATTATACAGTGTTTTATGCGAAAGTTTTTCCGCCTTTCTGAAATATTTAAAATAATTTATAATCATTTTGTCATTCGTTCGTGTCAGAAAATATATGTAGGTATAATCATTACTTCCTGTTATCATCGGAAATCCTTCTACTTTGTTGCGAGAGCAGAAAAGCTGCGGAACCCTTAGCCGGAATCCATGTTCTCGTGAACCTTACAACCTTTTGGTCTTCAAGGTGAGAGGAACTGGTTAATACCAGGCGCGTTTCGTACCTCAACAGTGCGACCACAAAAGTGCCTTTACCGCCTTTACCATTAGTTTACATGACCGTACTCGTAGCGACTGCATAAAAAAAATATGGGCAAAAGTACAGCGCCTCTGGCGGTTATGCAATAGAACTAAGAATCGGCATACTAAATCGTCTACGCAGTCGCTAACGAGTACGATCATGCAAACTCATGGTAAAGGCACTGTTTTGTGATAGGTGTTGTTAATTATAATTCTATAGAATATGTATTGTATTATTTGTATAAATGATACCTCGCCGAGATTCTTATTCCTTTTTTTTTCTTTTCCGAACCCTTGATAATTTACAGACATTCATAGTTGCATGTAATATGGACCGGTAGTTAGTTCTAAAAATCGCTCTTCTTTTCGATGTCAACGGCAAGTTGTGAGCATTGGAGTTATATTTACGGATTTTTTAGGAGTATTCCGCCATCTTTAATTTTGAGCAATGTAGCTAAAATTTGGCTGAGCAATACTCTGAATCGGATTCATAAGATTTTTTTACTTTGCAAAAGCAATGTTGGCAAAATGGCGCACAAAATACCGTTCAACTTGAAATAATAACCAGTTACATAAATGACTGACTTTGATCGTCAGTTGATTTGTGGTCAAGCGCAAACCTATTTAAATAATAAAACTAATCTCTTTCTTTTCCGCTGCATTTTGTCACTTGCGGTAATTGGTTCTGAGTTTAATTTACTAAGTAAATATAACGTTGAAACTTTTCTATTACAGCTGTTTGTAGTCCACGAGGTTTTACTTGTAAATAAATGTTTTTAGGTACTTTTATTTTATGTTGTCGTTGGCACATAGAAGTTTTCAAATTACTTTTTACCACCATGTTTACGATCAAATGAAATGTGAACGGAATTATGTAAAAAAAGTCAGTAAATAAATGCACGCTGAAACGAAAAACGAAATGTTACACTCCTTTTTATGGCCAGTCGTGTAGAAACTGGTTCGAAAGGCGCTATAAAAGAAATTAGTCAAGTAGACAATTGCGTCGTTACTTAACCTCAATTTGTTCAGGACACATAACGTGTTTGCCCAAGATAGAGCTACGGATGCTCATTAGCCTAGGGCAACAAGTTGTGTGCCCTGTAGCCCGGGCATAGAATATGGCTACGGTATCCTCTGCCTGTCGTAGAAGGCGACTAAAGGGGGGTCCTCGGGGTCGTAGACGGTCGTAGTTGGGGGCTACGATCGTCATAGAAACATAGCGGGGCCCACATAAGTGGACTCTAGGGCGGCACTGGTGCGTTCCGTAGGAGATCCCAGAGCCGCCCGAAATGGGTTGAGGAGGACAAGCGGGGGTTTTTAGTCGGTGCAAGTCCGACATAACCACCGCGCCGCCCCCACGGTGCGGAGGTATCCATAACGGATTTTCCCCCGTCGAAAAAGAAAAAAAAAGGGCAACAAGTTGCACCATCAGCCTCGGCTTTGCCTGTCATAGAAAGCAACTAAATGCGGTCCTCGGAGTCGTCGATGGTCGTAGTTGGGGTCTACGATCGTCCATAGAAACCACCCACATAAGTGGATTCTAGAGCGGCACTGGCGCGTTCCTTAGATCTCAGAGCCATCCGAAATGGGTTGAGGACAATCGGGGTTTTTACTCGTTGCAAGTCCGACATAACCACCGCGCCGCCCCTGCTGTGCGGAGATATCCATAACGGATTTTTAGCCCGTACAAAAAAAAGGGTGACTACTTAGGAAATGTTCAGGCGTCTCCTCCGTTTCGAGGCAGAGTCTACACCGCTTTGAATCAGCGCTAGCCAATGGCTGCTGATTTGTGGCCATTTCGTGGCTATGTTCTGTATTGTAGTGTTATATTGATTTGTACTGTATCTGTGCCATGAATAAATGTTTTTTCTTTCTTTCCTTGTGTCACTCAATCCTAGCGTGTGCAGGTGCTTGTTTAGCCAACAACGCCCCTTTATCAATGTGCGTATTCATATCAAGACGGCAAAAGTCTTTATTGTCAGGGAATAAGAGCTTTTCACCTCAACATATGCGTAAAATTATTTTTGAAGCTGACTATCCATTTTTTTAAATCGCGACCTCTAGACTGAAAGTTGCGTGCCTTACAGCTCGGCTACCATGTATCAATGGTATTTTATACTAACAAGACTATTAAGAGGCCTTATAAGTTTTAAAATTTTTTGATTTCAAATTATGACAAAAGTATCGATAATACCAGGATACGATGACTATATAAAAGTTTTAGATAGTGACATAGCCATTTTCTGAATTTATTGTGCGTAGTAGAATTTAAGCGGGAAAAAAAGCAGTTTTTAGTTTGAAAATAGTCGTTTTGGAATGATGTTAGAAACGATATTTCTTAACGAAAAATCCAAAAGATGCACTCGAAATGTATGACATTAGATCGCAATATTATAGTCCTGTTCTAGATAGTAACACTGAGAAAATGTCAATATGCGTGTAAATTCAAACAGAAAATGGGCTAAATAGATGAGCGTTTTTTTAACTTATAAGGGCTCTTAAATAAACAACAAATTCCAGTTAATACAATTTCACTAACCCAATAGTTCAAGGTCCTACATCAATCAGTTAACCTATACACCTTTAACGATGAACTTCTTTTCTTTGAAGTATTTACTATTTTCAATTGGTTTTCTACAATTACAATAGCATCGCGTGAGGTATCAGCAATCACCATTTACCACCGCCATTATGGTGCCCTGGGATTATCTGTGACTGGTTTTCGTATTCCAAATTTATTTATTGAAGCCACGGTTGATAGAAAGACAGGATTAATGTTATACATACTTTATTATACTAAACAAACAAGTAACAGGAAAATCTAAATAAAGTTATTGTAGGAAGGTGTGTTTGTTGATATCTTGTAAAAGTTTTTTTAGAGGTTTTTCATTAAATTAAGTGTCAGTTTGAAGAAACAAGATCAGACTCGTATTAAGTTGAATAAATTTTATTTTTAGTCTGTTAAATTATTTAAACCGTAGTACCTAGTTTATAGATGTTGCATATTTTACATAATATACACTCGTCGATAGTAAATCTACCTAAAACATATTTCGATCCTTCTCTTTTTGGCTAATGTGCTACAATAGAGAAATAAAGAAAAAACATTTATTCGTGGCACAGATACAGTACAAATAAACATAAGACCACAATACAAAACATACTCACGAAATGGCCCCAACCCCAAATCAGCATAGCCAACCCATTGGCTAGCGCTGGTTTTCCTTTGGGACCACGTGTAGCGAAGGACAAAAAACACAAAAGTTACAAACAACATACAATTTGAATAAATATGATAATTGACAATTCGAACAGATAAACATGAACGCGACCGTAAACATCTTCAGATGTCTGTGGTCTGTCACAAGTCGCCACTAGCGCCAGCGGACACCTGCAATAAGATTTCAAGCTTACATGGTCATTTACATTAGAATTACGATCAGATCCTCTCGACGGAACGCCATTACATACCTAGGTTGGTTAAGGAAGCTATTGAAATCCAAAGTCATAAGAATTTCAACCGGGAAGATGGGTTTCAACTGTCAAGTGTCTGGCGTCCAGTGATCCGAAAGTTCTCAAATGAAAAGAGACTGTTTCCGGAAAGAACTCGCGTATTGATACTGTGAGTGTGGTGTGTCGTGACCGTAATCGAGTTTCAAGTGACAAGGCGGACGGTGGTAGTGACGGTGACACTGTGGGAAAAAAGCGAACCAGGAAGAGGGTAGATCGCTATGGTGTGTGGGTAGACCACAACTAAAACTCGCAGCACGTCAGTCAATCCTTGATAATGGCGCTTGCAACAGTGCCGAAATATCGGAAACTCAAAAATACAAATAAACATGGTAAATATCCCGTTTCAAATCGTAATTCTCACTACAATAAGTCTATGTTGGCATGCTTTACATTCTGTCACACACTTCCCGCTCTTTCGCTAACTGTACAAACGTCCTGTATTGTCTGTGCCGTCCTTAATATGTGTTGTTATTTGTTATAGGTTCCCAGACATATCCTTCCACAAAAATCAAAATTTTATTACGATCATTCTCCTCTCTTGTGATATGTCTGTATACGGCGATATTGGCCAAATTCAGCAAGGACTGAAAGTCGTCAACAAAAAAAAACTACAATAAGCATGGAAAATATTGATATCAAATTAAAATGCAATGCGTATATGTCCGATCGAGCTGCTAGTGTTCAATTACCAACCAGTAAGTCTGACCTGTGATTACTTATAGTTCTTAGGAATTTCAGAGTCAAGTTATACCAGGGAGACATCTGGTAGGTAAGTATCTACGTTTTCTGTAGCGCCACAGAAATCGCCCACTTACTACCTACAGTTCTAGCTGTAAAATGTGGCAGCTTAGTGTTTAATGGGGCACGATTCGACTTGATTTGCTGCATTCATTTTGGGATGAAATGCTTAGTTTTAAAACACCCTTATCATTGTCACACCTGCTATCCAGAAAGGAATGAGGTATAAAAGTCGTACTTTTCTTCACTCATTTGTGGCTAACAATGACTTCCGTATAGAAAGTTTGAAAATCATATACTGGGTGCCACTCGGTAGCAAAATTATTTGTAAGTCATTTCATTTATTTCCGTCTTGGGCGTACACTTGAATCCCTCGCTACGCTGGATTCTGGTGTAGAATCTTTCGCTTCACTCAGGATTCAATATACCACCCTCGCCGTAAATATATCATTTTGCCCCATTGAGACACAGGCTGCAATTAGAAACGGCCTTTGTATGAAACTGAAAGGTGATTTTCGCATTTGGAGTAAGGAGGTTGGTCCGATATAAGTAAATTGTCATTTGTGTTGTATTGTCAATTGTCATTGTGTAATTGTTGGTGTCAACTGTCAGTCGGTACAGATTCTTTGACTTAGTATAAGTTCTTAAGCAGTCCTCTTTTTGTTTATGTGTTACCCGCCGTGAATTTCACCGATTGGCTCCGACGGAAGACCAGCGTCGACCAGTTAGGTTGGTACCATGCTGAGTCAGGACCATTTCGTGGCATTATTGATTGTTTTCTTTTTGTTTTACACCTTTTTTACTGTTTTTATTCGTTTTTCAACTTTAATCCTTGGTATGTGTATCACTCCTGTGCCACGAATAAATGTTTTTTCTTTCTTTCTTTCTCTCCCGCCGAAAAAAATAAACAATAGCATTCTTTTGTTTGAACAATAGCGTTCTTTTTCATCAAAATCTATATCTGGAGCATTGCATTGTATGGGACACAAAGAGACAGAGAAAGATTAGAGGCCTTCGAAATGTGGTGTTGGCGTTGGATGGAAAGGATCAGCTGGACGGAACCAAAAAGACGAATGAAGAGGTTTTCGGTATGTATGGTAGGAGAGAAAAGAAGATTACTGAAGACAATTAGAAATAGAAGAGGCAGCATGATGGGACCTGATACGGCACGACAGCTTCTTAAACATCTTAGAGGGCAAAATTGAAGGTAGGAGAGGAAGAGGAAGACCTAGACTGACTTACTTTAACCAAGTGAGGGAGGAAGTTGCCGAGTCGTATGGGGAAGTAAAGAAACTGGCAATAAATAGAGAAGAGTGGCGGTTACTCTACCGACAAGAGCGAAGCTCTTAAGTTATGATGATGATTATTTTGTTATGATCCTGGGGATCCGCGATACCGACGGGTTCATTTCGATGCGGTCTCAACAAAGATGAGTTACGACGACGACAAAGTTTACATTTTGTGAGTAAAAGTTATTTTGACAATAAAGCAGTCAAAATGACCAGTAAACTGTTATCTCGAACCGTTTATGAATAATTGAATGTTTAATTTATCACTTGTAATTATTGCAAAGATAGAAGTTATGGTCGCGCCCACTTAAACAAAATTATAATATTTATAGCAGTCATAACTTTTACTCAGAGAATCTCGCAGAATATAAAGTAAACATGTTTTTAAAGTATAGAATAACAGTAATTGTGGGTGCCTAAGTTGCTAAATGTTGGAATATTATTCCGGCAACTGTCTATGATAGTAGTCATTAAGCCAAAGGAGAATGGGCAAAATGTCCCATCGGTGTATACAGTTGAGACATATCTCGTTTGAAAGGTCTTAATCGTGGCAGTATTTCATTGTATGGCACCAATGTTGGACAGCGTGCAGGGGCCGAGTAATTGACAAAAGTATGTATCTCATAAAAACGTTTATTATACAAAATGCAAATGATATAATTAAATATAAGGTATCTCATATGAAAGATAATGATAATTGGGCCACGTAAGGCTGCGGATATCAGCGCTGAAATATTTACAGGACTAGAATTAAGAAACGAAAGATATGTGTGAACGAAAAATCAGCTACTACTCAAAGATGCCTACGTGTATACACTGGTGACTTATATCACGTTAAAGGCTCTAATGTAAGCTATTTTTTTATATATACAACTTCGAGGTAACGCGTGCAGGGATCGGATTATATTGAGTTTTAAGATTTAACTCTCAGTTAACTCTACGCTAATTGAGTGTTATAACTTATTCTACTTGACACCAGATGTCTGTAGTTGTATACTTCTTCTAGATTTATATTGTTGACAACAAACAGATAATCCGGTGGCGTATCTCTAGCATTGAGACGTTCGATTACTTTTTAAGGAAGAGGTTGTATTACTTTTTAAAGAAATATCTGACAGGTCGTGTCAATCAATTATGTACATGTCATATCATAAAAAAATATCAGCATTTTTACAGAGATTGAAAATTGGGAATAAGATAAAAATAAACGGATAAAATACAAAGTCCACGTATTGGACAATTGGGATTGGTATTCTCAGTACATTCGTAAGTAATCTGCATTGATCTATAATACATTTTTATTAATCTAGTTATTTGCGGGCGTGAGCCCCGATATAGTTTACGAAGCCTGTAAATCTGGTCGATGCTGTGATGTACCTAGTACTTGGGATCAATATTTCCTACTTGACGTCGTACATCAAGGTCTATGAGACGGGCGTCTTCAAAATGAGATATGTATGTATGGTATGTCTGTCTTATTTTGCTTGCATTTCTGATATGCAACGACAGTGGCAAACAAGCTTACGGCTTGCCTGATGGTTAGGCAGGCATCGTAGCCTGTGGATGATAGCGACTCTAGAAGAATTAGAATTCCTGTGTATATGTGTCGATATTAACACAGCACATCCTCGGGTACCAGGCGGCTTTACCACATAATAATTAATAGTACCTTCTTACATGGAAGGTTTTCATTTCGGCTTGCCGCATATATAGTACTTAGCCCTACGTTACTAGCGCGATAGGGTATCTGGACACCACGGAGGTTCAGCCGAAGCGGAACAAGCCTAACTTTACTCACACCAGGAACATGACACCTCATACCTAGAAAGGAACTGTGTTATTATGGCGGCGGTCTTCTGTAATATGGAGGTAATCCCCAGTTGAGTAAGGTGATCTACAATATTATTATGGCCAACTGACTAACCGCAGTTTACTAAGGATTAAGGTACTATTTCTTGCTAATGTTACCCATAAAGTTCTAACCTGCATAATGAAATTATATATATATATATATCTTTTGTAGGTAAAATAAAAAATGAGATAATTCGGAGTTGAGTTGCCTACTACATTTTCTTGTTTTAAGATAAGAAACAGGAGAAATTATAACATCTGATCTGTGTCAGTACTTTTTACCCGACTGCGGCAGTAGGCCTGTCACGTTTTTCAAGTGTATGTATGTATCTTAAATGTGGGTATGTGTGTATGAATGTATAGGTAACTTTGTCTATTTCTTTGGTACGTTCTGCAGCTTCACCATTTCAACGTCCTGTCAAATACAATAGCTGTCACTTACACGCCATTACATGGAAATGTCAAACGCGAATTTGAACCCTATAATGTGCGAATATAGGTTGATATCGCACTGCACGCCGTGACGGATATATATATCGTTGGCGTTGAAAAGTTGAACAATATGATGAATTTAAACAAGCTAGGTATTTTTTTAGTCTTGGATTAATGTATAGACCTTATATCTATAGATACATATTGCAAAATAAACTATGATTATGCGGTCATGAACACGGAGATAATTTTCTGGGGCAGGCTATAAGTGTACAGATTAATGTATGCTTCGTTTGTAACTAATTAATTTCATCCATTTATTCCACTTTCTGAACACAGGCCGTGAGACAGTTGACATCGTCTATCTCTGATATTGATGCTAATTTCGCCGATGAAGATGTTGGATGATGATTTCGTAGATCCTTGAATTGAACAAGGTGGGCGGTTGGTATCGCAATGGTATGCTTTTTTAGCAATCTAGTTAGTTGCGTCTGCGAGCCTCGGCTAAGAGAAGGTAGGAGCTACATAGTTGTAATAACTACATACTTTTTGTTTCACGGTTTAGGTATTTACTGTTTTACAATTTTCTCCTATACGGAACTAAGAAATCTTATGCATAAAATATTTTTAATGCCGGGGTGATAACACACCACCGACTCTATATTGTTTTTTGGATGCACTGTGTTCGCATTAAGAAGTTATGCATATTCCTGAATTCCACATCACATGTCTACAGTTGTGGGTGGTTACTATGGCTATAGTTTTCGTTAAGCGGAGGTACTGTTACCAGACTGACGATCATCAGTTTGTCCATGTATCCATGCCTGTATAAGTCGAAATACGTTAGGCTATATAAAGTTGTGCCTAACTGTCCTTCCCTCCGTCTGTCTGCTTCCCGACCCATGTTTCCTCGGTTTGTGAATCTTTGTATCTATAAATAATAATAAATAATAAATATTTTTGAACAATCTTACACAAATCAACCTAGTCCCAAACTAAGCAAAGCTTGTACTATGGGTACCAAGTGACGATATACATACTTATATAGATAAATAGACTTTTAAATACATTTCTATGTATTCAACGTCCATGACTCAGGAACAAATATTCGTGTTCATCACACAAATACATGCCCAATTACCAACTAGGCTAAAGCGGTCGTCTATGTATTTGTCATTGCGTTACTCTGTTAGGTAAGGTGCCTAAAGAACTTTCTTCACTTTGATTCTTCTGTCCGTTTATCTGTCTGTTTGTCTGTCTTGATAGTCACAGATGTAAACATTGATATTTTACCTAACTGGATGTTTATAAATAGGTTATAAAAACGGTATCAATAAGAGCGACTTAATTTTAACACTAATGTGTTAAGAGTAAGATATTATCATTCTAGAGTGCTTAACTTGGGATTGCCATGTTACCAGTCATATTAATTTTATATGTGGTAAATACGTAAAGTTTATAGGATTGCGTAAATAGATATACTAATCCCTTATCCCATTGCACTAACCAGAGACCCATGAAGGCCAAATAGTATGGTCTTACTTACATATATTTTTAGGGCCTTAACACAGTGTTTTTTTTATGATACTGGTATGTTATCAAAAGTTTTTATGCAGTATTGAAAAGGATATTTACACTGCTTTTATTGTTTATGCATTTTATGATACCGTTTTGTTAATTTTTATCAACAGAAATATATATTTCTAAGTTTTAGCCAACATGCGTTACAAAAATATCGCAATATTGGTATTCATTTTACATTAAACATTTGTATGCATAAATGTAATAATGTGGACTATCATAAAAAATCGACCTAGTCCCCATGTAATCAAAGCTTTTACTACGACTATGGGCACTAGGCGACGTTATACATGCTTGCCTACATAGATTGATAAAACCTTAATATACATAGAAACTATCCAAGACTCAGGAACTAAAATGCCCTGACCGGGATTCGAACACCGATCCACCAGCGTCGCGGTTGGGATCGCTTTACATACGTAATAAACATTGGGATAAAGATTTATTAGTTTAACACCAGTTATTTCAGTTTAAACTGGATCGCTGAATCAGTGACGATGGTGGAAATACACAAGCTTTTAGAGGGCGCGACTGGCATTATGAAGAAGTTTGAATTAACAATATTATGAATGCTGATTTGGTTGAGGCATTATCACAATACTACGATACACGTCATAATGTTTGTGGTACGTATATCAAGCAAATAGCAAGTAACACGAGTGGATTGACAATGATTGCATTGATATCACAATGACAACGGCTGCATTGGGACTTTGGAAGCCTTTGGATTGGCCGTTTACACGTTGATTTATTCATGAAACCATGACGTATGGCCACGATCACGTTATTGCAAGTCAGCAAGTATATCATCATCATCATCATCATCGTCATCATCATCAGCAGCAGCAGCAGCCAATATATGTCCCACTGCTGGGCACATCCCTCCTCTTGTTGATGAAAGGAACGAGGCAGTGGGGACTACTCTCTCATTTTCAGTGGAGACTTATTTACATACACCTTTGAATTTTATGGCAGATCTAATATGCAGGTATCCTGACAATGGTTTCCTTTGCCGAATAGCTAACGGTAATTATTTATCATTATTATTATTTATTTACTTATTAATCATTAAGTGCAAAAAGGAATTATATAATATATCGCTCCACAAAACTATTTAGGTTTGACTGTGGAGTCGAATGTCAGTCTCAAGTCTCAAAAATACATAATACTTAGTTATTAGGTAATAAGGTATAATATGGCAATAGCCATATTAATAGAAGGTGAACCGGGTGAGTTATAGTGGTTTTATAGGGCACCAAAAATCTACTACTATACGAGATACTGTTGCAATTAAGGAGGGTTTTGTTTTAGTGTATGTAGATATGTATGAACTAAACATCTATATCTCGTTTATATATTAAAACTTAAATAGCCGCGTATGTTGTCGATCTCGAATATTATTGACCAATGTTTGACCAATGGTTAGTTGCAAACTCGTCATCGGCCCTAAAGGAGTATGATCCTGAATCCTCTGC
Source organism: Epiblema foenella (assembly GCA_963556455.1). NCBI lineage: Eukaryota > Metazoa > Arthropoda > Insecta > Lepidoptera > Tortricidae > Epiblema > Epiblema foenella. The sequence goes on from OY747112.1 coordinate 16,828,140, forward strand.
TGCGATCCAGTCATGGTTCTATTAACAGGATTTATTAGTTTTATTACTGAGTACGTATTCTTTACTTCCCCAACATAGGGTATATTTTCCCACATATTTTTTATATAACACGACGATGTCAGACAAGCGTACGGTCTGCCCAATGTTAAGCAGAGACTGTAGCGTACTGATGAAAACAAGCCCTCAAACTACGCAATCTAATATATATTACCATACAATAGTAATAATCGTTACATTATAATCTAACTAGCGAGATTGTAAACTGTCAGATTGTAAACCGATAACTGTTTTGTACTTTCCATCAGCAAGTCGACGAAGCCCCGAGTACCGCTCTGAAGAACTTAGACAACGAACGAATCTAACCTAAACTGCAAGTTTCATGTCGGAAGAGTTGGAACTATAAAATACTATTTACAATTTAAGGCATTATTTTTCTGACGGTGACATATACAACGCATCCCAGAAGGTCGTCTAACATAGTATACCAAATATAATCGGGCCGCGCATTTTTCCATTCTTGTATTCGTGTAGTCCGTCTGTTAACCCTACTACGAGCCCCAATGCAAATGAGTACGTCTGGTAGGAAAAAAATGTACTAAACTAACGTTAACCTAAAAATTCTGGGGGACGAAGGTGTTTGGAAGAATTAGCAATATAAAAACAGTATAAGTTATAAATCGTATTTTATTTATTCAATGAAAAAAAAAACGAACTTTCCTTGGTAATAAAAAAAACATTGTTTCACCAATTGTACTAAAATGCAAAAAAGTTCGTCTTTAGTGTTACCGACGCAGATTAGAACGTCTACCACTTGGTGGCGTCTCCTTTTGCATCTAAAACGGCTTTAATTCTGAGCGGCATTGTATCTACCAGCTGTCGACACTCTTCCGGGGTTGTTTCATTCCAAACACAGGTAAGTTTCTCTTTAAGATCAGCTTTTGATCTGGACGGGTCCTTTCGCAACTTCTTCTTCATTTTCCACCACAACGTTTCTATGGGAGACAAGTCCGGGCTGCTGGATGGCCACGACATGGTAGGTATTTTTTTCTTTTTCAGCCACGCCATCGTTGCTTTAGCGGTATGGCATGAGGCACCATCTTGTTGAAAAGTATACGCATTTTTATACTTTAACTTACGTATAGACGGCAGCAAACTCTCTTGTAAGATGCTTTTGTATTTTTCGGCATTGACGGTTCCATCTATAAATTGCAGACAGCCGACACCCTGTGCCGACATGCAGCCCCAAATCATTAAGGAAGCTGGAAACTTTACCTTACGCTTAAGACAATCTTTTTGAAATGCCTCTCCTTTTTCGCGAATGACTTTACTTCGTTCATCGCCTACTGTGACTTCAAATTTAGATTCGTCACTCCATATAATTTTACGCCACTGATCGACGGTCCAATTTCTGTACTTTTTGGCGAATTTCAACCTGTTAGTTTTCTGCCGTTGTGTAAGTAACGGTTTCTCTTTAGCAGTGTAAAAACCGTAGCCCATCCTCTTCATCACTCTCTTGCAAGTATCCACTGAAATGTTTTTTTTAATTGCGTCACGCCATAGTACCGTAAGTTCTCCAGCTCTTGCACGACGATTTTTCTTGATGATCTTCCTCAGAATCCTGTTTTCTGCTTTAGTAGTAATTCGTGGGCGGCCGGATTTCTTTAAACAAGAAATTTTGTCGTGTTTTCGATGATGCTCGATGATAGTTTGGATTGTAGACCTTGGCATAGAAAGGTCCTTGGCAATTTGGTACGTAGATTTGCCTTTATTGTTACTGGAGATTATAATTTTCCGCACTTCTTCAGTCACTGGCTTACCTCGTGCCATCTCGATAGAAAAACGATTTGGAGTAATAAAAAATTAGGCTGAATTTGCCCTTTTATATAGTGGTTTGTCATTTTACATGACAGAGAATATTCCGTATTCAATTTGAAAATAATATTTTATATTACGAACCCTGGTAAACAGGTTTTATTTTAAATAGACGACCTATTTTGCCTTAAATATGAAGCAGACGTAATTATTTGCGTGTGAGATGTAATATTTATAATTAAATTATTTTAAAATAAATAACGAGATGTACACTTTGTACAACTCAAAACTAAGCTAGCTTTAGTGACATTGCGTCTAGTGTATTCCATTAATCATCAAAGTCGATTCGGGTAGAAATACTAGTTTTTGAAAAAAAATACGCATGCAGAATTGCGACTAGACGAGCTATTTTGCATTGGGGCTCGTATACCTACGTTGTTATATAAGTGAAAACAAATCCCTCAAACTACATAACGCGTCTCCAGCCTTTAGAAGCTCTGTTAGACATTCTTCCAACACTGCATACCTACACAGTAGTTCCTACCTAACATAGTCTCGTTTTTTTTTTCATTTTTGGATTATTTTGTATAGCCCCTTTGTTGACACAACTGTACGTTGTTACACAGTACTTACCTAGCGTGAAAGTGACTACTTAAATTTTTAATTACCATTGGTTTTTCAGGTATCTAATCAAGTCATGATAAGGATGGTTACTATAAGCAAGAAGAAAAAAGAACCGTCCAGGTGTGTGTTGCGCCCGGGCCACGTAGGATTTCGGAGTTGCGGCTCGTCACATTGCGGCTTAAAAGGGTTTTTTTTACTACAAACTACGGATGCATTTGCTTATGATCTTAAGTGGCCAGTGCTTAGCACAAACGGATGTCTGGATCGAAATACGTTTTTTAAAACCCACTATACTTATGATGACAAATGATCCATCATCTATCGGTACTCCCTTCGATGGGTTTTACGACGGACAAATAAGGCATCCCCACCTTTAGTGTAGGAGAAGTATCGTAACAAGATGGGTACATGTTCCCCATTTTTTTTTGACAAGAATTTAATGTATAGTCTGTATAGGTATTCGGTAAACTAAGTAGAGCCTCTTCAATTTCGAAAGGCCGTGAGTATCAAACCCGTATACCACTGGGTTTTCTTAGAAAGCTTACTTACGAAATATCATTTTATAATTAACTGTCCACGGAAAACTGCTCGCTGTTCATAAGATCTAAGGTTCTCAAATGTTAATAAATGTTAATCAAATGTTAGTCATCATCATCCTGCTAGCGTTATCCCAGTACTGTTGCATCCTGAAGGATGCCCGGGGTCCGCTACCTAATCCCTAGATTTGGCGTAGGCACTAGTTTTTACGGAAACGACTGCTATCTGACCTTCCAACCCGAAGGGGTACCAGACCTCATTGGAATTAGGCTTATCAAGTGAGTGGGCGCCCGAAGGCCTCTAACTTGGTTTAACTACTGCTATCATAGACAGCAGCCGGGATCAACGGCTTTACGTGCCTTCCAAAGCACGGAAGAACTGACTTCGACCGGAATTGCTTAACCTGGCATACCGCAGGCGGCACACGGGCGCCGCTGGGCCGCTAGCGCTCCTCCGGTTGGAAATGTTAGTATGACAGTTTAACATGGCGTTAAAGTGAAAAGGCAAGTTCCTTATTTGTTCGACTGTACAAACTATATTTGTAAACACAGGTCAATAGCTCATCTTAAGTCTTACAACTATTTTAAATATTTTAGTGTATCACTATATTTTGGCATAAGGCATACAAATAAATAATCTCAAATTCACGGACTCAAAGTCAAAGATGGGGCGTGATAGACAATTAAAATTCTTCATCTGTCAAGTATTGGTAGGCTACTTTCACTAGGAATGCAAATAAGCTTTTTTCAATTCTACCAATTCTTCTAACTTAGAATATGTTTCTTGGCATTTTATTATATATTTTAGGTGCCAGTCCGGAAATACTTTTAGACTGAACGTTTTTGTGCAATTGCCCCAGAAATGACCCCGTATCTCAGTGAAGAAGTGACTTGTATTTGAGAAATATTATGAGAGTACACGAAATAAGTTTGTCAAGGATCGTAGCAAATGGAAAACAGTGATCTCTAATACTGCCTCTACCTACCCTTCTGGGCAATAGGGTTAATGATGTGTATGTGTGCAGTGTGTAACATAAAATATTTGAACGTATTCGTTGACTGCATACCATCAATATAACACGGCACACCAGTATATCACGGCGTGCAGTTGGATATCAACCTATCTGTATGCATTTCTGTAGGGTTAAACTTCACGACAGATGGTCGCTGTTAGTAAGCGGCAGTGTACTATTAGTATACCATAATTCATTCAAATTCAATATCTATATATTATAAATATGGCATCTCGAATACCTCCAAAGAAGTATACATACTTCTGGTATTCACTATTAACTTGTTTCTCTGTATGGTTCGGAGGGATTCGATATGCCGTTACTATAAAGTTATGATTACAAAATATAGTGAAAAAAAATAATCTAAAAAAGTGTTGTCATTAAAAAAATGTAGAATAATGTGAGCATGAAATGCTTTTTGCCCCAATTACGGCAAATCGATGCCGTACTGGCCTTCGAGATATTTTCTACTGTACAGCTTTGCGGTCTTAGGCACTAATTTTTGCACTAGTTCACTGACGGCCAATCTGCTTATGGTGATTTTTGTAATAACAGTATTTTAGACGACCGCCATTTAAAGGAGGTTGTCAGAATTGAGCTCACTTATGACCGCCCTCGTGTACGCCGAGCTGGTCGTTGTAAACAAACTGGGCAGTCCTCTTATCCCGTAATCTGCATCTGAGATTGTTTCTTAATCAATGTTATTACAATGGCAATCTGGCCCCTATTTCACCAAGTTGACATATGTATGTATTTGACATATGTAGGCTGACCAATCGAAAATTGTCATGATTGTGAAAACTGTTTCACCAACTACATTTGTAATGTTTTTTGACAGTTGTCATGCAGTTGTCGCGCCTGTCAGCTTTGGTGAAATAGGGGCCTGATGGAGTCAAACGAATTTCGAAGTAATTTTTTAACTCTTTGACCACCGAATGTCAAAAGTGTCAATAAATCAATAACATGTCATTTATTACGTCTTATATATCAGACGACGGCGTTTAAAGGGTTAATTACTGCATCCAAACATATAAGCACATCATAAACACTTTTTCACACCTACTTTTCTTTCCTTTTTCTTTTGTAGATTATTTTATTTTAGCACCTCTGAGCCGCGCACCTACCATTTGAATCGCAGCCAGTACGTTGTTCGCATCAAAGCCGGATTCATACTATTGCCACGTGTTGTGTCTTGAAGCGCCAGAATGATGTCGGTTTCATACATTTAACTAGTACGGTTTGATCTGATGCTCTCCGACGATGTGCTATGTTACGTTGTGACGCGACAGAAGTGACGCTGATTCGCATCAGAGCAGTTGAGGTGCGGGGGGTAGGGAAGCGGCCGCGACACAACAGATCTGACGAGTATGCACGGGCGTGTGTTCTTGTGTATGTGACGGGCTCTAACGCCGCATCGCGTGAAAAACGAAATGATGCATACACTGCTTTTAGCCCCTGACGCGCAATGCAAAAAACGGGTTTTACCATGTATAGAATCAATTTATTTCTACTGACACCATAGATTGGATAAAATCTTCTTCAAAATCAATTCTTATATACCACAACAGTGGCAAATAATCATACGGCCTGATGGTAAGCCTATATAATTATATATAGATGTTGGCGACTCCAGTACATTCATCAGCCCGTTGCCGATTCACTGATGAGTTGAAAATGGTTATACTGACACATATAAAATCTAAAAATATTTAATTCAGGTTGTTTTTATTAAAGATTGTAAACTGTTTAAATGCAGGTTCCTCACTCAAAGCATCATTGGGAGCTCGGAATCTGTCTAACGAGAACTTTGTGTTGTGCATGTTTTATAAGCTACGAGTGTATCACTGATGAAAATATCGTCAGAAATCGTCATAATGTGTCATAGGCATTGCAGTACATGAGATCGTTTAGATCTTAATTTTACTGGCGTCTGTCTTGCACTTTTAACGTTTCTACATTTTCCTGCACCGTTTTTAGATGTCTCTGTGGTTTACTAGTAGAGAATGCCACTTGGCATTAAGGTAGTCATTTGTACACTGTATTTTTCGTGCAATGAAGTTTAAATAAATAAATCGTTAGACATTGTCATAATTTTATTTATATAATGCGACATGTACAGTACGTATACGCTCGTGATTATAACCGTCAGACATCAGAGCGCATCAGAAATCATCACATCTGAATATTATGAATCCGGCTTTACAAGCACTTCCGATCATGAAGAAGCGCAAATAGAGGTAAGTTTAAACCCATTTAACGATAACAGTTTGAAAGTGTCTTGTGTGGTCGTGGCCTGGTGGGCATGGACGGCGTCTTCATATTTTTTACGCATCGAACGCCAAGAATGTATTAATGTTATTATTGCGCACGTTGTCAATTATTTTCAAGTAAGGTTTTATATTCAATCTCTTAAATAAAAAAAAGTTAATTCATGCTTCCTGGCAATCGCATTTTCAGTTTTTATGAATAATTTTTAAAAAATGTACTGAATTTGTAGTCAATAATAATTGTTTATTTTCCGACCAACATGGATCATGGCGTTAGTATACAGTTTTATCTTACGCATCGTTGCATAAAAATAGCCTAGTCGAGCCTCCGTGAACATTCCCGACGCAGTGCAGAATCGAGGTAGCCCCATCAGCATCCAGCAGTCGAATCACGTAACTTTATGTACTAACGGTAGATAGATTTTACTGTCAATTTTGAAGTATAACTGTATGGGCTGACAATTAAAATTTGACATTAAAATCTACCTAACGGTAGTACAAAAGTTACGTGATTACCCCGCTGAACGCGTTATTATATTGAACACGCAAAGGGCTGTATTGTCTCTGCGTATAATTCACCTACAGGGTGCTTGTATAAAAGTTGGTACAATATGCTTCAAAAAGGGTACCTAACCTTTACTTTCTTTAGAACAGCGAGCGAACCTGCGGGCCATCATATTAGCCCTGACACAACGCTCTGCGCCAACGTTCGATATCGGCTTCGTCTTTTAACTCTGACGGCCTATTCCGAACTTCGTATCGTGCCGTCCCTTTCACTCTCGTGTTATACACTATATGAGTGAAAGGGACGGCACGATACGAAGTTCGGAGTAGGCTCTCTGGTGTTAAGTATTGAATCTGTTTTTTATTTCACCTGATTGTGGCTTTATAGGACGAGGTCAATACCGGCAGATGCGCGGTTGGAGAGTGGCCTGGGGAAAATCCAGGGGAACCTCCGACACGAGTTTGCTCTCCAATGAGATTGAATGAGAGGCTTCAACCAAATCTGAAGTGTGAGTGGAATCGAGTAAATGGGAGTTTTGTCGCTGGTTCACTAAGAGTCCAGCAAGAAACGATTCAATCCGACCCAGGTCGGGCCTAGTGAGTGAGCGCTTGGTATGCGGCGGTACCGGCACGAATAGGGACCATATACGCGTCCCGCATATGTAACCGCAACGATCCATCTTTCGATGGATGCTGTCATCCGGGTCCTTGAGTTTGTGCCTAGGACGTCGGACCGTGCGGCTGGAGGAGTCACGACAGAGGGGGAAGGAATGGGAACGTAGTCGACAGCCTCCCTAACTAACGGATTCCTATGATGGGGAGCGTTGTCAAAATAACATCTGGCAGTCTGCTTAAAGAAACTATACATCCCCATGTAGTGGTGCAGACTGAGGTTCGACTGATACCAGTCGCCCTACGGAGAAAACGATTCTGAATGAAGCGGATTGAGCGGTGTCCTAGGGACGTGAGTAAAAACTACACTTGCATAAGACATGATTGCATGGACGTACTGGGACGTAAGGGTACAATTATTTCAGTTTGGGGTTTCTGGAGAGCATCTCACCAGCACCCTCAACCTTCAATAAGGGATTGAATTAATTGTACCCTTTCAGTAGTACATTTTTTGACTTATTTGGCCATGTTGTCTGGGAGCATATATATATAAAAAGCTTTCATATGTTAAGATATTCGTGTTCGCAATAATAACAAAAATGTCACATCTCAACATTTTGACTACAAGAGAGCGAATATAAATTATATGAATATGATGGCAAGAAAGTTACTTTGACAGAAAATGCCATAATGGTAGAAGAGTCTAAGAGGGGATTTTTGGAAATCCAAAAATCCCCAAGTAAATACTTGAGCGAGTCAGATTAAGACATGGAGGATACCTTGCACTCTGAAAACCTCCTCCATTTATAAGCCCTCATGTGGGGTGCATATACACTTTCAATATCTGATGCCCGGGAGTATGTTCGTGTTGTTGTTTCTTTTTATTTTTGCAGACGCTCCCCCCGCCGGCGGAGGGGTACACCTGTTAAATATTTTCTTCCTATTATCCAATTTTCAAAATCCAATAGGTCCTAATTACGCTCGAGTAAATCAACATTTGAATCGTGACCTCCCCTATAGTTATCACTCATCAGCCAATTAAACTGCCGGATAGCAACAGGATTTCATGACCAATATCCTCTTGGGCGATAGATTATAAGGTGGTTACCTAGTAGGTCACTAGGCAGTGGTGGTGAGTTTGTATTCTGAAGCCCCATGGACGTCAGCTGGAGTTCTCTCCACAATCACTCAAACACTTAAAATAATAATGTTTTTTGTCGTTTTCTCTCGTTTGATAATATTATTGAATGTTAGCTAACCGAATATCTTGTTAGATTACAAGCTCATGATCTAGAATAAAACCTTATTTACACACGTACAAGTTTTGCATGCGAGTTTGGTTATATTGCAGGTGAGTCATCGGGGTAAAATGACTTCAATCGATTTATCAAACCGCGCAATTTAGTTAAACTCGCATGCGAATCTCGTATACGTGACCATAATAAAGCAAGTATATAGAACATCGACGTTCAGTCTCAGATTGACCTTTTTTAGCTCTAATTGGGACATTTTTATGCGAGAAGTGCACGAGTAAAGAATGCGAGACTTAAAAAAGATGTCAAGGGCAACACACCTACAACATATAGGGCTTATGAGCATCGGAACCTCTTTAGCCAGAAATTACGTACATAGCACCGGACTGTCCCATTTCTGGACCCCATAACATAATGAATAATTTACGCCTCCAGTATTGCAACCACCCCCGGATCAAATGGGCTAACACTAGTTCCAAGATGCTTTTTCACTCCGTTCTTAGGCCGCATTTACGCACAGGCGTACTCAGAGTAGTTCTGGCTCTTCAGGTAAACTCGACGGTAATCACCAACGCAGCTTTCTTTCAGGAGCAAGAAGTCCGCGCTCTCTGCCACAGATTTTTGTAACAAAGCAACGGTAACATAGCAATGGTAACATAATACACGCAAGAGCAAAGAAAAAGTTTCATTTTCATTAGCTTAGATGCACGAATATAGATTTTTTAGCTTATTATTTTATTAACCCACAGTTCGCCTTTTGTACTAAGCTGTGTTATGATGAATAAATAATCAAATATCTAACGGTTATTTTATTGATTGCATCAAGACCACCAAACCACCAAAATCAAAATTCAAGTTTCAATATTTGAGTCTCTATCACACTTATGTTATTTTAGCGGCAGAGAGAGAGAGAGAGAGAGCGTTACGACTTTGTAATTAGTACAGTCGCAAGTACTGAATCCGCTAAGATAATTCGGCGGCTTATTAGAACACTCGTAGCATTTATTATTTACATACTATCAAAACTGTTCTCATGGCTCAGGAATAATAATAGGCATTATTGAGCGCTCTTAGTCGAATTCCCGAATAGTGGCATAGCACCAGCGGGGCTCATATAATCGCTTATATGTCGGACATACAGCATTCATCCCTTACTGTCATGTACGAAAGTGCGAGAGGGACGAATGGTCCGACATATAAGCGGTCATCTTAGTCCTTCAGATACAGAAACTTGGCATTTACTGCGGGCCTTAGATGCCAACTGTCATATTGTTAGCGTGTATAAACGACCATGTGAAGCTATCATTATTTACTAGCGACATCTCGCGTGCAGTAGCAGAATCAAACGACACTATATTTTTATGTAATTAATTGATTTAATACAGTTATTTTATATTTATTTGTTTAATAAAAATATAAGCAACTCATTCCCGTTCATTTCGAAGCTCTAGTAATGATTTATTAAATTATTGGCGCTACTGTCTATGCACAAACGTCCCATTAGTATGAGAATATTTAGTTCCAGTAATCGCCACATTACAGTTATAAAATGAGCTATTCCAACTTCCCTGCACGCGATCGGTCTTCGGCGTCATACAAGAAATTAAAGCTGCTGCTGAGAGCTTTCAAATGATATATGTCTCAACTGTATACACCAATGGGACACCGCCCATACTAATTTGCCCATTGTCCTTTGAGACGTCGGGCGGCTTGAGTACAGTAGGCGCTCGATAATCCGGCGCTCGCCAATCCGGCACGCTCTGTAGTCCGGCACTTTGGGACTCAGGTAGCCCGCTCTATAATCCGGCATTTTACACAGCTGAACGCCGGACTACTGTGCGGTTGGGTTGAATTGTTTAGTTTCAGCCATACCATAACCATAATAAAATAGTATTTTACTGTGGATCTATTTTACTTCCTATACAAATTCGATAATCCGGCAGTTCCGACAATCCGGCATAAAGGAAAAAAATCGGGTGCCGGATTATCGAGCGCCTACTGTATCTACTTGTAACAGTCAAGTTGCCCAGTCACTTGACAAAGTTAGAAGGTCAGATGGTAATCGCTTTCGTAAAATCTAGTGCCTACTCCAAATATTAGGAATAGGTAGCGGACCCCAGGCATCCTTGAAGGATGCAACTGTAGTGGGATAACGCTGGGAAGGTTGATGACTCTTTTTTTTTATTATGTTGTTGTATTATAAGTTTGTTTTATGTCGAATAAATGTTTTTTATTCTTTTTTCAATACTGCCTAGGGTAGTAAAATAGGGTAGCGATGGGTACTCCCTACGGACCCCTCCTTTGTCAAGTGAGTGTGAAAATCCTAGTGTTTTGACGGTTCCAAGCCATTTGTAGGCCAAGTGGGTTTTGCATCAGTTGGTTCGACTGTACAAAATGTCGTTAAGGTTCAGTTTTCGCTCTAGGTGGGAAGGTCATATGTCGGTCGCTTTCGTAAAACTACGACAAAGCGAACCCTGGTTCCCTTAAAAAGATACAACTTAAGGCCGGCAACGAGCATGTGACAACCCAGGAGTTGCAAGCGTCCATAGGCTACGGTGACCGCTTACCATCAGGCGGGCCGTACGCTTGTTTGCCACCGACGTGGTATAAAAAAAACTAAGGAAGGTAATTAGTAGCAGATAGATTTGCCTATATAGAAACCTAAAAAAAATCTGGGTGACAATGTTGACACTTCGTACGAGATAATATATCTCACAATATTTTATTATTATGAGTAGTGTACCTTATTACCTTTTATCTTGACGCTTAGAGACCTTATACATCTATAACAAACCTCGATTGTTATTAGTTTCTTAGTTTTTTTTTATACAACGCCGGTGGCAAACTGGCGTCCATCTGATGGTAAGCGGCCACCGCAGCCTATAGACGCCCGCAACTCCAAAGGAGTCACGTACGCGTTGCCGACCCTTTATGAAATCTGGAATTCACTATGTTGACAACAGAAGGGACAAATTTATGTCCCTCGCTCCCAACACAGTGCATCCTCGGGAGCTCTGGCAACCTTGCTCACCTCCAGGAACACAACACTACATACTTGTATAGTAGACTAGCAGCCGCCCGCGACTTCGTCCGCGTAGATTTTAGATGGTAACAAAGATATAAATGAGGTTTATTTATTTCTGTCAGTTGTTTGATGTTATTAATCTTTTGTGAAAATTACTCGAATGAAAAACTTAATGTCCGCCATCTTGGATTTGAAACTGGATGTAAATTTCGGATTCGGCACCCTGAGGAACCACAAAGATGACCCCATATCGATTTTTAAGAAAAACAAATGTCCGCCATCTTGGATTTGAAAATGCATATCATTTTCGTAATCGGCACCCCGAGGAACCTCGACGAAGACACCCATATCGACTTTTAAGAAAAACAAATATCCGCCATCTTGGATTTGAAAATGCATATCATTTTCGTAATCGGCACCCCGAGGAACCTCGAAGATGACACTCATATCGATTTTTAAGAAAAATAAATGTCCCTCTCTGGGATTTGAAAATGGATGTCATTATCGTAATCATCACCCCGAGGACCCTCGAACATGACACCTATATCGATTTTTACGGAAAGTAAAGATTTCCTCCCCGTACAAACTTGGAACCCCTTTTTACCCCATTAGGGGAACAATTTAGAAAAACGCTGGAACACGTTTTGTTGTATTTAAACAGAGAGTCTATTTACGGAGTTTGAAATCTCTTATTTCAAAAAAGATTTGCTCCCCGTACAAACTTGGAACCCCCTTTTCACCCCTTTAGAGGAGCAATTTCAAAAAACGCTAAAATACGTTTTGTTGTATTTAAACAGAGAGTCTATATACGAAGTTTTAAATTTCTCACTTCAAAAAAGATTTTCTCCTTTACAAACTTGGAACCCTCTTTTTACCCCTTTATGGGAGCAATTTTGGAAAACGCTGAAATACGTTTTGTTTCATTTAAACAGAGAGTCTATATACGAAGTTTTAAATCTCTCACTTCAAAAAAGAGTTGCTCCTTTACAAACTTGGAACCCTCTTTTCACCCCTTTATGGGAGCAATTTTGAAAAACGCTGGAACAGGTTTTTTTGTATTTAAACATAGAGTCTATTTACGAAGTTTCAAATCTCTCACTTCAAAAAAGAGTTGCTCCCCGTACAAACTTGGAACCCCCTTTTCCCCCTTTAGAGGAGCAATTTCAAAAAACGCTGAAATATGTTTTGTTTTATTTAAGCAGAGAGTCTATATACGAAGTTTTAAATCTCTCACTTTAAAAAAGAGTTGCTCCTTTACAAATTTCGAACCCTCTTTTCACCCCTTTATGGGAGCAATTTTGAAAAACGCTGAAATAAGTTTTGTTGCATTTAAACAGAGAGTCCGTATACGAAGTTTTTAATCCCGCACTTCAAAAAATATTTGCTCCCCGTACGAACTTTTAAACCCCTTTTCACCCCTTTAGCGAAGCAATTTCGGAAAACGCTGATGTACGTTTTTTTGTATTTAAACAGAGTCTATTTACGAAGTTTGAAATCACTTACTTCAAAAAAAATTTGCTCCCCGTACAAACTTGGAACCCGGAGTTTTTACCCCTTTAGAGGAGCAATTTCAAAAAAGGCTAAAATACGTTTTGTTGTATTTAAACAGAGAGTCTATATACGAAGTTTTAAATCTCTTACTTCATTGGAACCCTCTTTTTACCCCTTTATGGGAAGAATTTTGGAAAACGCTGAAATGCATTTTGTTGTATTTAAACATAGAGTCTATTTACGAAGTTTCAAATCTCTAACTTCAAAAAAGAATTGCTCCCCGTACAAACTTGGAACCCCATTTTCACCCCTTTAGAGGAGCAATTTCAAAAAACGCTGAAATATGTTTTGTTTTATTTAAACAGAGAGTCTATATACGAAGTTTTAAATCTCTCACTTCAAAAAAGAGTTGCTCCTTTACAAACTTGGAACCCTCTTTTCACCCCTTTATGGGAGCAATTTTGAAAAACGCTGGAATAGGTTTTTTTGTATTTAAACATAGAGTCTATTTACGAAGTTTCAAATCTCTCACTTCAAAAAAGAGTTGCTCCCCGTACAAACTTGGAACCCCCTTTTCCCCCTTTAGAGGAGCAATTTCAAAAAACGCTGAAATATGTTTTGTTTTATTTAAGCAGAGAGTCTATATACGAAGTTTTAAATCTCTCACTTTAAAAAAGAGTTGCTCCTTTACAAACTTCGAACCCTCTTTTCACCCCTTTATGGGAGCAATTTTGAAAAACGTTGAAATAAGTTTTGTTGCATTTAAACAGAGAGTCCGTATACGAAGTTTTTAATCCCGCACTTCAAAAAATATTTGCTCCCCGTACGAACTTTTAAACCCCTTTTCACCCCTTTAGCGAAGCAATTTCGGAAAACGCTGATGTACGTTTTTTTGTATTTAAACAGAGTCTATTTACGAAGTTTGAAATCACTTACTTCAAAAAAAATTTGCTCCCCGTACAAACTTGGAACCCGGAGTTTTTACCCCTTTAGAGGAGCAATTTCAAAAAAGGCTAAAATACGTTTTGTTGTATTTAAACAGAGAGTCTATATACGAAGTTTTAAATCTCTTACTTCATTGGAACCCTCTTTTTACCCCTTTATGGGAAGAATTTTGGAAAACGCTGAAATGCATTTTGTTGTATTTAAACATAGAGTCTATTTACGAAGTTTCAAATCTCTAACTTCAAAAAAGAATTGCTCCCCGTACAAACTTGGAACCCCATTTTCACCCCTTTAGAGGAGCAATTTCAAAAAACGCTGAAATATGTTTTGTTTTATTTAAACAGAGAGTCTATATACGAAGTTTTAAATCTCTCACTTCAAAAAAGAGTTGTTCCCCGTACAAACTTGGAACCCCCTTTTCACCCCTTTAGAGGAGCAATTTCAAAAAACGCTGAAATATGTTTTGTTTCATTTAAACAGAGAGTCTAAATACAAAGTTTTAAATCTCTCACTTCAAAAAAGAGTTGTTCCCCGTACAAACTTGGAACCCCCTTTTCACCCCTTTAGAGGAGCAATTTCAAAAAACGCTGAAATATGTTTTGTTTCATTTAAACAGATAGTCTATATACGAAGTTTTATCTCTCACTTCAAAAAAGAGTTTCTCCTTTACAAATTTGGAACCCTCTTTTCACCCCTTTATGGGAGCAATTTTGAAAAACGCTGAAATAGGTTTTGTTTTATTTAAATAGAGAGTCTATATATGAAGTTTTAAATCTCTCACTTCAAAAAAGAGTTGCTCCTCATACAAACTTTGCACCCCTATTCTACCCTCTTAGGGTTAAAATTTTGCAAAACGCTGAAAACACTTTCTTTGGATTTAAGTTCGTAACCTTTTTACGAATTTTTAAGTCTTCAGCTTAAAAAAAAAAAATTCTCCCATACAAACTTTGCACCCCTATTTATCCCCTTAGGGCTGGAATATCCAAAAATCCCATCTTATCCCTTGCATACGTCATAAAAGTAAGCTCTGGACCAAATTTGAAGTTTCTAGTACCAGTAGTTTCGGCTGTGCGTTGATGGTAGATCAGGACTTCTTCTTTTATATATATAGATAATGTTATTATGGCTGTGGTCTTCTGCAAGGTGGAGGTACGGCCCCAGTTGGGCTGCTCCAAATTCGATCAAGATGACATTTTGCTGTGCCCTATTTCTCTTAAGTCTTATTTTTGACATGTAACACTACATTTCATAAATGATACTTTGATTATTGTATTCTTTTTAATTGATATAGATTTGAACTTGTAAAAGTGCCCTTGAGGCCTATTTGCAGAATAAATGTTTTGATTTTGATTTGATTTTTTGACGACCGGTTTAGCCTAGTGGTAGTGCACCTGTCTGTGAAGCTGACGGTCCTAGGTTCGAATCCCGGTCAGGGCAAATATTTGTGTGATGAGCATGAATATTTGTTTCTGAGTCTTGGATGTTTTCTATGTATTTAAGTATTTGTATCTATTAAATATATCGTCGTCTAGTACCCATAACACAAGCCTTCTTGAGCTTACTGTGGGGCTAGTTCGATTTGTGTAAGATTGTCCTCTAATATTTATTTTTTATTTATTATTTTGCTTTCGTAAAACTACGCCAAAGCGAATCCTGGCCCGCTTAAAAGATACAACTAAGGAAGTTTATTAGTAGAAGATAGATTTTCTGATATAAGAATCTAAAAAGAAATCTTGGTGACATTGTCCATCAGTAAACACGGTTTGTGTTTATTAAAACATGTAAAATTGATGAAGTTTATGGAAAGTTGTTCAAACAGATACCCAGCATAATTTCGCTCTTCAGGTCAGACAAAGTAAATATTTACTTCAAAATGAATATTTATTCAAGCTTGGAACACCGTTGCGTCCAATAAGAGTAGGTTTTTATAAGTCTTGACTGGTTTATATTACAATTTACATCTTGGAATGTTTGAGGAGTTGAGTAGAGATTAAAATTAGACACTTAATCTAATTATATTTTTAATTCAGAAAACAATAAGGTAAATATTTAAAACTAATTACGTTCTAAATTAACATTAATTACAAAGAGAAAACAAATGAAATATAAAATCCCTAGACACCGTCCCCAAGGTCGCTCATTGGCGGAAATGATCCCAAGATGCTGGCGGCGTTTCCCCGCTGCACAGCAATGCTGAGCCTTTGCCCGAGAAACGCGCCAGCTCTGGGATCACAGCAAGTTCTTATTAGTTTCTTTTTCAGTACATTGAATAGATCGTGAGCTTCTTGCCCCCAAGGACCTAGAGTTTCTACGGCAAAAGGGACGAAAATGTAGTTATTCCCTAGACAATTATATTTTCGGCGCTTAGCTGCCTCTGCATTTGTGGCCGCTCCACCTGGTTTTTGACACGTATATGCTAAATGAGATGATGCTAAAGTATCCACACAGGTGGAGCCCCACACTAAGGGCCGCCCCAATCGCCACGGCACTAACGTCATACCGTTAATCTAATTAAATAAAACTCGAGGTCAAAAAGTTCGCATCAAGCAAAATTTATAACCGCAATAGGGTTTTTTAAATATACACTAGTCTTATAATTTTGTATAATATACATTCGTAAAAGTCAACTGTATTTGCAATTTCCGGGATACTATCATAAAAATATAAATATTAAAAATGATGATTTTTATATCTCGCTCCATTAACGTTGTTTTTCTCGTGGGTTTTTATGAGTCTGATCCTGTATCATTTTTACGCGAGTGTATGTTAATGTAATCATAAAACGAGAATCATTTTAGTAAAGCGTCAGTGCTCATAACTGCTAGTCTCTAAATTTTTTACCATTTCATTTTGACAGTTATGGATTCGCGTTTGTAGTGATGAGGCTAAAACGAATCGATTGTCATGATAAGCGATTATTAATGAATTGTGAATAATTATTCAAATCGATTTTATTGCAATTTTTTTTATACAACGCCGGTGGCAAACAAGCTTACGGTCCACCTGATGGCAAGTGGCCACCGCAGCCTATAGACGCCCGCAACTCCAAAGGAGTCACGTACGCGTTGCCGACCCTTTATAAAATTTGAGGATGCACTGTGTTGATAACAGATGGGACAAATTTAGGTCCCTCGCTCTCAACACAGTGCATCCTCGGGAGCTCTGGCAACCTTGCTCACCTCCAGGAACACAACGCACTACATAATTGTATAGTAGATAATGTTATTATGGCTGTGGTCTTCTGCAAGGCGGAGGTACTTCCCCAGTTGGGCTGCTCCAATTTCGAGCAAGATGACATTTTGCTGTGTTCTACCTCGTTTATATATATATATCATTAGTAGATACGAATCTATAGTAGGAACGTGTGTACACGTTGCACGGTACGATATCGTTACAGGTTCCGACAAAGATATCGGAGCAAGCAAAATTATGAGGTCAGTTACTAATTTAACGATCGGTAAGTAATTAGTTTCATACTTCATTCGTTTGTAATATAATGGAATACTTCAGTTATTTTTCTTACATTATTTTATTACGGTTATAAATCTGAATCGTTTAGTCTGTAACTAACTCATATGGATTCTGTCCGAAATAAAATTATTATTATTATTTAGTTTTGCTTTGTTTTTCTCTCCAAATGGAGGTAATTTTACTTCTATATTTGCGGGCTTTTGGCCAAACGAATATGGAAGGCAAAGGGCATAAGAACCTACTGTTCTAGGGATAAAAATTTGCGGACTATTCTGCATGTGTTCATAATAACGGCTTTTTGTAGGAGAATTACGGAAGTATCGTCTGAATCGAAACCAATGATTTAGTCACTACACTATATTTAAAAAATAAAAGATAATATAGTTATATTTACTATATTAGTTATATTTACTTAAGATCCGTACAATTTAACGCATTATTTTTCGATACTTTACAATCTTTCGACAATTATAATCTCGCTAGTTAGATTATAATCTAACGTTTTTTTCTCAATGTGATGGTAACATAGGTGAGTCTTTACCAGATTTAGGTTCGCGTCTTTTCGGTGGACATATCAAAAATTAAGGGCCACAAAGCTTAATTTTGGATTGGTCTAGTAACCCGTATAAACGATGTTTCCGTAACTATAAATCCATGTAATAAAAACATAACTTACATGTACATGAAACGTGTAACCTGTTGTATCTTTTTGTTTGAATCAATAAATTTACTCTTTACTCTTTACTCTTACTTACTCTTGGTCTGTGGTCAGCTAAATCTTTATCAGCTAAGCTACTCGCACTCATTCACGTCACACACGCACACACCACACCCCTACTCACTTACACACTCACACATCTTCACACATATTACACACAAACACTTTTACTTAGTTTATTAATTTTCATGTTTTATACTCGTAACTGCTACAAATGGTGCATTCCAAGATACAGACTCGCCTAGTTTGGACTGCACCAGAAATCCCGTGTAACCTGTTGTATCTTTGTGTCTGAATCAATAAATTTACTCTTTACTCTTTACTCTTTACATAAGCTGCTAACTATTAACCACCGGATGGACAACTTTTGTTTTTACAACTGACAATGACCCAGGTATACACTCTTCTTGAAGATCCTCATACTGTAGTTCCTTGGGAAAATCTTGACTGGGAACTAATTCCACAACCGACATGACGGAGATATACCTCTGAAACCATATCGCTGACACTCGAGCATTTAGATAAAATGTAAGGGCAAAAGCTATATTTACAAGTACCTAAAGTTACGATTGTCATTGCCAAAGGTAGTAAGATGGACTCGAGTGATTTCTATTAACTGTGTTTACATTTAACTGGCAATTCAGAGCAGTAGTTTACTACTCCGGCAGTATAAATGGAAACAGTGGTTTCATAAAAAAGTTCAGATGTAAGTTTAGTGCTAGCCGATATTTTAAAAAACTGTTACTAGATTTTCAATGTTTATTTATTTATTTTAGGAGAAACAAACAGAAGTAAACGTACAAAAGGAAAACATGAAAGTACCAGTACTTAGTTGCTATACATGCATTTACCCCCTTGACAGTTCCCACTGAGACATAAATACAATGTTGTGTGTTAATTTGATGTATATTCGGCACAACGTATATTGTTTAGAATTAAATAAAAAAAATAATCTTAACATGCAATACTCAGTCGCTTTTTACGAATAACTTTGGCACAACTTGGCCAAATCGAATAATCTTAAGTAAGCGTTTTGTTTTTTTTTAAGTGCCCTTATGGCCTATTTACAGAATAAATGTTTGATTATGATTTTTTGATTTATTAACCGCTTAAGCCTAGTTTGTAGTCACCCTGCCTACGAAGCTGGAGGTCCCGGGTCCGAATCCCGGTCAGGGCATTTATTTATGTGATGAGCACGAATATTTGTTCCTGTGTCTTATATGGTTTCTATACATTTATCTATATAAGTATGTATATCATCGCCCAGTACCCATAGTACAAGCTTAGCTTAGTTTAGGACTAAGTTGTTTTGTGTAAGATTGTCCACAAATATTTATTTATTATTTAACTACCATTAAAGAAGTTAATCATGTATTATTCCCTTAAAAGGAAGTATATAAAATATACTACAATTTAAAAAAAATGTGATGTACGTATATAATACGAATGCAATTTTTTTATGTATGCGTTCTATTTTAATTTTTAATTTTTTGTATATGTTAGTCTTAGCCATTGATTTTCAAACGTTATTTTAAGGTTTTTGGAAGCGCTGTCTGAATGAAATACGCTATGCCATCTCAGTTACCTCAAGTAATAGTCAACATAACCTGAACTCTAATGACTTTATCGTAGAAATAACTTTATAGTTTATTTTAAGTCGCTAAAGATATTTAACTGGATCTCTGTTATGTTCTTAACAGTCCTTATCAGTTAAAAATGCACATCTCTTTAGGTAATTTTCTGATTGAATTGACACATATTTTGAGATTTTCTCAGTGTAACTGTCTAGAACAAGACTATTGCAACCTAAGATCATACATTTTAAATGTATTTTTTTGGATTTTCAATTAAGAAATATCGTTTCAAACATCACACCAAATCGAACATTTTCAAGCTAAAAACTGTGTTTTTCCGCTTAAATTCTAATACGCACAATAAAATAAAAAAAAGCTATACGGAACCTTTGGTGCGCGAGTCCGACTTGCACTTGGCCGGTTTTATTTACGAATTTCGGCTTCCAACGCCTATCGAGAAGACGCCTACCGCGAAGAGTTTCCGTTTGTATGTCCGTATGTCCATATCTCCGACTGTTACCCTACTTTAGGTCACATATTGCCATAATAATATTATAAACGTGAAAGTTTGTGCGGATGGATGTACTGAACAGATCTCTATGAAACTTTCCAGTATTGTAGCTCAGACATCAGGATAGGACATAGGCTACCTTTTATCCGCGGGTAACACCGCAGGGCGCTGCTAGTATTTCCATAAATCATGAAGTTAGCAGTATCGATAATTATATGCTTTTTTGTCTATTCAGTTTTTTTTTTAATGGCGGAGCCTTGAAAACGTAATAAAAATAACACTGGCTCTACAGCTTACAGTCACTAGTTATCAGTGAATAGTTCAATTTAACTAAACCAATGGCACTCAGCAGTTAAACACCAGACAAAGTTGCGTAGGCAAAGACATCTACTGAAAGACTAATCAAATTAAGAATCCCGACTTACGATCGTCTTCGGTGCAATGCGACGGTTGCCTTATTCTGGCGTATAGTCTTTGTTCAATTTTGGCTGATCCACATAAAGTAAACAATGCTTTTGTCAGGGTCGCAAGAAACACTAATGACCACGTTGAAAATGTCGTAACAACCGTCTTGAATGTTCAATTGATTATCGACTCTAAACGCCGGGTGTATTGGGCCATGCGTGTAACGTCAAAAATATTACGCCGTTGTCTACTCATGTCGCAAAACAAAAGAATACTATTGTTTATCTTTTTCGCCGATCGAGGACAGGACAATTTAAACTTTTGTCAAAGGCCCTAGAGTTGATAATCCGGTAAAGTGTTAATGCTCATGCAGTCTTTACTTATGAAGTATGCTTATATTTTTCACGATAGTGAGGTAGCACACCGCACAATAAAACAATGAATTGGACATGAGAAAAACACATGAGTCATGATCTAACTTAAACCAAGTTGTAACACCTATTATGTACATGACATTACAATATTAAATAAATAAATAAAACAAATACTGTACAAGTACATAATAATTGACCGAGTGAAACGAAGTTCTCTGCTTCAGCTTTGACAAAAATGCTTTCAGTGCCACATTTAGCGATTGTAGGTTTAAAGATGGAGAAATGTAATATTGCAGTGATATTTTGCTAGCCCATCGCCCACAACACACTATAACACAACCTCGATTTTGTAGTGCATCGGCTATGTTTGCTGACGTCAGGTTACCCTATTTTTTTGCCATTATTAAACTCGAAATAGAATAGCGTCGTTTTGGCACAGATTACGGGCTTCTAATAATGTAGTTATTAAGACGGTTGACAAAAACATATACCGCAATCTTATTTGTTTACAATGGTTGTCTGTACGTACATCGGCAACCAAATCACGAATAGTTGTGTATGAGAGATATGCTTATTTCTAAGATTTTTATTTTACCTATATTATTGTATACAAAAATACAAATACAAAAAGGTTTATTTCTCAAAATTTACAATGTTCAATCTATAGTAAGTGTTAGTATTAAAAATAAGACTTCGAAAAATCGGTGTATAAACTGTTTTATTTATTTTTGTGCATTTAAATAAATAAATAAATAAATATTACAGGACAATCATACACAAATCCTGGAAAGCCTGCAAAGCCTGGAAATAAAAAAATATTCATTCGTACATTCAATCATTCATATAAACCAGGTTGCCATAGTCGACTCTTACGACACACACGGGAAGAAACGGGGAAGCTATTACTTACCGGTTATTAGGATACCGGTATTAAAAAAAAACCCTGAATTAGCCCAATATTTTGCATTATTTTTTGCTCTTTACGTAGGGCTGAATCATGTGTTTAGGTAACAACGTCGTATTATTAGATTGTCCCATTAAAAACGAAATAATGAACCGGTGACCGTAAAAATACCGGTATATTATCGTATCTCAAAGGGGCCTCTTTGTGTTGGATCTGTATCCCCGTGAACGCCTTCTAAAAGGACCGGATATTGTGCCGTGATATCCCAAAGGAGAGATCCATAAGACTTTTATTCAATTACTGTATACGTGGAAATTTACGCATTTTTTAATATAACGCCGGTGGCAAACAAGCGTACGGTCCACCTGATGGTAAGCGGACACCGCAGCTTAAAGACGCCCGCAACTCCAAAGGAGTCACGTGCGCGTTCCCGACCCTTTATAAAATTCGAGGATTCACTGTGTTGACAGCAGAATGGACAAATTTAGGTCCCTCGCTCTCAACACAGTGCATCCTCGGGAGCTCTGGCAACCTTGCTCACCTCCAGGAACACAACACTACATACCTGTATACTAAATAATGTTATTATGGCTGTGTGTGTGATCATGAGAAAAAAAATTGCATCGTTGATAGACCGTGTCAGAAATAGTCAAAACAGCATTTTGAAGGTGTTAGCTGATAGGTACAACTGTCCTATTCTTTGTCACTGGGTGGCACAGATTAGGACACTTGTGAAATATATTAAATAGCCCTGATCGTAAAATATATTATGTAGCCTTTATTATGTTATTCCTTTTAATTTTATTGAATTTATCTATTATGTAACCCCACTAACATAGATATAAGTACAATAATGTTACTAACCATATATGGATTTTATCTGAAATAAAATTATTTGAATTTGAATTTGTGGTCTTCTGTAACTCCAGTACCCTATTTAAATGGTAAAAAGCCAATTGATAGTGATACATTTTAGTTACAATTTCCTTACCCGCAACAGAATACCGGCTCCCCTAGTTTGTGAACATAGTTTTAGATTGGATTTGTCTTTTGAATCCGGGATCCAAAACTGCCGAAACTGTGTTTGCCGTGAGCTTGGGATCTTTGCAAGTGGGGAATATCTTTCTTTTTACCCGACAACGGCAAAGCCTAATGGAAGTAAGTTTGGTTTTTCTGACTCATAATTATAAATAAATAATAAAAAAAAAATATTTTTGGACAATCTTACACAAATCAACCTAGTCCCAAACTAAGCAAAGCTTGTGCTATGGGTACCAAGTGACGATATACATACTTATATAGATAAATAGATACTTAAATACATAGAAAACATCCAAGACTCAGGAACAAATATTCGTGTTCATCACACAGATACGTGTCCTGACCGGGATTCGAACCCGGGACCTCTAGCTTCGAAGGCAAGGTCACTACCAACTAGGCTAAAGCGGTCGTCAATTACGAGTACTTTTTTTTTTAATTTGTTATGGACAAATAAAAGTTGCACAAGGTTATATGCTTTAAGTGCAGAAAATGTACAATCACAGTGTGATAACAAAGGCATTGGAAATTGATACACTGGAAAGTGTATATGCCCAGCATAGTACTTTATGTATGTAAGCACTTTATTGTACACAATAACAAGTTAAAGATAGAGCTGCATTATCAAATAGATCATACCTATGAAGTGAGTTTTGGTATACTTATATCGGCGATATATCAGCGCTTTGACGCTGCAGACGCCGATATTTGCTAAGGACCTCTCGTGACCCCGGTACGTGTAAATAACCAACATTGTTGACTCAGAAGTATTGGTTGTCGAGAAATATATTTTAGAGCTTCTTTTATGAGACCGCTTTTTGACGATGTAAAATGTTTTTTTTTAGATCTGAAGACTTAAAAAGTGATTTTCATATTTCTACAGCTTTGACGAAGGCTATATTCTAGTTAAAACTCACGTATTAATTGAGACCTTATGAGTTAAAAACACTCATCTATTTAGGCCATTTTCTGTTTGAATTTGCACGTATCTTGACATTTTCTCAGTGTTACTATCTAGAACAGGATTCTAGCGAACTAATGCCATAAATTTTAAATGTATTTTTTATCTTTTTCGTTAAGAAATATCGTTTCAAACATCACACCAAATCGACCATTTTCAAACTAAAAACGGCTTTTTCCGCTTAAATTCTACTACGCACAATAAAATCAAAAAATGGCTAATACTATCTAAAACTTTTATAAAGTCATCGTATCCTTTAATCACTTTATTGGTATGATCAATACTTTTCTCATAATTTGAAATCAAAACATTTCAAAACTTATAAGGCCTCTTAACCTATGTGCATTTTTATATTATTTTTATTTATTTAATTATTTATTGTTATATAATCAAAAGCACGATTTAAAGCATTTGTAGAAAAGTTTAGATCTTATTTTTTCATTGACCAATTACGGATTTACATTTTGTTTGCTAAACAATTATAGAGAAAACCAAACATTATACGTACGGTCGGACGTATTCCGACTTGAAAACAGAAATTAATCTCAGTGAAATGATATCCCGTAGGGAGTTACACTGTTAGGAATTATTAATAATAGGACATTGTAATTTTGGAAAAGTAAGCCAAGTGATAGACATATTTTAAGAGTTCGAGTTGGGCTGAGGTTAGTGTTTACCGTGCTGTGTGCTTGTGTAAGTGTGTGCGTGCGTGTGCGTGCGTGTGCGTGTGTGTGCGTGTGTGTGTGCGTGCGTGCGTGTGTGCGCGCGTGTGTGTGTGTGTCGGTCCGGACGTGTTTATGTATGTGTGGATCGGCATCTCACATATGGGGCAACTGCATTATCATATTGTAAATACCTATTGTTATTTTTTCCTCGTTTTTCTTTCAATTCTCTTTTGTTGTTTACCACTTACATTTACTTAAGTAGGTTAAGTAGTATCATTGTAATAAGCATATTTTGGAGGAAATGACTGACTATCGAGTTTCTTTCGGCGTTTCTTCTCGGCAGTGGGCTCATGAGAAACGCTAGTAGTTTTTGACTTGTATAAGTGCCTTTACGGCCTACTTGCAGAATCAAGTTCATTTATTTCATTTATATTCCTCCTGAAAAAAGTTCTGCTTTGGTTGAAGATTGATCAACTTCACGTTTGACATTCCCATGTCATGGCATACATGTGAGTGAGAGCGTTGAAAAGATTAAGAGGCCTTATAAGTTTTAAAATGTTTTGATTTCAAATTATGACAAAAGTATTGATAATACCATTAAAGTGATTAAAGGATGCTATAATTGTATTAAAGTTTTAGATAGTAACATGGCCACTTTTTGATTTTATTGTACGTATTACAATTTAAGTGGAAAAACTGAGTTTTTAGCTTGCAAATGGTCGATTTGGAGTGATGTTTGAAACGATATTTCTTAATGAAAAATCCAAAAAATACATTTAAAATTTATGACATTAGGTCGCAATAGTCCTTTTATAGATAGTAACACTGAGAAATTGTCAAGATACGTGTTAATTCAAACAGAAAATCATCTAAATAGATGAGCGCTTTTTAACTGATAAGGACCCTTAAAAAAAATCGTTCCTGAAGTGAACAACAGACAGACATTGATCGCAACTGCCACAGTTACTCTAATTACTGCAATCTTGGTAATAACTGCATTTCTGCAGCCCGGCTAAGTGTAGGTATCGTGTAGCTGATTCCGTGCCATCGATTATTGATAGGGTATGCAGAAATACCGTTGTTTTGATTCTGTGTGTAGCTGATTCATTTGTGTGAGGTGTGCAATAAAATTGTTATAGGTTTTTAATGTTTATTGTTATAAAAACTTAAAAAATATTATAGTTAAATGTTTAGGCATTGTCATATATAGTGTTTAAGTTTAGTTCATAATTTAAACTGTAGAAACCGTTGTCACTCACGTGATTTTCTGTCCGTCGGTCTATCATCTGTCACACAGATTTTACAATCAAACGGATGGAGCTGCAGTCTTCAAATTTTCACACTATCTTGGTTACTGTAGAGGTTGTTACGGTATGAGGCTGGCCGTGTAGGTCCAGAATCATAACGTATACAAATTGAATTTAAACTATAATTCGAGAATGCCTTAAACTGGCATTCTTCTGGAAACAATTGGTTTTCCAGAGACTGGTCTTCACGACACCATCGGAAACACATGTACTGTAAATCATTTAAGGATCATTGTATGTATATTTCAGTACAGTAAGAAATATACTAGTTTCGTATGTGCTACCAGTGTTATATTTTAGATACGATCTCCTCCCAGTTCATACCCCAGTATTAATTAATATATATATACCACGTTGTATACCACATTACTTAAAGCCGTACAAATTGTCATAATTTATTTTTGAATATTAAGGGGGCATACAGCTAAAGGGAGGCGCGATAATTTGATTTTGACCTACTTACTCCGTTGAATTTTATTGTAAAATCACATCCCTTGATTTAGACTTAGATTGATTTAGAGAATTTATTTTCTATCCGTGCTTGTAAATAATCGAGTGTCGAGAGCTTCCGACTAGTATCGACCGTAAAGGCGAGTTTACCGTAATTGCAATTGTGAACTTTAATTGTTTCAGACGTCATTGTTTTCAAAGAGCCTCCCGCGTAAACGGGGTTCGTACGTGTAGCTTCTCTGTCCCTCGATAAGCAAGTCAAGCAAGTGCGACAGAGAAGGAAATACACGAACGAAGCAGGAATCCTATGAAGATATGAATTAAAGACTTCATTCAGGCGGGGAAGTCCACCGCGCGATCGAGACAACAGTGACACATATAGTCCCTATTCGCCCCGTACCGCCACACACCGGGTAGAGTCACTCCGACCCAGGTCGGGCCTAGCTGAGTTTCTTGCTGGACTCTTCTCAGCTAGGCTAGGTTTAGTGAACCAGCGACAAATCTCCCAGTAGCTCGATTCCACTCACACCTCAGATTCGGTTGAAACCGCTCAACCAATCTCACTGGAGCGCAAACTCTTAGAGTATTCCAGTGTTCCAAACCACACGCGTGGTCGTATCGGAGGTTTTCCCCTGGACTTTCCCCAGGCTACTCTCCAACCGCGCACTCCTATCGCTTTATTGGGCCCGGCCTATAAAGCCACAGTCAGGTTTAAAAAAAGGACTTCATTCAGATGCCCAATATGTAATGCGTGGGACTGTACAGCTGCTTTTATCTTTTGATAAATGTATCTAATCAATGACAGTTTGGCTGCAACATTACATAATCGCCCTCCAAGACACAGGTTATAATTTAAATAACCACGAAGAGCCCACGTGGTATAATTTACGTACTGTGTCTTAAGGGCGGTATTTTGAACACTTAGGGTCGGTTGCACCAACATACGATCACAGGCCGGTCATCGTCAAATATGGCGCCGGCAGCTGTCATCCCATAGAAACTTGTCAAACTTTCCATACAATCAGATTTTAACGAACACCGCTTAAGATTACAGACGGTTTGGTGCAACGACGAAGTGTAATTGCCGCTTAATTCTTATTATCTAGGACAACTAATTATACAAGCATAATTTCCGTGTTTTCGACAAAAAGAACAACGAAAATATTTTTTTCTTCATTATCTAAGTTCAATTACTGAAGACTATATAAACTACCGATACAAAATATGTCTGGAATATACCTACCGCTTTTCACAAACCTGTTATATGTAATAATGAATATTTTCTGAAAAGCATGTGTGAAAACACCTTTGTAGCATTGGACGGACGTAGAACAACTTCCCGTCCGGTCATCTACCGGTCCCTGGGATCCCAGGGATCATAACAATAAAATGCTATTGTTTATTTTTTTCTCCGGGAGACGACGGCTTAAGAGTCCTTATCAGTTAAAAAATGCTCATCTATTTGACAATTTTCTGAATGAATTGACACGTATCTTGACATTTTCTCAGTGTTAATATCTAGAACAGGACTATAGCGACCTAATGCCATGAATTTTAAATGTATTTTGTGGATTTTTCATTTAGAAATATCGTTTCAAACATCACTCCAAATCGACCATTTTCGAGCTAAAAACTGTGTTATTCCGCTTAAATTCTAATACTCACAATAAAATAAAAAATGGTTATGTTACTATCTAAAACTTTAATAAATCCTTTAATCACTGTATTGGTATTATCAATACTTTTGACATAATTTGAAATCAAAACATATTGTGTATTTAAAATGATAACACGACGCGTTATGTAGGAACAAAGTTTATTATTATTTAAAGTTTGAGTCGAAGAGGTACAAAACACTGGCTAGCTGAATAGAAACACAAAACTAATAGTTCTAATACATTACACACACTAAATTAGGCCCGGCTAAAGCCTCAATAGTTATTTAACAAGAAATTACTGTAATTAGGATAAGTTTTTCATAGAAAGATGCGCGTCGGTTCTAGCCAGAGGTCAGACTGATTCGCGGAAATGGCCGCCGCTCAAAAATGGGCGGGTGCCGCGCGAGTGTCGACTTTATGTCGTTTATGCCGCGAAGTTTAAATATCGGGAGTTTGGTATTTTGGCGCGCGTGGAACGGCGAATAGGAGAAGTATTTACGATAAACATTTAAAAACTTATAAGGCCTCTTAAATCAACGTGGTCGTACGAAGTTTTTCGGTTCGCGGTAGCCTTCAGACTGTATATATATAGTATCCTGTAATCAGGTAAAGTAATTAAATATTGCATTAATTACTTAATTGGTTTTTCACCCGCATGGGAATGGTGGAAATATGGGACAGCGATAATTATAAGCGCGAGTGGCATAATTTTATAGCAATTATTTCTCGTAAGTGAACGTCCAGAGGGCCTACTCCCTTTACGTCCCTTTCACTGTGTGTATAACACGAGAGTGAAAGGGACGGTATGATACGAAGTTCGGATTTCGAAGTTCGGAGTAAGCCCTCAGGGGGTTCAGGCCAGTCGTCTCTGGAATTCACTCCCTGTGCCTTTACCATGAGTTTGCATGACCGTACTCGCTAGCGACTGCGTAAACTATTTAGTATGCCGATTCTTAGTTCTATTGCGTAACCGCCAGAGGCGCTGTACTTTTGCCCATACAAATGCTTACGCAGTCGCTAGCGAGCACGGTCATGTAAACTCATGGTAAAGGCACTGTTGACATCAGAAGCCCCAAGCAAGTTTGCTTTAAGCGGATGCTGCGTAGGCACCTGCAACTTCTGGTCTACCGGTCCGTAGGATCCCAGGGATCATAACAAAAGAATGCTTAAACAAGAATTCATATAGAATCGATCCTTATAATTATAGTATATACTGAATATGTAGTACTATATCTAATCCTGTTTTTATATGGAAACTGTCAAAAATTTATATTTCGCTGGATGCGGGTGGTTCGCGACCGTGTACTGTGGCGCTCCTTGGGGGAGGCCTATATCCAGCAGTGGATGTCTTCCGGCTGAATGATGATGATGATATAAAAACAGGTGAGCTGTGAGGTGGCAGGTGAGGACGGTTCCTAGTGAATCGCATAGGTAGCTCTACACCCCGCCATCAGTCGCGTTAGTGCAAGGTAGGGGCGGCGCATGGGGTCACCTGTAAGTCAAGTGAAAATCCGCCATGTAATATTCCATTATTTTCTCATACATTGGGAAGCGGTCCGATTTGATCCGCGGTCCGATTTTACCTCCACAAGATCCGCCAGAGGCCTGAATTATCCGAAATCGGACCAAAAAGTCCAAAATCAAAATCAATCAAAATCAAAAATTTATTCTGCAAATAGGCCACAAGGGCACTTTTACATGTCAAAATATTAATTTACAGTTCAAGAAGGAATAATAATTTCGAGTTTACAATTATAAAAAAATTAATGTCATACAGTGAAGATAAACTTGCAAAGTTATCTACTTATTACAGATATTACAACATCAGTAAAGTTAGAGGTGTAAGGTCTCAAGATTAAACAAGGAGTATAATTAAATTAATATAATATCCCAGAGATGTACATGGTCTCTGAGCGTCAGTCCGCACTGGCAACACTGCTTCAGCCGCACGCCAGCCAGCCAGTCACCGCGCGTGGAGCATTGAGGTCGGTGAGCGGGTCGCCTACACTTTAAAACACCCAGTGACGTCATAACATAATTGGTCCTCTCAAAACTTAAACATTTGATTCCTACCACATGCACCTGCATAAAGACAAAGACACCCGGCGCCGGATTCAATTAGCACCCGTCCGTCCGGTGCGGTTAATTCGGAAACCGGAAATTTCTAGAAATTCTTGGAAACACCCACAAATTTCAGCGTACGTGCTGGCTAATTTCATTTGGAGGAAGCGGTGGATTACTGGAGTCTGCGGGTTAAAAAAGTTTTGCCGGAACTTATTTGATATTGAGTTTAAGTGTTTTAAAACTTAAATATTTTATTACAGTAAGTTACACTAAGGTAAATATAAGATTTCAAGCTTACATGGTCATTTACATTAGAATTATGATTTGAAACGGGATATTTACCATGTATATTTGTATTTTTGGGTTCCCGATATTTCGGCACTGTTGCAAGCGCCATTATCAAGGATTAACTGATGTGCTGCGAGTTTTAGTTGTGGTCTACCCACACACCATAGCGATCTACCCTCTTCCTGGTTCGCTTTTTTCGCACAGTGTCGTCCAGTGATCCGAAAGTTCTCAAATCGAAAAGAGATTGTTTCCGGAAAGAACTCGCGTATTAATACTGTGAGTGTAGTGTGTCGTGAACGTAATCGAGTTTCAAGTGACAAGTCGGACGGTGGTAGTGACGGTGACACTGTGCATAATGCTTGATTTGATTTTCGTCACCCTAAGGTTGTCTGGAAGAGATAGCTCTTTAGCGATAAGACCGTCTGTTGTTTGCCTCTACTCATTGTAATTATGTACTGAACTTTGTTCTTTTTGTTGATTTTATGCAATAAAGAGTATTGGTATTGTATTGTAATGTACAATAATTTTCTATCAATCTGAGAAATTTAAAAATTAATCGCCACAGGTGTCTGATTGAAAATTATTAATTTCGTTAGCGGACTCATCCGCTTCAAAAAATTTAAACTCATGGACCTCTAACTCCACAAAGATTTAGACATGAATCTCTGACATAGGTATTTTACGGGGGAACTTCTTGAGATTTTTCACGAGTTTGAAAATTTAAGCCATTAGAGACAGGGCGGTGTTACGCACCCAATTTAAGAATGTCATAAGTCCATACGGTTTTTCAAATAGTAAGTCATTTTGTAAATAGGTTGGTTAGTCGGCTCGCATCGTCGGATATGAGACTTTAAATAAATTATAGCGTCGAGGACGTTTTTGTGCCGTTTTGAGTACGTTCGAGTTCATTAGAGGGATTTCTTCAGAGGGGCTACCGCGAACCGAAAACGAAGTTTGAATATCTCCCTCTCTGTCGCACTTGCTAATTCATGCGACAGAGAGGGAGATATTCGAACTTCGTTCGTTTTCGGTTCGCGGTAGCCCCTCAGGTCTCGCACAGTCCACAAATATGTATGTACAGTCCCCCTGGGCCAACGAAGTCAAATATCTTGGAGTGACCCTCGACAGAAAACTGACTTTCCGTAGCCACATCAGTAGGGTACGCAACCGTGCGTTGTTCGTGCTAGGAAGGCTTGGGCCGATGATTAACAAGTTTAGTAAAATGTCACTTAGAAGTAAGCTGACACTCTACAAAACTTGTGTTCGTCCAATCATGTCTTATGCAAGCGTAGCTTTTGCTCACGTGCCTATGACATCGCTCAAGCCGCTTCAGGTCATTCAGAATCGTTTTCTCCGTAGGGCGACTGGTGCTCCGTGGTACCAGTCGAACCTCAGTCTGCACCACGACATGGGGATTAGCACTATGTATGGTTTCTTTAAGCAGACTGCCAGACGTTATTTTGACAACGCTCCTCATCATAGGAATCCGTTAGTTAGGAAGGCTGTCGACTACGTTCCCATCCCTCCCTCCTCTGTCGTTACTCGGCGATCACTGATTAGGGGCCGCACGAGCCGGCCGGACCTAGGCACACACTTACGGACCCGGACGACGTAATCACAGCGTCTATCGAAAGATGGAACGCTGCGCTTACGGCGTCCAACTCTGACACGACGCGTACACTTAGGCATTCCCGCCGGCGGGGACGTCCACCGCGCGATCGCGACAACAGTGACACATATAGTTCCTATTCGTCCCGGTACCGCCGCACACCGGGTAGACTCAGTCCGACCCAGGTCGGGCCCGGCTGAGTTTCTTGCTGGACTCTTCTCAGCTAGGCTAGGTTTAGTGAACCAGCGACAAAACTCCCAGTAGCTCGATTCCACTCACACCTCAGATTCGGTTGAAACCGCTCAACCAATCTCACTGGAGCGCAAACTCTTAGAGTATTCCAGTGTTCCAAACCACACGCGTGGTCGTGCCGGAGATTTTCCCCTGGATTTTCCCCAGGCTACTCTCCAACCGCGCACTCCTATCGCTTTATTGGTTAAAAAAAATGCATGTACAGTCGCGAACCGGGATTGTTGAGCGACGTGTCCGTAATTTAGCCGTGTACCTAATGAATGACCGATGTTATCCGTTGACGTGTCAGTCGATCTGCATTATACGATCAATTTGCGAAGATTGGCGAGTGTCTCAACAAACCATGTACGCGAAGGCACGTTCCGAAAAATCCATAAATCTGAGCAAACTGTACATACCCTTAAAATAAAGCCGAGCTTTAATATTTACTTTGTCCGTGCAAATATTTTGAAAGATTGGTAGGTACTGTTACTTATATAAATATTAAAACTTTGTTTCATAAAATTTCCAAAAACTAATTCCCCAATAATACTCTATTTAATTATAGTTTATAGTTAGGTTAATTTTGTTATGCTCCTATTTGTTTTTTTTAAAGGATGTAATTATTTTTAAATAATATAATATTTTAAAACAAAAAAAAAATATATAGACCTTTTTTGGCGAAACAGTTTTTGGAAATTTTGTAATTTTTCTGCGGGCGGATTTCGGAAATCTCCTCTACAGGTCGCATTTCTTAACCAATTCTAGTGAAATTTTGTGAGTAGGTTTCGATAATTATATAGAACTTTTTTGTTTAGTCACTTTTTGTTTTTTTTTAATCGATCTTTTTTTCAAACAATGTTTATAAAACAAAAGCGAGGTCTACGTAGCTCACAGAGCAACTAGTAATAAAGTACTCAAAAGCTATCTCAGTGGAATTAAACACTTAACCCTAAATGATAAGATAAGAAAGGAGATCATTAGCATAAGAATTTAATCAGAAACCGTAATGACCACTCTATATTTCAAGAGCTACTCTTTTGTGCCAAGGAATTTCATATCCGGGATAACTGGTCTGTAGTATATTAGACTTCGCTCTTTTGTCCTTCAACATTTTGACAAGTCTAATTATAGTGATAAAATGTACAGGGCGTCCCACGGCTATGCACATGGAGGGAAAGTACCTTGAATATTGTAGATGGAACATTTTACTTAAAGAAGACATTATTTGAATTTAAAAAACAATTTAAACTGCATTCACAGATATTTAAATATTTTTATGGTTGAAACGGGAATCGAACCCGTTACACGAGAAAAATAATTACCCTACCGATCTAAAGGGTTCATCATAAGCTTTTCAATACTTAGCTTCTCAACTTATACTTGACCACCCTGATGATGTGTTTCTTATCACTGGAGACTTTAATATCTCCCAGGCTGAATGGGTAGATCGGGGCGAGGGTGCACTAGCCTTAAACCCGTCTAACAATAGTTTAGTTCAGTGTGTAAGTGATTTTATAGCGCTGAGTAACTTGAACCAATTTAACAATTATGTAGTACCGTTTGTTCAGTCACTAAATCTAGTTTTCCTTTAACTCCAGAGGATGTACACCACGCAGCCTTATCATTAAACTTAAAACTTAGCTACACAGCACCAATGAAACCTGCCGGAACTCTTGTATATAAGTTCTACTCCGCTGATTTCAATATTATAAATAGCGACTTATCCAAAATAGATTGGGACGTATTTTTTGACAATTTAAACGTAGAAGGATGTCTAGCAAAACTTTACAACCTGCTATATACATTAATAGATAAACACGTGCCTAGCTATTATTTACGAAGTTCCAGCAAAAATCCAAAATGGCACAGCAGAGCTTTAAGAAAGATTTTAAAGGAAAAAAGAAAATATCATAAACTATGGAAATGTTATGGAAACCCCCTTGATTATGAAAGTTTTAAAAAATTAAGAAAAAGAGCAGAAATTGTTGAAAAGGAATGCTATAAAAACTATATAGAATTTTCAGAGGATAAAATAAAATCACATCCTAAATTTTTCTGGAATTTCGTTAAATCTACTATATCCAATAGAGGTGTACCACAAACTATGTATTATAAGGGCGTCACATCCTCAGATGGAGCCAATATTTGCAAAATGTTTAGCGATCATTTCCAGTCTGTTTTCGAACACTCATCATTACCGCCTCTAAATGTTGACAGCTTGGAACCGCTAGCAACATCAGTTTTCAACATTAACTCGATCAGCTTAACCTATGAAACTGTCCTTAAATATTTAAAATCAGTCGACATAAACAAGGGTGCTGATCCTGATCGAATACATCCTTTACTAATCAGTAAGTGCGCTAATACGTTAGTGTTTCCTGTCACTAAGATATTTTTATTATCTATTAAGGAGGGGCATGTGCCACAAATTTGGAAGAAAGCTTGGGTTACACCTATCCCTAAGGGTCCCGTAAGTCAAGATATCGAAAAATATAGACCTATTTCTAAATTGTGTCAACTCGGTAAAATATTAGAAAAAATTGTTACTGATCAGCTTTCGTATGCCGTCCGTCGCCATATCAACCCTAATCAGCATGGTTTCTATAGAGGTCGAAGTGTAGAAAGTAATCTGTTATCTTTCAGTGAGGTTATACGTGAGGCCATGGATAATAGACACCAAGTCGATGCGGTTTACACAGATTTCGCAAAAGCATTTGACAAAATTTCTTACAACACACTATTGTTGAAACTTTGGAGCCTTGGTGTGCACGGTGACCTTTTCAGGTGGATCAAATCTTACGTAGAAAACAGGTCCCAAACTGTAGTACTCGGAGGTTTCTCATCTGGTCCTAAATATATTACTTCTGGAGTGCCACAAGGATCCCATTTGGGCCCTCTGTTATTTATTTTATATATTAATGACATTACGGATTGTTTGTCTGAATCGAAAGCTATTCTATACGCGGACGACACAAAAATTTTCAGAGTTGTTAAAACACAACAAGATTGTAATTTATTACAAGATGATTTATTTCGTTTTGAACGTTACTGTAGTAGTAACAATTTATTCTTAAATAGCGATAAATGCTCAGTAATTACATTCACGCGAAAAAAACATCCCATATTATTTAGTTATGAGCTGTGTGGTGGCACTCTTGCACGTCAGCATAGCATACGTGATCTAGGTGTGATAATGGATACTAAATTGACTTTTAACCCTCATATTGATCATATTTTAAATAAATCGTATAGACAGCTGGGTTTCATTCTTCGCGTTGCGAAACCTTTTAAAGAACCCCTGACTTACAAACTACTTTATAATAGTTATGTCCGTAGTCGATTGGAATTTGCTTCCGTAGTGTGGAACCCCTGCTATAATGTACATAAAGTTAGAATTGAAAGACTCCAGAAAAAAATTACTAAGGCATTAGAATACCGAACAGGTGGAAACTATGAAGATTACACCTCATCAGCTGCTAGACACCATCTCCAACCTCTCTTACTAAGACGCTCCTGTACTGATATACTTTACCTTTTCAAAATCATTAATAACCTGGTTGATGCCCCTGAACTACTACGTAATATAAGCTTTCACGTTCCCCGTAGATTAGAACGTTGTTGTCGCAAGAAGGCCTTATTCACTGTTGCAAATAGCAAAACTAAACACGCACAGCATTCATATATTAAACGCGTATGTAAGCTTTACAACGAAAAATGTATGGACGCAGATTTGTTTGGCAACTCATATCATATATTCAAAAGACTTGTTTATGCTTCACTGTCTAATATTTAATAGTTAAAAACATGTTAATTTGTAGTAAGCTGAAACTTGTGCAAATATAATATAATTACTTAAGTTGTTTCTTGTGTGTAGGGGTTTATGGATGTAAATGCACTTTCAAAGCATGATGCCGGTCATATTTTAGAATTAAAAATAACATAAATATCTAATTGTAATTGCATTATAATGTATGAAACTATAGGTCTAGTATGTTATTACTCACATAGCCACAGCTAAGTTACTTATGTTTTTTAAGACCGTTTGTTTCTAAATAAATAAAAAAATAAAAAAAAAACATAAGGATTATTTTTTGCTAAATAACATAGTGTCAGAAATAAAAGGAAGACCATGCATTTTAACAGTTTTAATACAAAATTAATCAATTTATCACTTGTAACTGGTTCGATTCTCGATTCAACCATAAAATTATTTAAATATCTGTGAATGCAGTTTAAATCGTTTTTTAAATTAAAATAATTTCTTCTTTAAGTAAAATGTTCCATCTACAATATTCAAGGTACTTTCCCTCCATGTGGCATAGCCGT
Source organism: Epiblema foenella (assembly GCA_963556455.1). Classification (NCBI taxonomy): domain Eukaryota; kingdom Metazoa; phylum Arthropoda; class Insecta; order Lepidoptera; family Tortricidae; genus Epiblema; species Epiblema foenella. Next base: position 16,864,779 of record OY747112.1, read on the forward strand.
GGGACGCCCTGTATATGTACACTTGAACCAACTGATTCATGACCCACTCGGCCTACAAATGACTTGGAACCATCAGAACAATAGGGAACATGTCTCGCACTATGTAGCACTTAGGTCGTTTTATTTATTAACAAATTGCGTCAATACGGGTCGGAGATCTAGCAATTTTAAGCTTTGTTATCACTGAAATAAGGATATTTAAAAAAACAGCTGTTTTGATTCTCGAACAAACTGTCATTTATAATAAAATACCTAACTCTTTTCATCACATAAATAGTAGATTGTGTCACACGGTAGCAAAATTATTTCCGTCTTGGGCGTAAACACTTGAATCCCTCGCTACCGTGTACCGTGTGTGTGGTACCGTGTGACAAATACTGCTTTTCACACCGCCTATGAGGCCCGCTGCTAAAAACATGAAATGTCTTACAAATGATTTTACTACAGAGTGTCACATACTGCTTTTCACACCTTCTATGAGGAAAAGAGTCATTGTTGCCCTCAAATGAGGGAAGAAAAGTACATCTTTGATCCCTCATTCGAAGGCAATAATAACCGATTTCTGAATAGCAGGTGTGAAAAATATATTTCAATTTCAAAAATCAATTGCATGTTAGACGTCAAGTGGTCAGTCAATGAGATTTCCACCATCCACATTTGGCATATGGCAGAACAAAGAGCTCGGATTATAGTGCTCAGTGAAGAAGGCTATGGTATTACTTCGAAGAACAGAGATAGTAATAGCATTTCTCTTTTGTGATCAACGAATATAGCCGAGGCCAAGACTCAGTCATGGTTATCCAATAGTAGTTTATGCAACTGATAAAATAATGACAGGAGTGTGGTTTTATGAAACGAGCGTCGGCGAGTTTCATAATAGGATCACACGAGTGTTTTAAGGCCTAATTATATACAGTTGCATACACTACTTTATCTACATCCGTATATTAAATCCTCTTTCATGTGTTCAGAAACGATTGCGTTGCAAGTGTAGTGAGGTCGAGCGTGAGCCCGTTGAAGTCTTTTGAGCACGAACCTGTATCGTTATGGGCGGAGATGGCCATAACGATACCGTTTTTGATGCTGTTATGGCTATCTTCCCCCCGGACCGGCGCGATATTGTGAAGTTGGTCCTTACCTACACTTTTTGAGCACATAAAAGAGGATTTACTGTTTGGGTGTAGATAAAATATATTTCAATATCAACAAAAATCAATTCCATGTTAGATGTCAAGTGGTCAGTCAATGAGATTTCCACCGTCCACAATTGGCATTTGATAGAACAAAGAGCTCGGATTATCGTGCTCAGTGAAGAAGGCTATGGTATTACTTCGAAGAACAGAGATAGTAATAGTATTTCTCTTTTGTGATGGTTATCGAAACTGTTTTTAGGATAGTATAGTTAGTAAATATCAGTGTCTAATAAAATGATAACAAGTTTATTACGTTATTGTGGCCTTAAGGCAAGGTCCTTAGAGATCTGACGAAAATACTGAAGTTTGAGCTTCCAGTGTGTGAAAATGTATTGCAGGGTTACACTGCAGCATAAAAATATCTGTGGACTAAAAAGAAATAAAATATTGAAAAATGCCTTGGTAACTAACAAAAAACTCTTAAATATCATCGTAAAATAGTAGATTGTGTCTCATTGAATCCTGAGTGAAGCGAAAGATTCTACAATAGAATCCTGAGCGTAGCGAGGGATTCTAAAGTAGAATCTTGAGCGTAGCGAGGGATTCACGTGTTTACGCCCAAGATGGAAATAATTTTGCTACCGTGTGACACATACTGCTTTTCACATCGCTTATGAGGCCTGCTGCTAAAAACATGAATTTTCTTACAAATTATTTTACTACAGTGTCACATACTGCTTTTCACACCTTCTATGAGGAAAAGAGTCATTGTTGCCCTCAAATGAGGGAAGAAAAGTACATCTTTGATCCCTCATTCAAAGGTGAAAATAATCTTTTATGCAGTAAATTTCGTTATTATCAACGACAGGAATGTTTTTTTTACAAAAAGGATAGCTCTTTTTTATTGTTTTAGCAAATTAACCGAATAGCATTTTCAGAAGCTATCCAGATTCCGTAGAGAGCGGGATGGTTAATTGCAAACTCACGCGTGTTAGAGGGGGTCACTTGTAATGGAAAGGCCTTGCCGTGTTATACATGATATCAAAACAAACAATACTAACAGTTCTAGTCGACCAAACACTATCTTATTTCCTAAGAAATACGTTAGTAAACACTGCTATTTCTCCCAATACGGAATACGAAATATACGAAAGTCCTCAAACAAATCCGCCTCGATTTCGTATCGTAATTCATTACAGCGTTTACCTTACACGAGCACTTGAGGTGGGGTGGTAAAGTGTGGTAAGAAAGAAAGTTGAATATTTCAGGTTCTTAATTCTCTCTTAGAGTGCCCTCTTAGAGAGAATGGTGAGCAAATAATTGGGCCATTCTACTTTTTGATGTACACAATTTTCACACATTTTTGTTTTAATGCAGATTTTTGAATACTTGGCCTTCACATCATTTTTTGCATTGGTTTTTAGAAAGAGGTTTAATTAGAGTACCACATCCGATAGTTTTGGTAATTACCGAACCACAGCGAATATCCATAAATCAGTGGTTCTAGGTTGTCTCACCATTTGTATGAAAAATTGGTTATTACCACTGTGTTACCCACCTGTTACAGCAATATGTAATATTTAAGTATTTTTACCTATAAATTCCTTTTTGTTAGGTTCAGGTACTATTTCAAAATCTTGTTTTTCTACACTAATTCAGTATATATAATAGTTTTTTTTTTTGTAATAGAAATCTGGTCATGAAAATGACGAATGACCCAATTATGCCCATGGAGAAACGTTTATTATTCGTAAATGAATGAAATATCCATTTAATTGGTGTAATAAAAAAAATCAATTGATATTAGACAGCTAGGTAGACATCCAGTGATCTGTCAGATAATTTAATGTACGAAACTTGATTTTATTGCCAACGACATTTTTTCCGATTCATCAACGAATCATTGACATTTTAAGATGTCGTGTCCAGGCGAAAAAAATAGCATTCCGTTGTTACGATCCCTGGGAACCCAGGGACCGATATTAATAAACATAAAACAAATGAAGTTTCAAACCCATCACCATACGTTCCGAAACAGGCGCTGACAGATGACATAAAAATTATGCTTTTAGTTTTTGAAGAAGAAACGTACGTGCAAAAAAGTTGTTGCCAATTTTTACGTATTTAGGAAATGCATATACGTATATTTGTTTTGTTTTTTTGTGGACAATCTTACACAAATCAATCTAGTCCCAAACTAAGCAAAGCTTGCACTATGCAAATGACGATATACATACTTATACATATATATAAATAGATACTTAAATATATAGAAAACATCCAAGACTCGGGAACAAATATTCGTGTTCATCACACAAGTAAATGCCCTAACCGGGATTCGAACCCGGGACCTCCAGCTTCGAAGGCAGTGTCACTACCAACTAGGCTAAAGCGGTCGTCAAAAATAAAAAAATATGAATAAATATGAATTAATATAAAATATAAGTTTCCGATTTACTATGTTATGTGATAAAGGTTCTAGCGGGATAATGTCTGTGAGGAACAGCCATTGATTGTTTCATAATTAAATTATTAAATACTTCAACTTTCAGTAAACAAATTTCAATCACTGAAACCTGATTTCCGAATAAATTTTACCAGCTAAAAACAATTTCAACTTGATATTGTAAGCAACGTGGCGAGGAATGCTCGTGGCCCAGCAGCGCCCGCGTACAGCGTGAGGTATGCGAGGTTAAGCAACGTCGGCCTAGGTCAGTTATTGGATTGGTGGTTATTAACTGAGCGCTCCCGTGGTATGGAGGGCACGTTAAGCCGTTGATCCCGGCTGCTGTCTATGATAGCAGTCGTTAAGCCAAGTTAGAGGCCTTCGGGCGGCTTGAGAACTTCTAACAGTCAAGTTGCCCACTCACTTGACAAGCCTAATTCCAAAAAGGTCTGGTTTCCCCTCAGGTTGGAAGGTCAGACAGCAGTCGTTTCCGTAAAAACTAGTGCCTACGCCAAATCTTGGGTAGCGAACCCCAGGCAGGCATGATGCAAATGTACCGGGATAACGCTAGGATGATGATGATGATGATGATTGTAAGCAATAACGTGAATATTAGGGCAAATATTTGTGTGATGAGCATGAATATTTGTATCTGAGTCTTGGGTGTTTTCTATGTATTTAAGTATTTATATCTATTAAATATAAATATATCGTCGTCTAGTACCCATAACACAAGCCTTCTTGAGCTTACTGTGGGGCTAGTTCGATTTGTGTAAGATTGTCCTCTAATATATATTTTTTTTTATTATACAAAATATTAAACTATTTAGTTACCTCATTTTGCCGCCGGCGTGTAAGGAGCTGACAGATGACAGGCCATCCCTCCGCTTCGGTGTTTGTCGTTCTATTAGCAGGGAAAACATCTTCACCGGGTATCGACTTACAAATAGGGGTGGCGGGTAAATGATTACGGGTTTCTTGTGTGGTGATTTATTAATATTAACCAGATACTTAGGGTTGCACCAAACCGACCGCTTTAGCCTAGTTGGTGACCCTGCCTTCGAAGCTGGAGGTCCCGGGTTCGAATCCCGGTCAGGGGATTTATTTGTGTGATGAGCACGAATATTTGTTCCTGAGTCTTGGATGTTTTCTATCTCCCTTATTCATAAACGTCTATTTAACCTATATTAGTTAACTAGCCGCTAAAGTTCGTTTGTCTTTATCTGTCACTTTGACACATGTGTTTGTGGGACAGTGACAACAGACATTTTAGTTAGCAGAGGTTTGTTATTTTTTATGAATAAGGGGGTATGTATTTAAGTATATATTTATCTATATAAGTATGTATATCGTCACTTAGTATCCATAGTACAAGCTTTGCTTAATTTGGCACTAAGTTGATTTGTGTAAGATTGTCCACAAATATAATCGTAAGCGGTGTTCGTTAAAATCTGATTGTATGGAAAGTTTGACATGTTTCTATGGGATGACAGCTGCCGGCGCCATATTTGGCGATGACCGGCCTGTGATCGTATTTTGGTGCAACCGACCCTTAGTAAAGTAGTAGTTGCGTGTGGTGTAGACTTCGCAAGTAATATTTGTTATGTTACCAAACCTCATGGCTCCTTTATGTTGAAAAATACCGGCCAAGTGCGTGTCGGACCACGTATAATGAAGGGTTCCGTTCCAACACCTACTAATCCACATTTAAAAACACTATCTAATAAATTGAATTGAAAAAAAAGTCGTATCTTCATAGGGAACTCAAAATCAAAAATCAAAATCAATAATCAAACCTTTATTCTGCAAATAGGCCTCAAGGGTACTTTTACAAGTCAAAATCTATCTAAGTACATCAAATAAAAATAATACAATAATCAAAGTATCGTTAATTAAATGTAGTGTTACATGTCAAAAATAAGACTAAGAAACTAATAACAATCGAGATTTGTTAGAGATGTATAAGGTCTCTAAGCGTCAAGATGAAAGGTAATAAAGTAGGTACACTAATCGTAATAAAATATTTTGAGCTATATCTATAATACTCACGGCACATATGACCTTTTGTTTGGGCAAGACAATTTTTAAGCGAAAACTCAAAAACCGTAAAACCTATATTGTTCAAACCAAAAACGCGGACTATCCCCACAATGATTTAGTAATGATAAGGCTTCTAAAATGAGCCGTTGAATAAAATAAATGTGAAAAAAAACCTTTATTCCGTTAATATTTCTTTTTTTACTTCAAATAAATTCTATGTCATAGCTATCTTAAAATGCGGCTTTTCTTAACATAAAATCTACTACTACTAATAAAATACATTATCAATAGTTACTAAATCACAGTTTTACATATTATCTTAGTTTTGACGTGTACATGTAATTATATTATTATAAAGAGCCTCAAGTGTCCCACTGCCTCCAAAAGCCTCCCCCTTTTGTTCCACGCATCCCTGTTTTGTGCAGTCTCCCACCACTTCTTATCCGAGTCGTCAAGTTCGTCTCTCCATCTCCGACGAGGTCTGCCGTGACGCAGTGCTCGGTTTTGTGGGACCCACTTGGTGGCGAGTTTAGCCCACAAGTGTTTGTGTACATTTTATTGCTTTGTAATGTTAAGCATAAGAAAGGCCTTCTAGATTTTATTAATATTTAAAATTCCTAAAATTTAGAATGAAGGAAAAAATTGAAAAATTTAGGCACCGAGCAGGATCCGAACCTGCGACCTCCCGGCACTCGCGGCCAGTCGCTCTAGCCAACTGAGTTATAGGTGCAATCGCTAACCAGTTCCAAATTCATCAACCGTTCTTTCGTATTAAGCAGTACCGCTGCTAACCCTCCCTTAAGGCGTTTGTATAAAAAATGAAAAATAAATCCCTAAGATTATACAAAAACAAATTTCACACATTATTTACATACAACTAAGTAAGAAGATACTATTTTCAGCATGTATCGTCAAATATTTACATTTAGTACACTGATTCGAAATAGTTATTTGTGCAATGAGAGAGCAAAGTTATTTTTTGCTGCGAGAGCTTATTTTGATCCCCGAACAAACGAAAGATTCTAAAATTGAGTCAAGAGCGTAGGGAGGGATTCAATAGCACGAGATGTTTTACCTTAGAAGTGAGAACATATCAAAGTGTAATAATGGAATTTGCTCTACATACGAGGAAACGCATGTTATCAGCCACGCGTCTACGAGCAGCGAACGTCCCAGGGGAGTTCTTGGCACGGGAATTGTTAAGAATAAACATACCAAGACAACAGTAAACTAGTGTAGGTAGTTGTTTCCTACTGCACTATGCTGTGTGACAACTTTTATTCTATTCTATTCTACCAGCAGGGAAAGTGTTATGACTGAGGTCAGATGTGAGGTGAAAGTATTCCGCCAGCTCAAAATAATTATAATAATAATATCTTTATTGGCCATGTAACATACATCACATTTAGCACATCCGTCATACAATATATTTCATAATTAATTATCTACAGTCGAATATCATAGTCTGTTTGGAGTAGGTAGTCTAACTTGTAAAGAAATTATCTCACCTTACAGATTATCATTATAATAAACTTGAGAGCCAGGCTCTTGTCGGTAGAGAAATCTCAACGTTTCTCTTTCTTGAACTTTAAAAAATGTTATTGAAAAATTATATTAAGTCTGTGAGTTTTATCATAAACTATTGTACACATATTTATTAAAAAAGGAATTTTATTAATACACAACAAAAAACAAGCAAAAAACAAACAACACAATAATATAAAGCATTATAAATAAAAAAATTGCCCTAAGTCTTCGGTGCTCGGTAGGGTTCCCAGAAGGCTGGCCGCATTGCCACGCTGGATAGCTATGCTAATCCGCTGGGCGAAATAGTGGCCAGCCCTCTGGTCACCGGAAGCCTCTATAAGGCGCCTTGCAATGTCCTTATAGAGGCGACGAGCACTTGGACCCCATGGCCCCAGAGTCTCAACCCCAAACGCCGCAAACATGTAACTACTGCCGAGAGTGGCATATTTGCGGCGCTTGAGGTTTTCAGCTGAGGATGCAGCTGCACCAGCATCAACTTTGGTGCCTGGAATATGGGACGGCGCCAGGGTATCTACACAAGTAGCATCCCAGACAAGGGGCCGACCCATACTCCAAGGCACCAACGTCATTCCGTCGGGTCTCTTGCCGTCATCTCTAGTCAGACCGTTGGGTTCGAGGACTGCCGGTACCTTTGCACTGACAAGGCCCCTTCGGATGACGTCGTTGATGCTGGCATGCCGAGGGACCCTGCCAGCACTCCGGCTGCATGAGAGGCCATGGTGGCCCAGACTGTCCACCATGGCTCCGCACTGGCAACGGTGGGGTATATTTGTTGACGCCCCTATTCTAAGGCAAGTGGCCAAACGAAAAGTATTATTGTCCAGCAATGTGCCTATGGATGGGGATGGGAGCGCCTGTAACCACAGACCCGACTCCCTCTCCAATATTTTTTAATAATCTGACTGACGGACTAAATAGAATTTTTTTGTAACATTCTCCATTATCTTGGAAGATACAGCGGAAGGAAGGCGGAAGAGTGAGGTGCCAATTAATATATGGATCAAATCCAAGATTCAAAAGAAAGGCTTTAGAAAATGATACTGAAGATTGTAGTCACAAAGTATATAGGTTTTTTCAGCGACTCCACCCGCGCATAAATGGTACTTTACGAAGACAACGATATGAAGTTTCAAATCTCTCACTTTGTAAAAGACTTGCTTCCCGAACAAACATTTAACCCCTTTAGGGGAGAAATTTAAAAAAAGGCTGAAATATGTTTTGTTGTATTTAAACTGCAAGTCTATTTACGAAGTTTCAAATCTCGCAGTGCAAAACAGATTTGCTCCCCGTACAATCTTGGAACCCTTTTCACTCCTTTAAGGGAGAAATTTCGAAAAACGGTGAAATACGCCATTAATGTATTTAAACAGAGTGTCTATATACAAAGTTTCAAATCTCTAACTTCAATAAACACGTGTTTTCATACAAACTTTGTACCCCGTTTCTCCCCCTTAGGGAATTATTTAAAAAAATACTTTCATAGTGGACATAAGACCTTATAAGGGATCTATGTCCCGAATTTGAAATCTCTAGAACCAGCGGTTTGGGCTATGCGGCCTGTGCGTTGATATGTCAGTCAGTTTCTTCTTTTATGTTATTTAGATTTGCACAATTGGTTTATGGGCTTTTGATCCTAGTGGTGTTGCTGTACTAATTGTCTAAAATCTACACTTTCTACTATAATGACTTCGGATAAATCCAAATGTCAGTTAATTCTAAATATTAGATTTTTCTATCTAACTGTGTAATATTGTTTATTCTAGCAGCAAGCGTCAAAATATCGACAAAAAGTTATGTTGACAAAAATAAGTGTTGAATAATAGGTACTAATTTATAATACCAAACATAGTATTACTATTTTATAACATAGTATAATACTAAACATAGTAATACTATGTTTGGTATAATAAATGAGTAATTTTCGCAATTTCCGACATTCACAAATAGCATAATAAATCTTCCTGTAGTCGTATTATAAAAGGTTGTAAAAGTATTTAAATTTGCTGTCTGTCTTTCGACTGATGTTGGTGGTGATGATATAAAAATAGCATTGTTTAAATTAAACCAATTAGTTTGCGTCTGTACTTTTTATCTTATCACTCACTATATGTCAACACAGTCATCTCATTACTACATATACGAATGCCCTCATCACACTTGCTTTCATGCTAAACATGATTCGAATAATCACCTTTTCATATTTCGTTATAGGCGCAACACTTGCGAAAATTAATTACTCCGCAGTTGAGTGAGTTGTACCTATATCTCTTTTAAGTTTTACTGTCGTGTTCTCTATTTTCTTTTATTGACAATATTGTCATAGGAATTTATAATTTTAAAACTTAAAGATGGCGTTATATACAGGTGCTCTTTCGCAACACAAGCCAAATTCCGTGCCAAGGCCAATAGGATTTCAGTAAGTTAATTATTTATGCCAAAGTATATTTTTTTAAGTTTTATTTTTACCTTTTTATATTTTCAGTATACATTTTGTTTGTCTTAGATGTTTTCTATGAATTTAAGTAATTCCCTGAATGCTCAACGCAGACTTCTTGAGCTAACCAAGGGACTAATTCGATTTGTGTAACATTTTTCCGTAATATTTATATTTTAATGCTCCGAACCAAATTTGCACTAACGGAACACCTATACAGTGTCTGTCACAGTCATTATTGTAAGGAAACATATCTTAATTTTTGATTCCCTAATTATGTATCAGTAGTCAAAAAGGCCTATGCTTTATTTAAGGGAGTAGTTTTGGAGGTATTTTTGTAGGTTTATAAAAAAATCTCATTTATACTGTATTTCAGTTTGGACAATATTCGCGATGATGAAACATTGGTTAAACCTGGAACATACCATCTCAAGAACGGTAAGTCTCAATAACTATAAACATACAATAATATAATAGTTTACCTAACAAACTAGTAAATATCAGTAACCGGGTTGGCTTCATTCACAATGATTACTATTTTATTGTGACACTTGTTCACATCCATACAATGTTGGCGGCCTGGCAGCGAACGTATTACTGTTAATATAAAATATAGAATACTAGCGACCCGCCCCGGCTTCGCACGGGTGCAATGCTGATGCATGTATTATACATATAAACCTTCCTCTTGAGTCACTCTATCTATTTAAAAAAACCGCATCAAAATCCGTTGCGTAGTTTTAAAGATTTCAGCATACATTGGGATATAGGGACATAGGGACAGAGAAAGCGACTTTGTTTTAAATACTATGTAGTGATGCTATGCAGTGTACCAGATGATGCGTAATATCTAAGCATTTTGAAATGTGAAAACATGAAAAGAAGTTTAACTCCAAATTGTTTTACGGATGTTGAAGAAAACGTAGTTAATTACTACAAATAAGTATCGAATTCCAACACAAAAGTTTTGAAACCAGGTGTTTATCTAGCACTCAGTAAGTTGATTAACTAACTTCGCGCCAGAGGTCGCTAGTTAGCCCATTTAGGTAACCATGTTAACTCTAGTTTGGGGAGGACTGCGTCACAAGTTTTCGCTAAACTGGAAAAATGCGCGGTATTTTTTAAGCCAAAAGGCGTACTTGTTTGCTTGACTATTGACGTTACACTTCTTAAAACTAGTGTAGGCGTACGCATCTTTCAATGAGGGCTATCGTTTTTGTGCTCACCAGTTGGCGCCACTGTCGGGTAAAGTCCAGCTGTCAAAAATTGTTATTAGTTATTATGGGCATGAGAACGAAGTTTACATTTAAATCATATTTAATATCTTAAAACCGTACCGTAAAAATATCGAACATCCCGCATTGTAGCGTAGCCCTGTTTTGTTCCGAAAAAAAGGAGGAAATAAGTTTCCGAAAGACACAACTGTCTCAAAGCACTGACAGTCATTGACCCGTAACTCATATTTGCCATAATCAAGCTCAGGTATTGCAAAATACTCACCATTATTGTTCCAATTGGATAATAACCGGCGTAGCGCAACCACAGAGAGACAGAGAGTGACATTTCACATTTCGGAAACCTCACGCTACACTAGCGCCTCTAGCGGCGAATTCATACGCGATAGCCCTCATTCGGAGGTCATGGGTACGATCCTCTCGTGCCACTCGTTAAAAAAACCTTTATTTTTTAATATGTTACTGTATCTCGTATTCACTGTGAGGCCTATTTAAATAAGTATTACAAAGACTATCACTTTTCATCCTTTATCAGCTATCATGACGTTTATTTACTTAAATCTAATCTTATATTATCTTAAAAAGTAGATAAACAATAATTTAGTATAGAACGTTGGATGTCGTACTACAAAAAATAATGTAATATGAAACAAAATGAGGAAAGAAAGGTTTTTTCACTTTCAAATGAAGAAAAACATTGTGAGGAAACCCGTTGTCTCCCAACATGTTAGAATGTAATATGGCAGTCGCTTTCGTAAAACTAGTTCCTACGCCAAATCTTGGGATGGTCAGAAAGCGGACCGGGGGCTCCTTAGGGCACAACCAGGAAAAGGAGGATGTTGCTATGATTACATCTCTTTTATTAGGGTTCCGTACAACGGGATTCTATTACTAAGACTCCGCTGTCACCAGGCTGTATCTCATGAACCGTAGATGCTGGCCAAGAGCGATCCCATTTTTAATAAAAAAAAAAACCGTGATAGTTAGACAGTTGAAATTTTCACAAATGATGTATTTATGTTGCCGCTATAACAACAAATACTAAAAACAGAATAAAATAAATATTTAACGGGGCTCCCATACAACAAACGTGATTTTTTGCCGTTTTTACAGATAATGGTACGTAACCCTTCGTGCGCGAGTCCGACTCTCACATAGCCGGTTTTTTGAATTTTTGATAGTACCCTTATGTCAAGAGCACTAGCTCTAATAGTTTAACGTTAAGTGAAATAAATGAATTTTATTCTGCAAGTAGGCCGCAAAGGCACTTTTACAAGTCAAAAACTACTAGCGTTTCTCATGAGACCACTGCCGAGAAGAAACGCCGAAAGAAACTCGATAGTCAGTCGTTTTCTCTAAAATATGCTTATTACAATGATACTACTTAACCTACTTAAATAAATGTAAGTGGTAAACAACAAAAGAGAATTGAAAGAAAAACGAGGAAAAAATAACAATAGGTAGGTATAAGTGGGTATCGAACGCTGCTGCGAAGTGTTTCTAACTTTTTAAAACGAGTATTTATTTTTGTATGGTCGTTAGGTTTGTTTTTATGTAGGTATCATCATTCTTTACAAGAACATCAAACAGGGCTGGTCGTAAATCACTGAAGCACCAGGGTCTCAACACCCAATACCACTTCATGGCTTTCGGTGTTGAGAACTCAGTAAAAGGCTCATCGACGGAACTGTTGATCAAAGAGCGGGCAGCTTCCTTGCATGTTTAAGTATAGCCATACAGCGAGGGAATGCTACCAGCATCTTTGGTACGATGTGTAAAATCTTCGCAGGTCCGTGGTGGTAAATATAAAGAGTGGACTGTAGATTTAGGAGCTGGTGTAATCCAAAATAGAAAAATATACAGAAAAGTGAGTGTAACAGTCTTTGCGAATTGCTGAACAACCGTAAGTTATTAACGTAAGACAATTTTGAAATCTAAACATTGCCATATGAAAATTGTCCATATTAGCTCGACTAGTTATGAATTTAATGTTACATTGAATATTTTATTTAAAAAAATATGCAAGTATGATTGAAATAATTATAAGATGAATTTATACAATTAATTGGGTTATTTTCATATAATTACATTATATTACATTATACATTTTGATTCAAGAAAAAGGATTAAAAACGTTTTAGTTTTTAAACGATTCTGAACAGATGCCACGGGGGCCCTTATTATTTAGATATAATTTAATTACTTTTAATTTTAATTTAGTTTTTGCTATTATTAGCTTATTTATCATTTTATGTTATTTACATGATTACGTTTTCGTTTAATAAAATTAAATTACTAATCCTTTACAATAGGGAATATGCGTATTTATTATATGATGCCTTACGAAAAAGTTTTTGGAGAAGATAAGATGTTTCTGCCGAACCAACCACAATTAGAACAACACAGAATAAAAAAATGAGCATCAAATTACGGAATAACTTCCGACCTCTGAAAACGTCTCATACCTGGTTTACTAATTGACAGAGAAATGTGACGTAAAATCCCTTGGGCCCCGTATTACCATTGTATGGAAAAACGAGTAAATTGCTGGTTTGGCCGTGAAATATTGTGTTTAGGTAAAATCTACATCGAAAATTTCCTTACGCAATACAGTAACAAAATATGCGAAGGTGACTCTAATGAAAAAGGGCATAAGAACGTACATAATGAAATTATGCCTTTGACTGTACATACCTGTAATACAATTTATGTTTTATTGGAAGTAATAATCTTAATGGTAATTCTTAATTAACTTTAAGAGCCCTTATAAGTTAAAAAACGTTCATCAATTTAGGCCATTTTCTGTTTGAATTTACACGCATCTTGACATTTTCTCAGTATTACTATCTAGAACAGGACTATTGCGATCTAATGTCATACATTTCGAATGTATTTTTTTGGATTTTTGATTAAGAAATATCGTTTCAAACATCATTCCAAAACGACTATTTTCAAACTAAAAACTGCTTTTTTTCCGCTTAAATTCTATTACGCTAATAAAATCAAGAAATGGCTAATCGCTATCTAAAACTTTTATAAAGTCATCGTATCCTTTAATTACTTTATTGGTATTATCGATACTTTTATCATAATTTGAAATCAAAACATTTTAAAACTTATAAGGCCTTTTAAGACAATAAAAAGAAAACAATTCTTTTAAACGTTTATTTAGTTTTCCAAACTTTCAAGTCTCATATCTTTATAAATTGCATATTACTTATTAAGGAGGGATGCTGACCTGGCAGGGTTGTGCTCTTGTGAGGAATTCACTACTAAAGTTACGTCAGTCACCTGAGAGCTCACGAACGGCACGCCCAATAGCGAATTTCTTCTTCTTTTCTCCAGTTGTCATCAAATTCGGCCAGGATGATAATACTGATGAAATGAAATGAAAGTTTATTCATTGATGAAAATCACTAGCGGCGTGTCAAATTCAACGTGCATCTGACATTCATTGTCCATGTTTTTTGTGTTGTGTATGCGATTGCGATTACTCAGTGACTATCGGTCTATCACAAGAAGTTTTCTCAAACACTGTTGAACATAGCTGTGCTAAAGATATGGCAATTGATGGCCAGTTATATAATAGTATTTTATCCAATAGTTGTATAAGTGGGTTTGAAAAAAGGTGAGTGGCGTGTGTAACAATTTGAGGCGAAGCCGATAAAGATGCCATGAGCCTTTTTTGACCTGCTTATACAACGTTGCATAAATTACTTTTTCTACGACTAGGGATAAAATAATAAAACACAAAACTAAACAGCTATACAGCATAAGAAAGAGCGGTAAGTTGGATAGTGATAAATGGCAGTCCACAGAACGTAATCATAGACACGGTATTTTTTTTTCAACTGTCATTTACTGACTTGCGTTTTTCCTTATGTTGGCAGTAATTATTTTAGTTTTGTTATTGTTTCAAACCATATGAATTTAGTTATTTGTTAAGTTGGCAGTTCTGATTTTCATCGTAAATTTAGTGTTGTTTTTTTTATTTGTTGATTTCACAGGGCACCTCTGTTAGCAGTTGCATTATATCACATAATAACCCTAGGATCTTTATGAAGAATAGACTAGATAAACTTTTTTGAAATTGCATAAGACATGCTTTTATGTTCGTTTGCGGGATCATATAATTGACAGAAAAAAGTACCGGAGTAGAAAAATTATTTAAAGGTTTATTTTAGGATTGCATTGATCAATACTTGATGACTACGTAAAGAAAAAAATAGTTCCTTTTTCATACGATTTGTTACGCATTACAAAATGTCTATAACTCATTTATTTTTAATTTCAGGTAACAAAACCTACAAATACCATCACATCTTAAAACGCATAGTCTTGAAAAATGGAGAGTTTAACATTTTACAGACATCTAAGAAAAAACTTAAATTTTTCGCAAGCTGGTTCATCACGATGGTTAAAGCAAGATGGCGGTGGACTCTTCTAAACTTCGTCATGGCGTTCATAGGAATCTGGTTGTTCTTTGGTAGCTTATACTGGCTCATTTCGATGAGCCATGGCGACTTCAATATTAACAAAGGTGTTAATGGAACTGAATTGACCCCTTGCATCAGAGAGATATACAATTTCACATCAATATTCCTATTCAGTATCGAAGTTCATACTACCCTTGCCTATGGTCATAGAAAGATAACCTTAGAATGTCCCGCTGTTATATTCACCATGTGTATGCATTGTATAGTTAGTACAATTTTCCAGTCCTTAATGGTAGGAATTTTGTTTGCGAAATTAACTAGACCTAAAAGTAGAACGCAGACAATTCTCTTTAGCAAGAACGCCGTAATATACTCTAAGGATAGTAAGATGTGTATCGTTTTTAGAGTGGGTGATATAAGGAAGTCCAGAATACTCAATATTAAAGCTTTAATGTATATTATTAGAATAGATCCTAACTGTGAACGGTTAGATGAATTTGAGCAGATTGCTCTAAACGTAGAACTTGATGGTTGTGAATCTACTTTCTTCCTATGGCCAGTGTCCGTTGTACATGTCATTGATAAAACCAGTCCATTGTACAACATTTCAGCTCCAGATTTGTTGAGTGGTAATATAGAAATATTAGTAGTCTTCGAAGGCATTATTGAATCAACTGGTCAACCTGTGCAAGCCAAATCGAGTTATACTTCGAACGAGATTTTGTGGGGTCATAGGTTCGTATCTATGATTGATTTTGATACTGAAAAGGAAGTGTATATTGTAGATTTTTCTAAATTAGGTACGACTGAACGAATTGATACTCCTTTGTGTTCGGTTAGCGAATATGAAAATATATTGTCTGCAATAAGATGACACTAAGCTATTGTAAATAGTTTCTAAATCAGCATAATTTAAGATAAACATATTTATTTTGAAACATTACGCCCGATTTTATATTTACATCTATAGCGACAATTCCAATTTCAGTCCCTGTATTGAAACCGCATTTCTCGTTACAAGTCTTAATAAATTGTCTAGTCTAGGATTAATAAATATGTTAGTGCTTTTCAATACGATTACAAAATTGAGTATCATTCTTGTTATTTGTAGCGTATAATTCGTACTTATAACAATATAGATTTTTTTTTTTTGTTAGCAGTGGTACTGCTTAATACGGAGGAACGGTTGATGAATTTGGGACTGGGTAGCGATTGCACCTATAGCTCAGTTGGCTAGAGCGACTCGCCGCGAGTGCCGGGAGGTAGCAGGTGCGAATCCTGTTCGGTGCCTAAATTTTTTAATTTTTCCTTCATTCTAAATTTAAAATAGAATATATTGACAAAAAAATTACCCACGCTCACTCAGTCAATAAGTATACATTTTTTAATAACTTGATGGCAAATAAGCGTACGGCCCTTTGCTTTAGCGTAAATTGTCTCTTTACTACTGAGACGCCCTTTAGTATAGTAATTTCAATGTATTTACTCGTACTTAGACAAAGTTGCGGTCAAGAAGGTTCGGAGTAGGATAATTAATTGCGTGCCTGTTTGTATAGAAGGGCATACATTTTAAGTAAATCAGATCAGTTAAACCCTTCTTGATACAGTGTTAGTTCCAGTTAGTTCCAAAATTAATTAAATTGTTAGATCGAGTTGTGAATGAAGACAGGGAGTCGAAATGGATCGGCTAGTAAATGGGCCGAATAAAGACATAAGATGGTGGTTCCATTTATAGAACTAGTTCCTACGCTAAATTTTGGGATTAGGTGCCGGTCTCCTTAGGGCATAACCGGAAAAACACTAAGATAATCATCATCATCCATCCACTTAGCGTTATCCCAATGCAGTTGCATCCTGAACGATGCCCAGGGCCCGCTACCTAATCCCAAGATTTGGCATAGGCACTAGTTTTTACGGAATCGACTGCCATATGACTTTCCAACTCGGGGGGAAACCAGACCATGGAATTAGGCTTATCAAGTAAGTAGCCAACTTGATTGTTAGAAGTTCTCAAGCGACCCGAAGACTTCTAACTTGGCTTAACGACTGCTATCATAGATAGCAGCCTGGATCAACAGCTTAACGTACCTTCCAAAGTAAGGGAGCGCTCAGTAAATAACCACTTATAGCGGTCACCCATCCAATAGTTGACCTGGGACGGCGTTGCTTAACCTTGCACGCGGTACGCAGGCGCCGCTGGGCCACGAACGCTCCTACTAAAAACACTACGAAAGTGACATTAAATATGTGTGTTAGCGCCTAATCAGCATAGCTTTCCGAGCGTGTGCGCAGCATTGCTATTGCTTTTTTTAGGCGCACTAAAAATAATCAATACAGATCGACATAAATTCTATAAATAATGAAGCCGCTCAATAAATCTGGGGCGCAAACTCTTACCCCAGTATTCATAAACGTCTATCAAACCTATATTAGTTAACTAGCTGCTAAAGTTCGTCTGTCTTTATCTGTCACTTTGACATACGTGCTTGTGAGACCGTGACAACAGACATTTTAGCTAGCAGAGGTTTGTTAAGTTTTATGAATAAGGGGGTTAGAGTATTCCAGTGTTTAAACCGCCCGCGTGGTGTCGGAGGTTGCCCCGGGATTTTCCCCAGGCGGAGAGTTGCCTGGGGAAAATCCCGTCGAAAACCTCCGACACGACCACGCGGGTGGTTTTGAACACTGGAATACTCTAAGAATTTACGCTCCAGTGAGATGGGTTAAGCGGTTTCAACCGAATCTGATATGTTTATATTGTATATATGTAGTGCTGTGAATTTAAGCTTCGAGGCGTAAACTACAAGACTCGAGTCGCAACTGGTGAGTCTAGAAGCCTCGAGCGTATAAGCCTCAAATTAATAAGTTCGCGTTGCTGCTTACGATCACAGAAACCTCTTTAGACAGTCTTTAGGCCTCAAGCTTTAAAGCCTCCTGAGCTTTGAAGGAAAACCTTCAGACTTAAAAGTCTGAAAGGTTTTTAGCTGTATAGGTTTGTAGCAAAAATACAAGCTTTTAACGAGTTAGATCAATCTATGCCATAGGATGTAATAGGTTTTTGTGCAATAGGGAAAAAAACTGATTTATCGCATTTTTGTTTGTAATTTTATTTCGCAATTTTATTTGACATTTTAATATTTAAATATTGTCAGGAATACTCTATAGACCTTAAGGCTCTAGAAGTGGACGAAGCGACAACACAAAACAGAATGTGGCGTGAAGGTACGAGGAGGGCTGACCCCAAATGAAAGGGATTAAAGCCAGGACAAAGAAGAAGAAGAAGAGGAATACTCTATAAATATTGATTGAATATCTTCCAAATATTAAAAAAGAATTTCTGCCTAGAACGCTCATTGTTTGAGCTCTTAACGCTTGTGTCAGGCCTTCGAGGTTTGGGGCTTGAGCTTTCAATAGGCGCGAGTTTTTAAAGCTTGAGCTCTCTATGAGGCCAGAGTCTTAAAGACTTTCTCTTAAGAGCTTATAAAAAGCTTGAGTCTTTAAGGTTCAGAACCGTTTTAGAGCTCAAACCTTCAACGCTTACGCCTTTAAAGCTTGAACTTTCAAGGTTTGTGAGTCTTTAAGGTTCAAATGTCTTCAAGACTAGTCTTTTAATAACACTATATATATGACCTCCCACAATCGCTCTATCTGTGGTATGAACAAAGTTTTTAAAGTGTCACTTAGAGCTGCAGGCATCTATAGGCTACGGTAAGGAGCCGTATGATGTCACGAATTTAGTAAAATAAAGGATCTTATTGGCAAAACTACGTTCAATTACTGACAAGCGAAGCAATATATTTCATGTATTCCAGAAAACTTAAGGCGCGTATAACCGCGAACGACCTTGCGCGTTGGGGCGTGGCGTAGCCTTTCCCGCCGCACTACCCGCGCCCCCCCGCTGTAACAGATCCGTCAGCCGACTCCAAAAAAGAGTTTGGTTTTTTTGTATGTGTGTATGTATTTTTTATATTATTTATTTCTAAATACATGGGAATGTTTGAAGTAATTAAATATATAAAATAGTTAAGTAGGTACATTGTCTCAGAATCGAACTCTTATATTTTAGCCTTCCCGTTCGAAAGCCGGTGACAGATTGCCGTCCGTCGCCCGCGCACGTATCCGACCCAACTTTTATGACGGTGTGGTAGTTATTCCAGGTTTTTGACAAAAGTAATGATTATTTTACAATATCCGCAGCTCAGATTATGAAATACTGAATTAAGTTTTATTTTCTGAATATCCCGTGTAGAAAAACATGTCTAGATAGTGAGCAGTAGCGATTTAAAAGGTTGAAAAATGCCTTATTTGATTTTTTTTTGTTACGACAATCTATGCGTGTTGCAATTTCCGCAGCTGAAATTGAAGAGGACATATCAATTCTTCAAGTATATTTTTTCGAGACCTATATTTCCGGCCAGTTTTGAGTTTTACGCCTTTGAACGCGACCAAAATGTGGTATTTCACTCTATTACGCGCCTTAAAACGAGCTCAAAAATTCCCATTCATTTCAACCAGAGGTGAGATCGCATTGAAGCAATATAGTACGTGATCTGCGCCCGTTCAATCCACAAATACCCTGTAACACGGGGTTAAAACAGACTTTATTATCAACAGCATAAGGCTTACTTTGAGTAATATTTTCGTTCGCTTCCTATGCGGAACAATGTTGAAATGATCCTGACTTGCTGTGTTTTTATATTTTGCTAATGCGCTTGGATATAATACGTATTGATTATTGAATACGCGTAGGATGAAAATACATTTTCAATTACCTGGGGGCCGCTTTTAGAGTTAGAACGCTCGACTTTTTACTCGAGATCTGTCAAAAACTATGATGATTTTTTTTTTTTATAAACAGTAAATACGTTTTATTACACTACAATAAAACTCGCCAAACTGTGACATTTGATGGCGAGGTGCGCTAATTTTTTAGTGCTTTTAACTTAACCTATTTACTTAAATCTAACATGTAACAAATATTTATAAGGTTTCCATTATAATTTCCCAGTAATTAAATAAATAAATAAATAAATATTAGAGGACAATCTTACACAAATCGAACTAGCCCCACAGTAAGCTCAAAAAGGCTTGTGTTATGGGTACTAGACGACGATATATTTAATAGATATAAATACTTAAATACATAGAAAACATCCAAGACTCAGAAACAAATATTCATGCTTATCACACAAATATTTGCCCTGACCGTGATTCGAACCCAGGACCGTCAGCTTCACAGGCAGGTGCACTACCCACTAGGCTAAACCGCAGGTGAATCACGTAACTTTATGTACTAACGGTAGATAGATTTTACTGTCAATTTTGAAGTATAAATGTATGAGCTGCGGGGTAATCACGTAACTTTTGTACTACCGTTAGGTAGATTTTAATGACAAATTTTAATTGTCAGCTCATACATTCATACTTCAAAATTGACAGTAAAATCTATCTACCGTTAGTACAAAAGTTACGTGATTACCCCGCTGACAATTAAAATTTGACATTAAAATCTATCTAACGGTAGTAAAAAAGTTACGTGATTACCCCGCCGGTCGTCAAAACGTATTATATTACTTCATTAGATTAGAAGCTCCATTGAATTGACAGCTGGATACTAATGGTCTGGTCTATCATCAGTATAGTGTCAGGAAGTGTTCGTGCTTGAGCTTGATTGTTCTGATAGCTTAGTTTCCTAGCGATTGGCACGATATCGCAGGTTCGAATCTTATGAGCACAATTGAAAAAAATATATATAATATATAGTTTCCCTATTATGAGCACAATTGAAAAAAAAACTTTAATTAATATATATAGTTTCCGTCCACAAATAACCTAAATCTGTGACCACCCTATACGTCGAACCGAAGTTAAAACGTAATTATAATAGAAGCAAACAAATGAGCCGCTAAACAAGGGAACTTGGAATTAGGACGACGTATGGCGGGGCAATACGATACGTGACTGTACCTGGTGAGGTGGCCACGCGTGCTGTCCTATGCAGGACAGGCAACTGAGAATAATTAGAAAAAAATATTTATGCATAAGATTAAGAATAATTTATTTAGACATTGTTACATAATAAAAAAATTAAATCGAAATCAAGCATTTATTCTGCAAATAGGCCACAAGGGCACCTTTACATGTCAAAATATTAATTTACAATTTAAGAAAGTCTAACTATAATAAGTAATACATTTTTCATGTCAAAATATTAATTTACAGTTCAAGAAGGAATAATAATTTCCAGTTTACAATTGTAACAAAATTAATGTCATACAGTGAAGATAAACTTGCAAAGTTATCTATTACAAATATTACAACATCAGTAAAGTTGGAGATGTATAAGGTCTCAAGATTAATAATATACCTATTCTGTGAGTCCCAAACTAGGCCGAGCCTGTATCTTGGAGCCCCTTGAGTTACAGTTACACAACCCCTATCCTAATATGAGTGTAACAAATTATTAAACAAGGAAAATGAGAATGCTATTGTGCGTATGTGTGTGTGTGCGAGCGTGCGTGCGTGCGTGCGTGTGTGTGTGTGTAGTATTCGTATGGTGCACGTATATGAGTATGTATAATAATAAATATATATATTTGTAGACATTTTACACATCACTACATAGTATAAAACAAAGACGCTTTCTCTGTCCCTATATCCCAATGTATGCTTAAATCTTTAAAACTACGCAACGGTTTTTTTTAATAGATAGAGTGATTAAAGAGGCAGGTTTATATGTATAATAACATCCATTAAATAGTGCACCTGTGCGAAGCCGGGGCGCGGTATTGGATACAGGTATTTCATATCGTAAATAGTCTATACAGAGAGGTATAGATAAAAGCGGAATTACAACAATACCTCTAATTAGAATATAGGTATTTTTTTATTAGCGGTAATAGTTTGTCAATTTCTATACAGGTATTAAATAAAACCGGTTTTAAAATCCCTGATTGGAAAAAAAATCTACGAGGGTATTTCATACCTAAAAACTGCATTTCAGTTCGTTTAATATCATTTATATTCTATCAAGAGCTTAAAAAATTGTCCCCATTTTCTTGGATTCTTAGAAAATATGTGAACCCTAGCAGATGACGTGACAGACCCGTTTGAATTTAGAATTTACATTTAAATAACCGTTTAGACGCTGCTTTGCAATTTGTAACTTAGATTCTGAAATATTTGTTGCGACACCACAACTTATTATAGTGTTTGTGTTTTAAGTTGATATTCTATTGTTTACTTACGTCGTAAGTTGGTGCATCCCATATAGGCAGAAAATGGTAATTGTCAGTTCTAAAAACAAAAGTTGTCCACCCGCGGGGTAACCACGTAACTTTTTTACTACCGTTAGGTAGATTTTAATGTCAAATTTTAATTGTCACCTCATACATTTATACTTCAAAATTGACAGTAAAATCTATCTACCGTTAGTACATAAAGTTACGTGATTCGCCAGCCGGTGGTCAATAGTTAACGGCTTATGAACATGTAAGTTGTTTTTATTACATGGATTTATAGATACGGAAACACCGTTTATGCGGGTTACTAGACCAATCCAAAATTAAGCTTTGTGGCCTTTAACTTTTGATATGTCCACCGAAAAGACGCGAACCTAAATCTGACAATGACCCAAAAAGATAAGAGGAAAGTGATTGAAAATTGAGAGGCTACCGCGAACCGAAAACGAACGAAGTTCGAATATCTCCCTCTCTGTCGCACGAATGCAAGGGAGATCACTTATTTTCGTGGAATTCTTCTTAGACGTGGCACTGAAAATAAATCTCATGTCCTCCACGCCTGTATTTAGTTATGGGGTAGTTAAATTTATGCATGTGTGTGTTAATTGTGACACTAAGACCATCTTTCTAGTGTAAGAAAGTTAGTAATCAGGTTGGCTTGGATAAGACGAAAAGCGTCTTAGCAAAAGGCTGTACTGCAATCTAGGCTCCAAGTGATAAGCGGTTGAACATTTCAAGAATTGGACACCCCAGTAGCTCGATTCCACTTACACCTCAGATTCGGTTGAAACCGCTCAACCAATCTCACTGGAGCGCAAACCCTTAAGGTCGGTTGCACCAACATACGATCACAGGCCAAATATGGTGCCGGCAGCTGTCATCCCATAGAAACTTGTCAAACTTTTCATACAATAAAATTTTAACGAACACCGCTTACGGTTACAGACGGTTTGGTGCAACCCAGCCTTAGAGTATTCCAGTGTTCCAAACCACGCGTGGTCGTGTCGGAGGTTTTTCCCTGGATTTTTCCCAGGCTACTCTCCAACCGCGCACTCCTATCGTTTTATTGGGCCTAGCCTATAAAGCCACAGTTAGGTTCAAGAAAAAAAGGGTATTTTCAACAAACAATTTATTTTCAACAAAATCACACGAGACACGCAAATTCCTTATTTATTTGTATCGGGCGACAAGGCCTATATTCACATATAACTTACAGGCTAACGTACATGTCAATAAAGAAAACAAAAGAGTTCATTTAGCTACATAACACTTGCGACTCCTCTGGTGTTGCAGGTGTTTATGGGCGACGGTAATTGCTTACCATCAGGCGATCCGTCTGCTCGTTTGCCCCCTAAAACATAAAAAAAAATAACGGTGTGACTCCGCTGCATCGTCAGCTCTGATGTTGGGTCCGGGAGGTTGCCCCAGAACCGCTGAAACACTACACCCTTCGGCCAGAAGTCAGCACTCGCTACGGTCTCCTGCAGCGGCCGCAGCACGCGCACCACAAACGAGCTGAACTGCAGGTAATAGCGCGAACGCAGCTGGAACACTCTCAGCGAGTAGCCAATCCTCTTGTGAACATACTTCACGTCAGTAGTGACGTTGTGATGCAGGCGCGACGCGACAGGCACACGTAACTGACGCAACAATAATCCAATGACGCTTGATAGTCAAAACGAAATGTCACTTAAAATATGACATAAAGGATTAGACTTATGCAAAGTATTGTAGGGTGAGAGAGAGAACAATACTAATATCATTCATCATTCACATTCGTTCTTTCATATCTAGTCGGGTTTATATTGGAATCCGTAAAGTTATTTATCCTATTTTTGTATTCCCGCATATAGTTTGTCATACTCATCATATATCCTAACGTTTTTAGCCCTATTAATGATTCACCTAATACAATTTGCCCGACGTTTAATTGTCCTGCTGGGTTATTCCCTAATATTATTTGTCCTAACATTTAATGACCCTAATTACGATTGACCTAAAGTTATTTATCCTAACACTTAATAACCTTAAATGTGACTATCCTATAATGTGATTATCCTATTATTGTTATGGTATGTGACTTAAGAACAATCGTTAGTAGGGATTACTATAGATACCCTATAGGTGAACGGGTCTATATTGAAACGCATAATTTTCTGTTCTATTTTCAAGTGTCCATCGAAATCCCTACTAACGATTGTCCTAAAGTTACATGGGCTTTTATAAAAAAAATAACCTCGATGATTAAGACGCTTTTTGCTTCGCTTCAGCTCCCATCTTTATCTTCTAACCTATCCGCGTTAGAGTCGATTTTGTCCAACAGGTCTTATTGGGTTTTTATAAAAACTACTTCATCCTCACCATCATCAGAATAAACTCCTACACCATTGTCGAAGTTATCCCAATGATGCCCCTTGACATTTCACCATCATCATCATCATCATCATTTCAGCCGAAAGATGTCCACTGCTGAACATAGGCCTCCCCCAACGCTCGCCATTTAGACCGGTCCTGTGCCGTTCGTTTCCACCGGATTCCCGCGACCTTCACCAGGTCATCACTCCACCTCCTCGGAGGCCTACCGACAGCTCGTCTTCCGGTGCGTGGACGCCACTCAAGCAGTTTCTGGCCCCATCGACCGTCAGTCCTGCGAGCAATATGCCCTGCCCACTGCCACTTAAGTCTCATACATTTATATGGATTTATTCTGTGTCAATGTCTAACGCTGGTCGCTCATACCTTGCGGCCTCCACAGGGAAGTGCCAACAATATTGTGTACCACTGACTCGTAATTTTGTGAAGCAGTTTTAGGTGCCAAGTTTTGTAACGAAAATTCTACGACGTCTTCTTTGTATCTTGTTTTATCCATGAATTTACTTAGCGGTCTTAGGAATTAGATGAGAAGATAGCCGGGTGAGTCTCATTCCAAAATTAAACATTTTCTTAATTTGTCCTTCCCGGGCCCGGATTGTTAACGACTCGTGAATGATTATTTGGGTCATTGTCAGCTGTAAAAACAAAAGTTGTCCACCTGGTGGTCAAAAGTTAACGGCTTATGTACATCTAAGTTACGTTTCTATTACGTAAATTTATAGTTATGGAAACACCGTTTATGCGGGTTACTAGACCAATCCAAAATTAAGCTTTGTGGCCCTTAAAAATTGATATGTCCACCGAAAAGGCGCAAACTTAAATCTGACAATGACCCATTTCTGACTTTAACTATTTTAACAGTTAGGGAACCAGGTATAAAGTAAATTGGAGTCAACAATAAGTTTAAATTACACTCTGATTTCCTTAACTTTCACTTAACGTTACGACCGGTAATTGATATCCTTAATCAATTTACTTTAACGATGAGAATCACCCAGCCATTGTAGCCTAGTGGTAAGGCAGAAAACTTTATGAAGGTCGCTGGTTAAAACCCTCGCTCGTGTCCATTGGTTTGGGTGTCGGATCACGCACAATGAAGGGTTCCGTACCAACACATACTAGTCCACATTTAAAACCACTATCCAATACAATAAATCTAACAAGGTCGTATCTTCAATGGGACTTCACGGTAATTACAGGAGGGGGGGGCACTTTTTATGACTTTGACAGCTAATATCTCACCAATGGTTGACTTAAATGGAAAAGTTTTTGAAATACCTTCATAGCATTTTTAAAGGCCCATCCATGGATACCCCACACGACTATGTGCGTTGAAAATTTTCATCCACAGGTTACATGTATGGAGTCCCCCCCCCTTAATTTTTTTTCTGTTTTAACATTACTTTTATATAGCAATTATAAAGATACACCTTCTAACCAAATTTCGTAATTGCTTATAATCTCCGAGTAAATCGGCTGTGACATACGGACATACAGACATGACGAAACTATAAGGGTATTGTATGAAAACCTAACATGAGCGGATTTCTACATCGTTAAAATTAAAAGCGGTAAAACGTTATATGCAGAGTCGTAATAAGCGGACGAAGACACGAGCAAAAGCTAGTATTATATAGTTACACAACGTATACAATATACATATACGTGTGTAATCAAGGTGTCAAGTTAAACTAGAAACCAACGGGGCGAATTGAAACAGACTGCGAATCGCACAATGCATCAAGACTCAGGCAAGTCTAAACACGTTGCGAGTAATGGGCTTCTCTGGTTTGTGGACGTCCATCGCTTTAGCGCTGAGGGCTTTTTAAACGGCTGAAGATATCTAGGATTAAACAACCAGGTCAATTTGAAACTTACGTATCGCATTAGAATTACGATTTGAAACGGGATATTTACCATTTATATTTGTATTTGTGAGTTCCCGATATTTCGGCACTGTTGCAAGCGCCATTATCAAGGATTAATTTACAAATACAAATATACATGGTAAATATCCCGTTTCATATCGTAATTCTAATGTAAATGACCATGTGAACTTGAAATCTTTACTCCAAGTAAAATGGCTGTTTTCGTTTTGTTCTACTCGTTGAACAAAACCGTAGAACAAACCAAACTTGCAAAGCCAGTTTGTTCAACGCGTAGAACAAAACGGATTATCATGTCCTGACAACGGTTTACTGTCCGGTTTGTCCTACGATGTGAACAAAACGGATTTTTGTCCGGTTTGTCCTACGATTCAAGAAAAGAGCGTATTCCGTTCTGAAAGGCCGGTAACGCACTTGCGACTCCTATGGTGTTGCAGGTGTTTATGGGCGACGGTAATTGATTCCCATCAGGTGATCTGTCTGCTCGTTTGCCCCCTATAACATAAAAAAAACGAAGTGAACCAGACTTCATTCTGACGTCATTAAATCCAAACTTAATGCGAAATTTTTGTGTCATATTGCCCCTCAGATTGAGTATATACGAAAATAGATTGCGTTTTATTTGGGTAATCAGAAACCACTTTCAATTTGTGACTGAAATAGGGGTGACACGGACACAAACACACCATTTATTTGTTACTTATTGCACAAAAAGAAATCTTAACGTACAAAAGGCGGACTTAATGCCATGAGACATTCTCACCTCTGGTGTTGGAGGTGTTTATGGGCGGTAATATTTTACCATCAGGCGATCCGTCTGCTCGTTTGCCCCCTATAACATAAAAAAAACCAGACCTCCAGACAAAGCAGAAAGATTGTAGGCGGTGCAATTAATACCAAAAAAAAAGACTGATATTACTATATTTACAATATAAATAAATAACTTTTTCATCAGATATACACACATATAAATGAATAAATATGTATGTATATACATATAAAAGTAAGCTATAATATAAATACATATAAATATATATACATAACGATGAAAGCTTGCCAGGAATTCCTTAGACTACCAGCAATAAAACCGCGTACAGATTTTTTGAAGGCGAACTTGTTGGGTACATTTTTAATTAAAAAAATAAAAAGAACTGCATTCAAAGATTTTCAAAATGTAATGCAACATTTTCTGGTAATTGCAGATACAGGGTTTCATAACAATATCATTTATTTAGTTAATAAGACACAATCAGGTTACTAAAGATTTGAGCGAATTCGACATTTTTTTTTAATCTTTGAAAGCGGTTATTTTTCTTTTTAAAACTAAGACATGGTTTTTTGACATAACTTTACTGAAATATAACACAACAAGTTATTACAAATAAACGAAGAAATTAAAATACAACTAAAACTAACCTAAAATGAACCTAAATAGGTTATTGTCAGATTTAGGTTCGCGTCTTTTCGGTGGACATATCAAAAGTTAAGGGCCACAAAGCTTAATTTTGGATTGGTCTAGTAACCAGCATGAACGTAAATATATCCATTAAAAAATCCATAACTGTAAATCCATTAAAAAAAAAACCTAAAATATGTATATAAGTGTGGTGTGTGGGATAAGTTCGCCTTTGTACTCTAATCTTATGTGACATGTATATTGTTTTAACCTGTTATTGTGTACAATAAAGTGCTTACATACATACATACATAAGCTGTTATCTATTGACCACCGGGTGGACATCTTTTGTTTTTACAACTGACAATGCCCCAAATATACTTATCAAAAACCCTAATCTAACAAACCGCTGCCAGTAGGTAGCGTTCCCAAAATGCTGGTCGCATTGCCACGTTGGATGGCAATGCTCAGTCTTTGTACCAGATAAAGGCCAGCATGGTTTATTTAAAGTAAAAACTGGCCAAGCGCGTGTCGGACCACGCACAATGAAGGCTTCCGTACCAACACCTACTAGTCCACATTTAAAACCACTATCCATACATTGAATCTAAAAAAGTCGTATCTTCATAGGGAACTCGCGGCACTTACAACCTTTTGTTTGGGCAAGACAGTTTTTAAGCGAAAACTCAAAAACCGTAAAACCTATATTGTTCAAACTAAAAATCGTTGAAAGTATTTATTAATGCACACCACCTCAATTTTTTTCAGAATTTTAAACTTTATATACGTTTTTCATCCACCAGTTACATGTATGGAATGCCCCTCCACCTAATTTAATATTTTTTTGTAATTTCACATCTTTTTTATATAGCGGTTCATAGAATACACCTTCCTACCAAATTTCATAAATGTAGTGCTTATAGGCTCCGAGTTAATCGGCTGTGACGTACGGACGAACGGACGGACGGACAGATATGACGAATCTATAAGGGTTCCGTTTTTGCCATTTTGGCTACGGAACCCTAAAAATGAGCTAACTGATGGATTTAAGTGCAGGTCCCGTAATTTTTTTCCAATTTATATAATTCAAAATGTTCACCCAATATTGCTTTATTTCAATAACAATAGCATCTCAAGCGTTAAATCATCTGCAATTAACTTCAACTAAATTATTAACAATATTGTTCACAAATGATTCACGACTAACAATATTTCAGGGCAAAAACCGGGCGTTTATTGAACTTGCTGAATAGTTTAAATATCATTGGTCACAAGAAATATAGATATTAAAGCAGTAACTCAACTGCAGTTTCAAACAAAGAAGAAACAATGAAAAACATTCGACCTAGCGAGGCCTGGTGAGAGGTACTCAATCCGATTATAATGAAAATTTGGCCTACGAAGGCTGCTACTTATGTAACCGGAATTCGGGTTGCATCATTTTGAACGCCATGTATCTGACCTCCATGGAAAAAATTGTGGCTACAGTGCCACTAGAGAATCATAAAACGGTTCATTCGGAGTGGTACACGAACATTTGTTTGCCGCAAGTCTTTGATTCTTCAAAGACTTGCGACGTAATAGTAATACGTAAAAACAACCAGCGACGCAGAATCATTCTTCACCATGACAATGCCAACATTACTGTCATACGTCACACGACACAACTCGATTTTTGGAAGGTCAAAATATAGAATTGACGGGTCATCCACCGTACAGCCCTGACTTGGCGCCGAATGATTTTTATTTATTTCCAAATGTAAAAAATAAATTACGTGGTCAACGATTCTCGACCCGTGAAGATGCCGTCGATGCGTTCAAAGAACATGTTTTTTAGATACCTCAGTCAGAATGGGAAAAGTGTTTTAAAAATTGGTTTCAACGTATGCAAAAGTGCATAGATCATCACGGAGAATATTTTGAAAAACAATAAAACCATATTTAGTCACATATGTTTGTTTACTTTTTCTATTCCGGATACATAAGTAGCAGCCCTCGTATTTATATCAAATGAAGCAAAAAAAGGCGATAGTTACATATTTGCGGCGTTTACTGTGGAGACCCTGGGTCTATGAGGACCGGATGCAATTAAACTTTTCAAAAGATTAAGTTATTTGCTTATCCGGTCCTCAGGTGACCGTAGGGCTGGCTCGTTCCTCGCTCAGCGAATCGGCATTGCCATTCAGCGAGGCAACACGGCCAGCCTTATGGGAACTCTGCTCAGTGGCAGCGGCTTGGGCGACCCATGCCCATACAGTTTAGGCCTTTAGTTTAGGTTAGGTATAGGTAGTTAGTAAAGATCTTTATTTATTTATTTATTTAAACTTTATTGCACAAAACACACAAATTGTACAAATGGCGGGCTTAACGCCAAATGGCATTCTCTACCAGCCAACCATTGGGCTAAACAGATATTTTATAACAGGTGCAAAGAAAAGAAAAAAAAAGAAAAATAGTATGAAAAAGTGAAAGATCTTTTTTTGTTTTTGTTATATATTATGGTAACTAATAAAAATATTTTTTAATGAAGCAGAAATTAATATAAGATATATAACCATAGTATTCTTTATATGAAACTCGATACTGTAATGCACATTTTTTAACATCGTAAAGGCATCGCTGCATTTCGGCAAAAGCTAACGACGAGAGAACAATTCGCCGTCCCTGATGCCCAAGTTTGTAGCTGACCGCGGGGAGGAGAGTGCGACTGGGCCACACTTGGATCGCACTGGCCGTGCGATTGAAGGCGAATTGACATCGCGATCGCATCGCCAATCACCCAGCTAATGTGGCCGCGGCGCTATCAGTGCGATAGTGGCATTGGAGTGCGAGACGGCCTACGTCAAATCTGATGCCAGACCCACACAATGGGCCTGACGTAGCGATGCGGTGGAATAAGGAGCAAATATTTCTCGTTTTAACGCATAACATAAAAAAAAACTATTCATAATAATATATACATACACTTTTTTATATTTAATCGAGTAATTTCAGTTTGTAGTGACACAAGTCACAATTTAATCTTTCTTATAAAATAGATATGAAACATGCTGTTATTTTATTTTATGTTGTTTAAGACTTTAAGATTTTTAATTGATGTTTGGAAACTACAACTCAAAAACGATTAATTTGATGTTTTTTTTTTCTTTCACTTCGTGCATATTTTCCTTATAAGTGTAGATATATTTGTGAAAACTGGCTTATGATCTACCTTAATTTATTAGCTTTATGTGTGATTGATGCTGTTTGTTTTCCTTAATAAAGAAATAAATAAATAAACTGCGTCCTGTATGTAGACCTATTATGGGCAATTTGTGTTGAACATGGATCGGGCATAGCGCAGCAGCAAAAAAATATCGAAATAGTAACTTGTGATCGATTTCCGCAAACTAAAGCTCAGTTAAATGAATTGCGATGCTTGTATAGAGTTAAGTTACTGCTTTGTAAGTAAATATTCTTGTATACGGGCATAGTTACTCTTCGTTGTTTAGAATAGTTTCAGGTATCGGATGACATTTCATAGTCCGATACTAAGGGACTGAACTTTGAAATTCCATATAACAAAGACTAGTTGAGATATTATGTAGGTATAAAACAAAATTAATTAGTTTTTAATAAGTAGTAACCGTTCTAACGCAAATTTTTCCCTTTAATTTAGAAGTAATAGTAGAATATTGATCGAGGTAAATAATGAGGCATATATACTAATTTCGTGCCGGAGCGCTCGTGGCCCAGCGGCGCCCACGTACCGCGTGCGTTATGCGAGGTTAAGCAACGTCTGCCTAGGTCAGTTATTGGATGGGTGACCGCTTTGATTGGTTATTAACTGAGCGCCCCCGTGCTTTGGAAGGCACGTTAAGCCGTTGATCCCGGCTGCTGTCTATTCTCTCGTTAGTCTAGTCGCTAAGCCAAGTCAGAGGCCTTCGGGCGGCTTGAAAACTCTAACAGTCAAGTTGCCCACTCACTTGACAAGCCCAATTCCAATAAGGTCTGGTTTCCCCTCGGGTTTGAAGGTCAGATGGCAGTCGCTTCCGTTAAAAATAGTGCGTATGCCAATTTTTGGATTAGGTAGCGGATCCTGGGCATCCTTCTGGATGCAACTGTACCGGGATAATGCAGGATGATGGTGATGATGATGATACTAATTTTATGCTGATAGTAAAAACCTCTCGATATCCGCTATAAATGAGACGAATTTCAATTCATATTTGCATTTTTTTAAGTTTAAAAATAATGCATTTAACACTACCAGCAAGCTGAATATGCTACGCCGTAGTATAGCGGATTTTTGGGTCATACTTAGTTGAAAAAACAAAAGTCTTCCCTCCTGTGGTCAATAGTTAACGGCTTATGTGCATGTTATTACAGGGATTTATAGAAACGGAAACACTGTTTATGAGGGTTACTGGTCCATTCCAAAATTAAGCTTTGTGGCCCTTAACTTTTGGTATGTCCACAGAAAAGACGCGAACCTAAATCCGCGTATGACACTTTTTTCCACAATCTCTACGGATTATTTTGGCTACATAGTGAAAAACAATGCTAATGCTAATAAAAAGATTGAATTGGTAGCTCACCTAGTTACCTCCTAATAGTATGTTATACGTGGCACTGAAATACTATAAATAACATTCTTCTATAACGATCCTGATTTGGACTTGTCCCTGTACTCCGAACTTCGTATTGTGCCGTCACTTTTATTCTCATGTTATACACTATATGAGTGAAAGGCACGGCACGATATGTTTTAATGTTTTAATGTTTATTTGGGCAAACAACGGTACAAATAATACTTAAAGTTATAACTTACACTATATAGATACATCGACCAGTAAAGCTGCCACTACTATATAATACATCTAAATTATTGACATACTTAATCGTGATGGTAACCAAAAATAACATATTAGACTTATTTCAACACTTTGAGGACATTAAACATGCAAGAAATAAATAAACTTAAACTAGATTAGGTAATTTTTTTAGTCGAAACACTATATATGAAGTTCGGATATCGTTTTTATTATCAGTTACTTAGAGACTATATACATCTCTAACAATATTAAATTAATTTTAATTTTGACGCTCAGAAACCAAGTACATCTCTGGGATATTATATTAATTTCATTATACTCCTTGTTCAATCTTGAGACGTTATACATCTCTAACTTTACGGATGTTGTAATGTTTGTAATAGATAACTTTGCAAGTTTATCTTCACTGTATGACATTAATTTTGTTATAATTGTAAACTCGAAATTATTATATCTTTTTGGACTGTAAATTAATATTTTGACATGAAAAATGTATTACTTATTATAGTCAGATTTTCTTGTAAATTAATATTTTGACATGTAAAAGTGCCCTTGTGACCTATTTGTAGAATAAATGTTTGATTTTGATTTTGAAGTTCGGAGTTCGAATAACAGAGGGGCTCTGTTCTTGCAGATGGAACCGAGGTCCTTGGCTACAGCAGCACGCCCTGGAGTCAATTTCCACTCCTACTACTATTTTCACTGTGTTACTATACATATTACGTTGTGGAATGAGTTTCTGCCGAGCTATTTCCAATGGGCTACAGAATGGGCTCAAAAAATGCGTGTAAATGTTTCTTACGGGTCGCCAACGCGCGAGTAATGCCTCTGGTGTTGCAAGCGTCTATAGGCGACGGTAACCACTTACCGTCAGGTGGGCTGTCAGCTTGTCTACCACCATCATCATAATATTTAAGAGCTTGGCTCTTGTCGATGGAGTAATTGTCAGCTTATTCTACATTCAGCTTTGTCCTTCACTTCTTTGTATGACGTAGCATTTATTTTATGTTTTATTTGCTCCATGTACGTCATTCTAGGTCTTACCCTGTTCCTTTTCCCTCTATCTTTCCTTCTATTATTGTTCTGATCCATTCGTCATGGCGTATGAGATGTCCTATCATTTTTCCTCTTCTGTTTTCTATTATTTTCAATAAAGTCCTCTTCTCTTTAACTACACTCTCTCTCTAACTAACTAAAGTTTAAAACTTCTTCGTTAGTTTTCTTCTCTGTCCAGCTGTCTACCACCGACGTGTCATAAAAAAAGGTAAGATAGTGTAGGTCCTATAAAGAATAATATACACGGTTGAATGGATATACATACAGGAAATGATGTGTCCACAAATTATTATTATTATATACATATTTGCCACCCAATAGATACAAGACAAGAAGAAAGGACAATAGAGACATCTCTCAGGGAGCGAAGTCCAATGAGAGTTGTTCGGAAGTTATATATATGCCACTGATTTAAGAAACTTCGATAGCGCGATGCAGAACACTTCTAATTTGACAGATGACAAGAATGACGTCACAAGTAATAAGTAAATGGCTCCGTTACTATCTTAAACTTTCGTATCTTCAAATCAGTTTATTGGATCAATCAATCATACTTTAAGTTCAAAAAACAAAATATGTAAGCCTAAGTCTGCGTAAGAGCGAGCGCAAAACACATTGTAATGCTAATTCGATACGACGTGATGAATCAATTTGGCCTTAAAATGTTAATATAAGTTTAATGTCTCCTCAGCTGTCATATCTCTTTTTATATATACTCTTTGACGTTGGTTGTGGCTAGATTGGTTTGCTGAATATTTCATATTAAGCGACAAATCAAACTACAGATGCAATAAACGGCTCGTCAGGAGAAGCCAATTCGAAATTCAATTATCTTGTTATACCAAGGCGAAGGCTCTCACACAATCTTAGCTGCTGAGCTTAGGTCCATATTCTAGTACTACAACACGTGGTGGTAGTAGACATAGTATGAGTATCTCAGCCTCAGCTACTAAGCTGAGATACTCATACTATGTCTTTCTTAAGCTAGAACGTTAAAATCATGATCAAAAGCATGTCTCTTATCGCAATTTTTTTTTATACAACGCCGGTGGCAAACTACGCTTGTTTGCCACCGGTCCACTTGATGGTAAGCGGTCACCGCAGCCTATAGACGGCCGCATCTCCAAAGGAGTCACGTATGCGTTGCCGACCCTTTATAAAATTTGAGGATGCACTGTGTTGACAGAGCAGAAGGGACAAATTTAGGTCCCTCGCTCTCAACACAGTACATCTTCGCGAGCTCTGGCAACCTTGCTCACCTCCAGGAACACAACACTACATACTTGTATAGGAGATAATGTCATTATGGCTGTGGTCTTCTGCAAGGCCGGCAACGCACTCGCGACTCCTCTGGTGTTGCAGGTGTTTATGGGCGACGGTAATTGCTTACCATCAGGCGATCCGTCTGCTCGTTTGCCCCCTAACGAGAAATATCGCGTTTTTTGAAACGCTGTTCTGCCTAGACGAGGAAACAATAAGGATTTATTTTCAGATATATGATTCTTGACTATATGCCTGTGTTTCTGACTATAGCCGAATCATGATCGCTTAACATTTTCTAGATAGAAAAAAAATCCAAAGTTGAGTCTTTATTTCACTTTTTTTACTCAGCCTACTAAAACAACGCATTATTAAAAGACACAATTAAATTAAAACCATGGTATTTTATCTCATCTAAACTCTGTCAAGAGGAAATTTAATAAAACTGCACACAGTCAGATATTTATCGAGATTTGTCTAAAAATATAACATTTTAAACTCTCGAGCTTTGTAAATATACTTAATTTGTTTAAACGTATTACCGCGACCAAGACCAGTGCAACCCGTGTCGAAACGTCGGTAATAAAGGTAAATACATAAATATCGCGTTAGACCCGTTTAAACAAATCTTTAAGTTTGTCTAAAAATGCCATTCCCGAAGTGTTGCATCCCGTTTTTTCGTGCGCGAAAGACATAAGCGTGTCTTTCACGGGGGGCGTGGCTGATCGAATCGAGGCATCCTCTTAAGGGTCCTTATCAGTTAAAAAACACTCATCTATTTACGCCTTTTTCTGTTTGAATTGATACGTATCTTGCCATTTTCTCGATGTTACTATCTAGAACAGGACTATTGCGACCTTATGTCATAAACTTTAAAAGTATATTTAATGTCAATAGGCACTTCGTCGTGGCTTTGCGGTTTTACGTGCGCTTTTCAAGTTTCTCCCGTTGTGTTTGTTTTAAACTGTAAAAATAAATATAAATATTTGGGGACAATCTTACACAAGTCGACCTAGTCCCAAACTAAGCAAAGCTTGTACTATGGGTACTAGGCAACGATATATATACTTATATAGAGAAATATATACTTAAATATATAGAAAACATCCAAGACTCAGGAAAAAATATTCATGCTCATCACACAAATAAATGCCCAGACCAGGATTCGAACCCGGGACCTCCAGCTTCGTAGACTGCAAAACGATAATCATATAAATCGATTTCGGTTACTTGTCGAAATCGTTATCATCGGTTATTAGGCCAATCGATTCGCTTGCGCCTGCATAATACATTAGGTATGTGTAAATAAATAATTTAGCTACAATACCGTATTGTCCCGATATTCTTCCCCAAATTGATGTCAACCCTCACCTAGTTAATATGAGTACTACGATTTCAAGTCTAGATTCGTCACGTTCAATGGCTATTCAAGATTTTCATTACCTGATAACCCATTCACGACACAATAGCCACATCGGTCTTTGCTGAGGCGGTTTGAGTAAATAATGTCTGTGGTTAGCCTGAAATATAGACTACACGGCTATATGTATATAAGATATAGCTTCTAGCAATCGTGAACTACATCTACATACCTATTGTAATCCGATCCTACTTAATAAGCCTTATAAGTTTTAAAATGTTTAGATTTCAAATTATAACAAAAGTATTGATAATACCAATAAAGTTATTAAAGGCTACGATAATTTTATTAAAGTTTTAGATAGTAAACATATTTTTTGATTTTATTGTGTGTAGCAGAATTTAAGCGGAAAAAACGAGTTTTTATCTTGAAAATGGTCGATTTGGAGTGACGTTTGAAACGATATTCCTTAATGAAACAT
This sequence comes from Epiblema foenella, assembly GCA_963556455.1. NCBI lineage: Eukaryota > Metazoa > Arthropoda > Insecta > Lepidoptera > Tortricidae > Epiblema > Epiblema foenella. Next base: position 16,901,915 of record OY747112.1, read on the forward strand.
GCAAAAAATACATTTTTTAATGCCAAATATTGTATCGTTCAGAAACAATGAAGGAAAATTGAATCGCTCTTGCCTCTTCCTCAGACGTAGGGGGAAAGGTCTCTGCCGCCCGTCTGTTACCTCTGACGTTACCTTCTTGCGCTGCACGCCGCGCAGGCATTATCTCACTTTAAGCAGTAGGGTAGTAAGGACGCTTACCTACAGTCGATGAATTTGAATTTTTGACACCTTTGACACAAAAATGAAAAACATTCAAATTCCTCGACTAACTTTACTAATTAACTTTGCTTTTTAATTCGGGACAATCAAAATCAATAATCAAAATCAAACATTTATTCTGCAAATAGGCCACAAGAGCACTTTTACATGTCAAAATATTAATTTACAATTTAAGAAAGTCTGACCAAAAGAATACATTTTTCATGTCAAAATATTAATTTACAGTTCGAGAAAGAATAATAATTACGAGTTTACAATTATAACAAAATTAATGTCATACAGTGAAGATAAACTTGCAAAATTATCTATTACAAATATTACATCAGTAAAGTTAGAGATGTATAAGGTCTTAAGTCTGATTAAACAAAGAGTATAATGAAATTAATATAATATCCCAGAGATGTACATGGTCTCTGAATTGGTGATCCAAAGCCATGCAAATTGTCAAAATTTATTTTTAAGTGCCTTTAAGGTTCCCGTACAAGCTAGAACGGGTGCGTAAAAAAATTTTGAACTACCCCATCGAGTGGGGTATTAGGTATTGTTTACACCTCATTAAGCGGATACATACTATTTTTATTGTTTTTAAAATTATTGGAAAACAAAGGAATGAGAAGCCACCAAATTCCTTTACAAAATTTTGTTTCACTTTAAATTTGGGGATAACGTTTATTATTAAGTACTTCTATTGTACTAAAAAATACCAATAATTATATTCATAAATCTAATTTTTTCATTCAAATATTTTTCCTATTAAAACCAACTTAATTTTGCGGTTGGTTCGAACCCCCTAAATGAGTTTGTTTGGAAAGTTTGACAAGTTTCAACATGAAAATAATAAAATCTCGTAAATAGATATCCTCGTATCAAATTTAAATGTACTCATGTCAAATTGTTTCTCTTGTGTCTGTCACCCAAAGGTTGTCTGGGAGACATCGCTTTTTAGCGATAAGACCGCCTGTTGTCTACCATCAACACGTTTAATTTTAATCTTGTTTTCAATGTGTTTTCTGGTCAACAATAAAGTATATTTGTATTGTATTATATCCTCAGAGATGTATTTGGTATCTGAGCGTCAGTCTAAAAATAAAATCGAATGGGTCATTCTACTTTTTCATGACCAGTTTTCTGTTACAGAAAAAATCTATGAAATGTAATGAATTAGTGTACAAAAATAGGATTTCTAAATAGTACCTGAACCTAATAAAAGGACTTTGTAGATAAAAATACTTAAATATTAACATATTGCTGTAAAAGGTAACACCGTGGTAAAAACCATTTTTTCACACAAATGATGAGACACCCAAGGACCACTGAGTTACTCTATTTATGGATATTGGCTGTGGTTCGTTAATTACGAAAATTATCGGAAGTGATACTGCAATTAAACCTCTCTCTAAATAACAATACAAAAATATGAAGTGAGGGCCAAGTATTCCAAAATCTGCATTAAAAAAAATGTGTCTGAAAATTATGTTATCTGACGACCGGTTTAGCCTAGTGGGTAGTGCACCTGCCTGTGAAGCTGACGGTCCTGGGTTCGAATCCCGGTCAGTGCAAATATTTGTGTGATGAGCATGAATATTTGTTTCTGAGTCTTGGATGCTTTCTATGTATTTAAGTATTTATATCTATTAAATATATCGTCGTCTAGTACCCATAACACAAGCCTTCTTGAGCTTACTGTAGGGCTAGTTCGATTTGTGTAAGATTGTCCTCTAATATTTATTTATTTATTTATTTATTTATTTATTTATTTATTTATTTATTTATTTATTTATGTACATGAAAAAGTAGAATGGCCCGAATGAGAACAGAGCGAAGTCTCTCATCAAGTCAATTCCACTGAACACTAGCACGAAGTTACTAGCTGGTACAACTCGCCGTTAGTATGAAAAATGATTCTGGTCGGATCCTGGTCTATAGACTACGTCTAGTTTAGAAGCGAATGGACGTAAACTATTGTTAGTTATGAACAGAATCGATGGCTAGATAAAAGGTCTACGTTGCTGCATAACGATACGGTTCGTATACAGGATGTTCAAGGTGAGGTATTGAAATATTGTTAGGTCTTGATATACCGGTATTTTCCGAAACCGGTATCGTGACCTTGTAACAGAAACCTGTATTGGAATTGTACGATACCAAGTAAAGGTACCGGTATTATAAAAAACTGTAAATTGATGAAATTTAATTATGTACTCAGATTCCACCAAATTCATTTTGTGACATCCGTTTGAAACAAATCAGGAATTGGTATAATTACACGTATTACTAAATAAACCAAGACCTTTTTTTTTCTTTTTTTCTGAGGAAAACTGCTAATGTAACAAAATAGGTCGCGACATAGAAACAGTAAGCCAATTACAAGTTTCCACAGGTAGAAAACTGCGTAAAGTACATGACGTGCGAAATCATTAGGTATGCTAATAATTATACAGCTTGACAGCGGGAATGAGTTTACACAGTGACCGAGAACAACAAAAGAGAAATAAATGTCCTGCAGCTTGAATATGTCATGCTCGCCTAAAGGTCTTTGCTTACGGTGGCGTCGTTGATCGGGTCGCAACCTTCCCTAACATATGGTCGAGGGAGGCGATGGCTGAGATACGGGTCATACTCGTGAACGGGTGCTGTTTGTGGGGTCCGGTCTGTTCATTTTTGCAAGGACTAGACAGTAACTTCGTACTAGTGTTCAGTGGAATTGACATGATGAGAGACTTCGCTCTGTTCTCATTTGATTTTATTTTTAGACTGACGCTCAGAGACCTTATACATCTCTGAGGATATTTATTTAATAGATTTTATTATTTTCATGTTGACGTGTTATAGATATAGCTCAACATATTTTATTATGATTAGTGTACCTACTTTATTACATTTTATCTTGACGCTTAGAGACCTTATACATCTCTAACAAATCTCGATTGTTATTAGTTTCTTAGTCTTCTTATTTTTGACATGTAACACTATATTTAATTAATAATACTTTGATTATTGTATTATTTTTATTTGATGTATCTAGATAGATCTTGACTTGTAAAAGTGCCCTTGAGGCCTATTTGCAGAATAAATGTTTTGATTTTGATTTTGATTTAAACAAGATACAAATACATAAGTGTTAACAGTGGGAGAAATCTTGGCTCATTATTTTGCGTATTGAAGTAAAGCTTGTTAGCACTAAAAAGAACTATCCTTAGTAAATATTTTGGTATATTTAGTAAATGTATATCGATATGACGAAATCAATGAATGAGATCACTATGATAGCTCAAAAATACCAAGAAAATTCCGAACTCTGCACATTATTTACTAGTGCAATAAGGCTGTGGTTTCTCCGGACATCCTGTATAGCAGGCTACAGAGATATAGTGTCCGATGCCCAACGAGCTCTGAATTGACTTATGTGACTAGTGTTGATATAATAGAAGTGACGGCCGAGTGAGTTTCTGTAGTTACTCAATGGTTTGGTTATTCTACTGTAGTTTGGCATGTGTGAGTGGAGATATTGTTTAATAGTAGTTTATGCAACTGTTACATAATGAGAGGTCTCAAAACACGAGTGTGGTTTTATGAAACGAGCATCAGCGAGTTTCATAATAAGATCACACGAGTGTTTTAAGGCCTAATTATGTGCAGTCGCATACACTACTTTATCTACATCCGTATATCAAATCCTCTTTCATGTGTTGAGGCACAATGGTGGTGAAACGCAATGGCGTTGAAAGTGCAGGGAGTCCGAGTTCGTGAGCTCGTTGAAGTCTTTTTGAGCACGAGCCTGTATCGTAGATGGCGGAGATGGCCATAACGATACCGTTTTTGATGCTTTTATGGCCATCTCCGCCCCGGACCGGCGCGATATTGTAAAGTTGGTCCTTACCTACACTTTTTGAGCACATAAAATAGGATTTACTGTATGGGTGTAGATAAAATAAAATAATTGTTTAAGTAAGTACTTGATAACGAGTTGCGGTCATTAAAATGCGAGTAAGCCAATTTTTTTTACAATTTAAAAAAACGTTTCAGAACACATACACGAAGATTGATATGCTCTAATTCCATTGCATATTCTACTCTTTTACATTAGTGTTAAAGTAGCATTTCCAATCAAATAAGAGCTTAAGGGAATGCCTCGACTTGGTTAGCCACGTCCCCCGTGATAGAGACACGTTTATGTCTTTCGCGCACGACAAAACGGGATGCAACACTCTTCGGGAATGGTTTTTTAGACACGATAAATATCTGACTGTGTGCCGTTTTATTAAATTTCTTCTTAACAGAATTAACGAGGTAAAATCCCACAATTTTAACGTAATTGTGTAGATTAATATTGCATTGTTTCAGTAGGCTGAGTAAAAAAAGGAAAATGAAGACTTTGGATTTTTTTTTATCGAGAAAATTTCAAGCAATCGTATTTCGGATGTATTCAGAAATACAGTCATATAGTCAAGTATCATATATTTTAAAATTAATCTTTATTGTTTCATGGTCTGGGTAGAACAGCGTTTCAAAGAACGCGATATTTTTCATTGTACGGCCTTAAAATAATTTACCTATACAACATTTTCACAACAAGATTAATTGATTATATTTTAATTACGGTATCGTGAGACATATTTACACTTAATAAGAGAACAACGGTTGGAACTCACTTGGAAAGTCACTATTTGCGACATGTTTCGGACTACAATTGTTAGTTCAGTGTGCCTGCCGTCGGTCGACTTGGACAATTTGTTGGAGCAGTCAACTCTAACACAGGACTGCGCCGCCCCGCCCCCGCCCGCCTCCGCCCGCGAGCTTCGCGCGCGTCGGGGGGCAGTGTTGCGCGGTCGGTTGCCTTGATAACACTCAACCTGATGAAGGACTCCAATTGTAGTCCAAAACATGTCGCAAATAGTGACTTTCCATGCACAGTATTATTTATAAATGAAATATATGTAAACTAATTATATCAAACAAAAAGTATCCACCACAGGTTTCGTCAATTTATGCTACAAAGAATCATCCACAACACGTTTCGTCACCTATGCTACATACTCCATTAACAATTACTTGTCCGATAAGTACCCGGCTCAAACGTCCCAAATATACTCGCCGCGTTCCCGCGCTGGATTGCTAAAGAGATACGTTGAACCAGGGACGCACCGGGTCTAGGATCGCAACCCCTATCTTGCAAACGTCTTCCCAAGGCTCGTATAAATTGCTTTGCTTCTGAACACCAAGGTCCCGCCGTTTCAACAGCAAGAGGTACGAAGTCATACACCGGTTCTAAGTTTGAATACTTGGTATGTTTAAGTCCAAACAGTCTTTCCAAGTGAGTTCCAACCGTTGTTCTCTTATTACGCTATCGGTTCGTGCTTGACTCGATGTACCGTGATCTACGTATATAATCTAAACCGAGCGAACATAATATATCTCTGAGCGCATCTCAAGACAGCTATATCCCGTCTGAACACTATATTTCATATCGGGGCAATAAAATTGAAGTGTGCTGGTAACGAATGGGTTCTATAAATCTAGTGGTATATGTATATATATATATACCTAGCTAGGTAATGTTGAGGTTTGTTTTGTAATATGTATTTGTGTGATTCTAAAGGTAATTTGAAATAGATCTTATTAACACCGACAAAAAAGAACTCCCTTGAATAATGAAACATTACAACCTGACTGTTCAAAAAAAAGGAGTGCGCGGTCGAAGAGTAGCCTGGGAAAAATCTAGGGGAAACCTCCGACAAGACCACGCGTGTGGTTTTGAACACTGGAATACTCAAAGAGTTTGCGCTCCACTGAGATTGGTTGAGCGCTTTCAACCGAATCTGACGTGTGAGTGAAATCAAGCTAATGGGGCTTTATCGCTGGTTCACTAAACCTAGCCTAGCTGAGAAAAGTCCAGCAAGAAACTCAGCTAGGCTCGACCTGGGCCGGATTGACTATCCGGTATGCGGCGGTACTGGAACATTCGTTCCAAGGACTCCAATAAGGAAAAGAAAGAAAGAATAAAGAAGGAAAGGGTTCCAATAAGGACTTTCTGTGTTGTCGCGATCGCGCGGTAGTCGTCCCCGCCGGCGGGAATGCGTAAATGTACGCGTCCCACTTGTGTCCCACATTGCACGTAGAACCGATGCCCGTTGGGGCGGAAAGGTTCTCGAGTCGGGGACCACTTACCGGGAGGTGGAACGTTGGTACCCCCACAAGATGCACTGATGACCTGGTAGGTCGCGAGAGTCCGCTGGATGCGAACGCGCAGGAACGGTCATTATGGCACTCTTTGGAACAGCCCTATGACCAGCAGTGAACGTCTTCCGGCTGATACAATGATGATGACTTAGCTAGAGATAATGTCGAGATGTATTGAAATATAATAAACAGGTCGCTCACGTATTTAAGGTCGAATATCGCTTGACATGTTTTGGACCAATAATCGCGCTGTGCGCTCGAGCTCATCTGTTCGATGTTGGCGGCGGTGGTGCGGGAGGCGAGATTATGTACAAGGGGCCTGGAAGGGTGTAGCAAGATTTTAGATTTAAGTTAGTTTTAATAATATTAACGGCGGGACCTTGGTGTTCAGAGGCAAAGCAATTTATACGGGCCTTGGGAAGACGTTTGCAAGATAGGGGTTGCGATCCTAGATCCGGTGCGTACCTGGTTCAACGTATCTCTTTAGCAATCCAGCGCGGGAACGCGGCGAGTATATTTGGGACGTTTGAGCCGGGTACTTATCGGACAAGTCATTGTTAATGGAGTATGTAGCATAGGTGACGAAACGTGTTGTGGATGATTCTTTGTAGCATAAATTGACGAAACCTGTGGTGGATACTTTTTGTTTGATATAATTAATTTACATATGTTTCATTAATAAAATTGAGGTTATGATTAGTTTTAATAATATTTAAGTTATTGTAGTTGAGTATTCTTGTACATTTCTTGGTCAATAAATATCAATGCGTAACAAAAAAAAGATCCGTTAACCATCTTCGTATGAACATTTTAGCAGGAAGTATTAACCTGCTTTGTGGAAGCTCGATGGGTTTCTAATGGTGATACTTGGGTCATTCTACTTTTTCATGTACATAATTTTCAGACACTTTTTTTTAATGCAGATATTGGTATACTTGGACTTCACTCCATATTTTTGTACTATTATTTAGAAAGAGGTTTAATTGGAGTATTGGAGTATCACTTCCGATAATTTTGGTAAAATAATTACCAAACCGCAGCTAATATTCATCGAGTCACTCAGCGGTTCTTGGATGTCTCACCATTTGTATGAAAAAATGGTTTTTACCAGTGTGTTACCATCTTTTACAACAATATGTTATTAGTTAAGTATTTTTACCTATAAATTCCTTTTACTAGGTTCGGGTACTATTTCAACATCTTATTTTTTTACACTAATTCAATACATATCATAGATTTTGATTTGTAATAGAAAATAGGTCATGAAAAAGTAGAATGACCCGCCTACTGGTAAAATGAAGGATGTGCCGAAAAACAAATATATATATCAAACAGGTATGGGTCATTGTCAGTTGTATAAAAAAAAGTTGTCCACCCGGTGGTTAACAGTTAACGGCTTATATACATATAAGTTATGTTTTTATTACATGGATTTATAGTTATGGAAACACCGTTTATGCGGATTACTAATAGACCAATCCAAAATTAAGCTTTGTGGCTCTTAACTTTTGATATGTCCACCGAAAAGACGCGAACCTAAATCTGACAATGACCCAATTAAAACAAGAAGCTAAAGTGACATTTTCTATGGTTAGAAGTTTCTCGCTCTGTGGTAAACTTCAGCGAGACTGTAATAAGAGCTCTAGTTCACAAGAAACTTTGTTACTGCGGCTAGAATGTTATAACAATAATACTTTTTCATACGTTTAATGAAACATTATTGAAAAATTATGTACCTGTCAAAATGAGGACCGCTTTCTTTAGCCTATACCTCCAACTGCCGTGGTTTTTGCAGCCAATATAATGTCCCGGGGAGTCTAAATAACGCCGTTGAATGCCTATTTACACGGTGAAATAACTTGCATGGACTAGAATAGAGTAGAGTAGAGTAAAATAGAGTAGAGTAGATTAGAGTAGAGTAAATTAGAATAGATTAGGATAGAGTAGAGTAGAGTAGAGTAGAGCAGAGCAGATCAGACTAAAGTAGAATAGAATATGAAACCTTTATTGTTTAACCGAGTTACATAGATGGTATTTCTAATACCTAAAGATAAGATAATAAAGATTTACACTGTATGACATTTAATATTATTATAAATGCTACGCCCTATCAGGGCCCATGTGAGACTATTATGTTCTTATAAGATCTTTGAAATATCATGGCTGCAATAAGGATTATGATTATGAAATAACTTATTTATTGTTTCATATCGTAAAATACAATCAAGATGTTGTTTTCTATACATCCATGAAGAAAAAGTTCTTTATTTGCGAGCCATTTTAACCGAATTCAAAAAACAAAAAGGTCTCCATGCTAAGGAATAATGTTGCACTCAATTATTGTAACGATATCGATAAAATTTAGTGGATATTTAATTAATCACTAGCATTGGTACATTTCCCCTCCGTGAATGGTTGGTGATGATGAGGTCGAGATTGTTACTTGCATACCTAGTGCCTATTCACTTAAAAAGCTCCAAGAACACATCCTTACATCGACAATCTGATTCCAACTCACATTACTCTGTTCTGAATTAAAAAGTGCATTAAGCCTCATTGGAGCAAGCTAATCAAATGAAATGAGCGTGACAAGCCCACTGGCCCTCGGCCAAACACGGCTCGCCTCATAACTCGCAAAACCATGTATCTGGCGCAGTAGCGAGGACCGAACAGTATGATTGGCCTTTTTTTTTTACAGTAGGGAAATGCCTTTACGCATACCCGGCCGTGTAGAGGGGGGCCGGGTTATGTGGGACTCGCTGGGTGTAAAAAGTCCAGAATACCCACTAAAACCCCACTTCAGCCTCTTCGCCGCTACAACGACAGGGTCCCGGGGACGCTCGCGCACTCTTCCGCGACCCCGAGTATGATTGGCCTGGTACAACCCGGTACAACTGGATCATACACGGATTTAGGTTCGCGATATAAGATTTCAAGCTTACATGGTCATTTACATTAGAATTACGATTTGAAACGGGATATTTACCATGTATATTTGTATTTTTGAGTTCCCGATATTTCGGCACTGTTGCAAGCGCCATTCTGCTTGTGTAGGTGTCATTGCGCATATAAGGAATGGCGTCCAAAGGTTTTATTTTATTTATTTATTTTCTTTATTGGGGAAAAAACAGATACAGGCCGGTATAATAAATAGGACAAATGAAGTATGTACAGTCTGTATCCTAAGACAATTCCCACTAGGATTTCACACATGTTTATCATCATCGTCATCATTTCAGCCGAAAGAGGTCCACTGCTGAACATAGGCCTCCCCCAACATGTTTTTTTATTTTTCCCTTGGGGGGGATTTGCCATAGTCGCCACGCTTGGCAAGCGCGTTGGCGACCGCAGTTTGATGGTGGTAATGATCGAAGGATGCTGCTGCCCACCCTCCGATTTTCCCTTATTCGCCTCCTACGAAACCCACGGGAAGAGACGGGGTGGCGCAATTCTTACCCGGCAACCACACGGGAAACACACATGTTAGTTTTATTTAATGTTCTTGTTATCCTACTGTTTTTGCTTCGCCACTGTGATCCCACCACAGCAATAGATCGTGGTATACTACGCCGCCGTAAATTCCCACCCCTGACGTGCTGTGCGAAATATTTTGCCCCGGACTCTTTCTTGGGCCAAATTGTTTTTTGACAGATGAAATTTCATTGCGTCGCGAAGCTGGCTGGATTTATGACTAGTGAAAATTTAGTTTGTTCAGGTTTTGGGCTATAATGGTTCAGTTTGTTAGGGGTTATTCATAAAGTACGTCACACGTTAAGAAGGGGTTCAACGAAGTGTGACATTATGGGATGGGAGGGGTCCTTGGTTTCGTGACGTCACCGACTGACACCAGGAGGGGTCCGCCGTGCCAAATTAGAAATATAAGAAAAACTTTTAAAAAATCTAATAAAATTGTTTTATTGGCGATTTTTTTTAAGGTTGTCTGGAAGAAATCGCTCTTTAGCGATAAGTACGCCTGTTGTTTGCCTCTTCTCATTGTGTTTTTGTACTGTACTGTATTCTTTGATTGAGGTGTGCAATAAAGAGTATTCGTATTGTATTGTATTGTATTTACTGTTAGTTAATTTTTTCAAATGTTTGATTTGATGTGGGTTATATTTAAAAAAGATAGAATGGGAATTAAACTAATTTCGGCGCTGTTGCAAAATATGTGACGTTACACTAGGGAATGGGTCTCACAAACGTGACACAGACAAGGGGGAGTGGTCAAAAAATCACGAAATTAGTGTGACGTACTTTATGGATGACCCCTTAGTGTGGAAAATTCTATTTATGTTTTGAATAGAATTTAATGTGCGAGTTGCAACTACCAGGAGCTTGCCTGAACTTATCAACATAGAGAAATGGTAATGGTCGTTGATTATTTTTCCCATTACCACTTTTCAGCTTGAACAAAAATGATTTTTATAATATGTCAGGTGTCCGGTTCTTCTCCTCTACTGGTATAATAAGTGATAAATGAAACTGGCCAAGCGCGTGTCGGACCACGCACAATGAAGGGTTCCGTACCAACATTGAATCTAAAAAAGTCTTACCTTCATGGGGAAGTAACGGCACTTACGACTTTTTGTTTGGGCAAGACAGTTTTTAAGCGAAAACTCAAAAACCGTAAAACCTATATTGTTTAAACCAAAAATCGTCGAAAGTATTTACTAATGCGCACCACCTCAATTTTTTTCAGAATTTTAAACTTTTTAGTTTGAAAATTAGAGGGGGGAATACACTTTCTATGACTTTGACAGCTGATATCTCACCAACGGTGGACTTAAATGGACAAGTTTTTTAGAAACCTCCATATAATTTTTAAAGGCCTATCCATCGATATCCCACACGACTATGTGCGTTGAAAATTTTTTTTTCATCCACCGGTTACATGTATGGAGTGCCCCCCCTATTTTTTTTTTTTTTTGCAATTTCACATCACTTTTATATAGCGGTTCATAGAATACACCTTCCTACCAAATTTCATAATTGTAGTGCTTATAGTCTCCGAGTAAATCGGCTGTGACATACGGACGGACGGACGGACATGACGAATCTATAAGGGTTCCGTTTTTGGCTACGGAACCCTAAAAATGCCCAAAACGGTCCATATTCAATAATAAAGTGCGGGGAATTAAACTATTGCGCAGCAAAACTTTTCAAAATTAACATCAGAGCTGACAGATAAAGAAGTCAAAATGTCATTTAGTCATTGCCATATAAATCTGAGTAATAGCTCCCTCTTGATAATGGTTATATATTTCTGATCGGGCTTTAATTATATTAATTACACAAATAAGCTATCATATTAATGGTTTTTTTTTAATAAAATTTATTTTTTTATTACGGTGCCCTTATGGGGTTGTGTTGAAACATAGAAATAGGTATAAGACCTTTTGTCGCAAGACAATGATTCAATGAATGAATGAATGTTTATTTTTTGAACCTGACTGTGGCTTTATAGGCCGGGCCCAATAAAGCGATAGGAGTGCGCGTTTGGAGAGTAGCCTGGGGAAAATCCAGGGAAAACCTCCGGCACGACCACGCGTGTGGTTTGGAACACTGGAATACTCTAAGAGTTTGCGCTCCAGTGAGATTGGTTGAGCGGTTTCAACCGAATCTGAGGTGTGAGTGGAATCGAGCTACTGGGAGTTAATGAATGTGTATTACCCAAAACGGTAGAAGACGTAAAATATATCACTCCCGAGGTCTAATCCCATCATAATTATTGAGTAATATCTCAACATTATACTTCTTATTAAGTACGCCTCTCATTTTGATCCTGTGCTAGTCTTATAGAGAAAGGCAATTGTGTTACTTTTCGAACAGGCGTCAGATTATTAGAGTTCCGTAGCCGTGAACAATGATTAAATGAATGAATGAATGAATGAATGAATGTGTATTACCCAAAACGGTAGAAGACGTAAAATATACTTCTTATTAAGTACGCCTCTCATTTTGATCCTGTACTTACTAGTCTTATCGAGAAAGGTAATTGTGTTACTTTTCGAACAGGCGTCAGGTTTTTAGGGTTCCGTAGCCGTGAACAATGATTAAATGAATGAATGAATGAATGAATGTGTATTACCCAAAACGGTAGAAGACGTAAAATATATCACTACACATCTAATCCCATCCCAATTTTTCGAACAGGCGTCAGACTTTTTTAATGATATTCAGTGCGCCACACATTTTCTGTAAGTACCCAGTTATTTAAATAAATAACAATATTTATTCTGTAACAATTTGCAGTAGTCAAGCTGAATGGGTAGACAGTTTGCCTGTAATGTTTCAGACAATCTGTTTATAACTTTCTAAAGGCCTTATGCCATATCAAAGAAGGACTCGTTTAGTCAATATAGTAAAGATTATTTTTTTGTTCTCTTAGTAGATCCTAGATAATAAACATACCCGTGGTAATTCCTCAAATAAACTTACCTTTTCACTTATACCACACAGGCGTGAAAAAGACACTATCCAGCAACCCAAACACTTCCCCATTATCAGCGGGAATATCTTCGAATTCGGTCATCATTTTAAATCCACTTAACTTCATTTTAAATACATTTATCCACTTTTAAAAACTGTTTATAGATTAAAAGTGCTCGATAGAAATATTTGTTGACATTGGTAAAACAAGACATAATGACATAAGTCGAGCGTTTCGTTTCATTCATTGCATAGAAACGTCACCGGTAAATATTCAATGATTAAAAGTTCGCTCTGGTTGAATTTATATTTTGTTTTTCCGTAATGGAACTAAAATAAAATCTGTAACTAAGATGGTCTTCCGCCTGTAAGGCTTTCCCTCAATTATTTCGACTCATTTAATTGATCGGATAAGAATATCGTTCGGTCACTGGATCAATGTTGCTAGCTGAAAAATCAGTCGACGTGAGCCATTTTTGCGGTCGTTTCGTGGCATTTCGCCGATCAAGCTCCCAGAGATGTGAGCATTCACGTTGCATATTTCCTGGGAAAGTTAAAATTCATCATGGGTGAGTCTTACAACCAAAAGGGTGTTGTGCCGTCTCTCATTAGGCAATAACTAATGTGATTTAATATTATTTCAGCCTTGGGCCATGATTTTGCTAACTTAGCGGCATAACGTCAATCCTACATGCACCTCTCATGATATAGTTATTTGGTGAGTAAACTCGAATGTTCTGGTGTTTTATCCTGGTAGGATAACGTCTGTTTGTGAACAAAGTGGTAAACTGTGTTAATTTTCACAGCTGACCGTTTTTCTCTCCATAACTTCGTTGCCCGTCTTGATGTCGCCTTGTGCCCACGTGTGTTAACCTCAACAAGAAAACCCAGCGAGCCTGGTAAGCTTTTATACTTTCACTACCTTTCTCAAATAATAAGTGATCTCTAGCATATTTAAACAATATTACAAATAAATTCCAAACCACTAATGGTAGGAAACTCTCATTGTTACAGGGTTTTTTTTTTTATATAAGGAATAACTTAAAATCACTACACTACTACATTAGGAGCCAGTCCACGCAACGGCAGTGGCGGTGATAAGAAGTATCTACAGGGAGTCCCCTACTGAGATTAACTCACTGCCGGCTCTTAGCGGCAAGTGTTTGTAAAACATCCCTAACGGATTACAGAGTGTAATTTGAACACTAGTAAACGTATGTATGACTATTACTTTCCTTATATAACCCCGTGTGGTTCCTGGTGATCTTTAATACTTGTTTAATGTAAGGTTTATGATTAGAGGCTAGCGCCTTCCTATTTAACCCGTTGAGGTAATGTGTTATCTGTTCGTATAACAAATGTTATACCGATGAAAAGTAACTTTAGTGCATTAGTGTTAAGTACTTCATTGTGTTAAAAAAAATAAGGATCTCTCTTCATTGTGGGAGAAGTAACAGTAAAAGATATTTGAGGGAATAAACCATATTTTTTATAAATTTGTGTTGTATGATTTAATTATCTCATTCATTTGACGGGGAACCAACCTGGCGCCTTAATAAATAAATGCGGTTGTTTCTTTGCTCCATCATGGCCTATGCCCACCTCTGAGATATGCTCTGCTAGTCGTGCATCACTTTCTTAATAAGTGAATATTTTCTCTATACTTCGGAGAATATCTCAAAATATTACAATTCTACCACGATTTTGTCTCTCCCACTATTCCTCATCTCCCTCATGCAAAGCCATTCCCTTCAACTTGAATAAGTAAACAATCTTTAATAACCTCCCCATACATAAGCTTCGCATTCTTAGCTCATAAAAAAGGGATATTTCCCTACTAAACCTTACCATAAACACAAAGCGGCGACCAACTTGACAACACAGCTGTATGCATAGCTGTGTTGTCAAGTTGGTCGCTTATTAAAATACAAGTAAGGTTGATTATTACGTAATTGAGTGTAGCTGTAATATGTTTCTTCGTTTCATGTAATGGTCTCTAATTCTGCTATAAAAGTATGACACACTTCACTGTATTGCAATCTTAAGTTTACACCCTTAGTTTATGTCTTGTGTTACTACTTAATTTGATAATGAATAATTTAAGAAAACCGTTAGACACAGCGTACCATAACCAACATTATGTTTAAAAGTTTTGTAATAATTATCATTACTGTCACATTTTGACCATCTTTAATCCTACAATGATCCGTGATCGTCATACTCCTAGAATTTTCCCGGTTGTGGCCCAAGGAGACAATAGTCCGCTTCGGCATCTACAATAGGCATATTTTTTATACAAACGCCTTAAGAGAAGCGTACAGCGACATCTACCAGAAGACTCATGTTTCATTAACGGCACTAACGTCTCAAATCATATTGAGAATCGTCAGTTACGATGCGCCATCCTATACCCAAATTTAGAATGAAGGAAAAATTGAAAAATTTAGGCACCGAGCAGGATTCGAACCTGCGACCTCCCGGCACTCGCGGCCAGTCGCTCTAGCCAACTGAGCTATAGCTATATATGTATTTTTTTTATACAACGCCAGTGGCAAACAAGCCTAAGGTCCACCTGATGGTAAGCGGCCACCGCAGAATATAGACGCCCGCAACTCCAAAGTAGTCACGTACGCATTGCCGACCCTTTATAAAATTTAAGGGTGCACTTTGTTGACAACAGAAGGGACAAGGTCCCTCGCTCTCAACACAGTGCATCCTCGGGAGCTCTGGCAACCTTACTCACCTCCAGGAATACAACACTACATACTTGTATAGTAAATAATCCTTCCGGCCGCCATCGCAACTGTGTTTCACAACCAGTTGTCTACGAGGATTTTTTAGTCTTTCACGGCAACCAGTTGTGATAAAAGAATATTTATTCTTCTTCCGCAACCAGTTGCCAACAAGGAAAATCTCAAAAAGCCTAGTTGCTATGGAAGAGTTAATTTCTTTGTTCACAACCATAAAATAAAACCTGGACATAATGTTATTATGGCTGTGGTCTTCTGCAAGGTGGAGGTACTTTCCCAGTTGGGCTGCTCCAAATTCGAGCAAGATGACATTTTGCTGTGCCCTACCTCTCTTAAGATTTTACTAATATTTGTAAAAGATCCAAAAACACGGCAACTAACGCCGGATTACTTCTCTCTGCAACGTCATTCATACTGAACTTTCCTACGTCCACTAAACGCAAAAGTTTTTCAATCACTAACAGCCCCACACCTTCCAAAGTTCCCATCCCGCGGGAACCTTGATTTTCCCGAAAAAAACTTTTGCGGAAAATTGGGAGCTGTTACTTTTAAAGATGCTCGTTGCTACGGCTGACTGGTGATAATAGCGTTTGACTTTAAGTCCGTCATTTGTTGGAAGTTCAAAAGTTGAATTGACCCTCTTTAGCAGTTTTGTTTGGAACTATTTCTTTGTTAGCATTTGGCTTCTCTGTGGCTATTTCGATTATACACAGATTTATTTATTTGGAGAGACAAACAGAGATAGATGTACAAATTGAAGTAACTTATTTTAGGTTAATGTTATACATTCATCTAACTCCTCAACAGCTCTCACCAAGACATAAAATTTATATTATTTATGCACTACCCTATAGAAGATATTACATCCGAAAAAGTTGCAGAGAAATGTTACAAAACTTACAAAAGAACACGTACTCGTAACGAGCGGGAAATTGAATATTACCAAGTATTTAGTTTTTTTAGGAGACAGATAAGCAAAAACTACGTTGGGATTACTATTATCATGTCGTTTCAGACACACACTAAATGGAACTGTGTATCCATTTGTCAGCCTGAACATTAATCCCCGACGCCAGTTTAATGTGTATGTGTGTAGATGTGTGTCCCTTTCTGTGGCAGTATAGCTCGGTAACGGAAAAACCGTTTTTTTTTTATCAAAAATCTTTAATTAACAATTTTTTTGGTTTTTTACCATATGGATGGGTCGCCATTGTAAAGATTTTGTGTTCACTAATTGGGATAATTACGCATGCTGCATGCGGCGACCGCAAAAGTATAAAGAACACGTTAGTTGGCTGCAATCGGCGATCGACAGCTGCCAACGCTTAGGTATAGGTAGGCGGACAGACTAATGTAAAGACGACGTTTGTTGGCCTCAGTAGTTTAAAATGAATTCGGCGACCGCATTAGGTGAACGACGAAGTGTAATTGGGCCATTCTACTTTTTCATGTACATAA
Organism: Epiblema foenella; assembly: GCA_963556455.1. Taxonomy (NCBI): domain Eukaryota; kingdom Metazoa; phylum Arthropoda; class Insecta; order Lepidoptera; family Tortricidae; genus Epiblema; species Epiblema foenella. Next base: position 16,918,951 of record OY747112.1, read on the forward strand.
TTTTAAGACACTTTTATTTTTATTGCAGATTTTGGAATACTTGGCCCTCACTTCATATTTTTGTAGTTATTTAGAAAGGTTTAATTGCAGTATCGCTTCCGATAGTTTTGGTAATTAACGAACCACAGCTAATATCCACAAATCGAGTAACTCAGTGGTCCTTGGATGTCTTACCATTTGTATGAAAAAATGGTTTTTACCACTGTGTTACCCACCTTTTAAGTATTTTTACCTATAAATTCCTTTTATTAGGTTCAGGTACTATTTCGAAAACCTGTTTTTGTACACTAATTCTATACATATCATAGATTTTTTTTAATAATACAAAACTGGTCATGAAAAAGTAGAATGACCGAATTGCCGCTTTAGAAATGATGCTGAGAACCATTTTTTAATAGAAAATCTTCTATACAAACGTATTTATTTCTATAGCCCGGTTCAGTTCACTCCGATTGAACGTGATTCTTGAGAAGAGAAAATTGGAAAAGTGCAACATTTTCCCATCTCTAAAGTTAAAGTGATTTCGGTGGTGGATTTTATGATATAAAATGGCAATATAGTGGCCGCGATACCGGACACGTACGCTGGGAGTTTAAAGAACGTAAGTTTAAGGCAATTACAATAACGATTTGAAACGGGATATTTACCATGTATATTTGTATTTGTGAGTTCCCGATATTTCAGCACTGTTGCAGCGCCATTATCAAGGATTAACTGACGTGCTGCGAGTTTTAGTTGTGGTCTACCCACACACCATAGCGATCCACCCTCTTCCTGGTTCGCTTTTTTCGCACAGTGTCACCGTCACTACCACCGTCCAGGTCTTCTCAGCTAGGCTAGGTTTAGTGAACGAGTGACAAAACTCCCAGTAGCTCGATTCCACACACACCTCAGAGTCCGTTGAAACCGCTCAACCAATCTCACTGGAGCGCAAACTCAGAGTATTCCAGTGTTCCAAACCACACGCGTGGTCGCGCTGGAGGTTTTCCCCCGGATTTTCCGAAGGCTACTCTCCAACCGCGCACTCCTATCGCTTTATTGGGTCCGGCCTATAAAGCCACAGTCAGGTTCAAAAAAAATTACATGTAAGGCCAAAATATATCATCGCTAGCGCAACCGGCCGGCGATAGATAAGGCACTGCAACTTATTAGTCTTAATTTTATTTTTTATATTATTAGTACCTACTCGTAGTTACGTAGCTATTGAAACTCTCATGTCTCATTTTTAGCTGTCGTGGAATGCTGCAATGAGACAAACCACGCTGTGGTTTAACAGTGCTGTTTAGGAAATTGTAATGTTTGTGTTTTTTACTTTCATAAATAAATAATAAAAATATATTTTTTAAAGGCGAATCGCTAATGTTAGCCTTTAATAAAACACGTGAAATCGGTACTCGTTGTAGTTTTGCCTCAAAAATTGACTCTCCATAAGACTACTCCAAAAGAAACAAGGCAAAAATGGTGAAAAACCTATTCAAATATCTCAAAAATTAACGAAGCTAAGTACAACGGTTTTAATGTTGCTGCTTAGAGAGAGAAAGTCCGACAGATGAGTGACGTCATCGACCACGAGCGCTATATTAAATGACGATCGTTCCAATGAAATACAAAGGTGCGTTTTGCCCTCTCTTAAAGCTGTGGAGACTTATAATTAGTTAACTATTTGTGATAATCCACATCGAAAGGGACCTTATGGCGGCAGGCGCTTACGTTACACCTATTCACTATTGTATTGGAACAGCAGCAATAAAGGCGTAAGTGCCGGCCGCCATAAGGTCTCTTTCAATATGGATTATCAAATTTATTCTTTTCAATAACTTTTTTCGCCATTTGATTAATAATGATATCCCTTTTCGAGAAAATTCAAACTTCTAATTTTCTTATTTTGTGTCAACGTGCCTATTTAATTGCAAAAATTATTACAGTCTGGGTAGTGAAAGTTGGTACTAGAAAATAGAGTTAAATTTAAAAAATCTACATGTTGCAACACTAAAAATAAAATAAAAAATAAATATCTTTGGACAATCTTACACAAATCAACCTAGCCCCAAACTAAGCAAAGCTTGTACATATGGGTACCAAGTGACGATATACATACTTATATAGATAAATAGATACTTAAATACATAGAAAACATCCAAGACTCAAGAACAAATATTCGTGTTCATCACACAAATATATGCCCTGACCGGGATTCGAACCCGGGACCTCCAGCTTCGAAGGCAGGGTCACTACCAACTAGGCTAAAGCGGTCGTCAAACACTGTTACTTTTATACCTAATATAGCAGAACTTTAATGATACTTGGACAGCAAAATCTATTTTTCGGAATAGAACATACTCGTAGTTCAATATAAATATTATTAAATTTCATAACCAAAAACAAGATCAGTGATATTTAAATATTCTAAGTTTTATTGGAAAACGGATATCAGCCGAAATTTTGGGTAAGTACTTTATTGCCTTTCGTCATCTCTGAACAAGAACAAACACAATCCAATTACGCTTTAAAACATTTAAGTCCTACTGTAACAATTTAATTACAAAGTACCTACGAAAACCAAGAACAGCTCTTCTCTCCCGCAGTTGAAAAACGTCGTAAGCGACTATTGTGTTGTGGAGAGTTTGACTTAGGGCGTGCAGGCAGGATATATAATTTTGTACCCATCTTCTACCAGTCCCAGGGATCATAACACAAGAATGCCATTTTTTTCGCCGGGAGACAACGGCTTAATTTAGGGAACAGGAGTGTGAATCAAACCAGCCATGTTGGAAGCTAAAGAAAATTTTTATTTTTCTAAACGCCTTATAAAAATATTGACCATAGACTACAACACCATGTTACCATAATACGAGTAGTATTTTATGCAATAGTTGTATAAGAGGGTTCAAAAAAGGTGAGCGGTGTGTGTAACAATTTGAGGCGAAGCCGAAAATTGTCAATAAAGACGCCATGAGCCTTTTTTGACCTACTTATACAACGTTGCATACATTACTTTTTCTACGACTAGGGTTTAAATAATATAACACCAAATTAAACAGCAATACAGCATAAGAAAGAGCGGTAAATTGGATAGTGACAGATGACACAGAACGTAATCATAGACAAGGTAATTTTTTTCAACTGTCATTTACTGACTTGCGTTTTTCCTCATATTGGCAGTAATTATTTTAGTTTTGTTATTGTTTCAAACCATATGAATTCAGTTGTTTGTTAAGTTGGCAATTTTGATTTTCATTTTAGTGTCTTTTATTTTTATTTGTTGGGTTCACAGGGCACCTCTGTTAGCAGTTGCATTATATGTGATAATCCATATTGAAAGGAACCTTAAGGCGGCTGGCACTTACGCCTTTATTGCCTCTGTTCCAATACAATAGTGAATAGGTGTAACGTAAGCGCCTGCCGCCATAAGGTCCCTTTCGATGTGGATTATCACATATCTCATAATAACCCTAGGGTCTTTATGAAGAATAGACTAGATAAACTTTTTTGAAATTGCATAAGACATGATTTTATATTCGTTTGCGGGACCATATAATTGACAGATAAAAGTACCGGAGTAGAAAAATACATTTAACTATCTATTCGTCGACTGTATCTCAGCGATATACGAACTACGAACGAACGACTGCCCGCCGACCTTTGACGAAGCATTTCGATGCCGCCTGAAATGCCTTCTATTGAAACATCCATTATATTCAGTTAAAGAGTATCTTGAATTGTTAATTATTATTCCTAAATTGTGTACCTATTTAATTCGCTTTTATTCGTATATATATATTTTTATTTATTTACTAAAAACACACACACACACACACACACATACATACAATTTTACATTAACATCCGTTCGCCAAACACATCGTTTTTTGGCGAGTAATGTACTCATGCTCTTAACAAATTAGTGTACCTATCTACCTTAAAACCTAAAATAAAATATGTATTTAGAGGGTATCTATTAGCAATTTTTTCAATTTAGTTTTGAAGACGTGTTTGCTACTACATTCATGTTCAATTTGAAATAGACATTAAGGGTGGGTTGCACCAAACCGTCTGTAATCGTAAGCGGTGTTCGTTAAAAACTGATTGTATGGAAAGTTTGACAAGTTTCTATGGGATGACAGCTGCCGCCATATTTGACAATGACCGGCCTGTGATCGTATGTTGGTGCAACTAACCCTAATTATTAAGTAATTGACGATTTCTAGCGGGAGATACCTACATTTAAATTTGATATTCTTTTTGATTATTGTTTATTTTGTTGACATTGTGTTATTTTTATTGTTTTGACGATTATGATAACTATTCTTATAACATGTATATATTCTTATTTTTATAATGAAATAAAGAATCTAATCTAATCGTGTATCGTATTCCTTCTGCTGTCAAGACAGTGCATTCTCAAATCTTATAAAGGGTCGGCAGCGCGCACGTGACTCCTTTGGAGTTGCGGACGTCTATAGACTGCGGTGGCCGCTTACCATCAGGTGGACCGTATGCTTGTTTGCCATCGGCGTTGTTTAAAAAAATATCTAATCTATAAGGTCTATCCATTCAGGTTTGTGTTGTTATATATACGACGTTTTGGAACAACAAATTCCTAACGTTTTATTACAAACACTCACCTTACTGCACCGATATTGTTGCTGCAACTTTATGACTGGTACGGTTGGGTTATATAGCCTAAACACTGGATTATGGTTAACGGAGGTAATACAACTTAGGTACATAGTTATAGAAGCTCCAGTTGTTTGCTGAAATTGCTTTTTAATGGCCGAATGGGGATAAGTTTAGTTTGTTGAGCGACCGTTATGGGAATCTTAGTAAGAAATTATTTTGTACTTGAATAGATCATGGCTCGGAAACCGGTTTCGTCTTCATACAATTAACCGGTTAATCATTTCGGTTAATTGCGTTTTGCGATATTTTTTGTATTTTAAATCATTTATTTCATAGACGAAGGCTACCAAAAGCAAATCTTAAAATAAAAATGAAGATATGAAAAGTACTTTAGGAGTTAAATACTAAATTAGATAAATTAATTAAAATCATAAAAAGATATGGGACCATAAAGATTCACAAATACGTTGTTTTTTGTTTATTGGCCTTTAAATTGAAAGTTATCAATAGAATTGACATGTTTCAATTAAAAAAAAAATGTAAGGCAAATATGTACATAAACGTAGTCTTTCATGGCCAAAATGGCAAATATCCCTTTTTTCCATACAACGGCAGTACGAGGCCACACAGGTGTGACGTCACGTTTTTCAGCAATGGGGTTAGTTTCGGGTATTATTCTTTTTTTTCCGCTTAATTAAAGGCGTGCAATTTAAAGAGCTCTGGATTTGGTGTGTTATGATAGCTAACTATGTATTCAATTCGAATATAATATTACCAGTCATGGGTTGGGGGAAAAGTAATGCCAGTCACCGTCAAAGGTGCGTGTTTGGACGGCGACTGGAACAATTACTGGCCACCCTGACTAGCTGGACCGGTTCATGTAAAATTTTCCGCAAATATTTATTATTATTAACCGTTGGGGAAGAAAGGTTCTCGAGTGGCGGTCTCGCACGGGAAGACGAAGCGTTGGACGGCCTCCCACTAGGTGGACTGATGACTTGGTCAAGGCGGGGAGTCGCTGGATGCGGGTGGCTCGCGACCGTGTGCTGTGGCGCTCCTTGGGGGAGGCCTATATCCAGCAGTGGATGTCTTCCGGCTGAATGATGATGATGATTTATTATTATTAATATTAGGGGATATTAGGAAAGGTGGAGTGTTGACGAGCTCGTGGCAGACCGCCAACCAGGTGGATTGAGCATATCGCCAAATTCATCGGACTCCAAGAACACCACCCTTAGAATGAAACCGACTTACTTTAGGATGAAACTGACCTACTTTAGGATGAAACCGACCTGCTTTAGGTTGAAATCGATCTACTTTAGTATGAAACTGACCTACTTTAGGATGAAACTGACCTACTTTAGGATGAAACTGACCTACTTTATGATGAAACCGAAAAGTAAGTCTGTTGCATAGTTAATTAGGTACTTAACGATGTAAAAGAGTTACTTTAGGATGAATTCGATCTACTTTAGGATGCAAACAACCTACTTTAGTATGAAACAGACCTAGTTTATGATGAAACCGACCTACTTTATGATGAAACCGAAAAGTAAGTCTGTTACATAGTAAATTAGGTACTTTACGATGTAAAAGAGTTACTTTAGGATGAATTCGACCTACTTTAGGATGCAAAAAACCTACTTTAGTATGAAACAGATCTAGTTTATGATGGAACCGAAAAGTAAGTCTGATGCATAGTAAATTAGGTACTTTACGATGTAAAAGAGTTACTTTAGGATGAATTCGACCTACTTTAGGATGCAAACAACCTACTTTAATATGAAATAGACCTAGTTTATGATGAAACTAACCTACTTTATGATGAAACCGAAAAGTAAGTCTGTTGCATAGTAAATTAGGTACTTTACGATGTAAAAGAGTTACTTTAGGATGAATTCGACCTACTTTAGGATGCAAACAACCAACTTTAGTATGAAACAGACTTAGTTTATGATGAAACCGGCCTACTTTATGATAAAACCGACCTACTTTATGATGAAATCGACCTACTTTAGGATGAAACCGACCTACTTTAGGATGAAACCAACCTACATTGTGCTGTACGAGTATAGCCATCTGTACTCCCCGCCAGTTACATAACGGTCACGATACTTACCATTGAGGGGCCGACTGATTGGATGGGAATATTAACAAGGGCCGGTAAGCAGGCGAACAATAAAACTATATTTTTCATAAAATACATATAAAGTTTATTTCTGTTATACTTATTGTGTAAACAATGTCATACTAAAACGTATACATCAGAAGCTTTGTGAACTTCTTTGTTCAATTCTTTGGTCTCATTATTTAAGTGTAAAGTAAAATATACATACTGTTTATGCTACACTCAAGAGCAAATAAAATGAGTACACGTATGGAAATTCGATACAAATCCCCTTATTCATAACCGTTTATCAAATTTATTTGCCGACGCAAGAGACCGACGGAGGATGTCATTAAGGGCAGCATGCCTGGAGAATCGGCCAGCACTCTTCTGGCAGGAAAGATTTTATTTTAGTTGAATTGCCGTTAAAATTCGTTTGTCCTTATCTATCACTATGTCATTTATGTTTGTGAGAAAGGGACGTAACATATTTTAGTTAGGATAGTGTACACGTCTTATTTGCTTTTGTATTTGAAGTGGGAATTGGTCGTACTATGACTGAATGAATGAATGAATACATTTATATCATAATCGGATACATTATTTCAATTAACAATATGGTCAATTGTGAATAAAATGTACACTGTATCGAAATCCATTATAAAAATGACCCGTTTGAATTGCTCCCAAGTGTAGAAGAAGTAGGCATCAAATGGAATTTTCTAATGCTTTCGAATCATTTTCTGGATACCAAAATAACATTAAGACATTTTATCTACACCCATACAGTAAATCCTCTTTTATGTGCTCAAAAAGTGTAGGTAAGGACCAACTTTACAATATCGCGCCGGTCCGGGGCGGAGATGGCTATAACAGCATCAAAAACGGTATCGTTATGGCCATCTCCGCCCATTACGATACAGCCTCGTGCTCAAAAAGACTTCAACGAGCTCACGAACTCGAACTCCTGCACTTTCAACGCAATGGTGCCTCAACACATGAAAGAGGATTTAATGTATGGATGTAGATAAAGTAGTGTATACAACTGTACATAATTAGCAGAGCTCGGAATAGGTAGTGCCTATTTACCTAAACTTCGCGGGAGGACGTAACTAAGAGTGGTTACAAGCACCAAAAATAATTATTTCTTTTTAATGAGTGCGGGATTTCCCGGGATTTACTGTATTATTCTAGAGGCTTCATACATTTCGCTTTACTTATAAATCTTGTTATATTGCATATTATTTGTTTAATTACCTTGAAATAACAATCAGTCATTTTATTTTATTTTACTTGTATTAAGGATAACAGCCTTATTATATTACATATTTTTACATATATAAGTACATGTATACCATCATATTAGAAATAAATTAAAATACATCTGTACGATATCTTCTATGCCATATCATAGTTCTGTCTCATCACTAATCTATATACGTCCTACTGCCAGACACAGGTCCCCTCTCATGGAAGAAAGGAGTATAATTCTGTCTAAGTCAACTAAAAAGTATCAAATTTCGGAATCCTTTTGATTCAATTTGATCTATATTATATTTTTAATGACTGATTGTTATTTAAAGGTAATTAAACAAATAATTGCAATATAACAAGATTTACAAGTAAAGCGAAATGTATTAAGCCTCTAGAATAATACAGTAAATCCCGGGAAACCCCACATTCAATAAAAAGAAGTAATTATTTTTGGTGGTTGTCACCACTCTTAGTTACGTCCTCCCGCAAAGTTTAGGTAAATAGGCACTACCTATTCCGAGCTCTGATAATTAGGTCTTAAAACACTCGTGTGATCCTATTATGAAACCACACTCGTGTTTTAAGATATCACTCTCATTATGTATCAGTTGCATAAACTGCTATTCTAGGTAATAACTAAGTTATTATGTGCTTGAAGAAATGATTTCATTACATATGAAAGTAAAATAACACATGTATGTCTTGGAATCTAGAGCAAACACGATTTAAGGCAAGGCTATTCCAGTGCAAATAACCCCCTCTAACACGCGTGAATTTGAAATTAACCATCCCGCTCTCTACGGAAGCTAGGCGCGTAATTTCGTAAATATTTAGTACATTTTTATTGATTGTTGGAACACTGAATCACTTATGAAAAATCTATCCAGTTATTTCCTTAGAACAATGAAAAAGCTATCGTTTTTAAAAAAAAACGTATCACTGTCGTTGATAATTACGAGATCCGCAGCATTAAAGTTTATTTTTACTATAATATTAGTGTTTATATATCACTGTGTTGAACTCTCATTAACGTTATGTTCGTTATTACAGGCTGCGAAGCATCACGTTACGTGCAGCGCAACCAGCGGCCCATAATCGATTTCCATACAACATTGCCGGCGTAGGCTGACAAACTGAGGGTATTTTATTACTGAATCCTTAGAATTTCATTTCCAGTTTTTTAATTTTCAAATTTCATTGCATTTTTTAAGAAAATCACTATACAAGCCTCGGCGAGATATTGTCGGTCTCGTATCTCTAGATGGCCTCGTTAACACGGCCATCTATAACTACTCAGCCGGTAATCCCCTATTTCACAGACTCTGCAGTAATGTCCTGTTAAAACTCTTACACGTAAAAAAGCACTTGACGCTTAACTGCGGGCCAACAATTTTTTTTTCTTTTGAGGGTACGATTACCTATATTTAAAATATCGGTGAGATGTCTTAAAATTCGTATATGTACGGCAGGCCTCACAAGGACTTACACTTTTGTACCTTGTCGCTTTCACGTCATGTTTAAACTGTCATACTAAATTTCCAACTGGTGAAAACGACAGGGTGGCCACTTTCTAGAAAACCGAGAAAAGTCAGGGAATTTCGCTAGTCATGGAAAAGTCAGGGAATTATCAGGGAAATTTATTGGAGGTCAGGGAATAAAAATATATCTTTATGTAAATGAAATAAATGAACTTTATTCTGCAAGGGCGCAGTGGCACTTTTGCAAATCAAACTCTAGTCAGTCATTTTCTCCAAAAATATGATTATTGAGTGAACCCACGACTTCCGTCTAAAAATGCTTTCGCTCTTACCAACTGAGCTATTCAGATACTACTTCTTATTATTTCCGTTTTTGTATTATTTCATTGTATTTATAAATTGTAATTTACTAGGAGATAATTCTGAAAAAAACGTATTCAAATTATATATTTTATATTTATTACATTTAAGATTATCGTCAGGGAAAAACTTGAAAAAGCGCCTGGAAAACCGGGAAAAGTCAGGGAATTTTGGTTGTAGTAAATAGTGGTCACCCTGAAACGATAAAGTACTAAAGTCTCTAGCTACTTGTGAAGCCAACTGTACATAGTATCAAGGTAAAATAAAAACTAAATTAGTACCTAGTCGGGATAAGACCGAATGGTAATCTTTTTTAGGGTTTTATTACTAAGACTTCGCTGTCCGTTCGTCTGTCACCAGGCTGTATCTCATAAACCGCGATAGTTAGACAGTTGAAATTGTCATAGATTATGTATTTCTGTTGCCACTATGACAGCGAATACTAATAATATGAATATTAAAGGGACCCATACAACAAACGTGTTTTTTTTGCCGTTTTTCCGAGTCCGACTCGCACTTGGTCAGTTTTTTTTTGAATTAGTTATAAAATATTTTACGATGAGTAATAAAAAAGATTTTTTTCATCATTATCGAACTTACACCGACTAAATATTACATCATAACTTAAAACATATTTGAAGATGCAATAAATACCAACTAAAATTATCTTATTTAAAATCATTAATTACCCGTATTCTTTTATTTACAAAAACACAATTACTAAATGGTAGGAATTTACTGTGGGAAATGCGTAATTACTACACTAGATTGATAAAACTTACATTATACATATGACAGGTCGTGGGTCTGGGATTTCTACGAGAATTATAAGGGACTAGCTTTTGCCCGCGACTTTGTCTGGGTAGAACTTATTCATCGTCATAGAATTTTATTACATTTTTTAATATCAGGCCCTTATCTAGTCAGCTCTCTTCTATACAAACTTCCACCTCCTTAAGGGATGAAAAGTAGCCTATGTCCCTCCCCGGGATCCAAACTATCTCCATACCAAATTTCATCTAAATCGGTTCAGTGGTTCAAGCGTAAAGAAGTAACAAACAGACAGACACACTTTCGCATTTATAATATTATTATGGACATTAACCCTGTCACGTTGCTGTCATATTTATCTATCGGTGAAGTTTACAAAAAAAAGAAAGAAGAAGTGTTCCATACCTACAATGGAGAATATGCATGCGAAATGAATAATAATAATATGTCTATATGAATAGTAAACCATCAAATTATGACAAAAAACTGTAAATAACTAAATATGCTCAAAATCCTAAACAGTTACGAAAATGATGTATTTTTTATTGACTAAAAGTAAATTAAAAACCATTTTCAGGATTATTATATTTTAATAAACAAAAAATTGTATGAGGATACAAGAGTTGCTCCCCATACAAACTTTGCACCCCTATTTTACCCTCTTAGGGTTAGAATTTTACAAAACGCTGAAAATACTTTCTTTGGGTTTAAGTTCGTAACCTTTTTACGAATTTTTAAGTTTTCAGCTCAAAAAAATAATTTTCTCCCATACAAACTTTGCACCCCTATTTGATCCCCTTAGGGGTGGAATATCTAAAAATCCCGTCTTATCCCTTGCATACGTCATAAAAGTAAGCTCTGGACCAAATTTGAAGTTTCTAGTTCCAGTAGTTTCGGCTGTGCGTTGATGGTGGATCAGGACTTCTTCTTTTATATATTTAGATTGTACCTAAACGCAATATCTCACGGCCAAAACAGTATATTACTCGCTTTTCCATACAATGGTAGTACGGGCGCATAGTATATGAAGTCACGTACTATGGTCAATTAGTATGGGAGTTTCGGGGGCATTTTGAGCGCTCGGATTTTATGCTGTTCTTTGAAATCCATTTTTGTTTTTTGCTTTGTTCTAATTGTGCTTGTTCCATGTACACATTTGTTCCTCTCTAAAAACTGGTTCGATTGGCATCATGAAAAAAAATTATGCATATTCTCCATTAGTAAGTAATATTAATCATTTGGTGGCTACGCCCATCTTATATTGCGAAAAATTAAGGTAGGTACTCGTATATAAATATATGTGATAATCCATAATGAAAGGGACCTTATGGCGGCCGGCACTTACGCCTTTATTGCCGCTGTTCCAATACAATAGTCAATAGGTGCAACGTAAGCGCCTGCCACCATAAGGTCGCTTTCGATGTGGATTATCACAAATAGGTAATGGCAATTATTATATGGTCATAATTTTATTTGCCCGATAACATGAAGGGTTCTTGGAAGTTCTAAATAATTACATGATAATTACATTACGAGTATACTAAGTAGTTTAATAAAACTGCTAAAGCTACGTGGCACATTCAGTACACTAATTATTCATACAACTATTAATTGTTTTCAAAACAATCTATTTCACTAACGTTTTTATCACTAAGACATAATACTGAAACATGTGTAAATAAACTTCTCAACCATTATTCTCAATACAGTAGAGTTTTGCTAAAGTAGTGTTGGACAGTCAAAAATATGCCCATGGCGGATTTCCGAAATATCCTGGTTACTGTCAGCAAAATTGTAATGGTTTCCATATAACTTAGCCAGTGAATAAAACAGAGATTTATTTAAGCATACAGGGTGTAATCGTTAATTGTATCCAGGCGATAATTCCGTAAATATGGCAGATATCAGTTACCCAATGAGGAATTACATTAATAACTTTTTTTTTATAACAGCGGAAATATCCCAAATATTAACTTTAAACCCTCTCATACATTTAGCTTCCTGAAAGTGAAAGTGTTAAGAGTCTGTTTGAGTTTCCATGTCATCCATGCTCTTTGTGAATTCTGTTTCTTGTTGTTCTTCACTGTGACTGTCCAAATCATCTGAAACACAATTCAAAATTAAACTTCAAATTAATCCATACTAGTATCGTAAACGCGAAAGTTCCAACCGATTTAAACATATGAAAACAGTTATTAGAAGGACAGATTACGAAGAAGAATGAGAGGATGACAGCACAAGAGATGGGTAGACGAAATTGTCCAGGTAGCAGATAAAATCTGGATAAGACTTGAAATGGACAGACACAAATGGAGAATGTTGGAGGAGGCAAAAGGAAAACAGACAAATTAATAACTTATTTGTGAATAAGTTGTAAAACAAAAATACCAAAAGGGCCATTACATACCTACCTAGAAAGAAGGACACAGAATAACAACAATATCAGATCAGAACCGGCAAAAATATTTGAACGCGACTATGGTCAAAGACTCAAAAGGGGGACCAAATATTACAGGCCGGGTTTATTTTATAATAAAATCAGTTTCAAATATTCATAATAAAATCCGGTGACTATCCTTACCATGGGCTCTAGTATCCAAAGCTAGCACTGCCAACGGAGAGTCATCTAACACTCCTGACCACCTTGCGGCCAACACTCGCGAACCTCGATGACCTCTGACTACAACTGTTGGCACCACACTGGGAGATATCGAAGATCCCCCGTACATTGATACTCCTACGCTCCTTCGTAGAATTGTACTGAAATCATGTAATTAAATTAATTATTTCGAAGTAATTGAATGTTTGTCACGTTGGGCTCTATTTATGAAATAACAAAGTCGAAAAGTGACAAACATTCAGTTTGCATCACAGTATACTTTGAAGTGACAAGGGAAAGAGGAGATTAAAAGAGAAGATTAGGCGATACGGATAAAATTTAAGAGACACAAAATTAAATGGAATGAAGATGGATTGAATTGGAGATGGATGGATTGGCAACTAACTGATTAACATCAGACTAATATCAGAGAATAGTGAATGTTTTTAGAAAAAACGCATATGCGAACTTTCTGCAATCCGATCTAAAAGTAAGGACAAGAGCAGATTTAACTCACTAACAGTGCACAGCTTTATGAAAGTGGAGGATCGAAAACAAATCCATCTAAAGCACTGAGTCATCTTCCTAGATTCACCTCTGTTCAGGATCCCTCGAAGGTCTGGTCTTCTTCTTGCACATGACAACAAGCGCAACGCACAACGTCGTCAGTATGGTTAGCAGTATCAGAGTTAATGCTGATCCGACCAGCAACGCAACGCTATTGTCATTGCCGGTGATTGGTGTGATCGGTGGAGGTGCTGGTGTCATGGTTTGAAGAGAGCCTGGGCATAAAATTTATGACATTACCGTCATTAGCCTATTAAATAATTTGTAGAGACATAACTATTATGCAATCAGAGAAGTAGGGACTTTGAGTAAAATTCAGCTTTGACATATTTATTACTCAAGTGACTATTATTTCAATATATATTATATGCTTGGAAATAAGAATAAATCCAATCAAGGTTAACAGAATTAAACTAAAGGCAGCGAGAAGTAGTAAGCACGTCAAAGACAAGATTCGCAATCTACAGTAGAGGGTAGACATCTATATCAGCTGTGAAGAGAATAGCGGCGGCAAGAGCAATTAATATGAAACTTACCAGGTCTATCCAAGTCATCCGATGGATTAATCGCAACGCTGTGCAACGCTGCCGGTCTAGGAGACCTCCCCCTGGGAGTCTCCGAGTATACCAGGAATGTATAGCGTCCAGGGGATAAAGCATCGAGGGCGAATTGGGGAGCGTCGTTGCTAGCGCGGTAAATGGCTTCGGATAGTCCTCGGCCGGAGATACCCTGGATAAAAACAAATTGCAGTTTGTTGTAAAGCATAAAACTGGGTAGTGGACATTTTATAATCAATCAGTTATATCGATGATGACGTATATAATCCCCGATGATTTTATCGAAAATATCTATGTCCATCTTTTACTAATTCTTAAGTTTCTTATCTTTTAATCAAGTTTATCAACGATACTCGTATGGGTTTGGTTGAGTCAAACTTAGTTTTATAGTAGATTTTAAAGTTGAATCTACGATCGTGTGATTCAGTGTTGACTGGGAAGTAAAAAAACAACCAAGAAAAGTCGCGAATATATTGAGCACATGAGGAAAACCTGAACTGTCCCGATTTAGTATTTAAAGAATCATCCAAGCAAATTGTAAGTAAATATCGTTAGTTACAACAATTAACATGCAGGGACAAGGTATATAATTTTTGTTTTCATCAGTTGCAATTGCCATGTCCTGTTTGTTAGCAGAAATCAGGAGTATATTCGAATCACAACTTCTTATAAACTCAGGACTCACATACGATTCACAAGCACGCCACACGTGCTCACCTGATCGTTCATCGTTGCGAGCTCATTGCTGACCGGTTCCGTGTGCCGTACCTCGAGCACCTCGAGTAGGAAGCGCTGGGGGAGCCCACCGTCGTGACCAGGCTCGCAGCGGAGCAAGGAGTTGTCCAGTTCGCAGTTGACTGGTGGTTCTGGGAGCGCTGGAAGATGAGCAGTAATTTTATGAGTATACTATTAAAGACGAAGCGATTAGAGGTGGAAATGCAGGACTGATTTCCAGTGAGGATGAAGGAGGAACTCATTTAAACAGGAAACGAATAGACTGCACATGGATAAATCGCTGATGTGATGATGTCAATGAGGGTAGTCAATGCCTAAATCATTGGTATCTTCTCATATCACACAGGCACTACCAGAATAGCAGTGATGCAAGAAATTATCGAGAACAGTGGATCGGTGTCAATGACGCCACTCAATATGTTAGTCTGTTCCAGAATTTTCTCATGTTATACATATTCAAAACAAGGGTAAGGATAAATCGCAGTCATAATAGCAGTAAAGCTAGATTATTGAAAGCGCAAATAAAAAATCAAGCAGATCTTAACACCATCAAACCGCATTCCA
Source organism: Epiblema foenella (assembly GCA_963556455.1). Taxonomy (NCBI): domain Eukaryota; kingdom Metazoa; phylum Arthropoda; class Insecta; order Lepidoptera; family Tortricidae; genus Epiblema; species Epiblema foenella. Next base: position 16,934,563 of record OY747112.1, read on the forward strand.
CCTGAAATTTCTCCCATTTCAAACCGCATTCCACCAAATAAAAATATCGCCATTAATGCGTATAAAGAGAGACGCTATAGAGTCGAAAGAACCACATTCCTACCAGCAGGCATTATCCTGAACAGGCACGGCTCCCTCTGATTCCCGACATCATTGCTGGCCCAGCATGCCAGCCAGCCCAGGTCTTCGTCAATGTCTGGCGGCAGGCCGTGAACTACGGTACTGCTGGCCCCCATTACTGTTACGTTTGATGCTGGTATCTGAAAAAGACAAAGTTTCTTAAGGTCCAAGCAAGAATTCTTCTTATCAGTAAGTTGATATTTAAAAACGTTGAACGTTCAGTGTCTCATGAATAAGCGTGAATAATACCTTACTACCTATAACTACTTTATTAATTTAAACCTTCTACAAAACCACCACCCATGGGAGGAGTGCCCAGGCTGGCCGCATTAGCTCGTTGAGTAGCGATCCATATTCAACAGATTAGGAACCAACCCTATGGTCTTCCAAATACGGTAAAATTACCGGTAAAATATCCTTAGTCGCGTAGTACCAATATAATCTCAACGTCTCAGCATAATGTATAGAGAGCATTGTGACCGCACATCGAACCATAACTTCACCCCTTAGTGCTATACTATGCCTTTTGACCAGGCTGCAGAGAAAAATGGCACTATAATGAAATACTGGTAGATCATCCAACATCGTGGATAGATTAGAAGACGCTGTAACCGCACACCGGGCCCTAATTTTACCGCTTGGTCTTTTGCTAATTGCTGTACCACACCTATTGATTATTCTGATCAAACTGCAGACAGATACACCACATCAAAGAAATACTTACCGGTAGAACATCCTTAGTCCCGTTGTATGTCCAATAGAACCTCAACGGTCCAGCATCGTGAATAGAAGGCGCTGTGACCGCACATCGGGCCCTGACTTCGCCTCCTGGTGCTCCTGCTAATTGCTGGACTACACTGCCTGCTGAGCACTCGGGTCTGGCTGTAATATTAAATAACATTATTGAATTAATTTTTTCATCTGATTTACATACATAAGTGAACACAATTTCAATAAGAAAATTGTCACAACTATGATTATAAGATTTTAAGTATCACACATAAAAAGGATGCAACTTTGTTTCTTCCTGTCAAACTGAACTAGATAGAGAGGGCACAGCTGCCAGTCATCTCGCTCATATTTGGAGCAGCTGCGGAAGTACTTCCACCTTACAGAAGTCCACCACATCCAATAACACCACTACTTGTTCTTTAGGTGCGTGGTGCATGGTGTTGTATTCCTGGTGGTAAGTAAGGCCACCAGAGCTCTCGAAGATGCGCTGTGCTGACAGTGAGAGACATCGGTGGCAAAGAAACGTACGGCCTAATGGTAAGCAGTCACCGCAACCTAAGCTTGCAAGTGTCCAGACTGTTAACACAACATAATCCTCAAATCAATAAAAGGTCGCCGCTCGTGATTATTCTAGAGTCGCAAGCTGGGGTGTCTTCTTACCACCAGGCAGAGCGTAAGTTTGTTTGCCACCGTCCTTGTGTTAAAAAAAACGGAATCGTCTCAAACGTGACCGCATCACTTAGTATAACCCATGTTATGTATTTTCTAGTTGCAATGATCACACGCCCCAGTCCGGCTCGGTAATGGTGGGCTAGCACAACTTGCTGCCAAGTCGTATCTCACGCGACTCAACGATTCCTGTCTCAAAGAGGAGGGTAATTTTTTCTCTACTCGCGTCGCGTCTCAGCGGCAGTTATGTTATCAAGCGTGACCGCATCACGAGTTATAAATGTTATAACCCATCATCATTCAGCCGGAAGACATCCACTGCTGGATATAGGCCTCCCCCAAGGGGCGCCACAGCACACGGTCGCGAGCCACCCGCATCCAGCGACTCCCCGCTGCCTTGACCAAGTCATCAGTTCACCTAGTGGGAGGCCATCCAACGCTCCGTCTTCCCGTGCGAGGCCGCCACTCGAGAATGTCTCGCCCATGTTTCATAGGTATTTACTATTGGAAAAAAACAGCCGGTCGTGTTACCAGACGTAGTCTCGCCTTAAGGTTGTAGAGGTTTGTGATTTTCAATTCATATTTCACTGTTGTGTCAAGTTTACGATTGAAAGGAAAATACAATTATATTTTGGAGATTAAACGTTAAAGTTAAGTATTGAATTTATATTATAATGAAATACGTGATTCCCCTTCGACACTGGGGAAAATAATGAGGATCTCGGCGCTAAGCGGGCAAACAGGTAGGGTGTCTCCTCATATATTTTTTCTTGAGATTTTTATTTTTCTTAATCTCTCAAATTAGTGATTCCCTGGTACATTATGAGTCCTTATCAGTTAAAAATGCGCATCTATTTTGGCAATTTTCTGATTGAATTGACACGTATCTTGACATTTTCTCAATGTTACTATCTAGACCAGGACTATTGCGATCTAATGTCATAAATTTTAAATGTGTATTTTTTATTTTTCATTAAGGAATATCGTTTCAAACACTAAATCGACCATTGTCAAGCTAAAAACTGTGTTTTCCGCTTAAATTCTAATACAATAAAATCAAAAAATAGCTATGTTACTACATAAAACTTTAATAAAGTTGTCGTGTCCTTTACTCACTTTATTGGTGTTATCAATACTTTTGTCATAATTTGAAATAAAAACATTTTAAAACTTATAAGGCCTCTTGATCCCGACCAATTTGACCGGTGTAACAAGCAGTGCATTAAAATTTATAATAAATAAATAAAACGAAAAATATTTTTTTGCTGTTTTAAGGACCCCTATTTGGGTGAAGGCCTCCTCCAGTTTTTTCCATTTATCCCTGTCTTGTGCCACTTGTCTCCATTCCTCTCCAGCAGTTTAATTTCATCTACCCATCGTTCTAGCGGTCTCCCTCTCTTCCGCTTGCCATGAGGGCCATTCCAAAAGGTGGCAGTGTTTGTCCATCTTGAGTCGTTCATTCGAGAAACATGGCCTGCCCATTTCCACTTGAGTTAAAATTAATACTTATACTCATACTCATACTCATTTATTCGTAAATCCAATTTACATGTCAAAAGAATTTTAAGCAAAATCAATATTACATTACAATATCAAAATCAAATTATTATGTCACATTATGAAAAATACGATAGATTATAAAAAAATGATAATTAAAATAGCTCAATAGAGAAAAAGAAAGATCATAATAATACATAACGTGGTCAAATTCCAATAAAATCATTCAAATTTAATATATAATTTACAATTAATTTTACCGTTCGGTGTTTTCAATGAATTCCGTAGAACGGGCGCTCAACAAGCCAACGTTTCAGTCGACTCTTGAAACTGCATAGGCTCGGCGCCTCCGTTATGGTTTAGGGTAGTTTGTTGTATATGGTAGGTCCCATCACATGCGTCAGTTTGGTTGACTTTGTCAATTTGCGACTAATACCAACGAGTTTATCGGGGTTCCTTGGGTTGAAATTGTGAACCATCCCTTTTGTTTTGTAGGTGGTCAGGTTTTCTCTCACGTAAAGAGCTACCTGCACTGCACTTATATCATCATCATCATCATCATCATTTCAGCCGAAAGACGTCCACTGCTGAACATAGGCCTCCCCCAAGGCTCGCCATTTAGACCGGTCCTGTGCCGTTCATTTCCACCGGATTCCCGCGACCTTCACCAGGTCATCACTCCACCTTGTCGGAGGCCTACCGACAGCTCGTCTTCCGGTGCGTGGACGCTACTCAAGCAGTTTCTGGCCCCATCGACCGTCAGTCCTGCGAGCAATGTGCCCTGCCCACTGCCACTTAATAGCTTCATTCCTAATTCTATCACGCAGAGACACTTATATATGCTTAAGTATATACTTAAGAATTAAAACTTACATAAGACGTTCAAGGTCAGCGGTTCGCTTAGCGCGCTTCCCTCGGAATTCCTCGCCCTGCATCGGTACCGAGCTGAATGGTGTCTCCTCAATCCTCGGAGTATTAGTTTGTTGCCTTCGACAGCGATCCCTCCTATGGGATCGTCGCGGATCACGTGCTCCTGTTATTAATATACGTATTAATTAGTAAGGTAACAGCTAACAAATCTAAAACAAATGTCGGCAAGAACTTAATCTCTAATAGAATAGTAAAGGCATCGAACAAATTACCTTCAGAAGTAGTGAACGCTAACAGTGTTAATCAGTTTAAAAACAAACTTGACAAAAAGATGCTTGATCTGGAGTTCTCAAATCGAAAAGAGACTGTTTCCGGAAAGAACTCGCGTATTGATACTGTGAGTGTGGTGTGTCGTGACCGTAATCGAGTTTCAAGTGACAAGGCGGACAGTAGTAGTGACGGTGACACTGTGGGAAAAAAGCGAACCAGGAAGAGGGTAGATCGCTATGGTGTGTGGGTAGACCACAACTAAAACTCGCACCACGTCAGTTAATCCTTGATAATGGCGCTTGCAACAGTGCCGAAATATCGGGAACTCAAAAATAGAAATAAATACACATGGTAAATATCCCGTTTCAAATCGTAATTCTAAACTTGACAAACTAAGCTCTAAGCAGTGTTAACCAGTGCCAAGTGAACTATGATTTAGACGTATCAGCGTCAGCTGCCTGTCTAAAATATATAATAATAATAATAAATAATTCTTGGGCAAAATGCATCGTGCCGATGGGGTATTAACCTGGCTGTCAAAAACGGTTTATTATTTTGAATTAGGGAATATATTTATTTATTTAAACTTTGTTGCACAATTCAAGAATTATGTACAAATGGCGGACTTAATGCCATAAGGCATTCTCTACCGGTCAACCATTGGGCTAAACAGAAACATCTGGTGCAGGCATTTAACGTTGCTAGAAAGCTTAACATCAACTTATTAAAAATATATCAATTTATTCACGGTAATATTAGTTAAATAACAATAACTGAAATAATATTACAACTAACATAAATCTAAAACAGGCCCTTGGGTCATTGGTCACCAGTCACGTCAACCAAACGCTTCGCGATTTCAGTAAATAACTTGTGCGCGCTGGGACCCCATGGACCAAGAGTTTCGACACCAAAAGGTACAAAATTGTACTCTGTGCCGTATTAATTAGTCAGGTAATCTTGGGCAAGAAATACCGTACCGATGGGGTAATAAACCGGGCTGTCAAAAACATGTGTTTTAGGTTTATTATTTTGAATTAGGGTAACTAAATAATTACCTAATTATGTTACTAAAGGGAACATTTTAATCGGTTACCAAAAAATGCTGAATAGGCACCAAAAACAACGACTTGCTCTTCAAAATTAGAGAATTGCACATCAAAACCGATTTTTGATTTATTCGTTTATTTAATCAATGGCAATTATTTCGAACCATGAGATCTCTAAAAGACAGTCAGTCAGTTGCAAATCAGTATTTTAGGTTGTTAGGTTTTTTATATACTAGCCATTACTAAATTGATACATTAATAGATAGTTGATTGAATGTAATACCTTGCGAGTGATATATTTTACGTATTTTGTTAGCAGTGTCGCTATTTTTTTGTTGATTCCGTTTAGGAAATTAAAAAAAAAAACACTTTCTCGGTCTACATATCACACAGCCCTTTTAAATCCGGCTTTGATTAGGTGTAGGCGAATTATCTATAAATATAATTAATACCTAGTTCACTCCTTTAAATAATTGGTTCAAAAACTAGTGTTATTGATTAACAGCTAAGAATAAACATATAATTGTCTCACATAAGTTATTGAACTCACTAAAAGCCAACGTTTCAATTAATTTTGTAATAATAATCTTTTATAATTTAAGACTTATACCAATTTAATTGTTCCCATATACACGCAAACACTAACTTAGCACTCCCACGTACCTAAGCTGATATTCTTTCTCTATAAGTCATATCAGTATTACTATTCTTAGTGACATAAGTCTTTTTAAAAGTAAAGCGTACCTAAACCCCGCATAGCGTGACCAAGTTCATAATGAGTTTATAATTAATACTTCAAGAATTCAATTTTGACGAAAATTGTGATTCGTGTGAAAGTATTAGTATGTATAACGGTATTATGAAATAGGTGTTGGTTTAATTATTATGTGTGGGTTAAGAGCGACAATTTTGAGGGTTCCATTCTTTATGCAAGCATAAATAATTAATATGCTGCAATAGGGATGATTACTAATGTTACTCGTAACTCGGCTATCACTAATTAGGGGCCGCACGGTCCAGTGTCCTAGGCATACTCTCACGGACCCAGACGACGTAATCACAGTGTTCATCGAAAGATGGAACGCTGCGCTTACGGCGTCTAACTCAGACACGACGCGTACACTTAGGCATTCCCGCCGGCGGGGACGTCCACTATTATTTTTTTTGAACCCGACTGTGGCTTTATGGGCCGGGCCCAATAAAGCGATAGGAGTGCGTGGTTGGAGAGTAGCCTGAGGAAAATCAAGGGGAAAACCTCCGGCACGACCACGCGTGTGGTTGAAACACTGGAATACTCTAAGAGATTGCGCTCCAGTGAGATTGGTTGAGCGGTAACGGATCTGAGGTGTGAGTGGAATCGAGCTACTGGGAGTTTTGTCGCTGGTTCACTAAATCTAGCCTAGCTGAGAAGAGTCCAGCAGGAAACTCAGCTAGGCCCGACCTGGGTTGGACCGACTCTACCCGGTGTGCGGCGGTACCGGGTCGAATAAGGACTATATGTGTCAGTGTTGTCGCGATCGCGCGGTGGACGCCCCTGGCGGGAATGCCTAAGTGTACACGTCGTGTCTTAGTTGGTTTCATCTTTCGATGGACGCCGTGATTACGTCGTCCGGGTCAGTGAGTGTGTGCCTAGGACGTCGGACCGTGCGGCCCCTAATCAGTGATCGCCAAGTTACGACAGAGGGTCCTCTTGTGATGACTGTGTTAGTAAAACCGGTGACGACCGGTTTAGCCTAGTGGGTAGTGCACCTGCCTGTGAAGCTGACGGTCCTGGGTTCGAATCCCGGTCAGGGCAAATATTTGTGTGTAGAGCATGAATATTTGTCTGAGTCTTGGATGTTTTCTATGTATTTAAGTATTTATATCTTCGCCTAGTACCCATAACACAAGCCTTCTTGAGCTTACTGTGGGGCTAGTTCGATTTGTGTAAGATTGTCCTCTAATATTTATTTATTTATTATTCTTCAATAGCCATTCCAACTCTACAGAGAATTTCCACAGTTGTAAGTTACAACGTTAAGTGTTTACGAAATACCGGGCCATTTGTCGATTGATATATTTAAAGTAATTACTTTCCAAGCGGTCTGTGGTGCTTACAAGTTTTCAGTGAGTAGGGTCGGTAGGTGGGTTTACGGCCTGTTAATTTGATGCGCCAGTTTGCGGCCACTTGGGTGAGTTGATGAAGGATATTTTCTTGCTTTTTAAATATATTCCTATTAACAGGCTACTAATTAAAACGCATACGACTCACTATTTCCTTAAGGGCATGTAAAAATGTAAATATCTTTAATTGAAAAAAACTTTTTTCTTCAGAAGGCCGCAAACTGACGCAGGCCGCGTAACTGGCCTAGCGACCTTGTATATATCGATAGTAGGTAAAAACCGGCCAAGTACGTGTCAGACTTTGCATATTTAGGGTCCGAACCAACCGCAAAATTAAGTTGGTAATATTCATATTCATTTATTCATAAAGCGTAAAAGTATTACATGTCAGTTGATTATAATAAGTAATTAAATTATGTATATTAAATATATTAAAATTAAGTTCGATATTTATGTAGTGAATTATAATGTCAAGAATACAATTTCAGCGACATGCAAATGAAAAAAATACATATTTTTATTCGTCTAAGTTATTAAAAATATTCTTGTTCGTCACACAAATAAATACCCTGACCGGTATTCGAACCCGGGATCTCCAGCTTCTAAGGCAAGGTCACTACCAACAAAGCTAAAGTGGTCGTCAAACACAAAGTCAAAGTCGTGGTCGTAAAGTGGTCGGAAATCCTAATCCTAATAATATTGTAAACTTGAAAGTTTGTGCCGATGTATGGATGGATGGATGTTCTTCTTAATCTCAAAACCGGCTGGACGGATTTGGCTGAATGAAATGGAGGTAGCTTATACCCTGGATTAACACATAGGCTACCTTTTGTCCGCGTATCACAGCAGGGCGCTACAGTAGTACCCAACTGATTAGGCGCGTCGTGAATCTTCGTTCGCGCAGAAAAGAAAGTATCGCTCCGAAGATTAACGAAAGAATGCTTAAAACTTACAATTAACCTTAGATCACTACTATAAGGTTCATAATACACTGTTCATAATGCGCGTGCACTCGATCAGAAGTATGGTGGCTGGCTAACATGCCACGCGGTGCGCGCTAACATGGCGGCAGCTGCGGACCAATAGCGGTACAGGAAAAGGAAGAGCGGTGCGTGGAGCGTGCCGATTGGTCAATGGCATTTCCCGCGCTTTAAAAATTCATCTTCTGCGCAGGTACATCGGTAAGCCATATCAGTTGGGTACTACTGTACTAGTTTTAAATAATTTCAACTGTACCTCTTTGTAGAATGTGAAGTTATTCGGCGCGGGAGACGCATCAGCTGAACACAGGAGCTCAGCATTCTCATCTTCACGGAGAAGCCGTGATTCTCTCGGCTCTAGAAGAGATATTTGAGCCACGGGAGGATCTGTAACAAGGGCATCTATATTAACAAAATAAATAAATAAAATAAATAAATATTAGAGGACAATCTTACACAAATCGAACTAGCCCCACAGTAAGCTCAAGAAGGTTTGTGTCATACTCGTGATCGGGTGCTGTTTGTGGAGTCCGGTCTGTTCATGCTTGCTAGGACATAGTGACTACGTTAATACTAGTGTCTTTTATAAGGGATTGACGAGAGACATCATCCTGTTGTGGATTCGTTTTTATTATCAGTGACTTAGAGACCATATACATCTCTAACAATATTAAATTAATTTTAATTTTGACGCTCAGAGACCATGTACATCTCTGGGATAACATATTAATTTCACTCCTTGTTTAATCTTGAGACCTTATACATCTCTAACTTAATATTTGTAATAGATAACTTTGCAAGTTTATATTCACTGTATGACATTAATTTTGTTATAAATGTTAAACTCGAAATTATTATTCCTTCTTGAACTGTAAATTAATATTTTGACATGAAAAATGTATTACTTATTATAGTCAGACTTTCTTAAATTGTAATTAATATTTTGACATGTAAAAGTGCCCTTGTGGCCTATTTGCAGAATAAATGTTTGTATTTGTATTTGTAATACACACACTGTAACATGGATGTGTAATACGTACGATCCAATTTAGGACTGTACACGACCCGTGGACAGAACCACGGCCGGAACACGCGCAAGGACCTGCTGCTCGTCCCGCGCCGCCGACTGGCGAAGGCTCGAAAGTCACTCAGTGTTATTGGTGTAATGATGTACAACACCCTTCCGAAAGAGATTATAAACTCGGCAAGTGACGCAATATTCGCCAGCAAACTAAAAAACTGTTAATTGAACTGGCTTGTTACAATCTAAGAGAGTTTATGTGCCTGCTAACTAGGGACTGATAATTACTTACTTGAGAATGTAAAATACCTATTGTGTTAAACAGGTAAGCATGTTTACCTCTAAACCAATCTGTTTGTGTCAAAGTGTGTAATAAACTGTATTGTATCGTATTAACTGGTAGTAATAATAAGAATGTGAAAATTATTGTAAAAATGACATGTAAAATTACTTATAATTTTATGAATAAATATCTCAATCTCAATCTCAAGGGCATCTATATTAACAAAATGTTATAGTGTTTGTGTTTTCTCGTGTCCATTTCATTGTCCTATTTTGCGATTTGCTACCATTATAAAAGATAAGCATACTTCGTCAATAAAGACTGCATGTGCTTTAATACTTTACCGGGTTATCAACTCTAGGGCATTTGCCAAAGGTTCGAATTGTTTTAATAGAAATGTGACGTTACACACATGGCCCAATATACCTGGCAGCGTTTACGTGAATGAATGGTATGAATAGAAGGCATCTGGACTTTTTATGCACTTGTAATCTTGTGCTAACTAATATAAAGTTGATAATCAATTGAATATTAAAGGCAGTTGATACGAATTTTTGCGACGTGGTTATTAGTGATTTTTGCAGTTACCCCCATAATATCATTGTTTTCTTTAAGTGAATCGGCCGAAATTAAAAAACAAAGACTATACTTATTTAATTACTTACTACGCTAGCTCAGGGATCAAAAGTGAATCCTGCGGCCTCCGAAACGGAAACGCTACTGTGCTCTGTATTTAGCATCTTGTCAAACAGAGTCAGCCGTTTGAACCTGGTACAGGTCTTTGGTCTTCGTCGATCCCAGCGATACCTCGGCCGGACGCTCGGACGTCAACCAATTGAATGCCCTAGGTACGGTCTTTTTACTGCATTTACGATAGTTTTTATTTCGGAAATCCCTAAAGTGGTTAAATGGTGGGTTCAGACGTTTTTTTCTAGGTACGATATTATTTTATGGTAGGGCAATTTTGTTGCCACTTTTTGTTGCACGGTTCATCACCAAACAGAGGTCACGTGTGGGGTAACGGTGGGTACTCTCTACGAACGTGGTGCAACTTCAACCCCCTTGTCAAGTGAATGGGCAACTTGACTGTTAGAAGTTCTCAATCCTCCTGGAGGCCTTTAGCTTGGCTTAACGACTGCTATCATAGACGGTAGCAGGGATCAACGGCTTAAAGACAGTATGACGTACAGTTGCATCCTAAAGATGACAAGAGATTGCATCCATAAGAGATGCCCGGGGTCCGCTACCTATTCCCAAGAGCTGGCGTAGGCACTAGTTTTTATGGAAGCGATTGCATCTGACATTCCAACCCGAGGGAAAACCAGACCTTAATGGAATTAGGGTTGTCAAGTGAGTGGTGGGGTGACTGTTAGAAGTTCTCAAGCCGCCCGAAGGCATCTAACTTGGCTTAACGACTGCTATCATAGACGGTAGCAGGAATCAACGGTTTAACGATCCTTCCAAAGCACGGGACCGCTCAGTTAATAACCACTCAAAGAGGTCATCCATCCAACAACTGACCCAGCCCATCAACCTCGCATTTTATACCGCACGCGGTACGCGGGCGCCGCTAGGCCACGAGCGCTCGACACGGTACGGTATGATATAAACGAGTGTCGACAGAGTGACGGGCAAAAGCTAGTTTGCCATAATTTTAAAGTTAAACATATTTTTATTTTTTTTATTATAATGTAGGATTTTATGTTAATAGTTACTAGCGTATAAGTTAGCGTGAAAGGGAACGTAGCAGAGATAGAGTGAAAGGGATGGATGAGAGTGAGAGGGAGAGGAAATAGAATATATGGCGGCGAAGTAGTGCGTAACAAGTGTGCGAAATAAAAAGAATAGTGTTCCATTAATTAAGTAGTTATTTTTTTTAATGACCCACCCCTACATAAATATAAAATTAATAAATAAGTATTTGTGGACAATTTTACGTAAATCGACCTAGTCCTAAACTAAGCAAAGCTTGTACTATGGATACTAGCGACGATATATATACTTATATAGATACAGTGGAATCCGGATAAAGCGACAGTCAACAGCGACAGAAACTGCTTGAGTGGCGTCCACGCACCGGAAAACGAGCTGTCGGTAGGCCTCCAACAAGGTGGAGTGATGACCTGGTGAAGGTCGCGGGAATCCGGTGGAAACGAACGGCATAGGACCGGTCTAAATGGCGAGCCTTGGGGGAGGCCTATGTTCAGCAGTGGACGTCTTTCGGCTGAAATGATGATGATGATGATGATTATTATAAAGAGCCTCAAGTATCCCACTGCCTCCAAAGGCCTCCCTATTTTTTCCACGCGTCCCTGTCTTGTGCAGTCTCCCACCACTTCTGATCCGAGACGTCAAGTTCGCCTCTCCATCTCCGCCGAGGTCTGCCGCGACGCCGCGCTCGGTTTTGTGGGACCCACTTGGTGGCGATTTTAGCCCACAAGTCTTCCGGCATGCGGCAGACGTGCCCAACCCAGTCCCATTCAAGTTAGGAGATTTAAGTTAGTTTAATATTGTTTAAGTCACTGTTATTTAACTCTTACTACAGCTAAACACATCAAGGCCTTCGATTGCGAAGACGGAGCAGGAATCCTACACTAAGCAAGATTTTCTAACCAACCTCCCCCTCCGCCCCACAGTTTTTGTTTTTGTCCCTCATTGCCGTCGTCTGTATTCTATATTTTTGTTATGTATTTTAATAGCTAGTAAGTTGATTATGTTTGTAAATATGAAATGCGTATGTAATAAAAAAAATACTTAAACACATAGAAAACATCCAAGACTCAGGACCAAATGTGCTCATCACTATGCCCTGACCGGGATTTGAACCCGGGTTCTCTAGCTTCGTAGGTAAGGTCACTACCAACAAGCGGTCATCTAAGGCCTCAAGATGATTTACAATTAATAATATCGAAAGCACCATTGACCATCCTATCTCAGCTAACCAAATAACCAAATTTCGTTTTAACAAAGCTTGAACAGAATATTTCAACTGCTTGGCATTGGGAGAAATTGTTTATTCGTAGCACGCGCTCAAAGTCCGAACCACAATGGGGTGTGGACAGACAGAACGACATACACACATTAATTTTATTTACATATAAGTGTTTTACATTTTTCACAGGTAATTCACTTTTTTTAAGAGCGCTCGTGGCCCAGCGGCGCCCGCGTACCGCGAGCCGAGGCACAGAAAAATTTAATTCAATTTAATTTTTTTTTTGTCGAGGTCAATTCTTGGATGGGTGACCTATTTGAGTGGTTATTAACTGAGCGCTCCCTTGCTTTAGAAGGCATATGGAATTAGAACACATATTAAATTCTTCGTACATTTTTAAAAGTATTATACTGTAGTTTTATTTGTCGTGAAGGCATGTTAAACCGTTGATCCCGGCTGCACTCTATAATAGCAGTCAGTCAGAGGCCTCGTGCGGATTCGAAACTTCTAACAGTCAAGTTGCCCACTCACTTGACAAGCCTAATTCCAAAAAGGTCTGGTTTGCCCTCGGGTTGGATGGTGAGATGGCAGTCACTTCCATAGAAACTAGTGCCTACGCCAAATCTTGAAGTTAGGTAGCAGACCCCGGGCATCCTTCAGGATGCAACTGTACTGGGATGCTAGGACGATGATGATGAATGCACTTTTTTATTTTGTTAACGGAATTCAATACATATAATACATTCTGACTACGGGTGGGCTTAAAACCAGCTTAGCGCTGTGCTCACACCGATTTTTCAACGTCTTAATTTTAATACCCATACTTACTATAGATTGAACATTGTAAAATTTTGAGAAATAAACCTTTTTATATTTGTATTTGTATAATACATAGTTTAGAAACACTAGCAGTGTGCTGGATTAATTTGTTTGAATTTTTTTATATAAATTTATATAAAATAAAGTACATAACACTGTAGAGAAACTTACAACTGCTAATATCGTGTAGAATAGAATAGAAGAAATCTTTATTTCGACAACAGAAGAACTAGAATTACAATTAAATTACTTAAAAGTAAAAACAGTTGCGAAAATGGGGCCCACTCAACCAGGCACGTATCCAGAGGTGGGGATAGTTGGGATTTATCCCCCCCCCCCGAAAAAGTTTTCAGCCAGTAGTGATTACAGCGATTTTTACACAGTTCACATGGTTGTTTCAATGTTTGTCCCCCCCCCGAACCAAAAGTCTGGATACGTACCTGCACTCAGCATGATGTATGTCGGATGTGAAAAGGCTGCCTTATCTGGCACTGGGGCCTAGAGACCAGTACAATTACGTTGTTTGTTTATTTTCAAAGTTGAATTATTGTATTTCAGTCATGTGCTAAGTTAGGAATTCTATTATTATATTAAGACATACAATATCGCTTGGGGAATGGGGACATTTCCGCACAATTCAATTAATCGTGCATTTGATTTAGGGTTAAATTTTTGTTAAATTAACGTCTGATGAAGCAAAATGATGTTTTGTGTTTTGGTTTCCCTATTTTACGTTCAGTGAGATTTTAACACTGTAAAAAAACACAAAAGCCATGAAACATATTTTAATTATAATCGTGAGCTGACAATAACGTTACTTCTTTATGACAGATATAATTTAATTAAGACAAAAGTTGTAAAAACCTTATCCAAAACGCAGGCTTCGTCAATTTCACGAACAACAAGCATCAGCAACAGGCCTCGTCAAATAATGTATGCATTGCACATACTATAAATCCACAACAGGTTTCGTCAGCCTTATACTAAATTAAAATTAGTTAAATCACACCTCACTCTGATACTCACCCGGACTAAACGTGCCAAAGATACTAGCGGCATCACCCCGCTGAATGGTTAGCGAAATTTCTTGGCCCAGCAGGCGAATCACGTAACTTTATGTACTAACGGTAGATAGATTTTACTGTCAATTATGAAGTATAAATGTATGAGCTGACAGTTAAAATTCGACATTAAAATCTACCTAACGGTAGTACAAAAGTTACCGTGATTACCCCGCAGCAGGCGAATCACGTAACTTTATGTACTAACGGTAGATAGATTTTACTGTCAAATATGAAGTATAAATGTATGGGCTGACAGTTGAAATTTGACATTAAAATCTATCTAACGGTAGTAAAAAGTTACGTTATTACCCCGCAGGTAAGAACCAGAGCGAGGGTCGCAGCCCCTATCCCTCAAGCGCCACCCTATGTCCCTAACTACTTCTTTTTTAACCTGACTGTGACTTTACAGGCCGGGCCCAGTAAATTGATAAGAGTGCGCGGTTGGAGAGTAACCAGGCTAAAATCTAAGGTAAACCTCCTACACGACAAATACTCCAAATTACACTTTATGGCTGCTAGACGTGGACTAGGACACAACCGGGCAGAGAAAGGCTTGAGCCGTTTGAGATGTGGAGAAGGATGGAGGGAATAAGCTGGACTAAAAAAACACCAATGAGGAAGTATTGGAAAGGCTAGAGGAAAAGACACATACAACATACAATTGAAACTCGAAGAGGGAAAATGATAGTGCATTTGATGCAAGACGACGTTCTAATACAAAAGATAATGAGAAAAGATAATGAGGGAAAAATTGAGGGAAGCAGAAGAAGAGGAAGGCCGGGGATTAATTATTTGGACCAAATAAAGAAAAAGGTACAAGTCGAGTCGTATCTAGAAGTTAAAGAAGTGGTGTTAAGTAGAACGGACTGGAGAGGACTACACCAACAAGAGTGAAACTAAATAATAATGATGATAATTTTATAGAAAGCGGACGCCACGCCAACAATGCGGATTATCAGTATAACCAAAAATTAGGCTTTATAGTTCTTAAAGAGGAGTAATAACGTCAAATGGTATTGAAACGGCGAGTGATAATCTACAAATAAAATATGATGTAATTTACGTTTACTATGCCAAAAAACTTGAAACAAAGCCGTTTTCAACTTTAAATTCGCTAATATTTCAAAACCATAAGTGTTCATGGGTTTTTCTAAAAATGATTGGTATCGGCATTTACCTAAAATCTAAAGGATTCCGAAATAATCATTAGTATTGACAAAATGAAATCTTCATTCTAATTTCGCAAGTTGGTCCGGGCGCGGGTGAATCTTGAGAATTTTTAAGTCCGCTTATATGCCGCGCCACCCGTCCACTCGTTACATTTTTGTAGCTGCTACCGAACATCAAATTATATTTTTTTAAACAAATTACCCGAGCTCTTAAGCTATATAATTCTTATTATCAATGAAGCTAATTGTTAAGTTGACATCTATAGACGACCTAGTACCCATATTCTTAATTTACGCCACTTTTTCAAGGAAACGTATTAATAATAATAATAATATACTTTATTGTGCACTATACAAAATGGAAATGTTAAAACAAATTTGAACTCTGACAATAATGCAAACAACAGGCGGTCTTATCGCTAAAAAGCGATCTCTTCCAGACAACCTATACACATTAGATTATTTTATCACAAAATACAATTTTCATAGTTGAGAGAAATGGACGTTCAGTTTTAATAGAACGAGTCTTTAATTAATCAAGCGATCCAATGTATAATAGAATAACAGTGTGAGATATTTCAGGTTGATATAGCTTTCAATTTTAAATCTACTTTAAAAAAGCATGCAGCATATTGCGCCGGTTTCAATACTATTCTTCATTCGTATGGGGACTACGCCCAGGCATGATTACATAATCGCATGCGTAAGATATAATTCAAACTCTTCTGTAGCCGGACACAAATAAGTTTTGTCCCTTTCTCACAAACACAAATGTCAAACTGACAGATAAAGACAAACGAATTTTGACAAACGAAAAATATGATTGATGAATGTTTATGAGTAAGGGCTTCTGTCGCATTCACCCTTTAGAAAAATGAGTTATGGGAAGTAAAACTCGCATTGATGAAAGTCATGGGACAAAAACCCGTTAGGTATGAAGTTAGAGGTTTTTAATTCAGTATTCAGTACTTTATTTGTCCAAAACGTGGTACAAGTGGGTTTATAAGTAGGTACATAGATCTGAACAACAATTGCATCAACAAAGAAGTTATTTAAGAAGAAAGTTATTAATGTATTAATAAGTAAAAAATGCAATACACTATTTGTAATAAAAGCATTAATAAGTCCCTAGTCTCTTGGCTATTAGTGTGTCTACCCAGAACCTTAGACTGTCATATTTTCGCAATAGCGGAGTAAGTAAATATACAGTACAATACAAATATTTTCTATTAAAAATAGGTTAATATCTACTAAGGCCTGGTATTATAAAGATCCGTTGGACCAAATGAAATGTCTGATCAAATTTCAGTAAATCGGTAAATTTTTTTACATAACAAACCGACATAAGATCTAACGGATCTTTATAAAACCGAGCTTTAATAGTTTCAAAATTGGCTCCTCGTCTGCCAGCACACCGCAACGTGGTTTGGCAGAAGTGTGTAATTTTTATCAAAATGTTTGTTTTTGTATGAATAAAGGATTATGATTATGAATTTATCGTCATACAGACATACAAATATAATTATTCATGTGTATCGCAAGCACATGCGTTATCCAAATCTAATTTCATCTATTTACAAACTCATTTAAATAAAGGGTATTGTGTAATAAGCCTTAGGTGCTAAGAACAATGTTTTATTAAACTCTATTTAATTCATCTAACTTTATTAAACAATCGGGATGCCATTCCAAAATTACTTTTAGACACAGAAGCTGTTCGGGATGGCCTAAAATTAATTTTCCCTTGACGCACCCTAAAAATGAAACCAATTGGTTTTTATTACATTTTACTTAAAGACAGATTTAATAAAAATAGAGACAGACAAATGATAATATTTTTAGATAAATAAAATGTGGATTGCATTATTCAAATTATTTAATGCCACAGACTGCTCTTAAACACGGAACACTTTAGGCTCCTGAATACTAATTCACGATATGTAGCATTTCTTCAAATTTTTATGCCATCTTAAGATAGCTGTAACATAATATGCGTGGTAGACTGTCCAACCCGCTGATTGACTAATTTCTTTAAATTGTATAAAGCGTAACTAAATTGGTTCAGATTTTTACATAAATTGACAATTTGATTTTTCCATGTTTCTAAAACTACTATATAAGCTTAACCCTTAAAATATTGTGGAGTCAGTTTCATAAATTCTTTGTTCTTTATACAAAATTTTCAGTTATGGTACATTTTCAGTCCGTATTTTGAAATTCGTAATATTCCTCTTTTCGAGATTGACATGAGTATTATTTGTTATTGAGCCATTCAATAATTAAATTTAAAATACTCTTAATATTATCTATATGAACATGTATGTCTTATTCTGTAAATATAGTAGTACTATCATCTACAAATAACACCATTGGGTGATTAATTATTTTTGCTAGGTCATTAATATGCACCAGAAAGAGAGGAGGGCCTAAACATTCCCTTGTGGGACGCCATTATTTCTTTACAGTTTGTGTAAATAACTACTTTCTTTGTTTTTATGCATATTCTTTCAATTTAAGAGAAGCGGCAGGCCAAAAAAGGTGGATGAGCTTCGTATGATGATGTGGAGAGGAAGGATTCGAGTGCCGAGATGACGGGCGATAGACAGGTTAAAAAAAACATGCTTGCCCAAGCCCTAAATAAATAAGAAAAGAACAAGCAAAAGATAATTACATTTTTATTTGAAATGTCCTTCCGTCATTGTCTATCCATAAATATATTTCAACCACTCATACTGGCCTCTGCCATCTTCTGCGACCGTTACGAAATGTATCATTTAATTCAGTACCTAATACACTATCGAAAAGCAATCTTATCATAAAGTTTCTTTTCATTTTAACTAGTTAGAAAAAAAGTAAGTAGGTAGGTACTTAACAGTAAAGTATACATTTTGTAAATATATAAAACATATCTGCCTAATTATTGTACAGCCAAAATGATTATAAGTGTACCCTTAAAGCTACAAAACTATTTATTTGTTTATTAATCTTTATGGCATAAAAATAACCTTGTATTACAAAAGGATTAATGCCAAAATCATTCTGTTTACTATTTGTATCTTCGTTAGCCACTGTCATTAAAATTACTTTGGCATATTTAGACACTGCAGTTTTGTAGCCAATGATGTATGTAGGGTGGGTTAAGAGTCATTTATTAATAAAAGTCACTAACCACTGCAACACTATTCTTTTTTATTCCGCACACACTTACGAACTCCTCCGTCGCCATGTTTTTATATCCTCTCTCTCTCACACCTTCACCCATCCCTTTCACTCTATCCCTGCTACGTTCCCTTCCATGCTATAGTAACTATTAA
Organism: Epiblema foenella; assembly: GCA_963556455.1. Lineage (NCBI taxonomy): Eukaryota > Metazoa > Arthropoda > Insecta > Lepidoptera > Tortricidae > Epiblema > Epiblema foenella. Next base: position 16,953,455 of record OY747112.1, read on the forward strand.
CATAAAATCTTACATGTATGTGACTCAAGCAGACCTATACAAAAAAAAACATCATCCATCCATCCTAATAATAATATTATAAACGTGAAAGTTTGTGCCGGATGGGATGGATGTATGTTCCGCTTAATCTCAAAAACTACTGAACGGATCTCTATGAAACTTTCCAGTATTGTAGCTTAAACATCAGGATAGGACATAGGCTACCTTTTATCCGCGGGTAGCACCGCAGGGCGCTGCTAGTATTATAATATCTGTCCGTCTGTTATCTCTGAACCGATTGCGATGAAAATTGGTATGGAGATAGTTTGAGTGCCGAGGAACGATATAGGCTACTTTCTATTCCGGAAATCATCCCTTAAGGGAGTGGAATTTTGTATGTAAGAGCGACGACTAGTTAAGCGCCTGATAGAAAAAAATAGCAATAAAATTCTATCGCGATTAACGTGTTCTACGCGGACGAAGTAATTAATAAAGTTATTTTCTGTCAGCCAGTAAATCAATAACAGATGAATACCCGTCAAAGTTAACATCCGATATCGCGTTTCAAGTCTTCCAAAAACCTCATTCCACAATAAAAAGCCGCCAGCGAACAATTTTCCAACAAAAACCAATTTAATTTGGCATCAGATAAGGATCAAATTACTCCAATAAAATAACAAAGTTGTTTTATCGCGTAAATTTAATAAGGAAATGATAACGACAAAGCAACCGCAGATCGATTACGCGAAATGGGAACTTAATTACATTGGATGATTTAAAATAAATACACATTTTTTCATGATAAACTGTTTCAGTTTTGATATAACAACATCAACTCTAATGAAAGAAGGCTAAAAAGGCAGCACGTCTGGGATCTTGCTTAAATAACAGTCCCTTGTTAATAAGAGATGGCTTCCTCGCTGGAGGAACAGTCTCCTCTGTCACTGTCACTCATACAACAAATCTGTTAAGGGCTTGTGAAGCCGATCGCAAGATGATTATTACAAAAAAAAAAACATCAACTCTAATTATAGTTCTAAATAACCAGAGCAATAATTAGTTTTAATATAATGCATAGTACTTATAAAAAGGTTGTATTTAATTGGTGGATGTTTCCAACCACAACAAAAAGTATCCACCACATCGTCAATTTATGCTACAAAGAATCATCAACAACACGTTTCGTCACCTGATACATACTCCATTAACAATGACTTGTCCGATAAGTACCCGGCTCAAACGTCCCAAATATACTCGCCGCGTTCCCGCGCTGGATTGCTAAAGAGATACGTTGAACCAGGTACGCACCGGATCTAGGATCGCAACCCCTATCTTGCAAACGTCTTCCCAAGGCTCGTATAAATTGCTTTGCCTCTGAACACCAGAGTTCTAAATTATATCTATAACTGGTTGTACAAATGGACTGCCAAACAGCCAGTCTACAATTTTAGCCGGGTATTTTTTTTTTGGTTTATAAATAGGCATAACGCGTAGACACGAGTGCCTAAGTTTACACGTGCGTAAACGCTCCGAATAGCAACTAGCGATGGGCAATTTCTGAAACATTTCACATTTTAACTTAAGTGTGACACTTTAGAAAATTACATAACTGACAAGAAACGTTTCTGACAGTAATGTAAATAATAATAAATAATAAATAAATATTAGAGGACAATCTTACACAAATCGAACTAGTCCCACAGTAAGCTCGAGAAGGCTTGTGTTATGGGTACTAGACGACGATATATTTAATAGATATAAATACTTAAATACATAGAAAACATCCAAGACTCAGAAACAAATATTCAAGCTCATCACACAAATATTTGCCCTGACCGGGATTCGAACCCAGGACCGTCAGCTTCACAGGCAGGTGCACTACCCACTAGGCTAAACCGGTCGTCAAAAATGTTACCGAATAAATTACCGAATGTTACCGAATTAACGAACATCTGACGTCACTAAAACGAGTTAAGATTATAAAATTGGAGACTATATCTTAGTGGCAGCTAGGGGCATAGTTGTTCCCAGTTGTTATACGAATGACGGAAGTACGAAGTATTTTTTTTCTTTTTAGTTTGACATAGCCGAATTTCCTTTCCTAGTAATAAACTTTTTTGTTATATCTCTTGTGAAATTCGAAAGCAATTGTAATTAACACCTTTCAGTTTCATTTTTTACCCATAATGGAACGGAGAACGTATATGCGTTTAGGGTGAGAGGTTGTTAGCTATGATTTTGACAGTTTCTACGACAATCATGTATCAAATTGACGATTACATGAAAAACTCTCGTCTGGACAGTATTTGTTTCGTATGTTAAAAGTATATTATGAAATATTTCTACTTTCTTTCAGGTGTAAATTACAGTGGATATTATTGTAAATTAATGTAGATAATTTACACCTGAAAACTACAGAATGTTAACAGAAAATTTCCATTTGAAACTTTTGGTAACCTACATGAAATTTAACTACTGGCAACTACATAGAAAACGTAGTAAGTGTCCAGTAATCGTAGTAAATACGCTGCGGTTGCGGGCACAAACAGGATTTTTTGGTCACCCTACTGAATAGCAAGCATGGTTTGTTGAATTTTTTGAGACAATTTTAGTTAAAGATTTTAAAGGCGCTTTTATTATGCTTTTAATACAGCTTGGGTACCGTAACAGCACAAGTGGTGTTATTTTGTCGGTGGTTTTTATAAGGGCCTGTTTTAGATTTAAGTTAGTTGTAATATTATTTAAGTTATTGTTATTTAACTATTATTTCCGCTTGTAAAATCAATAAATGTTTTTTTACAATGAGGTGAAGTTATTTCCCCAGATATATGGGCTGCACTAAAGACACTCGAGGTCAAAATTTTCGGGTCACCCTAAATTAAATAACTGCAAAAGGTTTTTCTAAATATTTTACACTAGTTTTATTTACATGATATATTATTCTTCGTAATACCCAACAGTATTAGCAATTTCCGGAATCCTATCATAAAAATATCAAACTCCAAAATTGACGATTTTTGCGATATCTCGATCCGTAACATTGTTTTTTTATGGGTTTTTAGGAGGCCGATTTAAATATGGAAATGTTTTTTAACTGTTATTTTCGCTGTACGTTTCTCTTGTTTTTGCTCAAAGTTCAATGTGTAATTTTAAGTTACCATTAAAAAACCTTAATGGGAACAAGTTTGACTTAATACCTTTTTTTATGAGCTAAAAAGTGTCATATATACCTAAATACAAAACAAAAAATGAACTTTTATGTTGGAAATTCGCCTTAATTCATACTTATTTACCTATTATGTATTAAATAGGTTTCATTCATACATTAAAAAATCTAAGGATGTAACTCTTAAATAGCTAGGCGTAGGTACCTAAGTGATGTTGAATTTTTTTTTATATAAAATTATACATAATTCAAACGCATAGACAATCATTTTGAGACTGCTGGCTTGCTAAATTAAACGTATATTTGTCTTATTGAAGTTCCACATCCGAACTAAGTTGCAACTCTTCCTGCAGTATTTAAGGCCGTGCAACGAAAAATATCGCGTTCTTTGAAACGCTGCTCTACCCAGACGAGGAACCAATAAGGATTGATTATCAGATATATGATTCTTGACTATATGGGTGTGTTTTTGACAATGCCGAAACATGATTACTTAACATTTTCTCGATAGAAAAAAATCCGTCTTTATTTTCCTTTTTTTACTCAGCCTACTAAAACAACGCATTATTAAACGGCACAATTAAGTTAAAATGATGGTATTTTACATCGTCTAAAGTTTGTCAAGAGGAAATTTAATAAAACTGCACAGAGATAGACATTGAACGACATTTGTCTAAAAAAGGCATTCCCGAAGAGTGTTGCATCCCGTTTTGTCGTGCGCGAAAGACATAAGCGTGGCTCTTTCACGGGGGGCGTGGCTGACCGAATCGAGGTGTCCCCTTAAGTGCAAAATTGATATCTGTTGAACAGTACGTATGATTGCAAACTGCTAGGTGTACTTAGTAAACTATAATTAAGCAGGGAATATAATATGTTCGTTAAGGCAAGGCCATTCCATTTCAAATGACCCCTCTAACACGCGTGAGTTTGCTATTAACCATCCCGCTCCCTACGGAAGCTCTGTGCATCATTTCGTAAATATTTAGTACATTTTAATTTATTTTTGGATACCTGGATCACATAATTATGAAAAATTTAGCCCATTATTTTGTTAGAACAATAAAAAGATATCTTTTTTATAAAAAGAAACATCACTGTCGTTGATAATTACACGAGATCTTTATTCTCGAGACAGATTTTATAATGATAGTTACATTTTTTTTGACAGAGTACCGAGGCATTTTCAATAACTTGTTTGGTTACTTTGTTAAATTGTGTTTTTTTTAGTCTACAGTAATTTTTGTGTAGTTGATTGTATATTTTACACTGGAATTATTCACACTGGAAGCTCAAATTTCAGTATTTTAGTCAGATATCTGCATGGGCCTTGTCTTAATGGTCTTGTTTGATAAAAGTATTTCCAACCTTTGTGTACTTATACACCGTGGGCGTTAATAACCAGAAAGACTTAAATCACGTATTTTTGACGACAGTCATGGTTATCCAAACTGTTTAAGACAGTAGTTAGTAAATGTCAGTGTCTAATATAATGATAACAAGTTTGTTACCATAGAAATGTATGTTCAGGCGAATTTCAACCGACTAGTATTTAGATGACTTAGCAAAATGACCTTATGGTGGGTCATGATTAAATTTTTTCGACCGTACAAAAACCTCGTACGCCCCGCTGCTCATATTTTATTGTATTTATTGAAGAACAAAGAAACATACAAGTAGATTTACTTAAGAAAAAACTTACAGATTATTACTAAAACATGCATCTAAGTCCTAAGCAGTTCCCACCAAGACACATTGTTTATAAATCTTGGGTACTACATAAAAAAAACAATTCAAAAAGCTGAGAGAATAAAAAAATAGAACCAATTGTAGTGACCAAATAAAATGCGTACATTTTGCATAAAATTTCCTTCCACACTAACTGTTGTAATTGCTCCCGAGTGTAATTTTCAATGACAGCCGCTTCGTGCGCCCTCTTTGCTACAGCGGACGCCCTAATGATGATATTGAAGATACTTGTAGCGTTACTGATGTTCATTGTCAAATCTGACATGTTCTGCATCGCGCTAACGAAGTTTTGTAAATCAGTTGCATAAATAGCAGCAAAAAAATATACCAACCGTATTCATTTATAGATTTCAAATTTGTAGCTTTTTTGTTTGTGCTCCCGATGCTGTATGTAAGTAGTAAGTGTTTTTATTTTTGCTTATTATTATTATTATTTTATTTATTTATTCATGTACGAATTGTTTTCACTATTGCAGTTATTTTTATTTTACTAATTTATTTTTCTGCAACTGTATGGCGTTCCGTGAGTCACCGATGGTACTGGCTGAAAATCAGCGCTGTAGGTGTCAATGACACCTCAGCATAATGCTGAGCCAGTGTCTGTTTCACTGCCGCGGGGACACACATGTTGTGTGGTTTCTGTATGTGCTGTATTTTTTCTTGTCATTTATGTGTGTCTACTGTGTCTGTGAATAAATGTTTCTTTCTTTCTTTCTAAATACAACTTCCAAACAACTCTGATTGGACATCGGTTCCAAAGGGATCTCTTATCGTTTCTTTCTGTGTCTCCTTTCCTGTATATATTAAGCCTTGTACATTTATTCTACGAGAAGCATATTACGAGTACCTATTCTTTAACACATGCTTACACAGGCGCACACGCACGTTCTTACGCAGCACCTGCCCAGATGATAATGATATATATACTTACACATCACATCTAGCACTATTGACTCTTCCAGGGTATACGCAGGGAACCAGGGGTTGGAGACTCGGCAGACCAGGTGTCTGCCGCTGTCTTCTCTTCTTATCCTCCAGGTGAGTACACTTCTTGTCACTTCGCCGTCTACATCCACCTAATAAGGAAGGAACTTATGTTTTAAAGAACCACTTGATGAATTAGTTATAGTTATAGTTACACTTAATAAAATATATACGATAGCGAGACGCAGGAACCATGCATGTACTTTTCTAAAGAACCCCGTTCCGTAAAATAGCGTCGGGGATAGTGCAATATCGCGTAACTAGCACTAGTAAATAGTGCGTATCTACACAACACCCATAGTGCAATACAGCGTAACTAGCACTAGTAAATAGTGCGTAGCTACACAACACCCACAGTGCAATACAGCGTAACTAGCACTAGTAAATAGTGCGTATCTACACAACACCCATAGTGAAATACTGTGTAACTAGCACTAGTAAATAGTGCGTATCTACACAACACCCATCGTACAATACCGCGTAACTAGCACTAGTAAATAGTGCGTATCTACACAACACCCATCGTACAATATCGCGTAACTAGCACTAGTAAATAGTGCGTATCTACACAACACCCATAGTGCAATACCGCATAACTAGCACTAGTAAATGGTACGTATCTACACAACACCCAACTTTACAGGAGAAGCTTAAAACGTTTTTTTAAAGGATTTTACATTTCTTGGCCGGAAATCTTAATTTGGTTACATTCGTTAGATACGCGGTATTAACCAATGCCAGTTACGTTGATTTGCCCTATGGGTGTTGTGTAGATACGCAGTATTTACCAGTGCTAGTTACGCGGTATTGCACTATCCCCGACGATAGATTTTTTAAAACTTATGTAACTAGAGTGGCTTTTTGGCGAAGGAAAACATCGTGCGTAAATCGGAAGGAGGAAGGTACTAACTTTAAATACCCCCTCCGCAGCATCAAACTGGTCGCCGAAGCGCACAGACTCGCATAGTCAGAACGGTCGGTGTATTACTTAGGTCCGGCAATATATTTCTATAAATTTGCCTTTAAGTAAATTAAAAAAAAATTAAAGAAAAAAGTTTATTGTTCTCTTGAAGTACGAGTATTACATTAGATGTATGACGACCCTGCGTCCTGAACTAGGAAACCCCTGTGTTACAGGACCCAGTTCAGATAAATTATATCAATTTAAAAAAAAATGCCGAAATTATTTTATAGTTATGGCGATTTCTTGAGTCTGAGTTGGAATGTAATTGAATTACCTAAATATTAATGTACCTATTGTATAATTTATGCTACTCAATATTGTCGCACCATGACCTGTAACTATGTTATTAATAAAATATTTCATTTCATTTAGGTCTATTTCCAAAAAGTTCTAGTTTTCCCTCTCGGATGGAAAATCAGATAGATAGATAGATAGATAGAAATCGTTTATTCATGTAAAACAATTACATAATACAGTTCACAAAATGTGCCAAACTGTAACGAACAGTTTGTTGACGCGTCGCGCTCAGTTTACTTTTTAAAATAAGGTCAGTCGCATTCGTAAAAATAGTGCCAACGTCAAATCTTGGTACCTATTAAGTATCAAAGCGGACCAGGGGGTCCTTAACGCACAACATCACGACAATCAGCGTCACGACAGATGTGTCGTGGCACATGCTGAGCGACAACCTTTTTGGTGTATACCCATTTCTAATTTGTACCGTCAACCGGGGTTACTTTCAAATTGAGGGGCGACTTTAAAACTCAAGTTTTTATGCCGTGTTTTATTTTTTATTTGCTTAACATGAGGTCAGTAAAATACCTTGGTAATTTTCCCAACGATTTAATATACTAAATCAAACTAGAAATACGTGGTGATGATTTTATAAATGTTCTAAATCTATCAAAGTGGCCCCGTTTTTTCTTAAAGTCACCCCAGTTTACGGTATTCTTCTTTTTATCTGTATGTACACCAAATAAACGTTTTTTCTTTCTTTCTTTCTTTCTTTAACGCAACCGGGAAAACGGTAGGAGGATTATTCTAAAGTGTCTATATCCTTACCTCTGTTAATGTGGAATCAATCTTCTGTGAGTTGATAAACCAGTCTATATTGGGTGCGGGTTTCGACCCGCGCGTCGTGCATACAAACGCCCGATCATGTCCGGCCCTGCTGATACCATTTCCGGTCACTCTGACGAACTGTGGTTTCACTGAAAAATACCGTTATTTTTAGCAAAACAATAAAATTCAAATACTCTTCTCACAACCCAATAACAATACAAAACAGTTCGGAACAGCATAGCGATATAAGCAGAGGTAAATCAAAAGGTTTTATCTTTGTAGAGCGATCTCTTCCCTATAACCTTTAGATAAAAAATAAACAAGCATACTAAAACAATTATTGTTGATGAAATAAATGAAATGAAATGAAATGAAATGAAAATAATTTATTCCAGAACAAGCCCATAGATAGATAGCATTATAAAATTAAAATTAAAAAGATATTGAATTGAATTAAATTAAATTGAATAGATAAAATTAAAATTACAATAAATTAACATGAACCTCTCCAAATAGCGGGTAAATGAACATATGGATAAAGCTAGCAAATTTATGAATTATGGTTGAGATGAAATCGAAACTGAAGCAACAGCATTTAAAATTACTAATAATATTAATAAAATAAGCGAATGTAATGATCAAGCAAGCCAATTTCCAAATTCTAGTAAAATGACAAGTGAAAAGAAAGCAACGGCAGGCAAGAGAATGGAAACCGACATGCTTACCAGATTGAGAATAGACAGTTGTGTGTTTGAACTTGATTAAGTTTTAATAGGCACCAAGGAAAATACACATCAGATGAAGAAACGCATGCGAAAGCGCATTTAAAATGTGGTGATATTAAAGTTTAAATTATAACACAAAATGCCTAGTGGTATGATGAAAATAAAGATTAGGGTAATTCCGGGGTAGATGGCCATAAGGGAGACATGGCCCGTCTAAATAGTTCCTGAACTGTGGGCTAGATGGCACTAGTAATAGTTTAGTTCGCTTGGCAACGCGCGTAGGAGCAAGAGTGCGTGCAAGTTTTTAGCGAAAAAAATCAAAAAGTAAATAAAATCCTTGTTATTTGTTTCGTGTAGTGGAAATATTTTTCAGAGGGTTCTTGTTTTAGGTTGTCGTGATATTCGTTTTGTAAAATTATGGTTATTTTTGGTTTGGTTGTAAAGCATATGAGTAACAATTTGTCCTGAGATCAAAATTACTCGCATCGTATTGCGACTTGTTTGTAAATGTGGTGCAGAGAAAAAAAAGGCGGTTAAAAATGGGAAATAAGACCAAAAACTACGCTACAAAGAGAATTAAGGATATGGCTTATGTCATGGTCATCATACCCGGATACCTCGGGAAAGTTGGCTAATAGGGATTTCAAAAAAAGTTTTTTTTAAGTGATCTCATTAGAAATTGTTGTTTTTGTTTATATAATTCCAACGTTGGTTGTTTAAGGTTTAATTACAAATAAAAAATTATATAATAATATATAAGGTTTTATTTAACAGCATTTAAGATAAACTATTGCCAACTACCCCGGACTTAGCCTAAGTTGATGATGATTATTATATTGATAATGAAATATAGAGATATACAAGAAATCCGCGATGCAGATCATATGATATTGATAATGAAATAGAAAGAAATATAGAAGAAATCCGCGATGCAGTTAATAATGACGATGCTGAAGATAACGATAGTATAACAAATGATACAGAAACGTAACTCGAAAATAAATCAAACACAAAGATGAACTTACAAAATAACTTAAGCGTAACATCTCTATACACGGCCTTCAGTAAAGGAGGCTCCACTCGACACTGGAACCTTGTGCCGGCCATCTCACGCGTCAGTTCTGGCAGCAAGAGTTGACAGACCGAGCCTTCTTTTGTGTAGGCGAGGCGCTCCTCGCCTCGGTACCAGGATACGTCTGGTGGGGGCTTACCTGGAGAAAAATGTTAATAAGTATATAAGATAATTTCTCCTTATTAGAAGAAAAGACAAATAAAATCAAATTGTTGCTCTGTAACCAAAGATTTATTTCGTCAGCTATGTTTGACTATTCTACTATAAAAACAACTAAATATCTCAGTATACCTACCTGTAACCAAAGAAACGACATTAAATGTTAGTTTGTCCATCAGTAAATTAATCCTCTATACAATATTTCATTTAAGTTAAATGTTTTCCTTGCGCCATATATGACAGCGTATTTTATATTGAATAAAATAAGATTAAATACTTTTTACAAGTATTTCGATAGATTCGTTTTGGTTACAGTGTAGAGCAGATGTCGCCTAGATCGGAGAATTTGGACAAACAACGTAGGAGAGACTATTCATAGATACAGCGAAACTAAAATGATGTATTTTCTGTTTGTTATCAAAAATATACCTAAACTATGACATTGCCAGCAATATTTGTTCTCACATTTGGAAAATAAATTAGGGGACAATCTTACACAAATAGATCTTGTCCCAATCTAAGCAAAGCTTGTACTATAGGTACTAGACGACGTTATAGATATTTCGATAAAAAAGACTTAAATACATAGACATACATCCAAGATAGACGAACAAATAATCGTGTTTATACGAATTTCCTGACCGGGATCGACTGAACACACAAAAAAAGAGGATTATATACTCACGAGCAAATAACGGCTACACTTTCTATGGACATTCAATATAAAGTTACTTGCTTGTGAGTGTAGTAATAGAGGCGCAGCGTGGGTTGGCCCCCCACAAGGTGGACTGATGACCTGGTAAAGGTCGCGGGAGTCCGCTGGATGCGGGTGGCGCAGGACCGGTCATTATGGCACTCTTTGGGGGAGGCCTATGTCCAGCAGTGGACGTCTTTCGGCAGACATGATGATGATGATGATGAGTGTAGTAATTACAACTCCATACATAAGTATTTAACGTTCATTAAGTTTTATCAAAAAAGCTTATGAAAATCTTGATACTTAAGGAGAACAAAAGAAAGGAATGAAAGAAAACACTCACCACCCGAAGCCTGGCAAGACAGGAGAAGATCCTGACCTTCCCTGAACGTCCCTGCTACTGTGCCAAGAATCTCACGACCTTCGGAGTCGTATATCCTTGGAGACTCTGGAGGAACTGCGAAAAAATAGAAATAGACAATTCCACTTGAATATGTAAAAGAAGACCTCATGGCCGTCATGGTCCGAACCAGGTCGGGCCTAGCTGAGTTTCTTGCTGGACACGCTCAGCTCAAGCTAGGTTTAGTGAACCAGCGACAAAACTCCCAGTAGCTCGATTCCACTCACACCTCAGATTCGGTTGAAACTGCTCAACCCATCTCACTGGAGCGCAAACTATTAGAGTATTCCAGTGTTCCAAACCACACGCGTGGTCGTGTCGGAGGTAATAGAGTTTCTATTCCAATGATACGATTTTTTAAAACAGTGTGTATATAATAGAAACTATTTCAATAGCTATAACGTAGAATAACCAATGGCTTAAAAGCAAGTAATTTACATATAACCATAATGGAGAATATAACAAAAAAAACTATTTAGTTATTGTACATTTTTTTAAATAAAGTGACGTCACGCGGAACTTTAACGGGGTTTATCTTATCCCGTCGGCTCCCGGGGAAAAAAATAAACAATAGCATTCTTTTGTTATGATTCCTGGGATCCCAGGGATCCGTAGATGACAGGTTAGTTTTTTTTTGTTTATATACAAACAAAAAAGTACGTATCTATTATTTTTTTATTATCTAACTGACAGACTTTACAAGCCCAATTCCAATAAGGTCTGGTTTCCCCTCGGGTTGGAAGGTCAGATTGCAGTCGCTTCCATAAAAACTAGTGCCTACGCCAAATTTTGGGATTAGGTAGCGGACCCCGGGCATGCAACTGTACTGGGATAATGCTAGGATGGAATCTAAGTAACGGACTAAATAGAATCTATCAGTTACGTTCTCCAATGGTCATTGCAAACTTAACAAACATCTATCCCAAATGGGTATAAAACAAAGTGCAGCATGCAGGTTCTGCCAAGAGTCGAGGAAACTGCCATCCATATCCTCTGCTCCTGTGGACCACTTATGCGCAAAAGAAGCCTAGCTATCTAGGGAGGCACATCATGCCCACAGAGGAGATATAACAGATTGCGACCCAAAGAATCTGGAAATTCCTGGAGGGAACGGGTATAAGCAAAGAACTTTAAGGGCTGCCACAATAGATCAATACTAGTCGAGGCGGCAAAGAAGGCCCACAACTAACAATAATAATAATATGCTCGTTGACATCACCATCCCCCATGACGAGAACCTCGTGAAGGCCGAGAAGGACAAAGTCAGCAAGTACCTAGACTTGGCACACGAGGTGACCGCCATCGTTTCTGCGAACGGTCTAATAGCGAAGAGTCTCGACCAAAACACCTTAAGAGACTCTCGCTAGATGGCTGGGTCAAGGGTCAGATACAGAAGGCGGTACTCCTGGACACGGCGCGGATAGTCAGGAGGTTCTCTGTCGCCCTAACCACCGGTAGCTTAGGCCCTGCCTCGCTGCCGGCGGCACCCTAGGTTAGGTTTTGTAAATATTGTTTTATATTTTACTTTTTATATAATTATTATAAAATCTGACCTAAGACCTAAAATGTGTTGGTCTCAGACAGTCTAGAACGCAAAATGCCTAGTTTGATTTTTGTCTACAAATCACTATGACTACCGTGTAACATGTCTAGATCTCATACGGACTAGAACGCAAAATGCCCGAAACGCAAAATTGATAAGACGCATTTTGCCTAAAGAGAATAATAATAAATAACGTTCTCCATTAAACTTACCGACAACAGTTAAATTGACCCTATAGTTCCTAGTGGGGGAATCCACGTAGTCTATCCGACACCGGTACATGCCCTCGTCATGGTGAGCTACCTTCTCCACAGCGAGGTGAGCTGAGGATGTGTCAGACTCGTTCAGGACGAAGTGGGTCCGGGCGCCGAACTCACCGGCGACAGCCCAGTGGACCGGCGGGCCGTTTCTGAAATCCACTCTGAAAAAGGGAAATGCCTGAGTTTAGCACGATAAACCTTAAAAAATAAAAGAGCGAGAACATAAGGAGAAAATCTAAAATGATAGACGAAATACAACACACTAAAAGGTTAAAAGGGAAATGAAATAATAATAAATGAAATAAATGAACTTTATTCTGCAAGTAGGCCGCAAAGGCACTTTTACAAGTCAAAAACTACTAGCGTTTCTCAAGAGACCACTGCCGAGAAGAAACGCCGAAAGAAACTCGACAGTCAGTCATTTTCTCCAAAATATGCTTATTACAATGATACTACTTAACCTACTTAAGTAAATGTAAATGGTACACAACAAAAGAGAATTGAAAGAAAAACGAGGAAAAAATAACAATAGGTATTTACAATGTGTAGTTACACAAGAAAACAAAACCTGTCGAATCGTTTGATATGCTTTCCTGCAAGAAATGTGTCAACTAGATACAATGAAAATATTAGACTCTACGCTATTTAGGTATTTGGTTTGGGCCATGCATTTCTGTCTGTTAGATAGTCCTCAACCCTATAATAAGCCTTTGACATCAAAGTTTTTTTTAGGTAATTTTTAAGAGCTGGAAAGGGTAAATTCAAAATTTCATCGGGTAACTTATTATAAAAACGAACACATTGACCTACAAAAGACTTGTAAACTTTACGGACACGAAACTTGTTAGTGGCAATTTTATTTTTATTCCTGGTATTAAAATTATGGATATCATGATGGACAATCAATAATGGACAGGGCACATTGCCCGGACTACAGACAACAGATGGACAAAACGCGTCACCACATGGACTGGTCCAAGCGGAAACAGAAGGGTAGGAAAATCTAAAGAGCGCTGGGTCGACGAGATACAAGGATGATTCATACTAGACCGTTCCGTGTCCGGGCCGGCCCGTTTTCTATGACAGAAAATCAACGGCCGCCCGGCCACGGACGGGCCCGGTGACGCTCGGAAACGGGCCGGCCCGGACACGGAACGGTCGCTCTATTATCTATGCAAACGTTCGACGACCGATCTAACTACGTCCGAGGCTCGGAAACGGCACGGTCCCGGCCCGGCCCGGACGCGGAACGGTTAGCACATTGACACACAAAAAAGCTCGGAGACGGGCCGGCCCGGAGACGGAACGGTCCGGACACGAAACGGTCTACTGTGAATCATCCTTAAGGTTTCAATAAATACGGTTACGGTTCAGTAATCCATAGTAAGAAATAGAAATATTTATTCTAGACAAAAACAACAATTAACACAGCAAAATAAAAATAAACAAAAACTGAAAAATTGTGTTATCTCGAAACGGTACCATCTCAGCATAATTCTACTTTTTTTAAGCTACTTTGCATGAGTACACAACTACATAGGTAATTATAACGGCACCTGTAACTTGTTAAGGCTCGGTTTTATAAAAGTCCGTTAGACCTTATGTCGGTTTCTTAATTCAAAAAATGTACTGAGTTACTGTGATCTGACATTTGGTCTAACGGATCTTTATAAAATCCGGCCTTAGTCAGTAATTTTTACGTAGTAATAGGAAACTTTTGGCCTAATTTACGTCCATCTTTGTATGAATTATTTTGTACATGGCTGTTTATTTTCTGAAAAAACTAAAAAAAAAAATAATGATGCGGGCAAGCGCCAGCGCTATCTTCCGATAGGACCGTCGAGTGATTTCACGGTGAGTAAAAAAATATATAAATAAATAAAGAAAGATTAACATGAATTAAGGAAAAAGAAAATAAAATAAAAATACATTTCAGTTAAAATTACACAAGACGGACATTAAAAACTAGTTAAAGTGTATAAATAACTACAACCCAATCACTACATTTCCTTGAGCTTTAGAATAATTCACAGTAATCCTCCATACAACGTACTCCTGTTTTCTTATTAACATCCAGATATCAGAATCAAAGAGCATACAAATAAAAGTTTCCATATCTCATCTGTTCCTAATATCTTTGCTTTCAAGCAAATAGCGCCTTTATTGATTCTCTTCGGCAAAACAGCTTCCTAACCTAAGGCTGGCAGTGATGGGATGAATGTATCGACAAAAGTCGACAGTGTACGAAAGGGAACTCACATATTATAAATAAATATTAATATGGAGATAGAAACAGTAACAAAATAAACTAAACTTTAACTATGAAAACTTAACGAAAAGATACAAACATAAAAAAATTACATAAATGATATATATAGAAAGTGCTCAAATATAAATACACACATTGAAATGGAATCGATTTAGTGTTTGTCAATATCGAAGATCAACATGTCGGAATGAGTCCATTTTCATTTAATACGTCTAGTAAACACCACCTTGTGTCAGTTTAAACTTTCAAATCAAGCTAAAAACATTCTACATTCAAATAGCCCTAGCAAGAAGCACGTTACAAACCTTTTTATCGATATCGATATCTTAACGACGATCTTTTGTTTATCTATACCTATCGATATCGTATCTCCACCACACTAGCCCACTAAACAAATATTTTTCTTTTGATTCACTGGTACGCTGGAGGCCGTCCAAGACGGAAGGCGGGCGGATTCTTTCACTGTATTGCTTCCTTCCTTTCGGATCTACGGCTTGTTTTAAAATGTGTGACTTACGGACTCACTATGAGGTTATACAGCTTCACGCAGGGTATGGTTTAAAAACAGTATGCGCACGAGTTTGGCAGCTTACTGACTTGTTGGCGCGGAAGCGATATGAAAAATCTATCAGCTGTCAATATTAACTATCAGTCGAGTCAGTATATCAATATTGTATTAAGCCCTTATGAGTTACTAAACGCTAATCTATTTAGGCCATTTTCTGTTTGAATTGACACGTATCTTGACATCTTCTCAATGTTACTATCTAGAACAGGACTATTGCGACCTGGTGTCGTAAATTTTAAATGTATTTTTGAATTGTTCATTAAGAAATATCGTTCCAAACATCAGTCCAAAACGACCATTTTCAAACTAAAAACGGCTTTTTTCCGCTTTTTACTACACACAATAAACTAAAATTAATCTTATGTCACTACTTAAAACTTGTATATATAGTCATCGTATCCTTTAATCGATTGGTGTTATCAATACTGTTGTCATAATTTGAAATCAAAACATTTTAAAACATATTTAAGGCATCTTAAGCGGTACCGCTGCTAACGTAAAGTACTTTATCTAAGAATTAATTAATAATTATTATTTAATTTTTATTTAATATGTTTATGTATTTTACTTATTTTTAATTTATTTATTTATTTTAATTTTTATGTATGTAATGTAGTTAAGGAACGATTGAGGATTTTCGGGCCGGGTGGCAGTTGCACCTATAGCCCAGTTGGCTAGAACGACTGCAGGTCGTAGGTTCCAATCCTGCTTGGTGCCTAAATTTATAATTATTATCTTTATTTCAAAATTTTAAGTCAGTATATCTCTTCACTTCGGGCCTACTTTCAAATGTGTGCTATCTGACTCTATCAAATAAATAACTTTGACTATGCTCGATGCGCGAAATCAGGGCGATACAATACAAATGAAGTACTGCCACGCTATATTATCAATGAGCAAATTTAATACTGACAGTATCCCGTTTAGTAACGAAATCTCTACGACGTCAGTAAGGTTACGTCAAATCGACTTGACTCAATCAAAATCGGGTTGAGCGACTCCCAAAGTCCACTCTAGGACACCTCACACGACCAGATTCGAGCAACAATATGATTTTTTTAGATATATTCGCCGCTGTGGCCGCCATCTTGAATTGTAAATAAAAGAGCCATAATTCAGCTTGTCAACATTCAGAATCGGATTCGGCAGGCTTTTTCTATTTCGGAAAAATCATGTTGTCAAAATAGAATAGAATAGAAAACATTTATTTCGAGTAACATGTGACTCATACAAGAATATCGTTATTAAAATTCATTATTGACCGAGTGAAACGAAGGTCTCTGCTTCAGCATCGACAAAAATGCTTTCGTATGTCCGGATTTCCGTTTGTTCTCGTCTACAGGTCGCAATTCTCAACCGATTCTCGTGAAAATTGCAGATTCGGTAGCTATATAGTGCGAAATCACAAAAGTAATAATACCTATTAGGCATGCTTATAATTATGCAGCTTGACAGCGGGAATGAGTTTACACAGTGACCGAGAACAATAAAAGAGAAAGAGACAAGATAAAATTACGTAAGTGTTAACAGTGGGAGAAATCTGGGATCATTAGTTTGCGTATTGAACTAAAGCTATCACAGAACAGATCGACGGGATCATGACATTTGCAAAGCTGATTAAATGACCTAGCAGCTCTTAGAAGACGTTATCACGTCAAACCTCAAACTTCTTTATTTGCATAGAATAATTAATTACATGGATGAAAAAAAAAGAAAATTCCAATTGACTTCCTGATCATCCAAATCTACTGTGGCTTTGAGCATTATTCGAACTGCTTTTGGCACGTAGTCGTCGGTTGCGCGTCGCATACGAATCGGCTCGGGTTGCGTTTTAACGAACGACTGTGTTGCTGCAACAGTTGCTGCAACGCTAATTGGTGAGGCCTGTACGATTTTCTTGTTACTGAATTGGTTGATGAGTGGATTCGAGACTGGGTTCATAATAAACCTGAATCATACGAGGTGTCTTTGATACAAAATGACTTCAATTATTTAAGAGTTAGGTTACTGGGCCCGGCCTATAAAGCCACAGTCAGTTTAAAAAAAATAAGTAGTCGACAAGACATCGTATTAATTAAATATGAATAAACAATAATCTAGCTGTTGCGCTTGCAACCTACAGAGAGGTAGGGCACAGCAAAATGTCATCTTGCTCGAATTTGGAGCAGCCCAACTGGGGAAGTACCTCCGCCTTGCAGAAGACTACAGCCATAATAACATTATCTACTATACAAGTATGTAGTGTTGTGTTCCTGGAGGTGAGCATTTGACCAAGGTTGCCAGAGCTCCCGAGTATGCACTGTGTTGTGAGCGAGGGACCTAAATGTGTTCCTTCTGCTGTCAACACAGCGCACCCTCAAATCTTATAAAGGGCCAACGCCGGTGGCAAACAAGCGTACGGTCCACCTGATGGTAAGCAGCCACCACAGCACATAGAGGCCCTCAACTCCAAAGGAGTCAGGTACGCGTTGCCGACCCTTTATGAAATTTGAGAATTCACTGTGTTGACAGCAGAAGGGACAAATTTAGGTCCCTCGCTCTCAACACAGTGCGTCCTCGGGAGCTCTGACAACCTTGCTCACCTTCAGAAACACAACACTACATACTTGTAATTGATAATGTTGTTAAGGCTGTGGTCTTCTGCAAGGCGAAGGTACTTCCCCAGTTGGGCTGCTCCAAAATCGAGCAAGATGTCATTTTTCTGTGTCCTGTCCTACCTCTCTTAAGTTAACTGATTATCAAAATAAGCTTGAATGATTCATCTTCATCGAAGCGTTATGCATTACATTATATTAACCAATCCAACATCAAAACATTACACATTCAACACTTAAATTCAAACGAATCAATGTTAACAACCGCATAGCTAACTAAAACACTGAAACTGAACATAATATACTGGCATCCAGCCAATACCCGAATAACGGAGACTTGTATAAATGTATTTTGAGTAGGGAACTTGCATTATTAGATCTAGTCTACATTAAAGATTGGAGTGTAGATACCAAACACGAAAAAGTTAAATAGTCCAAAAAAAATTAAATTAAAAATCGGCGTTCCGAATTGCGCGCGTAATCGCTCACTGTGCCTTTACCATGAGTTTACACGACCGTACTCGCTAGCGACTGCGTAAAAAAATCTATGGGCAAAAGTACAGCACCTCTGACGTTTACGCAATAGAACTGAGAATCGGCATACGCAGGGCATACTAAATCGTATACGCAGTCGCTAGCGGTACGGTCATGCAAACTCATGATAAAGGCACTAGGTTGACGTGACCTCCATGCGTAAGACGTCAATGTTTTCATAGCGCATAAATGGGTTAATCAACTTTTTCTTGTTGTTATTCTGTCCCGTCAGCGAGGAGACAACAGTAACCGAGTTTCTTAGAAAAATGTTTTTAAATAAGGACTTCAAACATGCTTAAGAGATGACCCACGTCCAAATGGATTTACGGTCATCGATAAATCTCATGTTTGGTAGATTTGAATCCTATAAAACCACAGTTTTAAAGAGTAACTCAAGGGACGTAACCATGGTAACGAGCAACAACGAATAGTTGATCCACTCAAATATTATTTGCAACACAGATATAATTTATTTTCAGTTTAATCTAATATATCTTCACTGGACATATTTAAAAGTAGTTTTCCTGTATTTAAGAGACAAATAACCAAAATCTTTACATAATCACTTTCACTTTTACCTTAGTATACCTTAAGTAAATGTACTTACTAACACTTCCTTTATTACCTACACTTTAAATGAAAATTAAGTCTGGATTATATATACTGTATAACTTAACTACACGACTATAATGTCCCTCAACTAATGTATAAATTTCAATCTTGCTGTGTACACATAGTTTAGAGCATCAGTCTAGTTTTTATAAAAAATATTGCTGTATGGTTGTATTAATTATTGATACTTGTTTTGTGTGCCTATTTAATAAATAAATAAAATATATATCTAATAAATAATTAATAATACATAATTTTCCATTTTGTTGGTATTTTTCAATGTTTTCAACTGAAGTTACTGAAGTGAATGATGGAGCGGCGTCACTGTGTGTTTTAAATTACGTTCCAATTTACGTAACTTTTAATCAAAATAATTCCATAACATACATTATTTCAGAATAAATCTTCCTGCTCCTTCTAATACACTTGTAATAGCTATAATGAGTATTAAGAGGCCTTATAAGTTTTAAAATGTTTTGATTACAAATTATGACAAAAGTATTGATAATACCAATAAAGTTATTAAAGGCTGCGATAATTTTATTAAAGTTTTAGATAGTAACATATCCATTTTGTGATTTTATTGTGTGTAGTAGAATTTAAGCGGAAAAAACAAGTTTTTAGCTTGAAAATGGTCGATTTGGAGTGATGTTTGAAACGATATTTCTTAATGAAAAATACAAAAAATACATTGAAAGTTTAGGACATAAGGTCGCAATAGTCCTGTTCTAGATAGTAACATTGAGAAAATGTCAAGATGCGTGTCAATTCAAACAGAAAAAGGCGTAAATAGGTGAGCGTTTTTTAACTGATACCAGTGATACCCCTTAATATAATTTCTCGATATAATCTTAACGCAAGTTCCCCATTAGACAATCTCGTTACTTATTCACGAAAAATATCTTAAATGCCAAGCTGAAACTGGTAACTTGATTTGTTCTAAATATGGAAAATAAAAGTCTAGACTGAATAAAATTGTTTACGCAGATTTTTTGGCAAAGTGAAGTACTTGGCTGTCACAGCACTTTAGTTCAAAATCTCAGTTTATTTTCTTATCCGCATGCTATATTGAATTTATTTATTGTAAAAGCAATCGTATTATATGTACAACAAGGTACATTTTAGCGTTTCATATTTATAAAAATACGAGGTTGATAAAATAGTCGGTTGTCTGGATTCTTTAAAGAAAACGTTTGTATGGAAATTTTAGTTGAAGGAGTGCAATAGTCTCTTTTCTGATGTCTTTATTCAAGTTCGCTTGATTTTAATTAAAATATATCAATAGTAAGCGGTAGGTACGTATAACTTAAGACACACAAAGTAGCCTGATGTAGATTCGTATCTTGGTAGGTTAAATATAACTAAGACATTAATAGTAGTTTATGCAACTAATACATAATGAGAGGTCGTAAAACACGAGTGTGGTTTTATGAAACGAGCGTCAGCGAGTTTCATAATAGAATCACATGAGTGTTTTTAGGCCTAATTATTTGCATACACTACTTTATCTACATCCGTATATTAAATCCTCTTTCATGTGTTCAGAAACCATTGCATTGCAAGTGTAGTGAGGTCGAGCGTGAGCCCGTTGAAGTCTTTTGAGCACGAGCCTGTATCGTTCCCGCAAACAGCATCAAAGACGGTATCGTTATGGCCATCTCCGCCCGGACCGGCGCGATATTGTAAAGTTGGTCCTTACCTACACTTTTTGAGCACATAAAAGAGGATTTACTGTAAGGATGTAGATAAACAATATCAAAAACCGGCCAAGTGCGTATCGGATCACGCACAATGAAGGGTTCCGTACCAGTATTAGTCCACATTTAAACCCACTATCCAATACATTGAAAAAGGCCATATCTTAAATTCAATATAAACTGCTGTTTTAATTACCTATCAGTATAATTTATAGCATACTGTGCAGTAATTACACCACAGGCTTACAATCCCCAATAATATTAGTATAAACCCATCTGAAGTCCCATACCAGCATATTCCCGGAACATATTCATCGGCGACTTAATTCCAACTACAATTAAAATAAGCAAGACGAATACCCGGAATTAAACGGACGATATGCAGCAATAATTACAATCCAGATTCATTTCTACAAAAGCAACGCTATCATCTCGATTGGTGCGGTGCGGCGCAAGTTTTTTGGACCGTGGCCAGAGTCGCTACTATTGGTTGAGGCCCCAACTAGCAAAATTATACTGGAACACGTACTTTATAAGGCTATTTGGACTTAAAAAGCTCCTATTATAGCATCAATATTTGCTACTGCGCTTTTAACAGCATTATTAAATGCTGTTTTAATTGAGGAGTAATCACTCCGGTTACTTAGACTTATAAGCGCTTGTACGAGAACATCTGCATGCCGTTACAATTTTATGACTCCTGTAAGAGCCAATACCAGAAGTATATACGAGTAATCAGTCCGGTTACTCAGACTTATAAGCGCTTATACGAGAACATCTGCGTTCTGTTACAATCTTATGACTCCCATAAGAGCTAGTACCAGTAGTAGGTACACTGAGGAGTATTCACTCCGGTTACTTAGACTCTCGTATAAGCGTTTATACGAGAACATCTGCTTGCCGTTACAATCTTATTACTCCTATAAGAGCCAATACTAGGAGTATATACACTGAGGAGTAATCACTCCGGTTACTCAGACTTATAAGCGCTTATACGAGAACATCTGCGTTCTGTTACAATCTTATGACTCCCATAAGAGCTAGTACCAGTAGTATGTACACTGAGGAGTATTCACTCCGGTTACTTAGACTCTCGTATAAGCGTTTATACGAGAACATCTGCTTGCCGTTACAATCTTATTACTCCTATAAGAGCCAATACTAGGAGTATATACACTGAGGAGTAATCACTCCGGTTACTTAGACTTATAAGCGCTTATACGAGAACATCTTCGTTCTGTTACAATCTTATGACTCCCATAAGAGCCAGTACCAGTAGTATATACACTGAGGAGTAATCACTCCGGTTACTTAGACTTATAAGCGCTTATACGAGAACATCTTCGTTCTGTTACAATCTTATGACTCCCATAAGAGCCAGTACCAGTAGTATATACACTGAGGAGTAATCACTCCGGTTACTTAGACTTATAAGCGCTTATACGAGAACATCTTCGTTCTGTTACAATCTTATGACTCCCATAAGAGCTAGTACCAGTAGTATGTACACTGAGGAGTATTCACTCCGGTTACTTAGACTCTCGTATAAGCGTTTATACGAGAACATCTGCTTGCCGTTACAATCTTATTACTCCTATAAGAGCCAATACTAGGAGTATATACACTGAGGAGTAATCACTCCGGTTACTTAGACTTATAAGCGCTTATACGAGAACATCTTCGTTCTGTTACAATCTTATGACTCCCATAAGAGCCAGTACCAGTAGTATATACACTGAGGAGTAATCACTCCGGTTACTTAGACTTATAAGCGCTTATACGAGAACATCTTCGTTCTGTTACAATCTTATGACTCCCATAAGAGCCAGTACCAGTAGTATATACACTGAGGAGTAATCACTCCGGTTACTTAGACTTATAAGCGCTTATACGAGAACATCTTCGTTCTGTTACAATCTTATGACTCCCATAAGAGCCAGTACCAGTAGTATATACACTGAGGAGTATTCACTCCGGTTAAAACACAAATATTTTTTTTATTATTAATATGTAAATATTCAATATTAAAGAGGCGCGTTAAAAAATTAACAATAAACGTGATAAAATTCACAGAAAATGATTGTTACTCTACGAATATAGTACGCTAAAAATAGTAATTCCACAACACAATAATTTATAATTCAACTATACTTAATGACATTAACAGAATTCCCATTCATTACTTACTTTAAAATTTATTATAATTTCCACGACTGTTCACAGATGAAATTACTTATAAAAGCATTGCGGAGAGCGTATTAAGCTCACTTTTCACTGTACGATACTTATAGTAGGTTTTACAGGAATGTTTGGATTAATATTATTCTATTATAGGAGTACTATTGACTTAACTGGCATTTTATCGGGCCATTATAAATATCTTTAAAGTGCAAATAGACTTATAAAGTGGGCCCTTTTCCGAACTTGCAAGCGCTCATAAATCCCTTATAGTCCTGATAAAACGATGGTCTTGGGGTAATTATAAAACCGTATTTTGCTTGTTGGGGCAGGATTATTGACTTGAAGTCAAGCCAAGTTAGAGGCCTTCGGGCGGATTGACAACTTCTAACAGTCAAGTTGCTCACTCACTTGACAAGCCTAATTCCAACAAGGTCTGGTTTTCTCTCGGGTTGGAAGGTCAGCGACAGTCGCTTCCGTAAAAACTAGTTAGTGCCTACGCCAAATCTTGGGATTAGGTAGCGGACTCCGGGCATTTTTCAAGATGCAACTAACTTGGCTTAACGACTGCTATTATTGACAGCAGCCGGCATCAACGGCTTAAAGTGCCTTCCAAAGCACGGGAGGGCTGAGTTAGTAACCACTCAAAGCGGTCACCCAAATATTGTACCTCCATGACTTATTATGTGCCTATTATGAACATTACTCGACCACCGTCACTCGTCATTTTCGACGACCGGTTTAGCCTAGTGGGTAGTGCACCTGCCTGTGAAGCTGACGGTCCTGGGTTCGAATCCCGGTCAGGGCAAATATTTGTGTGATGAGCATGAATATTTGTTTCTGAATCTTGGATGTTTTCTATGTATTTTAGTATTTGTATCTATTAAATATATCGTCGTCTAGTACCTATAACACAAGCCTTCTTGAGCTTACTGTGGGGCTAGTTCGATTTGTGTAAGATTGTCCTCTAATATTTATTTATTTATTATTTATTTATTTATTACTTATTACTTACTTGATTTATAATAATATTAATAGAAAAAAATGTTTAAATGTGTAGATATATGTCTGTCTGTCATGTTATCTGTTACGATGCAATTTGCGTTTCATCTGCGATTTAGATTCGAACCAGTAGTAGTTCCTAGCGAGCTTCCATTCGGGATGGAAAATGGCTATATTTTATTAAGTTTAGACGTAACTACTGCCATTACCTTAGTAATTGACCAGCGAACGTAGCCTATAGGATGGGACTACGAGGATGTACATATCAAGCAGTTTCATCAGAATGTTACAATTTGTGTTTTTAGGTATTTTCAATTGAAATTAAATGAAAATAATTTTATTCGTGTCTTTACATAATTCGTAAGTGTTGTTTCGGTGGCGGTGGAGTTAATAGGGGAACGCCGGCCGAGTAGTTATAGATGGCCGAGTGAGTGTTAGCGACGCCATCTAGAAATACTAGGCCGACAATCCCTGCTCGCGTCGAACGCTTTTCTCAAAAAATGCAATGAAATTTTAAACTCGAAATGAAGCTAAGAAATCACTACATAATATAAAACAAAGTCGCTTTCTCTGTCCCTATATCCCTATGTATGCTTAAATCTTTGTGATTTTTTTTAATACATAGAGTGATTGAAGAGGAAGGTTTATATGTATAATAACATCCATTAAATAGTGCACCCGTGTGAAGCCGGGGTGGGTCGCTAGTCAGTAATAAAAATTCTAATAGTAATAAAATCACTTTGCCGGCCCAGGCCCTCAATGTTGTATGAAATTCCATTATGGGCCAATCTTTGCGCCGTACCCGAAATGTGATACTTCGCAGCCTGTTATAACGAACATAATCATCTATCGAAATTAATATAATATCCCAGAGATGTACATGGTCTCTGAGTATCCAAATACAACCAGACACGTACATGGTCTCTTAGTGTCCAAATACAATTAATACCATTCTAAAGCCTTAGAGATGTATATGGTCTCTAAAAGTCACTGACTAAAACTAATACAGAACAGGATGATGTCTCTCGTCAACCCTTCAACCCAACCCAACCCAACCCAACCCAACCCAACGCAGAAATAAGTCCCTAATCCCTTGGCTATTAATACTATTATACTAATCTGTACTATTAGTGTGTCTGCCCAGAACCTTAATATGTTATATTTTCGCATTAGCTAAGTAAATACAATACCTACAATACAAATGTTACTTAAGTAAATATAGATGGAGCCTCGTCTGCCAACAAACCGCACTGTGGTTTGGCAGAAGTGCGTAAGTTGCGTAAACATTTGTTATTTATGTGAATAAACGATTAATATTATAAAAATACATTCGTAATTCGTACGTCGCTCTAGTCGCCCCGCTGCCCGCCCCGCTCGCCGCTCTACTGCCTTCTGGCGTCGAGTCCGCAGCCTAAGCTATTTTGGGTTTAATATATGGTTTACTCTGGTTTTGTTTGGTCCTGTAAAAGTCCGCTAGATGCGGGCAGAACTGGTCGACCGGCACCTGGCACTTCGAAGGAGGCTAGTGTCCAGCAGCAGTGGACATTTTTTGGCTGATATGATGATGATGATCTGGTTTTTGGGCTACAAAACAGTAGCATGCAACATTAGTATTTGTACTGTAGAGGTTGTTACGGTATGAGGCTGGCCGTGTAGGTCCAAAATCATAACGTATACAAATTGAATTTAAACTATGATTCGAGAATGCGTCAAACTGGCATTCTTCTGGAAACAATTGGTTTTCCAGTAGTGTCCGACCGAAATTTCGGTTTCGGTTTCGGCCAGTTTCGGCCAAAAAATCAAGTTTCGGCCCGAGTTTCGGTTTCGGCCAAAAACGGCCGAACCTTTCGGCTGCGCCGAAACTTACAACATCGTACCTTCGGGTCGCGCTCGGCTAACGTCGGGCGCGCTCGGCACGGCTGACAATATGGCGTCGCTCGCCTGACTCCGCCGGCCGACTTATTTTATACCACCATTAAAAAATCGCTAACTTTGTGTTACAAATAATGTATTTTTTTCACTTTATTTATAGGGTAGTTAAATTTTCAAACAGAACCTCTGTAACTGTGCTGAAATTTCATTGTGATAAATCTTTGAAAGTAGAAACCTGTAATTATAGGTCGGCGAGATATTAATTTTAGAAAAAAACTTACTAACATTTTTCGACTTTTTAAGGACTTTTTTTTTATAAAAGGTTCGGTTTCGGTTTCGGTTTCGGCCGAAACTACAATGAAACCGAACCTTCGGTTTCGGTTTCGGTTTCGGCAAAATAACATGTTTCGGTCGGTCACTATTTTCCAGGGACTGGTCTTCACGACACCATCGGAAACACATGTATTGTAAATCATTTAAGGATCATTGTATGTATATTACAGTACAGTAAGAAATATACTAGTTTCATATGTGCTACCAGTGTTATATTTTAGCTACGATCTCCTCCAGTACCTCTAAACCCGTACCTCTCGTGCAGCATACCCCGGTATTAATATACATACTACGTTATATACCACAGTACCCACTCGCCTGCGTTGGAGCTAATATCCTCATCTTAGTTTTCTAAACATGGCAGTAACGTGTTAACTTTAACCCTCACAATGCCAGTCGTTAGTGCATCAAGCAACCTGGCTCGCCGCCAGACTTCCACGTAATGTTTCAACGTACACGATTTATGGGGCTTCCCTTCCGTGCAATGTAATTTTAGTTTTTCGGACTGTGAATCTGGTTAAGTATTAATTGGTAGCTTAGCGGTAGTAGAAAAATAATACCGACTCCAAAAACAACAATTTAGATGTATTTTTTGAAGTCGGTGCCATCCAAAGAAATTGTCTAACGTTAATGAAATTGCACCGACTACAAAAATTTAAATAGGTACAGTCGAAGCAACTGATTCATAACACACTTAGCCGACAAATGGGTTGGAACCGTCAAAACAAATAGGGTTTTCATGTCTCGCACTATGTGGCACTTAGTTCGTTTTAAATACTCAATTCCTCATGGATCCCTTCCCTTTT
Organism: Epiblema foenella; assembly: GCA_963556455.1. Classification (NCBI taxonomy): domain Eukaryota; kingdom Metazoa; phylum Arthropoda; class Insecta; order Lepidoptera; family Tortricidae; genus Epiblema; species Epiblema foenella. The sequence goes on from OY747112.1 coordinate 16,980,677, forward strand.
CTAACCGAAATAAATATTTTTCATTTTCATTTTTCATCCCATTATCAAAACTAAATTATGGTAACAATGGGACCAACCTTGAAGAATATGCTTTCAAGAAAGAAAAAAAACATTAAAAAAAAGTACATACAACTGAATTGAGAGCCTCCTCCTTTTTTTGGTTTAAAATAGGGTCCTATTCGTAATGTCGAATTCGCAGTACAGAGCGCTGTTTCTCACGCCATAAAACACTGCAGCTTCGTTACCAATAATAACATCCGAATCTATTTAAGGTAAACGCCCATGTGCTCGACACTGACACTTTCAATCTTATATCATAGTGACAGAGATGAACGGTAGTGCCCTCCCAGTAACACTCACACCTCAGATTCGGTTAAAACCGCTCAACCAATCTCACTGGAGCGCAAACTCTTAGAGTATTCCAGTGTACCAAACCACACGCGTGGTCGTGTCGGAGGTTTTCCCCTGGATTTTCCCCAGGCTACTCTCCAACCGCGCACTCCTATCGCTTTATTGGGCCTGGCCTATAAAGCCACAGTCAGGTTCCAATAAAATAAAGAGTAGTGACGGTGGGTGTAGTCCGCTCAACCTGAACGACCTAAAACATCTGTGACGGACTGCGCTGTCTTGTGACACAGAACTGGGCGAAATACCTCCACCTTACAGAAGACCAAGGTGATGTCTTTTAGGATCGACCCCTCAACTTGGGAAGAAGACTCACAAGATCGTGATCAATGGAGGGAGGCCCTTAGCAATGGAGTAGTGGAGCACGACCAAACTTGGTTTAATCTGTTATCCCACAGACGTAAATTGAGACATCAGCGCGCTGCTCTGCCTCTTTCGTCTTCGGACGGAACATTTATTTGTCAAATATGCGGTCATGGCTGTCGCTCCCGTATCGGTCTTACAAGCCACTTATGTAAGTGCCGCACCTCTAATACGGACACTGCTTAAATCATCTTTCAATAGATGAACAAGGCCAATGATGACAGAAGACCACAGCCTTAATAACACCAATAAATACTTGCTCTGCAAGTATGTTGGAACCGGTACCGAAAATACCTGCAACATACATGTTACAAGTAATTTCGGTACCTGTTCCAGGCCCTGACTCGAAGTTATTCTATTGTATTACTGTTCTGTAAAATTAATTGGGCTGACCATTAGATTTCCGTACAAACACAGCATGTAACAATCCAAGCCTGATCAATTTACCTCCCTCGGGATTAGGTAATTGGCGCTAAGTTAGCTGGACTCGTGCCAGGAAGCTTTGGAGGCCAGAAGAAATTGATGCCACATCATTAGGACAGAGATGGATTATTGACGACCGGTTTAGCCTGGTGGGTAGTGCACCTGCCTGTGAAGCTGACGGTCCTGGTTTCGAATCCCGGTCAAGGCAAATATTTGTGTCATGAGCATGAATATTTGTTTCTGAGTCTTGGATGTTTTCTATGTATTTAAGTATTTATAGCTATTAAATATATCGTCGTCTAGTACCCATAACACAAGCCTTCTTGAGCTAGCTTACTGTGGGACTAGTTCGATTTGTGTAAGATTGTCCTCTAATATTTATTTATTTATTTATTTATTATGCACGAGTTTAGTTGTTAAAATTACGTTCCTGTAAAAACTAGTGTCTAAGCCAAATCTTGAGTGGACTCCGGGAATCCTTTAGTATGCAACTGTACTGGGATAACGGTACGAGAATGATTCTAAAGAATATTTATTTTTTAGAATAAAGGAAAAAATTAAAAAATTTGGCACTGAGCAGGATTCGAACCTGCGACCTCCCGGCACTCGCGGCCAGTCGCTCTAGCCGACTGAGTTATAGGTGCAATCGCCACCCAGTCCCAAATTCATCAACCGTTCCTTCGTATTAAGCAGTACCGCTGCTAACGTAAACTATATTTTTATACAAACGCCTTAAGGGAGGCGTACAGTGACATCTACCAGAAGACTCATGCTTCATTAACGGCACTAACGTCTCAAATATTGAGAATCGTCAGTTGCGATGCGCCATCCCATACCCAAATTTTAGAATAAAGGCACCGAGCAGGATTCGAACCTACGACCTCCCGCGCGAAAAAAAAATATTTTTATTGCCTAAACTTTTGCCAGTGAAAGCGAAAGGTACTTGAATATTTCCATAAATATATATGTTATGACCAAAAGCATTACTAAAGATCTTCTTGCGACGACTGCACTCCAATAAAATTACACGGTACATATACCTTGCAGTTAGAATTAATTTATCTGCATGCTTTTAAAGTATACCGACTACAAAAAGACTACAACAAAGAAAATCAAACCTTAAGATCTGAGTTATACGACTCATATTAATAAGAAAAACATCTTGAGTGCACTGCTTACAGTTACCATAAAGAAAGAGATAAATTTGGGGACAGTCCTGCAAATGTTAGGGTGACCATAAATTCCCGAATACTTTATCTTCATTTTGCATAAATAACAAAATATGACTTGCATGAGGCATAAAACTGTGCTGATGGAAATTTTAGGATACATTTTTAAGGATTCTTTTGTAAAATATTTAATAAAACGGCGATCTTTTGGAGATTTTATTCGACGTTGCTTAAGCCTTCATCTACCGGCGAATAAAAATAAACAATAGCATTCTTTTGTTATAATTCCTGGGATCTCAGGGACCGGTAGATACCTACGTGTTAGATGAATGCGAAAGTAGCATTTTTAAGAGTCGTTAAAAATATGACAGTAAATTGATATTATATTAAACATATTATTAAAGCGCTTCACAACTTTCATTCGTTAACTTTCCACTACATGGTATAAAACAAAGTCGCTTTCTCTGTTCCTATATCCCTATTTATGCTTAAATCTTTAAAACTACGCAACGAATTTTGATGCGATTTTTTTTTCATAGATAGAGTGATTGAAGAGGAAGGTTTATTTGTATAATAACATCCATTAACTAGTGCACCCGTGCGAAGCCGGGGCGGGTCGCTAGTATTCTTATAAAAATCGAAAGTGTGAAACCAGTTTAAAAATTAACGACCCTTTCCGAGACATCTCGTTTCTTGGTCTAGTTGAAACTTCATACGGAGAAAACAAATATATTTTCATTTAAAATAGGATTTGAATATTTATTTTATTGAACCATGAACCGAATAAATAATTTTCTATATAAGAAATAGTCACTGGGTATTGATTAATATCAATATCCAGTGACTATTTCTTATCCCTATTCAAAATAGGACCAACCACATCGACCGAACAACCACAAAAACTAGCCAAAACAACAAAGAAAGTTGAGCTTTGGTAATATCGTAAGTGCATGTTTGTGAGTTGCTGAATCGGTAGAAACCAGGAAAGGAGAAAAATACACAAGAGAAACTTGCGTATGCATATTTCGAATAGAAGCATTTTTATTAGTCTAGCTAGTGAAGCTGAGATTGAGATTTACTGAAGGTGTCTCATAAGTGAGTAAGTGAGTGTGCTCAGGAGCTCCATGAGCTCATACCGCCTTCCCCCTTCTTCTATCGGACATCCAGACGTACGGCTGGATACCATCCTTACTTGGTCGAAATTCCTCTTATTCGAACCAAGCGCTTTGCATCATCTTTTATAATGCGCACCTCTAAGGTTTGGAATTCTCTGCCGGCGTTTGTGTTTCCGAGCTCGTATAACCCAGACCTTTTTAAGGCACGAGCGAATAGGCACCTTCTGGGTGAGCTCGCTTCATCGTCGGCCTCATCTTTGCCCCCTGGCTAGATGCTGGCCAAGAGCGATCCCATTTTTAATAAAAAAAAAAAGTAATGGTCGGGTTTCGTAACTAAAAATTTACTACACCACTATTTATGCATGCCGTAACCTATTAAGACAATTCTCTAGTTCTATCATCATCATCCTAGCGTTATCCCGGTATAGTTGCATCCTGAAGGATGCCCGGGGTCCGCTACCTAATCCCAAGATTTGGCGTAGGCACTGGTTTTTACGGAAGCGACTGCCATCTAACCTTCCACTTTCCGAGGGGAATCTTGTCAAGTGAGTAGGCAACTTGACTGTTAGAAGTTCTCAAGCCGCCCGAAGGCCTCTAACATGGCTTAACGACTGCTATCATAAACAGCAGCCGGGATTAACGGCGTAGCGTGCGTTCCAAAGCCCGGGAGCGCTCAGTTAATAACCACTCAAATCGGTCACCCATCCAATAACTGACCTAGCCCGACGTTGCTTAACCTGTACGTTCCTTAACCGCTAGGCCACGAGCGCTCCTTTTAACAATTCTCTAGTTCTATAAAGAATGCAATTGTTGTACTTTATTTTAGTCATACTGTCTTTGTTAATTGACGGCGTAACACGTTTTGATAATAAAAAGTATGGAAGGCGACAAATACGAAATTTGTGTATTGTTGAGACATTATTGGAAACAAAAATTTAAAGCAGCCGCGGGTGAAAGAAAATCATACTGTGAAGTTGAAGGGGGAGACGTGTTAAATGAACGGATGACACAGCGTTGGTTTAATAGTTTTAATAGTCGAGATTTGACCCTTGAAGATCGACCGCCTCTCGATCGATATTGAGGCTACAAAGGAAGCCGTTGAAAACCAACCCAGTACCAGCACTCGTCGTTTATCGGTCTCACTTGGACCTTTTAAAGACACTATACATCGCCACTTAAAATCATTAGAGAAGACCTATAAAAGTTGTCGAATCGACATTATTTATGAGGCACCCCAATATATAAAACTATTCAAATGCCAACTATATATAATATCTACATCAAATGTGTCAAACGTCACTTCATTGTCAATGGAGATAAACATTGCTTGATCCTTTATGGATCAGAAAAAGGAGACAGAAAATTCTATCATAGAACATTATTCCGCTTGAATTGCTAATACTGCCATAACAGACTCGGAATATTTAAATATCATAAATGTTCTTTTCACCTCACTAGCTCGGAAAGCCCCTTTTTATTGTTTAAAACCAGATAGCAAAACTGCATTTTATCCACAAGAGTGCAAAGAATATTTGAAATCCGAACGTGCTATTTGTTACTTTTTTAAACATAATAACATGTAAAACAGACAGACAGGCCAGCAACAATAATTTTATATTGTGCTGTTGTGTTAAAAAAACTAGTACCTACGCCAAATCTCGGAATTAGGTAGTGAACCCCGGGCATCCAACTATATTTATGATGCAACTGCATTGGAAAAAAAAATCCTCGCTCTATTGAGGTGAAAAAAATTGTGTTATACACGGCTGCAAAGTTATTTTACGTCTTGTGTGTTGCTACACTCGCTACGCTCAGGATTCTATTTTTGAACCGCTCGCTTCGCTCAGGATTTTATTTTGGAACCACTCGCTTCGCTCGCGGTTCAACCATAGAATCCGTTCGCTGGCTCGTAGTTCAACTCTAGAATCCATTCGCTAGCTCGTGTTTCAATTCCACGATCCGTTAGACCAAATGTCACATCAAATTTCAGTAACTCAGTACATTTTTTGACATATGAAACCGGCATAAGGTCTAAAGGATCTTTATAAAACCGAGCCTAAGTATGTAGTATTAATTTCTTACTGCAAGGTGAGGGTTTTTTCCAGCTGGAATGGTACTGTAAATATTAGCGAAAATATTTTGGCTACATTTATGCAGCCCCTTAACCACTAGTTTTGGTCATCTAATATGTAATCTGTGTATCCTTTTAATAGCTAGTGTTTTTTTTTTGTAAGAATTGTATCAATATAAAAATTCCGTAGGTATACTCATATTCATATTAATTTATTCATAATGCAAAAATTACATGTCAGCATTATTGACCGAGTGAAACGAAGGCCTCTGCTTCAGCTTCGACAAAAATGCTTTCGTATGTCCCGATTTCCGGATTTCCGCTTGTTCTCGTCTACAGGTCGCAATTCTCAACCGATTCTCGTGAAATTTCGTGAGCAGGTTCAATAGTTTTATAGAATTTTTTTATAGAGACGGTTTTTGGAAATTTCCAAAAACAATTTTTTTATCAATGATTTTGCAAGTTTCTTCAGGCGAATTTCGGTTTGTTCTCCTCTATAGGTCGCATTTTTCAACCGCTTCTCGTAAAATTTTGTTAGAAGGTTCGATATTCATACATTTTTTTATAATGTCAGATTTTGAAAATGATAAAAAAACTCACGAGGTCTACCAGCTCACAGAGCCACTAGTTATTATTATTTAAGAGTTTCTTCTTGTCGGTGCACTTCTCTCCAGTCCGTTCTTAACGCCAGTTCTTTGACTTCTCGATACGAGAGGACGTCTACCTTTTTCTTTATCTGGTCCAAATAACTAATCCTCAGCCTTCCTCTTCCTCTCCCCTCAATTTCCCCCTCCATTATCTTTTGAATTAGATCGTCGTGTCGTATCAAATGACCCATCATTTTCCCTCTTCGAGTTTCTATTGTATGTAGTATGTCTCTTCTCTGGGAGGGTGGGGTACAAATAAGATCTTAGTGCCTCGGCTTGTCTCGCCTGCACAGGGTCCTCCTGCTGTTCAACGGAAGGGATAGGTATCAGAGAAGGAAAACTTGAAATAAACCGGCTCGGTGCCAGCCGTTATGCACCTGCAACCGAACCGATTCCGCACGTATTGACCCTGTCATTCCTGTGGACCCAGTCGGTAAGGTCGAGAGTGATGTAGGTTTTGGGTATGCCTGCATCGTCTTATTTGTGTCCCAGGCAACGCAGCGTCCGTGGAGAGGACACTTCACCCACTCCAATCAGCTGAGTGGATAACAACACGGAGATTGGCAGTTACCGGTGCTAAGTCCATACAGATAGGCGTTAGTGCGGACGCCAGGGGTCACTCTCGACAGTGGGAGGGTCCATTGTGTCTCTTCTCCTCTACCCTTTCCAATACTTCCTCATGGTGACTTTTTCTGTCCAGCTTATTCCCTCCATCCTTCGCCAGCACCACATTTCGAACGCCTCAAGCTTCTCTCTGTCCCTTTGTGTCATGTCAGCATAAGTATTATTATATGTATATGAATTAGTATACTTACTTACTTTATAGCCTATTGGCTGTCCCACTGCTGGGCAAAGGCCTCTCCCCATGTTTTCCGGGTCTCCCTATTGAGCGCTTCTTCCTCCCAATTCCTGGCAAATGCATCCAGATAATCCCGCCATCTCCGTCTGGGCCTGCCCCGTCTGCGTCGTCCATCATGTGGCACCCACTTGGTAGCTACATTAGCCCACCTTGATATGAATTAGTATATTATATATTTACCGAACCTGCTCACAGACTCTTCAGGAAAGAAAGAAATTCAATCTATAGATAAAAACAGCAGGATATAAAAATAATAAGCCCATATAGATGATAGATTGTGGAGTTTTTTACTAGAATTTTTGAATAACGTGCCTCTGCGAACACGCGTGTAACATTCGATTTAATAACCGATGTAACTTGAGCCCGCTTTTACATTTAAGTAACTACAAATAAGGATCAACTTAAATTGGTTGTGTAATGCTGACGTTTCAATTTACGTCATATTTAAGAGATAAAACTGAAATGTTTTGTTTTAAATCGGTATCTGAATTTAGTGTGAACATTGCGCTTTTTATTCAAATATTGAACGAGTTGTGTGCCAAACGAGATAAAATAAGTTAACGTTTTAAAAAAAAGGCTCTCCATTACCGCTTTCAACATCAACTGAGAAAGCTTTTGTTGGATAACCCTCTGTACTCGGTAAATGAGTACATGGAATTACATTTTTAATTGGTAATACTTACGGACATTTTGCTGATAAACTGTTTTTATTATAAATTCTGTGATTATTTATTTTATGACATTCGTTTAAAATTGTGTAATTACATTCGAATTAATCATTTATTTAATTGTCACCATATTGTTGTCTTAAATTCCATTTGTATTTTATTTATATTTTCTGTGTGTCCAATTATGTTATGACGATCCTTATTCGGTGATTATGTTTAAATCCTATTCCATTATTATTATTTATGTCTTAATTGACGATCATGATGTGAATTCGTATACTTTTGACATGAATGCTTATATTGTAATTTACATCTATGAAATAAATGAATCTGAATCTGAATCTTTACGCTCTAAAATGCTACTGAAAGAAACGTTATGTGTTTCTGAAATGTTTTCGTCAAAATTATTTTGACCGGTCAAATGACAGGTAATGAGCGGTCTACTTTCAGAATTTTCAACATAGTAAGCTAATTACAAAAAACCGGCCAAATGCGAGTTGGACTCGCCCACGAAGTGTTCTGTACCATTATCTATAAAAATGGCAAAAGAATCCCGTTTGTTGTATGGAAGCCCACTTAAACATGTTTTTTATTTTGTTTTTTAGTATTAGTTGTTATAGCGGCAACAGAAATATATCATGTTTGAAAATGTTAACTGTCTAACTATCACGGTTCATGAGATACAGCCTGGTGATAGACGGACAGCGGAGTCATAGGGTCCCGTTTTACCCTGTGGTAACCCTATAAAGTCATCATCATCATCCTAGCGTTATCCCAGTACAGTTGCATCCTAAAGGATGCCCGGGGTCCGCTACTTAATCCCAAGAGTTGGCGTACGTACCAGTTTTTACGGAAGCGACTGCCATCTGACCTTTCAACCCAAGGGAAACCAGACCTTATTCGAATTAGGCTTGTCAAGTGAGTGAGCAACTTGACTGTTAGAAGTTCTCGAGCCACCCGAAGGCCTCCAACTTAGCTTAACGACTATCATAGACAGCAGCCGGGATCAACGTCTTAACGTGCCTTCCAAAGCACGGGAGCGCTCAGTTAAAAACCACTCAAAGCGGTCACCCATCCAATAACTGACCTGCGCCGACGTAGCTTAACCTCGCATACCGCACGCGGTACGCGGGCGCCGCTGGGCCACGAGCGCTCCTACACGGAACTCTATTAAGTATCATTAACAAATACTGTTATAACACGTTTTAACACATAACCAGTATTTTTTTTCTTTTTTTTAAAATAAATAAATAAATATTAGACGACAATCGTACACAAATCGAACTAGCCCCACAGTAAGCTCAAGAAGGCTAGTGTTATCGGTACTAGACGATGATATATTTAATAGATATAAATACTTAAATACATAGAAAACATCCAAGACTCAGAAACAAATATTCATGCTCATCACACAAATATTTGCCCTGACCGGGATTCGAACCCAGGACCGTCAGCTTCACAGGCAGGTGCACTACCCACTAGGCTAAACCGGTCGTCAATTTAAAGCTAATTTCTATCTTATTTGAAATTCATAAGCCGGTCTTCGGTACACCCAACATATGTTAACAGCTAACAGCTTATTGACACAACCCACAAATGCGGAATAACAAACAGTGAGAGAAACACGTTACTAATGTCCCAACAATTCCGTTCAGTGCTAAGACAGTGCACAAAATGTCCCAACGCACACAATGTCCCAGCGCACTGATTATGCCATTGACGGCTGAACAATAGTCGGTGTGATCGGGCATATCATGTCGATAACAAAGCTACCAGTTCTGTATAGATCGTGTGTACTCGTACATGTAAAGTATTTTCTGATCTGTCTAACGTAGTTTTAATAAAAGACCGAAGACCTGAAATGCCTTTTTAGGGAGTGGATATTTATTTGAGGCGTCGACTTTACAAAGATTTGTCGGCGCGCCTAATAGAGACCTCTGTGCCTTTAAGCGGCAATTACACTTATAATTAAATATTTTTATTGCCATGGCGATTTTTATTGCCATGGCGAAATACTTGTGAAAACTCGTGGTTTTTAAAAAAAATCAAAAAATGTTTTCGGGAAAGGTATTCACCAGAACTGTATTATACAATATACAGTAAAAAAAATCGATAAAATGGTTTCGGAAAAGGTATTCACCAGAACTGTATTATACAATGTACAGTCAACACTAAAATATTTTAATGATCAAATACCTGATGCACCTTTGAAACTGCAAGTGTTAACCGCCCGCGTCGGAAGATTCCCCTGAATTCTCCCCAGGCTACTCTCCAACCGACTCGTATCGATTTATTGGGCCCGCTTATAAAGCCACAGTCAGGTAAAAAACTACGTGTTGATATATATACCTGTGAGGCAGTTTAGTAGATGGCATGGCAATAGCCACGTTGTCTCTTCCGGGTCGTTTACACTCCGCGCACGTAGACGAAAGTATTGCGATTTTTATAATACAACTCGCTTATGGACGCAGTGGGTAAGCAAGATGAGTAAGCACAATAATTGGATCAATATATGGGTCTGAATAGCTTCAAATTATTTTTTACTGACGATTTGAAAGTGCTTGTGGCTACGCCTCCGTATAATCGAAATTCCCTTAATAAATAAAGCAAAATATAACTCGTCAACCGCCGTCGACGTTAATCACTACATAGTATAAAACAAAGTCGCTTTCTCTGTCCCTATGTCCCTATATCCCTATGTATGCTTAAATCTTTAAAACTACGCAACGGATTTTGATGCGGTTTTTTTGTAATAGATAGAGTGACTAAAGGGGAAGGTTCATATGTATAATACATGCATCAGCATTGCACCCGTGCGAAGCCGGGGCGGGTCGCTAGTATTATATATAACATTATTCCGCAAATGAATCTTAGTATTGCCGTGTATAATTCTATCGCTTCCCGCTACGCGAATAACAATCACCCGCAATAGTCTTTTTTTTTGAACCTGACTGTGGCTTTATAGGCCGGGCCCAATAAAGCGATAGGAGTGCGCGGTTGGAGAGTACCCTGGGGAAAATCCAGGGGAAAACCTCCGGCACGACCACGCGTGTGGTTTGGAACACTGGAATACTCTAAGAGTTTGCGCTCCAGTGAGATTGGTTGAGCGGTTTCAACCGAATCTGAGGTGTGAGTGGAATCGAGCTACTGGGAGTTTTGTCGCTGGTTCACTATGTATACTTTAATATGTGTTTCAGGGTGGCGCGTTGAGCTGGCGTGCGCCATATTTGACGAGATAACCCGGCACTCAGGTATCCCTTGTGGCGACGAATCCTTCAATCATTACACTCTTCCATTACACCTTAGGGAGGCTCGTAGCTGCATCTACCGCGAAGTTAGCCTTTCGCGATTAATTTTTCAATTTTTAACTTTGATTGAAAATTATGTATGTATGTATATAAATACTTTATTGTACACAAGACAAGTAAAATAAATTATACAGAAAAAAAACATATCAATCATGTACAAAGGCGAACTTATCCCTGTAAGGGATCCCTTCAAGATAACCTTTGAGCAATTGAGTGAAGAATAGGAACTAAACTGTAGACAAAGCAACACATGTACAAAGATGTATTTATATAAATATTCTAGATATACAACTACACATAATTATAATTTCGTTAGCGGATGCATCCGCTGCACAAAATTCTGACATACTGATGTTCTGCGGTTACTGTGAGAATCGTCTGCGCAACATGGTCCAAGGACTGCTGTTACAAGGATTCCTGGACTCTTCTTAATTGAATCGCTACAGAAAACATTGAAACAGCTTTCTGAGTTTATAAAGTACCTAATGTGAGGATTCTATAAAATTGCTGATAAGGATCATTTTAACGATTTTGAATTGATTTTCTATTGGTACCATCAAAATAAGTGCCATCGTCTACCAGATCCTGGGATCCACGGGCTCATTACAAAAGAATAATATTGTTTATTTTTTTCGCTGGGAGACAACGGTTTAGATTTCAGCAAGCGCTTGATAGATAGACATATAAACACTTTATTCATTGCCACAATTTACATGGCATACATTAAGAAAATAAACATGCACCTTTAGAACTAACATGATTATTAATCACAGAAAAAAAAAGAAACAAAAATTAAAGGTGATACAATATGACCATGTATTGTGGCAGAGAATGGGCGCTGGCTCAGCATAATGATGTGGTAGGTAGCCATCGCTGATATTCTGCCAGGACCCTACAAAAAATAAAAACAAGACCAGTGCAACGCAACGCTGTGTGTGTATATGTCAATGAGTGAGTGTGTGTGAGTGTTATAATGTAAGTAAAATAACGAGTGTGCTGTTTAGGTTAGTGGTTCAAAAAGGACTATTCTGCTTCTATGCATTAATGGGGTGAAAGGGGGATTGTGGAAGTCAAGGATTATATTTCTGTATTTTTAAAAGATGTAGGTGATATTTTAACCTGAAATATATATGGTAAGTGGTTACCATAGCTTACAAACGCTTGCAACTTCTATGAGAATGTTCTATGTGAATATGTTTCGTCAGAATCGGACATCCCACTTAATATAAATGCGAAAGTTTAGATGTTTGGATGTTTGTTACTCAATCACGCAAAAACGGCTGAACGGATTATGATTAAACTTAGTATGTAACGTGTTTAAAGCCTGGATTAACATATAGATTAGGTACTTTTTATCCCGGATCCCTCAAAGGGATGAGGAGGGAATGGAGGTTGACGAAAGTAATATATGTTTAAAAAAATAAACACCTTTGTGTCTGCTTATCATCAGTCCAATCAAAAGCTTATCGTGACCACCGGCATTTTTTTGCTTTTTGAGGCTAAGCTAACGTAAATTAGAGAGAAGTGGTGTTCTAGTGATCAGAGGCCAATGTTCTCTTTCGATCATCGAGCTAGCAAAGTAGATATTAAGACTACTACGTAAGTAATAATAATAATAATAATATAATATAAGCCTTTTATTCAGACATAAGTAGGTATGTACATTACAAAATTACAATATCGCTCTTTCGACAGCATCGGTTCTGTCTGTTTGCCGTTTGGCAAAGGCCTCCTCCATCCCTTTCCATCTCTCTTTGTCTCTCGCTAGAAAAGAATAATATGGTGGTACCCTAGAGATAAGACGAGGAAACGAGGTAGACAAAAAATAAGATGGGAAGATGAAATAATAAGAGTTGCAGGAAGGAAATGGACCCGGCTAGCGAGAGACTACGTAAGTAAGTTACTCTAAATTTGACAGCAAACAAACACAAGTTAAACTTCTTAAAACAATGTCATCGGTCATGTCTATCCCGAAGGGGTTAACCCCCCAATCTTAACTCGTGCACAATACACTCTCGATTCATCTCTGCCAACACATGGCAGTTATTAATTAAACAGGGGATAGATCTGAGACGCGCGTTTGGCATTCCATGTTGTTAGTAATGTGTTTGTCTTTTTTTGACATTTGAAACTCGCCCTAAAAGTATTTCGTCCCATATTGCACACACCGCCACACACACTCTAACACTATTTACTAACACTATTTTACTCCCTACATTTAAAAAAAATGAGTCCTTCCCTGATTGGAGCCGAAACACCCATACCGCCCCAACTCAATGTCTGCATTTCTAAGCGCTAATGTAATAATACTGTCAGTAAACTGACAAGAGAGAAAACATGGACGACATCAGTAAGCTCTCGGTAAAAAATACCTATAATTAACTAACTTAACCCTCTGTCAAACCTCGCATTTTGTTTAAATTTTCCATCATCATCATCATCATTCAGCCGGAAGACATCGCGAGCCACCCGCATCCAGCGATTCCCCGCTGCCTTGACCAAGTCATCAGTCCACCTAGTGGGAGGCCGTCCAACGCTTCGTCTTCCCGTGCGAGGCCGCCACTCGAGAACCTTTCCTCCCCAAATTTTCCATAACCTTACTAAAAAAGATCTATATAATTATCAAATCTGCTGACAAAATTTCACGAGGATCGGTTGAGAAATGCGAGAACAACCGGAAATCTAAAAATTTGTCCAGACATCTGGACATCTGGATATAAGAAAGCATTATAGGGGTCTCGGCACCGAATACAACTTTGTTCCGTTTGGTGTAGAGACCCTCGGCCCGTGGGATCCCAGGGCCCAAGAGTACTTCAAGGAACTTGCTAAAAGGTTAGTGGACACCACTGGTGACCAAAGAGCTGGCAGCTTCCTCGCTCAACACATAAGCATTGCTATATACAGTGAGGAAATGTTGCCAGCATCTTTGGCACTATGCCGCGGGGGGACCCCTTATTTTAAGATTATTTATTTTTAAGTTTTAATTTTAAGTTAATTGTTTATATTGTTTAGAAAAAATCATGCTTAGTTAGGAGAGTTTATGTTCCCGTGACATGTTATTTTTTCTGAACCGCGGGGTAATCATGTAACTTTATATACCTACTAACATTTTAAGTTTAGTTTGTAGGCCTTTTATTATTTGTAGTTTAAAAGTTATGTCCATCCATTTTGAAATAAAATGAACATCTGCAAATAAAAAGAAAGCATTTTTGTTGTTACCTTCGTTTCACTGGATATAAATAAACTACGAAAAAGTTAACGAATACAAATACAAATACAAAAAGGTTTATTTCTTAAAATTTTACAATGTTCAATCTATAGTAAGTATGGGTATTAAAAATAAGACGTTGAAAAATCGGCGTGAGCACAGCGCTAAGCTGGTTTTAAGCCCACCCGTAGTCAGTGAGTTGGTTTCACACTAAATAAGGGTTATAAAATTAAATTAATTACAATAACAATATAATTAATTTAAAGTAGGTTGTATGCTATAACATAAGTAAGTTGAAATTTATGAAATCACGTAACAGTTTTCAGTTTAAAATTATATTTATATCTACTCTTTGTGGGGCATCCTATATTTTGTTAACGTTTAAATTCAAAATCACACTGAAATCAAAATAATATATCTGTGTATCTAATCGGCCCGTAGTTTAGCAAAACTGTGACACCCGATGCTCGATGATGGCCGATGATATCCGATGGTGGGAGCGCTGATTGATTATATATATCGTGTGTTTGACGGGTGAATTGGTACATAGCGAACTGTTTAGTGAATTTGTGAGTAGGCAATTATATGTTACAACACCAAATACAGTAGTAGCGATTCACCAGGAATTCGTGAGTGAAACACTAATTTATAATTCAAACGCCGATTGAGACTTTTTGTTGAAACAACCATTGTAGGGTCGGTAGGTGGGTTTACGGCCTGTTAATTTGATGCGCCAGTTTGCGGCCACTTGGATGAGTTGATGAACTGGCATGTAAATATGCAAATATCTTTAATTGAAAACACTTCGTTCTTCAGAAGGCCGCAAACTGACGCAGGCCGCGTAACTGGCCTAGCGACCCTACTCTTTTACAGAATATATAGACAAGAAAAGTAATATTAAATTAAATTATATGTAAAACGATTTGTTATTTAATAAATGTATATAGACGATCCACTGCCGGAGATAATAAAAATTATATCCTTTTAATAAAAAAATTAAATATGCTGTTGATAATTCTATGAGATTTAATTTATATTTAGTTGACATGTATCTGTTTAGTTTTGACGATCATAATAATGACTTCATGTAAATTGACATACTATTCTAATTTATAATGTAATCTTATTATGAAATAAATGCATTCATTCATTCAACCTCTTTTGTTCCGGTAAGATTCAGATTTATTTATTCACAATATAAGATTACAATATAAATTACATGTCAATTTACAAGAATCTCTATTGTGATCGTCAATAACAGCTCTAAGGGATATTTATTTATCATCTGGTAATTATTCAGAAATGTGAGATCTTCGAGGAGACAGTACGGTTGCCAGTTTTTGTTGCACTTTTAGCACCACCCAGGGGTCACGTGTAAGGTAGCGGTGGGTCACCGGTGGGTACTCTCTACGGATGTGATGCAACAACGAACGTGACATTACAAGTTCTCAACAGGCCCGAAGGCCTCAAACTTTGCTTAACTGCTATAGACAGCAGCCGCGATCAACGGCTTAACGTGCCTTCTAAAGCACGGGAGCGCTCGCTCACTGCCCAAAGCGGTCACCGATACAAGAACTGCTTAACATCGCATACCGCACGAGGATGGTGGACCATTTGAGGCCTTCGGGCGGCTTGAAAACTTCGACAGTCCGATGTTGCACCACGTCCATAGAGAGTACCCACCGGTGACCCACCGCTACACGTGACCCCCGGGTGGTGCTAATAGTGCAACAAAAACTGACAACCGTACTGTCTTCTAGAAGCCCTCGCAGTTCCAAGAGTCTACAATTTTATTACTTTTTGTATGTAATTTATTTTGCATGTTACAAAACACTGTTATTAATACTCCGATTCATCTCAAATGCTAATTACTATTGTCCGAACGGCATTTACGTAATCTGACACTGAAGAAGAGATAAATCTAACTCCCGAGACACAGGTCTCCCACCTAGTTCGGGGGTCGGAAATATCGACCACTACTTTTAGGCGTTGTTGTACTGTCCAGATGAATTTCTATGATGTATTGTGATTGTTTGTAGCTATGTACAAAATAAACCATTATTATTATTATCTTTATTCATTTTTCTCCTTAGGCTAGGTTTTTACAATATCTTTATAAAAAGTAAAATATAAAAATACACTTACAAAACATAAAATCATTATAAAAACCTAACCTAGTGTGCCGCCGGCAGCGAGGCGGGGCCTAAGCTACCGGTGGTTAGGGCGACAGAGAGAGGAACCTCCTGACTATCCGCGCCGTGTCCAGGAGTACCGCCTTCTGTATCTGACCCTTGACCCAGCCATCTAGCGAGAGTCTCTTGAGGTGTTGGTCGAGACTCTTCGCTATTAGACCGTTCGCAGAGACGACTATCGGGACAATGATCGTTGAATCAACATCCCACATGGCGGTCACCTCGTGTGCCAAGTCTAGGTACTTGCTGACTTTGTCCTTCTCGGCCTTCA
The DNA here is from genome assembly GCA_963556455.1 of Epiblema foenella. Taxonomy (NCBI): domain Eukaryota; kingdom Metazoa; phylum Arthropoda; class Insecta; order Lepidoptera; family Tortricidae; genus Epiblema; species Epiblema foenella. The sequence goes on from OY747112.1 coordinate 16,997,376, forward strand.
CGAGGTTCTCGTCATGGGGGATGGTGATGTCAACGAGCACTGCCTGGCGCTTCGATCGATCTGTCAGCACGATATCAGGTTTATTGGCTACAATAGTCCTGTCCGTGATGACAGATCGATCCCAATAGAGCGTGGCACGACCATTTTCGAGAACTGGTGCAGGTGTATACTTATAGTACGGCACTTCGAAGTCCACAAGACCGTATAAAAGAGCAAGTTGCTGGTGAATGATCTTGGCTACTAAGTTATGTCTGTGCAAGTACTCGCCGTTAGCAAGATGACCACAACCGGAAATGATATGCCTGAGTGATTCTCCGGGACGGCGGCATGCCCGACAAATGTCGACCGTACCGTCCTTCAGGATATACTTCCGGTAGTTGTTCGTCATGATAACTTCGTCCGCAATTGCACAGACAAAACCTTCGGTCTCCCCGAAGAGATCCCCGAAACGTAGCTAGTTCATCGACGCGAGCAGGTCTACGTCGGGCCCTGTGAGGGCCCTGTAGAACCGCCCGTGTAGCTCCTTACTCTTCCATACCGCCTTGCGTTTTATTATTATTATTATTAGTCCTAGTGGGTTCCAAGAACTGCTTAAACCCGCATACCGCACGCAGCACGCGGGCGCCGCTGGTCCACGAGCGCGCGAAGAAATAAATTTTCAAAACGGTATTACATTTGTCCCTTCTGTTGTCAACACAGTGCATCCTCAAATTTTATAAAGGGTCGGCAACGGGTACGTAACTCCTTTGGAGCGGGCGTCTATAGGCTGCGGTGGCCGCTTACCATCAGGTGGACCGTAAGCTTGTTTGCCACAGGCGTTGTCTAAACTAAATATAATTTTTTGTACTTTACAAAAGTGTTTATTAACAAAGTTTCAATTCTCACGCTCCAAAACTCAGTTGCCATAGAAATTTTCTACCTCTTGCTCCTTTTAAGAGATGACTTTTGCAAGAGTGAAATTACTTTTCACATAATTATATACACTTGTGTTTTAGCTTTATTACTGGAAAATTTTATGAAAATGTGTTAGTAGCTTCTGAGAAGTCTAATATTGATGCAGCTCTTTTTTTTTTTATAAATAAATATTAGAGGACAATCTTACACAAATCGAACTAGCCCCACAGTAAGCTCAAGAAGGCTTGTGTTATGGGTACTAGACGACGATATATTTAATATAAATACTTAAATACATAGAAAACATCCAAGACTCAGAAACAAATATTCATGCTCATCACACAAATATTTGCCCTGACCGGGATTCGAACCCAGGACCGTCAGCTTTACAGGCAGGTGCACTACCCACTAGGCTAAACCGGTCGTCGCTCTGTTTATACCTTGTCTTTTTTTAGATTAGAAATTAAGTACACAAAGTAGAAGTGGTAAACACACACATTGAATGTTCACGACAGATCAGAATAAGTGACAGTTAGTATCTGACAAACACCTTTTATAGTATTTTATGCAATAGTTGTATAAGAGGGTGCAAAAAAGCTGAGTGGCGTGTGTAACAATTTGAGGCGAAGCCGAAAATTGTTAATAAAGACGCCATGAGCCTTTTTTGACCTACTTATACAACGTTGCATACATTACTTTTTCTACGACTAGGAATTAAATAATAAAACACAAAATTAAACAGCAATACAGCATAAGGAAGAGCGGTAAGTTGGATAGTGACAAATTACAGTCCACAGAACGTAATCATAGACACGGTAATTTTTTTTCAACTCTCATTTACTGACTTGCGTTTTTCCTTATGTTGGCAGTAATTATTTTAGTTTTGTTATTGTTTCAAACCATATGAATTCAGTTGTTTGTTAAGTTGGCAGTTTTGATTTTCGTTGTAAATTGAGTGTTTTTTTTCAATAGTCACTCGTGAGTGATTATTTCTGATTAACTATTTTAACAGTTAGGGATCCAGGTATAGAGTAAACTGGAGTCAACAATAAGTTTAAATTGCACTCTGATTTCCTTAAATTTCACTTAACGTTCGGACCGGTAAGGACATCAATTAAATTTAACGATGAGAATCATCCTGCCAGTTTCGTAGGCGGATTAAGGCCGGGTTTTATAAAGATCCGTTAGACCAAATGTCAGATCAAATTTCAGTAACTCAGTACATTTTTTGACATAACAAACCGAAATAAGGTCTAAAGGATCTTTATAAAACCGAGCCTAACTCAGCACGAGCCTAAACCGGTCATCAAATAATTTATTTATTGATTTGGAGCTTCAAAAATAAGTACACTGATACATGTTAGGTAATTACATTTCCACTTAAAAGTTAAGCGCCTTATCACTTAAAGAAGATCACCACATGCACAGATAAAGAAATATACATAACTATATCTGTTCTGTTTAAAGAATTTATTTCTCAAAAGAAATTATATATTTCACTTATTGAGAATTTATAATAAACAACGTTAAAACAGTGAGCATCACGAGATATATAAAACTAACAGAAACAAAAAAATAAATAAATGTAAACATTTTGTGTCACTAAATTTAGAATGAAGGAAAAATTGAAAAATTTAGGCACCGAGCGGGATTCGAACCTGCGACCTCCCGAAACCCCCTAAATAACCTCCCTAAATTTGGGTATGGGATGGCGCATCGTAACTGACGATTCTCAATATGATTTGAGACGGTAGATGTCGCTGTACGCCTCCCTTAAGGCATTTGTATAAAAAAGAATTTTGTGTCACTGTAATTGTAAATACACTAATTAGGTACTAAAATTATATAAACTTAACTTAATTCAACTTAGTATAATAATCAAACTTACGTGTATATAGGCATCCTGTCGCCATCTTTGAACCACAGCATCATGGCGACATCTCTCGATGGCGCCGCAAGGTTGCATGGCAGGCGCGTCACGCCGCCAGGCGCCGACCACACTTGGATGATACCTGAAATAAGATAACGAATATTATCATCATCATCATCATCATAATTTCAGCCGAAAGACGTCCACTGCTGAACATAGGCCTCCCCCAAACGAATATTATAGATAAACGTAAAATCAAAATCAAACATTTATTCTGCAAATAGACCACAAGGACACTTTTACATGTCAAAATATTAATTTACAATTTAAGAAAGTCTGAAGTCTAAGTAATACATTTTTCGTGTCCAAATATTAATTTACAGTTCAAGAAGGAATAATAATTTCGAGTTTACAATTATAACAAAATTAATGTCATACAGTGGAGATAAACATGCAAAGTTATCTATTACGTTACTAGTAAGAAGATAAATATACATGTACTTCACTACATAGTATAAAACAAAGTCGCTTTCTCTGTCCCTATATCCCTATGTATGCTTACCTAAATCTTTAAAACTACACAACGGATTTTGATGCGGTCTTTTTTAATGGATAGAGTGATTGAAGAGGAAGGTTTATATGTATAATAACATCCATTAAATAGTGCAACCGTGCGAAGCCGGGGCGGGTCGCTAGAAGATACATAAAAAATCATGTTCTATGTATCTAGGTTAGCTTTCTTTATAATTATTCCCAAATCGATAGCATAGTAGTTCTTGAGATATTTAGCGATGTGATAGACAGACAAAGTGAAACCATAAGGGTTCCTTTACCATTTTGGTACGGAACCCTAATAAAGCTTTATATTGTAACTACACTGTCTTTATTTGTACAAATTTTGGCAACAAATTGATTCTGAATGTGGGTGTTCTGCCACGCTGTTTGAACAATACTAAACTATAGCCTATTTGCTTCGGGATTATCCGGACATCAAAGGTGTGTGACAATCGAGTTAGGGTCGCATTCGGCACAAAGGAACCCCCTAACGTCATTAAAGAGCCATTTTAGGGCTCCATAGACCGTATTCCATAATCCTTGCTTTTTAAGCCGCGGTCTCCCGGCGAAATAAAATATATGTTCCTACCCCCACTGTATAACTTGAATTAAAATATTATTATTAGTTAAGTTAGTATATAAGTGCTATTGTGTGCCCTGACAGGGCGTCATGTACAGACTTCCTCGAAATGTAACAAATAACTACATGACTATACAATGAATAAATGAATATGAATATGAATATGAAAAAAAAAATAATAGCATTTTTTTGTAATGAGCCCGGGGAATACGTTTATTTGGTGTACCTAAACGAAATGGTACACAAAAAAGGAGAAATAACAAAAGTGGGTAACATACCAAAAAGGTTGTCACTCAATGCCACGATTGATATGTCGTGACGCTGATTTGCAGGAGAACCAAAAATATACATATACTAGACTTAATTTAATCTAATTGGAGAGGACCGCTTTTTTACGTTTTACGTGTTCAAATAACGTTGAGACGGTTTCTTTTTTTAAATATATTTCTTAAAAAATACAAAATGTGTACTTAGAAAAAAGTTTCGCAAAACTGCGAAGCAGTTTATTGGTGATGCGCTTATCTAATTTATTACAATTAGGAGGTACACGTACGCTACATATACTTTATTTCATGCACTCAATAAATACGTATTATGTTAAGGTTTACGGTCAATGTCAAGGACATGTTTACAATGCATCTTATTCCATTGTAATAAGGCGAAATGCATACATGTCAACTAGACAACACGTTTGGCAACACTATTTTTTCTAGTAGAGTAAAATAAATCTTAAACTCAGCGGAGGTAAGCATATAACGGTGCAATGCACTGAAACTCCCACATTTATAGGTACAAATACTTAAATATTAATATATTGCAGTAAAAGGAGGTTAACGTAGTGGTAAAAACCATTTCATACAAGTGGTGAGACATCCAAGGACCACTGAGTTACTCGATTTATGGATATTAGCTGTGGTTCGTTTACCAAAACTATCGGAAGATCATCATCATCATTTCAGCCGAAAGACGTCCACTGCTGAACATAGGCCTCCCCCAAGGCTCGCCATTTAGACCGGTCCTGTGCCGTTCGTTTCCACCGGATTCCCGCGACCTTCACCAGGTCATCACTCCACCTTGTCGGAGGCCTACCGACAGCTGGTCTTCCGATGCGTGGACGCCACTCAAGCAGTTTCTGGCCCCATCGACCGTCAGTCCTGCGAGCAATGTGCCCTGCCCACTGCCACTTAAGTCTCGCAATTTTGAAGGCTATGTCGGTGACCCCAGTTCTGCTACGGATAGCTTCATTATCGGCTGATCGGAAGATACTGCAATTAAACTGTTTCTAAATAACAATACAAAATATGAAGTGAGGGACAAGTATTCCAAAATCTGCATTTAAAAAACTAGTGTCCGAAAATTATGTACATGAAAAAGTAGAATGCATATCTACTTCAAGTACACAGATTTAAGTTCAGAACCCTGCATATTATCTTAAAATTTCAGTAATACGATGCCACGACGGAGCGCGGAAATGATTTCTTTGACCGTGCGACTCGAAAAATTCCCGCGATTTTTACTAGTCCAGAATGGCTTTTGTTAAAAGAAAGAGATGGCGTAAGGGTTTTGGCCATCTCTGATTACAATTATGTAAAAGGTTCTTGCTTCTCCGATTGTTCTTAAAAAAAAATGGTTGTGAAATATTAGGAACAAGAATTTGTGTGATTGAGTAACATGCCTATATTCTAATTAGAGGTATTGTTGTCATTTCGCTTTTATCTATATCTCTATGTATAGACTATATTTACGATATTCAATACGCGACAAATAGGTGTAAATACCTACTTTTTACAATACGCCACTTTGCAGAAACAAATAATCGAGTATATTTAATTGACACTGACATGACGGCTATTACCGGTAATGGTTTTTGTGGGTAAAGTGTCAAATAGAGGTATTGTTGTCAATCGGCGAGACCGCTAATATATTTGAATACCGGTTTTGATTGTACCGCTAATCAGAGTTTTAGCGATATAAATAGCGAAATGCAGTTATAACCGGTTATACCCTATTTAAAACCGGTAACGATCCCTGATCAAAACTAGTGTTTCTTGGACTGAAACCTTTATCATCGTTTTTCTCGAAACTAGGTTTGTATAGAATATAATAGAATAGAATAGAATAGAAATGTATTTATTTAGCACACATTATTAAAAAGTATACAATTTAATTGTAAAACAACTTGTACGTCTTATGTGCTAAATAGGACACCCACTCAGCATGTTGTCACGGAAACCGTGACGCTGGTTTTCAGTGAGTGCCCCAAAACTAGGAATAAAATAAACTAAACAATAAATAAACAAAACTTTTATAATATTTAGGCAACTTATTACCTAAAATCTCTAAAAGTGGACTTAACACTAGCGGGTGACATCACAAGTCCAATCGTTTGTCATGCTTATTCACCAGGCAATCCTCGGTATACAAGCTGATGATGATGAAGAAACTCCTAGACCTCATTAGGATGCGTGAACATCTGGAAACTAGTGACAGATGTGGAGCAATAAGAGTTCCCCGCTCACCATTAGAGGTCTTAACGCAAATTGGCGACGGCTGTTTGTGTGGTCCAAGTTTCAAGATCTTTGAATAGCGGTTAAACTCAAACTCAAACTCAAAATATTCTTTATTCAAATAGGCCTAGCAACAAGCACTTTTGAATCGGCTGTTATATATTACATAAATTGAATCTAATTATTCAGAGCAATTTATTGATGCAAATGAAATTTTTAAAAATACATGAATTACTGTAATGTATGTCAAAAGAGAGTATAATAAATTCACATTAAGAGGCATTAAAGTTTTAAAATGTATTGATTTGAAATTATGACAAAAGTATTGATAATACCAATAAAGTGATTAAAGTATACGATGATTTTATTGAAGTTTTAGATAGTAACACAGCCATTTTTTGATTTTATTGTGTGTGGTAGAATTTAAGCGGTAAAAGACAGTTTTTAGCTTGAAAATGTACATTTGGAGTGATGTTAGGAACGTTATGACGGACTGTAAATTAATATTTTGACATTAAAAATGTATTTCTTATTAAATTATACTTAGACTTTCTTAAATTGTAAATTAATATTTTGACATGTAAAAGTGCCCTTGTGGCCTTTTTGCAGAATAAATGTTTGATTTTGATTTTGGTTGGAGAGTAGCCTGGGGAAAATTCAGTGGAAAACCATCGACACGACCACGCGTTTGATTTAGAACACTGGATTACTCCAGTGAGATTGGTTGAGCGCGAGCGGTTTCAAGCGAATCTGAGGTGGGAGTGGAAAGCTACTAAGAGTTTTGTCGCTGGCTCACTAACCCTAGCCTAGCTGGGAAGAGTCCAGTCAGAAACTCAGCTAGGCCCGATCTGGGTCGGGCTGGCTCTACCCGGTGTGCGGCGGTACCGGGACGAATAGAAAGAAAGAAAGAAAACATGTTTATTTAGAATATACAATATTAAAATAATAATAAAACAAAGGAAAATTAAAATACAACTAATATATGCTAAAATGGTTGCCACTCAGCTCGGTGCCACGAAATAAGCTATTAGGCATTAAGTCGTGGCGCTGATTTTCAGTGGCGCCTGGTAACCGGAGTAGCTGCCACTTATTTAGTATACCACTTACTTAAGGGACCTATGTTTAGGGGATAGGGACTATATGTGTCAGTGTTGTCGCGATCGGTGGACGTCCCCACCGGCGTTAATAAGGTTACCCCAAGGGATACGGGAACTTAAATATGGCTCTCAAAGTACGCTACAGTCTATGACATAAATGTCCTTGTAAGCTAATACAAGCGTCTCGCGCCAACCTTACGTCCGTGCGTGATGAAGGTTCATACAATTATTTAGAATTGCCACCATTTATCCGCCGATGCATTGTTGCCTGCTTTTCTAAATTAAACTTTATTCTTATGACTGTAGAAGTGATTTTAGTTTAATATGTGGTATGTTTTTCTGAATTAAACTAGAAGTTTCATTTAACGGAAAGGTTAGTAGACTGCATTTAGATGTGTACAGGGAGTATTTTGGTTTAGGTCAGATGGCAGGCGCAGTTAAACCTATACTGAAGTACACCATTAGGCGAAGTTGTTTGACAAATCAAAATGCCAGAGCCAGAGAATACGAATAGTGGTTTTTGTGCCTTAAAGAAGATTGTGTAGCGATTTTTTTCCATACAAAAAGCGGCAACATTCTCCACCCCATTATCCCGAACCGATATGCATGATTATTGGAAATGATGTATATATTTATCATCAAATACTCGGTTTGTACGTTTAGGTTTTTTGGAAAAAATTCATACAAGTGAAAATATTCACTCTTAAATATACGTTTTTTCGACTCTAAAACTTCCTCCTGGTTTCTTGCTATTGTTTTATAAACGAGAAAAATTCCAAAAAAAACGTGCAAACTTAGTTAAGGACATACGGTATCGATAAAAGCCAATATATTTTCATTTGATAAAGGTTTAAGGGGTGGGAAACGGCGAGAAACCTAATTCTGAGTTTTTTTTTCTTTTTTTCTGTTTTTTCCCACATTTATCTAGAGATTTCTCTAACGTATGTCACTACTGTTAATTGAACTGGCTTGTTACAATCTAAGAGAGTTTATGTCAAGGCCAACTAACTAGGGACTGATAATTACTTACTTGAGAATGTAAAATATACCTATTGTGTTAAACAGGTAAGCATGTTTACCTCTAAACCAATCTGTTTGTGTCAAACAATAAACTGTATTATATCGTATTAACTGGTAGTAATAATAAGAATGTGAAAATTATTGTAAAAATGACATGTAAAATTACTTTTAATTTTATGAATAAATATCTCAATCTCAATCTCAATGGCCTCTGCGAGAAATTAGGTACCAATCGGTAGACGACGACTCTATCGATACGGGCGCAAGACACCGACGCGACGGATGACTCACAAATCTCACTTTTAATTGCGATGATGAAACCGCAAGTTAAATCTTAATCAACACTAACTCCGTTAGGAATGTGGAGTCGCAAGAAAAATGTGTCGTTAATCTTGAGGCTTAAGTGTTTGATTAAGGCTAATAGAGCCGTTCAATTGTGCCATGAAAATAAGTGTTAATAATCCCATACAATACCCTCAAAAATTGTTTTCTCTATTCAAATCTATGAGTTGAATATATTGATACCACAAACATTAAAAAAAGAAAAATTTAACAGTTGAATATATTGATACCCCAAGCACTAAAAAAAGAAAAAAAATAATAGTTGAATATATTGATACCCCAAGCACTAAAAAAAGAAAAATTTAATAGTTGAATATATTGATACCCCAAGCACTAAAAAAAGAAAAATTTAATAGTTGAATATATTGATACCCCAAGCACTAAAAAAAGAAAAATTTAAGAAACTTTTTTATGTCACACCTGGCCATAAAGTGGCAATTACCGCACGCTCCGCGCGCGGGTAATCCCACTTCCTGGCCAGGGGGTGACATGAAATGTTGTACGTACCTCGGGCGGTAATTAAGAAAGCCTCAGATCGCATAATTATCGCCCTTGCCTTCGGCTCGGTCAAATACCTGCGACCTGAGACATTCCTGAAACCTAAACAAAAGAAAAAAAACAATATCACAAGAGTTCGAGAAATTGGCTTAGTTAATCATAATAAAAAACCGGCCAAGTGCGAGTCGGACTCGCGCACGAAGGGTTCCGGACCATTATCTAATTCTTTTAAACATTCCGGTTGTGGAATGAGCTCCCTGCCGAGGTTTACCCGAGGGACTACATGGGGTTTTTCAAGAAAGGAGTGTATAAATTTTTAAAGGGTCGGCAACATGCATGTGACACCCCAGGAGTTGTAAGCGTCCATAGGCTACGGGGACCGCTTACCATCAGGCTGGCCGTACGCTTGTTTGCCACCGACGTGGTATAATTTTTTTTATAATATTTGTTGTTATAGCGGCAACAGAATTACAGATGACAGACGGACGGACACCGAAGTCTTAGTAGGGTTCCGTTTCACCCTTTAGGCACGGTATCCTAACAAATGCAAAACCATCTGACGACCGCTTTAGCCTAGTTGGTAGTGACCCTGCCTTCGAAGCTGGAGGTCCCGGGTTCGAATCCCGGTCAGGGCATGTATTTGTGTGATGAATACGAATATTTGTTCCTGAGTCATGGATGTTTTCTATGTATTTAAGTATCTATTTATCTATATAAGTATGTGTATCGTCACTTGGTACCCGTAGTACAAGCTTTGCTTAGTTTGGGACTAGGTTGATTTGTGTAAGATTGTCCCACAAATATTTTATTTATTTATTTTTATCTAGAAAAAATGATACGAAAGTAATTTTGTAACATTAGCTTCAATAATACCATTGACAGAGAATATTTATTTGATTTTATATGTACAAACGGTGTCTTCCGGCGAAATTTGTTTCGTAGCTGAGGGATTAATCTCCATGGAGAAAGTCCTTTGTCCTCTTGCCTTTACGATCTACAATACAGCGTCATTTTCGGTTCTCGTGTAACTGTGCCTTTAGCATGAGTTTACATGATTTTACTCGTTAGCTACTGCGAAAATATGGGCAAAAGTACAGCGCCTCTGGCGGTTACGCAGTACAACTAAGCATACGCATATTGTGCCTTTATCATGAGTTTACATGACAATACTCGCTAGCGACTGCATAAAAATTTGTATGGGCAAAAGTACAGCGCTTCTGGCGGTTACGCAATAGAACTAAGAATCGGCATACTAAATTAATACGCAGTCGCTAGCGAGTACGGTCATGCAAACTCATGGTAAAATCACTGGTCATCAAAAGTCCACGATAGGGTATTAACTATAATCTTGCGTCATTCGTTATTAATAAGTTTTTGAGAAAAAAAACGGTACAAGTTTTTACTGCCTACTATACTTTTTTCAGGGTCGTCAATTACTCGTGTAGACGGTTCCAATGAGCCCAAACACGACGGGTTTATCTCGTGTAATTTAGGAGATGCTATTTCCATCTTCTGTCTCCATCAGCTCGGTGGTACCATAATTGTCATTGTCACCAAACTTAAATAAGTATGACGTTGCTTAACCTCGCATACCGCACGTGGTACGCGGGCGCCGCTGGGCCACGAGCGCTCCGATATAGTATATTATGCAACTGGTGTATAAGAAGGGTATAAAAAGGCGAGTGGTGTGGGTTGAGATGTGAGCCTTGGCGAACATCGCAAGTAAAGACACCACGAGCCTTTTTATACCAGTTATACACCGCTGCATACAATACTTTTTCTACGACTTATTTCAAATAAAAAGTAAGTATTTTCAGACTTTTCATGCGCCATATTTTCCCCTAGTAATTGTACAACTTACCTACGCAATTTCTTCAGTAATGCTATATAAGTAACTTTTTCGTGGATTTTTAAAAGAATCAACGTATCTATACATTTTCTTCATGAACACAAAAAATCGTTATATTTAAGTAATATAATCATTTATCAGCTTGAATGTTTATGTTTTCAATTAGGAATTTGATGGGAAGTCAAAAATATGACACTTTGTTTATGGTTTGCTTTTTTTTAATTTGCTAGACTTGGCATCCGACCTAAACTGAATTCAAATCCGGATCGGAACTCAACTGTTTCTTTTTCATAAATATATCCGAAAATAGATAAAACTTGTTAAATAACACAAAAAAGATGATAAATGTATGTATTTATATTTGTAAATAATATATTATGCATTAATTAATATATAAAAATTATAACAATGTTGCGTTAAGTTGGCAGCACTGATTTTAATCATAAAAGTTTCACTTAAACGCACCCAAAAATGACTACTAAACATAGTATTTGTAGTAGTCTGTGGCACCCAACTCTGCTTTTATTTTTCATTAAAGTAGGGTAAGGAGTGTGTTTTTGGGCAATAGACTAGATAGACTTTTTACAGAATAAATAAAGTATGTATTTATATTAGAGTTCATGATTGCGTAAATCGAGAAAAAAAGTACAGGAGTAGAAAAAGGTACTTACAGCTTGAAACATAAAATTATAATACAAATCAAGCGTTAAACTAGACACTTCTAAATATCAAAGCGCTTAGAATACACTCCCGGACAGTTGCATGTATTGTGCTATTAAACAAATATTTACACCGCACTGCAAACATGGGGTGCTATTACCGAAACTATGAAATTACGTCGATACTTCAAACAGCTCGGTTGGCTAATAACGGTTATTTTAGCTCTAGACCGGATGGCTGGTCGTAATTAGTTTAAAAACATGCGAAAGTTCTCATTATTTTTTCGGTTGATTACAATCTTTCGACAGTTTACAATCTCGCTAGTTAGATTATAATTATCTTGCTAGTTATATTTATTATATTTGACGACCGCTTTAGCCTAGTTGGTAGTGACCCTGCCTTCGAAACTGGATGTCCCGGGTTCGAATCCCGGTCAGGGCATGTAGTTGTGTGATGAACACGAATATTGGTTCCTGAGTCTTGGATGTTTTCTATGTATTTAAGTATCTATTAGTATCTATTTAGCCCGTGTGGTTGCCGGGTAAGAATTGCGCTACCCCATCTCTTCTCGTGGGTTTCGTAGGAGGCGAATAAGGGAAAATCGGAGGGTGGGCAGCAGCATCCTTCGATCATTACCACCATCAAACTGCGGTCCCCAACCCGCTTGCCAAGCGTGGCGACTATGGCAAATCCCCCCCAAGGGAAAAATAAATTGGGGGAGGCCTATGTTCAGCAGTGGACGTCTTTCGGTTGAAATGATGATGATGAAGTATCTATTTATCTATATAAGTATGTATATCGTCACTTGGTACCCATAGTACAAGCTTTGCTTAGTTTGGGACTAGGTTGATTTCTGTAAGATTGTCCAAAAATATTTATTTATATATAGAATTCCAATTAAAAACACTCTAAAAACACTATTAATCATTCATTTAAAACTAGTAATAAATATTATTATTTCATCTGAATTTATTTCCCCGTAATCCAGCGCGTAATAATCCCCGTAAGCCAAAACAGGGAGAATTACATTATTTTGTGAAGTACCTCCTTAGTTAGGGTACTCCAAATATGAGCGACAGTTTAATTATTACGAATGTCTACATTAATCATTCTTTTTCCTAATTTGTAGCTGATACTTCAATTCACCTAATCACATCACCATAATCATAAGATTATGATTATGATTAGCTTTTCGATGAAGGAGAACATCGCGAAATTAGATGTCAAAGCTGACCCCATTCCCGGCTTTAACTGACAACCAGGAAAACGCAAAAAAAAGGATGATGGATAAATCCGCGGCTGTTGAAATACTCAAATATGTGGATTTTAGTATTTCAATATTGGAGTATTTTCATGAAAACTAATTTTTTTTAGATTTTCATTGCTTTATTCATAAAACCAATTTACACGATAATTCTGACATTTGACAAAAAAATTACTTAAATTACAACAATTATTAAATGAATTAAAAACTTAAAAAAAACAACTGTATCTATATCTAATCAAAATTAATATTAAAACTATTTCGTTTTCAATTTATTTGACTCTAAACTTTTAGCTCCAAACACTTTTAATTCTGACCTTTTATGTTTCCTTTTGTATTTCAGTAAACGATTCCTGGATTACTAACGCAGGTTGTATGTAAATTCGTGTGAGGATTTTCTGTATACAATATAGGCTCGTTTGAATGGGATAGTAGCTAGCTATAGTAGATTCTTAACCAAGGGTTGAAAGTTACCAATTCCAGACTAGATATTTGAAAATTCTTCGCAGGTCCGTGGTGGTAAATAAAAATAGTGGACTGTAGATTTAGGAGCTGGTGTAATCCAAATAGAAAAATATACAGAAAAGTGAGTGTAACAGTCTTTGGGAATTGCTGAACAACCGAAAGTTATTAACGTAAAACAATTTTGAAATCTAAACATTGCCATATGAAAATTGTCCATATTAGCTCGACTGGTTATGAATTTAATGTTACATTGAATATTTTATTTAAAAAATATGCAAGTATGATTGAAGTAAGATGAATTTATTACATACAATTAATTGGGTTATTTTTATATGAATTATTGAATACAATTTTGATTCAAGAAAAAGGATTAAAAACGTTTTAGTTTTTAAACGATTCTGAACAATATTTAGTTAATATTTCTATGCTGAAATGGATGGTTTTTTTAGTTGAATATTCTGCTTTTCATGTAGAATAAGAGGACACTAAAAATTTTGCAAAATATGAACATATTCTGAATCAGAGAAAGAACTATTATGGCGGGAACAGATGAGTGACGTTAACAGTAAATAATAAATAAATATTTGTGGACAATCTTACACAATCTAGTCCCAAATTAAGTACTATGGATGCTAAGTGACCATGTACATACTTACATAGATAAATAGATACTTAAATACATAGAAAACATCCAAGACTCAGAAACAAATATTTGTGTTCATCACACACAAATAAACGCCCTGACCGGGATTCAAAACCGGGACCTCCAGCTTCGAAGGCATAGCCCTCTGAGTGACTTTGAGCCTTAAGACGCGGGAGTCCGCTGGATGCGGGTGGCGCAGGACCGGTCATTATGGCACTCTTTGGGGGAGGCCTATGTCCAGCAGTGGAGGTCTTTCAGCCGATATGATGATGATTATGATGAACACGGATGTTGTCATACGAACGCCGGACGAACCTTAACAAATGTAAATAAAATAGTGTTATACGCGATTAAGTCCCGTTTTCCAATAATAATGAGAGGGATTATACTGGTATAGCATGCAAAAAAAAGTCTGACTGTCTTCCGAAGTCGTAAGCGTCCATTGGCTGCAGTATCTGCTTACCATGAGGCAGGTTTTAAGCTTGTTTGTTTGCTTGTTGGTCGCGTACGGTACGGTTTCAGAGGAATTTCCTCCCACGGACGCTCCGGTTGTGGAATAAGCTCCCTGCTGAGGTCTTCCCGAGGAACTACAGTATGGGGTTCTTCAATAAAGGAGTGTATACATTTTTAAAGTGTCGGCAACGCGCATGTGGCACCCCAGGAGTTGCAAGCGTCCATAGACTACGGTGACCGCATACCATCAGGCAGGCCGTACGCTTATATGTAAAAAATGCGTGGTATATAAAAAAAACTGTCTATAAAAATGAAGATAAATTGAAATTGCGATTTATATCTATGAATTAAACTGCAGAACCAAATATAAATCCTCATTTTACACTAGACATTAGCCACCGAATGCATTAAATTATACAAGAAAATTAAACGATCAAGATCAAATCCAATAAAACACTTGGACTACTCGTAATATATTAGGCGAGATACCGGCTCGGGTAACCAGAAACGATTAAGATAACCCAATGTACCGACTAATACCGCTTTAGTATAATTCCTTGCATAATTGATTATAACGATAATTCTTGATATAATTATTATTCCGCGTCTAGAAGCCAGTTCAAGCTCCGTCGTCTACCGGTCCCTCGGATACCAGGTATTATTTATTTATTTATAAATCTTTATAAACCACGATATCGTGCGTTCGGGAAGCTTCGCAGTGTATTCTCGTCCAGTTTACCGCAGTGCCTCAAGTCAAAAGTCTTTGACCAGTGTGTGTTGCCAGTGATGACATATGGATCCGAGACATGGGCGCTAACGATGGGCCTCATAAGAAAGCTCAAGGTCACCCAAAGAGCAATGGAAAGAGCTATGCTCGGGGTTTCTCTGCGTGATAGAATTAGGAATGAAGCTATCCGTAGCAGAACTGGGGTCACCGACATAGCCTTCAAAATTGCGAGACTTAAGTGGCAGTGGGCAGGGCACATTGCTCGCAGGACTGACGGTCGATGGAGCCAGAAACTGCTTGAGTGGCGTCCACGCACCGGAAGACGAGCTGTCGGTAGGCCTCCGACAAGGTGGAGTGATGACCTGGTGAAGGTCGCGGGAATCCGGTGGAAACGAACGGCACAGGACCGGTCTAAATGGCGAGCCTTGGGGGAGGCCTATGTTCAGCAGTGGACGTCTTTCGGCTGAAATGATGATGATGATGATGATGAAACCATGATATTATATTGATTTAAACTTACACATTGTTATTGGATATTGATATTGCACGCGATTGAGTCCCGTTTTCCCATAAACCACGATAATTTTTATTATGGGTACTCAAGAGGCGGTGCTTGAGACTATTTATCTCTTTTGTTCATACTTATCTACTTATATGGCATAATACAAATTCTAAGCTAAGATAAAAGTAAACTATATACTATATAAAGTAAATTATAAAAACTAGCCTAATCGAATAACCCACCCCGAGTCACACCCGGTGCAAAGGTGCCCATCACACTAGCGGCATTGCCTCGTTGAATAGCGACTGCCAGCCTTTGCACCAGGCATGACCCGGAGCGAGGGTCTAATCTTTATTGCACAAAAGAAACCTTATCGTACAAAAGGCGGACTTAATGCCATTATGTCCAGATATTAACGAAAATACAGGTTTAAACGTAAATCGTATAATCAGCTCGGTGGCTGCACATGAAGTGAGTATGCCAACACAATCTTGACGACCGCTTTAGCCCAGTTGGTAGTGACCCTGCCTACGAAGTTGGAGGTCCCGGGTACGAATCCCGGTCAGGGCATTTATTTGTGTGATGATCACGAATGTTTGTTCCTGAGTCTTGGATGTTTTCTATGTATTTAAGTATTTATATGTATTAAATATATCGTCGTCTAGTACCCATAACACAAGCCTTCTTGAGCTTATTTGGGGCTAGTTCGATTTGTGTAAGATTGTCCTCTAATATTTATTATTAAAAAAAAAATACTGTGGGGCTAGTTCGATTTGTGTAAGATTGTCCTCTAATATTTATTACAAAAAAAAATCTCCAGCTACCCTACATTCGTCTACTTTATTATTTAACAAAGTCACGAAGTACCCACATACATTTAATGTATATTATTATGACACCAGGGATCATAACAAAAGAATGCTATTGTTTATTTTTTTCGGTAGATGAGGGCCTTATTAAGGTAGCAACATGAATGATAGGTAACATTATGAATGTTCCTAAATGATGTTTATCTACACCCATATAGTAAATCCTTTTTAATGTACCGTAAACTGGGGTGACTTTAGGACAAAGCGGGGCCGCTTTGATAGATTAAGAATACTAATGTAATCGTCGCTAAGTATTTCTAATTTGATTCACTTCAGTAAATAGGAAATATACCAAGGTATAACACTGACCCAGGTTAACTAAATAGAAACTAGAAATACGGCTTAAAAACTTGATTTTAAAAGTAGCCCCTGAATTTATGAAAATATGTAAATAATTTATTCGTGACATAGAACCAGACAAGATAATACATATTTAACTATTAACTAATAAAATTGCCACGAAATGGTCCCGCCTCAGCATAATGCTGACTCAGAAGCCAGCGCTGGTCTTCCGGCGAGACCATTATTTTTGTGGATCACGTTGCTCCGCTGTCCGACGCGGCCTTAACCTATTCTGAATTTAAAAGTAACCCCGGTTTAAGGTACTTAAAAAGTGTAGGTTAGGTAAGGACCAGTTTAACCATGGCCTTCGAGCCGGCCTGGGGCGGAGATGGCCATAACCGCATCATGAATTGAACCGTTATGGCCATCTCCGACCATTACAGCACTTTAATCCTTTTTCAACTTTAATCCTTGGTATGTGAATTACTCCTGTGCTACGAATAAATGTATTTTCTTTCTTTCTTTCTTTCAAAATGTGACGAATAGACGGAATTTTTTCGCATATACAATATTAGTGTAGTACTTTTTTGGGATTAGAGAGGCAACCTCACGATGTTTTCCTTCACCGAAACTTGTCTTTTTTATTTTTTTTTATACAACGCCGGTGGCAAATAAGCTTACGATCCACCTGATGGTAAGCGGCCACCGCAGCCTATAGACGCCCCCAACTTCAAAGGAGTCACGTACGCGTTGCCGACCCTTTATAAAATATGAGGATGCACTGTGTTGACAACAGAAGGGACAAATTTAGGTCCCTCGCTTTCAACACAGTGCATCCTCGGGAGCTTTGGGAACCTTGCTCACCTCCAGGAACACAACACTACATACTTGTATAGTAGATAATGTTATTATGGCTGTGGTCTTCTGTGGGCGGAGGTACTTCCCCAGTTGGGCTGCTCGAAATTCGAGCAAAATTACATTTTCCTGTGCCCTACCTTTCTTACACCGTTATTGCACCGTTTAGCACCATCCAGGGGTCACGTGTAGGGTAACGGTGGGTGCACCCCACGGACGTGGTGCAACTTCAACCCCCCTTGTCAAGTGAGTGGGCAACTTGACTGTTGGAAGTTCCCAAGCCGCCTGAAAGCCTGTAACTTGACTTAACGACTGTTATCATAGACAGCAGCATATCTCTTCAAAACTGTACCACTCTTTGTCTAACCTCCTAAGACCCCACGTCCTATATAAAGGACAAAATATGGTCAACGGAAAATACGTTAAATTTTGAAGTGATAGAGTTGCATTTGTTTTGGTTTGATTGATTTGACATAAAATAAAATTCAAATTTGTAACCGGAACTGTTAGGTTCAAATTCGATTGTATTTTTATTTGTATGATGGGTCTCAGGAGGTTAAAACTATACCAGTGTAAACGCAGCACCAATAGCGTAGTCACACTGAGCCGAGTTGAGCCCAAACTCCGCAGCAAATGAAATAACGGCAGAATGAAAAAGTCCAGTTTCGACTTGAAAAAAAAATATAGCTTATAGTAGCAAAAAGCTGCAGACAAAACGGTATTCCATTACCGAGAAATTGGGATTAGGCCAAATAGAATTGAAATGATACTTTTTTGTGTTTATTTAGCACGATTTGATTGAGATTTGTGAAGTTGCAATAGCCACTGTAGAAGAGCGACTTTCAGACTGCGGACGCGCCAGCAGGCAGCGGGGCGGCGAGCGGGGCGGGTAGCGGGGCGACGCGATACAGGCATCCTGAAGGATGCGGGGTCCGCTACCTAATCCCAAACTTTGACGTAGGCACGTTTTTACGGAAGCGACTGCCAATCTGACCTTCCAACCTGAGGGGAAAACAGACCTTATCGGAATTTGGCTTGGCAAGTGAGTAAGCAACTTGACTGTTAGAAGTTCTCAAGCCACCCGAAAGACTCTAATTTAGCTTAACTGATATCATAGACAGCAGCCGATATCAACGGCAACGTGCCTTCTAAAGCACGGGACAAAAAAAACCGATCAAGTGCGAGTCGGACTCGCGCACAGAGGGTTCCGTACGCAGATGATGATAATTAACAAAAATTTGTTCACACTGTATCTAATAATGATTGTACTAAGATAATGTTACTTTATATATATTGTGCAAAATTGTATTGTGCAAAATGTGACATGTAATATTTAACAATATTATCAATAAAGAGTAAGAGTATGAGTATGATGTGTACCGATTCCAAACCTATTAATTCAGGAAAATCTCAACAACATGGCGTAGAAATTAAACGCCAGCGCCATTAATCGACGAATTTTGTTACAAATTTGAGCGTCTGAATAACTTAGTACGTATGGTGTGTTTTCAAGGATAATTCTTTATTACGTGAACCGATTACAATTTATTTTCTTTATTTATTTGTCATTTTTTGCAGAAAATAAAATAATATTAAAAAAAAGTCATGTTCTATGTATCTAGGTCAGCTTTCTTTATAACTATTCCAAATTTCAAATCGATAGCATACGTAATTCTTGAGATATTTAGCGATGTGACAGACAGACAAAGTGAAACCATAAGGGTTCCTATTTTACCATATTGGTACGGAACCCTAAAAAACCTTAAAACTACATGATGATAGTCGTATAAAGAATAAACAAAAACATTCCCTATAAAACTAAATCCCGCATCCAAATTCGCTTGTTCCAAATCACCCACAAAAAGCCGATTGTGAAATATAATTGGCAGGACGGTTCAAAACTATGGAGCGGCCTAATTGCGATCGTGCACTGAATATGTATGAGGCGCGGACAAGGAAGGAATAGACTAGAAGTGGAAGCAACTAATTTCAAAACAGAGCCTGTTCTTCGAGATTCGTACTTCGTATCGCACTCTCGTGTTACACTATATGATTGAAAGGGACGGTAGGAAATTTCGAAGTCCCAAAAAGGTCTAAATATCTGGTAACGCTCTTACGTTACTATTAGCTATTGAAGCTTAGGGTCAAGGCAAGTGAGTGGAGCGCTCGTGGCCCGGCGGGAGCGAGGTTGAGCAACGTCGGGCCAGGTCAGTCTTGGATGGGTGACCGCTTTGAGTGGTTATTATCTGAGCGCCCCCGATTTGGAAGCCGTTGATCCCGGTTGCTGTCTATGATAGCAGTCGTTGAGCCGAGTTAGATGCCTCTGGGCGGCTTGAGAATTTCTAACAGTCAAGTTGCCCACTCTCTTGACAAGGGGGATCGAAGTGGGGTACATATCGTTATTTAGAGCTCATTGAGTAGATAAATACAATATTTTTTGTTCCAAAAATGTTAGAATTACGATTTGAAACGGGATATTTACCATGTATATTTGTATTTTTGAGTTCCCGATATTTCGGCACTGTTGCATGTTGCAACAGTGCCGAACTATCGCATATATTATTGCATGTACACATGGTAAATATCCCGTTTCCAATCGTAATTCTAATGTAAATGACCATGTAAGCTTGAAATTTCAAAAATGTTCTTTGTATGAAATGAAATGAAATTATGAATAGATTTTTGTTTGAAATTCCCTTATTTTCTTATGAAAACCAACTTCATTTTGAGGTTGGTTATGGAACTTTAAATGTGCGGAGTCCGACACGTACTTGGCCAGTTTAAAAAAAACTTATATATGAGATATTATTTTGATATTGAACACTGGATTTTTGGTGACAGAAAACAAAGTAACCGGTTTTATCCCAACTAGGTGCAACTTTCCCTCAGAACCTTTACTCCGAACATCTTATCGTGCTGTCCCTTTTACTCTTGTGTTATTCACTATATGAGTGAGAGGGGCAGCACGATACGCAGTTCGGATTTAGAAGATCGGAGTAGTCCCTATGAGTTGGAAGGTCAGATGGCGGTCGCTTCCACATTTTGAGATTAGGCATTAACGTGGATCTAGGGCCTCTTAGCGCACAACCAGGAAAACGCTAAAAAGATGATGCTTAGCAACCTTAATGTCTGAACATTCTCCACAGAATTCAATAGTTCCTACCCTAATCTATCTATATGTTCACGCTTTAACCTCCTCTCTTACACCGCGCGCCGCGGCTGAACCATCTAGTTAACCAGTATACAGTAATACACTCGTGTAAACTTTGTTGATTTTTACCCACTTTGTTGATTGCACATATTCATAATCCTGGTCAAGGCACCAAAATTGTAACAAACCATTACTTATGTGGAATAATGGTACTTGAAATAGGTACAATAATAGCAATTTTACTAACTGCTCATACGTAATATTTTTACGTAATATGAAACAGTAACTATCTTTAAATGTTTCTATGAACAGTTCAAAGCTAATGAGCAGATTAACTGCCTAAGCGTGGCTAAACACATGCACTAACTAAACAGACTTTAGTGGTTAATTATCATGGAATAGAACATCTCAAACCGTTGATAGTTCCAAATATATCTTAAAGCATGCGCTTCATAACTCAGTAATTTAGAGATTGTCAGCCGTTACGAAGGAGTTCTAGAACGTTCGTTTATCTATGGTTGGTTCTATATCGATCTCCCATAGCGCTCACAAATATTCAGGGTGCACTTGCCTCCAGAAGAGTATTTTATTCACACCTATACAAACAGATATAAGTACACGAAATACTTGCATCAAAAGTAAAAACTTTTGCAATGATAGTAAGGTTCAAATTTGCATGACGCTCTGAAATTAATTCATCAGAAAATGTGAAAAGATGTAGTTTTTAGTTGTTCCGTTTTATTTTTAAATGAATTGTGATATTATGGGTATCTTGGACAAGTAATGAAAAAATGTTATAGTAAAAGGACCGCAATAGAATAAATAGTACTGTATTATTTTGTTGAGGTTGTGCAATAATAGTACCTTACTACAAAGGCCGACAATTCCTTTTCGCGCCGAAGCTTGTATAGTGCTTTTCTCAAAAAACAATGGTTGAAAATTATAAGAAAACTCGAAATTAAATTCTAAGGACCCAGTAATGAAAACACGCGCTGCAGCAGCCGGCGGCTGGCCCGAGGCCCGGCGCGCCCCGGAAATAAAATAGGATCATTTGCCGGCTTAGGCCGGCAATCTTGTATGAAATGTCATTGTGGGTCGCTCGTTGAGCCGCACCCGAAACGTGATACTTCGCAGCCTCTTATAACGAACATGAAGTCAATATTTGATTGCATGTTTGAGAAAATAATATTGTATAATGTAATTGTACCTATTTGTGTTAAAATGAGAACATTTATAATGATTTTAGGGTAGTTTCAAATAGGAGCTTTATTTACACCAAAAGGCATACAGGTTATATCCATAAAATACTGAAACTCAATAATGCGTCCTAAAAATTTTTTGATTGATATAATTCATTAAAATACTAATAAGCTTTTAAATGTAATTTATGAATAAAATTGTTGCTGAACTAAGATTAAGTTGTAAATTAGGTATTTCTAATACAAATATTCCGTATTATATGAAATTTATTTACAAACACTCTCAGACTAAAACTGTACGATCTCAATTGTGACAAACTATCAAGTTTCTATACCAAGGGCGGTATTACATCTCTTCATTAACAATACACTACAAACTCCAAAGGCAGAAAGGATATAAATTAAACACAAACAACATGTCGGACCGTTGTCTATCTTGGACCCATTTAGTTGTGCCAGCGCAGATGTAAATCTAGGTAGACCACACAAGACATCATTTCGGGTGGCAACTATTGAATTTCTAATTGTTGTAACCGAAAAAACGCATCGGGTTCAGGTGGTTAATGAATCTGGATACTTTCTGTGTATTTGAGTATCTATTTATATTTATTAAGTGTATGTATACAGTCATCTAGTACCCATAGTACAAGTTTTGCTTAATTTGGGATTAAGTCGATAGAGATAGGTCGATGGTCGATGGGTATAGGTGTGATATTGTCGGCCAATCATCATCATCCTCCTAGCGTTATCCCGGTACAGTTGCACACTGAAGGATACCCAGGGTCCGCTTCCTAATCCCAAGATTTGGCGTAGGCACTAATTTTTTCCGAAGCGACTGCCATCTGACTTTCCAAGCCGAGGGGAAACCAGACCTTATCGGAATTAGGCTTGTCAAGTGAGTGGGCAACTAGACTGTTAGAAGTTCTCAAGCCGTCAAGCCGCCCGAAGGACTCTTACTTGGCTTAACTTATCTTTATATAACATTTTCAATTATATTGCTTTCCTATTTATACTTTATATGACATTTTTAATTGTATCGTTCCCTGATTATTGTATATATTTAATTATATACCTACACTCATATTATAATCATTAATTAGCAAGACAAGCGAACATGTTTTATACTGTAATTGTATATGGAGATAAATAAACTAAACTAAACTAACGACTGCTATCATAGACAGCAGCCGTGATCAACGGCTTAACGTGTCTTCCAAAGCACGGGAGCGCTCAGTTAATAACCGCTCAAAGCGGTCACCCATCCAACAACTGACCTGAGCCGACGTTGTCGGCCAATATTTAAAAAAATATAGGTATGTTCAGACTGTGGTACTTGCGGCATCTAATTAAACACACGTCTGCGTGCCGGTTAGTTCGTCAAGTAGAAAATTACGAGGGATTTCCCCGTCCCAGATGCAGTAATTAGCTTGTCTGTCTTCAGGACGGTTTATCCGCGCGGATAGGATAACGTGTGGTTCCTGCTTATTGGGTTTTGTAGGAAGATTGTTGGATGCTCGTTAAGAGCCCTTATCAATAAAAAAAAGCCAAGTGCGAGTCGGACACGCGTTCGAAGGGTTCCGTAAAAACGGCAAAAAAAACACGTTTATTGTATGGAAGCCCCGTAAAATATTTATTTTACTTCGTTTTTTGTATTTTTGTTATAGCGGCAAGAGAAAATACATTATCTGTGAAAATTTCGACTGTCTAACTTTTGGCTCACAGTGGTACTTTATTATTATAACAATTAGCTTATAATACTATCACATAATATAAAGACTCATCCATATATCTCACACGCTCTTATCAGAAAAAAAATCAAAATAAAACATGCTTTATTGGTGTAAACATAGGTATTATACAGTACGAGGTCGGGGTCTCCTTTTAAGTAAACAATGATACTTGTGTCAGGGGATCCCGCTCTTCCATTGACAGGAGGTGTTATTGTTAGACCAATTTGAATTTTTTTAATTTTTTTTTTAATTTTTTTTTTGTTTTTTTTTTGAACCTGACTGTGGCTTTATAGGCCGGGCCTAATAAAGCGATAGGAGTGCGCGGTTGGAGAGTAGCCTGGGGAAAAAAATCGTTTAAATATAAATCTTAATCTCCTAACTTACTTCATGCACGTACTATAGA
Source organism: Epiblema foenella (assembly GCA_963556455.1). Lineage (NCBI taxonomy): Eukaryota > Metazoa > Arthropoda > Insecta > Lepidoptera > Tortricidae > Epiblema > Epiblema foenella. Next base: position 17,021,791 of record OY747112.1, read on the forward strand.
TTAAATTATCAGTTTATTATTATGTGCCTGGTCGGCACAACAAATACAAAAAATTTGTGAACAGGTTCGATAATTGTATGGAATTTCATTGCATATTCAATCTTTGGATTTTCTTCAAAATGGCGGTGCCACACGTAAAAGATATCTATTTTTCGTTCCTCAAATACTTGTTTATTTTATCGCGAGATTTTACAGCTCATGTAAATATACTATACGAGTACACTTCCAATTTTATATCTAATTCTATGTTAACGCGTCTAATTCCTTCATCAACGACAATTTCCAAACATCTCAATGTACTCAATCTCGATTACTATCAAAAACTCGCATTTCATCCAATTTGGCCGTCAAAATCAAACCTTATTCTCGAAATATCAACGTTGATTTCAAAATAGCGTTAAAGGCGGATTCGTCGTTATGGAAGTAATAAATTACAGTGAGGTAGGTGGGAATGCAGTTGTCTGGCAATTTCCGCCCCAAGCTGACGCAGCTGGTTCTATTCTTGCATCAGTGCTTCCAATCTTATACATGGTGCATATACTCCCTAAGGGCGCTCTGATGTGAATTGAGCGGTTCATGCAACAATAAGCATGTAAATAAATATTTTAATTAATTATAATGGCTGACACTATTTTATTCTTACTATTCTATAGCAGTGATATATATAATTATATATTAAATGTATGTATTTTTTCATGTATGTATATTTAAATATTATTTAAGTATGTGTATTTATAATGATAGTTGTTTTGGAATCTTTTTTTTTCTCATTGTAATAGTTTATACACCACCTTTCAGCTTTATATTTCATTTCTCCACTACCCAAAGGTTGTCTGGAAGAGATCGCTCTTTAGCGATAAGACCGCCTGTTGTTCTGCCTCTGTCTCCCTGTATCTTTGTTTTTTGTTTTTTATGTGCTATTTTATTATGTGAGGTGTGCAATAAAGAGTATTTGTATTGTATTGTATATTTCATTTGTTTTTTCTTTGTAATTAATGTTAATTTAGAACGTTATTAGTTTTAAATATTTACCTTATTGTTTTCTGAATTAAAAATTTTATTGTATTGTATTTGTAAATATAAGTTTTCAGCAATATTTAAGAGTCCTTAGTACTTAAAAAACGCTCATCTATTTGACGATTTTCTGATTGAATTGACACGTATCTAGACATTTTGTTAGTGTTACTATCTATAACATCACTATTGCGACCTAATGTAATAAATTTTAAATGTATTTTTTGGTTTTTTCGTTAAGAAATATTGTTTCAAATATCACTCTAAATTGACCATTTTCAAGATAAAAACTGTTTTTTCCGTTTAAATTCTAATACGCACAATAAAATAAAAAATGGCTACGTTACTATCTAAAACTTTAATAAAATTATGGTATCCTTTAATCAATTTTGCCCCCCATTCATGTAACCGGTGGATGAAAAAAAAAATTTAACACACATAGTCGTCTACAAAACTTGTTCATTTAAGTCAACTGTTCGTGAGATATTAGTTGTCAAAGTCATAGAAAGTGTGTGTCCCCCCTCTAATTTCCAAACTATAAAGTTTAAAATTCTGAAAAAATTGAGGTGGTGTGCATTAATAAATACTTTCAACGATTTTTGGTTTGAACAATATAGGTTTTACGGTTTTTGAGTTTTCACATAAAAACTGTCTTGCCCAAACAAAAGGTCGTAAGTGCCGCGAGTTCCCTATGAACATACGACTTTTTAGATTAAATGTATTGGATAGTGATTTTAAATGTGGACTAGTAGGTGTCGGTACGGAACCCTTCATCGTGCGTGGTCCGACACGCACTTGGCCGGTTTTTATATGAATAAATTCAGCTACGCAATCCTCTTACAATTCTGACTACATTAGAATTACGATTTGAAACGGGATATTTACCATGTATATTTGTATTTTGAGTTCCCGATATTTCGGCTTTGTTCCCGGAAAGAACTCGCGTATTGATACTGTGAGTGTGGTGTGTCGTGACCGTAATCGAGTTTCAAGTGACAAGGCAGACAGTGGTAGTGACGGTGACACTGTGCGAAAAAAGCGAACCAGGAAGAGGGTAGATCGCTACGGTGTGTGGGTAGTCCACAACTAAAACTCGCAGCACGTCAGTTAATCCTTGATAATGGCGCTTGCAACAGTGCCGAAATATCGGGAACTCAAAAATACAAATATACATGGTAAATATCCCGTTTCAAATCGTAATTCTAATGTAAATGACCATGTAAGCTTGAAATCTTATATTCTGACTACACACTAATAAGGATTTCACCAACAAAAATACTCGCTCCAGACTCTCCAGAGACAAGTTAATTAAATTAAGGGGAATTCTAGTTATATTTCTGACAACACTTATTAAAACCCATTTAGAGCGCGTAATTCGTAGCAGCCACGGCGGAAATTGTGCAGCACCGGGCTTATTAACTTGGAATTATTCCTGAAGAACATTCGAGACGCGAAGAAATACGCCATTTTTAGACAATTCTTAGGTTCATTTAAGAGGCCTTATAAGATTTAAATAAATAATAAATAAATAAATAATAAATATTAGAGGACAATCTTACACAAATCGAACTAGCCCCACAGTAAGCTCAAGAAGACTTGTGTTATGGGTACTAGACGACGATATATTTAATAGATATAAATACTTAAATATATAGAAAACATCCACGACTCAGAGACAAATATCCATGCTCATCACACAAAAAAAATGTTTATGTGTGTTAAAATGTTTTGATTTCAAATTATGACAAAAGTATTGATAATACCAATAAAGTTATTAAAGGCTACGATGACTTTATTAAAGTTTTAGATAGTAACATAGCCATTTTTTGATTTTATTTCGTGTAGTATAATTTAAGCGGAAAAAACAAGTTCTTAGATTGAAAATGGTCGATTTGGAGTGATGTTTGAAACGATATTTCTTAACGAAAAGTCCAAAAAATACATTTAAAGTTTATGACATAATGTCACAACAGTCCTGTTCTAGATAGTCACATTGAGAAAATGTCAAGATACGTGTCAATTCAAACAGAAAATGGCGTAAATAGATGAGCGTTTTTTAACTGATAAGGACCCTTAAGTCGTTAACAGTTTCAAAACACCCATCTTTGTAAGCTATTTTCTGTAGGTAAAGCATTCCTTCTCAGTGCTGCCAGCTTTCACGTCTCCACTGTTACCGTGAACCACACAGGCACCTTTTTTAGGGTTCCGTACCAAAATGGTAAAAAAGGAACCCTTATAGTTTCACTTTAAACGCAGTTTCAGTTTCGCTTTTAAACGTAGCTCAAAATATTTTATTATGATTAGTGTACCTACTTTATTACCTTTTATCTTGACGCTTAGAGACCTTATACATCTCTAACAAATCTCGATTGTTATTAGTTTCTTAGTCTTATTTTTGACATGTAACACTACATTTAATTAATGATACTTTGATTATTGTATTATTTTTATTTTATTTACCTAGATAGATTTTGACTTGTAAAAGTGCCCTTGAGGCCTATTTGCAGAATAAATGTTTTGATTTAGATTTTTTTTATTTTGTCTCTCTGTCTGTCTGTCACATCGCTAAATATCTCACGAACTACTTATGCTGTCGACTTTAGGAATGATTATAAAGAAGGCTTACCTGCATACATAGAACATGACATTTTTAAATATTTTTTTAATTTTCTGTGAAAAATTACAGATTATAGGTGGTTCAAAATTTGAAAGTCTAGTTAATATGTCGAGTGGGGTATCATATGAAAGGGCTTGGGTTGCACATTCTGAAACAATTTTTTTTTTACGTTCAGTCATTTTTGTTTTATGAGGGTAAATGTAAAAAAATACTTCCTTTCCATACGGAACCCTCGGTGCGCGAGTCCGACTCGCACTTGACCTAACCTAACCTAACCTAACTGGTTAGGTCAAGTGCGAGTCGTTCGTCGTCGTAGGTTTTTTAACCTAACTGTGGCTTTATAGGCTGTGGCCAATAAAGCGATAGGAGTGCGCGGTTGGAGAGTAGCCTGGGGAAAATTCTGGGGGAAATTTCCGACATAACCACGCGGGTGGTTTTCAACCCGTCCGAGTCGAATGTAATTTCTTGATTCGACAATTTTGACGTCGGTAAGAGAGGTAGGGCACAGCAAAATGTCATCTTGCTCGAATTTGGAGCAGCCCAACTGGGGAAGTACCTCCGCCTTGCAGAAGACCACAGCCATAATAACATTATCTACTATACAAGTATGTAGTGTTGTGTTACTGGAGGTGAGCAAGGTTGCCAGAGCTCCCGAGGATGCACTGTGTTGAGAGCGAGGGACCTAAAGTCCCTTCTGTTGTCAACACAGTGCATCCTCAAATTTTATAAAGGGTCGGCAACGCGTACGTGACTCCTTTGGAGTTGCGGGCGTCTATAGGCTGCGGTAGCCGTTTACCATCAGGTGGACCGTAAGCTTGTTTGCCACCGACGTAAGTACCTCGTTAACCGGTAAATTATATTCAACTTGGGGCATGCAACTCAAAATCAGTCCTATTCTTTCCTATGGTCATATCGACGTATTAAAAAGCGATATTTTCAATGCGCGCCCTTAACTTATTCTGCACTTGGGATCATAAGGGGCTACTTGCGATGCAATACCGCGCCAGATGCTATCAACGATTGCTTTATGAACTCTGAGGGGCTACTGCGTAATTTGAAATCCTAACTTCGTATCGTGCCGTTCCTTCCACTCATATAGTGTAAAACACGAGAATGAAAGGGATGGCACGGCACGCAGTTCGGAGTAAGGGACTGGATATTATTGAGAGCGTAAACGATATTCTAATAAAGTGACTGTAGTGGACAGTGTAGATTTTTATGTTTGACTGAGCAAGCGGGAAGCTCGTGCGAAGCTTCTTCGTTTCAGCTTGGGCAAAAAAGGTCATTGCCCTGCTGGTCGCCTGTAGTTACAGTTCGCATTTCTCAACCGATTCTCGTGAAATAGTGTGACCAGTCCATAGTTATTATGATGAATTCGATGATTATTAATATGTTTTTTGTCGATTCAGTTTTTGGCATTTTTTCGTGATGGCAGACTTGAAAATTTAAAAAATATCACTCCAGCTCAGCCACTAGTTTAGGATTTTTCCGATTAGAAATTAAGCTAATATTAAAGAATACTCCAAATGATCAACGTTGTATTGATAACACAAAAATACTATATAATAAATTTGTTGCATCTAAAAAAAATTCTTCTACTTTTTCCTAATCAGAACACGATACCGAATATGCCCTTAAACGGATCCTCACTAGTTTTGTTTCACTCTGTAGTTTTTATTGAAACCACAAAAAAACGAGACAAAATTAGACACAAATTTAAATAACTTGGTAAAACTAAAGTACTGGTTATTCGTTTTTTTTAAATTTAATTTGACAAAAAATCTCAGTGTCATTGGGTAGGCAAAGTTAGGCATGATTGTCCGTATTACAGCATTCGACGGTCCATTTGTTTAACTCATCAATGGCGGGAAATATTCGGCACTTTGTGACCTAATTTGTCATCCCTGTTGACAGTTATATGGCGTTTTAATTGATATTTAAAACGAAAAAATAAATTGTAGACTAATGGGTCTATTATTAACGCGTTAATTGGAATTGCTATAGTATTGCTTGCATGTGTCAAACTTCGAAATGTTGGACTTTAGCTCGTAAAACTCCATGCTCGTTTTTCGGAGTTTCTCTCGTAAGCTAATGAGTCCATTAAACTTAACGTATTTAATCGGAATTGGTTCAGTATTGGTCGCATGTGTCGAACCTGCGACCGGTTTAGCCTAGTGGGTAGTGCACCTGCCTGTGAAGCTGACGGTCCTGGGTTCAAATCCCGGTCAGGGCAAATATTTGTGTGATGAGCATGAATATTTGTTTCTGAGTCTTGGATGTTTTCTATGTATTTAAGTATTTATATCTATTAAATATATCGTCGTCTAGTACCCATAACACAAGCCTTCTTGAGCTTACTGTGGGGCTAGTTTGATTTGTGTAAGATTGTCCTCTAATATTTATTTATTTATTTATTTTTTTAACCTGGAAATGTTGGGGACTTTAGCTCGTAAAGTGTTTTCCATCTTTCTCGAGTTGATTAAAAGCTTATCACATTAAGACAGCCTATTAGTTTAAACCTTGCTATAAAACCTATTAATAGTACATTTCTACAGAGGCCGGGAAGAGAAGGATTCTCGGCCGAGCGTAGCGAGGCCGGATAGTTACGAGGTTGGCAACCCCTTTTCACGCCGAGGTATGTATTATAGTACTTTTCTCAAACATGCTACTAAATAAATTAAAAAAACTCCAAGAAATCAAACTTTAATTTCTAAAGAAACTTAAGTGAATAAGACAAAAAATCCAATTATAAAATGAAATAAATTAAATTTTGCCTCCCAAATGGTTAAAAAATACTTTCACGGTTTGAGTAGACATTTTTACCGCTAATATTTAGATGAAATATTTTAAATGTGTATTTTTGTAGTTAAATTTGCAACTAAAATTATTGGACTGTGTTAATAACATGTTAATTATTATATTCATGTGGATTTTATATAAATAAAACAGCGAAATATAGCAAACATCGTTTATTTTTTTTAATAATCGTAGTGGCAGAATTTCATGACGAACCAAACATCAAATAATTGCTTAAGGCTGAACGCCGTGATGCTGTGTCACAAATATGTACGTCACTTTATTGTGCACAATAACAGGTTAAAACAATATACATGTGACATAAGATTAGAGTACCAAGGCGAACTTATCCCTATGAGGGATCTCTTCCAGCTAACCTTTGAGGGATTGAGTGGAGAGAGAAATAAATGTGGAATGGAAATAAAAAAAGAGCATCTTGCAGGCCTAGGCCTCCATTTTATGAAATTCCGTTAAAGGTCTCTCGTCTAGCCGCACCCGAAATGTGACACTTCGCAGCCTATTATAAGGAACATAACCTCAATATTTCAGTGCATGCTTGAGAAAAGCTATTTTGTCTGATTCAAACTATCGTTAATACATCCGTTGTCTTAATTAAAATGATACATTAGACATAATGTAGCCATTAAACGCACATTCTCACTGTTTACTAAATGTGGTTGCAATAATCAAGTACAATCAGTAAACAAAACGACATAATAGCTTTGAGACCTTGTTTAATCCAAAACGGAGTAAGTACCATAGTCAATATGAGTCGTGCTCTTTTGAAAAGGACCTTAACACGCATCACTTTAAGTGTCAAATCCCTAAGAATATCACGTATTAAATGATTTTAGTGTCGATGAAGACGTTACACGTGTGTAGCATATGAGTCACATTGACCTAATTTTCTTAGTTTTAGTTTAAAAAATATACTAAACACGAACAGATTTATAAATAATTCAGCTTTATTAAACAACTTTAAACAACGATGGCCGAGGTCAGTTCTTGGATGGGTGGCCGCTGTGGTGGTCTTAACTGAGCCTAGGCCTCAAAGGCACTCAGGGGCTACAAGTCAAAATATATCTATATCAAATAAAAATAATACAATAATCAAAGTATCATTAATTAAATGTAGTGTAACATGTCAAAAATAAGATTAAGAAACTAATAACAATCGAAATTTGTTAGAGATGTATAAGGTCTCTAAGCGTCAACATGAAAATAATAAAATCTAATAAATAAATATCCTCAGAGATGTCTCCGAGCGTCAGTCTAAAAATAAAATCAAATGAGAACAGAGCGAAATCTCTCATCAAAAATACAGTTGAATCAGCTTGTAACGACTTCGCTTATAACATTTGACCGCTTATAACGACTTCGAAATCACTATACATTAGATTTCATACCAAACATTTTCAAAGTAAATCAGTCCGGTTTTGTGCGACGTTCTGTTACTGCGACGTAATATCACCGGTCCTTTGAATGTCGCTTTATATGGATTCCAAATACAAATACAAATATTTATTCTGCAAATAGGCCACAAGGGCACTTTTACATGTCAAAATATTAATTTACAATTTAAGAAAGTCTGACTATAATAAGTAATACATTTTTCATGTCAAAATATTAATTTACAGTTCACGAAGGAATAATAATTTCGAGTTTACAATTATAACAAAATTAATGTCATACAGTGAAGATAAACTTGCAAAGTTATCTATTACAAATATTACAACATCAGTAATGTTAGAGATGTATAAGGTCTCAAGATTAAACAAGGAGTATAATGAAATTAATATAATATCCCAGAGATGTAGGTACATGGTCTCTGAGCGTGATTAAAATTAATTTAATATTGTAAGAGATGTATATGGTCTCTAAGTCACTGATAATAAAAACAAATCCACAACAGGATGATGTCTCTCGTCAATCCCCTATAAAAAGATACTAGTATTAACGTAGTCACTATGTCCTAGCAAGCATGAACTCCACTGTATGCATATTACAATACTTTAAATTAATTATATTGTTATTGTAATTAACTTAATTTTATAACCCTTATTTAGTGTGAAACCAACTCACTGACTACGGATGGGCTTAAAACCAGCTTAGCGCTGTGCTCACACCGATTTTTCAATGTCTTAATTTGAATACCCATACTTACTATAGATTGAACATTGTAAAATTTTGAGAAATAAACCATTTTGTATTTGTATTTGTATTTTGTATTTGTACAATATTTAATGCAATACGTATGTGTTGAATTACCCCTCCAGTGTTACACAAGACGTTATCACCCCAGTGATCTCGCTGCCGTCGGTTTGCGCAGCAATTTACCGCCTGAGAATATGCAGCGCTCTCCTATTTGTCGACTTAATTTTGACTTGGGTGAATTTGATATTTAACAGTAGCTCTTCAGTAAGAGCATCACAATAGTCTAAGAAAACAAGGTCTGATCCGGCAGGCGCGGATCCAGCCCGCAAAAAAGGTTATGGTCACAGCCACCCGAAAATCGGGCAAGTGCGAGTCGGAGTACTCGCTCATGACAATCATGAGTCATGAACGATTTGACTTGCCGCTGCGCGAAACCGCTCAACTAATCTCACTGGAGCGTAAACCCTTAGGCTCGGTTTTAAAAAGATCCGTTAGACTTTAGGGCCGTAAGCTGGCGCGGTTCGCACGCAGCGGGCTCGCTTTAGTATGACCCTAGTGGTCAGCGGTTTCGATTTTCCCTACGCTACTCTCCAACCGCCTATCGCTTTATTGGGACCGGCCTAAAAAGCCGCAGTCAGGTTCAAAAAAGTAAGTTTGTATCTGTACGGAACTCTTCATTGTGCGTAATCCAACATGCACTTGGCAGGTTTTTTAAATTTTATTAAGGCATATCGTTTATTATCATCAGATCTCAATAGACCCTGAAAGTGTGACGTCACAAGTGCATTAGGGTTGTTGTGGGCATTCCCATTGTGCCCATAACGGTGGATCCGCCCTTGTGATCCGGATCATGACACGACCATACGTCACTATCGACGACATAAACACTTACATCCGCATATTGATAGGCTGATGCTGGCAGTGCCTGTGTCTTTACCATGATTTTACATGACCGTACTCGCTAGCGACTGCGTAAAAACTTGTATGGGAAAAAATACAGCGCTTCTGGCGGTTACGCAATAGAACTAAGAATCGGCATACTAAATCGTTTACGTAGTCGCTACCGTACCTTACCGCTACGTGAGGAACAGTTGCCTATTTTACTTAATTTTAGGTAACAATGTAAAACATTGTTCATTAGAGTGAGCGCACACCGGGTAGAGTCAGTCCGACCCAGGTCGGGCCTAGCTGAGTTTCTTGCTGGACTCTTCTCAGCTAGGCTAGGTATAGTGAACCAGCGACAAAACTCCCAGTAGCTCGATTCCACTCAAACCTCAAATTCGGTTGAAACCGCTGAACCAATCTCACTGGAGCGCAAACTCTTAGAGTATTCCAGTGTTCCAAACCACACGCGTGGTCGTGCCGGAGGTTTTCCCCTGGATTTTCCCCAGGCTGCTCTCCAACCGCGCACTCTTATCCTAAGCCACAGTCAGGTTCAAAAAAAAACGTAACAGCAGAGCCTATGCTCCAGGTTGGAAGTGTAAAATGCCATAATACCAATACAATTATTTGGAATGACATAATTCACTAATTTTAAGTGTCTCTTTGCCTCTGTGGTTGCCAATTGTACAATAAAGTTTATTTATTTATTATTGGTAGTGGTTCATCAAACTTATTTTAGTTAAATTGCCGCGAAATTCTTTTGTCCTTATCTGCCCCTGTGACATTTTTGTGCAAAATATTTTTGTTACAGATGTTTGTTTAGTTTTATGAGTAAAGGGGTAAATAAAGGATAAAACGCAGCCCAACGGCCCAACACTACGCGTTATTAGATCATGGATGATACGGCGAGCAGCCATCTTTTATTTATGCCACGTCCCATCACTATTACAGCATACGTACTCCAATCAACGAAGCAGGAAAATTGGGAATTTTCCACCATGTTATATATGTTTCTCAATTTAGATACTCTGAAAGTGGGTCATTGTTCATCTAGGTGGCGTGCTGTGAGTAGCACTTTTCTGCTTTAGAGCAGAAAAGTATTGAAAAGAAAAAAGTACGATGAATCGTAGTTAAATATGGCAAAGGCAAGTAACCTATGCACACATAAGTACGATTAAATCTTAATTTAAAGAAATGGTCCATACATAAACATTGTTAACGTTACTCAACAGTTCCCGCCAAAATGGTTCTTTTGCTGATGCATATTTTGATTTTTTTTTAGTTTCCTCGTATTCAAAATGAAGTGTTCAACTCGGGGGAAACAAACATTTCAGCCTCGAACTATTGGCACTCTCACTTCGTTCGAGCGTCAAAATACTGGATTTTCAACCCTTCGTTAATGGATAGTAAACAATCATCATCACAAGATATTGTAAATTACAAAATTTTAACAAAATCATATAAAAATATTTAGTCAAAAATTGCGTTTTATTTTAACAAAATCGTAATATATAACGTCATTTTATAAATTTTTGGCGATCATAATATAAAATCGTATTTAATTGACTTATGATAATTTATATTTTATTTTTATATAATGAAATAAATATATCTAAATCTACATCTATAGATCTAAAGTCAATGTATTGTAATGTATGACAACTATGCACTTTAATGGTCATAGAAATTTTAAAATGTTTCGAACTCAAATTGTGTCATAAATACTGACAATTCCAATAGATATATAGATAGATAAATATATTTATTTCCTTTCTAAAATTACATCATCGCTTACATTTTTAAAACAAGATAAATTCACAAAAGGATCGTCAATAGGTATAATAATAATAATGAAAGAAAAATAATTGAGATCAAATAATGTCAAGGGTAAAAAATAATAGAAATGTCAAATTTGTATACACGGCTAGAATATCCTAGGCAATGTCATTAGTCAAAAATAAACTGCTAATAGGACACGATGCTTTTATTAAAGTTTTAGATTGTAAAGAAGCCATTTTTTGCTTTTATCGTATTCAGCAGAATGTAAGCGAAAACAACAGTTTTTAAGAACGTTTGAAACGGTATGCTAAACTTCACAATGTTTCACGGCCACACAGTAAATTACTCGTTTTTCTATACAATGGTAGTACGCGCATAGTATATGACGTCACACTGTGCTCAAGTAGTATGGGAGTTTTGGGGGTGTTTTGAGCGCTCGGATTTAATGCTGTACTTTGAAATTAGGTAGGTGTTTGACACCTCAGCATAATGCTGAGCCAGTGTCCGTTTCACTGGCGCGAGGACACACATGTTATGTGGTTTGTGTATAATATGTTTTTCTTCATTTATCATTTTTGTCATATGTGTGTCTTCTGTGTCTGTGAATAAATGTTTCTTTCTTTCTTAAATTCATTTTTGTCTTTTTTTTGTTTCAATTGTACTTGTTCCATATCCACATTTGCTCCTCTCTACTGGTTCGAGTGGCATTATGAAAAAAAATTATGCATATTCTCTGTTGTTTAAATAGAAGAGCGTATTTTTACTGATCCCGTGCATTGGACTAAGCTTTACTAAACCAAAAAGGTCGTATCGTATTATAAAGTCAATACGCTGATACAACGTTGCAACAGAACTGTGGGGCAAAATTTTTTATAAGTCCTATTGTATAACAGAATTTAAGTAAGATGAGCCTTTTTAGAATTGTTGGCTGTAATTCCTCCATTGTATTCTTCTAGCAATGCCTTTATAATTTGGGGCATCAGGGTTGGCGATATAGGGTTTTCACATGGCATTTCAGAGTTAAATTGCGGTTGATGACAGTTGGTCTTCAAGTTTTTTTTTAAGTACCTACCTTTATTTTTTAAATCATCTATTATATCGTCGGGTGAGAAGCAAAACTCACTATCAAATGTCACTACTCTTCGAAACCTCGTATCTCAGTACTGAAACGATGCTGATATACGAGCTTTATTTTAAGTTCGTATTTGTTACTTAGTGACTTATGTTTGTAATCCGACGATATACGGGTGTTAGCCCTATAAATCCTATAGTCCTATAAATCCTTCCAATCATACACAAATCAACCTAGTCCAAAACTAAGCAAAGCTTGTACTATGGGTACCAAGTGACGATATACATACTTATATAGATAAATAGATACTTAAATACATAGAAAACATCCAAAACTCAGGAACAAATATTCGTGTTCATCACACAAATACATGCCCTGACCGGGATTCGAACCCGGGACCTCCAGCTTCGAAGGCAGGGTCACTACCAACTAGGCTAAAGCGGTCGTCGGAAACCGTTGGAAAACCAGAAACACCATTGACCCTCTCACCGTAATGACCCTAAGCATCTTCACCGGTTTTGTATCCAATCAACTCTATAAATACTTCCCCCAAGAAACTGTCCTAAATACAGGACTGCATTCGGCAACATCGGATATTTAGGGACCCGTTTGGCTGAACGCCAGGGATCTGAGAAAATGGGGTTGTCAACTCGAAATTTGACTACAACAAAAGAAAAAAATAAACCAAATGGGTCATTCTACTTTTACATGACCAGTTTTCTATTACAAAAAAAAAATCAAAATCAAACATTTATTCTGCAAATAGGCCACAAGGGCACTTTTATATGTCAAAATATTAATTTACAATTAATGTTTTGACATGAAAAATGTATTACTTATTAAGAAAGTCTGACTATCATAAGTTCGCATAGCATTTATCATATCAAAATATTAATTTACAGTTCAAAAAGGAATAATAATTTCGAGTTTACAATTATAACAAAATTAATGTCATACAGTGAAGATAAACTTGGAAAGTTATCTATTACAAATATTACAACATCAGTAAAGTTAGAGATGTATATGGTCTCAAGATTAAACAAGGAGTATAATGAAATTAATATAATATCCCAGAGATGTACATGGTCTCTAAGTCACTGATAATAAAAACGAATCCACAACAGGATGATGTCTCTCGTCAATCCCCTATAAAAAGATACTAGTATTAACGTAGTCACTATGTCCTAGCAAGCATGAACAGACCGTACTCCACAAACAGCACCCGATCACGAGTATGACGCGTATCTCAGCCATCATTACAAAAAAAATCTATGATATGTATTGAATTAGTGTACAAAAATAAGATTTCAAAATATTACCCGAACCTAATAAAAGGAATTTATAGGTAAAACTACTTAAATACTAAGTTATTGTTGAAAAAGGTGGGTAACACAGGGGTAAAAACCATTTTTTCATACAAATGGTGAGACAAGCAAGGACCACTGAGTTACTCGATCTATGGATATTAGCTGTGGTTCGTTAATTACCAAAACTGTCGGAAGTGATACTGCAATTAAACCTCTTTCTAAATAACAATATCACTACATAGTATAAAACAAAGTCGCTTTCTCTGTCCCTATGTCCCTATATCCCTATATACATAGGCTTAAATCTTTAAAACTACGCAACGGATTTTGATGCCGACAGAGATAGAGTGACTCAAGGGGAAGGTTTATATGTATAATGCATGCATCAGCATTGCACCCGTGCGAAGCCGGGGTGGGTCGCTTGTAAAAATATAAAGTGAGGGCCATGTATTTTTAAATCTGCATTTTAAAAAAAGTGTCTGAAAATTATGTACATGAAAAAGTAGAATGGCCCAAATGGTGAAACGCCTATTCAAATGTTTCAAAAAATAACGAATCTACAACCATTTTATTGTTGCTGGTTAGAGAGAGAAAGCGTGACAGATCAGTGACGTCATTGACCTCGAGCGCCATAGTGACGGTCGATCCAATACAAAGGTGCGTTTTATGGAAACCAAAATAAGTAAAGTGGCAGTGGGCAGGGCACATTGCTCGCAGGACTGACGGTCGATGGGGCCAGAAACTGCTTGAGTGGCGTCCACGCACCGGAAGACGAGCTGTCGGTAGGCCTCCGACGAGGTGGAGTGATGACCTGGTGAAGGTCGCGGGAATCCGGTGGAAACGAACGGCACAGGACCGGTCTAAATGGCGAGCCTTGGGGGAGGCCTATGTTCAGCAGTGGACATCTTTCGGCTGAAATGATGATGATGATGAAATGTCAAGGGGCATCATTGGGATAACTTCGACAATGGTGTAGGAGTTTCTTCTGATGATGAGGATGAAAATAAAAAGTGTAATTCTACATTACTTCTTCACATTGGAAGCTGAAACTTCAGTATTTTCGTCAGATCTCTGAATGGGCCTTGTCTTAAGCATTCAATAAATACGAGCAATTTTGACCATCTTCATGAATTTGTTAAAGGATTAGGTAAAGCTGTATAAACACTCGCTCTGTTCTTGATTCAACAACAACACTCACCTGATTTATTGCTCCTTTTCATCTAGTATCTTGTAGTCTTTTGTACTGTTGCCAAAAAACTAGAACTATAGGAGCCCGACCACGAAATTGCCGGCCAGAAATTTATAAAACATAAATAGAAAGAAGAAAGAAAGAAAGAAAAAACATTTATTCGTGGCACAGATACAGTACAAATTAACATAACGCCAAAATACAGAAAATAGCCACGAAATGGCCCCAAATCAGCATAGTGCTAGTCATTGGCTAGCGCTGGTCTTCCTTTGGGACCACAAGAAGTCACGAAAGACAAAAAACACTAAAGTCACAAAAAACATAACATTTAAATAAATGTCATAATTTAAAATACATGCAAAGGTGATTAAATTTCAAACTTAGTAAAATAAAATAATAAAATCTGTCATTTAAATATGGAATCGACAGCAAATCCAAAAATACCATTTCATCCGAGTAAGGAAGCGTTTAGGTAAGTAGCAGTTGGACGGTAGCCAGCGACGAATATAGACGGCTGGGCTCGGCGACATGTGCTGAGACGGGTTTAGGCATGTTACTGTCAAGGTGTCAAGTTCTTATACATAGTGTATACCAACATAGTATTCTTTATAAGGATGGAAAAACAGAAGCTGAAAAAAAAATACAACATTCTAATAGGCGGGGATCGGAAACCGGTTTAGTCTTCATACAATTAACTGGTTAAAAATGTTGGTTAATTGCGTTTTACGATATTATTTCATACTTTAAAACATTTATTTTATAGATGAATGTTAGAAAAACAAATCCTGCAATAAAAATGAAGATATTAGGAACAATTTAGGAAATATTTCAAAAATAGTAGAAACCGGTTCCGAACCTTGCTTGAACACAAAGGTATAGGAGTTAGTAATTAATAAATTTGAAAATAAATAAATAAATTTGACTCCACTGACACATGTATTTAACTTATAGAAAAGTTACTACAATAATGTCAATTTTGAAATTCCGCTTAATTTATTTATTTCAACCAAGGTCTCTGCTTAGCTTCGACAAAAATTCTTTCGTATGTTCGAATTCTGGATTTGCAGATTTCCGGTTGTTCTCCTTTACAGGTCGCATTTCTCAACCGATTCTCGTGAAGTTTTGTGAGCAGTTTCGTTCATTATAAAGATTTTTTTGTAGAGTTAGTTTTTGGGAATTATCAAAAGCTTTTTTTTAAATTAAACCCAAGTAGTTGTGTAGTAGTTAGAGGTATGCTGTAGCTGACATCGGCGTCTTGACGATAGCTGCTAAACAAATAAAGTTTTTTTTTTAATGATTGTGTATGTTACATGTTTAATTTTAATCTTATTTTCAATGTACTTTCTAGTTAACAATAAAGAATACTTGTATTGTATGTATACTTTATGTAGGTATCTACGGGCAAATTTCGGTTTGTTCTCCTCTACAGTGGGGTAATCACGTAACTATTGTATTACCGTTAGGTAGATTTTAATGTCAAATTTTAATTGTCAGTTCATACATCTATACTTCAAAATTGACAGTAGTTATCTACCGTTAGTGCATATAGTGACGTGATTCGTCTGCTGGTCGCATTTCTTAACCGATTCTGGTGAAATTTTGTGAGTAGGTTCGATAACTATAAAGATTTTTTATTGGTTCAGTTTTTGGCAAATTTCTACAGCTCAACGAGCCACTAGGATGATATTTTTTTCTTTTTTTAAATTTTTTTCCCCAAAGAAGTATGGTACAGTTTACATTTGTTTCCGTTTCGCCAAACGTTAAGTTTATCGGCGAAATATTACACTCACTCATATAACATTATGTATTGACATATTTTTATTATTTCACGAAATTGTGTTTTAGTAAGGTTTGTGAGCCTTTACACCAGAAATGTGCTATACTACGTTGCTATGGATGCGTTGATATTCACCAATCATATCCATTGGTCCACATAGCACTGGTAGAAAAGTGTAGCTTTCACATCCTCAGAACATAGCTGACATTAATTTATTTAACTGACATTAATTTTATTTTGTTTTTTTTGTGTATTTTATTATCAATGTGTATAATTGTTCCTTGACATCGAAACTGACTATTGTATTTATAGAATTGAGAATTGTTTAGTTTTTTGTGTATTTTATAATCAGTGTGTTTGTTGCTCGACATAGAAATTAACTGTGTTTATAGAATTGAGAATTGTTTATATAATTAATATGTGTGAATTGAATTGAAATTTATTACTCTGACATTTTTGTGGTAATTATTTGAATAGCGTTAATTTTTTTCTACTGTAAATTATGACTTGTAAAATTTTTTTTTTTACCAATAAATAATCTGAATCTGAATCTGAATCTGCATAGCACATCTCTGGTGAAAAGGCACATTTTTTATGGCTACGGTTTTCTTGGACTTCCCTATTTGAGCTGCTCCAAATAAGATCGAGATGGCAGCCAAATTATAGATGTCATCGTACTATTGCAGTCTAAAGATAGCCAACTACTTACGCCACAGCACAGTTCGTCCACCCGCCGTGAGAATAGATCAGGAGTTGACAAATTGGTGAAAATTAGCTACAGGAGAACACAATTAATATGGCGCGCGTCAAAGCTCTTAAGTAGTTGACTGAGAGACTATTATTGCTTAATCCACATGCCTTATTACTTGGGTCGTGCTATACCGCGCTGTGAACCTGAACTAGTGAGATTCCCACGTATTCACAGATTTAAAAAAACAATAAAACACACATATGTATAGCTCTTGTTTTTTGGTGAAAGAAAACATGGTGAACATTCAAATAAATTGATGAATATTTGAAGATCTGAGAGAAGAGGGGAGAGAATCAAATAAAAAAGGTTTTTAGAGAGGTAGGGCACAGCAAAATGACATCTTGCTCGAATTTGGAGCAGCACAATTGGGGAAGTAACCTCCGCCTTGCAGAAGACCACAGCCATAATAACATTATCTACTATACAAGTATGTAGTGTTGTGTTCCTGGAGGTGAGCAAGGTTGCCAGAGCTCCCGAGGATGCACAGTGTTGAGAGCGAGGGACCTCAATTTGTCCCTTCTGTTGTCAACACAGTGCATCCTCAAATTTTATAAAGGGTCGGCAACGCGTACGTGACTCCTTTGGAGTTGCGGGCGTCTATAGGCTGCGGGGCCGCTTACCATCAGGTGTACCGTAAGCTTGTTTGCCACTGGAGTTGTATAAAAAAAAGGTAGGGCCATTCTAGTTTTTCATGTACATCATTTTCAAACACTTTTTTTTTAAATGCAGATTTTGGAATACTTGCCCTCACTTCATATTTTTGTATTGTTATTTATAAAGAGGTTTAATTGCAGTATCACTTCAGTTTTGGTAACGATCCACAGCTAATATCCATAGATCGAGTAATTCAGTGGTCCTTGGATGTCTCACTATTTGAAAAAATGGTTTCTGCCAGTGTGTTACCCACCTTTTACAGCAATATGTTAATATTTAAGTATTTTTACGTATAAATTCGACGTTTGTGGACGTCTTTCGGCTGAAATGATGATGATGATGATGATGACGTATAAATTCCTTTTATTAGGTCCAGATACTATTTCGATTTTCTATTTTTGTACACTAAGTATATAATACATATCATAGTTTTTTTGTAATAGAAAACTGGTCATGAAAAAGTAGAAGTAGCCAAAAATATTATAGTTGAAACTAAAGCGAACACGTTGTCGATAGCGTGTCTACCTCGAGAGGATGGAAGAAGATCGACAGGGCAAGAGAGTGTGCTTGGGTCGACTGTCAAAAAACTGCACGTATTACACAAACTGTTCTTAATTGGTAACACATTAGTATGTATAGCCAATTAATATAATTTCGGCGACTCTTTTGTACAAACATAATAAAAAATAATTTAACTTATCGTCTGGAACATACATTTGATTTAGATTCTCATCCATATCGCCGAAAGAGATCATTGTTAACGTATAGTTTTACCTTGTATGTGTTTTTTTTTGGAACCTGACTGTGGCTTTCCCAATAAAACGATAGGAGTGCGCGGTTGGAGATTAGCCTGGGGAAAATCCAGGGGAAAACCTCCGACACGATCACGTGGGCGGTTTGGAAATCTGGAATACTTGGAGTTTGCGCTCCAGTGAGATTGGTTGAGCGGTTTCAACCGAATCGGAGGTATGAGTGGAATCGAGCTACTGGGAGTTTTATCGCTGGTTCACTAAACCTAGCCTAGCTAAGAAGAGTCCAGCAAGAAACTCAGCTGGGTCTACTCGGTGTGTGGCAGTACCGGGACGAATAGGGACTATATATGTCAGTGTTCTGGCGATCGCGTGGCGGACGTCCTCGCCGCTTACTATGTATGTGTCTGTTTTACTTGCGTATAGATTGATAGATTCTGTCAACGTCACAAAGCAGATAACATTCAAAATCGTAGATAAAAAAATCATTATCATTTATCAGAGGGGCTGTGCCAAGAGAGACGCATTTATAAGCCAATAACGATGACTCCCAACAATCCACAAATATCGCGCGCTTACACAATACCCCCGATCATCTAATCAAGCCCAATTATCACTTATTTCGTCACTAGTAAACACACATTGAACTTTCGGGGCGCTATTTCAGTAGCCGTAGATATAGAAAGTGTCGTGCGACCTGGTTTCTCTGGCCTGCCGCCAAATTGAGCCGATCTGCTGTAGTCACATGCGATGTCAATAACAGAATAAAAAAAAAGCTGTCGGCAATTGTTTGATTAGGCACGGATTTGAGCAAACTGTTAGTGCGATTGGGTTTTGTTCTTTTGTAAAATGAAAAGAATTTTTTTACCCTTGTGGTTTTTTTTAAACCTGACTGTGGCTTTATAGGCCGGGCTGAATAAAGCGATAGGAACGCGCGGTCGGAATACCCTGTGGAAAATCCAGGGGAAACCTCCGACACGACCACGCGGGTGATTTTAACAGTGTTCAAACGGATCGTACAGTCTTCTTAACTAATAGATTCCTATGATAGGGGGCGTTGTCAAAATAACGTCCAGCAGTCGCTTAAAGAAACCATACGAAACATGAAGGGGTGTACGATGTGAAGAATTTGTAAAAATAGTAAAAGAGGCGTTTTAAGGGAGGCGTACAGCGACATCTACCAGAAGACTCATGCTTCATAAACGGTACTAACGTCTCAAATCATATTGAGAACATAAGAGTCGCGATACGCCATCCCATACTCAAATTTAGGATAAAGGAAAAATTTAAAAATTTAGGCACCGACAAAACTCCCAGTAGCTCGATTCCAATCACACCTCAGATTCGGTTGAAACCGCTCAACTAATCTCACTGGAGCGCAAACTCTTAGAGTATTCCAGTGTTCCAAACCACACGCGTGGTCGTGCCGGAGGTTTTCCCCTAGATTTTCCCCAGGCTACTCTCCAACCGCTCATTCCTATCGCTTTATTGGGCCCGGCCTATAAAGCCAGAGTCAGGTTCAAAAAAAAAGGGGGGCACCAGCCCTTGTGGTTACCTATAATTAGATTAACAACAACCTAGAATGTTAGGTACTAAAGATGCTTATGGATTTGTATGATGTTATTGTCTGTTGGTGATAGTAAATAAATAAATAAAGAGTGTGTTGTCATGGTCCATGTATATACTTATGTGAGATTCTTTATTCTATCAGAACTTCTCAACTCCTTAACCGATTTATAAGTCAAGTTAGAATCCTTCATCATCATCCTAGCGTTATTCTGGTACAGTTGCATCCAACTGTACCGGAATAACACTAGGATGATGATGATGATGATGACCATTGGTAGACCTTATCTCGTTAAGGTCGTCCAGGTTTTAATTTGAACTTCATTTCTATTATATACTCCCTTTGGATGCAACAAAATACAACTTTTCCAATTAAAATTAATCTGCTTTTATAACAATTTGTCTTGATTCAAGTGTCTCAACAGTTCCGACCGTTTCCGGCGATAACCCTAAATAATAAGATAAGATAAAGCTTCCTGCCAGTTATGCGGGTCATTTTGATGTTATTGGGATATAAATAACTTGTTAAGATTAATGTTTTTTCTATTGATTTAAAGCTAGAGATCATTAAAAACAGATACAAATTTTGATCGTTTGCTAACACTAGCTTGCGAAACGTGAGACATCAGTTTTACCAAAGTAAATGATATTTGACTTTCCAACCGTTTTAGAATTACGATTTGAAACGGGATATTTAACCATGTATATTTGTATTTTTGAGTTCCCGATATTTCGGCGCTGTTGCAAGCGCCATTATCAAGGATTAACTGACGTGCTGCGAGTTTTAGTTGTGGTCTACCCACACACCATAGCAATCTACCCTCTTCCTGGTTCGCTTTTTTCCCACAGTGTCACCGTCACTACCACTGTCCGCCTTGTCACTTGAAACTCGATTACGGTTACGTTTCAAATAGTAATTCTAATGTAAATGACCATGTAAGCTTGAAACCTTATATTCCAACCGTATTATTACGATATCCCGGAGTCTGCTCACTTTTATATAAAAAATAGTCTTCTAACTACTATTTTTAATTTCTCGGAGTCGAAATCAATAACGTATGTATTCGGTCCATTATGTTTTTTCATGAAAATATTCTTTAGGCACTTTTTTAAAATTGCAGGTTTTGGAATACTTGGCCCTCACTTCATACTTTTGTATTGTTATTTAGAAAGAGGTTTTATTGCAGTATCACTTCCGATAGTTTTGGTAATTAACGAACCACAGCTTATGACCAGGGTCCGCTACCTAATCCCAAGACTTGGCGTAGGCACTAGTTTTTACAGAAGCGACTGCCATCTGACTTATTGGAATTAGGCTTGTCAAGTGAGTGGACAACTTGACTGTTAGAAGTTCTCGAGCCGCCCGAAGGCCTCTAACTTGGCTTAACGACTGCTATCATAGACAGCAGCCGGGATCAACGTCTTAACGTGCCTTCCAAAGCACGGGAGCGCTCAGTTAATAACCACTCAAAGCGGTCACCCATTAAAGAACTGACCTGGGCCGACGTTGCTTAACCTCGCATACCGCACGCGGTACGCGGGCGCCGCTGGGCCACGAGCGCTCCATGTCATATCTTATCCATATCATTTTCCATATCATATCTCATGTTTTCTTGGAAAAATAAATCATATGTAGAATGTAATGTTTCGCAGGATTTTCATTTTATCGAGACTCTTTTTTTAGAAACTGTTAACTTTTTAGCTATAACTAAAATACCCGTTGTATAGAGCCCAAACTGACCTACATTTGAATTTTTTTTTTCTATGAAATATAATTTTTGCGATACATTCTATGAAACATTTTTCTGCAACAAAATTCAACCCTGGTTGTCATAACGATTTTCATGTCTGACGAACACTTTACGCTAGTTGGTGACCCTTACCAAGCTGATGGTCCCGAGTTTGAATCCCGATCAGGGCATTTATTTATGCGATGAATACAATTCGTTGCTTCAATTTCTCGATGAGTCTTGGATGTTTTCTATGTATTTAAATCTAATTTATCTCTTTAATTATGCATATCGTCGCCTAGTACTTAAAGAACAAGATTTTCTTAAATAAATATATATAAATATAAATATATAAATATTAGAGGACAATCTTACACAAATCGAACTAGCGCCACAGTAAGCTCAAGAAGGCTTGTGTTATGGGTTCTAGACGACTATATATTTAATAGATATAAATACTTAAATACATAGAAAACATCCAAGACGCAGAAACAAATATTCATGCTCATCACACAAATATTTGCCCTGACCGGGATTGGAACCCAGGACCGTCAGCTTCACAGGCAGGTGCACTACCCACTAGGCTAAACCGCAGGGTAATCACGTAACTTATTTACTACCGTTAGGCAGATTTTAATGTCAAATTTCAAGTGTCAGCTCATAAATTTATACTTCAAAATTGACATTAAAATCTATCTAACGGTAGTACATAAAGTTACGTGATTCGCCTGCCCGTCAACCGTGTCGGTCGGTGTTTCTTAGTTTGTAATATGGTCCAAAAACATTATTTTAATTGAATCTGTATTTTATTAAATGGTTAACACTCACATGTTTTAATTACCACTCCAGCCGACATGTTTCGAACTCTATGGGAGTTCTTCCCAGAAACTACTCGTCTTTTATTAAAACATGGTTAGAGCATGACTCACGAAAGTTTCTTTTTTAGAATGAAGGAAAAATTGAAAAATTTAGGCACCGAGCAGGATTCGAACCTGCAATCTCCCGGCACTCGCGGCCAGTCGCTCTAGTCAACTGAGCTATAGGTGCAATCACTACCCAGTTCTAAATTCATCAACCGTTCCTTCGTATTAAGCAGTACCGCTGCTAATGCCTAAATTTCCTGCTCGGTGCCTAAATTTTTCAATTTTTCCTTCATTCTAAATTCATAATAATTAATTCATATTGAGAATCGTCAGTTACGATGCGCCATCCCATACCCAATAATTTGTGACGTTAGTGCCGTTAATGAAGCATGAGTCTTCTGGTAGATGTCGCTGTACGCCTCGCTTAAGGCGTTTGTATAAAAAGGAAAGTTTCTTTTGAAGTATCTGTACAATTTTTAATCCAATGTCAACTTACTAGCATCAGTGATCTCCAAACTCCTCTGCACCATTGTCTGTAGCACTATCAACACCATAACACACACACAAACCCTAGCCATTGCCACTCAAATCCGTACCATTTTCACTGATTCCACAAAATTCCGCACACATCGAACCTTTAACTGTTATACTTTTACCAAAAATCCTCCGTTATTGGAAAGTTAACTGGTATATTCAAAAATTCCACTAAATTCCGTACATAACTAAACTTATCCTCTTATCAAAAAGGCGTAAAATTCAACAAAACAATGATTTTTGATCGAGTTATTTCAACCTTTGATCTTTTTTCACGCGTTCCACATTGAAATTGATCAGGTTTTGTTACCGGTCACATTTCAATTGTTTTTCAAGCATATCGATTTTCTGAATGCCACAGAACGCTCGAATTTTTTCCGATTTATTTTCGTTTCGCCAAAAATATGGACCTATTTTTGTCCACCGTTCATAGTGATTGGACAGGTTCCAAGGATTTCTTTCGCTTCCATTCCCGTGGTCCGGATCTGTGAATCTGGAACAAAATTATATTATTAATGATGTAAACACTTTGGCTTGCGTTGTAATTTTAAAATGTTTTAAATAAACAATGAGTGGTCGTTAGAGATGCCTAAGTAATAAGAGTAAAACTATTCTACGACTCGACGACCGCCTTAGCCTAGTTGGTAGTGACCCCGCCTTCGAAGCTGGAGGTCCCGGGTTCGAATCCCGGTCAGGGCATGTATTTGTGTGATGAACACGAATATTTGTTCTTGAGTCTTGGATGTTTTCTATGTATTTAAGTATCTATTTATCTATATAAGTATGTATATCGTCACTTGGTACCCATAGTACAAGCTTTGCTTAGTTTGGGGCTAGGTTGAATTGTGTAAGATTGTCCAAAGATATTTATTTATTATTTTATTATTATTTTTTGCTATTTTTTTTTGATTGCACCTATAGCTCACTTGGCTAGAGCGACTGGCCGCGAGTGCCGGGAGGTCGCAGGTTCGAATCCTGCTCGGTGCCTAAATTTTTCATTTTTTCCTTCATTCTAAATAAGAGTAAAACTAGTTTTAAAATGATCGCCGACACCTAATCTCAAGATCTGTGGAGGAATTCGTTTTACGAAAGCTAGTACCATATGAACTTCCATCCCAAGGTAAACTCACGATGCTTTCTTCACCGAAAGCGATTGATAAATAGATGCTGTTGTGCAATAATGTGTCAACCTAATAGGAAAACCTATACCTAATAGGAAAACCTATACCTAATAGGAAAACCTATACCTAATAGGAAACCTATAACTAATAGGAAAACCTATACCTAATAGGAAAACCTATAAGAGGTTGACACATTATTGCATAAAAGCTTCCAAATATCAAAACGAATCGGTGTTCGAACCCACGGCTTGCATATTAAAAGTCACTGTGCCTTACCGCTCAGCTATACAGTTCATACATACATAAACTCATGCCTGTATTCCAAAAAGGGGTTAGGCAGAGCGCATGAAATTTATTCCAGTGCCACTTTTGGAAATTGTAGGTTTAAATATAGAGAAAATGTGATATTGCAGTGATAGGGTTGCTAGCCCAACCCGGTTCCCATGGTCGGCTATTATGACACCCACGGGAAGAAAGGGGGACTATTCTAACCCAGCAGCTATTTGTAAAGCAGAGATCTTTCGCGCTAGTCTTTATTACGCTATTATGTAGCTCTAATAGAGTCATCAATCCGTCTAGAGCTATTTTGCTATTTCATACGATTTTAATTGGACCTTAATTAGGTAAAGTGGCGTGGCTAAATCTCTTTATCCAAGGTTATTAAAGATTTTAAGAAGGATATTAAGAGAATTAAAGACAAAATACTTGGGAGATGGTTCAACCGCCTCATTATTCACAATACAGAATTTAACAGGGGCCCTATCCATCTGTCATTGTATGTAAAAAACTAAAAAAAAAATCATATGCATTACATAATGTAAATAAAGTAGTTAATAAATCAGCATTAGTAACCACCTACCAATCGTATGTTACATCAACTTTAAGATATGGAGTTATGTTCTGGGGAAATTCCACAGACCGATAAATGGCCTTCAAGGCTCAGAAAAAATGCAGGATACCAACCGAATCTTGTAAACCGCAACTCATTAGGCTAAATAAACATTTTAACATTAACATGACCGCAACTCATTAGGATAAACATACTAACATTACTATGACTTTATATCTATGGAATCGCAATGTATGTAAAAACAAAACAAATCAATTCTCTAATTTCAACATCGCTCGCCGATGCAACAAAATATACACTCAATATATAAAAACGGCTTTTCTCTCTAAAAGTGTTTGTGTTTAAGTGTTTTCTGAGTTATGTTTCTGACCTGCTTTGTATTTTTATTGAGGAGTGCAATAAAGAGTATTTGTATTGTATTGTGTTTTCGGCATGACACCCAGAATTTATAACAAATTGTCAAGATATGTGTCTAATTTGGAAGATACTTTAGTTTAAAAAATATATATTATTTGTGATTTTAGTAAAAAAAGCCTATGACTCAGTAGGGGAATACTTATTGGATTTAGATATGTAATTTTCTATGTATAATATAGCATAAGTAACATTGACAAACATGCTGCATGCGCCATTTTGACCAGAAATATTTGTATGCCTAATGGCCAGGCATGGTGAAACTTCTTTATAGATTATAAGACCTATGTAACTACACATTGTAAATACCTATTGTTATTTTTTCCTCGTTTTTCTTTCAATTCTCTTTTGTTGTTTACCACTTACATTTACTTAAGTAGGTTAAGTAGTGTCATTGTAATAAGCATATTTTGGAGAAAATGACTGACTGTCGAGTTTCTTTCGGCGTTTCTTCTCGGCAGTGGTCTCATGAGAAACGCTAGTAGTTTTTGACTTGTAAAAGTGCCTTTGCGGCCTACTTGCAGAATAAAGTTCATTTAGTTCATTTATTTATGTTTGCAAATAAATGTCTGATTCTGATTCTGTCACTACTATGGTGGCAAACAAGTATACGGCCTGCCTGATGCCAAGTAGACACCGTAGCATATGGACGAAGAACTATCACAAAGCGCTATGTTGTTTTCTGTTCCTGGTGGTAAGGGCGCCTGAGCCTGTACTCCGAATTTCGAAATCCGAACTTCGTATCGTGCCGTCCCTTACACTCTCGTGTTATACACTATACGGGTGAAAAGGACGGCATGAGACGAAATTCGAATTTCGAAGTGCGGAGTAGCCCCTCAGGGCTCCCGACGATGCTGCAGTCTTGAGGCTAAATATGTCTCTAATCTTCAAGAACCCTCAAGTTCAGGAGGATCGGCAACACTATTGTGATATCCTGGAGTCGCAAGCGTCCATGGGCTACGGTCTCTCTTACCGTCAGGCAGGAAGTCAGCCTGTGCCGCCGTCGTGATTAAAAATAAATTTATTTACAGTTTATATCTTTATTGCTTTACAAATGGTAATAATTGTAAGATAATATTAAAACTAACTTAAATCTAAAACAGGCCCTTGGGGCATTGTACCGAGGATGCTGGCGGCATTTCCTCGCTGTACCGCAATGCTGATACGTTGTGCGAGGAAGTCGCCAGCTCTTCGGTCACCAGTTATGTCAACCAGACGCTTCGCGATTTCAGTAAGTAATTTATTCACTTATTTATATGTCACACCTTGCCATAAAGTGGCAATTACCGACAGAAAATCGCACTTCCTAGCCAAGGAGACAGAACATTTTGTAATTACCACGAGCGGTAATAAAGAGAACGTCAGATCGCATATTTATTTGCCTTCGGCTCGAGCGTCAAATACCTGCGATCTGGGTCATTGTTAGATTTAGGTTCGCGTCTTTTCGGTGGACATATCAAAAGTTAAGGGCTATAATATTTAGCTTAATTTTGGATTGGTCTAGTAACCCGCATAAACAGTGTCTCCGTTGCTATAAATCCATGTACTAAAAACATAGCTTACATGCATATAAACCGTTAACTATTGACCACCGAAGGGACAACTTTTGTTTTTGCAACTGACAATGACCCATCTGAGACATTCTTAGTTTTCCCGGCCTAGGTAAATAATCTACTATTATTCGCCTAGTACTCCTGATAAATCGACCCATTACGACCCGCAGTTGTTTGTAAACCTGTCCCCCTTCTGTCGCCGGCAATCACTTAGCGAGTGATCTCTAGTAGCCCCCCTGAGTGTGAGAACGCTCAGAATAGGGGCTTTTGACAGTTGAATGTTGACAGTCTTGGGATAAATGTGACAGTGTGATACTGTGTGAGACTAAATGGGTCATTGTCAGTTGCAAAAACAAAAGTTGTCCTTTAGGTGGTCAATAGTTAACGGTTTATGTACATATAAGAATCAGAATCAGAATATATTTTACTGCCTCAAATTAATATAAATAGATAGATAGATACGATCTCTTTACAGACTAAACATAAACAGTAGTAATACTTAATATCTACAGTTAAAATTGAAAACAAAACATTGGTTGGGCAAAGGGTTCCAGTCTCAGCTTGTGCCAAGCACAGGGCCTGACGCTGGTTTTCAGAAATTAGCTAAGTTTTTAGTACATGGATTTATAGCAACGGAGACACTGTTTATGCGGGTTACTAGGCCAATCTAAAATTAAGAAGCAAACCTAAATCTGACAATGACCCAATTAAAGACTTAAAATCCCGTCATTTCCCGGTCCCTGGGATCTCGGGGATCTATACAAAAGAATGCTATTGTTTATTGTTTTCTCCGGGAGACGACAGCTTAAATCAGTCTTCTTCAAGCCGCGATTCTATTCGTCTTAAATTACAGGAACGGATAATCCTAATAGGTACTATATTACAGTGGAATCCGGATAAAGCGACAGTCAAGGGAGCGGTGATATTACGTCGCACTAACAGGACGTCGCACAAAACGGACTGATTTACATTGAAAATGTTTGTTATCAAATCTAATGTGTGGTGATTTCGAAGTCGTTAAAAGCGGTAAAATGTTATAAGCGGAGTCGTTATAAGCAGATTCTACTGTGCTGTCAACATGGCAAGGTATGAAATAATGCCGATCCCTATCACATGAAATGATTTTAATAATAGTGTTTGGTAAAAGTACTGTGCTAAATGCAGACAAAAAATCATAAATATTCTAAAAGTATATTGTTTTCAACTTACACAGTTTTAACACATCATTATTGAACGCGATTATATAAGTCCCGTTATCCAATTGTAAAAGATGTTTTAACCATTTTTTTATGTTATAGGGGGCAAACGAGCAGACGGATCGCCTGATGGTAAGCAATTACCGTCGCCCATAAACACCTGCAACACCAGAGGAGTCGCAAGTGCGTTGCCGGCCTGGCCTGGTGCGTGGTTGGTGGCCTGGTTTTAACCATTTATTTGCCTGACAACTTCATAGGATTCTAAAGCCATACAAAAAAAATGTCCGTGGCTAATGACCAATCGAAGTTGAGTCGTACGTAGCAATCAACAAAGTTTCGTGTCGGTTTATCTGTTACATATCATATCGTAAAACCTCTTAAATATCATGTCACATTCGGTTGAATAACACGTGGGAGCGAGATAGGATAGGAAGCCTTCTGATACTTCCCAATTTAGTTTGTTTACCACCTTATCACCTATACCTTAACACCCCTTCTCGAGAATCCTCTTTCTATGCTCTGTGAGCTGTAGATCCGTCATTATGAAATTGTTCAACAAATTAACAAAAAATATATATAGAACTTGCTTACAAAATTTCAGTAGGATTGTACGACCTGAAACGAAGCAGGATCGCTCGCTTCGCTCGCTCGTTAAATAAAAGTTTCTTCAAAAGAAGGTTACAATTAACTGCATACTTTCCTATTTCGTAGGTGACGGGTATATGGATTACTTATTTATAGTATGCAACTGCCACTTGATACTCCCCTTCAAGTTGTGATGATTGATTTAGTGTCTTTCTTATTAAGGAGTGCCATAATTAGGGCTCTTAATGAGCACTCGTGAAGGGTTTAGACAAAGCAGGCGAAGCATTCTAGCGTAAGGTAAATCCAGTACTCGACATCTTAATTCCCAATGGATGGTCTTATCTTATCTTATCTTATTTAGATGAGGGCCCTAGCGGATGCACTTCGACCCAGTGGGATCTTTTGTGCAATTGCCCCCTCCTTTATGCCTACTCCAAGCTGCTCTCCAGCATTTCCACAAACCGAATGATGGAGTTCAGCGGGAGTACTCTAAATTCCTTTGGTTCAGGGTAATCATTGCCAAAGTCATTCATTCTTTGTCTGGCAAGGGCGTGACATTCACACAGTAAGTGTTCCATTGTCTCGTCATCCTCGCCACACATCCTACATTCTGTGTCGTCTGCTAGTCCCATCTTGGTCAAGGTTCCTTTGACCCCGAAGTGACCTGGAAACACCCCAGTTATCATCCTGAGTTGCTTTCTGCTGTATTTCCAAAGTTTTTTGGTCTAGCCTGTATCCACTCCTTCCATGAAGAGCTTTGAGTGCCTTAAGCCCGCCTCATTCCTCCACTCATGTTGGTGCTTGGTTTCCCAATGGATGGTACATATTAATCACCTTTATCATTATGACATAAGATTGAAAGTGTCATGTATTGGGTCAGTTTTAAGCACTGGTGTGGGACCTCGCGAGTGATATTTGTTGTTTTCAAGCCCCATGGCTCCACTATATCATTAATATGTTAATTGGTGTTATCAATACCTTAGTCATATTATAAATTGAATTTATAACATATTAATAGGTGTAACTAACTATTAAACTAATTAAAATCAGATCAAACTAATCCCTAAATGAAGACAAGTCAGTTATTTATGTAGTTTCTTGAGTATCCCTTATTTTAACACCAAATTTTGTTAGAAGCTCGACAATTTCTGTAAAATTGAAACACGGTCGCCTTATAATCCTTATGAAAAATCTTATCAATTAGCAAAAATCAATTATAATTAATGATGTAGAGACGTCTTTGATGTAATTATTATGAAGTTTAATATTAATTAGGAATTCTCAAATTATTACCGATAGGCAATTACCCCTTAATTATTATTTCATTCAATTTATTGGTAATTAATTTCGGAATGTCATGTAGCTTTTGAACATTATATTGGTGGAAAGGTAAGTTATTTTTCACAAACATGCAATGAAATATTGCCGTTATGTTCGTTATAACAGGCTGTGAAATATGGCACAACGAGCGGTCCATAATGGAATTTCATGCAACATTGAAGGCCTAGGCCGGCAAAGTGATTGTTTTGTGCTCCGGGCGGGTCCGCCGCCGCGCCGGCCCGCTGCAATAGTGCGTATTTTTATTAAGTACTGAGTTCTTAGAATTTAATTCAGTTTTCTTATAATTTTCAAATTTTTATTTATCTGTCTATCTCCATTTACAACACGAAGCTAAACACTCAAAAAGATAACATTACAAAACACAAACGTGACAAGTTGAAAATAACGACTCAGAAAAAAAACAACTGCAAAACTAGATACACTGTCATTTCACCGTTGTTATTTCTTTCATGTAAATATGCTCTCGGAGCAGCGCTTAGATTTCAACCAATTAACAACCGCCAAGCAGTGAGGCTGACACACGCGGATATAGTTGTGTAGAAAAGACAATTTTGTCAAATACAAATCCTAATCACTACATAGTATAAAACAAAGTCGCTTTCTCTGTCCCTATGTCCCTATATCCCTATGTTTGCTTAAATCTTTAAAACTACGCAACGGATTTTGATGCGGTTTTTTTTAAATAGATAGAGTGACTCAAGGGGACGGTTTATATGTATAATACATGCATTAGCATTGCACCCGTGCGAAGCCGGGGCGGGTCGCTAGTAATATTATAAACGTGAAAATTTGTGCGGATGGATGTACGTTGCGCTTAATCTCAAAAACTACTGAACGGATCTCTATGAAACTTTCCAGTATTGTAGCTTAGACATCAGAATAGGACATAGGCTACCTTTTATCAGCGGGTAACACCGCAGGGCGCTGCTAGTACAATATACAAATGAAAAAAACGTTTATTTGGTGTAAACGCAAATAGATACTATAATACATATTAATAAAGGAATTGTAAATAACTAAGCACTAAAAATAATAACATAATTAAGCCCCCTAGGTATTGTACCCATCACGCAGGCAGCATTCCCGCTCTGAATTGCGATGCCAATAATAGTTTATATCCCAAGTAATATATACTATTGACATGAAGTAGTACCAGAGCGCCTCCTGACGCGCGATTGGGGCAGCGCCGAGCGAACTCACTTTTGGCTCAGGCTCGGTGCGGGACGGTCGTATTTTGTCTTTTGCGTTACGTATTTTTAAGTGCCATTGTAATCTTCGTAATTAAATGTTAATTCGTTGATTAAATTACGTTTTTTTTTTGTTTTCCTAAGAATACATAAGCTATTAGGTATATTATTAGAAATTCTCAATAGAAGACACCATTGTTATGAATAAAATTTGAAAGTCCTATAAGTATTTAAAAATATGTGCTGAAAGTATCTAGAGCATGAAATAAGGATAAGACTGGAGGAATCTATCTAAGTTGGAAAACATTCCTTACCAAATTATGTTCGTTAGAAATAACTATGTTGTAAATTGCTGTGCCCAACAGAGTTCATGCCTCGATCGAAATTTTCCTGTAAAACCTAATTGTACGACATGATTATTATTACGCAATAAATGAATTATCAAACGAAATCAAACAAAAGATTCCGATAGTGGCTTGGGTTCATTTGATAGAATTAAGGCCTTATAAGTTTTAAAATGTTTTGATTTCAAATTATGACAAAAGTATTGATAATATCAATAAAGTTATCAAAGGATACTATGATTTTATTAGTTTTAGTTAGTAATATAGTCATTTTTGATTTTATTGTGTGTAGTAGAATTTAAGCGGAAAATACAAGTTTTTAGCTTGAAAATGGTCGATTTGGAGTGATGTTTGAAACGATATTTCTTAATGAAAGATACAAAAAATACATTTAATATGAAATATGGTAGCAATAGTCCTGTTTTAGATAGAAAAATTGAGAAAATCTCAAGATAAGTGTCAATTCAAACGGAAACTGGCATTAATGGATGAGCATTTTTTAACTGATAAGGACCCTTAAAAAGATGAGCATTTTTTAACTGATAAGGGCCCTTAAATAGATGAGCATCTTTTAACTGATAAGGACCCCTAAAAAGATGAGCATTTTTTAACTGATAAGGACCCTTAAAAAGATGAGCATTTTTTAACTGATAAGGACCCTTAAAAAGATGAGCATTTTTTAACTGATAAGGACCCTTAAAAAGATGAGCATTTTTTAACTGATAAGGACCCTTAAAAAATCAACTACTTTCAAATTGAATGTCGCGTAGTTTACTAGATTACAGTGACTTACATTTGCGGCTTATCTAGTTTAAATTCTTAACATCCATAAACACGTCAGAATGCACATTCTCATGCATACAAGCTTCGTGTGACGACCGCAGTCAACGGGAACACAAAATGGCGTCATACTTCAAGAATATTCATTTGTTCGCGAGTTAATTAAAAACAGTGTGTTACGGCACATCTCATACGCGCGGAACGGCGCGGGTAAAGGTTGGGGTAAGACTGACGTAGGAATAGGGATGATTTTTTTAATAATCATCATTATCATAATTGCTATTTTCATATATGCACTGCTGATCGCCCTGTTCTCACTGATGATTTTAATTGAAGGCCAGTGCTGATTACCTCGCCAGCTAAATGCTGTGTTCACTTAATTACATTTTTCGTTGTTATTTTTATACAAACGCCTTAAAGGAGGCGTACAGCGACATCTACCAGAAGACTCAAACTTCATTAAGGCACTAACGTCTCAAATTATATTGACAATCGTCAGTTGCGATGCGCCATCCCATACTCAAATTTAGAATAAAGGAAAAATTGAAAAATTCAGAAATCAGTCCTAAATTTAAAAAAAAATGTAGTTTACGTAAGCAGCGGTACTGCTTAATACGAAGGAACGGTTGATGAATTTAGGACTGGGTAGCGATTGCACCTATAGCTCAGCTGGCTAGAGCGACTGGCCGCGAGTGCCGGGAGGTCGCAGATTCGAACCCTGCTCGGTGCCTAAATTTTTCAATTTTTCCTTTATTCTAAATTTTTCGTTGTTGTTTTTGCTTTACCTACTTTTTATGTGTCTGTCATGAATAGTTTTTCTATATCTATTTCTTTCTTTGTTATTTATCCCAACTCCCTGTTACACTACCTCTAAAACGGAAACCCTGTAATGTTCTTGATGCTGCTGCAAAAACCTCGGAAGTTGATGTCACGTTACGTTAATTTTTCAACTAGCACTTCAATTATAATATACTACAATGGGGATAAGTTGAATC
Organism: Epiblema foenella; assembly: GCA_963556455.1. Lineage (NCBI taxonomy): Eukaryota > Metazoa > Arthropoda > Insecta > Lepidoptera > Tortricidae > Epiblema > Epiblema foenella. The sequence continues at coordinate 17,055,591 of OY747112.1, forward strand.
AAATCACATAAACAAAAGAACATACAGTAACTTCAGTTAACCTCATTTTTCTACTTCCGACAAACTAACTGCAAAACAAAATAAAAACGCAATAGAATTCGAAGATTTATAGGAAAGTTTGCTTCAATGACAATACTATAGTATTAAACTATACTATATTAAACTATATGTAGGACATGGCCAGTTCAAACAAATGAGGGCTATCCTTTTTGTGCTCACCAGTTGGCGCCACTGTCGAGTTAGGTCCAGCTGTCAAAAATTTTTATTGGTTATTATGGACATGAGAACGAAGTTTACGTTTAAATCATATTTAATACCTTAAAACCGTACCGTAAAAATATCCAGTATCCCGCATTGTAGCGCAGTCCCGTTTTGTTAAGAAATAAAGGAGGAAATAAGTTTCTGAAAGACAAAACTGTCTCAAAGAACTGACAGTCATTGACCCGTACCTCATATTTGCCATAATCAAGCTCAGGTTTTGAAAAATAGTCACCATATTGTTCCAATTAGATATTAACCCGCGTAGCGCAACCACAAAGAGTGACATTTGACATTTTGGACACCTCGCGCTACACTAGCGCCTCTAGCGGCGAATTCATACGCGATAGCCCCCATTAAATTCAGGTTCGGAGAGCTACTAAGGGTCTAATTCGGTTTTTTTTAATCGCAAATGCGTTACCTAAGGTCGGTCAGGACGGTGACTTTATAAAATGCTTTTTTTATTGCGAATGTGTTTGCTCTTGGCCAGCATCTAGCCCAAGAGTAAATATTTTTTCACCTCACTAGCTCGGAAAGCCCTATTTTATTCTTCAAAAACAGATAGCAAAACTGCATTTTATCCACAAGGGTGCAAAGAATGTTTGAAATCCGAACGCGCTAATTGTAACTTATTTAAACATAATGACATGTAAAGGACAGTCTAGAAAGTCCAGCAACAATAATTTTATATCGTGCTGTTGTGTTAAAAAACTTGTACCTACGCCAAATCTCGGGATTTGGTAGTGGACAACTATATTTAGGACACAACTGTCAACGTTAGGACGAAGAAGAGGAAAAAAATCCACGCTCTAATGAGCGAAAAGATTTGTGTTATACACGGCTGCAAAGTTATTTTACCTCTCGTGTGTTACAACACTCGCTACGCTCAGGATTCTATTTTTGAACTACTCGCTTCACTCAGGATTCTATTATCGAACCACTCGCTTCGCTCGCGGTTCAACCATAGAATCCGTCCGCTAGCTCGTGGTTCAATCCTAGAATCCATTCGCTAGCTCGTGTTTCAATTCCACACTTGCGGTTAAAATACAACTTTGCACCCTTGTATAACAAATAACTATTAATTATTTTTGACAAGCATTCAGTGTATCCCCAATCTTTACCAACACGGGTAATTATATTGTCCTTTGTTACCCTGGACCATTCGACTTCCAGCGTGTTTGGTTCTCTAAAACGGTAACAAGCATTGAGTGCAGCATTGTTGCTCCCATAGTTACATGAACTTCAATAGTTTGATTACACGTTAGATGATTTTACGTTCAATTTGTGTATTGTTGTTAAAGTTTGCTTGATTGTAGAACGTTTATACTGTTCTAACTATAGGATTATTTAGACTTAGTGAATGAATGATCATTCTCAGATGTTTAGTCATAATCAATGTTGATCATTTGCTTTCTTACGGTGTCATCTTTTGGGGCGACTCCGTTGATGTTCAATCTACATTCATACTTCAAAAAAGATGCTTACGCACCATGTACCGCTTGAACAACAGATATTCACTTCGAGATATATTCAAAGAAAAGAAGTTCCTGACACTAACTGGAATCTACATTTTAGAATTCTGTTTATTTGTTAAGCGAAACGGCGAGTATTTCACTAAAAAAGCATCTCTGCGTCACAATCTGAGAACACAATAAATAAATAAATAAAATAAATAAATAAATATTAGAGGACAATCTTACACAAATCGAACTAGCCCCACAGTAAGCTCAAGAAGGCTTGTGTTATGGGTACTAGACGACGATATATTTAATAGATATAAATACTTAAATACATAGAAAACATCCAAGACTCAGAAACAAATATTCATGCTCATCACACAAATATTTGCCCTGACCGGGATTCGAACCCAGGACCGTCAGCTTCACAGGCAGGTGCACTACCCACTAGGCTAAACCGGTCGTCAACACAACAAGACACGCCACAATACAAGTCACAACAACAACAATATAAGTTTAACTATGAAATTCCTCGAGTACACAATAAACTGATGCATTGCCGCCATGCGAGTGTTCAATAAATTACCCATTGAAATTAAGATATTAGAAAACACAGAATTTAAATCAACCCTAAAAAATGGCTCATCAACAAAGCTTTCTACAGCACTCATGAATTTTTCAATGATGTGAATTAATGTTTCATTACTTAGCTACTATTTATGCTTGCATACAATTTAGTTATATTGTCATATATTGCATGTCCTTGATGTATAAACTGTTGAATCTATATTTTATTTTTGTCACCTTTGTAGACAGTTTTACAATAAAGTTTTCTATTCTATTCTATTCTATTCATTGACCAAGTAAATGAAGGCCTCCGTCTCATCTTCGAAATAACTGTTTTCGTATGTTCGGTGGATATCCGCCTGCTTTCCTCTACAGGACGCATTTCTGAACCGATTCTCATAAAATGTTGAGCAGGATTCAGCTGTTAATTTATCAAACTGGCGGATTCATGGGGATGAGAACCTAAAAAATATCTATTATATTATATTACTAGCGACCCGCCCCGGCGTCGCACGGGTGCAATGCTGATACATGTATTATTATACATATAAACCTTCCCCTTGAGTCACTCTATCTGTTAAAAATCAAAATCCGTTGCGTAGTTTTAAAGATTTAAGCATACATAGGGATATAGGGACATTGGGACAGAGAAAGCGACTTTGTTTTATACTATGTAGTGAAGTGATACTATAGATAGATAGCCTCTTTTTCCTCATTAGGTAAAACTAATTACAATTTCTAATACTAAATAAACTAAATAAATAAATATCTTTGGACAATCTTACACAAATCAACCTAGCCCAAAACCAAGCAAAGCTTGTACTATGGGTACCAAGTGACGATATACATACTTATATAGATAAATAGATACTTAAATACATAGAAAACATCCAAGACTCAAGAACAAATATTCGTGTTCATCACACAAATATATGCCCTGACCGGGATTCGAACTCGGGACCTCCAGCTTCGAAGGCAGGGTCACTACCAACTAGGTTAAAGCGGTCGTCAAACTAAAAAACTAAAGAAAATATCTATTATCCGTCCCATAATATCTATTAATCTATTTTGTAGCGAGGACTAACTGGTTTTAATTTTAGACCTATATTCGCCCTGTGCTAAACTTTACCCTCATCACAACAAAATCGTCAGGGGGAGTCAATAAAGGGTCAGGAAGGTGCTTGTGATTCTTCTGAAGTAGCAGGCGTTCATAGGCTGCGGTGTCTGCTTACTCAAGGGGAAGTTGAAGAAACTGTGGCCTTGTGATTCTGGCTAATTTCATAAAATATTTACCTTTTATTTTGCTCAGGCTATAATTTCCTTCTCAATATCGTTTATTTGTGTATTTATACTTGTCCTTAATAAATTATTATGTGTATGTATGTTTTATATCTCTTATCTTTTTTATACCTGGTTGTACAGGTTGCTGAATTTGTCTACCTCCGTTCATTTCTTCTCTCATTTGCTCAAAGGTTAACTGGAAGAGATTAAAGGGATAAGTTCGCCTTTGTACATACCATTTCTTTTTGTATTTGTATTTTTGTTATTGTGTACAATAAAGAGTTTTACAACTACTACTACTATCAGGCAGGCCGTAAGCTTGTTTTTCACCTTTTCATTAAAAAACCTCGTTTTCGGCAAAAACCAATTCCATGATACATAAATAGCTTAGTCGGTGCTCCACTTTGTATCGGAAACAAAATTTGTTTCGGATTTGAAGACCTATAACAAGGACTCGTTAATTGAGTCATTAAGGCTAACGGCTTTTTGAAGTTAATGCCTTACTCGAGTGATAATTAACTGGTAAATCGACGGTTTATTTTAATCGGATAATTAAAAGAGCTTTGATCGACTTTTTAATACAATATTGTTCGAAATGCAAATCATTTTGAAAGTAGATTTTTTATTTCACTTTTTGGTATACAGACTGTGTCGTCGTGTACAATTTAGGAGTTTCCCTTCTCTATCGTTTTCTGATTAATTACTCACGGGTAACTTTCCAATACACATCAAAAAGAAAGTGAATATAATCTAACGTTTTACATATCGCTGTCAAACCTTGGCCGCTAAAGGATGATTCACACTAGACCGTTCCGTGTCCGGGCCGGCTCGTTTTCTATGACAGAAAATCAACGGACGCTCGGAAACGGGCCGGCCCGGACACGGAACGGTCGCTCTATTATAAATGCAAACGTTTGACGGCCGATCTACCTACGTCCGAGGCTCGGAAAAGGCACGGTCCCGGCCCGGTCCGGACGCGGAACGTTTAGCACATTCACACAAAAAAGCTCGGAGACGGGCCGGCCCGGAGACGGAACGGCCTACTGTGAATCATCCTTAATGCGGAACACAATGCGAAGATTAGATCCCTCCAGAGCTGCAGAGCGAAGCATGATGGGCATCAAACTAAGAAACCGGATCAGAAGTAACCACATTGGATTCCAAATAAAAATTATTGACGCCCTAGAAATGATTGCAAAAGTTAAATGGAAACGGGCTGGTTATGTCGCCAGATTAAACGACAATAGATGAAGCCAAATTGTAGTTCACTGATGCTTTATTGAAATGCAAAAGAGAGGACGACCCATCTGCCGATGGAGAGACGATGCTGTGGCAGTAGCCGGGCACCTCTGGGTCCGCCGGGTGTAAAACAGAGAACACTGGCACAAATGAGAAGAGAGAGGACGACCCATCTGCCAATGGCGAGACGATGCTGTGGCAGTTGCCGGGAACCTCTGGGTCCGCCGGGTGTATAACAGAGAACACTGACACAAAAAGGAGGAGGTCTTCGTCCAGAAATGGATAGTTCCCACATAGGAAATGTAGTTTCTCATTAGTTATGTATAGTCAGTTAATTCTATTTACATATAGTTATTAAGTGTCGTAGTTATTAAGAACTGGAGAATAAAGGCTTTTTTAGGGGCCAGGTAAGATCCTGGCACCTGTCATTTCCATACATTTTATAAACTATAGGTGAACTGGCCCCATTTCACCAAAGCTGAAAGGCGCGACAATTGTCAAAAAACATTACAATTGTAGATGGTGAAACAGTTTTCACATGAAAATTGTCGATTTGTCAGCCTACATATGTCAAATACATACATAATGTCAGCTTGGTGTAATAGGGGCCTGATTAAAGCCATTTTTAAACTACTAACACTAATTACGAAATGGACCCAAAAATTGATAAAGGGGATAACCAAATGAAATAATTAGTATGACAAAGGAAGCGCATCCGTGGGGTCCTATTATTAGTCGGCGGAAATATGACGCACGGATCGGAATAGGACGCCGATTTGAGCGACTTTTAGTGCGGTGTGGATATTATTGGAAGTAAAATATTGCCCTTACAACATTGGGTCATTCTATTGCAATGCTATAATTGTTAAAAACGCAGAAATAAGTCCCTAATCCCTTGGCTATTAATACTATTATACTATTCTGTACTATTAGTGTGTCTGCCCAGAACCTTAATATGGTATATTCTCGCATTCGCTAAGTAAATAAAAATACCTACAATACAAATATTACTTAAGTAAATATAAATGGAGCCTCGTCTGCCAACAAACCGCACTGTGGTTTGGCAGAAGTGCGTAAGTTATGTAAACATTTGTTATTTATGTGAATAAACGTAAAAATAAAATTTTCATGACCAGTTTTCTATTACAAAAATAATCTATGATATGTATTGAGTTAATGTACAATAGGATTTCTAAATAGTACCTGAACCTAATAATACTTAAATATTAACATATTGCTGTAAAAGGTGGGTAACACAGTGGTAAAAACCATTTTTTCATACAAATGGTGAGACATACAAGGACCACTGAGTTACTCGATACGTATATTATTAGCTGTGGTTCGTTAATTACCAAAACTATCGGAAGTGATACTACAATTAAGGGTCATACTTAGTTGAAAAAACAAAAGTCGTCCCTCCTGTGGTCAATAGTTAACGGCTTGTGTGCATGTTAGCTATGTTTTTATTACAGGGATTTATAGAAACGGAGACACTGTTTATGCGGGTTACTGGTCCAATCCAAAATTAAGCTTGTAGCCCTTAACTTTTGGTATGTCCACAGAAAAGACGCGAACCTAAATCCGCGTATGTCCCTAAAAGTTCTTTCTAAATAACAATACAAAAATATGAAGTATTCCAAAATCTGCATTAAAAAAGTGTTTCAAAATTATGTACATGAAAAAGTAGAATGGCCTATTTAACTTTACTTCTTCAAACGTGTTGTAACTACTACTGTGGCTATTATTAAAGTTGGTTAATAATTTGTTTAAAAATCCATAGTTGCTCAACCGCAGACTTCATCGCATATCAACACTAATTGGCGTGACACTATGAAAGAGAAATGTCTAATGTTATTATAAAAATAATGGCACTTAAGACATTCTTTTACTGAGCGGTATGCTTGTGCTAATTACGGTGGCGCCCACTTTATTTAAAATAGTTTCTAAGAAATATGTTTATAGTTTGAAAGGGATTAAGTGTGACTGACGTGTGATTCATACAGTTGATGAAATAAATATGTCGGGGGAAAAGGTAACTTTTACATAGAATAATTACCAGTACTTAACTAATGAAGGTTTTCTGTGTAAAAAAAAAACAATGTTTGACAGCTAAATATGGTTTTTTTTTTCTCATCGTAATAGTTTATGCACCACCTACTTTTCAGCTTTATATTTCATTTCTCCACTACCCAAAGGTTGTCTGGAAGAGATCGCTCTTTAGCGATAAGACCGCCTGTTGTTCTGCCTTTGTCTCCCTGTATCTATGCTTTATTTTTTTTATGTCAGCTGTGAAGCTGACGGTCCTGGGTTCGAATCCCGGTCAGGGCAAATATTTGTGTGATGAGCATGAATATTTGTTTCTGAGTCTTGGATGTTTTCTATGTATTTAAGTATTTATATCTATTAAATATATCGTCGTCTAGTACCCATAACACAAGCCTTCTTGAGCTTACTGTGGGGCTAGTTCGATTTGTGTAAGATTGTCCTCTAATATTTATTTATTTATTTATTTATTTTATGTGTTATTTTATTATGTGAGGTGTGCAATAAAGAGTATTTGTATTGTATTGTATATGGCATCCCACTCGCTTCGTTATCTATATCGACACCACGGAGGTGTGCGAGAGCCGATTTTAGCCGACAAGTGGAACAGTTCTTTTGCGTGCGATTGACACAAATTAAAATCATTTCAGCCACAGAAATGATCATCAGTGCAGTTGCATCCTGAAGGATGCCCGGGGTACGCTATCGAATCCCAAGATTTGGCATAGCCAGTTGTTTTTCTTAATCACTACATAGTATAAAACAAAGTCGCTTTCTCTGTCTCTATGTCCCTATGTCCCTATATCCCTATGTATGCTTAAATCTTTCAAACTACGCAACGGATTTTGATGCGGTTTTTTTAATAGATAGAGTGACTCAAGGGGAAGGTTTATATGTATAATACATGCATCAGCATCAGCCGGGGCGGGTCGCTAGTTATATATATATGCCAGAAGATCGCTCGTCGCCCAGCGGCGTCAACGTGCCGCGTGCGGTATGTAAGGTTAAGCAACATAGGCCGGGTTCAGTTATTGGATGGGTGACAGCTTTGATACAATACAATACAAATACTCTTTATTGCACACCTCACATAATAAAATAGCACATAAGAAACAAAAAACATAGATACAGGGAGGAGGGGGGGTTTAGTACACTGTGTAAGTTTGTCTATCTCATTCTCCCACTATACACTCAATCCCTCAAAGGTTAGCTGGAAGAGATCCCTCATAGGGATAAGTTCGCCTTTGTACTCTAATCTTATGTGACATGTATATTGTTTTAACCTGTTATTGTGTACAATAAAGTGCTTACATACATACATACAGGGAGACAGAGGCAGAACAACAGGCATCGCTAAAGAGCGATCTCTTCCAGACAACCATTGGGTAGTGGAGAAATGAAATATAAAGCTGAAAAGTAGGTGGATTTGATTGGTTATTAACTGAGCGCCCCCGCTAGCGGAAGACACGTTAAACCGTTGATCCCGGCTGCTGTCTGTCATAGCAGTCGTAAAGTCAAGTTAGACCTTTGGGCGGCATTAGAACTTCTAACAATCAAGTTGCCCACTCACTTGACAAGCCTAAACAATAAGGTCTAGTTTCTCCTTGGGTTGGAAGGTCAGATGGTAGTCGCTTCCGTAAAAAAAAAATTTGGACAATCTTACACAAATCAACCTGGTCCCAAACTAAGCAAAGCTTGTATTATGGGTACTAGGCGACGATATACATACTTATATAGATAAATATATACTTAAATACATAGAAAACATCCAAGACTCAGGAACAAATATTCGTGTTCATCACACAAATAAATGCCCTGACCGGGATTCGAACCTGGGACCTCCAGCTTCGAAGGCAGGGTCACTACCAACTAGGCTAAAGCGGTCGTCGTAAGAACTAGTGCCTCCGCCAAATTTTGGGATTTGGTAGCGGATCTCGGGCCTTCAGGATGCAGCTGCACTGGGATAACGCAGTATGATAAAGGAGTATGATGATGATGTACGCAAGTAGATTGAAATTAAAATGTTAGTCTTATGAAATATAGTTTAATATTTCAACTTGGTTGACTCTCGTGCCCTGGCAACAAGGGACATACGTGGACACCCTAGCGTCTTTGAGGGCCGGTGGAGCGGCCGCCGTGGCTGAATCAGCAAAGCGCCGCAAATATGCAACTATCGGCGATACTTACATATTTACGGCATTTGCTGTGGAGAACCTGGGTCCTTGGGGACCAGATGCAATTAAACTTCAAAAGATTAAGTCATTTTCTTATCCGGTCCTCAGGTGACCGTAGGGCTGGCTCGTTCCTCGCTCAGCGAAGCGGCATTGCCATTCAGCGAGGCAACGCGGCCAGCCTTATGGGAACTCTGCCCAGTGGCAGCGACTTGGGCGACCCATGCCCATACAGTTTAGGGGCCTTTAGTTTAGGTTAGATTTAGGTAGTTAGTAAAATCTCGTTTTGTTTTTGTTCTATATTATGGAACGTAATAAAAAGAATTTAATATACAAAAAAAAACCTAATTGTATTAAATATATGTATATATTTCAACTATTTTGCTATGTCATGATAAAATAAATAAATAAATAAAAATAAATAAATATTAGAGGACAATCTTACACAAATCGAACTAGCTCCACAGTAAGCTCAAGAAGGCTTGTGTTGTGGGTACTAGACGACGATATATTTAATAGGTATAAATACTTAAATACATAGAAAACATCCAAGACTCAGAAACAAATATTCATGCTCATCACACAAATATTTGCCCTGACCGGGATTCGAACCCAGGACCGTCAGCTTCACATTCAGGTGCACTACCCACTAGGCTAAACCGGTCGTCATGATGACAGCTAGGTCCACAAAACATCGTCCATTATACTCACCGAGTCACAATCCGTATAATTGAAGCTAAACTTTGTTTCTTTGAAGCTACACTCATATTTCCGAGTAAATATTAAAATAGCCGGCGCCACCGGAATTAGAATTGGAATGTCGTGACGAGGAATGTTCAGTGACAATGTGCTCGTATTCATTGGCTGACTGTTGATTATTCTAGTGGTTAGGGAGGCGAATAGGGGAATTTTCGGTAATACTCGAGCGTGGCAGTTTAAGATATGAGAGATACCTTAGACCTAATAGAACAACCTTGTAAAGTATTTAGCTCTATATGTAGTGACGCGCGCCTAGGATAGACGATCAGATTAGTAAAAAAAAATCGATAGTCTGAAATACTCGAGCGCGTCAGATTAAGATATTGGGGGTAGATTTTAGTGTTTTAAGACTAAATTTAACTAATCTGACGATAAGTCCTTGACGCCGCCGAGTAATAGGGTCGCGAACTTGTAAAAAAAAACGTTAATCCGGCATTCTCGAGCGCGATTTTTATTTTATTTATTTTGAAGAATATAATGTAAAACTTACTAAAAATACAAAATCTGCCGGTTTCCGCATGACCGGAAGTGTGGAGGAGCCATTTCGTCTTCCGAAAAACGCGTCGCGGCATATAAGTCGCGAACGATACATTTTACAAAAAAAAAGATTAAATAAACAAAAAAGGAAATTTTATTTTACACAAAAAAGGTCTCTTTACATTTTTGTCCAAAGTTAAAACTTTTTGACTTGAAGCATCATAAAAACTCAAACTCCCGGTTTTTGAGTATATCTCGAAGACTGAGGGTGTTAAAAAAATTTGATATGAAATAACGATGATTAAATTATGTGACTTTTATTATATCTCAAAATTTTATTTTTCTAAAGCTTCTCGACAATTTTCGTGGACTCGGAAAAAGTTACGCGTATCTGTATACAAAAGTATTATTAACATGTACAGTTTCATGTATGTATATTATTCAATAGCCTGTTGATCCTCAAATTGTTTTTTGGACGTACCGTAAGCAAAACGAAGTGAAGAATTGAAGTAAATGTAAAGGTCATACATAACAATACAATTATAATACAATTTTTATATCATTTCATTTTTTTATACAATAAACTAGCTTTTGCCCGCGGCGTCGCCCGCGTACTAAGAGTAATTTTTAACCATCTACAAAAAAGGAGGTTCTCAGTTTGACCTGCATGTAGATATGTATTGGATGTCATTTTCGTAATCGGCACCCCGAGGAACCACAAAGATGAAACCCATATCGATTTTTAAGAAAAATAAATGTCTGCCATTTTTGATTTGAAACTGGATGTCATTTTCGTAATCGGCACCCAGAGCAACCTCGAAGATGACACCCAAATTGATAATTAAGAAAAATAAATCTCCGCCATCTTTGATTAGAAAATGCATGCCATTTTCGTAATCGGCTCAAACTTGGAACCCTCTTTTCACCCCTTAAAGGGAGCAATTTCGAAAAACGCTGAAACATATTTTGTTGTATTTAAACAAAGAGTCTATATACGAAGTTTTAAATCTCTCACTTAAAAAAGATTTGCTCTCCGTACAAACTTTGAACCCCCTTTTCACCCCTTTAGTGGAGCAATTTAGAAAAACGCTGAAATACGCCATTAATATATTTAAACACATACTCTATATACAAAGTTTCATGTCTCTCGCTTTAATAAATACATGTTTTCATACAAACTGGACCCCCGTTTCACCCCTTTAGGGGGTGAATTTTGTAAAATCCTTGTCAGTCAGTCAGTCAGTCAGTTTCTTCTTTTATATATTTAGATAATACAATTCGCACTACATTTCATCTACATTTCATCATCATCATCATCATCATTTCAGCCGAAAGACGTCCACTGCTGAACATAGGCCTCCCCCAAGGCTCGCCATTTAGACCGGTCCTGTGCCGTCCGTTTCCACCGGATTCCCGCGACCTTCACCAGGTCATCACTCCACCTTGTCGGAGGCCTACCGACAGCTCGTCTTCCGGTGCGTGGACGCCACTCAAGCAGTTTCTGGCCCCACATTTACGTTGGTTGTATCTATCGCTTTATTGTCATTCTTAAATTCCCCGTTTTATCAAGGAGAAAGAAAGGAAAAAAAAGAACCAAAAAACCTTTTTTGGTCAGATTAAGAGAACCCACCAACATTTTTGTCAGATTAAGAAAATATGCTTTCAGGATACCGAGATAAACCTCCCCTATGAAAATCTGACGCGCTCGAGTATTTCAAAAAAACTTTATTTTTTTGCATTTTCAAAAATTCATCGTAACTTATCGTCACGCCGAAATCGTCAGTTTTTTTAAAGGGAGCTTCCTTGGGGCCTACTTAACACCCCTTCTGAAAATCTGACGCGCTCGAGTAAATTTTTTTTTTTGCATTTTTGACTACTTTATATTCCTACCCCCACCACGCAAACCGGCAGATTAGTATACCGTTGTTATCAGAGGCACTTGGGGCATACGTAGTATAAATATCTGACGCGCTCGAGAATGCCCAAGTAACTGTTTTTTTTTAACGTTTTTGAAACACCGTACACGCCAAACCCACCGCTAAAATGGTTTTTACCATACGAGCTTTTCTTTTCGAAATTATATTATCTTTCGATTTTGATAGGTCTCGACGGCGCCGTTGAATTACGCCATTTAGCTACCTCGCCTCCCTAACTATAGGCCCTGTTTTTTGCAAAGAACAGTGTAGGTGAACGTGGCAACTCCCTATTAAGGATAACGTCTCTCTATTAAGGTTTTTTATTTGTTTTTCATGAAGAAATATCATCATCATATCAAATCACTCTAAATTTCAAGAAAAAAAAAAATCCGCTTAACAATACAAGCAAAAATGGTCATTTCCTATTGAAACTCGTATCCTTTATAATTAAAAAACAACTTTCCTTTCCTTCTTTTCCTTTTTAATTAACAATTTATTAATAATAAAATGTATTGAACTCAAATCATGTTAACTCCAATAAGCATCAGCTTATTGGAGTTAACATGATTTGAGTTCAATACATTTTATTATTTGTAAGACTTCCATATTCACATTGTCTTCTTTTAACCCGTCGTCTACTGGTCCCTGGGATCCCCGAGATCATCACAAAAGAATGCTATTGTTTATTTTTTTCGCCGGGAGAAGATGGTTTAAAATAAATAAATAAATATATATGAAATAGGATTCTTTATTTACGTATTTTGAAAATCGGTTTGGTATATTTTACAAACAGCAATATTTCATTGAAATAAAGGAATTCGATTAAGTAGGTTTGTACAGTCAAAGTTAGAAATATTTGTACGTTCCCAAAATCAAAATCAAACATTTATTCTGCAAATAGGCCACAAGGACACTTTTACATGTCAAAATATTAATTTACAATTTAAGAAAGTCTGTAATAAGTAATACATTTTTCATGTCAAAATATTAATTTACAGTTCAAGAAGGAATAATAATTTCGAGTTTACAATTATAACAAAATTAATGTCATACAGTGAAGATAAACTTGCAAAGTTATCTATTACAAATATTACAACATCAGATGTATAAGGTCTCAAGATAAAGGCACAAAGTATTAATGTAGGTCATATTAATCTTTTGTGTGTAGATTGACTGGTGGAGAATGCCTCATGGCATTAAGTCCGCCTTTTGTACTTTAAGATTTCTGTTTGTGCAATAAAGAATAAATTTAGATGTTGCACATCATTTTGACTACTATGTTATACTATGAATCAACAACCCAAAGCACTCAGTATTTTAGCGATCAATAAAATATCATCGACCAAAAATAGAAATCACATAACACCATCCCTGTCGCACTTTAACGCAATGAAAGAGAGGAATGCACCCCCTGATCTTTAACAGAATCAAAATAGATGACACTAATTAGATCGGTCATAAAAAGTTAATTTTGAGCTCTACTAGCTTGAGTATAAAGTTTAGTTTGAAAGTGAAAAGTGATGTTTTATTTCTTATTTTGTAACTGATTTTATTTCGGTATTTAAAACTAAGCTTCTGTTGAAACTTCTCTTTCAAGTCAAAGCAAGTTAGTGCGTGTCAAATTAAACGTAAACAAGTTATTTATTACAAGTTTTTTAAGCTGATTTGTAAAACCGTTGAAAAAACAGACCTCTTTGTAGTGTTTGACGACCGCTTTAGCCTAGTTGCCAGTGACACTGCCTACGAAACTGGAGGTCCCGGGTTCGAATCCTGGTCAGGGCATTTATTTGTGTGAGTAACATGAATATTTGTTCCTGAGTCTTGGATGTTTTCTATGTATCCATTATATATTTCTCTATATAAGTATGTATATCGTCACCTAGTACCCACATTACAAGCTTTTCTTAGTTTGGGACTAGGTTGATTTGTGTAAGATTGTCCACAAATATTTATTTATTTATTTAACTTAACTGTATTGTGATATGCTTGTGTTTTGATAAAACTAGCTAGCTGAAGCATAATACAATACAATACGAATACTATTTATTGTTCACCAGAAAATACATGGAAAACAAGATTAAAATTCAATATGTTGATGATAGACAATGGGCGGTCTTATCGTTAAAAAGCGATCCTTTGGGTGAAGCCACAACAGAAAAATTTGACATGAGTAGGTGAAACTACGATTTGAAACGGGATATTTACCATGTATATTTGTATTTTTGAGTTCCCGATATTTCGGCACTGTTGCAAGCGCCATTATCAAGGATTACAAAAAAAATACAAATATACATGGTAAATATCCCGTTTCAAATCGTAATTCTAATTTAAATGACCATGTAAGTTTGAAATTTTATATTAGGTGAAACTACATTAATGGTGGTTTGTTTTGTTCTATTCAAAACTATTATTATGGTGAAATTAATAACGAGATTATATTAATATGTATGGTTTTGTACTTTCAGGTTTATTTAAATAATTCATGGTATTTTACGAACATATGCTTTTGGGATTTATAAAAGTGAAAACGTAAATAAAGATAAAATCACGTAAAGATACGATAAAAGATTAGATTAATGACTCATTCGCTTTTTATCTTTAATAAACGTATTTCTAAAAGTTTTTATACATTACAGGATTTTTTTGATGATGCGTCCCATAAATGATAAATTTTCTTTTGTTCCTTTTTCTTTCTTCTTTTTTTTTAAATAAATAGTGAAGTAAGTAAGAAAGACTGCTTAAGTAGTCTAAGGCTCGGTTTTATAAAGATCCGTTAGACCTTATGTCGGTTTGTTATGTCAAAAAATGTACTGAGTTACCTACTAAAATTTGATCTGACATTTGGTCTAACGGATCTTTATAAAACCCAGCCTAAGAGGTTAGTCTAGATATAAGGCTATTGCTGTGCCCTTACGGGGTTCATTATAATAATATATTTGTAATGTGTGCAATAAAATATTTGAGTTTGAGTTTTCAACACAAGTCTAGCTGAAAATTGACAAATCAACCTGTAAAAATTGCTAGTACAAACTAGTTAACATATATTATGACGTGTAAAATTATTATGAAAATGTCGCAAAAATCGTCATTTTCGGATATTGATTTTTTTATTATAGGTTCCGGAAATTGCTAATTAATACAGTTGGATAATGAGGAATGGAATATAAATAAAAGTAATGTGTGTCCTTCTGACGATTTTACGAAGCAGCAACTTTAGTTGTATTTGATGTACAATAAATATATATAAACGTTAACATCAAGTTTCAGAATTGCGCCACCCCATCTCTTCCCGTGGGTTTCGTAGGAGGCGAATAAGGGAAAATCGGAGGGTGGGCAGCAGCATCCTTCGATCATTACCACCATCAAACTGCGGTCGCCAACCCGCTTGCCAAGCGTGGCGACTATGCCAAATCCCCCCCAAATTGGGGGAGGCCTATGTTCAGCAGTGGACGTCTTTCGGCTGAAATGATGATGATGATGATGATCAAGTTTCAGTGTGAATTATATTTCTCATTCATCAACGTTCACATGTAAACCGAATCCAAAAATACACCCGGTAACACTTTAAAATGTATTCCAAGCAACAATCAATCAAAATACCGCTCTTTACCCGTGTCATTCTTCACTCCATTAATATTCCTAACATTAGTAGAACAATTTCTATAATTAGTGGAACAATAACTCACACAATGTGCACCGAATCATTCACGCTGGGGAAAAGTGCTGCCAACCGAACCAAATCATGTTTAGTTTACCAAATGTCACTTAGATCAAAGGAGGTTTCTTCAAACACCACTACAGCTTATTACAAACTTACTTTAGCTTCCAGAAAAGCATCTTCCGCAACGACATTGAGTTGTTTTTCGCCAGTTTTATCTGCAATATGCTATACAAAAAGCAAAATTGTAAATTCATCTCCAATAGCTCTTTTGATTTTAAGAATAAGGTTGATAACAGGTTGGTTAACTTTAAAACGGTTGCAAATATACAGGGTGCCGAGATTTATGGC
The DNA here is from genome assembly GCA_963556455.1 of Epiblema foenella. Lineage (NCBI taxonomy): Eukaryota > Metazoa > Arthropoda > Insecta > Lepidoptera > Tortricidae > Epiblema > Epiblema foenella. The sequence goes on from OY747112.1 coordinate 17,071,768, forward strand.
ATCTTTTTTTAACTCGATGACAAACTTAGAATAAGCTTCAAATGTTTTCACTAACGATGCGTTGTTTAGGGGTCCCTTGGCGTTTGTATCGTGATTTCTTTTATATTTGAAGGGTGGCGTGCCCTACATAATATCCTGTTTGTAACGAGGATGCCTCTCGAATCGCAATTTCCTTTTCGTGTTCCTTTGTTACATATGATCGTTGCATGGAGAGATGCTATTATTTTTATTAAGTCAGTTTTTTATTGATAACTTTTTTGCTCGTTAATTTTGTGTAGTTTTTGTATTTTCGTCGTTTGTTAAAGTTGTTTTCGTTGAAATAACTTTGAAATTCATTGTGTCTGACACTAGGGCTTGTGTAATTCATAGAAATTAATTACCCATTTTAGCAGGTGTAAAAAAGAATAACCTTTGACGATGATAATATTGCCTATTATGTTTGTGAGTTTTCTCTTACAGCAATGTAATGCGAAGAAGCAACCTAATTTAGTGATTATGTTGGGGCAAGTTAAATTTTAAACGGACAGTGCTTTCCTTTCCTACGTGTTGTTTTACGAACTTTCCCCATTATTTCTCAGTACTTAGTGGTTAAGACTAGTCTAAGACAAATATTTGTCATTTAGTGATGGGCTATTCCACTTTTTCATGTACATAATTTTCAGACACTTTTTTTTAATGTTGATTTTGGAATACTTGACCCTCACTTCATACTTTTGTATTATTATTTAGAAACAGGGTTAATTGCAGTATCACTTCCGACAGTTTTGGTAATTAACGAAACACAGCTAATATCCATAAGTAAAGTAACTCAGTGGTCCTTGGATGTCTCACCATTTGTATGAAAAAATGGTTTTGACCACTGTGTTACCAACCTTATACAGCAATATGTTAATATTTAAGTATTTTTATCTACCAAATCAGGTAGTATTTCGAAGTCCTGTTTTTGTACACTCATATCATAGATTTTTGTAATAGAAAACTGGTCATGAAAAAGTAGAATGACTCTGATATGAATGGCCGCCAGCTCGTTACCGATACATTAAGTTTTGAATTGATTCGTATTCATTTTGAATTTTATTAGAATATGAACTATAGATGGGCTCATAATCCCTTTTTAAAACATTAGTTCGCATTGACACACGTATAAATTATAACACTTATTCTTATTTTGACCAATGGTACCTCTTATACTGTAGTATTGTATTACAGACTGTTAAGTTACAGAAATAAAAGCATTTAAATACCCATTCCGTCTTGTCTAGTCACTTAAACGTCCCTACCATTGTTAGTGAAGTTGAGTCTATTTATCACACGTCGCATCACAAATATATGTACATTCTAGGACTTTATTGCTAATAGATAAGATTCAAAATTGTACAGATAATTATGATTCCAACTGTACAAAAATTCTTAGTGATAATAATTCTTTTGAAATGCTAATTCCTTCTGGCAATTGTGAGACAAATCGGGTCAAGTCTTCGTTCAGTCATTGTGGATATTTTGCTTGTAAATAAGCTATTTATAAAATAACTGAATGGTTTGAAGCAAAATGTCGCAATGTTACTCTACTGTTCTTAAAAATGTAATACAATTTGTCTATTGACTTCTTTATTTCTTTAATACCTAACTGAAAAATGTCTTTCTGATTACAAACAATATAGGGCATAGACCATTTCAAAGTTTTTTTTATACAACGCCGGTGGCAAACAAGCGTACGGTCCACCTGATGGTAAGCGGCCACCGTAGCCTATAGACGCCCGCAACTCCAAAGGAGTCACGAGCACGTTGCCGACTCTTTATAAGATTTGAGGATGGCAGCAGAAGGAACACATTTAGGTGCCTCGCTCTTAACACAGTGCATCCTCAGGAGCTCTGGCAATCGAAGGAACACAACACTACATACTTGTATAGTAGATAATGTTATTATGGCTGTGGTCTTCTGCAAGGCGGAGGTACTTCCCCAGTTGGGCTGCTCCAAATTCGAGCAAGATGACATTTTGCTGTGCCCAACCTCTCTAAAAACCTTTTTTATTTGATTCTCTCCCCTCTCCTCTTAGATCTTCAAACACTCATCAATTTATTTGAATGGTCACTATGTTTTCTTTCAAAAAACAACAGTTGCACATATATGGGCTTCATCATGTTTTTCAGTCAAATTAGTTTCCGGAAAGATAGAAAAGATGCTTAACTTTTTTTGAATTCAACTGTGGCTGTAAGGGCCTGGCCCAATAAAGTGATAGCTCTCTGTAGGTTGGAGAGTAGCCTGGGGAAAATCCAGGAGAAACTTCCGACACCACCACACGGGTGGTTAGATATTTATCTCCGAACAGAACGCCCACCAAGGTGGATTTCTGGCAATGAATAATAATAATAATAATTGTGACCTCTGGGTACAAACAGCGCAACAATCCCCCATGACGAGAACCTCGTGAAGGCCGAGAAGGACAAAGTCAGCAAGTACCTAGACTTGGCGCACGAGGTGACCGCCATGTGAGATGTTGATTCAACGATCATTGTCCCGATAGTCGTCTTTGCGAACGGTCTAATAGCGAAGAGTCTCGACCAACACCTTAAGAGACTCTCGCTAGATGGCTGGGTCAAGGGTCAGATGCAGAAGGCGGTACTCCTGGACACGGCGCGTATAGTCAGGAAGTTCCTCTCTCTGTCGCCCTAACCACCGGTAGCTTAGGCCCCGCCTCGCTGCCGGCGGCACCCAAGGTTAGGATTTTATAATATTTTTATTTTACAAAAAATAAAGAAAAGAAAAGTGTGTTTTTATATTTTACTTTTTATAAAGATATTGTAAAAGCCTAGCCTAAGACTAAAAATAAATAAAGAGAATAATAATAATAAATGACAGTCAGACCTAACCTTAGAAATGTTTCGCAATTGCACTGCTCAACGGTAAAGAATACGCCCTTGCATGTCTCCTATTGGATGCATTTCGGAATGCACCCAACTACTTGCAGCAAGCCAAGATCCTTCTTAACTAGACTAACTCATTTTAAATAGGAGTGAAGATAACAACCATTGAACATTTAACAGTAACATTAACTGCATGGAATTTGAAATGGCATGCCATCCAATTTATAAAAGCACTAGCTTTTTCCCGCGATTTCGTCCGCGCATAAATGGTACTTTACCAAGTTTCAAATCTCTCACTTTGTAAAAAACTTGCTCCCCGAACAAACTTACCCCTTCAGGGGAGGAATTTCGAAAAGCGCTGAAATACGTTTTGTTATATTAATAGAGAGGAGAGTCTGGAAGTTTCAAATCTCTCACAAAAAAGATTTGCTCTCCGTACAAATTTTGAACCGCATTTTCACCCCTTTAGGGAATAAATTTTAAAAACGCTGAAATACGCCATTAATTTATTTAAACAGGTCTATATACAAAGTGTCAAATCTCTCTCTTCAATAAACACATGTTTTCAAACAAACTTTGAACCCCCGATTCATACCCTACGGGGTGTTATTTATTTATGTGAAATTACAAAAAATAAATTGGGGGGTGGGGGGGGGGACACGCCCTACATGTGAATGGTGAAAAAAAAATTCAACGAGCATAGTTGTGTGGGGTGTCGATGGATAGGCCTTTAAAAATGATATGGAGGTTTCTAAGTAACTTTTCTATTTAAGTCAACCGTTGGTGAGATATTAGCTGTCAAAAAAAACTGAGGTGATGTGCATTAACAAATACTTTCAACGATTTTTGGTTTGAACAAGATAGGTTTTCGGTTTTAGAGTTTTCGCTTACTCTTTTAGATTCAATGTATTGGATAGTGGTTTTAAATTTGGACTAATAGGTGTTGGTACGGAACCCTTCATTGTGCATAACCCGACGCGCACTTGACTGGTTTTTTCGCCATTTGATTGAGCATTTGATCGTTTTATTTGGTCTCATTGGAAGAAATAGGGTGGGTTGCACCAAACCGTCTGTAATCGTAAGCGGTGTTCGTTAAAATCTGATTGTTTGGAAATTTTGACAAGATTCTATGAGATGACAGCTGCCGGCGCCATATTTGACGATGACCGGCCTGTATCGTATGTTGGTTCAACCTACCCATAGTTTTAAATATACTTACAAGTAAGATAAGACGTCCAGTGATCCGAAAGTTCTCAAATCGAAAAGAGACTGTTTCCGGAAAGAACTCGCGTATTGATACTGTGAGTGTGGTGTGTCGTGACCGTAATCGAGTTTCAAGTGACAAGGCGGACGGTGGTAGTGATGATGACACTGTGGGAAAAAAGCGAGCCAGGAAGAGGGTAGATCGCTATGGTGTGTGGGTAGACCACAACTAAAACTCGCAGCACGTCAGTTAATCTTTGATAATGGCGCTTGCAATAGTGCCGAAATATCGGGAACTCAAAAATACAAATATACATGGTAAATATCCCGTTTCAAATGGTAATTCTAAGATAAGACGTTTTGTTCAACCATAGTTAATCCACAGCTATGCAAGTTTATTGCCCATAATTGGTGCAACGCTTATCTCCGGCCTCATTGGTGCACATTGGCGTCATTTTGTGTAGATAAATCATGGTTAGACAAATTGAGACAGGCACGCTACGTTTGGCGTTATGCGACCCTGTGAGTGAGATTAGCTATCGAGGAAATAGAAGATTGTTAAAGCTACTGAAGATTGTTAAGGCAAGGCCCATTAACAGATCTGACGAAAATACTGAAGTTTGAGCTTCCAGTTTGAAGAAATAATGTAGAATTACACTACACAAAAATGACAGTAGACTGAAATAGAAACAAAGAAAAGAAATAACCGAACATAATATTGAAAAATGCCTTAGTGACTCTGTCAAGAAAACCTAAATATCATTGTAAAAATAAACTTTCATGCTGCAGATCTCGTAATTATCAACTACAGTGATACGTTTTTTTTACAAAAACGATAGCTTTTTTATTGTTCTAAGGTACAATATAGATAGATTTTTCATAAATGATTCAGTGTTCCAACAATCAATAAAAATGTACTAAATATTTACGAAATTACGCGTAGCGCTTCCGTAGAGAGCGGGATGGTTAATTGCAAACTTTTAATTAATTGGTTACGCATATGATAGTTCTCACTAAAAAATTTTGCGTGCTACCCTAAGCAGAGTATGACTGATCTCAATCCTAAGATTAACGCCGATATGTAATGTAACCTGTACTCAGCAAATAAATTCATTTCATTTCATTTCAACTGATGGTAATTTGCACTGAAATGGCCTTGCCTTAAATCCAGTATTGTCGGGTCGGTCTGTCGGAAGATGAAACTGCCGCAGCCCCCCACGTCATCCTGGAATGCGAAAGTGTAGCTGCACAACGGACTCAAATCCTCAACGCACCGAGGTCACCCCATGAAGCCTGTGGTGACACCAGTGCCTTTACCATGAGTTTGCATGACCGTACTCGCTAGCGACTGCGTAAACGATTTAGTATGCCGATTTTTAGTTCTATGGCGTAACCGCCAGAGGCGCTGTGCTTTTGTCCATACAAATTTTTACGCAGTCGCTAGCGAGTACGGTCGTGTAAACTCATGGTAAAGGGACTTGAGGATCCTAGTCGGAGTTAAGGCTCATTTTACACCGTGCAAGAAATTACATGCGATTTTCATTACATTGCGGGATTTGATCGGCCTTGTCTTACCTCGGTAGCCCGCAGCCCGCAATAGGCGGGCTAAATTCCTAGCTGGCATTCAACCACGTACTATTTATTTGACACATGTTAAAATTAATTCCATTGTGTGGTTATACAGATAGAAAACCAACAAAATAATCAAAATAAATAGTAAATTAGACATAATTAATCAAAATCGTAAAAAGATATGAACTTTAAAGACTCGCATTTTTTATAGTCCAAAATGTAAATTAAGAATTACCAATAGAATCCTCATGTGGGTCATACGCGGATTTAGTTTCGCGTCTTTTCTGTGGACATACCAAAAGTTAAGGGCTACAAAGCTTAACTTTGGATTGGACCAATAACCCGCATAAACAGTGTCTCCGTTTCTATAAATCCCTGTGATAAAAACATAGCTAACATGCACGTAAGCCGTTAACTATTGACCACAGGAGGGACGACTTTTGTTTTTTCAACTAAGTATGATCCATGTCTCTCCGTTAACATTGTTTTTATGGATTTTTAGGAGTCCGTTTTAAACCCACAAACGTTAATTTTTTCTGTTATTTTTATAGGTTAGGTGTAAAAATTAAATAAAGATCATTACAGGATTAAAAAAACTGTACATGTTTGCACTATTTTAGGAAATGTGACAGTATTTAACCGACCCGTATTTTTTGTCAGCGAGTGTACGAAAAATGTTTTCGTAAAAGTAGTTCCTACGCCAAATATTGGGATTAGGTGTCAAAGAGGACCTCGGACTTCTCAGGCCAGAACAGGGAAATCGCTAGCAAGATGATGAGAAGATTGGCTGGGCCTATTGAGATGAGTGGTGTAGCTAAATGAGTCCCTAATGGGGCCCTAAAGAGGAAGCTGGTTGAAAAGCGCTTATAGTGTACAGGAGTTTTTAAAATATAAGTAACCTTATAATATTTTTGAAAGAGCTATCCAACGATACCCCACGCAATGGGGTTTGGAAGAAAAAAAATTGCACCATCACTTTACATGTAGCGGATGTACCCTAAAAAATTTTTTTTATGATTTTATTCTACCGTTTTGTCGGCGTCATTGATACTCATGCCAGATTACGGCTTTCTAGTACTAACGGTTTCTGAGAAAAGCGGGGGACGGACGGATGGACATGGCGAAACTATAAGGGCTCCTTGTTTACTACGGAACCCTAAAAGCTTCTTCAGAGTTTACTTGGTCAGGCGTCTCTCCATACATAAACATATAAATAAATGAAATAAATGAACTTTATTCTGCTAAGGCACTTCTATAAGTCAAAAACTATTAGCGTCCGAGAAGAAACGCCGAAAGAAACTCGACAGTCAGTCATTTAAAATATTATTAAATATATTCAGTACAGAAATTTACCTAATTTACAAAGGATATAAAACTAAAATTTACTAAATGAGGAGCCATAAAACGAACGGAAACGGTTAAACTCAATTAGATTATTACGCAGCGTTTCCTGAACGGTTAAATGATGTTTTATAATTCATCTCTCGAAATTGAAACGAAAACGTTTAATGCTTTATGTCACTATTTATTCGGGATAATGGACGGCTTTGGACGATCTTAATTTTGGGATATAAACCGTTCTTCGCTTCTTCAGAGTACGATTAACTTCCATTTTTTTCTTTGTTGAACAGTCCCTTTACAGTAGTACCCAACTGATATGGCTTACCGATGTACCTGCGCAGAAGATGAATTTTTAAAGCGTGGGAAATGCTATTGACCAATCGGCACGCTCCACGCACCGCGCTTCTTTTTCCTGTACCGCTATTGGTCCGCAGCTGCCGCCATGTTAGCGCGCGCCGCGTGGCATGTTAGTCAGCCGCCATACTTCTGATCGAGTGCACGCGCATTATGAACAGTGTATTATGAACCTTATAGTAGTGATCTAAGGTTAATTGTAAGTTTTAAGCATTCTTTCGTTAATCTTCGGAGCGATACTTTCTTTTCTGCCCGAACGAAGATTCACGACGCGCCTTATCAGTTGGGTACTACTGTACCAGACTTTACATGACGGTACTCGCTAGCGACTGCGTAAATTTTATGGGCATAAGTACAGCGCCTCTGACGGTTACGCAACAGAACTAAGAATCGGCATACTAAATCGTTTACGCAGTCGCTAGCGAGTACGGTCATGCAAACTCATGGTAAAGGTGAGGTCTTTTAGGGAAAGTCCTGATACTTGAAATTTAGGTAGGTTTGTTTGTTACTTTGTGTCTCTTAAAGGGGAAATAGAAACCCCAGAAAAATAAGCTCTAGTTCTCGTGAAATCTTGTGAGCAGCTTCGGTAATTATATTATTATGTTTTCGGTTCAGTTATAGGATTTTTTTCAAAGCGGCAAGGCACCGGGCTGTGGCATTATAAGCCGGGCCTAATGAAGCGATAGGATGCGCGATTGGAGAAAAGCCTGGGGAAAATCCAGGGCAAACCTCCGACACGACCGCGCGATACTTTATGAGTTTGCGCTCCAGTGAGATTGGTTGAGCGATTTCAACTGAATCTCAGGTGTGAGTGGAATCAAGCTACTGCTGGGAGTTTTGTAGTTGGTTCACTTTTTTTTTAACCTGACTGTGGCTTTACAGGCTAGGCCTAATGGAGCGATAGGATGCGCGGGCTATTTGCCTCGGTTGTTATAAAAAAAAAACAGAAACGTAACTTTTGATATTTTTTGCATTATTTCCACTACCCAAAGGTTGTCTTGAAGAGATCGCTCATTAGCAGTAAGATTTATTGAAATACAATAAACGGGTTACTCACGTCTTTTAGGTCGAGTATTGCTCGACATATTTCGGATCAATATACGTGTCCCTTAAACATGAGTGTCAGCTGGTTCTCATGATTGCTAATTGTATACCGTTTTAGAGCTTGAGTATCATTGTTTTATGTTTTTTTGTTAAACAATAAACAATATTTGTATTGTATTGTGTCTCCAAATGGACAGTATAAATAGAACAAACATTCATTATGCCGACAATGAATAGCATCATCACATAGCGGGCGGTAATTATCACCAATGACAACATAATAAATATTATTGTGTCATTAATAAAGAAAAACGGTAGCATCCATCATTCGATTAGCCATACAGGGTAAGCTGATAATGTTATTAATGGTTTTGTTGAAATTGATGTCTATAATCCTTTAAACCATACCAATAAGTGTTTATGAAGGAACATAAATAAAATTGCATTAATTTAAATACTTTTATGAATTAAATTGAATTTAAATGTAACAATGACATGTAATATTGATAACATTATTAATAAATGACTATGACTATGACTAAACTAATTACAAACTAAAACTAATAATACCTATAAAAAGTAAATTGGATGGCTAAACTTATCATTTGGCCAAATAGCTGCCCATAAAGTTCTATCTTTTTTGAAATAGGTACTTACATTGAATTCGGTTTAGCACTTCAAACTTTCAAACTTACACACTTTGTCACATAACGAGCTGTATTGCATTCCCGCCGGCGGGGACGCCCACCGCGCGGTCGCGACAACAGTGACACATATAGTCCCTATTCGTCCCGGTACCGCCGCACACCGGGTAGAGTCAGTCCGACCCAGGTCGGGCCTAGCTGAGTTTCTTGCTGGACTCTTCTCAGCTAGGCTAAGTTTAGTGAACCAGCGACAAAACTCCCAGTAGCTCGATTCCACTCACACCTCAGATTCGGTTGAAACCGCTCAACCAATCTCACTGGAGCGCAAACTCTTAAAGTATTCTAGTGTTCCAAACCACACGCGTGGTCGTGCCGGAGGTTTTCCCCTGGATTTTCCCCAGACTCTCCAACCGCGCACTCCTATCGCTTTATTGGGCCCGACCTATAAAGCCACAGTCAGGTTCAAAAAAAAACGAGCTGTATTGATAAGGACCGGAAGTTGAGTAACACGATAAAATATGACTGTCAACAACCAATATTATCGCACTTCAAATTCGTCCAATAACACCGGGTAATAGTCCAATAAAAACAGTATACTTCCACAATGTCAAGGACGCAATTGATGTAACACGGTCATGTGTTCTACTCGTACTGATCTCAATTCACTGTGCTTCTGTATTAGAATTTCACTTTAACGACGCTTGGACTCACGCATACCACTAAAAGTCTGACCTGTGATTACATACAGCTTTATATAGATTTAGATTAGATTTCATTTATTACACAATACAAGACTTCATTGTAAATTACATTTCAGTCAATTTAAAAGAATCCCTATTATGATCGTCAATACATTGAATAGAATATTAACACACAATAAAACAATTAAAACAAAAGAAACACAACCATAAATCAAATAAAAATAACATTTCAAGTTTCACCCAAGAGGATCGTCATACTATTACTAATGTAGGTACTGATAATAATATAATAATGGTTAAAATACGAAATTACACTACCTATATATCAAAATACTTATAATGTCAAAAAACTCCAAAATACTCAATATCAAATAGAATGTCTGACCTGGTGAAGGTCGCGGGAATCCGGTGGAAACGAACGGCACAGGACCGGTCTAAATGGCCAGTCTTGGGGGAGGCCTATGTTCAGATGAAATAGAATGTCACAATAAAGCATTACGAAGTTAATACCATCATCATCATCATCCTAGCATATTCCCGGTTATGCTCGGGGTCCGCTTTGACACCTAATCCCAAGATTGGCATTGGTACTAGTTTTACAGAAATAACAGCCATTTGACCTTCCTGCCCAGAGATAAAACTTAACCTAGTTGGGATTACATCGGTTTGCTAACGATGATTTTCTTAAACGCAAAGCCACTGCTAAGCTTTAAAAAATCGGCCAAGTGCGTTCCGAATCAAACACAATATTAAGTTGGTTTTATTAGGAACCGAAAGGACAGTGCTTAAAATCAGATTTATTAATATATTAGTATTTGTTGATAAAATATACGTAATATTAAACATCATCACCAAATTTCAAGTTTATAGTTAAATGGGAAGTTGAAAAAATCCTAGTAACAAAATTTTCTAAAAAAACCTGACTTTGGTGGCTTCTCATTCCTATTTTCCAATATTTTTTGAAACGAAAAATACAGTATATTTCCACTTGGTGGAGTAGGGCAAAAAAATTCTTGCCCCCGTTTTGCTGTATGGGATCCCCCTTTTAAAACGCTCAAGTTATGCTAGGAATCAGTTCTGAGTCGAGTTTCGCCAAATTCTGAATTTCTCTAGTTAGGGATTCAACTCGCCCACTCAGTGTGACACAGAGTTCAGATATGCACCGATGTTAATAAATGTAGTAGATTGGTTGTATAACTAGACATACCTATTCAAATATTATTTATTTATTTTTTTCTTTATTGGAGGAAAAAAACAGATACAGGCCGATGTAATAAATAGGACAAATCAGTATAGATGAAGTATGTACAGTCTGTATCCTAAGACAATTCCCACTAGGATTTACACTATTAATAGAGGCTCTATGATGCTGTAGATTAGATTAGATTAGATTCTTTATTTCATGATAATGTGGCGTCACTCCTGTCAACTATCAAATTGACATTTTCTGCATCGCGCTATCGAAGTTTCTTAAGTCTGTTGCATAAATATAACTTCCAACCAACTCTCATTGGACTTCGGTCCCTGAGAGATCTCACTATTGTCGTTTCTTTCTGTATCTAATATCTATTGTATATATGTAATTTGTAGATACTCCGTTTCTTGTATACATCCAACCCTGTACATTATTATTTATTATACATTACTTATTCACAGTAAAAACACATTATAAATTTGCATATATGTCAAAATTATAAGAATAGTTATCATAAAAATAAAAATAACACAATGTCAAGCGCAAACTCGCTGATATGTGTTTCCTGCCCGTCTTAACTTACGGTGCTCAAAGTCCAAACTTAAGGTTTGCCAGCGGGCGATGGAGCGCAGTATACTAGGTGTTCGCAGAACTGATCGCATCAGAAACACGGAACTGCGCTCCAAAACACGAGTTGTAGATGTAGGTGTCAAGACCGCCAAACTGAAGTGGGACTGGGCCGGACATGTCTGCCGTATGCATTCGGAAAGATGGGCGAAAATAAGCACGCAGTGGACCCCACAAGATGGCTACCGGAACAGAGGCAGACCAAGATGGCGGGATGACCTGGATGCGTTTTCCTTAACTTGACGGGAACAAGCTAACAATAGTGCCGAATGGAGGAAAAGAGGGGAGGCCTCTGCCCAGCAATGGGACACTTAAATAGGTTAATTAAAAAAATACAAATGTCAATAAAATAAACAATAGTCAAAAAGAACATCAATTTTAAACATAGGTATCTCCCATTAGGAATCGTCATTTACTAAATTTTAAATAAGAATAAAACAAATTAAATAGGTACACGCGCCATTCTACTTTTTCATGAACATAATTTTCAGACACTTTTTTTAATGCAGATTTTGGAATACTTGGCCCTCATTTTATATTTTTGTATTGTTATTCAGAAATAAATTTAATTGCAGTATCACTTCCGATAGTTTTGGTAATCAACGAACCACAGCTAATATCCATAAATCGAGTAACTCAGAAGTCCTTGGATGTCTCACCATTTGTATGAAAAAGAGAAAATTAGTGCGGATTGAATTAGTATTTTTAGGGTTCCGTATCCAAAGGGTTCCCCGTGTGGTTGCCGGGTAAGAATTGCGCCACCCCATCTCTTCCCGTGGGTTTCGTAGGAGGCGAATAAGGGAAAATCGGAGGGTGGGCAGCAGCATCCTTCGATCATTACCACCACCAAACTGCGGTCGCCAACCCGCTTGCCAAGCGTGGCGACTATGGCAAATCCCCCCCAAATTGGGGGAGGCCTATGTTCAGCAGTGGACGTCTTTCGGCTGAAATGATGATGATGATGATGATGGTATCCAAAGGGTAAAATTGAACCATATTACTAAGACTACGTTATCCGTCCGTCTGTCTGTCTGTCACCAGGTTGTAAATTTTCACAGATGTTGTATTGCACATACTAAAGCGTGTTTAATTTTTGCATTTTTTATAGATAATGGTACGGACCATTGCGCGAGTCCGACACGCACTTGGCCGGTTTTTGTACTGTATAATACGTGTACACTATGCGAGAGGAAGCATCGAATTTAGACAGGTAGTCCCCTATGCGTGCGAACGCGTCTACTCTATTAGACCTTGCAATACCTCTTTTTTCAACATTCATCCTCTTAGATTTTTCCCTGTTCTCAGGAACCTTTTTTTTAACACCACGTCGGTGGCAAACAAGCGTACGACCCGCCTGATGGTAAGCGGTCACCGTAGCCTACGGACGCTTGCAACTCCTGGGGTGTCACATGCGCGTTGCCGACCTTTTAAAAATTTATACACTCCTTTCTTGAAGAACCACATACTGTAGTCCCTCGGGAAAACCTCGGCAGGGAGCTCATTCCACAACCGGAGCGTCGGTGGGAGGAAATTCCTCTGAAACCGTACCGTAAGTCATCACCTGGGGTTCATTTTGACACCGAATCCCAAGATTTGAATGCGACTGTCATCTGTGACTAGTATAAGTTTTTTCGAAACAAAACACAAACGAACGCGTTTGCGTTTAGTCTCAATTCGTATGGGAAAAAATAGTTACCATCTAAAGCCACCAGTGCGCGTTTGTTTGTGTTTTGTTTCGAAAAAACTTATATTAGATTTACTAACCGTTCGACAGAGCGGAAACTGAATCTTGTTGTGATTAGGCATCTATTTCGTAACAGGAAATTAAATTTGAAATTAATCCAAAAGAAATTGCGAAAATAGTCACGATTTTCGCAATTTTCCTACAAAATGATGTTTCATTAATAGTTGCTGATTCTTTACAAATTTCTATAGTCTAAAATCGGTGTCAATGTTTTGATATTATTTATTTATTTACAGGTTACAAAGATACAATAACGTTATCGATATTAGGTTATAAAAATCCATTAATCACTACATAGTATAATACAAAATCGCTTTCTATGTCCCTATGTCCCTATATCCCTATTATCCCTATGTATGCTTAAATTTTTAAAACTACGCAACGGATTTTGATACGGTTTTTTTTAATAGATAGAGTGACTCAAGGGGAAGGTTTATATGTATAATACATGCAACAGCATTGCACCCGTGCGAAGCCGGGGCGGGTCTCTAGTATATTATAATAGTAATAAGCTGAAAAATGTCACGTTTTCCTGGTATTTACGAGAGTTTTCCTTATTGGTAAAACAAAAACAAATTTCATTTATCATTTCTGATGAAAATCCGTAATTATGGTCGGATCACATGTTATAATGTAATGTGATTAGATTTATTCATATATATGCAAGTAATTAAGCTATTATATTGTCCGATATGAAAGGATTAAATACTTTAATGATTAGGTGCCGAGTTGTGAGTGGTAAATGTAGTTTTGCGTTAATCAAGATAAGGGTCAGTTGCACCAACATACGATGACAGGCCGGTCATCGTCAAATATGGCTCCGGCAGCTGTCATCCCATAGAAACTTGTCAAACTTTCCATACAATCAGATTTTAACGAACACCGCTTACGATTACAGACGGTTTCATACAACCCACCCTAAATGTTGTCCTCGTTCTTTTTAGAGCTTTATTAAAAAGTTATTATAATAGTAATTGTATGGACAAGGTCCATAAGGAAGAGGTTTGGAAAATTGATAATGCCACTGAGAGAAAAGCGAAGCTCAAGACCGAACGAGATAGCGGCGCACTGTAGAAGCTCTGCCCCATCTAGGAACATAAGTCAAGCAAGTCACTGAGAGAAAAAAATATTGTTTGAATTAAAAAGTAAAAACCTTATATCTAAAAGATGGGAATTTTTAGGGGTTGTCCTAATTTTTAATGGAAGTTTCTAAGCGGTAGAAAGTAATATAATTTTAAGCTAATTTAATTTTAATTTCATAATATCCGAAATACAAAATGTTTTGGTTAATCGTGTTAATATTTTTTACTTCAACTAACAGTTTTACAAATCCTATAAGACATTTCTTGAGTTTATAAATGATGTACTAGGACCAGTTTTTTTTTTCTTTTTTAACCTGACTGTGTCTTTATAGCCCGGGCCCAATAAAGCGATAGGAGTGCGCGGTTGGAGAGTAACCTGGGAAAAATCGAGGGGAAAACCTCCGACACGACCATGCGTGTGGTTTGGTAGAACCAGTACATCAGATTACTAATGAATACAAATGATTTATAAAAAGAATTTTTTTTTGGTATTAGTAAATACTATTAATAAAACTGGTTTGACACCGTTAGGACCTTCTTGTCCTGGGATTGACTAAAATTTTACTAATGATTAATATTTTGTTTTTTCTCTCTCAATGTATAAGTTAAATAAATGAGTGAGACAGAAAACAATACGGCGGGTAGTACTCAAAAGAGAGGTTTGGTCTCATGGTAGATGTTTGTTACTCAATCACGCAAAAACGGCTTAAC
Organism: Epiblema foenella; assembly: GCA_963556455.1. Lineage (NCBI taxonomy): Eukaryota > Metazoa > Arthropoda > Insecta > Lepidoptera > Tortricidae > Epiblema > Epiblema foenella. Next base: position 17,086,851 of record OY747112.1, read on the forward strand.
TGTGTATGGTGAAACTTGGTATACAAAGAATAACCTGGATTAACACATAGGCAGAATACTTTTATGCCGAATATCATCCCTGAAAGCGATAAAATTGAAGTGGAAATTTACGCAAAAGTATCGCGAACAATACTAGTGAAAAATAAATATAACACATCTGTTGGGGTAATATCAATTTGCAAATATACTTTAATTACCTAAAGGCATCCAGTATATCCATTCCAAAGTCACAAACCACAACACAAAACTGTCACATTCCAAAATCGAACTAATTGTTTTTCAAACTTTGAAAGTCATTGTCAATCAGTTACCGCGTTTTGCAAATCACTTAAATGCGGTTTTTTTTTCAACACTAAAACTGGCCAGTACCTACGCAATATATTATTATCTTTATTTCAAAACTCACTGGCCAGTACTCAATGTTTTTATAATTTCGAAACACAAACTCACTGGCCAGTATTTTTCAAAGATTGCAGCGCGAAGATGCCGCCAGCGCGCGCGCCGGCTTTAGACTGAACGGAATGCATTAATCCAGTAGTTTACGCACCATAGTTTATAAATAACTGCTTTCCTGCCGTAGGACACTGTGTCAGATGACAGATTAGCGTTTTCTTGGACATATAGGCAGAATAATGGACGAAGCACTCAAAATTATTTACGCAAGCATTAATACCATATTGATATTACATTTATATTGAAAAGAAGAACAACGAATCATTCAAAATAACGTTTCTTTTTTAAGATAGAAAAGTGACAGCTTTTATGGGTAAGTTTATTTATAGGTAACTTTGTCATTTTAATCTCAACATTGTCAACCACAATCACGGTTGCTACAACTGAAATTATATTACTGTTATTTGATTTTGTATCTTCTTACTTCAACCGCAAAGTCGCTTTTTGTTACAATCCGAAAAGAACGCTTTGAAAAGCTCAGATTTTAACATTTTCCGTTACTTATTGCTGTACTCGCCATCATTTTTCATTCAAACTCACATCACTATTCGAAAGCGGAAAAACTCAAGTGACACCATAATCTTAACATGACACGTGCCAATTCAAATTGAACTCTAATACAAAATAAATAAGTCTCACTTTACAATTTGGTTACTTAATGAGACAATTCCGCTTGCCGCAAATATTGTATTGTGTGTAGTTCAGATTGTATTCATACGTTAATTTTTTGTTTAGAATATGTTTAGAAATCTGGCGGAGACGAGTTATTGTTCACATGAGTAGTTACGTGTAATACTGTACTGAGTAAATATGAGTAGTTAGGTAAACGTTCCAATACTCGACACCTTTACGCCCAAATACAGGGCGGAAAAATCGAATGCCACATGGATGACAACTACCTTAAATATTGTAAATAGCACATTTTGTGTAAGGGAGACTTTCCTTTGTTTTTAAAAACAATAAATACTGACTAATTAGTTGCGATTACTAATGCCACTTTAGTAACCTACCTACTTCCTTTGATAGGAAAATTGCATCAATTATTCTCTAGTCATCATAGTAGCTAGGATAGGTAAATTTTTCGTTTACAATTTTCATGGCCTTCCGTTATTCTGATTGTATTTGTTATTTAGAGAAAAATGAACCTTATCAGTAACCCTTTAAATCTGCATCATAAAATACAGCACATTATTTTTTGTCACATTTGACCGGTTCGAGTCCCGACTGAGGCAAGCGATTTTTCATAAATCCTTAAATGCAGTATTTATTGTTTTTAAAAACAAAGGAAAGTCTCCCTTACACAAAATGTGCTATTTACAATATTTAAGGTAGTTGCCATCCATGTGGCATTCGATTTTTCCACCCTGTATATAAATGACACCTGTCACCTGTCATTATGACATAAGATTGAAAGTGCCGTATAGGGTTAATGTCGCGCACAGGGACATACTCGTAATAATAATAATAAATAATTGTTCGATCTGTCATCACGGACAGAACTATTGTAGCCATTAAGCCTGATATTTTTTTAATACAACGCCGGTGGCAAACAAGCGTACGGTCCACCTGATGGTAAGCGGCCACCGAAACCTATAGACGCCCGCAACTCCAAAGGAGTCACGTGCGCGTTGCCGACCCTTTATAAGATTTGAGGATGCACTGAGTTGACAGCAGAAGGAACACATTTAGGTCCCTCGCTCTCAACACGGTGCATCCTTGGGAGCTCTGGCAACCTTGCTTACCTCCAGGAACACAACACTAAATACTTGTATAGTAGATAATGTTATTATGGTTGTGGTCTTCTGCAAGGCGGAGGTACTTCCCCAGTAATATTCCCGAAATATTTGATTGTGATTTTAACATTATCTAACGCTGTATAAATATCTGAATGTTATCTTAACTGACTTATAATATAAGCAGTTTCCAAAACCCAGCTTCTAAAACGGCTATCATAACGTTTTTACCCATCCAAAATAACGTTTACGGTGTGTTTGAATGATAATTGTTCGCGTATCACGCTCGAATCGCCATGTTTGCTCAGTTTCTTTGAATTAATTACATTGATACATAGGGCGGTCGCGTGCGGTGAACTAACTAAAAGGTTATTTTATAATAATCATAATCAGATGATTATTATCAGGGATGTAACAGATGTAGTTTTATCGGAACCGGAAGCGGAACCAGATGTTTTAAATTCGGTATATCGGAACCAGAACCGGAATCGGAGCCGCAACTGAAAACGGATGCGGAACCGGATGCGGAGCCCGAGTGATAGATGGATAAGATATTAAGGGCAGAGCAGGTCTAAGCTAAGTCTATTCTACATAAAAATTCCAAATATTAATCAGCCTTTATTATTGCAGTACATACTTTAACAAACTTAGACCTAGGTGTTAAACCTTTTAGATGTTAAATTAAAAATAAAACATTACAATGATATTCATTATTGAATTACCGAAGTACACGGTCAGAGCTCAAAATTACAACAGTTATAAACCTGTTTGTTTTTGATGTACGCCGCTCATTTCCCCCCGCTGCGCTGCTGTGACATCCGATATAACATCCGTATTAAGAATAACAGAACCCGAACCGAAGCGGATGTTTAAACCAATCGGAAGTTCCGACTTAACGGAACCGGAACCGGAGCTCTGTTACATTCCTGATTATTATTATAAGATAACTGACAATATTACATAATTGACCAGGCCCAGGTGTTGAAGCGCCGAAAATACTCGTCTTTACTTAAAGAATACGAGTTTGCGACGCTGGCGATGGAAACATTGGGTCCCTGGGCAGCTGACATGAAATCATTCATGAAGGCAGTGTCCAAACGTCTCGTTGACGCTTCAGGGGACCATAGAGCTAGCAAAAAATTTTTCCACCCCAGCTAACATCGAACTCTTCGAACAGGAGAGACGAAAATTGATTTTACGGTAACTTGGCTTGGTAAGATTGCCACAGCTCCCAAGGATACGCTGTTTTTTGACCCTGAAATACCTGCATTATGGCTCTAGCTGGCAACATAACGATTCCATAGTCCATAAAAAGTCCATAATACGTTAAATGCTCGGCAACGCGCTTTTGATTCTTCCGGACCGACATGACCTTCAAACCTTCAGGAAAAGAGCGTATTCCCTTCTGAAAGGCCGGCAACGCACTACCGACTCCTCTGGTGTTGCAGGTGTCTATGGGCGACGGTAATTGCTTACCATCAGGCGATCCGTCTGCTCGTTTGCCCCCTATAACTTAAAAAAGTAGCCATTGGCTAGTATCAGCTCATCAGCAGACAGCTTGTTTCCCACAGTACGTATCACTGTGACGTCCATTCAAAATTCTAACGTAAAAGTTTGCATTAAGGTTTATTTTTGTTGTAAAATCTGAAGTCTGATATCGGGTTTGTCTGTTTCGGAGGTATTTACGGAGATACTGTCAGTTGAATTTGTTCAGTAAAAGGTAGGCGTGTAATATTATAACAAAGTTAAGCGTTTTGAAATAAGGTAATGTCAAATATAAGATTTCAAGTATACATGGTCATTTACATTAGATTTACGATTCGAAACGGGATATTTAACATGTATATTTCCCGAAAGATTTTGTCTGTTTCCAGAAAGAACTCGCGTATTGATACTGTGAGTGTGTTGTGTCGTGATCGAGTTTCAAGTGACAAGGCGGACGGTGATAGTGACGGTGACACTGTGCGAAAAAAGCGAACCAGGAAGAGGGTAGATCGCTATGGTGTGTGGGTAGACCACAACTAAATCTCGCAGCACGTCAGTTAATCCTTGATAATGGCGCTTGCAACAGTGCCGAAATATCGGGAACTCAAAAATACAAATATACATGGTAAATATCCCGTTTCAAATCGTAATTCTAAGGTAATGTCAGCAGGATTATTACAATCCAAGCCAGGCAAGAGTATTATATATATAATACTGAACCAGCGAGCTACATCTTAGGTCTTATCATCGCTTTTCATCAGGCGAGACTAAGGCCAATCGCTGTTCAGTTATCCATAAATAAAAAACCGGTTAAGTGCGAGTCTGACTCGCGCACCGAGGGTTCCATACACAGATGTGAATGTGTGTCCCGACCAGGGATCGGATACCGGTATTTTCTCCATAGAAAAATACCGGTATTATTACGGTCACCGGTTCATTATTTCATTTTTAATGGGACAATCTAATAATACGACGTTGTTACCTAAATACATGATTCAGCCCTACGTAAAGAGCAAAAAATAATCCAAAATATTGGGCTAATTCAGGGTTTTTTAAAAATACCGGTATCGGTCTCTGGTCCCGACCCAATTCATTCAGGAAAAATCGCAGCAACATAGTGTAGTAATTGAACGCCATGGGTACAGCGCCATCTTTAGGAATTTTGTTACAAATTTGAGCGATTGAATAACTTAGTATGTATTTAAAACATTCAGTGCCGATGAAACGAACTCGTGTGATTTTTGTATTTGTTAATTTTGGCGCCAAAAGTGTTAATTCATCCAAAGGAATGTGAATGATAAAATATGGTCCGATTAAATAAGGGCTTTTAAATGAAAAGGACTCTTAAATTAAAAAAAAATGTATCCAATCCGTATAGAAATCGCATTCATGAACGTATTTAAAGTTTAAATCAACCAATCAGACTTCAAAATCAGCCGATATTGGCTTGAAAGTCAATTCTTCGTATTACTTCCTTAACCTCCAATTTTGAACCGTCGTTGAAATGAAAAGGAAACATAACATATGGAACGTAAGATTGATTATTTAATACTACGGAATAGGAAGATAAGAGCCGAGGAAGAGTGGAATTGCGTAATCCAAAGGATAACTTTATAATTTAATTTAACGAATTGCAGGATTATGATTGCATGGGAATGGTTTAATTCCTCCTTTATGTCACAAATTCGAGTTATTACAAGAAGAATTGTCAAAGGTAGTTTCATATTCATAAGTGCCAAAAAAAATAATTTCGTGCGGTATGCGAGGTTAAGCAACGTCGGCCCAGGTCAGTTCTTTGATGGGCGACCGCTTTGAGTGTTTATTAACTTTTTTTTAATTAATTTATTTATTTACCAAAAAAGTTAGATACAGTTTTACATTAACATCCGTTCGCCAAACACAACGTTTATTGGCGAGTAATGCACTCCCTAAACTGAGCGGTCCCGTGCTTTGGCAGGCACGTTAAACCGTTGATCTCGGCTGTCTATGATAGCAGTCGTTAAGCCAAGTTAGAGGCCTTCGGGCGGCTTGAGAACTTTAATAGTCAAGTTGCCGACTCACTTGACAAGCCTATCCAATAAGGTCTGGTTTCCCCTCGGGTTGATAGGTCAGATGGCAGTCGCTTCCGTAAAAACTAGTACCTGCGCCAAGTATTGGGATTAGGTAGTGGACCCCGGGCATCCTTCAGGATGCAACTGTACCGGGATAACGCTAGGAGGATGATTTGTTGTTTGTTGTTTGTTTATTTGTTTAAACTTTATTGCACAAAAAGAATATAAGTACAAAGGGCGGACTTAATGCGATGAGGCATTCTCTACCAGTCGACCATAGGACCAAACAGAAACTAGCAAATGTGGGTGCAATGAGAAAATAATTCATAAAAGTTAAACGATTTCGAAAGAATAAACATACATATAATCGAGTATCGATGATGATTGAGTAATGAAGCCATTTTGTTACTGGACTTACAATATTTTACGAACCTGAAACCCTTGTTTTCAACCCCCAACCGCCCTCTATATAAAAAAGTAAAAATCTATTTATTCCACGTAAAATTCAGAGAAAACGCCATTAATATCATTCGTTACCCGCCATTCTGCTCTTTTGTTTCGATTTTTGTGGTTTTCTTTTGTAATACAAACGAAATCTCTTTATTCCCCCTAGCGAAACTTGTCTTAGCATTACAAACTTATATTTACGGTTCTGAAGCTCGTTTTCTTGAAGAAACACAACCAGAATTAGGCGGTTTTCACGCACGTGATGTTTGGTTTCGATAATCATGACCGCGTTAACATTCACTTGACTTAACCCTTATTTTTGTGTTGTTTAGGTTGATTTCAGTTTGTTTTGTTGCCTGTTAAGTTTGTAAAACAGCTTGTATTGCTTTTGTTGGGTGTTTTTACAAAGTTAGGGAGGGGGGGGGGCTGTTTGCGATTACAATTATTTCTGTGTTTTGACTTGTGAGTTGAAATACTCAAATCTAATTATGGTTTTACTTTTGTCTGATTTTGGTACTAGTGTTCAGTAAAATTGTCACGAGAGACCTCTCTGTTCTCACTTGATTTTATTATTTACTGACCCTCAGAGAGCTTATACATCTCTAAAAATATTTATTAGGTTTTATTATTTTATAGTTGATGCTTAGAGACTTTATACATCTCACAGGATATTATTCGGTTTAAAGATGTTTTATTTCTCATTAAAAACAAATTGTCACTTACATGAGAAACTTAATTTTAAAGGTTTACAACTTGTGTATTGTAACATAAAGTTATTACTCTGACAAACTACTTGTACTCACAGTTAAGGGATGCAATACAATGTAAGTACGTTCTTAATTTTAGTTGAAAAAGGTAGCAAGTACAGTGTTACAAATTAAGTGGTGAAACATGGATATATTAGCATAAAGCAGTTTGTGAGCGACCGAGCTCTGCTCGGGTGAGATAAACGGAAATTACAAAGACAAGGAGGGTGATTGCAGACATATACTCATATTCACAAATAACTATTGCTCGTTTACAATTATTATGATAAATGTACCTACTTTATTACTTTTTAGGGTTCCGTACGTCAAAAAGTGTGTTGTATCTGTCCCTTTATCTCAGGAACGCATGGAGGTATCCAGTTGGTATGAAAACCATATAGTTACTGTGGTATATATATTAATACTGGGGTATGCTGCACGAGAGGTACGGGATTAGATGTACTGGGAGGAGGTCGTAGCTAAAATATAACACTGGAAGCACATATGAAACTAGTATATTTCTTACTGTACTGAAATATGCTTACAATAATCTCTTAAATGGTTTACAGAACATGTGATTCCGATGGTGTCGTGAAGATAAGTCCCTGGAACACCAACTGTTTCCAGAAGAATGCCGGTTTGACGCATTTTCGAATCATAGTTTAAATTCAATTTGTATACGTTATGATTCTGGACCTACACGGCCAGCCTCATACCGTAACAACCTCTACATTCCACAAGTCTACAATTTTTTTATTACAAAAAAGGGTTTACTCTTCCGAGTAAACCCTTTAAGTCTTATTGCTTTCTAGCAATAAGGTAAAAAAAAAATTAAAGCCAAGTTAGTTCTAAATTAGTCTTAAATTAATTTAGTCTACAGTCTTCAATGCTATTGTTTTCAGTACATTTATCAATGAGATTGGTGAGTTGGGCTGCGACGGTGATACGCCGGGCGCATAACTATGAATATCGTTTTTTTAAATATAAAATAATTATACTATTTAACTAAGTTTTTCTAACATCGCTGAAATTTTATTCAAATTACGAGTATAGACCGAAATAGACTAGCATTTGTTGCTGCAATGCCAGTACGAATGTAGTTAGCAAAGTCTACCCGATTTCAGTCGATTTTTGCAGTATAACAGATTAGGGTCTTGTCAAGATTTTGCCTAAACAAAAGCTAATCGAGTGTAGTTCCCACTTTAACTGTTAAGTCGTCAAAGTTTTAAGAGCGGGCATACTTTAGCGCGGACTCCTGCGACCTTTACCAGGTCATCAATCCACCGTGGTCGCCACTCGAGAACCTTCCGGCCCCAACGTACTGGCTATTGGGGTACTCATCATCATCATCATTTCAGCCGTAAGACGTCCACTGCTGAACATAGGCCTCCCTCAAGAGGGGGGAATTTGCCATAGTCGCCACGCTTGGCAAGCGGGTTGGCGACCGCAGTTTGATGGTGGTAATGATCGAAGGATGCTGCTGCCCACCCTCCGATTTTCCCTTATTCGCCTCCTACGAAACCCACGGGAAGAGATGGGGTGGCGCAATTCTCACCCGGCAACCACACGGGTATTGGGGTACTATTGTTTCTAAATTGCTGATATTAATGTGGAAAGGCTAAGCTGGAGCATTCACAGATGGACAAACCTGACGTATTACTCCGTTCTCGAAATGTAACTATTTACTCAGTAAATTAAAAGATTAAAATAGACTCGCTAGGATCAGCTATTTATAAACGTAAACATGATTCAGGTAGATATCCAGAAAGTTATCTTCACCGCTACAGTAGATTCGTAAATTATAGTATAAAGGAATAATTGAAAAATTTAGGCACCGAGCAGGATTCGAACCTGCGATCTCCCGGCACTCGCGGCCAGTCGCTCTAGCCAACTGAGCTATAGGTGCAATCGCCGCCCAGTCCCAAATTCATCAACCGTTCCAACATATTTAAAAAAAAATGTAGATTCGTAAGTTGTGTCTCACACGCCACTCACAGAGCAAGCGACCGAAAATGAGCCTTACTTGACAGCACGTAGGTTGCTTTTCGACTTGATATGAAGCCATGGCGTGTGAGGCACTAAATGTACTTACTTTATATCAAGTGAATGGCGTCGAAGAGGTTAAACAGTGTCTGTCGCGTTGTACTCGCACTAATATTGTAACTCGTTTAGGTGTCTTCACAACTAAAGTGAATAGACTACTATACTGTTTTTTTTGACTATGATGCACAATGGTACACAAATTCTATACAAGAAACAAATTAACATGCCATTAATTTTGTTATGAGAAGTACTTTGTAGTTTAAAAAAAGGGCTATGGTGGCTCTGTGTGGTTAACGATTAAATAGACGAATACATATTTCTGAGCCTGTACTCCAAACTCGTATCATACCGTCTCTTTCACTCTTTTGTCATACACTATATGAGTGAAAGGGACAGCACGATACGAAGTTCGGAGTAGCCCCTCTGAACGGAAAATAAATTGGTTCCACCATTTTGAAGATATCCTAAATTAGATATTCAAAAAAATAAAGGTGGCATAAAATTATTTACTACTTTTTAAGAGAGGTAGGGCACAGCAAAATTTCGTCTTGCTCGAATTTGGAGCAGCCCAACTGGGGAAGTACCTCCGCCTTGCAGAAGACCACAGCCATAATAACATTATTTACAAGTATGTAGTGTTGTGTTCCTGGAGGTGAGCAAGGTTGCCAGAGCTCCCGAGGATGCACTGTGTTGAGAGCGAGCGACCTAAATGTGTTCCTTCTGCTGTCAACACAATGCATCCTAAAATCTTATAAAGTGTCGGCAACGCGCACGTGACTCCTTTGGAGTTGCGGGCGTCTATATGCTGCGACGGCAGCTTACCATCAGTTGGACCGTACGCTTGTTTGCCACCAGCGTTGTATTTAAAAAAAAAAACTTTGCCTTTCGGATTGGTCCGCCTGCCATTTTTCCTCGGAACTGTGTTCTTGTTGGTTTATGTTTATTGTAACCACGCTTCCCATTTCGTAATGATTATATTTTTATTGACTTCCCAGTTAAGTAGGTTATCATCAACCTGGTCTACTGTTTATATTCCGCATTCGTTTATTTATACCGAGAGCTGAGGACCGGGTGTGGTGGCGTGAGTTTGTGGAGTCCGGTCTGTTCATGCTTGCTAGGACATAGTGACTACTTTAATACTAGTGTCTTTTTATAGGGGATTGAGGAGAGACATCATCCTTTTGTGGATTCGTTTTTATTATCATTGACTTAGAGACCATTTCCAAAAATATTAAATTAATTTTAATTTTGACGCTCAGAGACCATGTACATCTCTGGGATATTATATTAATTTCATTATACTCCTTGTTTAATCTTGAGACCTTATACATGTCTAACTTTACTGATGTTGTAATATTTGTAATAAATGACTTTGCAAGTTTATCTTCACTGTATGACATTAATTTTGTTGTAATTGTAAACTCGAAATTATTATTCCTTCTTGAACTGTACTTCTGCTGTTCTTGAATATTTTGACATGAAAAATGTATTACTTATTATAGTCAGACTTTCTTAAATTGTAAATTAATATTTTGACATGTAAAAGTGCACTTGTGGCCTATTTGCAGAATAAATGTTTGATTTTGATTTTTGATTTTGAATTAGGGAAGGCCTCTATGTCCAGCAGTGGACAACTGCAGGCTGAGGATGAAGACGATGATGATCGATTTTTAATGAAACATCGATATCCTAGCGATTCCTTTCGTCTTAATAATCAGAGGGGATATCTCTGATTATTTGACGACCGGTTTAGCCTAGTGCGTAGTGCACCTGCCTGTGAAGCTGACGGTCCTGGGTTCGAATCCCGGTCAGGGCAAATATTTGTGTGATGAGCATGAATATTTGTTTCTGAGTCTTGGATGTTTTCTATGTATTTAAGTATTTATATCTATTAAATATATCGTCGTCTAGTACCCATAACACAAGCCTTATTGAGCTTACTGTGGGGCTAGTTCGATTTGTGTAAGATTGTCCACTAATATTTATTTATTTATTAAGACGAAAGGAATCGCCTCGTGAGTCAGTTTAGGAAGGTATTTCGCAACAAGTGTGCCTTACCAGTTTGCATATTAGCCGACGTTAATTGTAAGCTATACTTATCAACTGGCTAAACTAGTGGTAAAACCTGATATCTGTGTCAATGAAGTTCAATTTAACTCTCAGACCATTGCCTAGAAATAAACTAGAAATATGCGTCCCTTATTTAAAAACTTTCAATTAATCTAATTTAACCATTTTCTCTTCTTCCGCACTTTGACATTTTGTGTTTGTGAGAAATAGGTAATTGGCCATTCTACTTTTTCATGTACATAATTTTCAGACACTTTTTTTTAAATACAGATTTTGGAATACTTGGACTCACTTCATATTTTTGTATCGTTATTAAGAAAGAGGTTTAATTGCAGTATCACTTCCGATAGTTTTGGTAATTAACGAACCACAGCTAATATCCATAAATCGAGTAACTCAGAGGTCCTTGGATGTCTCACCATTTGTATGAAAAAATGGTTTTTACCACTGTGTTACCCACCTTTTACAGCAATATGTTAATATTTAAGTATTTTTACCTATAAATTCATTTCATTGAGTTCAAGTACAATTTTCTAAATCCTATTTTTGTACACTAATTCAATACATATCATAGATGTTTTTTATAATAATAAACTGGTCATGAAAAAGTAGAATGATCCTAAAACCGATTTCAGGTAAAAAAAACTTTAAATGAAAAAGAAATTAGACTTGTAGTTTAAAAAAAGGGTTTTTGCCTTTGTATGCCGGATGGGAACGTAAATATTTCCAACTAAAGAACTAAATTACAGGTACTTAATTATTATGAGTACTAGTATCTATCAGTGGTGTTTAACTTAACTCTTATTATTTTCCTTTCCAAGCATAAAATGGCGTATGAAGCCGCCATTTTCTACAAAGACACGCCGTTTTATAACGAGCATAACCAGTTATTAACTACTACGCCTAGACCATTAATTAACTGTTCTTTGAATCATTGTACGTCGTTCGTGTGCATAATTACTAGAAAATACACGAATGGAGCATTCTTCGATAAAATTCAATCAATTTTAACAGTGGTTGACACTAATGGCCAATCAGTGCAGAAAGAGAACTCGATTGTACTACAGCGTCTATGCGTTTCATTCTAAGCGTTGAACAAAACGGATTATCATGTCCGTTTTGTCCTACGAAATTTGACATATGCTGTCGTAGAAAAAAACGGTTTTTTTTTTCCGTTTTGTCCTATGATGTGATGAAAATCGTAGAACAAAACGGACTACTTCATTTTGACAGTGGTTGACACTAATGGCCAATCAGAGCGCAGAAAGAGAACTCGATTGTACTACAGCGTCTATCCGTTTCATTCTAAGCGTTGAACAAAACGGATTATCATGTCCGTTTTGTCCTACGAAACCTTCGGTAACTTATGTCAAAAAATATATTGAGTTACCAAAATTTGGTTTAACGAGTCTTTATAAAACCAGATCTTAGTCCTAGTAACTCGGTTCCACTCACACCTCAGATTCGGTTGAAGCCGCTCAACCAATCTCACTGGAGCGCGAACTCTTAGAGTATTACAGTGTTTAAACCGCTCGCGTGGTCGTGTCGGAGGTTTCCTCTGGATTTTCCCCAGGCTACTCTCCAACCACGAATTCCTATCGCTTTATTGGGCTAGGAGCATAAAGTCAAAGTCTTGTTAAAAAACCGAGCATTAGACGAAACTGTTCAATAACTAACGCTTTAAAACACGCACTTTTGTTGAATTATCTAAAAGCGTGAGAGGTATTTGGTTCAATTGCTACGTAATGAACATTTAACAGTTCTTGGTGCAACATTGCTAGCTTTGGTATTTCCTTAGGCGTCAATCAGCAGTGATTAACGATTAACTACTAGTTAACTGCGAGTATAAGTTAGATAATACCAAGAACTGAACCTCCACTCTCCAGTGTGATCCCGCTCACATCTGATGTACCTAAGCATAATTAAACTAGTGGCTCTGTGAGCTGTAGACCTCGTGAGTGAGTTTTTTTATCATTTCCAAAATCTGACATTACAAAAATTATGAATATCGAACCTGCTAACAAAATTTCACGAGAAGCGGTTGAAAAATACAACCTGTAGAGAATAACAAGCCGAAATCCGAACGCAGAAACTTACAGAATCTTTGAAATAAAAATTGTTTTTGAAAATTTCCAAAAACTGTCTCGACAAAAAAATTCTATATAACTATAAAAATTCTATATATGCGACCTGTAGAGGAGAACAAACCGTTGAACAAATACCTATACATTGTTTTTAATTTCCAAAAACTTATTCGACAAAAAAATCTGTATATTTATCCAACCTGCTCACAAAATTACACGAGAATCGGTTGAAAATTGCGACCTGTAGACGGGAACAAACGGAAATCCGGAACGAAAGCATTTTTGTCGAAGCTGAAGCAGAGACCTTTCACTAGGTCAATAATAATTAATGTAAAATCTTACACTAATCGAACTAGCCCGCACGCGGTACGAGCGCCGCTGGGCCACAAGCGTCCCAACAGTTTCTATATAATATATTATCCTTTAATAAATAATTCCAAAACTGTTTTCACCTTCCAAAAGACATTCGCACCAATTTCAATCCTAAAAGCCAAGTAAGACCAATTACTATTTTTATCGTCTTAAAAATACGTTTCCAATTTGCTTGTACGGCACATAAGAAGAAACTGTGTCAAATTACGGCTAACTAATACGAACTAAGAAGATCTTAAGTTCCATGGAATCAATTGAAATCAAAAATATGTATACAATGTTATACTCTATCTCATTCTGATAAGGTTGAAAATTGTTTACAATGTTTGTGATTTAGAACGATATTTTGAAAGTTAGGCTGTTTTAGGACAGTACGGTTAACTAGTTGTCAAAGGGGGTACGTGTGTCGGACGTTGTACCGGTCTTTTGGACTTATTGCTCCCGCGGGTCCGTCTTCATTCAACTTTTGAGAGTTCAAGATAAATGCTCAGTTTTGAGAAAAGAATTGCGTTTATCTTGATTTGATGAAGTTTTTAAGTTCTCTTTTAGTAGGTGTTATTAATTCATGTAAAAAGATTGAAATATAATAAACGGGTCTTTTAGGTTGAATATCGCTCGACATGTTTGGGACCAATACGTAGCCCTTAATAATGAGAATCTGCTGGGAACCAGAGGAACTAGTGCGGGATTCTCAAATCATAGCATAATTTGGCAGCACGTTTTTTTTCTAAACTGCTTTGACACACAAAATATAGACACCGCGGTTCGCGCGCAACATTCACGCGCGAAAAAAGCTAACTGCACTTCCATTAAGCGCTTCAGAGCGTTGCTCGCACGATTGAATCACTTTTTTAATTATTGTGAAACAGGGACTACTACAAACATAATCTTTAGACTCTTTAGAGAAATTAATTCTGATTCCTGATTGGTCGACTTTAGTAAAGCTGTATTCTGGTTGGTTAATACCCAATACCAAATATTTTTTAAAGAGTTAAATTAGTGTTCTGTGATTGATGGATTTAACAAGTGAAGTATTTTGATTGGTCAATTCCAGATGTTTTGTAAATCATGAGTATGTATTCATATTTTCCCGGGAGGTTAAATGTACTATTTTAGCCCGGCTTAAGCAAGTCTAATGTGACACACTTTTCGAGCATGAGAAGTGAAAAATATTTTATCTTTAGCCATAGATATCTCTATTAACCCCTTGTATACCAAGTTTCATCAACCGTTTTTGAGTGATTCAACAAAAAAACATCCAAACATTTAAAGATCCAAAAATCTTAACTTCCGCAGCAACGAAAAGATGCTCACCAAAACGACTAAAAGCGCGCGGTCTGTAATTTTGTGAAAAATTACGGTAGAATCGGCCAGGACCTGACAACACGTATATCCTTTCCGTTTTGCCATCTACCGTCCTTTTCTACCTTTTTGACCGACACTGCGTGAAATTGAGGCACACATACATATAAACTAACAAATCTTATTGCTATACGTGTACTGTGTAACACATAGATCAATCGATACATAAAAGACTACCGGTTAAGCCTTAATGGTTAGGGACCGTGCCTATGAAACGGATAGGTAGTGAAATTAAAAAAAGTGTAATTTCCTTGCTCTGTCTATAATTAGTTTATTTTTAATAAAAATCGACTAAAAACACTGAACTTAAAAAAAAAATTGCCTAACTTCTAATACCACCACTGGCCTAAGTACCGCTGGAAGGACGAAGTGGAGAAAGACCTTCGCGCCCTACAGGCAGAAAACTGGGAGGAGATCGCACAGGACAGGGCACGATGGCACCAACTCGTATCGGAGGCTAAGATCCACTTCGGGTCGCTGAGCCAGCGGAGTAAGTGAGTAACTTCTAATAGCTCAATATGATACTAATACGCTTCTTAGTCAATGCAATGCAATGTCAGTGCAATGTAGTCGTATTGTAATTTTTGTGGTCGGTGTCATTTCATCAACTTTAAGCAATTTCTTTGCATGGCACCGACTTCTAAAATTAACAACTACATTGTTCAATAATAAGCGTATTAGTCTTACATTGATATTTTACTTTTCCGTGTTTTTTTGGAGACGGTTTTTATTTTTTGTTATTTTATTTATTTATTTATTTAACACTTCTTAGTGAACCATGACCAGAGTGCATTTCATGACGATTCCAATAAGCTCAAACACTGCTAAGCTACACTGTTTTGAGACCTTATACATCCCTAACTTTACTGATGTTGTAATATTTGTAATAGATAACTTTGCAAGTTTATCTTCACTGTATGACATTAATTTTGCTATACTTAATTGTAAACTCGAAATTATCATTCCTTCTAGAAGGATTTATTACAATCGAAATATTACAAATGTCAAAAAATAACATTAAAACTAACCTATTACTAAATATAAACCTAATAAAGATCCCCCAGTTCGATCCCCTGTGGCAGGCTGCCCACAAGGCTGGCTACATTCCCCCGCTGGATCGCAATGATTATTCCTTCTTGAACTGTAAATTAATATTTTGACATGAAAAATGTATTCCTTATTATAGTCAGACATGTAAAAGTGCCTTTGTGGCCTATTTGCAGAATAAATGTTTGATTTTGATTTTGATTGATTTTATTACGGAGTTCCGTTGCCTACTTTCCAGATTCCATAACCAGATCAGGTTAATGGCATACATCACGACCATTTAAATTGGCTTCGTCATAGTCGCTTCAGTATCTTGATCGAAATGTCTTAGTGCTAACCTTGAAACACTAGGAGTTTTGACCATCCGTGGTATTCTTCATAAGACCAAGTGTTTTTATCTGAATGCAAATGCTCGATTTGTTACCGAAAATACTTAAATCAGTATATGTTTCTCTTCGAATTTTGAGGAGTTCCCTCAATTTCTCATAAACCCCATCGTCAAAACGTATCATCGTATTCTGGTAACAACGGAATCAACCTTGAAGCACATGCTTTCAACCAAAGAAAGAATTTTTCAAATCGGTTCATAAATGACGGAGTTCTGAGGTAACAGACATAAAAAAGAACAACCGAATTGAGAACCTCCTTTTTTTAAGTCGGTTAAAAAGAATGAGATCTATTTTCAAAAACTTTTTTTTTATATATAACGACTGTTGCAAAAAGTTTACGGCCCACCAGATGGTGGATGGTGGAGTGTATACCAATACCAGTTAAAAAAAAAAAACTTTTAATTTCATACTAACAAATTTTCTTTATCTACCTCAATTTTCTTCTAAACAAAAATCAATACGTGACGCAATATACACACCACACTTTCACAAAGGCGATTAGGTCGCGTTCACATCGCGGACATGCAATCCGCTCGTTTGCCAATGTGCACCGAGCTTTATCGAAATTCATTTAGTTCGTGGTATCGATTAAATAAAGTATTCATTAATGACGACGTAGAATTAAACAAGGCTATTTTTAAAATCAGATATCAGTTTATAAAAAACTGCCAGAGTGGCTACTCCTAACTTCGAAATTCCAACTTCGTATCGTGCCGTCCCACTCACTCATATAGTGAATAACACGAGAGTGAAAGGGACGGCACGATACGAATTTCTTATTTCGAAGTTCAGAGTACAGGCTCTGGTTCCTTTAAGGCATGGGTGGCAACCTTTTACCGTCAAGTGCCATATAGTCGCTACCAAAATTGTTGCAGGCCGCATCGGTACAAGACGCGATATAAGGTAAATCCCAGGAATCGGGCGTGGCTAGGAATAGGACAGAAATATTATCGCCCAGTATCGTAGAAGTTACTAATCTTCTATTCGAAATAGGAACATCAATACTGTATAGCCAGAATTGCAGAAGTTTGGCATACAATCTCTACAGTACTATTCGATCTATCGAAATTACGTGCTTAAACACATGGCTGGCGTAAAACTAGATCGCAAACAAACGGACTCTGTAACAGGCCTGTAAAGATTTGTTTATGCACAGAGTACTTGTAAGTGTGTTTAGAGTTATAAAGTTGCCTTCTAGTTGTTGCCAAAAGTCTCGTTGCTTGTCTTGTATTTAATATATCTAATTCTTTAAACGAGCGATTCTTACATACTTATTTATTTTCATCTCACTCACTCGGAAAGCCCTTTTTTATTCTTTAAAAACAGATAGCAAAACTGCATTTTATTCACAAGAGTGCAGAATATTTGAAATCCGAATGCGCTATTTGTAACTTTTTTAAACATAATAACATGTAAAGGCCAGTCCAGACAGTCCAGCAACAATAATTTTATATTGTGCTGTTGTGTTAAAAAACTAGTACCTACGCCAAATCTCGGGATTAGGTAGTGAACAACTATATTGAGGACGCAACTGTCAACGTTAGGACGAGGAGGAGGAAAAAAAATTTCCTCGCTCTAGTGAGGTGAAAAGATTTGTGTTATACACGGCTGCAAAGTTATTTTACGTCTCGTGTGTTGCAACACTCGCTTCGCTCAGGATTCTATTTTTGAACCACTCGCTTCGCTCAGGATTCTATTTTCGAACCACTCGCTTCGCTCGCGGTTCAACCATAGAATTCATTCGCTAGCTCGTGGTTCAATCCTAGAATCCATTCGCTAGCTCATGTTTCAATTCCACACTCGCGGTTAAAATACAACTTTGCACCCTTGTATAACAAATAACTATTTTTATGTTGCGTGTGTATTAGGGTCTTTAGTCGCTTACTATTGTAAATAGATATCCTGGAACACAAATAAATGAGCCCAACATTCTGTCGGTACATCTGCTGCATCGTAAATTCTAAACTAAGGTGTTTAGCTAAATAAAAACAAGACATCAATAAAGGATTCCCTGGAGGGTTGCCACGGATATGCCGTATTCAAATTTATATTTGTGGAGTCCGGTCTGTTCATGCTTGCTAGGACATAGTGACTACGTTAATACTAGTGTCTTTTTATAGGGGATTGACGAGAGACATCATCCTGTTGTGGATTTGTTTTTATTATCAGTGACTTAGAGACCATAATATATATCTCTAACAATATTAAATTAATTTTAATTTTGACGCTCAGAGACCATGTACATCTCTGGGATATTATACTCCTTGTTTAATCTTGAGCCCTTATACATCTTTAACTTTACTGATGTATTTGTAGTAGATAACTTTGCAAGTTTATCTTCACTGTAGGACATTAATTTTATTATAATTGTAAACTCGAAATTATTATTCCTTCTTGAACTGTAAAATAATATTTTGACATGAAAAATGTATTACTTATTATAATCAGACTTTCTTAAATTGTAAATTAATATTTTGACATGTAAAAGTGCCCTTGTGGCCTATTTGCAGAATAAATGTTTGATTTTGATTTTGATTAAATCTTATTTTATACAACGATTGTGGCAAAGAAGCTAACGGCTTGCGTGATAATAAGCAGATACCGTAGCCTATGGACACGAGCGTCTCCATAGGAATCACAAGCGCGTTTCCGACCCTCAGCCTTGAGGATTCTTTGCGTTGACAGCTAGATAAATATGCAGGTCACTCACTCATAACTCAACACAGAGTATCCAAAGTCTGACAATCCGGATTGTGACACCACATACGTCACTGTCGACAACACACTCACACTTACGTCCGCTTACCGTCGATAGGCTGATGAAAGGCTGATGACGTAGGTCGTGTCATAACTCATAACGCAGGGTATCCAAGGTCTGCCAATCCGAATCGTGACACCACAATACGTCACTATCGACATCACACTCACACTTACGTCCGCTTACCGTCGATAGGCTCATGCAAGGCTGATGACGTAGGTCGTGTCACCCACAAATGTGCCGGTTTGCCATACCTGGTGCAGTATATTATTGTGTCATGCGGCGACCTTACTTATGAAGGTACCACCAAGAACACAAACACTACGTAGATACCTAAAGAACAAGTAGTGTTATTATGGCTGCAGTCTTCTGTATGGTGAAGGCACTTCACTCACAGTCGCTTCCGTAAAAATTGATGACTACGCCAAGTCTTGAGATTAGGTAGCGGACTCCGAGCATTATTTAGGATGCAACTGTACTGGGATAACGCTATGAGGATGTTTTTATGGTTGTGTGAGATGCTGGCTGCTACATGATGAATTAGGAACGATCGAGAGAAGAATAAGGAAGGTGACGTATGATTCAAAATCAAAATCAAAACATTGATTCTGCAAATAGGCCTCAAGGGCACTTTTACAAGTCAAAATCTATCTAAGTACATCAAATAAAAATAATACAATAATCAAAGTATCATTAATTAAATGTAGTGTTACATGTCAAAAATAAGACTAAGAAACTAATAACAATCGAGATTTGTTAGAGATGTATAAGGTCTCTACGCGTCAAGATAAAAGGTAATAAAGTAGGTACACTAACCATAATAAAATATTTTGAGCTATATAACACGTCAACGTGAAAATAATAAAATCTAATAAATAAATATCTTCAGAGATGTATAAGGTCTCTGAGCGTCAGTCTAAAAATAAAATCAAATGAGAACAGAGCGAAGTCTCTCATCATGTCAATTCCACTGAACACTAGTACGAAGTTACTAGTCCTTGCAAACATGAACAGACCGGACCCCACAAACAGCACCCGTTCACGAGTATGACGCGTATCACTCACACATAACTCAACATAGAGTATCCAAAGTCTGACAATCCGGATCGTGACACCTCATACGTCACTATTGACGACACACTCACACTTACGTCCGCTTACCGTCGATAGGCTGATGCAAGGCTGATGACGTAGGTCGTGTCACCCACAGATGTGCCGGTTTGCCATACCTGGTGCAGTATATTATTGTCATGCGGCGACCTTACTTATGAAGGTACCACCAAGAACACACTACGTAGATACCTCAAGAACAAGTAGTGTTATTATGGCTGCAGTTTTCTGTATGGTGGAGGCACTTCACTCACAGTCGCTTCCGTAAAAATTTATGACTACGCCAAGTCTTGAGATTAGGTAGCGGACTCCGAGCATTATTTAGGATACAACTGTACTGGGACAACGCTATGAGAATATGTTTATGGTTGTGTGAGATGCTGGCTGCTACATGATGAATTAGGAACGATCGAGAGAAGAATAAGGAAGGTGGCGTATGATTCAAAATCAAAATCAAAACATTTATTCCGCAAATAGGCCTCAAGGGCACTTTTACAAGTCAAAATATATCTAAGTACATCAAATAAAACTAATACAATAATCAAAGTATCATTAATTAAATTTAGTGTTGTTACATGTCAAAAATCCGGAATTGTCGGAATTGTCGGATTGTCGGGAATCCGGTGGAAACGAACGGCACAGGACCGGTCTAAATGGCGAGCCTTGGGGGAGGCCTATGTTCAGCAGTGGACGTCTTTCGGCTGAAATGATGATGATGATGATGACATGTTGTAACGGAACGCAGTTCTAAGCCTTAGTCACATTTAGTATGAAGTAGGTTTAAAAGGGATTTTGGTAGCGTAAGTTTATGCAAAGAAAGGCACTGTTTTCTACTAATATGATGAGGGTCACTAACCTTTGAAGTCCTAGCCTGTTCTGCACGACAGTCAACGCTGTTCACAATTTCATACTGAAATTATAGTATAGAAGTTATTTTTTATACACTTAAAACCACGGAATACACACTTAAAATCACTCTGATTCAGCTAGTTTTAAAAGGAGTCATCGTTCAAACGTTTGACTGAGCTGTTCCTAGTGAATAGACTCCTGAGGAGTATGTCTTCATGGTAAATTCACTGAAAACCGCGAGATCACGTTCATTATTTAAATATTATAACAGAACTGTGCAGGTTAGAAATAGGTCCCTGATGTCTCGGATTTTGTCTGTGATGTCTCGGATGTTTCGAATGTCGCCGAAGGCCCTGAATTGCGTCTGTAATGTCTCGGATAAAGTCTCTGATGTCTCGGATGTCGCTGAAGTCTTTGAAATGCGTCTGTGATGTCTCGGATAATGTCCCGGATGTGCCGAATGTCTTTGAAGTCTTTGAAATGTGTCTGTGATGTCTCGGATTTTGTCTTCGAAGTCTCGGAAAGTCTGACCTTAATGTCTCGGATATTGGGCTATAAAAGGATGGAGAGGCGACAAGGTGGGCACTTAGAATTCGTCATTCAGACTGTCAAGGTCTCTGGCTTGCTCAATATAAAACTCTTGGTGGGTGATTTTATTGACATAAGGGTGGTTCGTCATCTGAGGAGTTTCTCTTCATCATGAGGGATCACTTTTTGACTTATTATTTGATAATTTTGGGGATTTTGAGTTATTTTCAGTAAAATTTAAAAGCCAGAACTTTGTCCAGGTTTACAGTATACCTGAGGAGTCATTCCCGCCTAACGGTGTCAAATGGGCATGATTCAGAGTCTTAGCTATCAGGTCTGAAGGTGGCCTGACGTCTCTTCTTTACCAACATAGGAGACGATCTATCCTTCACGTTCTCACAATGTCCAGCTGGCAACGTAAACGAGGCTGCCTTAGTTTGGGTCAGCATAGAGGGATATTCCTCGCTCGTTGAAATTGTGCAGTATTTGGAGAACGGTCTTGTTAAATATATTTATATATCATCTTTATATACACAATAGGGCGTCTTACTCACTGTACCCTGTCTGCGGACCAGTGGGGGGAGACAACTTACACAGGCTTTAGCATTGCAAATCTCAGTTTAACCGACTGAACTTTCAAAGCTTAGCTTAGTTAGGGAATACGCATTCTTAGAAACTAAATCTGGTAAGAGTTTAGTTTCTACAGTTTAGATCTATTTGGGTTAGTGATAGGTTAACTTCATACACTGATTTAATATGTTCATTCTGGGAATACTGAATAGGTTCAGGATATTATGGTATTTTCTAGAGTCGCTAATTTGTACGTTAGTAGGTTTTCATAACGGTGACAAGTTGAGGCGTCTCAAATTTCAGTTTAAATTGAAAGGGTAATTAGTAATTTGGTTACTGGGATTTTAAATAGAATTGGAATAAATCTTTAAAGCTATTATTAATGACAAGCTGAGCAGTTCATTTTGTGCCAAGTGACAAGCAGAGCAGTTCATTTGTATAATTGTACCAAGTGACAAGCAGAGCAGTTCACGGGTTTAATCTATTTAGTGACGAGCTGAGCGGTTTACTAAATATAGATTGCATAGTGACAAGCTGAGCAGTTCACTAAGGTTTAATGGCAAGCTGAGCAGTTCATTAATCTTGTAATCTTGGAACAATTGAATTCTGGAAATAGAATTAAAACATAGTTTTCTAGGTTATATGCATAACACAGACTGGAGAGTTTCTTGGTGTTTCTTCTCTTCAGAAAACTAGGTTCCGAAACACTGGTAGATTTTATGGAATAATATCTATTACAAATTAAACACAATAAAATAGATATTCGTTAGCTACTTTGATTTCCCCCATCCAGGCGTCAACAGTAGTGAAGTAAGTGTGTATGTTTGGAACAGAATAATTGAATTAGCTAGCTAGGACTGGTTTATAATAAAGTAATTGTTAATGTAGGAAATATTATTCTGTTCTTCGTTAAGTTTAGGATCACTACTGTGACGGTAACGGATCATCGGTAGGTCCTGGTAGGGGTTTTTTTACCACAAAACAAAAACATTCTTATTAGAGAGATATTTAGGACATTAAAAATGATAGTTTAAGTTCTAGATTTTTGATAACAAGTTAATTAATTCATTCAAGCTAGATTTCAGTAACTAGAAAGAGAAATCCAATCCTTGACATGAATTCACATAAAAGATAATGGGTTTCACGGTTCACAATTCTTCAGGGGTTCAACCCTAGATGATTCACTTTGGCCAATTCGTAGTATTAGTTAGTTTAAATAAAATAACACCTCTCAATTTAGTTAATTAATATATTTATTTAGTAGGGGGGGGGGGGGGTCGTTACATTTTGGTGCCGTGACCAGGATAACCAGGATAACCAGGAAAACCAGGATAACCAGGATAAACAGGATAAATAGGATAAATAGGATAAATAGGATAAATGAAGCCTTAGGCTTTAATTGAGCGAACGGCGTGACAAATTATTACTAGATTAATTTTGTATTTAATATTTTAGTAGCCTTTTGTAGGCTACATTTTGTTGCTGTGAAAACGGAGTGTGATCTTGTCAAGGTTTTGGATTTTCCTCTTTTCATTACTACAAGTAGACACAAGCTACGGAATTATTCATTTGGGTATCTTGTAACTAGATCAAAAGGGAAATAAATTATTTAGAAGGGAACATAAAATAAGAGTTGGAGGGCAGTTTGGGAATAAACATATTTTAGAATGAGGATTCCAATTTTATATTCATTTAGAATCTCGTTGTTTTTTTTGTGGAAAAATTGACATTATACTCAATTTTGATTAAAAAGGGGTAAGTATTTCAAATTGGATATTTATTTTGAGAGACATCAATTTATGTCCGATTCCTTCTAATCCTAGGGAAATGAATTAAAACTCTTTATTGAATTTTAAGTAAAAGAAAAAAATTTGGTATCAAGAAGAATATTTATTTTGGGAAAGGAGATCATTTTAAAAGGGGGTTTCCAGGTTTGTGATTCTACAACATTTAGAGCTACACAAGTCTTAAACGATTTAAGTTGTTAATACGGAGGGCAGGGTTTATATTTCATTTAAAGACCGTCAGAAAAATAAGGAGATTTGCCATTTAGAATTAAAATTAAGAATTCGTAATATTGTAGACTAAAATTGATTCAAACAATTTATCTCATTTTTACGTAGAAAGTAGACTACAAAAAGTGTAAATAGAAAATAAACATCGTCCCAAAACAAATCAATGTTTTAAAAGCGGGGGGCAGGGATTTAAATTTAATTTAGGGTGCAATTAAAGTCACAATATTATTTTTACTTGA
Source organism: Epiblema foenella (assembly GCA_963556455.1). Lineage (NCBI taxonomy): Eukaryota > Metazoa > Arthropoda > Insecta > Lepidoptera > Tortricidae > Epiblema > Epiblema foenella. Next base: position 17,111,202 of record OY747112.1, read on the forward strand.
TTTTAAATATTCATAAAGATCTAGTAAATTTAACATTATTGTCATTTCTCAAAGAAATAAAACTAGAAAAGAGCAACATTTATGTTGTGGTTGCTCTTAAGTATTTTTGTTTGATTGGTAGAGGCTGAGCGTTAGAGAAGGGGTAGTACGGATGATTAGTTTGTATTGTTTTGAAGTTGAAGGAAGTATCGTCACAAAAGGTTGATTATTAGGATGACTTTGAAAGTATTACGAGAGGTATGAATGAGTTTCTTCTAATTGGACAAGATTTTCAGTGCAACCTAGATTTAATGATATTTGATTTCTCCAAATGTATACACATTGTGTTACCACAGTAATAGGTGCTAGGTTAAAGTCATAATATGACAAGGTCCTTATGAGACTTACAGTGTGGACACAGACTCTACAAGGGTTTAATACTAAATTCTATGATTATACACACCTCACTTCGAATGAGATAATTGAAACATATTTTTAATACAATACCGATATCTATAATGCTATACAAGAGTTTAATGGTGTTTAAATAGATTTTGTTTAATTTATATGCGTAATCAATTAAAATATGCTAATATAATAAGTTTATTTTTATAATAAATAAAAGGCTCATAGATGCATTTGAGTTAAGAAGTAAAAGTTCATAAAGTAATATTTCACATTTTATGCTCAACAAAGTGGGTATTTTGAAATAGAAAATGATTTTACATGTTATGGTAAAAGAGTTTTGAACAGTTATCTTGTTCGAGTGATACATACACCAATTAAGATAGGCGGCGGGTGTTTTGATGATTGAGGGTGAGTCGAACCTTGATTCTGATGATTGAACGCTTTAGTACTTACTCCAAAGGCTTATCTGTTTTGTATGGGGCGATTATGTGAGATTTATTTATAGAAAGGACAATGTTTTCTAGGGATGCCGTCTGAACAATGTAGACATAATCCCGGGGTAAATCTTTGTAATCGGGTCATTAGGGCCGATCAGCCTCACAACCTGGTTTCTCTAGCAAGGCGGGTATGCATGAGGAAAAAGTTGTCATGAATCTTATTAAGGTTTAATGATTCATTTTCACTTTTCAAATAGACGCTGCCATTGTTATTGGTTTAAATATTCACCACATTAAAATCACTTGTATTGGAGAGATTGATATATCTTTTTGAGAGATTGATTAAATGAGAAATGAACATCTCAGAACTTATATAAAGAATTTCTTAATTACGTGGGGAGGTTTTGGGGTATCATTCGTTCGAACAATGTGAACAGAATCGATAGATGCCCAGCCAGCTCTAGACATTCAAGTTTGATACTGCAAAATCTGATTTTACAATCTATCAGCCTCACAACCTGATACCTCAGTTAAATGGGGAAGTTTGGGGAAAAGATGGTCATGGATCATTGTGAAATTCAATGGATTACATTTTACACCAACTGAATAATGAGAATTGGATAAAGACTTCATGTGTTAATAAAGAAAAGAGGTTAAACTTAAAAATAAATTTAAGTTTTATATGCATAAATTTTAACAAAAGCAAAGCTAGATATTGTTAATTATAAGTGCTTTAGCACTTTATTTTAAGATGATTTTTACAGACGTGATCTGAGAGATCTTATCTATAAAATTCATCGAGGGCAGCTGTAACGGAACGCAGTTCTAAGCCTTAGTCACATTTAGTATGAAGTAGGTTTAAAAGGGATTTTGGTAGCGTAAGTTTATGCAAAGAAAGGCACTGTTTTCTACTAATATGATGAGGGTCACTAACCTTTGAAGTCCTAGCCTGTTCTGCACGACAGTCAACGCTGTTCACAATTTCATACTGAAATTATAGTATAGAAGTTATTTTTTATACACTTAAAACCACGGAATACACACTTAAAATCACTCTGATTCAGCTAGTTTTAAAAGGAGTCATCGTTCAAACGTTTGACTGAGCTGTTCCTAGTGAATAGACTCCTGAGGAGTATGTCTTCATGGTAAATTCACTGAAAACCGCGAGATCACGTTCATTATTTAAATATTATAACAGAACTGTGCAGGTTAGAAATAGGTCCCTGATGTCTCGGATTTTGTCTGTGATGTCTCGGATGTTTCGAATGTCGCCGAAGGCCCTGAATTGCGTCTGTAATGTCTCGGATAAAGTCTCTGATGTCTCGGATGTCGCTGAAGTCTTTGAAATGCGTCTGTGATGTCTCGGATAATGTCCCGGATGTGCCGAATGTCTTTGAAGTCTTTGAAATGTGTCTGTGATGTCTCGGATTTTGTCTTCGAAGTCTCGGAAAGTCTGACCTTAATGTCTCGGATATTGGGCTATAAAAGGATGGAGAGGCGACAAGGTGGGCACTTAGAATTCGTCATTCAGACTGTCAAGGTCTCTGGCTTGCTCAATATAAAACTCTTGGTGGGTGATTTTATTGACATAAGGGTGGTTCGTCATCTGAGGAGTTTCTCTTCATCATGAGGGATCACTTTTTGACTTATTATTTGATAATTTTGGGGATTTTGAGTTATTTTCAGTAAAATTTAAAAGCCAGAACTTTGTCCAGGTTTACAGTATACCTGAGGAGTCATTCCCGCCTAACGGTGTCAAATGGGCATGATTCAGAGTCTTAGCTATCAGGTCTGAAGGTGGCCTGACGTCTCTTCTTTACCAACATAGGAGACGATCTATCCTTCACGTTCTCACAATGTCCAGCTGGCAACGTAAACGAGGCTGCCTTAGTTTGGGTCAGCATAGAGGGATATTCCTCGCTCGTTGAAATTGTGCAGTATTTGGAGAACGGTCTTGTTAAATATATTTATATATCATCTTTATATACACAATAGGGCGTCTTACTCACTGTACCCTGTCTGCGGACCAGTGGGGGGAGACAACTTACACAGGCTTTAGCATTGCAAATCTCAGTTTAACCGACTGAACTTTCAAAGCTTAGCTTAGTTAGGGAATACGCATTCTTAGAAACTAAATCTGGTAAGAGTTTAGTTTCTACAGTTTAGATCTATTTGGGTTAGTGATAGGTTAACTTCATACACTGATTTAATATGTTCATTCTGGGAATACTGAATAGGTTCAGGATATTATGGTATTTTCTAGAGTCGCTAATTTGTACGTTAGTAGGTTTTCATAACGGTGACAAGTTGAGGCGTCTCAAATTTCAGTTTAAATTGAAAGGGTAATTAGTAATTTGGTTACTGGGATTTTAAATAGAATTGGAATAAATCTTTAAAGCTATTATTAATGACAAGCTGAGCAGTTCATTTTGTGCCAAGTGACAAGCAGAGCAGTTCATTTGTATAATTGTACCAAGTGACAAGCAGAGCAGTTCACGGGTTTAATCTATTTAGTGACGAGCTGAGCGGTTTACTAAATATAGATTGCATAGTGACAAGCTGAGCAGTTCACTAAGGTTTAATGGCAAGCTGAGCAGTTCATTAATCTTGTAATCTTGGAACAATTGAATTCTGGAAATAGAATTAAAACATAGTTTTCTAGGTTATATGCATAACACAGACTGGAGAGTTTCTTGGTGTTTCTTCTCTTCAGAAAACTAGGTTCCGAAACACTGGTAGATTTTATGGAATAATATCTATTACAAATTAAACACAATAAAATAGATATTCGTTAGCTACTTTGATTTCCCCCATCCAGGCGTCAACAGTAGTGAAGTAAGTGTGTATGTTTGGAACAGAATAATTGAATTAGCTAGCTAGGACTGGTTTATAATAAAGTAATTGTTAATGTAGGAAATATTATTCTGTTCTTCGTTAAGTTTAGGATCACTACTGTGACGGTAACGGATCATCGGTAGGTCCTGGTAGGGGTTTTTTTACCACAAAACAAAAACATTCTTATTAGAGAGATATTTAGGACATTAAAAATGATAGTTTAAGTTCTAGATTTTTGATAACAAGTTAATTAATTCATTCAAGCTAGATTTCAGTAACTAGAAAGAGAAATCCAATCCTTGACATGAATTCACATAAAAGATAATGGGTTTCACGGTTCACAATTCTTCAGGGGTTCAACCCTAGATGATTCACTTTGGCCAATTCGTAGTATTAGTTAGTTTAAATAAAATAACACCTCTCAATTTAGTTAATTAATATATTTATTTAGTAGGGGGGGGGGGGGTCGTTACAATGTCAAAAATAAGACTAAGAAACTAATAACAATTGAGATTTGTTAGAGATGTATAAGGTCTCTAGGCGTCAAGATAAAAGGTAATAAAGTAGGTACACTAATCATAATAAAATATTTTGAGCTTTATCTATAACACGTTAACATGGAAATAATAAAATTTAATAAATAAATATCCTCAGAGATGTATAAGGTCTCTGAGCGTCAGTCTAAAAATAAAATCAAATGAGAACAGAGCGAAGTCTCTCATCATGTCAATTCCACTGAACACTAGTACGAAGTTACTAGTCCTTGCAAACATGTACAGACCGGACCCCACAAACAGCACCCGTCCACGAGTATGACGCGTATCTCAGCCATCGCCTCCCTCGACCATATGTTAGGGAAGGTTGCGACCCGATCAACGACGCCACCGTAAGCAAAGACCTTCAGGCAGTATGATATACGACTCGAAACGATGAACATGTTTTAGTTATTTCCTGCGCCGACTCCACATATTTTTGTCTGCCAGCCATTGTTACTAATTGTACATCTAAATCGGTCGGCACGTCACAAATAAACAATGTGCATTCTGTGCATCGATACCCAACGACTGATTTGTGAACGGGTGGTATCGTAAGAGTAACCGTTACGAATAATATAGATAAGACACTGCTTAGCAATAATCATCCACCTTACTTTTTTTTTACGTTGGGAAAATACATTTACGTATCCCACCCAGTGAAAAACCTGGGTAGGTATGACGGACTATCCGGATGGACCGTACTACCGTCTAAAAACCCAACGAATACCGGCGACGCCTTTAGTGGAGCGCCGCAGGATCGCCGTGGCATTCTACTGCGACGCACCGGCGGGTGGCCCGCAAATTTTTAATTTGCAGGCCGCAATTCATGCGGGGCACTCACCTGGGTGCCCCTAGCTCCTATCATCATCCACCTTACCTGTGTGGTGAAATATACAATAGCATTTTCCTCTTTTGGGGAGTTAAACTTCATGGTCCAGAAAATCAGGTTGAGGGACACTTTCAACGACTTTGACAGCTAATCTCACGAATGGTTGACCGAATATATATTTTTTATAAAATTTTAAACTCTCGCGCTTTGTAAACATACTTAAAGATTTGTTTAAACGGGTCTAACGAGATATTTATGTATTTACCTTTGTTACCGACCAAGCCCGCGTTAAACCGCGACCAAGACCGGTGCAACCCGTGTCGAAACGTCGGTAACAAAGGTAAATACATAAATATCGCGTTAGACCCGTTTAAACAAAGCTTTAAGTATATTTTTTTTGAAAAAAAAAAATAGTTTACGTTAGCAGCGGTACTGCTTAATACGAAGGTTGATGAATTTAGAACTGGGTAGTGATTGCATCTATAGCTCAGTTGGCTAGAGCGACTGGCCGCGAGTGCCGGGAGGTCGCGGGTTCGAATCCTGCTCGGTGCCTAAATTTTTCAATTTTTCCTTCATTCTAAATTTATTTTTTTAGAAACCTCTATATCATTTTTAGAGGGATATCTATACATATCCCATCCGCGTATGTGCATAAATTTTTTTTCATGACTCGGTGCACCTCCCAGTTTTTTTTTGTAATTTCACATCACTTTTGCCGAGTTTCTTACGCCGGTTCTTCTCGAAGCAGAGGAATCGGTGGTAGTTTTTTGACATTCATGTGCATGTAATATGCCTAAATTGAAATAAATGATTTCATTTAATTTCCTTTGATTTTATTTCACTTTTATGTAGCAGTTCATAGAATATACCTTCCTGCTAAATTTCATAATTGATGCCTGAAATAAATGATTCCTTTTATTTAAGGGTTTAGGTTGGGCTTTCACAATTTTTCTATACAAAGTAAAATATACACATATACTTATAAAAAATAAAAATATTATAAAGACCTAACCTAGAGTGCCACCGGCAGCGAGGCGGGGCCTAAGCTACCGGTGGTGCCGGGCGACAGAGAGAGGAACCTCCTGACTATCCGCGCCGTGTCCAGGATTACCGCCTTCTGTATCTGACCCTTGACCCAGCCATCTAGCGAGATTCTCTTATTATTATAGTCTCCGAGTAAATCGGCTCTGACCTACGGACGGACAGACAGCGAAACTATAAGGGTTCAGTTTCCGGGGAAATATTAGGAGGATAATGACTTACGACGCTTTGAATGTTTCATTTCCTCTCCAATTAGTTATTTAGAAAGATACTACGTTCGGATGACTTTATATCCAAATCCCAATCGAAGTTAGCAATAGAAACTGTCTTAACTTGCATAGTCTTACATGCAATGAGTATATTTCGAGCGAGAATGCAGCATCAAAGTGGGGGCTGGCCTTGAGTTATGCCTCACACATCGTACTAACGTATTGAGTACAGGAATCTTGTACTACCAATGCAAAGGAATATATACCCGGCTCGAAGGACCAACTTTTTGCACGTTAAGAATATATTAAAAATTACCTTTATTGGGGCTAATTTATAATTTTTTTATAGCACAACCGTTTTGACAGAGATTAAAAAGTGTAACGGGAAAACCATAGACAAACTTATTATTCAACTTAATGTGTTGCAAGCAACAAAGCTATGTTGAAACTTGTCTCGAACAGTACTATTGTGATTTAAATAATATTAGTTTGTATTTACAGAGGACTTCACTCGCTACCTGCCAATTTAAAATAACCAGCTAATAACGCCTAAGAACACCGAATAATAACTAAGAACTTTAATAGTATATTATGCAACTGGTGTATAAGAAGGGTATAAAAAGGCGAGTGGTGTGGGTTACGATGTGAACCTTGGCGAACATCGCAAGTAAAAACACCACGAGCCTGCACCTGATCATCAGAATGTATAAATCCCCGTATGTTGTCAGCGGATTTAAAAATCTTCCAAGCTAACGGTGGGCAGCATAGACACCTGGTCATCAGAATTTATAAATCCCCGTTGTAAACAACTGACAATATATTGATATGATTTTGACATTGTATTGATATTTGACCATATTTGGAATCAATAGAAATAAAAACAATATAAACGCTCGATTCGAATAATAGAAATAAAAACAATATAAACGCACATTTTAAATTGACTAGTGACATTGCCTAGGATATTCTAGCCGTGTATACAAATTTGACATTTCTATTGTTTTTTACCTTTGACATTATTTGATTTCAATTATTTTTCTTTCATTATTATTATTATACCTATTGACGATCCTTTTGTGAATTTATCTTGTTTTAAAAATGTAAACCATGATGTAATTTTGTAAAGGAAATAAATATATCTATCTATCTATTTATCAATATGTTGTCAGCGGATTTAGAACTTTACTACGGGGATTTATAAATTCCAAGCTAACTTCGGCAAAACGCTAATTCGAGCCCAACTGTCCGCACCGATGACTCATACTAAAACTATCAGAACCAAAACTAAAAGACCTAAGCTCATACTAATAATCTGGTATTTAATACCTTTTGTACAAGATTACTCGGACAGAACTACTATTTAATAATGGAGATATATCATGTCTCCGGCATTCGCGATTCATACTCGAGGCGAACTTTCAATTAGGAAGTTGGACCTCTATACCTGGAGTGAAGCCAGCGATTATCGTAGACACAGTCACAGTAGGCAAAATCTCAACACTGTATTGATCTGAGTTTAAATTTTGTCAAGCATATGTGAGAGTCATACTTAAAATAACCGTATTACCCAGCAGTAGAAAATCATAAAATGTGTAAAACTCGCAAACTATGAATTAGATGGCTGAAGTTTTTACTGTATATTTGAGTACAAATTTGGTACAAAAAATTGAGATATTAACATTGGTTGATAATTGGTAGGATCATAATTTTCCCATGTCAGGATGGCGGGTGTACCTTCACTTTGTAATAACTTTAAATACGGAAGGGTACAATTTTTTTCTAAAGTGGTACAAAATAGTACAAATTCAGTACAAATTTTTGGTACACTTTATTTACATATTTGTTTAGGTACACCCGCCATCCTGACTCTCACAAGCATATGCGTCCGATAACGAAATTATAATATTCCGCCAAAGTTAAAAAATTGAAAAATTAATCCCACCTGTGGCGATTAGTATTTCAATTTTTCACTTTGATGGAAAATTGTATCGATCTGAATTTGTCATCAAAATCTACCGAATATTGCTTTGAACAGTCGCCTCACAAATAACTGAACAATGGTACTTTGTCGCTTTTATACGTTGGATTAGTATGAAAGCAGTTTAAACATGATTTTAAACCCTATAGGATCCAAGTGTCCCTTGTAAGGTCAGCCGCACCGTTCGACGTCCAGACCCTCGGTCGGGATCCTAGCGCTCACGACATTTACAAAGAATAACCTAAAAGGCTGGCCTACACTACCGGAGACTTTTAGGAGATGAAAACCGGGCCACCAATAACATTCCTACCAAACGGCAGACTTCCCAATATTTCGAACCCACGTAGAGCTGCCACCATTGTGCGGATTTTTAGGAGATGAAAACCGGGCCACCAATAAACATTCCTACCAGACCTCAAATTTCCAATTAGGTAGGGTCGCTAGGTCAGTTACGCGGCCTGCGTCAGTTTGCGGCCTTCTGAAGAACGAAATTTTTTCAATTAAAGATATTTACATTTTTACATGCCCTAAATACATAGTCGTATGCGTTTTAATTAGTAGCTTTTGAATGAAAATATATTAAAAAAGCAAAAAAAAATCCTTTCAGTTCATCAACTCATCCAAGTGGCCGCAAACTGGCGCATCAAATTAACAGGCCGTAAACCCACCTACCGACCCTAGTTCGAGATTTTACAATTACGACTGTATTTATACGAGTAAGTAGCTCTGAAAGTTGTCACTTTGCGACTAAAAACTACTTCCTAAATACTCATTCGGTATCTGGTTACCATGAAGGCTGCACGCTTGTGATGTGCAGCTCTGAGTTTCCTGTACCTCTAGATTTAAGTTTTTTTCGAAACAAAACACAAACGAACGCATTTGCATTTAGGCATCACTACATAGTATAAAACAAAGTCGCTTTCTCTGTCCCTATATCCCTATGTATGCTTAAATCTTTAAAACTACACAACGGATTTTGAAGCGGTTTTTTTTAATAGATAGAGTGACTCAAGGGAAAGGTTTATATGTATAATACATACATGCATCAGCATTGCACTCGTGCAAAGCCGGGGCGGGTCGCTAGTAATTTATACAGCAATGCGAGCAGCGTCTCTGGTGGCCTTTGGTTGTAACTATTTTTGCCATACAAATTGAGACTAAACGCAAACGTTTGTTTTTAGTTTGTTTCAAAAAAACTTATACTAGATGTACTGTTATTAATTATAGGTACTGCTTGTTCACATCATGAACACGATTTGTAACTGACACCTACTGTTGTTTTCTCCATTACGCGCCTAGGACCTAATGCCGTATGAAATTTGAAAACTACCCGCATAAATCCTATTATTCAATCGAAATAACAGACCATTTTGACAGTTTTCTTACAAACAACTGCAATATTACTATTTTAGAATCATTTCAATATAAATGTTTTTTTTTATTAGGTAACGGACGCCGGGCATCCATCAGCATGCAACTGTACTGGGATAGCTCTTTATTCAACATTATAAGATTTCAAGCTTACATGGTCAATTGGCCATTTACATTAGAATTACGATTTGAAACGGGATATTTACCATGTATTTTTGAGTTCCCGATATTTCGGCACTGTTACAAGCGCCATTATCAAGGATTAACTGATGTGCTGCGAGTTTTAGTTGTAATCTACCCATTCACTATAGCGATCTACCCTCTTCCTGGTTCGCTTTTGGTGGCGACAGGACGCCATTATATACCTAGGTTGATTAAGAAAGCCATTGAAATCCAAAGGCATAAGAATTTCAACCGGGAAGATGGGTTTCAACTGTCAAGTGTCTGGCGTCCAGTGATCCGAAAGTTCTCAAATCGAAAAGAGACTGTTTCCGGAAAGAACTCGCGTATTGATACTGTGAGTGTGATGTGTCGTGACCGTAATCGAGTTTCAAGTGACAAGGTGGACGGTGGTAGGGTCGGTGACACTGTGCGAAAAAGCGAACCAGGAAGAGGGTAGATCGCTATGGTGTGTGGGTAGACCACAACTAAAACTCGCAGCACATCAGTTAATCCTTGATAATGGCGCTTGCAACAGTGCCGAAATATCGGGAACTCAAAAATACAAATATACATGGTAAATATCCCGTTTCAAATCGACATTTTATTCAACATTTGTAGGGGTACATGGTAAATTACAGAGTATGGCACAATAAAAGTATACAAATATTCTCTCAGCTAATGCATGTACCAAGATACCAAGGAATCTTAGTCAGCAGACACTGTCATTCTGCCATTCATATATGACTATTAATCAAAATTTGAAACTATACAGGGTGGCTCATTTAGATCGGTCAGTATGGGAAAGTCTGGAACTATAAGATATACGAAGATCTGTTCTTAGGAACCATGTCATTGATTTTAATAACAAGAAAAACTTCCTCGAGGGTTGTGTGGTCAAATCCGATAAGTTGAGTAAAAGGTTTTTTGAAAATAGAACTATGCCTAATGGACGTTGAGTTCTTATTTCAAAAAGCAATTATCTCGATTTATAAGAATAAGAATAAGAAGAAATTTATTGCCCATAAAAAACCTTAACCTAACAGATACAAAACAATCAACAAACAGTAAGTAACAATCAGAAAAAGGTGAGGCAATGGGTCCCAGGCTCAGCATGTGCTGGGCAGAAGTGCCCGGCGCTGGTTTTCAGTCTGGTCCCAAGAACAAATATTAAATAAATAAATAAATACAGCCAGGAGGGTCGCAAACTAAAATTATTATAAATAAACGAATTATTCAAGTTTTGGTACGTCTGTGGTTAGGTGCAGAAAAGAGGGGGAATATAAAAGTATCAACAAAAACTGTAAATCAACAAAAAAAAAATATCGGGTTTGACCACGCACCCCTCGGCATTCATACAACCATAGAGACAATTTTACATGCCTGAACTTGTTGAATATTGTAACGGTGGTCACTTCAAACCCCTACTGAAATAAATTAAAGTATGTGAAAACAATACATTTTATTTTTTAAGACATCATGTTTCATAGAAACATTTACTGCTTAAGACCTACATAATCGATATCTAAATAGAAATAGGGTTAGTTATTTTTCAAGACCGGGTTCGATTCCCGAGCTGAGTACAGGTTTTTTTTAATGTATGATTGCAGTTTTTCTTGGTATTAATAAATAAAAAAATAAAATAAATACTTTTTGGACAATCTTACACAAATCAACCTAGTCCCAAACTAAGCAAAGCTTGTACTATGGGTACCAAGTGACGATATACATACTTATATAGATAAATAGATACTTAAATACACAGAAAACATCCATGACTCAAGAATAAATAAATAATAAATAAATAAATAAATATTAGAGGACAATCTTACACAAATCGAACTAGTCCCACAGTAAGCTCAAGAAGGCTTGTGTTATGGGTACTAGACGACGATATATTTAATAGATATAAATACTTAAATACATAGAAAACATCCAAGACTTAGAAACAAATATTCGTGTTCATCACACAAATACATGCCCTGACCGGGATTCAAGCCCGGGACCTCCAGCATCGAAGGCAGGGTCACTACCAACTAGGCTAAAGCGGTGGTATTAAAATTGATGACATGGTTCCTAAGAATAGATCTTCGTATATCTTATAGTTTCAGATTCCCATACTGACCGATCTAAATGAGCCACCCTGTAGAGCCTTTCCCAATATTTGTAATACACAAAACTATCTAAATCCATATCAGAAAATAAACAAATTCGCCCAAAGCCGACCACCGCAGGTCATACCCGACTCTATCTATTTCCAAACACGATATTTGTTTTTGCGGCAATCGATATCGTGTTTAAACTACGCGGTTATTACACAAAAAAGAAAATGGCGGCGCAAAAACCATGGGAATAGTTGCTCAGGTGTAATTGCATTGAGGTATAAAATTGTTTATACTTTACGATTAGATTACGACCAGAAAACGGAGTGTAATGGCCTGTTTACACATTGCGAAGGGCAGGTGCAAAATTCATACATTCGCTAGGTACTTGACATTTGACAGCAAATGTATGAACTGCGCACTTACTGGCTATAAGGATCAATCATTTGATACAGAGAACAAATACAAAAATAATGCACCGTGATCTCGAACGCAGCCTAAGACGGGAATCAAAAACAGCGACAAAACTCCCAGTAGCTCGATTCCACTCACACCTCAGATTCGGTTGAAACCGCTCAACAAATCTCACTGGAGCGCAAACTCTTAGCGTATTCCAGTGTTCTAAACCACACGCGTGGTCGCGTCGGAGATTTTCCCCTGGATTTTCCCCCAGGCTACTCTCCAACCTCGTATCGCTTTATTGGGCCTGGCCTATAAAGCCACAGTCAGGTTCAAAAAAATATATTTTTATTTTTTATTTATTTATCTCAAAAATATAACTTACAGTAGGCATATGATCTTAGCTCGCCAAACTGTATATGCAGTTTGTTGGCGAGTGTTGCGCTCTCTCACTTACAGGTTTGGAACTTACACCTACTCCTTTCCTATAAACTAAATCATGCAATGCTAATGACAGACTAACAAATCTAATAATAACAATAACTACCCATATATAATATGGCGGCGCAGTGTAGTATTGTATCATGATTAGTGATCCTGCCTATGAAGTTGACGGTCCTGTCGGACAGACAATATGTTTTGACGACCGCTTTAGCCTAGTTGGTAGTGACCCTGCCTTCGAAGCTGGAGATCCCGGGTTCGAATCCCGGTCAGGGCATTTATTTGTGTGATGAACATGAATATTTGTTCCTGAGTCTTGGATGTTTTCTATGTATTTAAGTATATATTTATCTATATAAGTATGTATATCGTCGCCTAGTACCCATAGTACAAGCTTTGCTTAGTTTGGGACCAGGTTGATTTGTGTAAGATTTTCCACACATATTTATTATTATTATTTATTTGTGTGATAAGCATGAGTCTCGCTTTGTTCTTTCGAGCGAAGCACTGATGTTCTCATAGAACCCGGGTTTTATGTGAGAATATCAGTGCTTCGCTCGAAAGAACAAAGCGTAATAACTAAGCCTGAAGCCTTTTGTTTTCTGTAATGTACACAATGTTTTTTTTTAATTATTTATTTCGGCAACAAACAGTCAAATACAAAAATGGTACTTTTACATATTATGGTAAAAGACCTTGAGTGCCATATGTTAAAATTACAGAAACATTTTAATTTTGTAGGAGCGGTAAGAAGAAGCAGCGAAACAATTTGCAAAAGAGTGCATTATTGGCTATTTGCAACACAAGTGTTTTTTTATATGGTTTAGAAGACTACATGGATAAGTACTAATACAGACAGTTTCTGACTGTGAGGTTATAGTTTCGGTTTTAAGTGACAAATAATTTGATTATATAATTTTAAAAACCTTGACAAAAGTGTATTTATAAGTGTTTCTTTTTCTATGTGTTTTCTGATTTCTTATGATTTTTTTGTAGTTATTTGTTTGTAGCAAGCAAATAAATGTTTTGTCTATCTATCTTGATATTTTCTGATGTACCTACTTAGGGATTAAATATATCGACGTGTTACAAGCCTTATTGAGGTTACGCCAAACCGACTAGTTCAATTTGTGTATTCAAAATTTCGTTGCGTTTGATTTCGTCGCCAAAATAGAAAAGAACTTATTGTCTGTTCGTTCAAGTATAACGCTAGTCACTAGTCTTTTCCTATTAAATAAATATTGTGGAAGGTAATCGCTTAGGCAATATTGCCCGTGTATCAATTAAATGCAAGAAAAATACGCCAGCACGACCTTCATCGAAATTCTTTTTCTCGGCAATCTTGCTGCATTTTGCGATCGTTAAAGTGTCGTGGCGACTAATGAACCCTACTCAACAAAATTACAGGTTGTAGGCAATATTGATGCCTGCAATTAAGCGACAGTTCTGACAGGCATCACGCAAGAAAGATATTTTTTCTAATTCCGCAATCAATGATGCACACTGAAGGCTACCGTGTATGAATTCGCCGCTAGAGGCGCTAGTGTAGCATGAGATCTCCGAAACGTCAAATTCACTTTTTGTGGTTGCGCTACGCGGGTCAATATCTAATGAGGGCTATCGTGTATGAATTCGCCGCTAGAGGCGCTAGTGTAGCGTGAGGTCTCCAAAATATCAAATGTCACTTTTTCTGGTTGCGCTACGCGGAATATCTAATTGGAATAATATGGCGACTGTTTTGCAATACCTGAGCTTGATTATGTCAAATATGAGTTACGTGTGTGAGACAAAATTGTCTCAAAGCAATGGTTGTCAGTACTATGAGACAGTTTTGTCTTTCGGAAACTTAAGTCCTTCTTTTTTTTTCGAACAAAACTGGGCGCTACAATGGGGGATGTTCGATATTTTTACGATACGGTTTTAAGATATTAAATATGATTTAAATGTAAACTTCGTTCTCATGCCTATAATAAGCAATGACAATTTTTGACAGCTGGATCTTACTCGACAGTGGCGCCAACTGGTGAGCACAAAAACGATAACTCTCATACATACATCGACTTAGGGTTGGTTGCACCAACATACGGTCATAGGCCGGTCATCGTCAAATATGGCGCCGGCAGCTGTGATCCCATAGAAACTTGTCAAACTTTCCCGACAATCAGATTTTAACGAACACCGCTTACGATTACTGACGGTTTGGTGCAACCCACCCTTGGCTGTACAGCGGCCGCATCAAGTCTGACGCCGTCCGTTATTTTTTTATAAAACATTCAGCAATAATTCCAAATACAAAACTAAATGCTAGTGGTATTTGTTTAGCAAAACAGAGACATTTACTCTACGTTCCCATCCCTCCCCCCTCTATCGTTACTCGGCGATCACTGACTAGGGGCCGCACGGTCGGCGTCCTAGACACACACTTACGGACCCGGACGACGTAATCACAGCGTCTATCGAAAGATGGAACGCTGCGCTTACGGCGTCCAACTCTGACACGACGCGTACACTTAGACATTCCCGCCGGCGGGGACGTCCACCGCGCGATCGCGACAACAGTGACACATAATATATAGTCCCTATTCGTCCCGGTACCGCCGCACACCGGGTAGAGTCAGTCCGACCCAAGTCGGGCCTAGCTGAGTTTCTTGCTGGACTCTTCTCAGCTAGGCTAGGTTTAGTGAACCAGCGACAAAACTCCCAGTAGCTCGATTCCACTCACACCACAGATTCAGTTGAAACCGCTCAACCAATCTCACTGGAGCGCAAACTCTTAGAGTATTCCAGTGTTCCAAACCACACGCGTGGTCGTGCCGGAGGTTTTCCCCTGGATTTTCCCCAGGCTACTCTCCAACCGCGCACTCCTATCGCTTTATTGGGCCCGGCCTATAAAGCCACAGTCAGGTTCAAAAACCAAACACCTTTACTCTACGAGCCCCAATGCAAAATAGCTCGTCTAGTCGCAATTCTGCATGCGTATTTTTTTTCAAAAACTAGTATTTCTACCCGAATCGACTTTGATGATTAATGGAATACACTAGACGCAATGTCACTAAAGCTAGCTTAGTTTTGAGTTGTACAAAGTGTACATCTCGTTATTTATTTTAAAATAATTTAATTATAAATATTACATCTCACACGCAAATAATTACGTCTGCTTCATATTTAAGGCAAAATAGGTCGTCTATTTAAAATAAAACCTGTTTACCAGGGTTCGTAATATAAAATATTATTTTCAAATTGAATACGGAATATTCTCTGTCATGTAAAATGACAAACCACTATATAAAAGGGCAAATTCAGCCTAATTTTTTATTACTCCAAATCGTTTTTCTATCGAGATGGCACGAGGTAAGCCAGTGACTGAAGAAGTGCGGAAAATTATAATCTCCAGTAACAATAAAGGCAAATCTACGTACCAAATTGCCAAGGACCTTTCTATGCCAAGGTCTACAATCCAAACTATCATCGAGCATCATCGAAAACACGACAAAATTTCTTGTTTAAAGAAATCCGGCCGCCCACGAATTACTACTAAAGCAGAAAACAGGATTCTGAGGAAGATCATCAAGAAAAATCGTCGTGCAAGAGCTGGAGAACTTACGGTACTATGGCGTGACGCAATTAAAAAAAACATTTCAGTGGATACTTGCAAGAGAGTGATGAAGAGGATGGGCTACGGTTTTTACACTGCTAAAGAGAAACCGTTACTTACACAACGGCAGAAAACTAACAGGTTGAAATTCGCCAAAAAGTACAGAAATTGGACCGTCGATCAGTGGCGTAAAATTATATGGAGTGACGAATCTAAATTTGAAGTCACAGTAGGCGATGAACGAAGTAAAGTCATTCGCGAAAAAGGAGAGGCATTTCAAAAAGATTGTCTTAAGCGTAAGGTAAAGTTTCCAGCTTCCTTAATGATTTGGGGCTGCATGTCGGCACAGGGTGTCGGCTGTCTGCAATTTATAGATGGAACCGTCAATGCCGAAAAATACAAAAGCATCTTACAAGAGAGTTTGCTGCCGTCTATACGTAAGTTAAAGTATAAAAATGCGTATACTTTTCAACAAGATGGTGCCTCATGCCATACCGCTAAAGCAACGATGGCGTGGCTGAAAAAGAAAAAAATACCTACCATGTCGTGGCCATCCAGCAGCCCGGACTTGTCTCCCATAGAAACGTTGTGGTGGAAAATGAAGAAGAAGTTGCGAAAGGACCCGTCCAGATCAAAAGCTGATCTTAAAGAGAAACTTACCTGTGTTTGGAATGAAACAACCCCGGAAGAGTGTCGACAGCTGGTAGATACAATGCCGCTCAGAATTAAAGCCGTTTTAGATGCAAAAGGAGACGCCACCAAGTGGTAGACGTTCTAATCTGCGTCGGTAACACTAAAGACGAACTTTTTTGCATTTTAGTACAATTGGTGAAACAATGTTTTTTTTATTACCAAGGAAAGTTCGTTTTTTTTTTCATTGAATAAATAAAATACGATTTATAACTTATACTGTTTTTATATTGCTAATTCTTCCAAACACCTTCGTCCCCCAGAATTTTTAGGTTAACGTTAGTTTAGTACATTTTTTTCCTACCAGACGTACTCATTTGCATTGGGGCTCGTATTTAACTAGCATGCGATTCTTGCATGTGTTTTGATGATGCTTCTAACAAAAAACCGTCTAGTAAATGCCGCTTATCAAAAGAAAATCGTTATGTATGTACTCATCAATTCATATCTAGAACCAAAGTCCGTTGAAGCATAATAATCGTGAATAATTGAAGGCTCATCATCGATTCGTATTCGATTAAAAGCGAACACGAGAGTCGCAAGACGAAAATTCAATATAGAATAGCCACAGAATAGGTTAAGACAGCTAGTTCTGTTAAGTAACAACTTTAAAATTGAGGCCCATCCTGGGAAAAAATGTAGATTTGTTATTATGCAATAAGAGCACTTATGATTTAAAAAACGCTCATCTATTTAGGCCATTTTCTGTTTGAATTCACGTATCTTGACATTTTCTCAGTTACTATCTAGAACAGGACTATTTAGACCTAATATCATACATTTTAAATGTTTTTTTTTGATTTTTCATTAAGAAATATAATTTCAAACATTATGCCAAAACGACCATTTTCAAACTAAACACTGCTTTTTTTCCGCTTAAATTCTACTACGTACAATAAAATCAAGAAATGGCTATGTCACTATTTAAATCTTTTATAATAATAATAATCTTTATTTCGAGACCATGCGATCCATAATTTGTTAATTGATACTCATATACTAGGGTCCGGGTCAATACAACTAACAAAACACATTTAAATACAAAAAAAACAAAACAAAAACTAATAATTATGTGCACCATCCCTCGACACTGGCTAGTCCTACATGCAGTTTGTTCCAGTGTCTCGGTGTAGTGGTGCATCCAGTTTATCAACAAACGTATTCACGATGCTATTAGCGCTGCCACTCAGTCTCCGCATTAGAGACAAAGTCGTCGTATCCTTTAATTACTTTATTGGTATTATCGAAACTTTTGTCATAATTTGAAATAAAAACATTTTAAAACTTATAAGGCCTTAACTATTGCAATTTTACAACAATAATGCATCATAATGTGCAGGATTTAAAACTTGAGATAGTTTCCTCAAATGATTTTTTTGGACCGATTGCTTGCCAACCATCTTTCGGCTTTAGGTGTCTTGACTGGCTGTTGTGGTTTCGTTTCCTCTAGCCCCATCCCGTCCCAACCGTCGTCTACCGGTCCCTGGAATCCCCGGGCTCATTACAAAAGAATGCTATTGTTTATTTTTTCGCGGGGAGACGACGGCTTAATGAAAAAAATAAAGTAGCGGAATTAATACACTAAGTCACCTTTACTTTCTACTTGTAACCATTTTACATACTACCGCATTTTTTATTGAAAAATGTGTAGGTTAACAAGTTTTTTTTATTAAACCGCTATTGGTATTCATTATACCATTAACGCTTCTTCCTTTTTAGGGTTCCGTACCCAAAGGGTAAAACGGAACCCTATTACTAAAACTTCGCTGTCGATCCGTCTGTCACCAGGCTGTATCTCATGCACCGTGATAGTTAGACAGTTGAAATTTTCACAGATGATGTATTTCTGTTGCCGCTATAATAAAAAATACTAAAATACTGAATAAAATAAATATTTAAGGCGGCTCCCGTACAACAAACGTGATTTTTTTGCCTTTTTATGGTAGGTATGGAACCCTTCGTGCGCGAGTCCTACTCGCACTTGGCCGGTTTTTTATATCCATGTGTCACTATTTGTAAAGTGCTTCGGGAAGGATGATTCGACGAACTTTAACTTTCACGGCTTCGAATTGCGTTTTTTTTGTAATTGGTTTTATTTGTTTCTTTGTTTTATTTGTTGTAGTTGTAAGTATGTATCTTGTGTTTATTTAATAATATATTCGATGTATTTACGCGCCATAATGGCTATATGGAAAAAAAAAATTATCGAACATAAATATCATATGATCCCTCTGTTTTTAACATTCCTAGTTTCTACTCATAGTACTCATGAATATTGAGCTGTAGGCAATGTGCGTCGAACGTAATGCTCGTTCATGTTCATTATGTTGCTGGCTGTGTATTTCACTTGTGCTTATGTATATTAACTTGGCGTTTTAGGAATACTTACATGTATAATATTACAAATATATAAGTGCATAAACAACATACTAAAATCGAAAATAGAGTTTTTTGGACCATGATTGAAAAAAACATAACAAAATAAGTAGTCAATTTTTTTAAAATTTGACTCTGCCAATGTAGATAAAGGACTGAAGAATCGATAACCGTTTTTGTCATAAATATATTTATAGTTTTTACGGAGCTATATCAACTCAAAACACGTGAAAAATCGATGAATAGCGCGTGGATTCACTTAACTGGAGTGGGGGATATTTCAGCAAGTCTCTTACCAAAAACTGTACAGCAACTTCCCAAATCATTTTAGTTTTAGAAAGTTTTTTGTAATCTACATTCCAACAGCTTGCATATGGCCTGCCTGATGGTGAGCAGACACATTAGCCTATGGACCCTAGCGGCTCCTGGACAATCTCCTATACTCGTTTATACTTTTTTAAAGGTTTTTTTAATACATTAGCATGAAAAACAGGAAGCAGTTTAACCTAAAAAGGGATTTTGAGATTTTTGACACAAAATAAGTTCGATTTTTTTCGAAATAGTATCAAATTCTTGATCAAATGACGAAAAATGTAACTCAAAATATTACATAATTATAAATATTGAAAATTTTAAGAGGTCATATTCTGTCCCTTTTCCGCAAAACGCACGTTTGTATTGGAACGATCGTGGCGCTCGAGATCAGTGTCGTCACTGATCTGTCGCGATTTCTCTTGTCTCTCTACCCAGCAACATTAAAACGGTTGTATAGCTTCGTTATTTTTTATTATATATTATAAGATTTTAGTAGTAGTAAAACTCTTTATTGTACACAATAACAAAAATTACAAACACAAAAAGAAATGGTATGTACAAAGGCGAACTTATTCCTTCACCATTTGGCATAATTTTTGCTTTGTTTCTTAAAAGAAATAAATGAACTTCATTCTGCAAGTAGGCCGCAAAGGCACTTTTACAAGTCAAAACTACTAGCGTTTCTCGTGAGACCACTGCCGAGAAGAAACGCCGAAAGAAACTCGACAGTCAGTCATTTTCTCCAAAATATGCTTATTACAATGATACTACTTAACCTACTTAAGTAAATGTAAGTGGTAAAAAACAAAAGAGAATTGAAAGAAAAACGAGGAATAAATAACAATAGGTATTTACAATGTATAGTTACACAAGAAAACAAAACATGTCGAATCGTCTGATATGCTTTGCTGCAAGAACTGTGTCAACTAGATACAATGAAAATATTAGACTCTTTACGCTATTTAGTTATTTGGTTTGGGCCATGCATTTCTGTCTGTTAGATAGTCCTCAACCCTATAATAAGCCTTTGACATCAATGTTTTTCTGTAATGAATAAATGTCTTTTGCAGTAATTAAATTTTGAGTCAACAACCCTTATGACCACCGACGTGGTATAAAAAATCCTGGGTCATTGATAATTGTAAAAACAAAAGTTGGCTTATGTACATATAAGTTATGTTTTTATTACATGGATTTATAGTATAAGATTTCAAGCTTACATGGTCATTAACATTAGAATTACGATTCGCGTATTGATACTGTGAGTGTGGTGTGTCGTGACCGTAATCGAGTTTCAAGTGACAAGGCGGACGGTGGTAGTGACGGTGACACTGTGCGAAAAAAGCGAACCAGGAAGAGGGTAGATCGCTATGGTGTGTGGGTAGACCACAACTAAAACTCGCAGCACATCAGTTAATCCTTGATAATGGCGCTTGCAACAGTGCCGAAATATCGGGAACTCAAAAATACAAATATACATGGTAAATATCTCGTTTCAAATCGTAATTCTAAAGTGGATTTATAGTTATGGAAACACCGTTCATGCGGGTTACTAGACCAATCCAAAATTAAGCTTAGTGGCCCTTAACTTTTGATATGTCCACCGAAAAGACGCGAACCTAAATCTGACAATGACCCACCTATAGGTTTTCCTACTAGGTTCACACATTATTGCACAACAGAATCCAATTGTGACGTCATTATTTAATATTTAACTGTATTTCAACTGTGCGTTTCTCAAGAAATTTCCTGCCTTGCACAACCAAACTATGGAATGAACTGTCGCCTGCGGTATTTCCGGACCGATATGACCTTCAAACCTTCAAGAAAAGAGCATATTCCCTTCTGAAAGGCCGGCAACGCACTTGCGACTCATCTGGTGTTGCAGGTGTTTATGGGCGAAGGTAATTGCTTACCATCAGGCGATACATCTGCTCGTTTGCCCCCTTTAACATAAAAAAATATATATTTATTTACAAATTTCATAGTAACTGAGGGTTTTATGATGTTTAAAAAAATGCTGTTTTGACTATCGGTAAAAGTCCGTACTATAAAGCATGGTACACGGAGAATTTACATGAGCCCGCTAAAATATTCCGAATAATTCGATTAACATTGCGCATAACAATACCTCTTTACATGTTAATCGGGAATTTCGGAAAAATGAAATGGAATTTAAAATAACGTTTTTTTGAATTCCATATCATATTAAACGACGATTACATTTTTTTTTACGTTTGGTAATAAAAAAATAGATACACTGTGGTTACCAAAGGGTATTTGAAAATATTTTTTAATTAAGAACTGTTGTGAAAATTCATCATCATCGTAATCCTAGCGTTATCCCGGTACAGTTGCATCCTGAAGGATGCTCGGGGTCCGCTACATAATCCCAAGATTTGGCGTAGGCACTAGTTTTTATGGAAGCGACTGCCACCTGACCTTACAACCGTGGGGAAACCAAGCCTTATTGGAATTGGGCTTGTCAAGTGAGTGGGCAACTTGACTGTTAGAAGTTCTCAAGCCGCCCGAAGGCCTCTAACTTGGCTTAACGACTGCTGCAGCCGGGATCAACGGCTTAAAGTGCCTTCCAAAGCACGGGAGCGCTCAGTTAATAACCACTCAAAGCGGCCATCCATCCAGTAACTGACCTAGGCCGACATTGCTTAACCTCGCATCCTGCATGCGGTGGGTCACGAGCGCTCCACTGTTGTGAAAAGTATCACTCTAAAAATCATCAATTTATAGAGTAGTAGCTGTTTTTGCTTAAATCACACATATAATTAAGTATTTCAAGTATTTTATTGCTTTCATGTTGTTACAGTAAGTACATAGATGATAATTGTTATAATAGGTATCAAACATGAGCCTTGTAAGGGCATCGCATTATTTATAATGTGGCTTACAGCTAGCTAATTTACAGTGCAAGAATAAAAGAAAAAAAAGTAAAACAATAAAATTATAAACAAAAACATCGGAATAAAATTGGTTCTATAAATTAAAAACTAAAAATTAAAAACTAAATAAAAACTTAAGTTAAAAAATCAAACATTTTATTCGATTTATTTATAATTATTTTTATTTTCATCAATGCTTAAGCTTTAAAATCCAGGCCGGGTAAAAAATTGGATTCGCGTTTTTAGTATTCAATGGAATATGAAGGTATCTGCCGACAATAGCAGCGTCAAAGCTGCATTGCGTAGGCTAAGAGCTAGGCTATACTTAATTAGTCATGGGTGGCTTGTAACTTCACAAAAAAAAAGTAGAGTAACCAAATCTAGGGTCGGGGTAGACCCTATAATGAGGCGAATAGACGGGGATAGAGTCGATGTCGATTTTTTCAAACATGGTCCAAAAAAGCTCTATTTTCGATATCAGTATGTTGTTTATGCACTTATATATATATGTAATATACATGTAACTGTTCCTTATTGACGTCTCTAACAACGTAAGAGAGATTTCAATTTTTAACTAATTTTCACAAAAGTTACGTCCAAAAAACCGATTTTTATGCCTAAAATTGCCAAAAATTTAAATTGCTTGCATTGCTTTAAAAAAGACTGGTGGGAGACAGACTGGGATCGGGACTCGTGGAAGAGCCAGGAGGCCTCTGTGTGACATTTTAGGATCTTAAATCACAAATAAGTTACAGAAGATTGATACATTTCTGGTTATGTTTCTAAGTATGGTGTTTTCTTAATTCCGAATGTCGGGTAATTCCGAAAATAACAGATTCCTGTCCAACTAAGTGATTTTGTTGCACTATCAAACATCAACAAAAATATTTAACATTTCTTTTTGATAGTGATGATGATGAGATCAATAAAATCGCTTAGTTAGACTGGAATTTGTTATTTTCGGAATTAGCCGACATTCGAAGTCACCTTACTCAGTTATCATAGTGATTCTTATAATTCTTTTTGGAATTGGCATCCTAGCATAAAACTTTTGAATTTAGGCTACGGATATTTCATAAACTGAAGTGAAATTTAATATGGAACGTCTCTTAATTAACATTACAAATGTTTCTACGGCTGCAATGTTTCACAGTAAGGAAAATTACGAAGTTTCATAAAGTGCCCATCACTTGCTATGCATTAGCATTTTGACAAAAGTATTACATTTAGCTTGAAAGTGAACGTAGCAAGGAGATAAGGAGATTGGTGAAAGGGCTGGATTTATGTGTGAGAGAGAGGGGAGTTATATGGCGCATAAGCAATGTACGTTGTCAAGTGTGGTATAGAAATAAAAAAATATCATTCTCAAACAAAACGGTTGTTCCAATTTAGTTATATTACAACTTAGTGTTGTCTGCTGCGCACTCACTATCATTTGTTCCTTTGGTACAGTGAGCTTCACTTATACATATATACGCATTTTGGATATTATTATAATATAATATATGTATAATAATATATATATTTTGTGGACAATCTTACACAAATCGACCTAGTCCCAAACTAAGCAAAGCTTGTACGATGGGTATTAGGTGATGATATACATACTTATATAGAGAAATATATACATAAATACATATAAAGGTCCACACTGCAAAAGTGTACATATATCAATGAATTCGACTGTACTTAGAATATGTAAGTTTCTCTCTGAAGTGAATTCATGTCATAGGGATGTTGATATCAAATAAGGAAATCATCATCATCATCATCATCATCATCCTGTATCAGTCCACTGCTGAATAAAAAAATCAAAATTATCTCGAAAAAGGATCAAATTCTTAATCAAATGGCGAAAAAAATAATTACAAAAATTAAATAATTGCATAATTACAAGCCTTCAAAGTTTCTCTTTTCTGCAAAATGCACCTTTGTATTGGAACAATCGTCATTTACTATGGCGCTCTAGGTCAGTGACGTCACTGATCTGTCGCGCTTCCTCTCTAACCAACAACATTAAAACGCTTGTGGCTTCGTTATTTTTTGAGATATTTGAATAGGATTTTCACTATTTGGCATATTTTCTAGTGTAGCGGCAGATCCGCTACCCGCTCCGCTCCGCTTATGAAGATTGTACCACGCAGCGACATCACACCACCGGTTCTAAGACAATGGCGCGGCGCGCTCGCCCTGCGCGCGCAGCCCGCGCCGGCGCATACGGCCGACTCACTCACTCGCTATTCCGCTGCTCGCGCATGCACCCGCGTACTTGTTTTATATAGCTGCCGCTTACGATAACGCTTGTAAAAATATTTAATTTCTACATTATAAGTATCAAGTTGATTCTGCATACTTATTCATCGCTTCTCTGCTAACGCCCTGCTACGCAAAACAACGCAACGTGTAGTAACCGCTATAGTTGCTACATACTGGTGACCCGAGACTGAGAAGAGGACACAACCATTGCGGGCAAGGAGGAGCTCCCGTATGGAGAACGGAACAAATAGTATGACGAATACAGGTGGTAATGCAAGTGAAGAAGCGCCGGTTGGTAACGGAGCCGGTCCAGGTAATGTGCAATTGGGTGGTGGTCCAAGTGATGTGTTCCGAGTGGGTGTTCGAGTGCCGCCGTTTTGGCCGGATGAACCTGAGGTTTGGTTTTCGCAGCTAGAAAGCCAATTCATATTATCTGGCATCACACAGGACGACACCAAATACCATTTTGTGTGCGGACAACTCGACCCGGAGTACGCAGTCAAGGTCAAGGATATCCTGCGGGATCCCCCAGCTACCGGCAAGTACACTAAATTAAAACGCGAGCTCATTCAGCGTATTTCTATCTCCCGTGAGAAGAAAACCTTGCAGCTTCTGCAGCACGAGGAGATAGGCGACAGGAAGCCTACCGAATTCCTTAGGCATCTTCAGGACTTAGCTGGGCCGCATATGCCAGAGCAATTTATTCGCACAATCTGGACCAGTAGATTACCACCTAATGTACAGACTGTTGTTGCATTTCAGCCTACATTGGACCTCGACACCCTGGCAGGGCTGGCAGACAAGGTCATCGACG
Source organism: Epiblema foenella (assembly GCA_963556455.1). Classification (NCBI taxonomy): domain Eukaryota; kingdom Metazoa; phylum Arthropoda; class Insecta; order Lepidoptera; family Tortricidae; genus Epiblema; species Epiblema foenella. The sequence goes on from OY747112.1 coordinate 17,136,869, forward strand.
TAGCGCAGCCATCCTACCACGTCGCTAGCACCTCGGCAGGAATGCCAGCTACCGCTTTGGAAAATCGAGTAGCGGAACTGACGCGGCAAGTAGAGAGTCTGCTGAAGGTACAAGGTCACAGGTCTGGTTCGTTCCACCACCGTAAACGCTCACGCTCTCATTCAAGGTCAAGAGACAGATCCCGTTCCCGGCAACGCCCCGAAGGACACCCACATTGCTGGTATCATTTTACGTTCGGCAACAAGGCGAGGACATGCAAGCAGCCATGCAGTTATCATTCGGTAAACTCTCAGGGCAGTCACTAATAGCGGCAAGCGACTGCCCTACAGCAACTGGCCGCCTGTTCGTTACTGACCGCACCACGAAGGTACAATACCTTATCGACACGGGTTCAGACCTGTGTGTCTTTCCAAGGTCAGCCGTTCGGGAGCCACGTTCGAAGACGAAATACCTTTTGTTCGCCGCCAACGGCACAGCAATCGCAACATATGGGTCCCTCAACCTCCACATCGATCTTGGTCTTCGGAGGGCATTCGAGTGGCGTTTCACTGTGGCTGACGTTTCAAAACCCATTATCGGTGTCGATTTTTTAGGTTTTTACAATCTTCTTGTCGATTGCCGAAATCAACGCCTGGTCGACGGCATCACATCACTCAGCACCCCGGCCACAATCAGCGGCAACAACGAGGCGATATCATCAGTTCGCACAATGGTTGCTGACGACTCAGCATTCCGCCAACTTCTCCGTGAGTACCCAGACATTACCCGTCCAGCTGGTAAGCCGGGCACTCCGAAGCACAACACCGAGCACCACATCAGGACTACACCAGGCCCACCGGTCTCCAGCCGTCCACGTCGCCTAGACCCAGCGAGACTCACCATTGCAAAAAAGGAGTTTGAGGACATGGTCCAAAGTGGTACTGCCCGAAGATCGGAGAGTGCATGGTCCTCTCCTCTACACTTGGCACGCAAGAAGAACGACGGCTGGCGACCGTGTGGTGACTATAGGGCACTGAACGCACGGACAGTACCTGATTGTTACCCAGTGCCACACATACAAGACTTCGCTTACCAGCTGGCAGGTAAGAGAATCTTTAGTACCATAGACCTGGTCAAGGCGTATAATCAGATCCCAGTATTCGTCGACGACATACCCAAAACCGCTATTACCACGCCTTTCGGGTTATTCGAGTTCCCCTACATGACATTCGGTCTAAGGAATGCAGCCCAGACCTTCCAGCGCTTTCTGGACGAGGTATTAAGGGGACTCGAATTTTGTTTTGGGTACATAGACGACATAATTGTCTACTCCGAGTCACAAACTCAGCACCATCAGCACCTCCGCGAACTGTTCGAGCGACTTCAGGAGTACGGTATGCTGATTAATACCTCGAAATGCGTCTTTGGGCAAACTAAGGTTACCTTCCTAGGACACACTGTATCCGCAGAAGGCATCCATCCTTTGGAGGAGAAGGTGCAAGCCGTCCAGGAATTTCCGGTACCCAAAAATACTAAAGAGTTAAGGAGGTTCCTGGGCATGATGAACTTTTACCGCCGTTTCATCCCTGGGGCAGCAGCAGTACAAGCCCCACTCCACGCTCTTCTCAGCGGCGCGCAAACGAAAGGTTCACAGCCAATCGAGCTTAACGTAGAGCTGAAGAAGGCCTTCGAAACCTGTAAGTACAAAATTGCACAGGCAGCACTCTTAGCGCATCCAGATTCTAAGGCCGAGCTCGCGGTTCAAACTGACGCATCCGACGTTGCAATTGGTGCCGTACTACAGCAACGCAAAGGTGACACATGGGAACCCTTAGCTTTCTTTTCGCGAAAGCTCAATTCTGCTCAGAGAAAGTACAGCCCGTATGACAGAGAGCTTCTCGCAATATACGAGGCAATTCGGTACTTTAGGTACATGGTCGAAGCGCGTACTTTCTCTATATATACGGACCATAAACCTCTCACATACGCATTCAGTACACGCAGAGATAACTGTTCCCCACGTCAGTACAGGTACCTGGATTATATATCACAATTTACCACCGACATCAGGTTTATCTCCGGCGCGGACAATGCAGTGGCTGACACACTATCCCGAGTAGAGGAATTCTCCCTTATGCCCTTAGATTACCAGTCTTTGGCCCGCGACCAGGAGACAGATGCTGAGTTGCATCACCTGCTCAGTAACGGTTCCTCACTAGACTTGAAAAAGGTAACAACTCCTCATGCAGATATGCCAGTCTACTGCGACACATCTACTCCAGAGCCAAGACCTTACATAACGCCATCTCACCGACGTCAGGTATTCAATGCTCTTCACAACCTTAGTCATCCTGGCGTTAAGACTACGGTCAGGCTGGTCACGCAAAGATTCGTATGGCCTGGCGTGAGGCAAGACTGTCGACAATGGGCAAAGGAGTGTTTACACTGCCAGCGTTGTAAAGTAACGAAACATACTTCAGCACCTATAGGACAATTCAAGCCTCCACGAGCCCGTTTTCGACATGTCCACATTGACATTGTAGGTCCCTTACCACTCTCCAATGGTTTCAGGTACTGCCTCACAGCAATCGACCGCTTCACGCGATGGCCTGAGGCATACCCACTGAAGGACATCACAGCGGAGACCTGCGCGGCCGCCTTTCTGGCTGGTTGGGTCGCTCGTTTCGGGTGTCCAGAACGCATCACGACAGATCGCGGTCGACAATTCGAATCGCATCTGTTCCAGGCCTTGACAGCAATAATGGGTACCGAGCATCACACGACAACCGCATACCATCCAGCAGCTAATGGACTGGTGGAACGGCTACACCGACAGCTCAAGGCAGCCATCACTTGCCATGCGTCACCATCATGGACAGAGGTTTTGCCCTTAGTACTACTTGGGATCAGAAGCGCCTGGAAGGAGGACATACAAGCATCTGCCGCCGAACTGGTGTACGGCGAACCACTTCGCTTACCTGGCCAGTTCCTGTCAGCAGCATCAGACCAGGTGGTCGACTACGAAGACTATGCCAGTCGGCTACGTGCGCATATGAGCAAACTGGTCCCACAACCAACGTCCCGCCACGGTACTCGACCTTTCTACGTACCCAAAGACCTCAACACGGCCACACATGTCTTTCTACGTCAAGGTCCAGCACGAAGACCTCTCCAGGCAACGTACCTTGGCCCATACATGGTCGTCAGAAGAGGATCAAAAACCTTCGACATATGCATCCAGGGTAAAGAAGTTACCGTCACCATAGACCGCCTCAAACCGGCTTATATGGCAAAAGACGAGCAACCAGCACTCTCACCTACCCCGATGGACGCCACAGCCAAAGCGAGCAGGCAAGAGACCGGGAAGAGAACAAGAAGTGGGCGAACGGTCAGATTCCCAGATTACTATCGCCCGTAGTCACGGTCTCGGTAGGGGAGTACTTGTAGCGGCAGATCCGCTACCCGCTCCGCTCCGCTTATGAAGATTGTACCACGCAGCGACATCACACCACCGGTTCTAAGACAATGGCGCGGCGCGCTCGCCCTGCGCGCGCAGCCCGCGCCGGCGCATACGGCCGACTCACTCACTCGCTATTCCGCTGCTCGCGCATGCACCCGCGTACTTGTTTTATATAGCTGCCGCTTACGATAACGCTTGTAAAAATATTTAATTTCTACATTATAAGTATCAAGTTGATTCTGCATACTTATTCATCGCTTCTCTGCTAACGCCCTGCTACGCAAAACAACGCAACGTGTAGTAACCGCTATAGTTGCCACACTAGCATTGTTTTTTTTTTTTGGATTATAACCCTGTTTAGCACTCTGACACTAAATACACATCACATAGCTGCACTTTGGAAATATGAAGAATGTAGATAAGATATGGTTTAATTAGTTGAAATTAATTTTTATTCGGCATAAGGAAGAAAAAACATTGACATAACATGACACCCCGGAACATTTTCAAGTACGATTCATGATTATGATAGCAATAATTTACAGATATATTTTTTAATTTTCAAATGCGTAACTTTATGAAATGAGAATAATGAGTGAGAAGGGGAGATTCCTGCACGAGGCGTGCAGCTGGCGGCGCCACTGAAACCGCCGCCAAATTCAAGCACGCCAAGTATAGCAACTTGGAGCCAGTATATGAGTTCGTCCCAATAGCCGTAGAGAGTGGCGGGCCCTGGTGTGCCGAGGCTAAAGCATTTATTGCAACCCTGGCTCGTCGCTTAAGAGATCGGGGAGGCGATCCCCGTTCTGATGAGTACCTGGTGCAAATAATGTCCCTGGCCATACAACGTGGGAATTCCGCCAGTATACTAGGGACCTTTGCGCCGGGTAGTACGAAATTAAAAAGAATAATATAAAACCTATCTAGCCTGCCATAATACGTACCTACGTAAGGTTTAACCTCTTTTATTGTAATAGTCAAATTTTGTGTCAACAACCTTATTATTATTTTAGAAATAAAGATCTTAGAACCGATAGATAAATCTGCCAATGTAGATAGCATATTTGTTTTAAAAAAGCGGGCTATTCGTGCAATTTACAATCTGAAGCCGAGAACGTCATTGAGAGATCTATTTAGAAAGGTCAACATCATAACTCTACCGTCACTATATATCTATCAAGTTATTATGTATGCCAGAAGATACTATGAACATCTCCCGAAAAACTGTGACATACACACATTTAATACCAGAAGCAAGGATAAACTTGCTGTTCGTCGCTTGCGAATTGCCAAAGCTCGGAAATCATTTATTGGACAGGCAGTACATTTCAATAACAAAATCCCTAAGAATATAATTGACTTACCAGATCATACATTTAAAAAACTTGTAAAACTGAAATTAACTGAAAAATCTTATTATAACGTGTCGGAATATCTAACAGAAAAAGATGTATGGAATAATTGTAATTTTTAAGTTGACTAATTAGCTATTATCAATAGTTTTAAGTTGAAAATGTGCAATAATTGACGGACACAAGTGTATCAATGTAGGTATACCTACATGGGAAATAAATTGAATTGAATTGAATTGAATAGCTAGCTCCTAGACTATAATCCTACGCTCCAGGTGACATGGTGCACTTGTCGCGGAATGGTTTTCCATTTAAGCGCCTCTGACGTTTGTAATACAAACCAGTACAACATTCGACCCCAATCTGGAGCTTTAACATGGCGGAATAAAGTTCGAAATCGCTTGACTTATCTAATGTTGTCCTTCCAACCGGATAAATTTCGCGTGAGATCGGGACACTTAGCTTGAAGACGAATGTGTTGAGTTAGTTTAAAAAGACTTATGTTGTGTGGGATTTATTGATTGTTTAGCTTTTATTTAGCCAAATCAGTGTAAGGTGTAACAACATGACGTCATGTTGGGAAATTTAGATTTTGTATCTATCGTTTTGGTTTATTGGATAGTTTATGGTGCCTTTATTAAGTTAGGATAACCTTAATATGGTCGTGTATAGGTAAGATATGTGTTTCTAAGTTTTCGATTTTTGGATTCAATTGTGTTGGCCCGTGACAACATGACGTCATTTTGGGAGAAAACGTTTGTGTACCTATCATTTTGGTTTACTGGATAGTTTATGGTGCCTTTATTAAGTTAGGATAACCTTAATATGGTCGTGTACTATGTGTTTCTAAGTTTTCGATATTTGGGAGTCGATTGTGTTGGCCCCTCGGGCTATTTTAAATTAGGAATTGAGAAGTTATTTACTGAGGCGTATGGTTTATTACTAGTTGAAAATGTAGAAAATATTAGCAGTGCGCTAAGGCTATTCATTATTTAAAAACAAAACAACATAATTATTTATAAAACAAAACGTGGAGTACAAAGGCGAACTTATCCCCCAGGGATACCTAACTTGCTAATTGGATGTTGCACGACAGATAACGTTTTTAAATATCTTTACTTACTGTAATTCTGTAGTCCTTATTAAATAACACAAGACTTTTCTTTGCATATTTTACTCTCAATATTTTATTTTTAACCTTCACTACATTTATCTAAGTAGAATTTACAAAAGGTGGACATAATTCCACACATGCATTGTCTACCAATGGACCTTACTACCAATACCGCATCCAATATTAACATTATTTCAAACTTTATCACACTTCTTTCACGTATCGCCGGCTCAAACCACAGTCATAATAATTAAAAGATTGACAATTAACCCATTAATGTACCACATGTGGCCACAGCATGCGTTAACTGTAATAAATCATAACTTTCTAGGAAGCTCGCACGCACTAAAATTCATTTTTATGCCCACATTACACTTATACAACTATATGCCGCTGATGGCCAAATTTGGAACTAATTTAACTGCATACAAACGTCACTTTTGTACATAGTTTACAGCGCTAGCGTCAAAAACAACACGCAACTTTGTGGTTGCATAATCACAAACATATGTTTTTCAGTGGTCAAATGTGGAACTAAAATTTTCACTTATTAATATGGGATATATACATAGACAAGAGCGCCATTGTCAATGGTATTAATAAGTTTGTGGCGGTAAAACAGCTGACAAAAAACCGCAGCCATCTTCCCAGAACGTCATGGAAACAAGATGGAGTGTGACGGATTGTGTTTTGTTTTCGATGGGGGTTTTGATTGTAATAGCGTTTTGTTTGTATCGTATTTTTTTTTTTTAGTAATAGAACCGTGTGTGGTCGAACCAATAGTAAGTAAGAAAATGGATTGGTAATATAGTAATGGTAATACAACAATATTTTTTCAAGTCACGAATATGGAAAACAAGCGGCCTGCCTGATGGAAAGCTGACACCCTAGCTAATGAACGCCTGCATCTCCAGTGAAGTGATAAGCATGATCTTTTAGTGGAGTCGTGAACAAAACGGATTATTATTTCAAAAATGTGTATAATTGAGATATGAATTTATGTACTTTGATTATTTTCCTGATAGAACTGTAAAAATACTAGTAGCACTAATAGTTTCAAAGTAGAGAACAGTATTATGTTAATTTTGAAATAATATATTTATTGCTCTTGATATTATGAGAAATTGTTAATATGAAATAAAAGTTTCAAATAATGTTTTTTTTTTTCAGAATATTTAATTCTTCGTTTAGTGAGTTCTAATACCGAGAAGAAACTCATTTTTAAATGCAATGGTCAAAGTAGTAAATTTATCAATTTAGTAATTATTCATAATCATAACTAACCGTCCATATTACTTTCCCTTCAAGTTGCTTAGAACATAATAATTCTCTGTAACAAAGATCAATAGAGTCAAGAACAATAATAATTCTTTGAAACCATTCCTAAAAATTGGACAACATAAGTTCTAAAATACATAAAATATTAGCGCGGAGCCAAAAACAGCTCTTGCCAAACAAATTGTGACATCGAAAAGGCGTGTTACCGAGATATGACGGCGGAGGAATGACACTCGTTCAGTTAAAAATAAATTCGCCAGCTTTTGTTTTTGCACAGACAAACTGCTTCACTTTGACACTTGTTATATTTTCATTCAGTTTTTTTTTTTAAAAACAGTGCCAGTGCTGTTAGTGGGATACTCAAGATAATATGGAATGGAGATATAGCATTTTTCCAGCACACAGTAATGACTATAGATTTTTGGAAAATGGAATAAAATTTAAAATAAAAGGAATAATCTAAGTAGTGAGTTGGTATCAAAATGTTAATTTTTAATGCATTGAGTCTAACTCGAAGGTCGGATTGCCTTTGTTTTCTTACAACTGGTTCCTACGTAAAATCTTGTCATTAGGTGTCAAAGAGAACGCCTGATTCCCTTAGGGCATAAACTAAAAACAGATACAGCGAGGAAATGCCGCCAGAATCCTCGGTACAATTCCCCAAGGGCCTGTTTTAGATTTAAGTTAGTTTTAATATTATTTAAGTTATTTAGTCGGTACATTTCTAGTCTAAATTATTTAATTAGTCTCGTCTTCATCATGATCAAAATAAAAAAGTTCCAATTTCTAAGATTATTATGTGTTGTAGAGATGCTTAAAAATATGAGACTTGAAGTAAATATTTGTAGCTTTTTTATTATTTTACTGTAAATCATTAAGTGCCGAATAGTCGGTCTCTTTAGCCGGTTCTTCCTGGAAATCCGTTTCTTCTGAAGTTACGCCCTTTTGACAATTCACGGTGCCCCAAACTTTCCCAATAAATCCTAGAACACAACAGACACTGCAACTTAGTAGCGCTGCACTGGCTTATTAACTACAATCCTCGTTCAATTTTGAACTGTATTTCATTATTGGCATAGTTGGAAGTCGAGTGTGTTTGAAGCGGGTGACGAACGATACTTTCAGTTGATTATGCGGTTCACTTACTGCACCATTTAAAGTGCGTAATTGCTTAGTAAGTTCTTTAGTAAGTCAGTTAAAGGTCATTATCAGTTTAAAATCTCACCTTTCACGTCTGAAACAATTAAAGGAAGTAAATACGCATGGGCGCTAACGATGGGCCTCATAAGAAAGCTCAAGGTCACCCAAAGAGCAATGGAAAAACCTATGCTCGGGGTTTCTCTGCGTGATAGAATTAGGAATGAAGCTATCCGTAGCAGAACTGGGGTCACCGACATAGCCTTCAAAATTGCGAGACTTAAGTGGCAGTGGGCAGAGCACATTGCTCGCAGGACTGACGGTCGATGGGGCCAAAAACTGCTTGAGTGGCGTCCACGCACCGGAAGACGAGCTGTCGGTAGGCCTCCGACAAGGTAGAGTGATGACCTGGTGAAGGTCGCGGGAATCCGGTGGAAACGAACGGCACAGGACCGGTCTAAATGGCGAGCCTTGGGGGAGGCCTATGTTCAGCAGTGGACGTCTTTCGGCTGAAATGATGATGATGAATACGCATAAATAGCAGTGAATACTGATTGCTGGACCAAATAAAACAAACAGTAGGGGTCGTGTCATACCAGGAAGTCTAAGAACTGGCGCACGAGACAGAAATGGCAAATACTCCAAATACAAGAGAATAACTCTTTAATTTGATGAAGATGAAGTGTGTGTTTTTTTTATACAACGCCGGTGGCAAACAAGCTACGGTCCACCTGATGGTAAGCGGCCACCGCAGCCTATAGACGCCCGCAACTCCAAAGGAGTCACGTACGCGTTGCCGACCCTTTATAAAATTTAAGAATGCACTGTGTTGACAACAGAAGGGACTTTAGGTCCCTCGCTCTCAACACAGTCCATCCCCGAGAGCTCTGGCAACCTTGCTCACCTCCAGGAACAAAACACTACATACTTGTATAGTACATAATGTTATTATGGCTGTGGTCTTCTGCAAGGCGGAGGTACTTCCCCAGTTGGGTTGGTGGAGATCGTTCTCTAGATTATAACTCACAGCATGTGTACATATATTTTTGGACTCTAATCTAGTCATGTGTATGTCTTCTTCGAAAATAGAATCCTGAGCGAAGCGAGTGGTTCAAAAATAGAATCCTGAGCGGAGCGAGTGTTGCAACACACGAAACGTAAAATAACATTGCCGCCGTGTATAACACAAATTTTTTCACCTCACTAGAGCGAGGAATTTTTTTTGGTCCTCCTCGTCCTAGCGTTATTCCAGTAGAGTTGCATCCTAAATATAGTTGAATGCTCCGGGTCCACTAACTAATCCCGAGATTTGGCGTAGGTACTAGTTTTTTTTAACACAACAGCACAATATAAAATTATTGTTGCTGAAATGTCTGGACTGGCTGGCTGGTCGACTGGAAAAAAGTTACAAATAGCACGTTCGGATTTCAAATATTCTTTGCACTAGTGGATAAAATGAAGTTTTGCTATCGGTTTTTACCCGCGACGGAACGGAGATGGTATATGCGTTTATGGTGAGAGGTTGTTTGTTTGTTTGTTTGTGTGTGCACATCAATATCTTCAAAACGGCTTTACCGATTTAGAAGCGGTTTTCGGCAATAGATTTTTAGTTTAGTCGGGACGAATTTTAGCTGGGTGTTACGATGATAACTCACCAGGGGGCGCTGCAGTAAAAATTTTTCACTGTACATCCGTCGTGGGTTTTCAAAAATTTAATTTTTGTTTTTTTTAAGAATAAATAGGGCTTTCCGAGCTAATGAAGTGAAAATAAAATTATCAATGTGATATTAACCACAGATGGCTGAGATACGCGTCATACTCGTGATCGGGTGCTGTTTGTGGAGTCCGGTCTGTTCATGCTTGCTAGGACATAGTGACTACGTTAATACTAGTGTCTTTTTATAAGGGATTGACGAGAGACATCATCCTGTTGTGGATTCGTTTTTATTATCAGTGACTTAGATACCATATACATCTCTAACAATATTAAATTAATTTTTATTTTGACGCTGAGAGACCATGTACATCTCTGGGATATTATATTAATTTAATTATACTCCTTGTTTAATCTTGAGACCTTATACATCTCTAACTTTACTGATGTTGTAATATTTGTAATAGATAACCTTGCAAGTTTATCTTCATTGTATCACATTAATTTTGTTATAATTGTAAACTCGAAATTACGAGTATTATTCCTTCTTGAACTGTAAATTGATATTTTGACATGAAAAATGTATTACTTATTATAGTCAGACTTTCTTAAATTGTAAATTAATATTTTGACATGTAAAAGTGCCCTTGTGGCCTATGTACAGAATAAATGTTTGAGTTTGAATTTTACCTTATCATTAATCCATCAAACATCACTTACCTGAATCACGTGTAGTGAACAATCTAAGTTTCTAAACACAGTTTAATCGATGTCAGATGTGTTTAACGACTACTTAACTGCGAGTTTCAAGAAGTTAGTAATTATAATTAATTATGGCCTAATAGCTTTTGTCTTGACTTCTTCCGTGTGGACTTCATTATATCGTATCTTTATACAAAATTAAACGAATTCTGAGATAAAGACAATCCTATGTCCTTCCTTATCTTTAGCCTAGTTGGTAGTGACCCTGCCTACGAAGCTGGAGGTCCCGGGTTCGAATCCCGGTCAGGGCATTTATTTGTGTGATGAACACGAATATTTGTTCCTGAGTCTTGGATGTATTCTATGTACTTAAGTATATATTTATCTATATAAGTATGTATATCGTCGCCTAGTACCCATAGTGCAAGCTTTGTTTAGTTTGGGACTAGGTCGATTTGTGTAAGATTGTCCACAAATATTTATATTTATATCTACACCAAATTGCATCGCAATCGGTTCAGTGGTTTGAGCATGAAGAGCTACAAACAGACAGAGTTACTTTCACATTTATGTTATTAGTATTAGGGATGCGCCGAATATTGGGTTATTATTCGGTATTTGACATATTTGGTATGTTTTTGAATGTTCGGTATTCGGCCGAATTATTCGGTTCAGCTGCCGAATATTTACCGAACAATTTTGAGAGGTTTTTGTTGCAAGTTACAAGAACGACTGCTGCGTGAAATTAATATTCTTAACTCATTTCACTTTGTTGTCAATATCTCGCTTTTATAATGAACTATTTTATTTTATCATTTATTATAATATATTATTTTATTTATTATAATTTACTATTTCATTAGTCTTTTTTTTAACAATGGATGAATGATTACGTTGAACCGAATAATTCGCCCGAATACTCGGTTCGGTAACAGTTGCACCGAATATTCCTCCAAAGACGGTTTCTGCCCAACCCATATTGGTCGCATCCCTAATTAGTATGGATAGGATAAGGCTTATATGAAGCGCGTGGCGCATCACTTCGAGTTGCCGACATCCCTACAATCGGCGCTTGAGTGTCATTCTGTTACATTTGGTATTTCTTTTGCGACCGTATGCTTGGTATCTATTTTATTGTAAACTAGCTTCGATTCTAGTGCATCCCTTCGAGGGATAATTTTCGGGATAAAAAAATAACCTACTTATATAGCGTATGTTAACGTTATACACCAAGTTTTGCCATAATCCGTTCAGCTGTTTTTGCGTGATTAAGTTACAAACATCTAAACTTTCACATTTATAATATTAGTAGGATTATTATAATTCATTGTACATATATGTGGGATCGGGGTGTAACGAAAACCACTCTGAATCTTGAAATAACTATATTAATTGGAAATAAAAGAAATTACACCACCTCGTCTTTAGCGTCTCCTTAATTCTCTTTTCTCTCTTCCGTTTTCTATTCCAAATTTTCAGTCATTCTATCGCTCTCTCTTTCCCACTTGCACATACTACTAATCACTCGTTCTCTTTCTTTACATCAGTCACTCATTCGTTTGTCTTGCATTCAGTCGTTCTTTATCACATTCATTCATTCATCTTACGCTCCATTTCACTCATCCGACATACAATTATTTATAATATGATGCTTTATGTATACAATTATTTATAATATGATGCTTTATGTATATCTGGATCACTTTTGAAAACAGATTAGCCAACTTTGCTTACCCCAAAATCGATTACAACCAATCTCACTGGAGCGCAAACTCATAGAGTAATCCAGTGTTTAAACCAGGAATGTAACAGAGCTCCGGTTCCGGTTCCGTTAAGTCGGAACTTCCGATTGGTTTTAAACATCCGCTTCGGTTCCGGTTCTGTTATTCTTAATACGGATGTTATATCCGATGTGACAGCAGCGCAGCGGGGAGAAATGAGCGGCGTACATCAAAAACAAACAGGTTTATACCTGTTGTAATTTAGTTCTCTGACCATGTACTTCGGTAATTCAATAATGAATATCATTGTAATCGTTTTATTTTTAATTTAACATCTAAAATGTTTAACACCTAGGTCTAAGTTTGTTAAAGTATGTACTTCAATAATAAACGCTGATTAATATTTGGAATTTTTATTTAGAATAGACTTAGCTTAGACCTGCTCTGCCCTTAACATCTTATCCATCTATCACTCGGGCTCCGCATCCGGTTCCGCATCCGTTTTCAGTACCGGCTCCGATTCCGATTCTGGTTCCGATGTACCGAATTTAAAATATCTGGTTCCGCTTCCGGTTCCGATAAAACCACATCTGTTACATCCCTGGTTTAAACCGCACGCGTAGTCGTGTCGGAGGTTTCCCCAGGCTACTCTCCAACCGCGCACTCCTATCGCTTTATTGGGCCCGGACTCTAAAGCCACAGTCAGATTAAAAAAATTTGGGGACTGTAAAATAGCTACCGAGCGAAGTATATGTGTCTTTTGTAAACCAATAAGGCTACTTTTTAAATCCAAAATCAAGTGAGAGAACTCCCAATATTCAAATATCATGCAAATTACCTTGCCATTCTAAACAGCCGCTCAAAGACACTTACAATGGCGTTGATATAAATATGCAAATCAGTGAAACTTGTAGCTTCTACATTATCATAAAAAAGTCCACATTAAAACGAGCTTGGGTACAGATGGAGCATTCTGTTGCTTCCAGTGTTCTGTGTCACTGACAAGCTAATGATATTCGTTACTCAAAAAATTCAATATTCGACAGGTTTTACAATACAATACAATACAAATACTCTTTATTGCACAGCTCAATCAAAGGATACAGTACAGTACAAAAACACAATAAGAAGAGGCAAACAACCGGCGGTCTTATCGCTAAAGAGCGATTTCTTCCAGACAACCTTAGGGTAGCGGAAATCTAATCAGAACGATTCATAGCAGGTGGTGCAGAGTTAATACATACAAAACCCCACCCGAAGCCTACTAATAATTACAACAATAACATTTAATTAAGGATAAATAAACATATATAAATATAGTATAAAAATATACGTACATAAACATATACGAGCCCCAATGCAAATGAGTACGTCTGGTAGGAAAAAAATGTACTAAACTAACGTTAACCTAAAAATTCTGGGGGACGAAGGTGTTTGGAAGAATTAGCAATATAAAAACAGTATAAGTTATAAATCGTATTTTATTTATTCAATGAAAAAAAAAAACGAACTTTCCTTGGTAATAAAAAAAACATTGTTTCACCAATTGTACTAAAATGCAAAAAAGTTCGTCTTTAGTGTTACCGACGCAGATTAGAACGTCTACCACTTGGTGGCGTCTCCTTTTGCATCTAAAACGGCTTTAATTCTGAGCGGCATTGTATCTACCAGCTGTCGACACTCTTCCGGGGTTGTTTCATTCCAAACACAGGTAAGTTTCTCTTTAAGATCAGCTTTTGATCTGGACGGGTCCTTTCGCAACTTCTTCTTCATTTTCCACCACAACGTTTCTATGGGAGACAAGTCCGGGCTGCTGGATGGCCACGACATGGTAGGTATTTTTTTCTTTTTCAGCCACGCCATCGTTGCTTTAGCGGTATGGCATGAGGCACCATCTTGTTGAAAAGTATACGCATTTTTATACTTTAACTTACGTATAGACGGCAGCAAACTCTCTTGTAAGATGCTTTTGTATTTTTCGGCATTGACGGTTCCATCTATAAATTGCAGACAGCCGACACCCTGTGCCGACATGCAGCCCCAAATCATTAAGGAAGCTGGAAACTTTACCTTACGCTTAAGACAATCTTTTTGAAATGCCTCTCCTTTTTCGCGAATGACTTTACTTCGTTCATCGCCTACTGTGACTTCAAATTTAGATTCGTCACTCCATATAATTTTACGCCACTGATCGACGGTCCAATTTCTGTACTTTTTGGCGAATTTCAACCTGTTAGTTTTCTGCCGTTGTGTAAGTAACGGTTTCTCTTTAGCAGTGTAAAAACCGTAGCCCATCCTCTTCATCACTCTCTTGCAAGTATCCACTGAAATGTTTTTTTTAATTGCGTCACGCCATAGTACCGTAAGTTCTCCAGCTCTTGCACGACGATTTTTCTTGATGATCTTCCTCAGAATCCTGTTTTCTGCTTTAGTAGTAATTCGTGGGCGGCCGGATTTCTTTAAACAAGAAATTTTGTCGTGTTTTCGATGATGCTCGATGATAGTTTGGATTGTAGACCTTGGCATAGAAAGGTCCTTGGCAATTTGGTACGTAGATTTGCCTTTATTGTTACTGGAGATTATAATTTTCCGCACTTCTTCAGTCACTGGCTTACCTCGTGCCATCTCGATAGAAAAACGATTTGGAGTAATAAAAAATTAGGCTGAATTTGCCCTTTTATATAGTGGTTTGTCATTTTACATGACAGAGAATATTCCGTATTCAATTTGAAAATAATATTTTATATTACGAACCCTGGTAAACAGGTTTTATTTTAAATAGACGACCTATTTTGCCTTAAATATGAAGCAGACGTAATTATTTGCGTGTGAGATGTAATATTTATAATTAAATTATTTTAAAATAAATAACGAGATGTACACTTTGTACAACTCAAAACTAAGCTAGCTTTAGTGACATTGCGTCTAGTGTATTCCATTAATCATCAAAGTCGATTCGGGTAGAAATACTAGTTTTTGAAAAAAAATACGCATGCAGAATTGCGACTAGACGAGCTATTTTGCATTGGGGCTCGTACAAATATATAGTCAGCCACATAGTCTAAAGGAGCTAAGTCTTAAGTGTGTCATGAGAGAGATAAATAGTGATCTTTAAGCTGTTTTTTGAAGACAGCAAATTCTGTCTAATTTTGAAGAAAATTCAATATTAGACAGGTTTTTTTTTTTATAGTAAGTGTCTTCGGGTAATGCCGAAATTAACAATTTCCAGTCTAACAAAGCGATTTTATTACACGTCATCATCATCAGGATTTTCCTCCCACAGACGCTCCGGTTGTGGAATGAGCCCTGCCGAGGTTTTCCCGAGAGACTACAGTATGGGGTTCTTAAAGAAAGGAGTGTATAAATGTTTAAAGGGTCGGTAACGTGCATGTGACACCCCAGGAGTTGCAAGCGTCCAGCTAAGGTGACAGTTTACCATCAGGCGGACCGTACGCTTGTTTGCCACCGACGTGGTATAAAAAAATCATCGTTAAAAAGAAATGTTCAAACTTTCGTTGATATTTTGGTAGTAAAACGAAATCGCTTAGTTAGACTAGAATTTGTTTTTTTTTTAATTTCATTTCAAAAATGATTTCATTGTTTTTTCGTTTAATACAGTTAAAACTTAAATTTTTAGATAACTTTTTCAATTGCTCAAAGGTTCGCTGGAAGAAATCCCTTACAGGGATAAGCTCGCCTTTGTACATATATGTCAACTGTTCTTGTAATTTATGTTATGTTTTACTCATGTACAATAAAGAATTTTACATACATACATACATACTTTTAAGAGCATTTAATGTAATTAAAACTTAAGTTTACGTGTTTACATTTTAAGTTAAACCCACCTTAAGTTTCGAAACCAAATGTACACGGAATTTCCGGGTATTGTACAATACAACAAAACCCCAAAAACAGCGATTTTTATACGGAACCCTGAAAAGGCGTTTAATTTAAAGTTCGAACGTGGCAACACTGCACGGACATGTGACGCAGAGAGCTGCCAACTTTGAGGAAAAAAGCGAAAAACGGGGTAAACTCCCTGATGGTCAGCCGGTCATAATAAATAGCACAGATGCGGGAATAGGCAGAATGTAAACTGGGGTTCTTGTAAACAATGTCTGCTTTGATCATTTAAAAATAAAATAAAATACTATTGGCAATAGGAATTTTGACTCGAAATTTGAGTACCTGACTACTCCAAAAGGAACAAGGAAAAAAAATATGCCAAATGGTGAAAATCCTATTCAAATATCTTAAAAAACCAAGCTACAACCATTTTAATGTTGCTGATTACAGAGTGAAAGTGCTACAGAGCAGTGACGTCATTGACCACGAGCGCCATAGTAGATGACGATAGTTTCAATACAATGGTGATTTTGCGGAAGTTTACGGAGTATGCCCCTCTTAAAACTTTGAAGACTTAGAATTATGTAATTACATATTCTTTTAAGTTACTTTTTTCTCCATTTGATTAAGAATTCGATATTATTTTGAGAAAATTTGCACTTATTTTCTTCTGTTGCTGAATTTCATTGTAACTAATTTCTTACACTGGCAATAATTTCAATCATAGGTTGTCACTGCTGTCAGTGTCACTGTGGTGGTTTAGGTTAAGTGTTGAATATTAAATAACCACTGATAAAGAATGTCCAAAATGACTCATTGTTAAAAGCGGAACATTATTAACATCCCTTAAAACCCTGACCATGTTAGTAAAAGGCGATATTGTTTGCCCTAAAAATATTAATAACAGGCACGCGTTCTCTTGCAGATTTTTCAACTTCTTAGGTCCTCTTCTTTACAACAGGCTTAATGCGCGGCTAGATTTATATTCACTGAACTACATGAGATGTAAATCTACGCTACGAGAAGCCCTAAAAAAGTTGTCATATGATGACACAGAGAAGTTATTAATTGTTTTAAAATAATTTTGCATCGTAGCATATGTTTTATTTTGCATGTGAATATTTTTAAGTAATTGTAAGTCCTTCTTTGCCTGAAACACAGGGTTTCCTAGCTCAGGCACGTGTTATTTACTACCATTTATTTGTAAACTCCTAGCCTATTATTGTTCTTAATTTTGTACAACATGTTTTATGAATAAATTATTATTATTATTATTAACAATATATATAATAAATATTCTGGAAAAAACCGATTGGGAAATAGAACAATGAGGGCTACCGCGTATGAATTCGCCGCTAGGGGCGCTAGTGTAGCGTGAGGTCTCCGAAATGTCAAATGTCACTCTTTGTGGTTGCGCTACGCGGGTTAATATGTAATTGGAACAATATGGTGAGCATTTTGCAATACCTGAGCATGATTATGGCAAATATGAGTTATGGGCCAATGACTGTCAGTGCTTTGAGACAGTTTTGTCTTTCGGGAACTTATTTACTCCTTTTTAGGGTTCCGTAGCCAAAATGGCAAAAACGGAACCCTTATAGTTTCGTCATGTCCGTCTGTCCGTCTGTCCGTCTGTCCGTCTGTCCGTCTGTCACAGCCGATTTACTCGGAAACTATAAGTACTACAGTGATGAAATTTGATGGGAATATGTGTTGTATGAACCGCTACAAAATTATGACACTAAATAGTAAAAAAAAGAATTGGGGGTGGGGCCCCCCATACATGTAACTGAGGGATGAAAATTTTTTTTTCGATGTACATACCCGTGTGGGGTATCAATGGAAAGGTCTTTTAAAATGATATAAAGTTTTCTAAAAAACATTTTTCTTAAAGTGAACGGTTTTTGAGATATCAGCTCTCAAAGTCGTAAAAAGTATGTCCCCCCCCCTCTATTTTTATAACTACGGGGTATAAAATTCTAAAAAAAATAGAGGTGATGCATGCTAATTAACTCTTTCAACGATTTTTGGTTTGATCAAAGTATCTCTTATAGTTTTTGAGATAGGTTGATTTTTGCTGCTACGGAACCTGTTACGGAGTAATTTTACACGTCTGCTATCTATAGTTTTGAGACTCTTAGCGCCATCTGTGATCAGCTATTTGCAGTCAGGTACAGAGCCATCTGGAGAGTACGGACGGCGACGCTAGCGCATGTTCCGATCATTCGTCTCTTGATTTTGTTTTCGATATCCAAATAAATA
The DNA here is from genome assembly GCA_963556455.1 of Epiblema foenella. Classification (NCBI taxonomy): domain Eukaryota; kingdom Metazoa; phylum Arthropoda; class Insecta; order Lepidoptera; family Tortricidae; genus Epiblema; species Epiblema foenella. The sequence continues at coordinate 17,155,377 of OY747112.1, forward strand.
GTTTTCACTAGAAGTCCTTAAATAATAAACAAAGATATTAAAAAAAGGCATAGATTATTATAAACTTCTCAAACTAATTAATTGTCTCGAAATTTTGTTTGTTTACAAAAAGTTGGGAGTCCGACATACGAGAACGCATCGTTGCTCATGTCACAGACAGCAGCGAAAGGAATAGACATCAATCAGTGCGTTGCCATCATGTGAAGAGAGAGCACGTACTCGCTGGTATTCGCTACGGCCTCCGGCCATATTTTGTTAACTTAGCTTGCAACTATGTAACAGTTTTAATCTAATAACATCTCGCAAAGAATTTGGGCGATGACACTATGGAATAGGAGGTAAGTGCGCGCGCATTATGGATGCATAAGCGGCGTTTATATTTGTTGGTTTAGTAAAACATTTCAGTGCGTGACACGTTTTATTTGTTACAGATGATTTTAAAAACTTAAACAAGAACTTAACCAAGGAATACACCTTAAGCTTAGTCTCGTATCTAGCCAGGTGAGTTTCATGTTTATCCCGTGATTGGTTCACTCTGTGCATTTAGAGATCGCGACGGGTTGCTTTCTTTTCAGGAGTGTTGTGTCGTGTTATGAATATACGTTAACATTTAACGGTGTTTACAGCGATTGGATGCTGGCTGCTGGGTTTCCCCCTGTCCCAGCTATCCATAGGCCGTCGATCGGACGCCGTGAGCGTCGAGGTGCAGCTTGGCGCATGCGCCGGCACCGAGCGCGGAACCCGTCACGAGCTGGTGGCCCCTGCGGTCATCAGGGGAGAAGCGTGTCGTGGTCTGCGCGTGCGTGAGCTCCGCCGCGAACGCCACGTTTGACAGGTGACATCGTTCCGCAATCAAAATTCTAACCTCAACGTAATTTAACGCATTCTGTGTCGCCGGATATACTTTGTAAAAGAGGTCTATAGTTTGTAACACACCTCAAGTTCTCACACAGCAGCTTAGTCTTTATTTTAAACTTGAAAACTATAATATTCTACTTTAGAGAGTCGATCTCAAAACCTTGGTCAGGTTGAGTCCGCTCGGGACAGCCATTTGCCATGACATATAGATATAAGAATAACGTAGTGTAAGCAGGCATGGCCGTGTAACATTGTTTTAATGTGCTCTTACATATTCTAATATACATACCAGGTGGTTTTCAATTCAAGTTTTTGTTTCAATTATCTAACCGTTATATATTCAACCCATGACTCTTGGCATTTGGAGTATAAATATAAATGCCTGGCGCCCTCTATCTTCTCTATTCCAATCGAGTATACTATTAGCGTAGATCCACGACCGCTGCCCAAACCTACCCACGTTCATCCCTGAAAATACTCTCAGCTGACTAGACCGAGGCATACCAACAAGTGTGGAAGGACGTTGTACCTAACCAAGTGACCATCACACCCAAGTAAGTGGGGCTGTCGCACAGAAAACTTAAATACCACAGCTTACACGTTACATTTCTGGCGGCCCAACGTATGGCTTTTGGGAGAATATTTTGGGTTTGTGGATGTACGCTCTTACTTCATCGAATAATAAATAATAATCTGTTAAACAAACTTGAATTTTAAACGTTATTTGCTGTGTGTGAGGCTTGTGGTTGTGATTAAAACAAGACTACTATCTTACTTAGCATCATAGATTGATAAGTATCCTCCATTGTGTCAACATATTTTAGATTTATTGTTGTGTATTTGCGAGATGTGATTAAATATTTTTCACTCAAATGAGTAAAACTTTACTGCTTCTAATGTTCCAAGTGAACACAATCTGTGGATGGTTTTAGTAAATAAGCTAACCCACTATATAATTATTGAACTGTCAATTTCATACATAAGTTACTCTTGATATTACTTAAGAATAATTTTCTACTTCTATGTGGAATCACAAGCGTGATTAAATAACCTATCTTCTCCTAAATGAAAAAGATAAGTGTAATTAACACTAGGAACTATTTCCACTTATCTGTTTTATTTGTTTAACTGAGTGTTATACACTTATATACTTGTCAAACATGGCATTACAAATTGAAGTCGAAAATCTGACCAAGGACGAACTACTGTTTGAATTGCAAACAAGAGGCATAGATGTAGATCCTAGCAACACAGTAGATGAACTTAGACAACAATTTAAGTCTGCTAAAGGCACTTCCCTTGACAGTGTGAAAGCGAACACTTTCATCTCAGGCTTGTCCGTTGCCGACGAATTTCAGGTCTGCGAAGCGAAGCTGGATGCAGTGCTGCGGACTGACCACTCATCATCGTCCTGTCGGAGAAGGTGTCTATCGAAGTTGTCTCATGTCATACTCAGGTTAGAGAAATTGATTTTGACTAGTTCTGAACAGAGATTGAGAAAGATAGCGCTGGTAGCGAAGGCGTTTAACGCTACAGAAAATTTAAGATGTAATCCAAAGCCCGGCACATCTTCTCAAAGCTCTGCGATGAATACTGCTGACTCTGTTGCTTCTTTAGTCTGTCAAAAACATACATCTCAGGTACTTAAGTGGGGTCTTGTGTACGACGGTAGGGCTCCTGTCCATGACTTCGTCTTTAGATTACAAGAGCTTAAATACGCTTCGGAGGTTTCAGATGTAGAATTGTTGAGAAACGCGGTTTATCTTTTTTCTGGAGAAGCTCTAACGTGGTTTCGCATAAATAAGTCTCATTTTAGTACTTTTGAAGATCTTATCGAGTCGCTTAAAAATGAATTTCAACCGGTAGAATACGAACGGTGTCTATTAAACCAGATTAGGGCTAGGTTGCAAGACAAGAATGAATCGATTAGATCATATGTTAATATCATGGAAGGTTTGTTTTTACGCCTGTCAGTGCCTATCACTGATGCAGAGCAGCTCGATATCATCATGACTAACATGAATCCATATTTCATCTCGCGTCTGGCCTTGACGGAAGTACAAACCGTGAGGGAACTTAAGAGTATTTGTGCGCGCTTAGAGGTGTCAAAGTTTAAATGCGAAAACCGTGGATTTTTAAACACCGGTAGAGAGTCTGTGGTACCTAACTTTTGTAGTGGGATCTCAAACCCAATTCCATTATCATCTGATGCTAGGCCTCGCAACGTTGGCCAGGGACAAACTAGACCCACTGTGAACTGTGGAAAGTGTGGTGGAAACCACCACCACTCTCGTTGTGACGCATATCCCACGACCATATGTTTTAGGTGCAAGAGACCCGGTGTCCTCACTAGAAACTGCCCTTGTACAAAAAACTAGGTCACAGGTCAGAGACATTTTACACTAATGTGAACAATAATGCTCCTGAAACTAACTAGGTCAAATTCATTTAATCGTGACTATGTTTGTTCTGATGTAGGTACGTATAGTGCATAAAACGCGCTCATAATGATCTGAGTCATAATCAGGGAAATAAAATATCCCAGCCTTGTAGGTAGACTCGTGATTTATCCATGACAAGAGTGCAAGATAAATAACTTTCTGTTTATATAATTGAAACATTTAATTAGAGCGTTTCTTTTTATTGACCACCGATTGATAACCAAACCATGTAGGTAATGTAGGTAATAAAGAAACCATAATATGCACATTACGTTATGTATTGTGTTATACCTATAATGGAATTCTACCCATCTCTTGAGAAATCGTCATTCGTTGAGTAGGATATAGGGACGTAGTTTCTCCTAGGTTGTTGCTGTAGGGCAATGACTACACACTCACGGAAAATACCGGAATGTACAGTCGACCTAAATAGTAGGATACGCTTTTGGCTGGCCAACATTTGCGTTAGGTAAACATAGCATACAATATAGTCAAATAAGTGAATGCTTAACTTGACTAAGTTTAATCATTAGAATAGGTAGGTACATACCGTAAGATAGATAGGTATCGTATAGGTACATGAAAAATAGTTAGGTCTTAGCTAGATTCGTAGTGAAGATTGTAGCATAATAGTGGGGACGCCTGCGCATATAGGTAAACATTAAGATAGGATAACCGGTTCTAGAGTTAAGCTTAATGGAATGGCACCTATTGGCTTACAAGGTGTATACTTATAAGGTGGTAATCACATGTAGGTCAAGGGTCATTGACCTCTGTATGAGGATGTTTGTTAAGAGTTCATAGGCTAGTTCAATGGCATCGGGCTCTCTCGGATGGATGATATCTGTTGAAGTCTTGTTTTCCCCGCCTGGTCGAGGTAGTTGCTTCCTTTTGCTATCTTATCTTATCTTATCTTTTTTTTTTTTTTTTTTTTTTTAAAAAAAAAAAAATTCTACTATAGCGGTAATGTTACGGAGTAATTTTACACGTCTGCTATCTATAGTTTTGAGACTCTTAGCGCCATCTGTGATCAGCTATTTGCAGTCAGGTACAGAGCCATCTGGAGAGTACGGACGGCGACGCTAGCGCATGTTCCGATCATTCGTCTCTTGATTTTGTTTTCGATATCCAAATAAATAGTTTTCACTAGAAGTCCTTAAATAATAAACAAAGATATTAAAAAAAGGCATAGATTATTATAAACTTCTCAAACTAATTAATTGTCTCGAAATTTTGTTTGTTTACAAAAAGTTGGGAGTCCGACATACGAGAACGCATCGTTGCTCATGTCACAGACAGCAGCGAAAGGAATAGACATCAATCAGTGCGTTGCCATCATGTGAAGAGAGAGCACGTACTCGCTGGTATTCGCTACGGCCTCCGGCCATATTTTGTTAACTTAGCTTGCAACTATGTAACAGTTTTAATCTAATAACATCTCGCAAAGAATTTGGGCGATGACACTATGGAATAGGAGGTAAGTGCGCGCGCATTATGGATGCATAAGCGGCGTTTATATTTGTTGGTTTAGTAAAACATTTCAGTGCGTGACACGTTTTATTTGTTACAGATGATTTTAAAAACTTAAACAAGAACTTAACCAAGGAATACACCTTAAGCTTAGTCTCGTATCTAGCCAGGTGAGTTTCATGTTTATCCCGTGATTGGTTCACTCTGTGCATTTAGAGATCGCGACGGGTTGCTTTCTTTTCAGGAGTGTTGTGTCGTGTTATGAATATACGTTAACATTTAACGGTGTTTACAGCGATTGGATGCTGGCTGCTGGGTTTCCCCCTGTCCCAGCTATCCATAGGCCGTCGATCGGACGCCGTGAGCGTCGAGGTGCAGCTTGGCGCATGCGCCGGCACCGAGCGCGGAACCCGTCACGAGCTGGTGGCCCCTGCGGTCATCAGGGGAGAAGCGTGTCGTGGTCTGCGCGTGCGTGAGCTCCGCCGCGAACGCCACGTTTGACAGGTGACATCGTTCCGCAATCAAAATTCTAACCTCAACGTAATTTAACGCATTCTGTGTCGCCGGATATACTTTGTAAAAGAGGTCTATAGTTTGTAACACACCTCAAGTTCTCACACAGCAGCTTAGTCTTTATTTTAAACTTGAAAACTATAATATTCTACTTTAGAGAGTCGATCTCAAAACCTTGGTCAGGTTGAGTCCGCTCGGGACAGCCATTTGCCATGACATATAGATATAAGAATAACGTAGTGTAAGCAGGCATGGCCGTGTAACATTGTTTTAATGTGCTCTTACATATTCTAATATACATACCAGGTGGTTTTCAATTCAAGTTTTTGTTTCAATTATCTAACCGTTATATATTCAACCCATGACTCTTGGCATTTGGAGTATAAATATAAATGCCTGGCGCCCTCTATCTTCTCTATTCCAATCGAGTATACTATTAGCGTAGATCCACGACCGCTGCCCAAACCTACCCACGTTCATCCCTGAAAATACTCTCAGCTGACTAGACCGAGGCATACCAACAAGTGTGGAAGGACGTTGTACCTAACCAAGTGACCATCACACCCAAGTAAGTGGGGCTGTCGCACAGAAAACTTAAATACCACAGCTTACACGTTACAAACCCTTTGTGCGCGAGCCCGACTCGCACTTGGCCGGTTTTTTTTCCTAACAAAACGGGACCGCGCTACAATGCGGGATGTTCGATATTTTTACGGTACGGTGTTAAGGTATTAAATATGATTTAAGTGTAAACTTCGTTCTCATGCGCATAATAACCAATAACAATTTTTGACAGCTGAACCTTAGTCGACAGTGGCGCCAACTGGTGAGCACAAAAACGATAGCTCTCATTTCGCTACAAACATTTCAAATTAACATCAGAACTGACTGGTAAATAAGTCAAAATATCTTTATTCCGACTATACTGACATTACTGACTTGTTGCCATACAAATGAGAATAATAGCGGCCTCTTGACAATGGCCATATATTTCTGAAGGCCTACTCCGACCTTCGAAATCCAAACATCGTATCGTGCCGTCCCTTTCACTCATATAGTGTATAACACGAGAGTAAAAGGGACTGCACGATACGAAGTTCGGATTTCAAAATTCGGAGTATTCATATTTCATATTCATATTCATTTATTCATCAACAATCAATATTGTGTTTGAACTTAATGTAAATACATAAGGTAACATAGAAAAAAAATTACATTGTTATAAGCCGCACTATACACAAATAATTAAGTACCTATTACAACAACAGATTACATAATTATGTCAAAAAAAATGGAAATTAGCTAATTATATACATCACATCACAGGTCAAATATGCTATACTCTATTTACTACTACAATTCATAATTAATTGAATATACAATATCACATAAAAAATATAGAGCAATTAAATAAAATGTCATTTTACGTTACATGTCAACCTATCACAGTCATCCCTGTTTCATGAATTCGTCCACTGAGTACAGACACTGTTTCAGCAAAATACCGTACAGGCCCGTAACTTCGCCTGGGTTTTGGCACTTTTTTGCAAATTTCTCACAAATTAACACCCTATTTTTGCTTGTTAAGATCAAAAACAAATTAATCTAAAAGGGACTTTAGTTTACCGTAATTTAAGATCTAAAATTCGCTAAAGAATGACTACAATTTGACTCCAAAGGTGGTAGGCGAAGTATAGGCAAGATGCCCTGTCTTCGCCTACATACTGCCGGAGCGTAAATTATAGATAAAATTTGAAGTTGCCTCCAGCTATCTTATTTATTTTTAACGTGTATTTCGAATTTGAACCTTAACTATTCCCAAATAGTCACATTTAAAAAAAAACGATGGTAGGCGAAGTCAGGTAACGATCTGAAGTTAGTTTCATACATTTACTGTACTTTCGATAGGGTTATCAAAAATCACGTCATCTTACTCGTAGTAATATATACCTATAAAACATATGATTTATAATATAATAAAAGCAACTCAAATCAGTTCACCCGTTTCAGAGCTATGGTGCCACAGACAAACATACATAGCGGTCAAACTTGTATAAGACCCCATTTAAGCGTCGAGGGATGAATTATTCTTACTACTAAATGAGAAATTTTAAATATATCACACACTTGGATTGACAACCCTAGGGGTAGGCGAAGTGTAGCTACAAGATGGCCGGAACAACACCTCAATTACATTTTAATCGATTGCGACGTATACACATAACTTACGTAAACATAATAACACCATAAGAAAGAGCATTTGTTGTACATTATAATACAAGAAAAAGCTCACCTTTATCTCTTCTTTTGCACTTACTATCGTCATGTTCCGCCGAGGTAAAACCGAACACGTGCTTTCATTTGAACGAAAAAACCGCGCTGATCGCAAACGGCGTTAAGTTAGCCACAATTGATGCGAGAATATTGCCATGCATAAAAAACACTTTCTATTTAGTAGTTTTGTATGGAGCCTGCCCTAAAAACTAGGCGTGAATTTCAACTTTCATAAAAATAGGCGATGATAGGTATCCCAGGCGAAGATACGGGGTTCGACGGTATGTTTAAGTTTTTTAACAAATATGTTACTACTCGATAGTGAGTAGGTCCTCTGGTCTGGCTTTAATTTTAGCTCATTTGCATTTTAGTTTTGTGTACAAGGTCGAGGTTACAGACGGTTTGGGGCAACCCACTCTTAATCTCTCGTCTAATCTTTGCCCTACTCAGCTTATGCATGGCTGTAAAATTTAACGTTCAACAATAAAGTACAGAAACTAAGTCCGAGCGCACACTTCTAGGCAATAACTTGCGCCGCATGTGCGCCCGGCCTTATGGGTAGCCGTTAAAGGATTTCCGATGGCGGCATTTTTGTTCCAGTTTTGAAATTATGGATTTTATTGATATGGGTTTATGGGTGAGGGGACTAAGTCGACATTATTCTAGTTCATTGTAACATAAGAGGCCTTTCTCTTTTGTTTAAGAGTTGACTACTCTTATTGGTGGAGCAATCAGAAAGTATTTTTTTTAAATAAACTTATCTAAAAATAAGGTCTTAGGTCTTTTTTGACGACCGGTTTAGCCTAGTGGGTAGTGCACCTGCCTGTGAAGCTGACGGTCCTGGGTTTGAATCCCGGTCAGGGCAAATATTTGTGTGATGAGCATGAATATTTGTTTCTGAGTCTTGGATGTTTTCTATGTATTTAAGTATTTATATCTATTAAATATATCGTCGTCTAGTACCCATAAACACAAGCTTGAGCTTACTGTGGGGCTAGTTCGATTTGTGTAAGATTGTCCTCTAATATTTATTTATTTATTTTATTATTTACTTATTAAAGGAGCCATGTTCAGCTTTTATTGTGTGTAGTAGAATTTAGTGTGTATTTTGTGTAAAATTGTAAGCGATCGTTCTACTTCTTCAGGACCAGTTTTCTATTTAAAAAAATCTATGATATGATTGATATGTATTGAATTAGTGTACAAAAAAATGATTTCGAAATAGTACCTGAACCTAATAAAAGCAATTTATTGGTAAAAATACGTGCCCGCTTATTCATTAAACTTAACAAACCTCTGCTAACTAAAATGTTCTTCCCTCCCCCCTGTAACTCATCCAACAGCTAATTCTCTATTTTACGGTAATTTGAATATTACTTACGCGGTTAAAATTACATCATTAATCAGTTATCTTCAAAATCGAAATCGAACAATACATATTGATGTGTTAATTAATGATTAGTCTTTACCAAACATCCAACGCAGAGAAGCGCTGATGTCATCCGCGGATGCTTTTGATCCACAAAATTAACGCTTCTCTTTGTAAATGCTCCAAGTGAGGAGTTAATAACGATAATAGTGATAAACGCCTACAAATACACACTATATCAAAATTTTCGTGTCACCCAATAAATAACCGCAATAGGTTTGTCTAAATATTTTACACTAGTTTATTTACATGATATATTATTATTCGTGAGATGTTCGTGAGTGCCGTCAGGCAAACGGAAGTGAGGAAGACCCTATACACGTTGGTCTGACGACATAAAAAAGATTGCAGGATCAAACTGGATACATGAAGCCCAAGACAGAACTAACTGGCTTACTCTGGAGGAGGCCTTCACCCGAGAAGGGGTTCTTACGTCATAAAAAAATCGATGTAATTAGGTATATAAGAATAACGTATGTAAACAAACTAGACATTTAATAATATTATTGACATTTAAAGCTAATATTGTTGACATTGCACTGACTATTAAATTTAAAAATAACATAATGTATACAAACTAGCTCAAGGTCACCCAAAGAGCAATGGAAAGAGCTATGCTCGGGGTTTCTCTGCGTGATAGAATTAGGAATGTAGCTATCCGTAGCAGAACTGGGGTCACCGACATAGCCTTCAAAATTGCGAGACTTAAGTGGCAGTGGGCAGGGCACATTGCTCGCAGGACTGACGGTCGATGGGGCCAGTAACTGCTTGAGTGGCGTCCACGCACCGGAAGACGAGCTGTCGGTAGGCCTCCGACAAGGTGGAGTGATGACCTGGTGAAGGTCGCAGGAATCCGGTGGAAACGAACGGCACAGGACCGGTCTAAATAGCGAGCCTTGGGGGAGGCCTATGTTCAGCAGTGGACGTCTTTCGGCTGAAATGATGATGATGATGATGATGATACAAACTATAAATTTAATAATAATATTGATATTTAAACCTAATATTGTTGACATTGCATTGACTAGTAAGAAATAAAAGGCTTTTTTATTTTATTTTATTTATTATTCTTCGTAATACCCAACAATATTAGCAATTCCCGGGATCCTATCATAAAATTATCAATATCCAAAACCGACGATATTGCGATGTCTCGCTCGTTTAACATTGTTTTTTCATGGGTTTTATGAGTCCCATATAAATCTGGAAACGTTAATTTTTGTAACCGATATTTTTGCAGGTTAGATGTAAAATTAAATAAAGATCATGACAGGATTAAAAAACTGTAGAAGTTTGCACTGTTCTAGGAAATATGATGGTATTTTTCCGACCCGTATTCTTTGTCCGCGAGTTTATCTTATAGTTTATCTTATTTATTCATGAGAACAAAAAAATCTTTTTATCCCTTACCGTGAATCCAAGACCGTTGGTTCCGAAGGGTCACCCAAAGGTTGTTTGGAAGAGATCGCCTTATAGGTCGATTGGTGTAAGATTGTCCACAAATATCTTTATTTTATTTATTTATAAACAATATTACTTACCTTACACCTGTGTGTATCTCGAGTGGTGAAGCTTCCTGTCGTCATACAGTGTTAACTAGTACGGAGGAATCCTTGCCTACTTGTGCATTTCTTGTCATAATAAATATCAACATTTGTTTTTTTTAATTACCCTTGCAACTGAGTGATCCAAATGTACTACTGTATTTAAGGACAAATAAATAAATACAACTATTATTTTATTATTTTTTAAACCTGCCTGTGGCTTTATAGGTCGGGCTCAAAGCGATAGGAGTGCGCGGTTGGAGAGTAGCCTGGGGAAAATCCAGGGGAAAACCTCCGACACGACCCGTGTGGTTTGGAACACCGGAATACTCTAAAGAGTTTGCGCTCCAGTGAGATTGGTTGAGCGGTTTTCAACCGAATCTGAGGTGTGAGTGAAACCGAGCTACTGGGAGTTTTGTTGCTGGTTCACTAAACCTAGCCTAGCTGAGAAGAGTCCAGCAAGAAACTCAGCTAGGCCCGACCTGGGTCGGACTGACTCTAACCGGTGTGCGGCGGTACCGGGACGAATAGAGACTAAACTATTAATATTAACCACTACGCTTAAGGAGTCTGCAGATGGACCGACGAACTGTAGAAAGTGAAGTAGTGGGATGCGGAGAGCTGAGGAGCGGGTGTGGCGAGGGAAGGAAGGCCCATGTCTCAAACAATGGGCTGATTTCAGTTATCGCCCATGATTTAGACCGCAACATAAAGTCACCACACAAAAATAGTACTTCCACATTGCTCGTCGTACGAAACAAAAGCTTTTGCCAGCGCTTTTAAGCTCGATTTTTTCGAGATCTTCAATTCACATATATCATATGTCATATGACGGATTAACGCCGGAAAACTTTTGTAGATTGAATAAAGCCTTTTCCCTTTTTGTTTCTGAAAATTTAACGTAAAAATGATGCCGATTCAAATAAATCCGCTGCGTAACGAAGCAACATCTCTTCAATATTCTGGGAATACATCTAGTTCCGTACAGTAAAAATAGTTGTCAATAAAAACAATCTTAGTTATTTATTTAGTTTAACCATTTAGACGCTAATAACGCCTTAAAGCGTTACGTGTTGTACCATTGCGACCAGGGATTATTGAACCACTTGAAAATTACCCGGTTTTTTTAACCTGACTGTGGCTTTATAGGCCGGGCCCAATAAAGCGATAGGAGTGCGCGCTTGGAGAGTAGCCGGGGGAAAATCCAGGGGAAAACATCCGGCACGACCACGCGTGTGAAAAAAAAAATGCCGTAGGTCGTGTCACCCACACTACTAACCGAGGTGTGGTCGTGACGGAGGTTATCTGCTGAATTTTCACCAGGCTACTAACCAACCGCGCACTCGTCTCGCTTTATTGGGCCCAGCCTATAAAACCACAGTAAAGTTTAAAAAAGTTGCATTCACAAAAGTATCGTACAGGAAGGAACGGTTGAAAGCTCCGTGGCCATACCCAAGTAGTGGTATTATGCATGCGTGTAAGTTCAGTATAATGTACTATTAGTATATAATAATAATAGGTAATTCTTTATTGCAGATTTTTACATCCATATGTTGTTAGTACATTGCAATAATATATTTAAACAAAAAACTTATCCGCTAAGGTTAGTAAAAAGTAAAATAATCAAAAACTAATTGTCAGCTAAAAGCTCCATCTGCTATCATCTGTTCCTGCGCAATGCAAGCTGTTCCAGTGCCTAAGCAATGGAGCATCCAACTTGGCAACCAACGTCTTCAGGATGCCATTCCCACTATCACTCAGCCGCCGCATTAGTGAGTATGATGGTGGGTGCCCAGGATATGGGAGGAGAGGTATACTCACTCAGTGTTGCTGGTAATAGAGTTATTTTATTAATATCGGACCTAACTATATATACACTAGTTGCGCTGATACAAGGGTGATTCCCATTCCAAAAAACATTTTCTTAATTGGTCCTTACCAGGCCCGGATTGTTAACGACTCGCGAGTGATTATTTCTGACTTTAACTATTTTAACAGTTAGGGATCCAGGTAGAGTAAACTGGAGTCAACAATAAGTTTGAATTGCACTCTAATTTCCTTTTCTTAACGTTCTCTTAACGTTCGGACCGGTAAGGACATCAATTAACTTTAACGATGAGAATCACCCACAAGCATTGCGTTTATGTCGCAGTAACCTATTGTTACTGCTAAAAACTGAAAGTGGGCAATCGCCATACTACAATACGATGATATATACAAGTTTAATTACACAAAGTACACTACAATCACTCACTTATCCTAAAGACCTCCCCAGTAATCTCAAAATCCCTTGAAGACTTGCCGAATACATTTTCATAATAGCCAGGAAAATTCACAACCGCCACAACAAAGACCTTTACACGCACACACACAATGATATCTCAGTTTCCGACCCTGATCATAAAATTTTACAACTTTAAACGCAGCAAACCGTATATATTTACTCAGGGTCGGTAGTGTAAGGGAAAATGGGAGGAGACAAGGATTTGTGTACGTTTATGTGAGAATATCGATACGAAGTTAAAAAAAAATTCTTTATACTAGTACACTTGGAGGAATAGTTGATTGAACAACGCCATCTAGTGTAAAAATATAGAACTTACATTTCGTACTTAAGTAAAAATATTTAATAAGCATGTAATGATTGATTTGTGTAAGATTGTCCAAAGATATTATTATTATTATTAATTGTATTGGGGTTTTGTAAATTAAAAACTTTTTCACTTCTCATGCTCGAAAAGTGTGTCATATTAGACTTGTCAAGCGGGGCTAAAGTAGTACATTTAACCCCTAGGGAAAATATGAATACATATTTATGATTTACAAAACATTTGAATTTGACCAATAAAAATACTTCACTTATTAAATCCACCAATCACAGAACACTAATTTAACCCTTAAAAAAATATTTGGTATTGGGTATTAACCGACCAGAATACAGCTTTACTAAAATCGACCAATCTGGAAACATAATTATTTTTTCTAAAGAGTCTAAAGATTAAGTTTGTAGTAGTCCCTATTTCACAATAATTAAAAAAAGTGGTTAAATCGTTCGAGCAACACTTTGAAGCGCTCAATGGAAGGTCAGTTTAGCTTTTTTCGCGCGTTAATGTTGCGCGCGAACCGCATTGTCTATGTTTTGTGTGTCAAAGGAGTATAGAAAAAAAACATGCTGCAAAAGTATATATCTTCGCCGTGGAATTTATTGTTAATTTTGGGTGGGTTAACCTTTGTTTATTTATTTTCTCGCAATCGAAGTGAAAAGTAGCGTGTATAACTCTGGTCTAAAAGCCATATTACCCCTCGAACTATTTTCCCTCACTTCGTTCGGGAAAATAACTATCTCGTGGTAATATGGCTCATTTTAGACCCTTGTCATACAATCTACTATTATTTCAGTTATATTATATGCAATAAATAGACGACAAACTAGTTTTTTTTTGTGGACAATCTTACACAAATCGACCTAGCCCCAAACTAAGCAAAGCTTGTACTATGGGTACTAGGCGACGATATACATACTTATATATAGATAAATATATACTTAAATACATAGAAAACATCCAAGACTCAGGAACAATATTCGTGTTCATCACACAAATAAATGCCCTGACCGGGATTCGAACCCGGGACCTCCAGCTTCGTAGGCAGGGTCACTACCAACTAGGCTAAAGCGGTCGTCAATAATTAAAATAGTTCAGACTTGACATCGGTTATCCTATTTCCGGTTGGCATTTTTTTTTTCAAATTGGAGTGGGGGAATGACGAACCTTCGAGTAATCAATGTCAAGTCGGGGAATGATTCTGATTGCAGACCACGAAGTGTAAACTTGTCTAGAAATACTAAGTAATGTACAAATATTGAAGTATCGAAAAATTATATTATTTAAATTAAACTTCTATATTACCGAACGATTATTGTTTATTATTATATTATTGACGACCGCTTTAGCCTAGTTGGTAGTGACCCTGCCTTCGAAGCTGGAGGTTCCGGGTTTGAATCCCGGTCAGGGCATTTATTTGTGTGATGAACACGAATATTTGTTACTGAGTCTTGGATGTTATCTATGTATTTAAGTATCTATTTATCTATATAAGTATGTATATCGTCACTTGGTACCCATAGTACAAGCTTTTCTTAGTTTGGGACTAGGTTGATTTGTGTAAGATTGTCCAAATATTAAAGTCAAAGTATTTATTTCTCATTATAACCGGTGATCCTGACTTTGGTCTTACACTCAGTGGCATACGGCTTCGGGGACTTCAAGACACTGTAGCCTATGGTCAGATGGAACTTTACAACAATATTTCACAAGCGCGCTACCTGAAAAACAGACAAATACCCCCTCCCCCCAAGTCAAGACAGGGTCTTCGAGGTTTGGGATAGTCTTCCTAGTGTGAGCAAAAACTTTCTCACTAAAATATTTTTGGAAAACTGTACTCTGAAAAACGTAACTTCATGAAAAGAACTAATCAACTATTTTTAATATCATTTCCTAGTCTTTTCTTCCATGTTAAAAAAACGGTTTCTAATAAACGCGGCCTGCGTTTTTTTTTGCTTGTAAAAGCATCCACCTATATTACTCATAACTCATTAACCGCTTTCTCTCTCAAAAATAAACTAACATTTCGCAATAAAATCTGTTTTCTACAACCATAAAATGTATCCGCCATTGCGCTCATTACATTTAGAAAGTAAACTCAGCATTCTAAATTTAAAAATGGCTCCTGTACGTTAAAGGAACATCTGTCTTTCAGGGACCACCTAGCGAGCGACAGGCTGACACTATCATTCATCTTTATTCGCTGCGAACCAAACCCTGAAAGGACTGACACATCCTTAACACAATAACTATGAAGTTCAATCTCCTTTACCCGAGCTGTATAGGTAAGTTTGTCTACAATGAGATGCTTAGTGATTCATCGTGAGCGTGGCTCTTATTTCGAAGGGGTATGGTCGAGTTTTGCTAGTGTTGGACGGGAGATGAATTATGAATAGATAATGCAGGTGACGTTTCGTTACCGACTGTGTGGAGGTCTGTATTAGATCCCTCTTGAAGAATTTTGGAGAGGCTTTCAGGTTGTGCTAATAAATAGTAATTTGGTGCAGCAAGAGAGCAAAGTAGTTTTTTGCTGCGAGTGCTGATTTTGATTCCCGAACAAGCGAAAGATTCAAAAATCGCTACGCTCTAACTCTTAAACTTAGAATCTTAAGCATAGCGAGTGATTCAAACTTAGAATCTTGAGCGTAGCGAGTGATTCAAACTTAGAATCTTGAGCGTAGCGAGTGATTCAAACTTAGAATCTTGGGCGTAGGGAAATAATCAATAGCACGAGATGCAAATAACTTTGCTCGCGTGTGACACATACAACTTTTCACCTCAGCAGTGAGAACATATTAAGTCATATTCTTTTACGTACGTGTTTGGTAATTAATCGGGAAGAAAACTTAATTAAAAGCGAGAAATCAGTGAGCAAAACTCATTTTGCTCACTGATTTCACCTTATCCCACTGAAACAATGTCCAAAAATGTATACATATTTATGCCCTCGACTACACGAGTATATAAATAGCCTGCTGACTGTACACACTGTCAGATAATGGGTATCGCTCGTTGCGTCCCGTGTCACTTGCAAGCATTAGCTGGAAATATACGCCCTAGAGCCGGTTGAACTGACTCGTTAACGGTACAGTTAAGTTCTTTTTTTTTTAACCTGACTGTGGCTTTATAGGCCGGGCCCAATAAAGCGATAGGAGTGCGCGGTTGGAGAGTAGCCTGGGGAAAATCCAGGGGAAAACCTCCGGCACGACCAACGCGTGTGGTTTGGAACACTGGAATACTCTAAGAGTTTGCGCTCCAGTGAGATTGGTTGAGCGGTTTCAACCGAATCTGAGGTGTTTCAACCGAATCTGAGGTGTTTCAACCGAATCTGAGGTGTTTCAACCGAATCTGAGGTGCAGTTAAGTTCGGTCATGCGCTCGTGGCCCAGCGGCGCCCGCGTACCGCGTGCGGTATGCGAGATCAAAAATCAATATCAAAATCAAACATTTATTCTGCAAATAGGCCACAAGGGCACTTTTGAATGTTAAAATATTAATTTACAATTTAAGAAAGTCTGACTATAATACATTTCATGTCAAAATATTAATTTACAGTTCAAGAAAGAATAATAATTTCTAGTTTACAATTAAAACAAAATTAATGTTATACAGTGAAGATAAACTTGCAAAGTTATCTATTACAAATATTGCATTATATTAGTAAAGTTAGAGATGTAAGTAAAGTCTCAAGTCTGATTAAATAATGAAATTAATATAATATCCCAGAGATGTACATGGTCTCTGAGCGTCAAAATTAAAACTAATTTAATATTTTTAGAGATGTATATGGTCTCTAAGTCACTGTTAATAAAAAACGAGTTTAAGCAACTTCGGGCCAGGTTAATTCTTGGATGGGTGACCGCTTTGAGTGGTTTTTTCTGAGCGCTCCCGTGCTTTGGAAGGCACGCTAAGCCGTTGATCTCAGCTGATGTTGATAGCAATCGTTAAGCCGAGTTAGAGGCCTCCGGGCGGCTTGAGAACTTCTAACAGTTAAGTTCCACCAACTTAAGGTCAACCACTCACTTGACAAGAGGGGTCGAAGTTGCACCACGTCCGTAGGGAGTACCCACCGGTGACCCACCGCTGCCCTACACGTGACCCCTGGGTGGTGCTAAAAGTGCAACAAAAACTAGCAACCCATCTGTCTTCTCACAGATCTCACGGTTAGAAATAATTGCCATACGATAAATAATTAAGTTCAGTCATTACACTGGATTCTTGTTAATTGATTGTGAAACAGCGAAAAATAATTTTTTATACCTCGTCGGTGGCAAATAAGCGTACGGCCCGCCTGATGGTAAGCGATCACCGTGGCCTACGGACGTTTGCAACTCCTGGGGTGTCACATGCGCGTTGCCGACCCTTTAAAAATTTATACACTCCTTTCTTGAAAAAACCCCATAAATACTGTAGTCCCTCGGGAAAACTTCGGCAATAAATAATAATAATTCCCCTTTCTTAGCCAATTACCAAATTGAAACTGAGAACTAAACCGGTTATATTTATCTAGTTGTAGTACCCTTAGGATGATGGACAAGCCTTATTGAGCTATGGGGCTAGATGGATTTGTGTAAAATTGTCATCCAAATATGTATTTAACTTATGTCGAGGTATCTGGCGGGTGATATCTCTATCTAATCATGTCTCACGGGGAACTATTCTCATTATAAAGGTGTTTCAGTGTACAACCGCTAATGAGGAATGGGACTGAGTACTCTCATTAAACTCGAGTTACCTCAGTTCCACCGGTCTCAAATAAGACAACAAGTCCCATTCCATGTGTGGTCTTGTTAGCTGTGTCTTCATTACTGACGGACACTTCGGTTCTATTTACATGTAAGTGGGAACCTGTAATGTCTCGAATTACGGATTTTTTTTAAATATGTGTATAAAAGTAAAATGCATATATAAACACAAAAAATATGTAAAAATACAAAACCGAAACTTGGGCAAATTTGTACTTTAGTATGGCACTTCGAAGTAAAGTCGAAATAAATCATAAACAATAATGTATATGGGTTTATCCAGAAATCACGCGAGGTATCGAAGGGGGGGGGGGGGGGGGGGAGTGTCATGAAAACCTCACGTCTGATCACGTGTATTATTTTCCTGTACCTAAAAAACTGCGAAATAATATCTACTCATATAGGACATTGTAAATCAGTATTTCGCACATCAAAAACAGCGAGTCTATTTACATTTTTAGAAATGTTGGAGCGCTTGCATGACACATATACGAAAATAAACATAATATCAACTAACACAATAACATTTCAGTCTAAATTTTTAATAGTGAAAAAATACACGTGAGGTTTCGTGGGGGGGGGGGGTATCCTAGAACCTCACCAAAGATCACCAAGGGGGAGGAAGGGT
The DNA here is from genome assembly GCA_963556455.1 of Epiblema foenella. NCBI lineage: Eukaryota > Metazoa > Arthropoda > Insecta > Lepidoptera > Tortricidae > Epiblema > Epiblema foenella. The sequence continues at coordinate 17,173,881 of OY747112.1, forward strand.
CTAAAAGAGGGCCAAAAACACCTCACGTGAATTCTGGATAAGCCCTATATGCCAAAGTTAGTAAACACGGACTTTACGGCTATCTGCTTGCTTTGCTCCTAAATATATTCATTTTGCAAAGCTCTTATCCTTACATAACCGTTATGTTTCGAGTGTAGGCTGAAACTTACGTGACGCATCCGATCCGATTCCGTGACTTGTAGATATTGGACGGTGACAACCATTTTGATGAAGTTGTTTTGTCCCTATCCAACATCCTGACCTTGTCGGTGTGGACCCTGTGGGTATGCGGTATTTTCTACTTTACCGAGAGCATACTGATCTCACCTAGATTCTCTTCTGTCTTCAAAGTCAAAGTCAAAGTCAAAGTCAAAGTAATTTATTTCTTTTAAATAGGCCCATAACGAGCACTTTCAAAATGTCAAATATACACATAAAATAGGAATACTTAACAGTAACAGAGAACAAAACTTATAACTAATACAACAATTAATAAAGCTAAAATAGTCAATACAGGCGGTAAAATTTAATAAAATTAATAGCTACTTAGATGTAGAGCAATTCAGTCCCAAGCCGTTTTGTCATTAAGATAATCTTTAATCTTATAATAAGCTTTACTTACTAGTCTGCGTTTAAGGCAGTTCTTAAATTCATTCGTCGAGAGATGAGTCACATTATCTGGGACTTTATTGTAAAATCGTATACAATTATTTTTAAACGATTTTTTTATTTTTTGCAGCCGAGAATGGGGCACTGCCAGTTTGTCCTTATTTCTTATATTAAAATTATGTATGTCACAGTTCCTTTTAAAATTACCAATATTTTTATGAACGTACATAATATTTTCAAATATGTATTGAGAATGCACTGTCAATATATTAACTTCCTTGAATTTTTCCCTCAGTGAATCTCTGGGTTTCATCCTGTAAATCGCGCGAATAGCCCGTTTTTGCAGCACAAAAATAGTATTTATGTCAGCAGCATTACCCCATAGTAAAATACCATACGACATAATACTATGGAAGTAGGTGAAGTAGACCAGTCTCGCAGTCTTTTCGTCAGTTAATTGACGGATTTTGTTTACTGCAAATGCAGCGGAACTAAGTCTACTCGCGAGATCACTTATGTGTGGACCCCATTGTAGTTTAGAATCTAATGTTATACCTAGAAATACTGTACTACTAGCCAGGCTAAGTTCCTCATCCTTGACAGTTATGCTTGCTTGTGTGTTTTTTACATTACTTGTAACAAACTTCATACATTTTGTTTTCTTTTCATTCAGTAACAAGTTATTAACATTGAACCAATTTACCACTTTTGATATTGAATTGTTTACATGATCCTTGACATTTAGGTGTCGCTTAACTTTGAAAATAAGAGAAGTATCGTCAGCAAACAATACTATATCATGGCGGTCTTTCACTAAATATGGTAAATCATTAATGTAGACGAGGAACAGGAACGGTCCAAGTATTGAGCCCTGCGGCACGCCCATTGTAACCAAAGACCCAGGGGAGCGCTTACCATTTATGTCCACCCTTTGTATTCTTCCGCTCAAATAAGATTTTAATAAATTCAATGCTGTTGCTTTAACTCCATAGAAGCACAGTTTTCTGACTAGCGTCTCATGGCTAACGCAATCGAATGCCTTGGATAGGTCGCAAAAAATGCCCAAGGCATCATACGACTCCTCCCAGGCATCAAATATGTTTTTGATTAATTCTATCCCGGCGTCAGCGGTCGAACGACCACGAGTAAACCCAAATTGCTTAGTGTGCATTAAATTGGTTCTGTTAAAATGGCCTAATAATTGAGATAAAATTAACTTTTCAAAAATTTTACTGAAAGTAGGAAGCACTGAAATGGGCCTAAAGTTGTTAGGGTCAGAAGTACTGCCTGTTTTGAATAAAGGGATTACCTTGCTGTATTTCATAAGATCTGGGAATTCGCCACAGTCGATACAGTTATTGAATATGATCACTAAGTCAGGTACTACTAGTTCGATTAGGGATTTAACAACATGAACAGAAACGCCCCAAAGATCATTGGTTTTTTTTACATTAATCGATTGAAATGCCTTAAGTACTTCTGAGTTACTAACGTGTTGAAACTTAAAGTTGATATTACTTTCTGGTACGTTACTTTCTAGCAATGCAACGGCAGACGAAGTCGATGATTTGACATGTTTAGTTGTTGCTATTGGTGCATTATTAAAAAAAGCTTCAAATTCAGTAGCAACATCAGTATTGGAATTTGTAAGTTTACCGTTTATGTTTAGTTGGTACGAATTACATGTCTTTTTATTTCGACCGGTTTCCTCATTAATAATTTTCCATGTCATTTTAATAATGTTAGAACTATTTTTTATCTTACTGCCTAAAAAATTACGTTTGGCCATGTAACAATCCCTCTTGAAGTTTTTAGAAAACTGCTTAACGCGTTCTCTAAACTCATCGCTTGTGTTATACCGCCGTTCCTCGTATAGTTCGTACAGTTTTTGTCTTTGTGTAAGCAAATCTGCAGTAGCCCACTCTGTGAAACCCCTTTTGGCACCAACCACAGCCGATTTGGGAGTAAATATTGCATTATACTCGGTAATGAACGTTTGAAAGAAAGAGTTCTTCTCACCTGTCAGTGTCACAAGATATTACTATTAGCAGTAGTGAGAGTTGGCACAAGATTTAAGAGCGAAATTCTTTTCCTTTATGGCTTTTTTCAACTTTTTTGTACCGATTTCGTCCAAAATCGATACTTGAGGGCCAAGAGACTTACAAAATTTGTGATAACCTTGACTCTCGACGTACCTTGGGCTTGCAGACGCCAATCATGAACCATTGAAATATAGGTGCGCAGTAAATAACCTGTACACTTGTAACATACGTGAATCGTCGGAAAACCAACGAATAGTTTAAAATCATAAGCATTGATCACCTCATGAGTCCTCAGCTTAACTGTGAGTTGGAACACTTCGCGCTTATTTTCATACCGAACCTTTCGGACGATAAAATCGATCGTAGTATGTAAACGCTCTAATACTGAATGTTTACGAACCAGACGAACCACATACTCGTATATTAAACGAGCAATGTATATAGCCTCCATTTTCGAAACTACACACAAGGGACGGGCAATATTCAAAGCCAAAACGAATTTGAAAGAAAATTCGAAGGGGATATTTTATTTCATATTGCGTGGTTTAAGACGGTTTGTGAAATACTTTACAAACGGCTTGTAATCCAGTAACTTTCACATTCTCGCCCTCTTATATGGAATTTTTTTTAACCCTGCAAATCCTCGCTATCTCAAGGAACGTTTTAGTTTCCTTTCCTCTGCTAGGTCAGCTCAGAAGTTGCTTCTCAAAGTCCCTACCTCAAACTCTAAATTCTATAACAACTCTTACTTTCCGAGCTGTCCGATTGTGAAATTCACTATCTGTTGAAATTAGGCGTGCTATAACGCTTTCCATGTTTAGAACTAGATTAAAGGATCAATATTTATCTCTTCCGTAAATGTTCGGGTTTAAGAAACTTTATTCTCATCAAGAAGATATTAACAAACTTTACTTATGAGAGAATTAGAATGTTCGCTGATGTTTATTTATTTATTATTTATTGTAAACCATTATCAGCACTAACAGCTAAACCTTACATGCTAATTGGTAATCTATTTTAATAACATGCATATTGTAGGTATATAATTATTCATACATAAATCTGATAAATCTGATGTATCTTTTGTCGTTTGTAAGTCTGTTATGACGTGTTACATCGTCTCAATATTGCATTTGTATGTTTATGTAGGTTTATATATCTATGTATTTATATAAATGTATGATCTTTCTTACGATTCGATTATTTATACTACTTAATATCTCTGTTTCACCTACTCATGTAATTTTTTTCTCTTATATCTCTACACTATTTTTATTGTTCACATAAAGTTCATTTTAAAAACGCTGCGTTTTTAACCTAGGATGTAGCATAGGTTATAATATATTTAATTTTCTCATGTAACTGTATCCTGTATTCTTATAAAAAAAAACTTTTAAACAAACAGAAAGTTAGAGTAATACGAGTGTTTGAGCAAAAGCGATAAATGCCGAAAGATATAAGCGCGACCACGCCACCTAGGGGCGAAAAGCGGCGATATAGTAACGTCCGTTGACATACTTCAAAATTCAGTTTTCGTCTGAAACTCCTACGGCCAAGGACAAATAATTGTTATTGCTCGTGCCGCAGAACCACCCGCCCTGAACTGTTATGTTTTATGTGTTTTATATCCCAGGGTCATCAATATATGTGAACCTTTGGACATCTTTCCGAAAGTAACATATCAAGTGTGTTACATTGCATCATTCATGCGCGACATTCGTCGTTACCCACGATTCGATAATTGTTTCCAAAAGAAAATAATTGGAAATCACAGCAAGTCACCAGCCCAAGATTGAAGAATTTCAATTAAGTCCCCTAGATTTAGGCGAAAGTCACGCCTTATTTTCTATCGGCAAATATCGCTCATACAAATTTAAATCCTACAACTTATATGTAAAATGTATATATTCCTTAAATTGAGACCAAGATCGGCAGTATTCTTTACGAGCCAGTCAATGCTGTTAATTTTAATTTACTTTTTAATTCCCTCAATCAGAAATAGTAGTTAATGCACGTAAATGACAAATTACAGTAGAAACAGTTTCTTAGTCGTTATCAATATCAGAAGTGGACTAATTTAAACATGTATGAAACTCTGAAATGTTCGAAAACTGTGAATTGAAGGATCAAAATAACCACAACATTACACTCACACTGTTCAATTTACGACCAAGCCTCGTGCCTCCATCCTCGTCCTCAACTGACATCTACATTAGTCCCTAAAAGCCTCAATTTCCCTATAATTTCCCCTACAAACGTATTAAGGACATGGTAATTCGTAAATCCCGTGCTAATGATCAGGCGATGTACCCGCAACGCATGATTAACATTCAAACTTGAGTAATTCCTTGCTTACACAAAGTGACATGTATCGGTACGTAATAATTGTCACTTACTACCTTTGGTTAGGTAGACAAGAGTAATGTACACCAAGGCCCGCTATTATAGGCACATTTCCATCAAATCATCTGAGTATTAAAAGGGCTTAAGTTAGTAGGAAATCCTGGTCAGGGCACCATTTTGTAACGACACACTTAAACTCGCTACACACCTTTGACAAAACAAAATATGTGTCGATTTTCAAACCTATTGCTTTCACTTAAGGTTCTGTAACAGGTTTGTTTAGATAAATGGATGCAATAAGTAATTTTGCGCAAGTGATATTAGAATTAAGTGGTTACAAGTGGCTGCTGAGTTACTTGATAAAGCTTATTAGAAAACCAGTCAGGATATGAATCAGGATTTAAATGGATACATATGTAAACATGGTAGTATCGGAATATTGAGAATTTAGCTCACATATTCATGATTGTCTTATATGACTACGTTTTTACATCTTGTCAATTCAAACCTAACTGACTAGTGTCCGATTAACTATCATAGATAAGACCATAGACAAGCTAAATAAGGAGCTTTGAATCTCATTTACGTAAACTTTTTGTTTATCCTACATGAATGGTACTATCATTGTGTTGTTTATATTGGGTTTCATTGGATCTATTCAGAGTGTTCGGCGTCTACGGTTGTCTCCTTAACCATATACCTCTATTTAAGGGCAGGATAATAACAAATCTTTTAATTCAAAAACAAATGCAGAGTTACTACAATACTACTGATACTAGTGTTTTTTTTTAGACTAGAAACTGTAACTTAAGGTGATCATTTAATCAAATAATTATACAATTCACTTACATGAGATAACAAATAAATAAGAAACAGACTTTGTTATGAGCGCACAAAGACAAATAAGCGCACACACAAACTTTACCATGTAAGAATTCTTAATACCAAGAATTGTTTACTTCTTGTAGCGATTAAGAAATACTGTTTTTATTTCTTAATACCTCGTATGTTCATAAATTTTGAGACGAGTTTTGTCAACCAATTTGGACAAAAAAAACTGGCAGGATAAAAAAAAACTACACAAATTTTAAATTTAGAATGTCATCTATTAGAAAAAATAAATTCAATTGTTATTATTCATTCGTTGTTCAAATGGCGAGAACTAAAGATTTGCGTTCAACGGTGATTTCTCTAAAGAAAGCTGGAAAAAAACCTATGGAGATTTTCAGGCAAATAAAATGTCTTGGAGCCAGCCGTAATTTTGTTTACTACACATTAAAACGGTACAAGGACACGTGTTCTCTTGATGACCGCCCGAGAAGTGGCCGCCCTCGTTCGGTTAGAACCGCGGCTAACATCAAGTTGATCAGGGAACGGCTTCGTCGAAATCCTTGTCGGACTCAAAAGAAGATGGCTCTACAGACCAATATTTCCAGAATATCGGTAAACCGGATATTAAAATACGATCTAAAGGTAAGGGCCTACAGTCGAAGAAAAGTTCACTATTTAAACGATCGTTTAAAAACTTTGAGACTGAATCGATGTCGGCAGTTGCTAAGGAGACACGACCACAAAAAGATTTTGTTTACCGACGAAAAAATCTTCACCGTCGAAGAAAAATTTAATCGCCAAAACGACAAAGTGTATGCCAAAAGCTTGAAAGAGGTCCCGCCTTTTAAGCGAAATGTTCAGCGAACACATCACCCAGCTAGTGTGATGGTATGGTGGGGTGTTTCGTACGAAGGTGCTACAGAATTGCATTTTGTCCAACAAGGTGTTAAAGTGAGGGCACAAAATTACCAGACTGACGTATTGGAAGGCGTAGTAAAACCACTATCGAAAACCCTTTTTAAAAATAAAGACTGGATTTTTCAACAAGATTCTGCTCCGTCACACAAGGCGAAGACTACACAGAAGTGGCTTAAGGACAATTTACCAGGCTTCATCAGTACTGAAGAATGGCCATCATCAAGTCCAGACCTGAATCCGCTGGACTATTCACTGTGGACTGAATTGGAGCTGAGGGCCTGTCGTAAGTCTCACCCAAATTTGGAGTCGCTCAAGCGAGCCTTGTGTAGGGAGGCACAGCGAATTCCGCTGGAAAAAATTCGTGCCGCTATTGACGAATGGCCTGCACGATTAAAGGCCTGTATTCAGCAAAAAGGCGGGCATTTTGAATAACTTTTTTAAAATATATACGTAATATAATAGTTATTAATATCCTAAAAAATTGTTTAAATACATTAAATAGTTTTCGAGAAAAATGTGTTTCTGTTCGTCTCAAAACTTATGAACATACGAGGTAATAAAACAATACCTTTGCTTTAATTTCCAAATAGAACCCTGACACTGTCCATTTTATGTAAAACTTTAGCAACGAGTTGTATGAAATGACAGGTTAATATAATACTTTATTTATAATCAGTTACTTTCACCCTATAAACCGGCCTAGCAGCGGGTTTACTCTTTTTTGGAACATTTATAAGTAACTCCACGATGAACACTAAGATGCTAGCGGCATACATTATACCAATAAACATGAAGGCTCCCAACAAATGTTGAATACCTAAAGGCATTACTGACGCCGTACTATCCACACCTACTGTATGAATAAATAATTCTTGATTCCATTTCTCTATAAGCCCATTTTCGGATACACTGCGAATGATGTTGTTAAAACGCGCCAGCATAGGAAACCAACGTCGTGCAAGTAATACTACCCCATATTTGTAAAGATTACTACCTTCTTTAAAACAGTATAACAGCGGCTCTCCTTTGCCCAGCTGCTGATCTTGGTATTCAGCCTGCCGTCTAGATGCAACGACGGCAAAATTCCTGTCCAAAGCAGCCCGCTTAATCCCTTCAGAGAAACTCGTCGAGATATATTTGCGATACAAATAAAACGAACTCGCGTTATTAGTCTCAAAATAGAATCTGTAGATCGCCCTGCCTCCCAAAGGAATTCCTGACTGGATGAGATCGGTCTCCGAACTTATCTGCCTCTCGTATCGCGGGTGCATTAGGAAAGTTCTCAGAAACGACTCGTAAGATATACTCATGATCATACCGAAGAATAGCCAAGCGAATATTAGGATTCTAAAAGTAGCTGTCTTCGGTTTAAACGATGCACCCCAGCCTAGGAGCATGCTAAACGTATAAAGCAAGGAATTAGTTGGCAGTTTTGTTACTTTTCTATTATTCTCCCTGTAATAAATGTAGTGGAATACAAGCCCCATTATAAATATGCTTATCAACGTTGCCACCCACGTTGTCCATTGGAAAATGATGACCAAGTTGTTCCAAGTCGATGCTTGAGCAGACTTTGGGACGCACCACGTCATTTCATCTTGAGTATAGCTTACGGTCGGATCGAACCATTTACGGATGGTCCTCGTTACTTCTATATCACCGATTACTAAATCAACAGAGTCGTTTCTTAGAGCACCGTACGCTCCTGTCGCCGTCCCATTCCGGTAGATGAGACCCCAATTTTCCGGTTCATCGGATATTCTGACAATCAGACTCATGTTTGAGAACTCGCTAATGATTTTCACTAGGTTTATTTCACCGCCTTTCTGGAATTCGTAAGCATTGGGGTATGGTGTGTTAGTCAATTTGCGGACTGGCGGCATTACGTAAGGTTCGGAGACGATAGCGTATGTCACTAGAGGACATCTCTTCATGTTCAATGGGAACATTTCTCTTTGTGGATTCTTCTGTCTCACTACGCTTTTCTTACATTTGTCTAGAATGTAAACTGAGTCGCAAAGTCCCCCGCAATTTGTGCCGCTGTAAGGCACCCACGAATAAGAAATCAACTCTGCATTATTTGGGGAATATACAAAGACTATGCTCTTCATAAGTTTATAGTCTCTAAGTTCGTTAATAAACATTTTTGATATTGTCTCTCCGTCTTCCTCTGGCAATAGTTGGTAAAAAATTATTGCTTTAGCTAAAGGATTCCAAGTTGGCAGCTTGTTTAGCTGCAAAATGTTTCTCACGAGCTCAGATTTCTCTTCCAAAATCAACATATAATTTTTAGCTTTCTCCGGGAAATGGGACGCGTTAGCATGCTTATAGAATGAGTCTTTTACCATAACGGAATATTTTATTCCGCTGTGAATTGTACGCAATAATAGCTTCTGTGTTGTGGAAGCGTAGGAGTTAATATTGATTATCACTATACTGCCACTTAAGGCTTTTTTCTCTACAAAGTATTTAGCGGATAATTTTAAGACGCATTCGGCGGTTTCTTCTATTTGTCCCGAGTCTCCAGATGCCATTAGTAGGGGATTCTCACTTTTTACTGCGGCAAAGTGAATAAAACATAAATATGATACGAATAATGTCAAGTACATCTTGGTTGAGTAGCGGGAGTAAAAAGACTCAAATTATCAGAGGGAGGGCCTTTTATTCTTGTTTATGGCTGACTTTCCGTTTGATGTCGGCAGCGATGTGCAACTGTTACTGTTATTATGAAACAACATAGGCGGTATTAATTTACTGTGTAAACACAACATTATGAAAATATAGTGTTTATCATCTGCATATTTAATTCAACGTTTGTTTTTTGTACAGTAAAATATACGGTTGAGATAACGGAATGGGAATTATAGTTTTGGTACATAATGTTGCGACGGGCCCATAACATAAAACCATAGTTGTGCCTAATAGGTGTTTTAACTCTATCCCGTGCCCCACGCTCGTAACAATACATATGAGGGTATGCGTTCGATACATATTCTTCACATGACTGTGCAATTTGCATTATTGAATCAGCTACAGTTTGTCTTTGTTTATTTGACTGAGAAGAAAGACTCGGTAACCGAAGATAATAGATGTTTCTCTAAAGACAATTATCTATTGTATTTTATCGAAGATACTCCATGCACGGTTATATGTAGATAACCTTATGTTGATAGTGTTTTTCCATTGTGATGTTTGTTAAGTATATATGTTGTAAGTATACCTATATGAATATTTGTTTCTGAGTCTTGATTTTCTATGTATTTGAGTATTTATATCTATTAAATATATCGTCGTCTAGTACCCATACCACAAGCCTTCTTGAGCTTACCGTGGGGCTAGTTCGATTTGTGTAAGATTGTCCTCTAATATTTATTTATTTATTTATTTTATATACATACTTACAGTTTACTATGTGGAAAAAATGATTCAAGCAAAATTATTTAATACTTGTGTAGTGGTGGTGTAGATGAGTTTAAAATAATAGGTAACGTGTTTTCCTTAACATTTAAAAGTTAAATTAAACTGAACAGTCAACTGCAGATTTTATTGGAGTCCGCGGGGCTAGTACAACTGACGACGCGACGCGACGCGAAACGAGAAAAATCGACCCTTCTCGTTCTAATTAGTACAATGTTTTTTTTTTTGCTATGTGAATCTGCGATCAGTCGACTTGACTTTTAAGCAGATGTGTTGTGCATGTTATGTTTGACGTGCGGGGAAAGCTTCTCAGTAGAAGCCACCTCTTTAGTTTTGGAATCTGTTATCCAGGTTTTGTACGTCGTAGCGTGTCAGTCGTTTGCGATAACTGATTTGTGATAGGTTAGCCACCAGGTCATTCGGGTGTTTTTCGAGACGATCTTTGTATTTCCCTGCAAATAGAGCAATTTCTTGCTTTACTGTTGTCATAACTTAGTAATTAGTACAATGTGAATGAGAAAAGAAGTTATACTAGCCCACAGTCCTATTTTTCTAATGCTAAGGTATATATATTCTTTTTAGGGCCATTCCATGACCGATTGTTGTGACATTTGGGGAAGGCCTATGTCCAGCAGTGGACGTGTTTCTCATGATGATGAAGGCATTAGCCGTTGTCTCCAGACGAAAAAAATAAACAATAGCTTTCTTTTGTAAATCCCAGGACAACGGTTACGTTACGGTTTGTATTTTTGTTGGCGACATAAAACTATTTTGTATTAGCGATGCATTATCATACAGCGAGGAAACGCCGCCAGCAATGCCAGCATCCTCGGTACAATGCCATAAAGGCCTGTTTTAGATGTAAGCTACTTTTAATATTATTTAAGTTATTTTTATTTAACTATTATTACCGCTTGGAAAGCTGAAAGCTGTTGGATACAGGTTGACTGCTTCTGATTCAAATGAAATTGTCCCTATTTGTTGACATTTTGTAAAGAATATTCATGTTTGACATTTGTAAATTGTGGCAATCATGTCTTTAAGTATCAACTGATTTTACCTTGAACTTTTGAAACTGTCATGGTTTTTCTTTACGGGTGGTGGATCCTTGTTATCTTACGTATATCCTCACCTTTTAGAAGCTCTCACGGTACGAAATAATTGCCATTCGTAAATAAATAAACCTCCACATAGTCTGACAGACCTGCCTATAACTGACTGATTGACTGAAACTGAAAACCAATTGAATTTCAATTAGTCCATAAATGGAACAGTGTTAAGGAAACTCGTATATACATTTAAAGGCTTGGAAGGTGATTATATAAAAGAGAATGAGAAGACTTGTTACTACTAATTCAATGCTTTTGATCTCATGGCCGCATTACAGTTCCTCTCCTTATTTATCTCTCTCTTACTAGCTATCAATCCCAACATGGTGGTGGGATCAGTTTCTCGACTTTGCTCTATCCTCCACGTCGCCTTCAGATACTTGACACTATCATTTTTAGCACTACATCTTTCCACCTTGTTATTATTTATATACGTATTTCATTTATTTATGGCAAACAAAATTCGTACAGCATTACAGTATGACTGAGTCACTGTACAATTCAGAATAGGCACTTCAGGAAAAAAACAATAGGTGATAATAACATTATTTAAATACATAAATATATCTTTATACGGGTATATGGGTAGTAAACTATTGTTTTTCATTTTTGTCTGCCCCGGATTTTCGACAAGGGATAAGCTGTAGTGATGTTTTTAACGTAGTCGGATAGTCTCCTCTTTAAATGGCCGTAACTTTCCTTATTTATTAAGCTAAATCACGATGATTTCCTGTTTCAAACACTTAGACAATTGCTGGTAGAGAATGCCTCATGGCATTAAGTCCATCTTTAGAACTGATATTATTTGTGCAATGAAATTTAAAGTAAATAAATATAAATAACACTTAGCGAACCGTACGTCGCCAAGGTACATTTTTGCTTGAGAATAATCCCAGACAGCCGATTTTCTTACACCTAAAAAAGCAAGGTTGCCTTAAGCCGCCGTCTACCAGTCCTTGGGATCCCTGACATCATTACAAAATAATGCTATTCTTTTTTTTTCCGGGAGACGACGGCTTACCCTGCATAGCAATATTGCGGAACTAATATTACATTAAATTGCAATTGAAAGAAGGTTGTCTGGAAGAGATAGTACTTAAGCGATAAGTTTTAAGACTTTTTTTAAATTTGCCGCTATATTCTAGCTTTAAATTTAATTAGTCAGATCTTAGAAGTTTGTGGTCCTATATAAGTACGTGTGGTTCTAACCTAATTTCTTATTTTAGCATTGAAATAAAACAAACACGTTATATTTTACATGGTATTATTTCAAATTCTGTCACATGTACATTTAAAACAAAACTTGGTCCGACCAAAGTCGAGTTTACAACAACCTGAGGTGAATAACAAACGTAATAAAAAGAACATTAGCAATTTTCTTAAAACACAGTCATTGTCGCTTTAGGTTACAAAAACTATTCTTATACATACAAATAAAGTTACTTACATTAAAATGCGTATTTATTGAAATGCCAACAAAGAGATAAAGATAGTTGTCAATGAGAATTCGTCTGATGTAATACGAGCTTCAATAACTATTAAGTATTGAGGCACTCCAATTAATTATTGATACAAAGCTAATATAACATGTCGTGTCTTATAAGAAAATTGCATCAATAATCCTTAATAACCCGGTACAAATCATCAATCACTTTAACCTTTAAATTTTACACTAAAATTGACGGACAAACAAACTGTTGTTACTAACATTTTGTGCCGTAAAACGAGTGTGATATTCATACCGTACAGTACCGCTTAAATTCATTAATTACAATATCATACTTGTTAACTATTTACAATAAATGCAATTTCAAAGACCTAGAACCTGTGCTTCATAACAATCTATATAAATATGTTTTTCGTCTTAATTTAAAGCTAGTTCAAGTTTATTTATATAATCGGAAAGAGGAAATGGGACGGTGGATGTACACTCTAGTTGTAAAAATATAAGCAATTCATTTATAACGATTTGAAGAGGAAACTGCATGCAATATAATAGATTATACTAGGGGCGAAGGACAGCTCCTTGTGGCACGCCACCTGAGAAACTCACTAACAATCTTTGATGCATGCTATAAGTTTTATTACTGCAAGAAAAAGTATTATAAAGCGCCTTGTGAAGTTACGGCAAGTTATATTATAAACATTTGAAAGTCACTTACAACTTTCATTAACATTTTTTTATATTTAAAGCTTTTAATAAATCCAAATCAACCGTGTTGTAATATTTTCTATAATTCTTTGATTATTAGGCCTATTAGTGTAGGGGGACTGTTGCAGGTAGAGAAATAATAAAAAAACTGGGAATGTGAAATGAAACAATCATTCTACTTTCCATATCAAATCTACAAGCTCATACTCGATTGTTAACTTTACGCGTTCTAAGTATTTTACAATACTCTTCCGAGCATCTAAGTTCAAGCGAGTTTCGACCTTATCTTTGAATGATTATGATTCCTTCTCTAATTCTTCTAACGCCGCGTCTCGCCTATGAATAAAAGTGTACAAGATCTAATAATATAGGAAAGAGATATTGAATTTTAAAGTACGGTAGTCTTCATTTGATCGATATGCTTCATTTTCATGATGGCAGCCAAAATTATCGTTAAGTAGATTTTGCTTGAATTTATGGGGCAGCATATTATCTATTGATCTAACTTTCATTGGTTCGATTAGGTAATCATTGAGCAGCAACGTGACACCATTTTCCAGCAGTTAAAAATATCTCTTAATACTGTTAATGTCTAAATGTCATTTTACTATCAACATTTACAACTATCCTATTATGTTGATAGACTAAATGTCATTTTACTATCAACATTAACAATTATGCTCCCCTTCATTAATCAAATCGTCAATATACTTCATCAACAAGTATTTTTTGATGATTTGCTGTCCAAGCAATTCACTTTATTCTTAGGTGTAATTAATATTACCGAAGGCAAATTTGATAGAAAAGTCATCACACGAAAACAGTATATTGATTAGTTAAGAGTACAAAAAAATTAAGTCGTAATAACAAATAACATTACAAAATAAACACTACTAAACTTAAACAAAACGCCAACGTCAACTCTGTATATGCAATTCCAGTTTAAACTAGACATATTAAACTTCACGTATCAGTATTGATCTTAAAAATTGCACATTAGATCGCACAAGTGAACAATAATTAATATTTACAATACTAAACACTTGCGAATCAGTCAGTATTACATCTTATTTAATCTTCTCATTAAAGCAACTTATTCAGTATTCGTACAATCATTAATGATCTTTTTTCCAATCATGAACTTCCCCTTGACCTGCGAGGTTAATAGAGGATCAAAGCAACTACTGGATTCAAGATACATCATTCATTCCTCTATACTACGGTCTTTGATATGTCCGGAGCACATCACAAACACAATGGTGGTAAATAAAAATCATAAACAATCCATGCAATCCTAAAATATGTCAAGGAAGAGTGAACCAAAAACAGAATATCTTAGGACTATTTTTCTTAATGTCAGTTAATTTTAGTTCCATTCTTCCCTTTCTTTATCTCAACTGATATTAAAGTAAAAACCAAGTCAGCAAGAGCAGATAATTCAAGCAATGAAATTAAAAATACGCAAAATGAAGTCACTGACATATTTTAGACTTGCAGAGAATCATACAGTTGTCTCGCACCAACTTACACATACCACTCCTTGATGCCGTCTCTCTTCACCGGTTGCGGGAGCGGCGCGAGCGCTCCGGGCGAGGTGCCGTTCCTGTTGAGAGGCAATGGTTGGAGGTTCCTCGCCGCTCCGCCTGCGGGCACGCTTGCGCCAGTTTGGTAACTCGAATGAGCCTGAAGAATATCGAAGTAAGTCAGGATAACCTCTCGCTTGCTTTGAATTTGGACGGTTGAACTCTATTCTCTTGTTGTCTGGCAACTAGTTGCCAAAATCAAGTAAGATCTATGAAAAAAATATGTAATAGAAGAAAAAGTTATTTTCTTGATGCAAATATCAAATAATAAAGAGATACGTATTCTCTAGTGGAGCAGAATTAGGTATTCTTGAAGAACAGGCCATAAATGCCTTCATGGTATGGAAATAAAGAAAGAAACATAAAGTTTTCTCTCAGCATAAGTTTGTAATAACAAAATCTACTAAGTGTTTGGCCGTTGGGAAATAAAAACTATTCAAGAACTTATCATTAAGAAACATACGAGTATTGTATATATTACCTACTAAATGGTAATGACTGTCATGTATAAAAAAATGGCAAATTCTTGACAATAGTCACTAATAATAAAGTGAATATCAACAATTAGGACGACAATAATCATAATTAATTAAATACCTGATTGCCGAGCAATGCGGCACTTGCTCCCTGCTGATAACTCTTGTCTTCAGTGACCTTGTAGGAGGGGTCCAACGGATATACGATATATTTCAGCACTATTATCACTATTAGGATTATCGCTATTAGCACTGATGCTACTATGCCTAGAAAGAAAAAAATATATTCACGATTTTTGTAAGTACCATACCATTTTCAATACACATTCCAGTACTATTTTGTAATGTGCATTGCACAATTCAACAAAATAATAGTTAAAGAAATCGAATTCGTTCATTTAAATTTGCTATTTAATTTTAATAGAGGATTACTAACAACTGAAGATAATCTAGACGTACCAACAATAGTAGCAAAGAATTCCGACTCAGGCGTAACAATCCTTCCCGGATCTGTAGACTTCGGCAGATACCACTTCGTAGTCGCGTCGTGCTCGTATCCGTTGTACTCGTTGCTTCGACTTCCCTCTTCGGCTCGGTTCGTGGGTGTTCGGGAGTCGATTTCATTTTCATTCGGGTCTGGGTATTCGGGGAGAGGTTCTTCTTGTGTCGTTTGGGTGATGTCTTCGGGGGTATGGTGTCCTGGTAGCGAAGGGGTGAAGTGGGCATTGGTGTGTTCTGTAAAGTTTCATTTGGATTAGATAGTGTTGATTGACAGAATACCGTATATGACAGATATAACTTATGACTTTATTGACACGGGTCAAGATTCAAATTTAAACTAATAATTTTATACGTCATAAGAACACATCCCAGTATCAAGTATTAATCCTAAGAAATGTGCTTTTCACACCTGCTATTCAGAAAAGAGTTATTGTTGCCCTCGAATGAGGGATCAAAGATGTACTTTTCTTCCCTCATTTGTGACACTGTAGTAAAATCATTTGTAAGATATTTCATGTTTTTAGCAGCAGGCCTCATAGACGGTGTGAAAAGCAGTATGTGTCACGCGGTAGCAAAATTATTTCCGTCTTGGGCGTAAACACTTGATCCCTCGCTACGCTCAAGATTCTACTTTAGAATCCCTCGCTACGCTCAGGATTCTATTGTAGAATCTTTCGTTTCACTCAGAATTCAATATACCGCCCTCGCCGTAAATATATCATTTTGCTCCCTTGAGACACAATCTACTATTTTAGATATCGTAGATTGGGTTGAGTTGGAAAAGTATGTTGCAATTGAATTTGGCGTGAAAGGATTATTGTAGTTTTATTAGATAAGAATATTTAGTCCCAATCAGAAATTTATTACTAATGACAATTCGAATACAGCCAACAAATCAAAGAAAACTCCGTATTATAGTTTAAGTTAGAAGAAATAATACCCCTAAAGATACCTTAAGACTTAGAAACAAAGACAAAAAATAATAAAATAAAAAGGTTGATAAAGCAATCATGCGAAAGAAAATTGCATCCCTGCTGGCACGAGTTAGGCACAGCCCCAACAGCATTCTAAATGTGTTTGCCAATAGGTATGACAGCCCAATGAAGTATTGGGTTGGACTTGTTAAAGGAGTAGCGCTCAATACCTATTGATTGATTGTATTTAATTTAAAGTAGATGTATTTAATTTCTATTTTTTTTACTAACTTAGTTTAATATAATTTTTAATTTTTGTCTGTTGTTACTAACACCTGTGGAGTCCTGTGCTTCGAAATAAAGAATTTATTATTATCCTCTTTATTTGCTTTAGCACTTAGATTATATTTTATAATAATTATATAAAAAGTAAAATGTAAAACAATATTACACAAAACATAAAATCATTATAGAAACCTAACCAAGTGTACCGCCGGCAGCGAGGCGGGGCCTAAGCTACCGGTGGTGTCGGGCGACAGAGAGAGGAACCTCCTGACTATCCGCGCCGTGTCCAGGAGTACCGCCTTCTGTATCTGACCCTTGACCCAGCCATCTAGCGAGAGTTTCTTGAGGTGTTGGTCGAGACTCTTCGCTATTAGGCCGTTCGCAGAGACGACTATCGGGACAATGATCGTTGAATCAACATCCCACATGGCGGTCACCTCGTGTGCCAAGTCTAGGTACTTGATGACTTTGTCCTTATTATTATTTGTATCTCTCCTTTGGGATGTCACGGCACAATGTCCGGTCCTTTTGGAAGGCGTTCATGGGGATACAGATCCAACACGAAGAGGCCCCTTTGAGATACGATAATGTATTAGGATGTGTACACCTAGCGGATACTATCTCTGCCATGCACTATTGAGGAGATACAGCCAGAGACAGCACCCGCTACGTGCAAGGGCTATTGTGAAAAGAAGGGAAACTACACCGGTTTTATGGGAAGGAACTTGAGGGACTGGTTGCTGGGATATTGATGAGACAACGGGACGCCTGCCATATAAAATTATTATTATTATTATTAAAGGCAAACAACAAGTATAGGTTTGAAAGACATTTCTAAGGGCTTCTAAATTTACCGTCAGTAGGTGTAGTTTTCTTCTCAGGCGTAGTTGCTGAGTCCACGGTGCCAGCGTGCATGTTCCCGTGGTCGGGCGGAGTCGTGCCGGCGCTGCTGCCGCGGGTACTGCCGAGCGACGCGTCAGTGGCCCCATCCGTGGAACCTTCGAGAGTCTTCGCGTGCTCGGTGGAGATGGCGGCGGTGGGTGACGTCATGCTGTGGGTGCTCGATACTCCGTTGCTGAGGAAAATGTGGTTAGGGGTTAGTAGACAAGGTCAGAAATAATAAAATAAGTTGAATTCTGTTTCTATACTACTGATAAAAGTAATTGGCGAGTCGTTAGATGTTGCTACAGTAGTGTTTCTAGTTTAAAAATATTTAAAAAACAAATTAAACTGCATTGACAGATATTTAAATAATTTTATGGTTGAACCGGGAGTCGAACCCGTTACACGAGAAAAATAATTACCCTGTAGCTTTATCATACCGATCGAAAGGCTTCATCATAAGGATTATTTTTTACTAAATAACATAGTGTCAGAAATAAAAGGAAGACCATGAATTTTAACATTTTTAATACAAAATTAATAAATTTACCACGTGTGACGGGTTTGATTCCCGGTTCAACCATAAAAATATTTAAATATCCATCAAAGTAAAATGCTCCATCTACAATATTTAAGGTACTTTCCCTCCATGTGGCATAGCCGTGGGACGCCCTGTAGGTATACTCTTGACAATTCATATTTTAGCGGTATCCCAGTGCCGTCTAGATTATAAGCTTACGTGGTCATAGGGTGTTCTGGTTCTGTGATTTCTTCTCCATTAGACCCTGAACCTTCGATACAGTCTTCATCGTCACAGGGTTTCATCAGCTTGCCACTTGTATCGCCCTGAAAAAGATTTAGTGTTGTGTTCCTGGAGGTGAGCAACGTTGCCAGAGCTCCCGAGGATGCACTGTGTTGAGAGCGAGGGACCTAAATGTGTTCCTTCTGCTGTCAACACAGTGCATCCTCAAATCCTATAAAGGGTCGGCAACGCACACGTGACTCCTTTGGAGTTGCGGACGTCTATAGGCTGCGGTTGCCGCTTACCATCAGGTGGACCGCACGCTTGTTTGCCACCAGCGTTGTATACAAAAAATTCAATGCTTTATCGTTATGTGTACGTTTAGTTAAAATGCCGCTAAAGAAATTCGAAGTACAAATTGCAGACATTGTTTAAAAACGTTACAGAACCTTAAAATAGCCAAATTACCCAGGCATAAGTAGGCACTATGTAATTTAATAAGATAAGATAAAATAAGATAAGCGTTTATTGTCATGAACTGTGTACATTAATAGGATGTCATTTTATATAATTAGTTTCAACAGCTTGCCCACTTCGGACGTACAATATAGATACCTAACATTTACAGTTAATTTAAAATAATAATAGAGTATTAATGATTTATACAAAAATATTCATTTAAATTATAAAAGCATTTGAATAATAGCCATTCTCTTAGTATGTTTTTGAATTTGGGACTCTCTAGTATTTTAATGCATTCTGGTAAATGGTTGTATATCTTTATTCCAGTTACAAGAGTGCTCTTGTTAAGTACATAGCTAGTCGGCTGAACTGTACACAAATCATACTTATACTGTGGTATAGATTTTTTTTACAGTCACTTTTTATATAAAATAGAATTATATAGAAAATAAATAAACATTGTTACCGGTTTTTTAATTGAGTGTCGTTATTAAGATTTTTTTTTTGAATCTTATCTTTGACATACACATTTGGAGGTATTAATAGGATCGTGCCTTGACCAAGGCAGACCTGCTGCGGAACAAAAAAATAAACATCAACTTGACAACTGACAGATGTGAAATGTTTAGTGGGCAGTTACGTCTATGAACAGATGTCAAATGTAGCAGTTACATCTATGAGCATGTCAGCTGTCAGCTGTCAGCTGTCAAGATAATGTTTATTCTTTTTGTTTCGCAGCAGACCAAGGCACGGTCCCATTAATGCCCCTAAACGTGTGGTATGTGAAAAAAATAGAAAAATCTTTTTTTAAAAACGCTAATAAATAAAACCGGCAATAGTTTTGAAGTCTGTAATTAGTCTAATATCAATATTTGACGACCGCTTTAGCCTAGTTGGTAGTGACCCTGCCTTCGAAGCTGGAGGTCCCGGGTTCGAATCCCGGTCAGGGCATGTATTTGTGTGATGAACACGAATATTTTTTCCTGAGTCATGGATGTTTTCTATGTATTTAAGTATCTATATACTCGTAAGTATGTATATCGTCACTTGGTACCCATAGTACAAGCTTTGCTTAGTTTGGGATTAGGTTGATTTGTGTAAGATTGTCCAAAAATATTTATTTATTTATTTATAAATTATAATATGTCCAAAAAACTTAAGGTTCCCAATTTCCAATGCGTGAAAGCGACAAAATACCATGGTATTCAGCTACTTATGACGTCGACTGTACTGTTACATGTGACTGTACTTGTAATGTAGGGCTAAATACAATTAAAATCTCCATTCGTGGTTCACAGTTCTATTCCGAATCAAACATGACAAACGACAGACAATTAGGTTTTGCCAGCCAAGTAGGTTAAAACATAAAATAGGTTCGCATACGCCACAGTACACGGAAAAAAATACCTCGTACTGGTAACCAGAATCCTGTTATCTATACAGTACTGTTTTGCTGTATATGTGACGACAAAACTCTTTGTAAACATAACCAGACTGTTCTAGTTGTGTCAAAATTGTTAAAACTATGAAGCACGTAGTAACGACTACAATGCAGAAATGTTCGCCTTACTAATCATTATTAAAGATAAATAAATGAAATGTTTATAGTTACTTGATGTTATTGTTATGTTTACACATCAGGCCTTAGTGGGAACAAGGCAATTAGTAAAGGCAGCTACCTGGTTTGTTTGTACTACTGATTAATATAGTACACCTAACAAGAACAGATTGTAATGACAACTAAATATTAACGTATTGTTTACCCATCGGGTCTTAGTGGGAACAAGGCTTTTAGTAAAGGTAACTACCTGGCTTGTTTGTACTACTGATTAATATAGTAATTAGGTTTTGTAAGTATACTTACAAAACCTACCTTATATACTCTAGATGGCGGTCTCCTCGTAGAAGGTACGTAGACCGGTGTAATGAGGTCATCTCCGCTCCCTGCGTCAGGCAGCACACAGGCATCTTCATCGTCATCTCTGCAGCCGGACCCGGCCCCGGAATAAACCAGCTCGTCTAGCACTCCGGGGCCGCCGTAGCCGGATGGTGGTGTCTGAAATATTCGAGTTATAATAATCATAATATAATATACAATATAATAAAAGACCTACAAACTAAACTTAAAATAAAGACTTAAAAATAAATAATCTAAAATAAGGGGTCCCCCCGCGGCATAGTGCCAAAGATGCTGGCAGCATTTCCTCGCTGTATAGCAATGCTTATGCGTTGAGCGAGGAAGCTGCCAGCCCTTTGGTCACCAGTGGTGTCCACTAACCTTTTAATAAGTTCTTTGAAGAACTCTTGGGCCTCGGGACCCCACGGACCGAGGGTCTCTACACCGAACGGAACAAAGTTGTATTCGGTGCCGAGACCCCTATATTTGTTTACCTTAGCCTTTTCGGCCGCTTCAGCAGCCGCACCCGCTCTGGTGGAAGTTCCGTGGAGATATGATTTGTAAATGATAGTAGCTGTTGGTTGTTCGAATAAATTTAATAATCATCATAACTGGTTTTTTTTCCTATAGCTCAGTTGGCTAGAGCGACTGGCCGCGAGTGCCGGGAGGTCGCAGGTTCGAATCCTGCTCGGTGCCTAAATTTTTCAATTTTTCCTTCATTCTAAATTTAAATCATAACTGGTATTCATACTACTGCTACTCTACTGTTGGGTGAGTACCCTCTTAAAGGTGGAACAGGAAACTAATGCGCCCTCGTCGCGTCTCCCTGATGCGGAGACGTTTAACACCCTGCACTCTGCCTTCATCTACAGGCCTCATGAATACATCAATCTACACCTAGAACATATTATCACAGCTGTCGACGACAAGGCCATTAGTCAAGTACCAAGTGCACTTGACAAGCCTCCGCCCAGATCAACCCCCCCTCTTCTGAAAAAATCCTGGATCTGCCGCTGTCACTCCGCACAGAAACCTGCGGATCTCCAGCAGCCGCTGGGTCTACCCAGAGCCTATACTCCGAACTTCGAAATCTGAAATTCGTATCGTGCCCTCCCTTTTACTCTCGTGTTATTCACTATATGAGTGAGAGGAATGGCGCCATGTACGCTGCATTCTCTCGATCCCTACTGCACTTCCCCTGTAACCTACTGCCTCGGGCAGCATCGAAGTGTCAAAACTTGTCGTCGGCAACTAACCTGCTGCATTCTATTGATGTCTCTATCCAACGGAGAGTGCGCTCTTCTAGCGTCCCCCCGCACGGACACCTGCGCGTCGCCGGCGGCGGCGAGGTCGAGCACGCGCACGCCGTCCACGGCCAGCCCGGCCACCACGCCGCTGAACGTGCGCGCGCCGCCCGCGCCCGCGGCGGCCCCCGCGCCCCCCGCGCCCACCGCGCCGCCGCCCACGGTGATGGTGGACATGCTGTTGAATATCGTCGACTGCTGCCCGCCTGGAAAATACGGTAGGGCTAAATAGGACGAGGGACTACAGTATGGGGTTTTTCAAGAATGGAGTGTATACGATTTTAAAGGGTCAGCAATGCGCATGTGACACCCCAGGAATTGCAAGCGTCCATAGGCTACGGTGACCGCTTACCATCAGGCGGACCGTACGCTTGTTTGCCACCGACGTGATGTAATAAAAAAAAATAGGAATAAGCTACATGACTTATTTTTATTTACAGACGATCAAATGTTTCTATGAAACCAATACAACTACAATTAAAACAACACAGAAGACGAAAATACAGCATAGCTACCGAGCAATTAAAATTCTTCATATTGATTGACATGGTAGTCCCAATCGTCAACCCGAGCTATCTCATTGCCTAGAAGATGGTCGCCACCACCAATGTTATAGACCAAAAAGCATCCTACTAGGCTATCACAATCTGTCTTACGCTCACTGTATAAATTAGAAAGAGCAGGGTAGATTTTCTCGTTTCGCCTGGCGTTGCGGCGTCAGTCGCCGGCCGGTTGCTATTAAGGTATCTTCATACCTTGCGGATGCCTGAAGTTGACTGGCAAGGTGTCTCTGCACGTAAGGAACAAAGCTACATGGCTCCGCCATCTAGCCGAGCTGTCTTTGTCGTTATAGATCTTGAAGGATCCAATACTTGTATACTGATAAGTTAATAACTACAAGAAACACTGGGAAACTCAAAATAACTTTTTATAGACTAGTGAAGGCGAAAAAGTCGCTCTTGGGAAATTGTATAAAATTCTACAATAAAATTCCAAAACACATTACTGAACTTACGGATTCTAAATTTGAACCTGTCGTGAAACAGACACTTATTTCAAAAGCATATTATAAGATAAACGATTACATCATGGATAGGGATGTTTGGCAGTGATAGCGTCCCGCACAAGTAATCTAACACAGAAATATTTTGTTCATAATATTAAAAAATATGTATGTATGTTTATACTATAGCATTTGAATTTTGTACTATTTTTACTGTTATTTTATTGTATATTGTTTTGAAAAAATGACACCTCGCCGAGTTTCTTACGCCGGTTCTTCTCGAGGCAGAGATTTATTTTATGAACCGGTGGTAGTTTTTTGACATTCATACGTGCATGTAACATGCCTAAATTGAAGAATAAATGATTTCATAAGGTATACCTTGTGGATGCCTGATGTTGACGGCATAGTTGTCTATCTGTAGCGCAGCGCGACTACCGTTCCTAGTGAACCTCGCCACATGGTACGCTCCGTCGTCAACCCGAGCTGTCTCATCACCAAGAGGATGGTCACCACCACCGACGTTGTAGACCATGAAGAGGTTGCCTCGGATCTGGAATTTATGGGTTAATGACACACTTAAGACTTAGCTCCTTTAGACTATGTGGCTGACTATATATTTGTATATGTTTGTGTACGTATATTTTTATACTATATTTATGTGTTTATTTATTCTTAATTAAATGTCATTGTTGTAATTATTAGTAGGCTTCATATGTAATATAACTCTGCACCACCTGCTATGAATCGTTCTGATTAGATTTCCGTTACCCTAAGGTTGTCTGGAAGAAATCGCTCTTTAGCGATAAGACCGCCTGTTGTTTGCCTCTTCTCATTGTGTTTTTGTACTGTACTGTATCCTTTGATTGAGGTGTGCAATAAAGAGTATTTGTATTGTATTTTATTGTTAATTGGAAGAAATTTCATCTTCAAATTATTTTGCATCCCAAATAAGGACTAACGAAAAATAAATCAACCGTTTAAGAGCCCTTATAAGTTAAAAAACGCTCATCTATTTAGGCCATTTTCTGTTTGAATTTACACGCATGTTGACATTTTCTCAGTGTTACTATCTAGAACAGGACTATTGCGAACATACATTTCGAATGTATTTTTTTGGATCTTTCATTAAGAAATATCGTTTCAAATACCATCCCAAAACGACTATTTTCAAACTAAAAACTGCTTTTTTCCGCTTAAATTCTACTACGCACAATAAAATCAAGAAATATCTTAAACTTTTATAAAGTCATCGCATCCTTTAATTACTTTATTGGTATTATGGATACTTTTGTCATAATTTTAAATCAAAACGTTTTAAAACTTATAAGGCCTCGATATCGATTGTTTTTAATCGATTTTAATTAGGAGTATAATAGTCGATTATTTAATAATCGGTTTCTCAAGACAAAAGTGACATCCCTACCTTGTTGAGATTAGACAGGTTTCCTGTCGACGACGAAGTCTAGAGCACACTTTGCAACTTACGATTTCCATCTGCATATAATCCTGTGTATTAGAAGAGTCGATCCTTAGCAGGACAGCGTCAGATTTGCTCGTGACGAAGCCGAGCGCGACTCGGTCCGCCTCCGTGTCGGCGACGGCGCTCGGCGGGAACGTGTAGGTGACGGTGCCTCGCCCGGGGCCGAACTCGTAGGCTATCGATTCTGGGAATAGACAAGAAATGTTATAAACCAACGATATGTCAACCGGGGTTGAATCTGAAAATAAACAAGAAAAATATGACAATCATGAATCAATTGTGATCTGTATCTGTAAAACTGGACTTTTTGGGAATTGCAGGGTAACAATAAATAAATAAATAAAATAAATAAATAAATATTAGAGGACAATCTTACACAAATCGAACTAGCCCCACAGTAAGCTCAAGAAGGCTTGTGTTATGGGTACTAGACGATGATATATTTAATAGATATAAATACTTGAATACGTAGAAAACATCCAAGACTCAGAAACAAATATTCATGCTCATCACACAAATATTTGCCCTGACCGGGATTCGGACCCAGGACCGTCAGCTTCACAGGCAGGTGCACTACCCACTAGGCTAAACCGGTCGTCAAATTTATAAACCAACGATGCGTCAAATAGTCAAACAGTCAAATATCTGAAACTTTCCAGGACAGTCTTTAGCTATTAAATTAATGCTAAGTTAGTTGTAAGCCTTTGTGTATGTAAAATTTATAATTTGTTTAGAAAGTATTTTATGTCACACCTGGCCATAAAGTGGCAATTACCGCACGCTCCACGCGCGGAAAATCCCACTTCCTGGCCAGGGGGCGACATAAAATTTTGTACTTACCTCGGGCGGTAATTAAGAAAGCCTCAGATCGCATAATTATCGCCCTTGCCTTCGGCTCGGGCGTCAAATACCTGCGATCTGAGACATTCTTTGTTTTACCGCCCTTGGTAAGTAATGTACTAATGTATAATCATCATATAACGCGAAAATGTAACGTTCAAGCTGAAAAACCCCGCGCACACTCTGTCTGGTTCCGGCAGAATACCAGCGCTGTGACAGCAATGTCACAGCACATGCTGAATAGGCACCCTTTCGCGACTATGTCATGACAATAGTATAGGCATTAGTACAGTTTCGTGTCCATTAGCACTGTTTTTATTTTATAAGTGTGATTATTGTAAGAGTAGTTTTTTTCTAAATTGTCAAGTCATATCCGTCAATAAAGTTTTTATCTATCTATCTATGTGTCAACCGGGGTTGAATCTGAAAATAAACAAGAAAAACGTGACAATCTTGGATCAAGTGTGATTGATATCTGTAAACGGATAAGGACTTTTTGTGAATTGCAGGGAATTGCAGGGTAACAAGGATGGTAATAGTTATAAAATAAATATTTGGGGAAACTCTTACACTCTCAAAGTCTCAAACTAAGCAATGTTTGTACTAAGAGTACTAGACGACAAAACACATACATAGAACCAATAAATATAATACATAAAGATATAGAAAATATACAAGACTCAGGAACAAATATTCATGCTAATCACACAAATAAATCCCCTGATAGGATTTCAAACCCATGACCATAACTTCGTAAGCAGGGTTGTCCTTATTGTCTTTTTCTCAAATATGGTTGTATAGATTTAGAACATTTAATAGCAATTTAATTAAATTGGAAGGTCAGGTAATAAAAAAAGTACCATCGTAACAAGTTGGTCCAGTGAAGGAGGTAAGATCGCAGTCGCAGACGTAAGTCTTCCACTGCTGGACACAGACCCCTTTGTTGGCGCATGCGTTGTGAGTACATTTGGTGGGTCCTGAAAGAATACAATTAAGTTTTAGTATGCATGTCAAATTGCAGTGTTTAAAGATGAACCATTAGAAAGAACAAACGCCAACGTTCAAGTGACCATTAGTAACCCTTATTACAATGCGTACAAAGTACCTGAATGGTCAAATAACTGTATTGGCGATGGTACCTACAACATAAAACTCACGCCTGTGTCCTCAAAATGGGTGGGCAGATCACATGAAATTCAATTTTATTGCCATATTTGATATGTGTAGGCTCAAATAGGAGTTTCACAAAAATTTTGTACAATATACAATGTAGTAAGTGTCGCATGATAGAATCTTGGATCTATATTACTCTTATTTGTCGACTGGTTACATTAACGCAATTAAGTATTATTGGATTCGATGAGTTTTTAACAAAGCCTCAAATACCCCAACTGACAACCGCTGTCAGTTCGCGCGGGAAACGGTAGATTTGACAGTTGTTGCTAAGATTGATTAGGCGCGTATAATGTTGCTCTGTGTCTATAAATTGTTAATTTAATGCAGATTCTTTATATATTTGTAGAAACAGCGATTACATTTTGTTATTTATCGATTTTATGTCTTTCATTGCTAAAAGTATCATTAGTATTTTTCATTCTACATACTAAATAAATCTACCACGATGTTTGAAACGAATGCGCTATGATTTTTAAAAACTTGTAAAAGTACCTTCCGATAATCAATTTATTTATAAGATTCCTTACAAATGCCGGACATTAGTGTGAACAAAATGAATAACTTTAAATGTTCAATATAAATTCAACCAACCTTCACATCCCGATACTAGCGAAGAGCTCGGTACTACAGCATCCTCCATCAGTGAGGGTGACTCCCCAGGGAGGTCCAGACTGGACATACAGCCCTCGAAACCTTGCCGGGACAGCACCCCAACCGGCAACGCTGAGTACATGTCCTTGGGAACTCCGCCTATGTAGAGGACGCTGTCGAGTTCTAGCATTAGATTTGAGCCTGAAAGACAAGATACATAATATTATAACGTTCAATACCTGAGGTGATAAAATTTATTTATTTATAAGTAACACTTAAACGGATACCACAAACAAATATAGAAACAAAACAATAAACAGAAATAGATAAAAAAATAGACTTCCAACTTCATTGAAAATCAGTCGACACTGCAGAAATACAACTTAATAACATCGTTAGCGATTATTGGGCTAGGGATAGCTATAGGAATGGATAGTCATACGAGGTTTTATTTTTGTTTTTATGTTAAAAGATGATTTGATATTGGAATTAATGCAACATAACAAAATGATAAACGCGTTATGACATAGATAAAAATGTGGGACTACTAAGTTACGGAATTTATTTTATAAAGTGAAAGAAAAACGAGAGTCTCGCCTATCGAAATAATCAACATCGATCTATAATGAAAATAGACAATAAAGTCAAGTACTAAACGCTAATACAAAACAATGGACATAAACTTACTTGTCGTATGCATTTCTACATCATCATCAACTTGCAGAGTATGCATTTTAGGTGTCGGCCTCCTAACAGACACAGTATGCCATCTATTGTCGTTCAAGAAGTTCTTCAGTTTGTCTTTCATAGTTACAACGTTATCTCCAAGATTAAATACGCAATGTATGTGACCATTAACCAGCTCAATGGCTATGAAATCTTGCTTCTTTCCACCATTGTAAAACAAAAGTCCATCCATCTCTGTCGTGCGGAAGTAAAAATCTAAATACGTATTTCCGTAGGCTTTTAATAGGGGCAAGCCTACGTACGTATGTTTTGATTTAAAAGTAACAGCTTTGTACACATTCAGATTATCAGGCTTGACGAACGATCCCGTGAATATTATGTTTGAATCATGTTCATTGATATTATTTCCTTCGCTTCCCAGTCCAATGGCTTTAGCTAAGTCTATATACTTCATTCCATTGAAAACAAACTTTTGTAGATATCCTACGAAGTTTGGCAGTGTAGAAGTCATTTGTATTTCTTCTTCTGGATGGTACATACCACCTAAATGTAGCGTCGATATTTCCAAAGTAGAAGCTTTACCTAAAATTGTTTCAGCTGGAAATCCAAAATCAAAATTATTTAGCGATTAGAAAATGAAACGGTTAGGACGGTAACACAACATTGACTTTGAAATAAAAAATAAAGTAGCTCAACAGCTTAGATTCGCGAGCATTTACAGTTGCTTTACATTACATAAACTATACAGAGTTAGCACAAGTATCGTACATTGATAGAAAGCTGGATAGAACATCAGATTATCTACAAGAGCATTTGTACACACTGCCACTCTAGTCGTAAAGAGCCATACTTCAAGATGCTTATAGCTAGCTATTTCTATAGAGTGATTGTTAAAATGAGCTGGCTTTTAGATTGTTTTAAGAAAACATCATTAGCCTTTGGATTGTCATTAGCATTATAGCCGCACGTGCCTTAATTTAGAACAGAAATGACATTATAAAGGTTAAGAATCTTTAGCACCCATATTCTGTACTATCATTACTAAACACGAAACTTGAAAGCATTGTTAGTAATAATAAGTATTAACAAGATGTAAAGATCAATTATCCTGATTTAGAAATACAATGTCGAAATAGAATTTTTGAAAAGAAGATTTAAATTTATCACATTCACATAGGGAGACTACAGGAGAAAGTAAAGTAAACAAAGTCAGTCAGGGCATTCAACTAAAAGGTGAAGGTACTAAGTGCCAGCTAGAAAACAACGAAAAATAAGCAGCTAACTACTTCTCTAATAGGACATCTAACACCAATAGGAACGTTTTTATGTAAACGTCTTTTTTAAATATAAATGTTAGTAACTTAACTAATTTATATTTGATATCACTCCGTTTTTTAAATATGTTTTATTTGCATCATTGTGGATTTTGTGTGTTAAGATTTCATGATTTAACTTATGACTAGCTACAAAATTAATCTCATTTTACATATTCGAAAAAGGTTGTTTATCATGATCATCTTTACCGTTCAAAATTTTATTTGTCAAGTGTTGTACTTGTGTTATTTGTTTGTGTTATGTTAGTTCATTATCATCACATCCATGCTCATGCTTTACTTAATCCGGAGTGAAACCAAAACCAACCTTATCTCCTTCTACATTGGGGTCAAAATAAAAATGTGCGGGTGCTGTCCCGTGCATACGTACATAACATACCGCGCACGGGCTGCGCTCCGTCCACCTGGAGTTTCAGGTTCGAGGCGCGGCGCGAGAAACGAACCGTGTGCCAGTTGTCGTCCGCGACGTTAGAGCCTGCTAGGAGATTCTGGAAAACAAAAGACATCCCATCAAAAACAATACTTGTCAAAAAAACCAAGTCTCGCAACTCAGTTGTTCTACGGTAAAAAGTTGTGAGATCCATGTAATCATCATCATCATTTCAGCCGAAAGACGTCCACTGCTGAACATAGGCCTCCCCCAAGGCTCGCCATTCAGACCGGTCCTTTGCCGTTCGTTTCCACCGGATTCCCGCGACCTTCACCAGGTCATCACTCCACCTTGTCGGAGGCCTACCGACAGCTCGTCTTCCGGTGCGTGGACGCCACTCAAGCAGTTTCTGGCCCCATCGACCGTCAGTCCTGCGAGCATGCGACCATGTAATACCAAGTCGGTTATTAATTTATTCAGTCCCTACTTAAGCGACTTTCTGTCCTAATACGTCCAGTCCCTAAGACCACGATCGTGGTCCATAACAATTGAAAATCAATTGTGTCTGGAATCTCCGTACTCGAAGCATTAAGTTGTTACGTAATAATTAACAGCATCTTATAGACGCATATCAATATTAAAAATCTTTATTGTTTTATATAAATATATTGAGACTCGGCCATCGCATGAAAACATGTGTAAATTAAATTATTTATTGCGATGGCTAACACTGCCGTGCCCCCAGATAATTGTGAATAAGGCACAAAATAAGCTCTGATATGTGGATGTAAAATGATTATAAGTGTATCACCATCCTATTAATGTACCGGCACAAATGAATTGTGAACTTCGAGGTAATTAACAAGAAGAAAGTGGTAAAGAAAGTCTAGTTTTTAAATACAACACTGTGGTCAGCGCAGGAACACATCCATATAATGTTAACATGAAGTTTATAATTTGTCCACAACTTACTCCTTAAGGGGATAAAATTAAGTTGGAAGTTAAAGCAGATACGATCACGAGCAAAACTAGTTTTTGTAAAACACTTAGTATGAATTGTCAACTTTCATACAATAATCTTTCATATACACAGAAATATTTTGTCCTTAATATTAAAAAAAATATGAGTATTTGAAAAAATGATACTTCGCCGAGTGTTTGAGGCTATTTTACATTGAGTCAGTAACTGACGTCAGTGCTGGCGCCAAAAACTGACTCGTGCTATTTAGACGCAGTCAGTATTTCGTCAGTAGTTGAGGATGATGATTGAAATCAATTTATACGATGGCAGTGCCAGGTCAGCACTGACTCGGCAGTCGACTGACGTCAGTTACTGTGTAAAATTGCCTTTACGCGGTTCTTCTGAAGACAGAGGTTTATTTTATGAACCGGTGGTAGTTTTTTGATTTTCATAAGTGCATGTAATATGCCTAAATTGAAGAATAAATGATTTCATTTCATTTCCTTTCATATATCTCAAAAAAGACTTCTTGCTCCACCACCTTCTTCTTCAAAATTTTACAAAAAATCTTTCAATTTTACAATACTCTGCCGTTAGATATTAGATGTGCCAAGTCTCTGCCCATTTTCAAAAATCTCCTGGAACATCATTACTTGTCACTCTCTTAGCTTGTATTATCTTTGTAGCTATGTATATATATATATGTATATATAAATATTTATGTAGTTATGTATGTATATATTTATTAATGTATTGTATTGTTAGCTGTATATATTAGCCTAGATGTGTGTGTTATTCTATCTTTCTTGCTTTATCCTAGCACTACCTGTTGTTATTTTTCTTTAAGTTTTCATCTCCTGCTACCCAAAGGTTGTCTGGAAGAGATCGCTCTATAGCGATAAGACCGCCTGTTGTTACCTATTAGTTTTTAAGGTTAATCTTGTGACAATTTCTTTTTGTGGTGCAATAAAGAATATATTATTATTATTATATACCTTTTCCCTATCCCCCAGCCGCACGTTGGCTCGCACTCGCCCCGCCGCGACCACCAGCTCTATCCTGTCTGCAGAATGCTCCGAGGCCGTCCTCAGCAACAACCCCGCTTTGCTGGTCTTGAAGCGAAGCATCAGCTCCTCGGTTTGAGTTACGTGTTCTGGACCCAATGCAGCCGTGAGGTGTTGGCTGCCGTTCAGGTATATTGTTGCAGATTCTGGAATTATGAAGTTAACTTGTAAATACAAATACAAATACAAAAAGGTTTATTTCTCAAAATTTTACATTATTCAATCTATAAGTAAGTAGTATGGGTATTAAAAATAAGACATTGAAAAACCGGTGTGAGCACAGCGCTAAGCTGGTTTTAAGCCCACCCGTAGTCTGTGAGTTGGTTTCACACTAAATAGGGGTTATAAAATTAAATTAATTACAATAACAATTAAATTAATTTAAAGTAGATTGTATACGTACTATAATATAAGTAAGTTGAAATTTATGAAATCACGTAACAGTTTTCAGTTTGTTGGCGAAACCAGAAATTTTTACTTAAAATAATTAACAACTCGAATTCGTAAAATGTTATTAGGTTTTACGATATGACACGACGCCAAGATACACTTTTAATAAATAATGATTATGGCTTTAAGTGTTAGTCAAACGAAGCAGTCCAAATAAAAGCAAGTAGTTTTTGCAAGAAAGGATTTGAAGGAGGATATTGATTTACATAATTATGCATATTATGTATACACGCCAATTACCATTAAGTTAGGTGTACTTTGATAATTATCTGAATTCCACCCCCCTGATTGTAAAATAATACTTCAACAATTACTAAGCTCAATTATTACTAATAGTACGAGCCTCGTATATTAACTTAGAAGTACCTAACTATAATTTTAGTTGAACTGTTTGCTAGGAACTCGACATCGGAAATCGTTATCATAAGCATTATCATCAAAATATCAAACGGCTTCACCAAATAGATATTGCGTAACTTACTAAACGATTATTAGTATAATTACCAAGTGTCATAGGAATTTCATAGCAGTTAATAATGGAAATGGTTATAGTGATATGGTAGGTACTTTTGAAGATTAAGCGGACCTGGCTATTTGGAATTCTAAGCTAGATTCAAGTTTCGGAAATGTTAATTAGGTAAATGAAATTTTGTAACAATTTACATGTCCACAATCTTTTGACCCTTTTCAGTTCTATTAAGATAAAACATATTTTCAAAATTACAATGTGTGTGTTTTTTATTAACTGTAATATAATAAACAGATATGAAAACAATATTTATTTATTCAAACAGAGATCCATCGAATCGTTAGTAATTAGGTACTCCTATGTTAGTTTTATTAATTATGTATTAAGTATATTATGTTTTACTATTCTTGCTTATAATTTACGTGCACAATTTTAAAAAGTAACTTGCTTAGTTTTTCATATGGATGAGATAACATCATTATTTCTTTCCAATATTTACTACTGTTATTTACAGCTAAAACACTTTCCGAAGCAGGATAGGAAATAATTTCCGCAAATTCTGTCTTAATTACCATTCAATGAGTGTTTAGATAAATTGGATAATTCCTTATTTTATACGACGACTATTTTAGCCTAATTAGTAGTGCCTACGTATCTCCGTCCAGGCTTCGAATCCCGATCAGGGTGTTTATTTGTCTGATGGATACGATTATTTGTTCTTTGGATGTTTTTAATGTATTTAAGTATCTATTTGTATACAATATAAGTATGTATATCATCGCCTTGTACTCATATTACAAGCTTTCTTTATATTGGGACTAGATTATTGTTTTACTCAAGCGTCCTGTGGTTTCGATATACGAAACGAGCTTATAGCGCCCTTCGCGTGCAATACAATAACGCTTTCAGAATGCTGTTGAGACTACCAAGATGGTGTAGCGCCTTTGGAATGTTCGCGGACGCTCACACGGACGGATTTCACGCGATCATGAGAAAAAAAATTGCATTGTTGATGGACCGTGTCAGAAATAGTCAAAACAGCATTTTGAAGGTGTTAGCTGATAGGTACAACTGTCCCATTCTTTGTCACTGGGTGGCACAGATTGGGACACTTGTGAAATATATTACGTAAATAGCCCTGATTGTGATATACAGGGCGGAAAAATCGAATGCCACATGGATGGCAACTACCTTAAATATTGTAAATAACACATTTTGTGTAAGGGAGACTTTCTTTTGTTTTTAAAAACAATAAATACTGCATTTAAGGATTTATGAAAAATCGCTTGCCTCAGTCGGGACTCGAACCGGTCAAATGTGACAAAAAATAATGTGCTATATTTTATGATGCAGATTGAAAGGGTTACTGATAAGGTTCATTTTTCTCTAAATAACAAGTACAATCAAAATAACGGAAGGCCATGAAAATTGTAAACGAAAAATTAAAACACACAAAATAAAACAATATTCATTTAATAACCTTACTAAAACCTTGCTAACTAAAGTAGTTGTTCAAAATGAGCCCCGTTTCGGCGTCTGCATAAATTTAATCTTTTGAGGGATTACTAACCATATATGGTTTTTATCCGAAATAAAATTATTTGAATTTGAATTGTTTATTTTTCTTTGTTCTCACCTCTCCCACAAGTAGGTCCGCCATAGTTCGTAGAAGAGCAATCACACAGCGGTCGGTTCCAGCCCTCAGAGCACACGCCTCCGTGCTGACACGGCGAGTTGACACATTGCTTCATGAGCACGTGGCACGCAGGCCGGACCGATGCTGGAACGATATGTATGTATGTAAGCACTTTATTTCACTATATCCGAAGATTGCAGGTTCGTGTCCTGTCACGGTCGCCATGTAGTATGCAGGTGTTGTAGGAGGGAGGAGGGGAGACATAGAGAGACACCGAGAGTACTGGAACACAGTTTATCTCAACCTCTGGTATACAGCTACTCATATGCATGACATACTACCTAGTACTATACTTTCTAGTGTTTATATATTAATTGGTTACGTGTTATTAGAGGAAATCCCTTATCGGGTGGGACGGCATCTATCTGTTTTTAATCGTTATAATCGCTTAATATACACTTGCGTGAGGTACGTGTGTATTAGAGCGTTTGCCTATCACAGTACACAATAACAGGTTAAAACAATATACATGTCACATAAGATTAGAGTACAAAGGCGAACTTATCCCTATGAGGGATCTCTTCCAGCTAACCTTTGAGGGATTGAGTGGGAGAATGAGATAGACAAACTTACACAGTGTACTAAAACTTTTCAATAAGGAAACTTATAGCTAAAACCAGAAGTAAATAAATATATAACAACTATAACATATAATAAATAGATATTATAAATATATACGTATTTAAATTAATATACATAAATAAATATATATAGTATTCAACCAAATCACAAGTCGTTGGAGAGCCACAATTTCTTGATGATAATTTAATCGATAAAGAATTAGTACTAACTAACCCCCTTATTTATAAAACTTAACAAACCTCTGCTAACTAAAATGTTTTTTGTCCCATTCTCACAAACGTCAATGTCAAAGTGACAGATAAGCACAAACGAACTTTAGCGGCTAGTTAACTAATATAGGTTTGATAGACGTTTATGAATAAGGGGATATTTAACCATGTTTTTTATTCTGTATTGCTGATTGTGTGTTTTTTTTTTGCGACAGTAAATACTTTTTTTTTTTACTTTAGAGGCCGAGCGTTGCTCAGTTTTCTCAGAATTTGACCTATCTAGATCGATTATTCGACCCAGAAATAGCAAATTTCATCAGAATATTTAAAACCCTTTCCGAGATTAGAACGGAAGAAATGTACAAGAATTGCTCGTTTCCCAAGATATAAATTATAAGATAGATAGATAGAATTAGAGACAGGAATTTACTGGATCAGTTAATCGCTTCAGAGCATGAGTTCTAATTTTGCCTAGATCTATATAACATAAACTGAACGTCCTAGTATTTGACGCTGGCCCAAAACTTGTTAATGTCAATCTTATGTTATGTTAATAGACGTGAACAATAGTTCTCAACTATTGGTACCTATCAAATTTTTTAAAATTTACTGCCTACAAGGCCCATATAGTACTATTATACTCTTGATTTATAATTTCAGTACGAGTAGAGTAATCCTCTAAATTTAAACCAGCCTCTACAAATGTACTCATACTCTAAAATCAATTAGTTTAGTAACTGAAATGGTGATCATTAAAATTACCCAAAGCTCTTGAAAGCCGATTAAAATTTAATAGTTTAAGATATTGTCCTGACAATAGTCATTATCTCTCTAAATACAGAATATTGATGAATATTAGTTGGACTAATTGTTTAAAGTAAATTAATTTCAGTGCAAAATCAGGAGTCATGTAAGTCATTTTGTTAATTGAATAATGTCATGTTAAACATACACGCCTCTTTTTCCTTTGGGAGTGTATTAGTTTGGTAATTAGTTAAATTTAACTTGTGCGACGCGACGAGAGTAGTGAAAAATCTACCCTCCTCTTTCTAATTCGCACAGTTCAAGTGAGATAGGAAGGACTTGGCAGCAAGTTGTGCTAGCTCACCAGGATGGGGATGGCTATTGAGTGAGAAAACATCGCCGGTGTTATGGGTACCTTTGCACCGGAAACGGCGAGGGGCCGTTATTTGATTAGTTTAATTTTTATTTCATGTGTATGTAAGTACATACTTAGTTTGTGTATTCAAAGAAATTTAAACGTTTATTATACGTATATAGGCAAAATTGAAGGAAAGCGAAGAAGGGGAAGGCCGAGGTTAAGCTACATGCAACAAATAAAAGGAAAACTAGCAGTCGTGTCGTATAAGGAGATCAAGGAGGCGGCCCTGGATAGAGTCAGGAGAGAGCTACACCGACAAGAGTCTAATCCTTAAATTTATGATGATGAGGTAAAAAGAGTAATGGGGTAAAAAATATAACAGATATGACTAAACTAAAATTTAAACTAAATCTAATACAACCTATAAAAAGTAAATGCCCCCAAAGAAAATATGTACGTTGTTCGTAAATTATGTACGACTGAACAAAAATATACTTTAGAAAGAAAGAAAGAAGAAGAAAGAAAAACCATTTATTCAATAAAGCACACACAACCGGTCATAATAAATAGGTGTAAGATAATACACAGTGAGTGAAGGTGCACAATGAGTCCAGCAATATGTGCCATAAAGAAAAGGCTGAGACTCAGCATGTGTTGCTATTTGCACTTTAGCACGTTGCACTGCCATTCTTAGTTTATGCGGATAGCGTTTGGTGTAAAAACTTATCCTTACCGGAATCTTGTTGCCTCGCGTACGCAGTCAGATCCTGAGGTTTCCCGTTCAAGACCAGATCTCTGACGCAGCCGACGAAGCCCTGCCTCAAAGCCGCGGTCCAGAGCACTGGCGGGGTCTTGGCTGCTGAGTACTCGGAACCCAGACCACCGACAAATAGTGACCCGTCGAGTTCCAGTTGGTTCGACTCCCCTGGAATTGAAAATGATAGTGAAATCAAGCTCCTGTGACACATTTTGTATAGTGGCTTAATTTAGAGTTACTAGGTAAAAAACATGCAATTGCATCGATTCCATCCGGTAGTAATGCTTTTCCAACTACAGTATTTCTTAAAATAGGTAGGGCACAGCAAAATGTCATCTTACTCGAATTTGGAGCAGCCCAACTGGGGAAGTACCTCCGGCTTGCAGAAGACCACAGCCATAATAACGTTATCTACTATACAAGTATGTAGTGTTGTGTTCCTGGAGGTGAGCAAGGTTGCCAGAGCTCCCGAGGATGCACTGTGCTGAGAGCGAGGGACCTAAATGTGTTCCTTCTGCTGTCAAAACAGTGCATCCACAAATTTTATAAAGGGTCGGCAACGCGTACGTATCTCCTTTGGAGTTGCGGGCGTCTATAGGCTGCGGTGGCCGCTTACCATCAGGTGGACCGTAAGCTTGTTTGCCACCGGCGTTGTATTAAAAAAAAAGTATGCATACCATAAGTACTGTAGTACTTGAGATTTGGAAAAAATGCTTTTAACCTCTTGCCTGTGTCTGATAAGGATCAGTATAATCCAAAATTAACTCTATGACAAAAAGGAAAAATACTCATTTCTTCAGCACTGTCAGTTTCATAACAAACGAAAGGTTAATTATGCTGAGAAGCAAATTGTAGTATCTCTAGTTAAATCATTTAATTTACATAAGCGTTGTTATCCCAAAAGAACAACAAAAGTTTCTCAAACGATTTCCAAACTGAATTCACCTGGTGTCTTGAACTCAGCATTGGCCCCATCCACAGTAACTCTTCCATCCCTCCCAGTTCTCCTCAACAGGAATTCATGCCAATGAGAATCGTCCACTCTTCTCCTTGACGCTCGTACCCTGACTCCTCCAGAACCGAGGTCCATATGCACATATATGTAGCCATTCAGGATCTCCACGGCAAATAGATCAGCCTGCAAATATGAGTAAGTGCTAGACTGTTAGAATTTGCTTTTTATTCCTTTATGGCCTAAGTCCATGCTCAACAACAACGTGTGATAACTATATTAATGCGCTGCAAGAGCTAATACGTAATTAACAAGCTTTGTTAGCTATAAGTAACTATTAAATTCCACTAAATTCGTTTTAGATAAATTTTGCACAGGAACACAAGTTCGTAAAGGGTATAATACGAATGAACGTATTTGTTAGGGTCGGTTGCACTAACATACAATCACAGGCCGGTCATCGTCAAACATGGCGCCGGCAGTTGTCATCCCATAGAAAATTGTCAAACTTTCCATACAATCAGATTTTAATGAACACCGCTTACGATTACAGACGGTTTGATGCAAATCACCCTTAATCTTTATGAGTAAATACATCGTCAACTGACCCATATTACAGCTTTACTTAGTTTGAATCTGTAGTATTTTTAATTTATACACAAAATTATTCTTATTAAGAATCAGTAAGTACTTCGATTGTTTAATGTTTCAAGTGCCGCATTGTATCGCATCACAACATTGGCACTTGAACAGTATTCGACCATTAAAATTAATACATCCATTAAGCTGAAACTAGCTACACAACAGAAATCATGCAAATAAAAAACCTACTGAAAACGTTCCTAAAATAGAACATAACCTAGTTCTAATAAATGAAAACGTAACTCTCGGCAAAATAAAAACTGTCGCGAACTCACGTAATGCATGCAAACTATTCACGAACGATTTGAATACTAAAATACATTCGAGCATGCCTATATTAGATTAGATCGAGTTAGCTATAATTTTTTTTAATCGAAGGCTATTTTAAATATTAAATTCCAAGTAAATTGCTATTAAATTAAGATCTACAAAACTTTAAGAGGAATAATAATTAGACTGATTGAGACGAATTTAAATTTGTGAGTACTGTGGAAAAGCAATAGTGCAAATTTGTGTAGGTATTAATAAAGCCCTCTCTATAGTCAAGCTTGTAAACTCTTCCGCATTAGCTTTCCAACACTGTTGTGCTTCGGTAGTAGAAGATCGTCTCCAAACAAAAGTATAAGACAATAACAACTTCAGCTCAGCAGATTACGTGTAACCTAATTGTGTCGGTGCTCGCTTCTACGGTGCCCAAGTAACAGATAAACATAAAACATTTCAACACTTAAAAGTGGGTGAAACTTTATAAGGTACCATACACAAATTCCCCTATTATGTGTATTTAAATGTATTATTATCTGAGCCTACCATGCAGGCTTTCAAGGGATTATTTTGCTTTGATCACGGCCTCGAATATTTATCGTACGATCAAATCAAAATTATTATGTCCATTGAGTGATGATTGCATAGGGAATTACAATTTGCTGGATTTAACTAAACTAATTTATTAATTGCACATTTAGCTTCAATTTCTTTGTTTATGTGACAACATCTTTCTTTCTATGTGACTTTGTCCACGTTTTGATTACTTCAATAAATATGACATTTCATTTATAAGTTACCTTTTCTCAATATAGATAATTTGCGTCTTGTCCAGCAAAGGTATTTCTTTGCGGGTATCAATAAAGCGCTTATTCCATGGTGGCGCATTTAAAAATCGTCCTTATTCACAAAACTTTGTGAACTTAGGAAAGACACAAGACAGCTTGTTCCT
The DNA here is from genome assembly GCA_963556455.1 of Epiblema foenella. Taxonomy (NCBI): domain Eukaryota; kingdom Metazoa; phylum Arthropoda; class Insecta; order Lepidoptera; family Tortricidae; genus Epiblema; species Epiblema foenella. Next base: position 17,213,932 of record OY747112.1, read on the forward strand.
TAACGATGTCTAAAGGAAACTTTTAAGAGTAAGTAAATAATCAGTTGCAATTTTATGAAGATCACGATGTTTAAATTATAGATTAGTCATTTTGTATTTAATTGGAACTGTAATGCTGGTGCGTATGTTGTATAAAGTTATTAATTATAAATCAATTAACTTAGTTAAAACTCACATTATACATATGGAAAACGTTGTCACAAAATCTAATGAGATTAAAAAAGCATTCTACATTTTTAAAATCAATGTTGCAATCCCCTATCAGAAACCTTAGTTTTATTTTAAAGTTGATGAAAGATATGGCGATGAAACTTCTGATGAACTTATTGATTCGAATGATCATGGTGATGATCTGGATGATTTTAGTGATCGGCCAACCCCAAAAGCTTCACCCCTTACCGTGCAACCTACCCTTGGTGGTTTTGCGCCCATGTTGAAAAGAATGAGACCGTTAGGTTCATTCGTTCTAAATTTGAATGATATCGTTCCAGTTCTCACGGCTTCCCATTTAGGTAGGATCTGAGGAATGAAAAAATGCAATATTTAACAATATTTTTCAACCTCATTTATCGAGCCTGGTAATTCCTAATGACATATTTATTCATAATAAAAAAATGACTGCGATAGACGACGGATACGGATCTTAATGCTAAATAAATATTTTAAATAAGGAATATGGTATGTGTAATGAATAAAAATCAGATATTGATAGAAGTAAATTAATTATTATTATTAAAATGTTAAAAAGATATGATACTTGAAAGTTTCTATAAATTGTGTAGGTATATATTTTTTTGATTTAGTAAATGTTTAAATCACCAAAAAATGTATGACATCTATATACATAAACGCAGTGATTCAAGATCAAAACATCGAATTACTCGTTTTTCCATACAATGTTACTACGGTGCACGTAGTATGTGACATCAGATAACAAGCTCAATTAGTACGAGACGTTTTTAGAGCTCGGCAGGTAAGCTGTTGATACCCATTGCAACATTGGTTCTATAAAATCATAAAAAATGGCATCATAAAAAAATATGCATATTAAAATAACAATACAGAACCGTAAATGGTATTGAAATGATAAATTAATAAAAAAAACCTAAAAACATTATTAACTGTAAACATGATCTTAAATATGCGTTCAACTGGAAATATGACTTAAGGCTGCTCTTCCTAGATCCAGATCCAGACAGAACTGAAAAAACTTTGTATTGTACGAATGAATGTTGAACTGGCTGAGATTAAATAAGCTTATACTTAAAAATAAATGAAATTAAAAACTCGTATTTTATAAACCCTCATAAAATCCGGAAAGGCAATTATAAATAAGACCTCAAAGTAAAAAAGGAAACCAAAAAAAAATCAACATCAACATCAAACAAGGAAACGGCGAGGGCACTCGAAACTCCGAGCCGCAAGAGGATTCATGTGCCTAATGAAACGTCTCAGGTTCTTTTTTGTTATTATTACTAATATTACGAAAAGACATTGTAATTTGGGAGTATCAATAGGTCCTTGATCATTGATTCTATTCTACTGTCTTTAAATCCAAAAGAATCTAATGCTTTAGAGAATTCCTGAAAATCCACTGACCTAAATACAATTTTAAACATTCTCTCTTTTATTTAGTGTGTGTAATCATCAATATACGTACAATTTTCAATGTGTTTATAATAATTTTCAATCGAAAACCTATTTCGATTTTGGTGTTACCAATTCGTTATAAATTCAGATTACATTTGTCGGATCTTGTGCCCGTAATAAAATTGTGTTGTCCTTTCTAAATGGAGAATTTCTGAGAAGAATATCAAATACGAAATATATAGATAAAGTTAAAGGTTATTTTCATCATAACTAACATCAGTCATCATGGAACCATTGATACAAGTTATGGTTCGCCTATTTTCAACCTTTACTACTGTAAAAGAATCATTCCCATTGTATGTATTTATTGACTTATGTATAGGATTGAAAGAAAGAAAGAAAGAAACATTTATTCGCGACAAACACAAGACATTTACAAAGATGACAGAACAGAATAACATATTGCCACGAAATGGTCACAACTCAGCGTTATGCTGGCAGGGCCAGCGCTGATCTTCCGTTGTGACCATTTGGTGATTTCACTGCACAGTGACGAAAACGCAAACACACAAAATTAACAAGAACTAGCTAAAATAATAATAATAATAATAAACAAGCAATAATAACAAATCACTAATACACTTAACAACATAACGTTGGTACACAGTAACCTTACGGAACAGTAGCTATCGATTTTTCTAATCAATAATTTGCACATAGGTATGATGCAACGCATGTAAGTGATTATGATTTAAAACTCAAATTTTTTGAATATTCTAAGAAGTAAAGAAAGTCTCCGATATAATTATTTTATGAGTGAAAATTCGACGAATTTATTTCATTTTTTGCTCTAACTTAAAACATTTAAATTAAATAAATATTTGAATAAATTTAACGACTTGGAGAGCATTTCCTATTTATGTGTTTATTTTAAATTTATGTTACTTGTTTTATGTCATTTTCTGAGTATAAATAAATATATGCACTACCTAACTTACAAAACACGATTTCGATTATTTAGTAATATACATATCTCTGCATCTTTAAATTACGCTTCAAGATTATTATATTTATACAATTAAATTTATTTAAACCATTTTTTCCTTGTCAGTGAACTCATAAAAATAGGATCTTTGGTAATATATTATATACGTCTCCAGATTAATTTATTTTAAAATGTTCCCAGTGAACCACACCCATAACGAGACTTACACAGAAACTTGAGAAAGCAAGTTTATAAATGATCCTACAGCCCTCCTAGCAAACGGATGTAACTTAGAAAAGAAAACATCGTAGTTACGACTTTTGGGAGCACAAGGGTGCTATAAAGCTCAGACCTTAAGAACACCCCAGAATCGCCTTGACCCACCCTCGTCACATGCGGGTTTGTGGGTTACGTAGTTTTCAGTCAACCAGAAGGGTCAAATCCATATGCGACAGAGCGAGCCGATGTCAAATAGATGTATACACTGCGACTTGCTACTTAACTAAGGAAAATAAATGATTCTGCAGCACTTTAGGAACAGATATTGATACCTTTTAAGCCTTCTTTTGTAGCCGACCTGGAAATAATTACGGTGGACCTTGTGGTAAAATGAGCAAAGTTCGTTTATTTGCTTAAGTAATTCTAACTGAGTTTGTTAATGTTTGATTGTGTTTTAGAGTCAAGGCTTTCAGTGCCAGGAACCTGCTCGGCGGACGCTCGTCTCGTAGACTCTTTTCTCTACATACATTTCATCGAATTCTACGGCTACGAAATCTTTGACAATGAATTTGCTTGGAATTACCAATACTTTCTAGATAGAATCTTCATTTTCAAAGTATATTTTAGATAGTTTTATAATTTTAGTTCAATTACGAAACTTTATTTGGCAGTGACTTCTTACACACTATTCCGCTGAAATATTGTTAAAATGGCATCCATAAAAGATTTATTTCTTGAATCAAGTTAGTAAGGGACAGCTATTATATAACTAAAAATACGTGTAAAATAATGGTAACCCCGGATAACTCCAATAAGTACTAATCAATTACCGATTTTGAAGCCTAAAAAGAGGACACTATTCAATTTAACTGAGCCGCCATTTTCCTCTCAAGCGATTTTTACAAATTCAACGATTGTAAAGTCGCGGAAGAAAACTAGTTATTTATAAATAATTACAACAATAAACTTATGTTTCTTTGTAATATTGATGTGCTTCCAGTCCTTATACTAGACAAAGCTATTATTTTAAATCAAAATGATATTAATAATTTTGATTCTAAGTGGAATTTAAATACTATTCGATATTTTCCACAATCTCTAAATGTTTTATACTGTATAAGAAAAGCATGCCTTCATTGCGCAGGCCATAATTTGTAATAACCTATATACACTTATAAACTTTTGAGCGATCACGTAACAACAAGAGAATAGATAATAAGGGAAAACTTCATTATTTAAAATGAAATCTGACTAGTCTTTAGCGAGAAACTTTTGGCCAATTCAAACTAAAGTTCGGATCCGAGAAAAATTGTAAAAAAGAACACTGAGAAAAAAATATTGTTGTCGTAACAAAAAAACTTTAACCCCACACAGCCGTTCATAGTCCATAGTTGGTGCAGCAACTTTTTTATTGCTATCAATTTGTTGTTACGTTGACAATCTTAGTTAACAACGTTGTAAATTGTTAAGGTAACAGTTTCAAATATTGTCATTAACGAAATCTATTATTGTGGTTGTAACAATGTATTATTTTGTTAATAATATTGTTCCCACGTTAACGCGATTATTGTTGCAGAAACAACATGTTTTATTGTTGTAGTAACAACCTATTTATTGTTGGAGTGACAACATATTTATTGTTGTAGTAACAACGTATTTATTGTTGTATCAACGATGTGTTTATTGTTGTAACAACAAGAAATATGTTGTTGTAGCAATCACATATTTATTGTTGCAGTAACAATATATTTATTGTTGCAGTAACAATATATTTATTGTTGCAGTAACAATATATTTATTGTTGCAGTAACTATATATTTATTGTTGCAGCAATAACATATTTATTGTTATAGTAACAATATATTTATTGTTATAGTAACAATATATTTATTGTTACAGCAACAACATATTTATTGTTACAGTAACAATATATTTATTGTTACAGCAACAACATATTTATTGTTATAGTAACAATATATTTATTGTTACAGCAACAACATATTTTAGTGTTGTGGTAACAACATATTTTTTGTTGTAGCAACGATATGTTTATTGTTGTATCCACAACATAATTATCAATGCCCCAGCTAAGCTGTGTTGTTGCAGCGACCAAATATTTATTGTTACTACATCAAAGTAATGATTCACACTTTGTCGCTGGAACAACATATTTACTGTTGCTTTAGCAAAGTAATGTAATTGTTATTGTTGTAGCAACAATATATTTATTGCTCCTGTAGCAACTTTACTTAGTTCCTCTATTGTATTTTGTTGTATCAGCAATATATATATTGCTCCTGTAACAACTTTACTTAGTTCCTCTAACTATTGTACTTTGTTGTATCAGCAATATATATATTGCTCCTGTAACAACTTTACTTAGTTCCTCTAACTATTGTACTTTGTTTTATCAGCAATATATATATTGCTCCTGTAACAACTTTACTTAGTTCCTCTAACTATTGTACTTTGTTTTATCAGCAATATATATATTGCTCCTGTAACAACTTTATTTAGTTACTCTAACTATTGTACTTTGTTGTATCAGCAATATATATATTGTTCTTACAGCTATTTTTCTTTGCTATCCTAACAAAGCGAACTCAGCAATAGTAACAATTCTCGTTTTGCTACTGTTTCAAAGCTAAGGGATCCAAAAGGCAAAGCTTTTGTCAGATCAGCAAAATAAATATTGCTACTCCGACAAATGATACCTCGCCCTTTAAGGTGGCGTTCCACCAGAGAAGTGCTAGCCAGATTACCGGTTATGATGGCTACACACGTGCCGTTCGAGCCTGCAGGCTTGGACTGAAAGGTCAAATCCGTCCATCCAAACCTCTCGTGTCCGCTTTGGTCGGGCCTTTAAGGTGCGGCCGGAGTCTGCACACGAGAGGTTTGGTCTATCAGTCCAAGCTTGCAGGCGGGGCCGGTGCATGTGTAGCCAGCATTAGCGAGGAAAATCTACCATTCACTTGATTCGTGATCATTCTGATTGATTGGCAGATTTTTTCTCGCTCACCATACTTCCGCCTCCGCACATCTTTGATTGACAGCCGACCTTACGATCCCTACGCTTTTCTGCAGTAGCAAATGAGAACAGTTGCTGTTGCTGGAAGTCCACAGTCGACATCTGCAAAATACAGAATAGGTTGGTGAAAATTATGGAAACCACTAGTGAGAGTCCATGAAAGTAAACGAAAGAAAATATAATATTTATTTATTTATTTGCCATTATCATTATTACAACAAAACAATGTTCTAGAAATTGTAGGTATACATATTAGTTCAAGCTGGGGCCACCGGTGGTCCTAGTTCCTAGTTGCCTAGTGTGCGGCAGCTCAGATAAACTCTAAATACTCATTAGGGTACGCGGGCGCTGCGTGCAAAGCTTAGTAAGGCCGCGAGGCCTGCGAGGCTAACAATTGAACCAAAGTAAATTCTAATCCTGGGGTGGTATTGTAGTGCTATTTGAACTACTATTTATATTTTCACTTGAAGATGATGGAGCATTTACATTTTCGCAATGATTTTGCTGACTTATATTAGGGGGCAAATGAGGCTCACTCGATATCGAATGGTTTTTTAAGTAATGCCTTCTATAAGAGTTAAATATTTGAAAAGTTCTCAAACATCCTGTACTTGCACAAGAAAATGTGGACACAGTTTTATGATAGAAAGACATATGATTTCTCAATTGGTTAAAAGTCGTAAAAGTTTTGTCACAGAGCGCGCAGGACACCATTTTTGTTTAAATTTTGAATAATTTGAGCAGTCCTTGTCGTAGCAGATGTATGATTCCAAAGAACGCAGCTACATTTGCCTGCTCTTCGCCAACTGAAAATTCAACAATGTATAATTATACTGGGTGTCCAAGAAAGTAGTGTCAAGTGGAAGTGTAAAACGGAAAACAGACAACATTCATTTTACAGCTAGACAAGGTATATTTAAAAAAAAAACATAAATTATGTTGCTTATAGGGTAAAATAATTAATTACCTGAGGAACTTGATTTGCTGCTGTCAATGTAATTTGTTGTGGCACTTCCGTTGTGCCATCGGTTGCCAGACTAGGTGCAGTAAACACCTGAGAACACATTAAGTATTTTAAATACAAATATTACTCTCTAGAGTTAACTACAAAATCTCTAAAGTTACTCCCTCATCTGAACAGTTAGATAGAAGACTATGGGTCAAAGTTCTATTACCGCGCGAGATATTTGATTGGATACTTCTGAATCTGCTGCCAAGCTAACTAGAGGTAATCAAAACCAAACAAGATGGCCGTTGTTACAATAAAAACGTAAATCAGAAAAACTGCTGTGTGCTATGGTATTAAACCCGCTTACTATACGTAACCCGACAGGCCTTCAAAATTACTAACTAGTAGCGTAATAGCCCTAGTATTGTTCTTAGTTAAAATAAAAACAAGACTTACCTTCCATGTTGCTTAACAAGTGCGAAACTCCAGCATTCGTTAAAGAATCGCTTAATGCGTCGTCCATTTTTAATAGCTGCTCGTATCAATATATGAAATGATGAAAACTTAAGTCACTGGAAGACCTTTCGCTCTGATCTGAGCAGCAGCAGCAACTAAGCACGTGGGTAACCTCCCATGGCCGGCGACAAAATGGACGAGTGAAAGTGGAAGCGGTATTGATTTTATCGATGGATATTGTCAATTTAACAAATTTCCTCTGCTTTCGCGTTGCCTTTAACAAAATTAGTTTGTCTGATTGACAGTTTATTTTGTCACTCTCGACACACGTTAAAGTTGTGTGTTGACATTTTCGCAAAATTGGATTTTATACGTTGTCTAATTGTCAAAGTTCAATTGTCACTCACAATACGAATTAAACCTTGTACACTCAGCGGCAAGAATATTGCGTCGTTGATTAATATTTTTTTGTTATTTTCTGGAGACATGGTTTGGTGCTGATCCAACTGACAAACGAGCTGACAACTGATAAATTGTTTCATAATTTGCATGATCTGCCAAGTGTTTTTAACCACAAATTTTATTCAAATAATTGAACATTGTTTTAATGCTTTACATTGTAATTCTCAAAGTAGGACGCAAATTCAAAAATCGCTTGTAGATGGAATAAAGGGTTCTACAAAACATACAATTACCACTTTTGATTTGTCTAATGCAATTTGAGACAAATTGTGACAATTGAGGAACACCATTTCGAAAAATAATTTTGCTGTAATAAGCCTATTTCGTGATTGTAATGTTACGATATCTGTGGATGTTACTTATTTTTCCTATCTTTCTCTTAGCTTTCTCGCGGCGACATGACTACCCGTCTCTTTCTAAGTGTTCTAATTAGAAAGAAACGGATAGTCTATCTCACCGCGACACAGCTCGCGCACTGTTTTGTGCTAACCGTGCCGTACGACACACCCTTTTTAAGATCGCCGACCACCCGAATTAGGACTTCGAAATGTTGCATTGCATGGACAAATTGTGGTAAAATCACATAAACTATAGAACCCTTTAGGTTAATAATATAAGGGTATTACATTACACGGTATTCAGGGAAATTTAATAAGAGTTAGGGGCCCTAACTCTATATGTTTGAATTAGGGTCCCTTATGGATACCAGGTCCTGAATACCGTGTAGTGAAATACCCCTACCTAACTAGAAATATATGATAGCTCGCCATATTGCGGAAAATTATAGCAACTAATTTCTTCTGAAGCCTCTCACAGACTGGCGCGGCATGGCCGCGGCGGTCAATACTAAACTTGTCATTTTAGCTGTCAAATTTACTATTGACCGCCACCACAGGCCGCCCCAGTGTGATTCAGGTCTAATGCTGTAAACTGAGTGTCGTCACATGTTATGAAACTAAAGTGGCGCCCCCGTTATCAGCTATCATATTAAATTTCTGTTTAGACTTTTACATCCTGTTTCATGTTTTTGTTTAGAATAGGCTATTATTCCTAGGAATTCTACGTAGTACTTTTTTTAATAAATGAAGGTACAATGCAGTAATTAGCACACTAATTTGATGTAAAATTTATGTCAGCGTTAAAAATTTGTCGTCGAGTCGAGTGTTAAGCGCCCTATGTACCACACAATAATTATTTTGCAATAAATATTTAATACCCCACAGCCCGCGCCCCATACACGGCACATTTAATATTGTGCAATATTAACCCTACAGCACGGTGCAAAGTTTTTAAGGTATAAATATATGGGCCTATATGCATCCTAATAATAAACGATTTGCTTGATTAAATAAAAACACATTGCGTAGTTAAATTTAAACTCGCTCAAACTTTGCGCAATCATTGCGCAATCTTCAATATTAGGCACACACGTTCAATAGTATAGTGCAACCATGTTATTGTGCAATATTAAATATTGATCGTGTAAAATGTCGCGCGGGCTAACACATTTCTGTCATAACATAAAATTGTCACTGGTTTAAAATTATATATGTGACCGTAGTGTGTTAGACCACGCGATAAACATAATTTGTCGTCCTCGGCGCGAGAAGATTGGTAGACAAAATTAGTGTGCTAGTGCTAGCCCTACACATATACATGCTTATCTATTTTAAGAAAACAGTAAGTTGCCAAAGGCCCACCTGTTAAAACAAAAAAAAATTAACGTTTTGTAGTTTTTTTTTATTAAAAGGAGCAATTGATTTGACGCCGAGTGTACTTCCATGAAATAATTCGCAGAAACAAAGTTATACTTTGATAAATCAACAACGGTCATATTGACTTTAAGAAATTACATATATACTGCAACAAAAGGAAAATACTTTGTGGTAGCAACAAATTTATTCTTGGATAAATTGACAACATACTATATTGTGAACGGAACAAAGTAAAAGGACATTGTAATGTTAACAATGTTTAATTTTGTAAATCGGCAGTATTTTATTGTTACCACAACAATGGAAAAAACTTTGTGGTGGTGATAAAATTATACTTTAATAAATTAGCAATGTTGTGTTGTAAATGTAACAAAAGAAAATACTTTGTGGTAGCAACAAATTTATTCTTGGATAAATTGACAACATACTATATTGTGAACGGAACAAAGTAAAAGGACATTGTAATGTTAACAATGTTTAATTTTGTAAATCGGCAGTATTTTATTGTTACCACAACAATGGAAAAAACTTTGTGGTGGTGATAAAATTATACTTTAATAAATTAGCAATGTTGTGTTGTAAATGTAACAAAAGAAAATACTTTGTGGTAGCAACAAATTTATTCTTGGATAAATTGACAACATACTATATTGTGAACGGAACAAAGTAAAAGGACATTGTAATGTTAACAATGTTTAATTTTGTAAATCGGCAGTATTTTATTGTTACCACAACAATGGAAAAAACTTTGTGGTGGTGATAAAATTATACTTTAATAAATTAGCAATGTTGTGTTGTAAATGCAACAAAAGAAAATACTTTGTGGTAGCAACAAATGTATTCTTGAATAAATTGACAACATACTATATTGCGAACGGAACAAAGTAAAAGGACCTTGTAATGTCAACAATGTTTAATTTTTTAAATCGGCAGTATTTTATTGTTACCACAACAATGGAGAAACTTTGTGGTGGTAATAAAAGTATACTTTAATAAATTAACAATGTTTTGTTGTAAATGCAACAAAAAGAAAATACTTTGCTGTATCAACAAGATTACTCATGGATAAATTGACAATGTGCCATTGTCAATGCAACAAGGATAAAAAACATTGTTATAGTAACAATGTTTTAATTTGATAAATCAGCAGTATTGTATAGTTGCCACAACAATGGAGAAACTTTGTGGTGGTAATAAAAGTAAACTTTAATAAATTACCAATGTTGTGTTGTAAATGCAACAAAAGGAAAATACTTTGTGGTAGCAACAAATTTATTCTTGGATAAATTGACAAAATAATATATTGTGAACGGATCAAAGTAAAAGGACCTTGTAATGTTAACAATGTTTAATTTTGTAAATCGGCAGTATTTTATAGTTGCCACAACAATGGAAAAAACTTTGTGGTGGCGATAAAAGTATACTTTAATAAATTAGTAATGTTGTGTTGTAAATGCAACAAAAGAAAATACTTTGTGGCAGCAACAAATTTATTCTTGGATAAATTGACAACATACTATATTGAGAACGGAACAAAGTAAAAGGACATTGTAATGTTAACAATGTTTAATTTTGTAAATCGGCAGTATTTTATTGTTACCACAACAATGGAAAAAACTTTGTGGTGGTGATAAAATTATACTTTAATAAATTAGCAATGTTGTGTTGTAAATGTAACAAAAGAAAATACTTTGTGGTAGCAACAAATTTATTCTTGGATAAATTGACAACATACTATATTGTGAACGGAACAAAGTAAAAGGACATTGTAATGTTAACAATGTTTAATTTTGTAAATCGGCAGTATTTTATTGTTACCACAACAATGGAAAAAACTTTGTGGTGGTGATAAAATTATACTTTAATAAATTAGCAATGTTGTGTTGTAAATGTAACAAAAGAAAATACTTTGTGGTAGCAACAAATTTATTCTTGGATAAATTGACAACATACTATATTGTGAACGGAACAAAGTAAAAGGACATTGTAATGTTAACAATGTTTAATTTTGTAAATCGGCAGTATTTTATTGTTACCACAACAATGGAAAAAACTTTGTGGTGGTGATAAAATTATACTTTAATAAATTAGCAATGTTGTGTTGTAAATGTAACAAAAGAAAATACTTTGTGGTAGCAACAAATTTATTCTTGGATAAATTGACAACATACTATATTGTGAACGGAACAAAGTAAAAGGACATTGTAATGTTAACAATGTTTAATTTTGTAAATCGGCAGTATTTTATTGTTACCACAACAATGGAAAAAACTTTGTGGTGGTGATAAAATTATACTTTAATAAATTAGCAATGTTGTGTTGTAAATGTAACAAAAGAAAATACTTTGTGGTAGCAACAAATTTATTCTTGGATAAATTGACAACATACTATATTGTGAACGGAACAAAGTAAAAGGACATTGTAATGTTAACAATGTTTAATTTTGTAAATCGGCAGTATTTTATTGTTACCACAACAATGGAAAAAACTTTGTGGTGGTGATAAAATTATACTTTAATAAATTAGCAATGTTGTGTTGTAAATGCAACAAAAGAAAATACTTTGTGGTAGCAACAAATTTATTCTTGAATAAATTGACAACATACTATATTGCGAACGGAACAAAGTAAAAGGACCTTGTAATGTCAACAATGTTTAATTTTTTAAATCGGCAGTATTTTATTGTTACCACAACAATGGAGAAACTTTGTGGTGGTAATAAAAGTATACTTTAATAAATTAACAATGTTTTATTGTAAATGCAACAAAAAGAAAATACTTTGTTGTATCAACAAGATTACTCATGGATAAATTGACAATGTGCCATTGTCAATGCAACAAGGATAAAAAACATTGTTATAGTAACAATGTTTTAATTTGATAAATCAGCAGTATTGTATAGTTGCCACAACAACGGATGAAAGTTGTTGTACTAATAAAAGTATACTTTAATAAATTAGCAAGGTTATATTGTAATTCCAACAAACGGAAAATACATTGTTGCAGGAACAAGGTTAAACTTTGAGAATATTACAAAGTGATATTGTAACTGCAGCAACATAAAAAGTTTTGTTGCAGTTGCAAAGTCTAACTTTGATAAATCGGCAAAATGTTGTTGTCACTACAACAAAATTAATCTGCTTTGTTGTAGTAGCTAAGTCTAACTTTGATAAACCGACAATATAATTTGATTACCACGACAAAGCAAAAAAGTATTGATACAGTAGCAAAATGTTTATTGTTATCAGCACAATAAACGGCGAACAATAAAAAGTTTGCCGGTGACACTACACTCGTTTTGATATAGTCACAAAGTTTATTGTTACTGTAACAAGAAAAAAATGACAAAGCATTTATTGTGACTTTGTTAGCCCATTTTTTTCTCAGTGAACAGTTCTCAAACTATAAGAAGTAGAATTTTAAATTACTTCGTTCTATAGAAGGCCGCTTCGGCAGCCAAGGTTGCGCCCTCTGCTCGTAATTGACTAAATGATCGAATTCTTGGCAGCCAACTATTTGTGTACTATTCGTAGTAACTTATTGATTTGTACGCCCTTTACGGGTTTGGATAGCTATTGTGTTGGAGGGTATTAACTTCATAAGAAATTGATGTTTGATTGGATTTGGTTTGGGAATTGGCTGAAGACATACAAAAGTGGTTAAGATGTAAATAAAATTATTTCATATTTTCGTCCTCAAATGTTTGTGTAGTCCTGAAAATTACATCATAATATAATTTGAACAGTAGCACACTCGCATATAAAAACCATCTAATATAAAACTTTATAAAAGATAAAGTGTCATTTACATATTTACTACATAGCTTACCCAGATTCATTATATTTACAATATGTAACGTAAATTCCATTATTTTACAAGGTATTCGAGACGTTCTCTAAACTAATAATGGTAATCCCAAAGGTCTAGAAACAACTGAATAGAAACTTAATCAAGAATAACCTCGACAAGTCCTTAATCGAGTCCAAGCCTTCAAACAAGACCGGATTTAATTCGAAACATCAACCAAGTGTACGTAGAAATATCAATACTTGTAACTGTAACCATCACTAACAAAGCTATTATTGAGAATAACATTTTCAAGGTGACTCATATTGTAATAGGCCGAAAGGTCAATATTGTTACAAGGACATGAACTTATAACTAAATCCGTACATCTAATTAGGGGTATTCAATAGCCAGCACTAAATAACTTAGAATAAGGCTCATTATATATGACGATAGACGTCAAAACTTACTCAAGGAATTTGAGTCCCGCAAGGCACGTCTCTTGTTCTCAAATATTAATTAAATCGAATTTTGATAATGACAAGCCTAAGTAAATTTTCTTATGATATTTTCTGAGCTGCTCAAACAAATTAAAGTCAATGTTGATTTTAATTTATGTTTTAACATTTTAAGGTGATAAATAAATAGGTCCTTACTTAATGAAATTTTATTTGATATATATAATTTGATTGATTGATTGACAGTAAATACAAGGCAAAGTGCCATTAACACTTTTAAAGAAAAAAGAAAAAAGAAGATAAGGTAGTAACATTGGAGAGAAGAGAAGATTTTTCAATGTCTTAATTTTAATACCCATACTTACTATAGATTGAACATTGTAAAATTTTGAGAAATAAACCTTTTTGTATTTGTATTTTGTATTTGTAAAGTACTTATCTATTTTTATGGATTTAATAAATGACGTCCACAAAAAACCTTTTTAATACGGACAAAAACTATTTAGATACGATTTAAGTAGAATATCCACAAAATGGACCCAAAAGTATAACCGATAAATCATCTTTGTATCAAAACATTTAAGTATGAAATACGCTTTGTTCTCTTGAATAATGTTACCTATGCACGCCAAGTTAACACTACAATAAAGGACACGAATAGTACTAACACGCTTACAAACCAATCAATAGAATACTTAGTCTACCCGCAACCTACAACCTCCAAAACGCTTAACTCGGATCGAACATCGCAATCTAATCAGGGTGCGTTGCCCTCTCCAGGGCACTTTGAGGCACTCGACCAAATTCGAGAGTCCGCCGTTCAAGGGGCTCTCAACACTAGCAAACTACGTCTTTAACAGTTCGGGTAGTACGAGATTTTTCCGCCGGCCGGCGACAGACCATTGTTTTTAATTGGTGCTTAGTTCCCTCGTCTCACTCTGGGTAATGAGTTGTCTCTGTGAGTGACCGAAAAATGCTCATTTACGTGAAGGATCCGGATTCTCGGCTTAACGACGCTTTTGTGGTTTCTTTATTTCAAGAATTCATTGTACTTTTTTTTACAAAAGACCGGCCGTTACGTTTCTAAATTAAAGGACGCGGAAATTGTTTCCGCAACTGAAGTCTTTTACGAAATGTCCAACGAAACTGCAACTTACCTTTTGGGTCAATCAACTTTTCTTTGTTGTTATTCAGTCCCGTCAGCGAGGAGACAACAGTAACAGAGTTTCTTAGAAAAATGTCCATAATATGGACTTCAAGCATGCTCAAAAGATGACCCATGTCCAAATAGATAGATGCTCATCGCTAAAACTCATGTTTGGTAAATGTAAACCCTATAAAATCACAGTTTTCAAGAGTGACTCAAGAGACGTAACCATGGTAACAAGCAACAAAGCATAGTTGATCCACCCTTTTACCATTTTTCTGGGTTAATACGTCGTCTACCGATCATTGGGATTCCAGGGATCATAACAAAAGAATGATATTGTTCATTTTTTTCGTCGGAAAACGACGGCTTAATATTAATCCGGCGCAGAGATGTGCATATTCTGTCGTTACTGTTCAACACACTTTTTAATCCTGCTGCCCCTCCATACCTTACTCCATACCTTGTCATTTATGTGTGTCTACTGTGTCTGTGAATAAATGTTTCTTTCTTTCTTTCTTTCTAAATAGATGGGCGTTTTTTAACTGATAAGGGCTCTTAAATAATATCAATACGAAAATCACTGGCCATACTGTGGCAACATTTGTGTACTTTGACATGTCAAACAAGTTCGCCTAACGGTGGACTTCACTGTAGTTACATTACACCACATGTGGTATAATAATTGTTTAATTTAACTTTTTTTTGTATTTTATACTTCATCATTCAGCCGGAAGATCCACTGCTGGATATAAGCCTCCCCCGAGGAGCGCCACAGCACACGGTCGCGAGCCACCCGCATCCAGCGACTCCCCGCTGCCTTGACCAAATCATCAGTCCACCTAGTGGGAGGCCGTCCAACGCTTAGTCTTCCCGTGCGAGGCCGCCACTCGAGAACCTTTCTTCCCCAACGGTTATACTTATCATAATATAAAATCAACATTGGACATTTAATCACCTAAGTTGTTAATCCCAAGTAAAAGATTCACTCCCCCTCGCCTCATAAGAAAGCTCAAGGTCACCCAAAGAGCAATGGAAAGAGCTATGCTCGGGGTTTCTCTGCGTGATAGAATTAGGAATGAAGCTATCTGTAGCAGAACTGGGGTCACCGACATAGCCTTCAAAATTGCGAGACTTAAGTGGCAGTGGGCAGGGCACATTGCTCGCAGGACTGACGGTCGATGGGGCCAGAAACTGCTTGAGTGGCGTCCACGCACCGGAAGACGAGCTGTCGGTAGGCCTCCGACAAGGTGGAGCGATGACCTGGTGAAGGTCGCGGGAATCCGGTGGAAACGAATGGCACAGGACCGGTCTAAATGGCGAGCCTTGGGGGAGGCCTATGTTCAGCAGTGGACGTCTTTCGGCTGAAATGATGATGATAATGATGAAAAGATTCACTTACCAAATGCGCGTCTCTTGTAGTGAACGTCACAGGATCAGCGGAGTCCGTGGCCGTGCAGGCGTACTCCAACCTTCCAGTGACGGTGATGAGCTTGCTGCCTGTCCGGGCGAGGTCTATGAGGTTCAGCCTAAGAGTGTCAGCGGAGAATTCCACCTGCATGAATGAATGAATGAATGTTTATTTTGCGGAATATGGGTACATTAGGTTGGTACATATAATTTTATGGTCCACCATACTCTGCTTGAGTAAGCATGCAAAAAAAATAATAATCGAAAAAGTAACTCATGTTGGGCTACCGGTTGAGCTCAAGCAGAATAGAGTTTACTTAATCTACTACTTATACTAATTTTAAGAAATTAAATTACTTATTGTTACATTTTACATTAAAAAACTCGTCCAGGGAGTAGAAACATAGCTCGCATAATCACACAAAAAGCTTCTTTTTGAAGTGTTTTAGCGGAAGATCTTTTATCTCTCTGGGAAGTTTATTATATATTTTAACAGATTGACAAACAATCGAGGAAAGGTTAGACTCTGTTACCCTCTTATAGAAAAAAATAACAATCATTTTTTTAAATTAATGGTTCGATAGCTTTCAATTGCAAAAAAGTATAAGGGGTGGTATAATTCCGTGCATGGTAGGAATAAGTTGACAACTCGAGATATTTTTTTGTCGAACTTTGAACTTTGATTACATTGCAATAACGTTGAAATTTCTTCCATTTTTCACTTCGACTCATCAACTTATCCCGCCATGCACGGAATTGACACTCATTGACACATTTGAGAATGAAATGAAGCAAAAAAATTAATAGGGTTTACGTCATTTTAGTGTAATTTTTTGAGATAGATAGATAGAAATCGTTTATTCATGTAAAAACAATTACATAATACAGTTCACAAAATGCGCCAAACTGTAGCGAAGAATTTGTTGGCGCGTCGCGCTCAGTTTACTTTTTAACATAATGTAATTGTTGTTTACAAATGTGAGTTATCTTATTCTATTTTATTAGGTACTAATGAATTTACGAGGGCATGCAAGTTAAAAGACGTTGGGAACTTTAAATATTTGGTTTATTAATTCGGATTAATACTCATAATTGGCTTTAAATAATATGGTCCCATTCGAGCCAGTTCTCAGAGACCGACTAATTAGAGCAACACAAAAGATAAGTACAGCAGAGCTGACGAGCAGCGAAAACACTCCATACTGATACGTGAAATGTTACGTCACAATTATATGGCCTTGTAATACCGTTGTATGGATAAACGAGTAATTTGCCATCTTAGTCGTGAAATATTGCGTTTATGAACATAGGTGCCACACAATTTTTTTTTATTGAAACATGATAATTCTATTTTTTTTTAAAGAAAACTTTAGTTTTTGAACCCAAGACCCCGCAAGGGATACGGGCTTGAGCTCTTTAACCTATTATAATATTAACTTTTTAATGTATATACATACACATTTTTAACACTAGGTTAATTAAGAATTACGTGTTATTAATTTTTTAAGGCTGTTGATAATTTTGTTTATATATTTTGTAAAGGACTGAATAGCGGATTCTATTGGTAACATTAAATTTACACGCTGACCATTAAAAAAAACTACATTTTTGCTAACCTTTATAGTCCCATATCTTTTTATGATTTTGATTTGTTTGTCTAATTTACTATTTATTGTGATAATTTGATGGGTTTTTATCGATATACTCGTAACCACACTAAAAAAAAGAAAAAAAAATGTTATAAAATTTTGCGTTAGTCAAATACCTATTACATACCTATTAAATAATGACTACATTTACACAAATGACTAACGGCAGATCTTATGTTAGGTAGTAAGAAACACAAACAAATAAACTTCATACAGAAATTTCATATTTTCCCCACACCTACCTTCTTCAAGCAGCCAATGAAGTTGGTGTGGACTCTGGCGCCGGGCAGAGCTCGCGCGTTCAGGGAACCCCCCACGTTGGCTCGGGAACTGGCCAGCATTGTGATAAATCCCGCGACGTGAGAGTGCTCCAAATAAACTTCATACAGAAGTTTCATATTTCCCCACACCTACCTTCTTCAAGCAGCCTATGAAGTTGGTATGGACTCTGGCGCCTGGCAGAGCTCGGGCGTTCAGGGAACCCCCAACATGCGCTCGGGAACTGGTCAGCATTGTGATAAATCCCGCGACGTGAGAGTGCTCCAAATAAACTTCATACAGAAGTTTCATATTTCCCCACACCTACCTTCTTCAAGCAGCCTATGAAGTTGGTATGGACTCTGGCGCCTGGCAGAGCTCGGGCGTTCAGGGAACCCCCAACATGCGCTCGGGAACTGGTCAGCATTGTGATAAATCCCGCGACGTGAGAGTGCTCCAAATAAACTTCATACAGAAGTTTCATATTTCCCCACACCTACCTTCTTCAAGCAGCCTATGAAGTTGGTATGGACTCTGGCGCCTGGCAGAGCTCGGGCGTTCAGGGAACCCCCAACATGCGCTCGGGAACTGGTCAGCATTGTGATAAATCCCGCGACGTGAGAGTGCTCCAAATAAACTTCATACAGAAGTTTCATATTTCCCCACACCTACCTTCTTCAAGCAGCCTATGAAGTTGGTATGGACTCTGGCGCCTGGCAGAGCTCGGGCGTTCAGGGAACCCCCAACATGCGCTCGGGAACTGGTCAGCATTGTGATAAATCCCGCGACGTGAGAGTGCTCCAAATAAACTTCATACAGAAGTTTCATATTTCCCCACACCTACCTTCTTCAAGCAGCCAATGAAGTTCGTGTGGACTCTGGCGCCAGGCAGAGCTCGGGCGTTCAGGGAACCCCCAACATGCGCTCGGGAACTGGTCAGCATTGTGATAAATCCCGCGACGTGAGAGTGCTCCAAATAAACTTCATACAGAAGTTTCATATTTCCCCACACCTACCTTCTTCAAGCAGCCAATGAAGTTCGTGTGGACTCTGGCGCCAGGCAGAGCTCGGGCGTTCAGGGAACCCCCCACGTGGGCTCGGGAACTGGCCAGCATTGTGATAAATCCCGCGACGTGAGAGTGCTCCAAATAAACTTCATACAGAAGTTTCATATTTTCCCCACACCTACCTTCTTCAAGCAGCCAATGAAGTTCGTGTGGACTCTGGCGCCAGGCAGAGCTCGGGCGTTCAGGGAACCCCCAACATGCGCTCGGGAACTGGTCAGCATTGTGATAAATCCCGCGACGTGAGAGTGCTCCAAATAAACTTCATACAGAAGTTTCATATTTTCCCCACACCTACCTTCTTCAAGCAGCCAATGAAGTTGGTATGGACTCTGGCGCCAGGCAGAGCTCGGGCGTTCAGGGAACCCCCCACGTGGGCTCGGGAACTGGCCAGCATTGTGAACGATCCCGCGACGTGGGAGTGCTCCGTGTACACATCGTCAACTACTGCAGAGACCTGTCGCAATAAAACGGTACTAATATAGCTTCCTGAATCCTAGGTACAAGTACAAATATACAAATACAAATACAAACATTTATTCTGCAAATAGGCCACAAGGGCACTTTTACATGTCAAAATATTAATTTACAATTTAAGAAAGTCTGACTATAATAAGTAATACATTTTTCATGTCAAAATATTAATTTACAGTTCAAGAAGGAACAATAATTTCGAGTTTACAATTATAACAAAATTAAAGTCATACAGTGAAGATAAACTTGCAAAGTTGTCTATTACAAATATTACAACATCAGTAAAGTTAGAGATGTATAAGGTCTCAAGATTAAACAAGGAGTATAAAGATATTAATATAATAACCCAGAGATGTACATGGACTCTGAGCGTCAAAATTAAAATTAATTTAGTATTGTTAGAGTTGTATATGGTCTCTAAGTCACTGATAATAAAAACGAATCCACAACAGGGTGATGTCTCTCGTCAATCCCCTATAAAAAGACACTAGTATTAACGTAGTCACTATGTCCTAGCAAGCATGAACAGACCGGAAATAAAATGGTTCAATATCATGCCAAGTCAAAAAAAATAGGAAGAGAGCTCGAGTTATATTATTTATTTTGATTTAAGAAGAAATTAGAATACAAAATTCTGTAATACTTGGTACTAATATAGTATTACGATTGCTTCTGGGGTGCAGCCTCCGGGGTAAGAGTGGTCCGTCTAGTAGCTGATCTCGCAACCAAGTGAGCTGGTCGGGAGTTCACCCTCCACAATGCGTTTATACCCCTTCCACGTTACTAACGGTATTATAATAATGTTGCCGTATAATACATATTTACCCTACCATTGACTAACGTTTGCCATGTAAAAGTTAATTTTCCTCAATCGTAATAATAAAATCATGACAATAGCTTCCTGAGTCCCAGGTACAAGGGAAAAATGGTCCAGGTCCTATGCCAAAAATAAAATGCTTCAATAAATAGCCAAGTAAAAAAAACAGGAAGAGAGCTCCAGTTATATTGTTTGATTTAAGAAGAAATGAGAACACAAAATTCTGTAATACTTGGTTCTTTAAATCTGTTGGTTAATTTTTCTTGTAAGCGGTCATTATGAACAGACCACCTTCGCTTCGCAAGAATTTTCATTAAACTGTTAATTTGTGCAAGTAAATTGATGTCTTTCTTCACTACCCTAGAAATTCTTGCTGTGCTATGAATAATAATATATATTTCTTATTTGAAATGTCCGATTTGTAAGTGTTGCGTTAGTACTAAGAGCAGTAAAAGTGCCCTTGAGGCCTATTCGCAGAATGTTTTGATTTTGAATTTGATTTTGAGTAATAAACATGCAAATAAATAATGAACATGTAAATAATTATAACTCAATTTGAATTCAACTGATTTGTATTTTTGTGTTTTGAAATTTGTAATTTGTAATGGACATTATTATTATTTATCTGACTGACGATTCCGAATGGAAGATGCATTTATTTTTCTGTTTACTTTTTATCGTGTTTTGTATTACTCTAGTTTACATTATGTTATTTTTGTTTTTCCTGTTATGACGATCATGATAACAGTTCTTGTAATTTTGACATGTGTGCTATAATGTAATTCCTTATCATGAAATAAATTATCTAAATCTAAATCTATATTTTTTTATGACTGTAAATGTAACTAAATCCACCTTTTGTTCGTTATTGTGAAAAAATAGGATACATGCCTTTTCCTAAAATAATTACTTTACCTATGTACGAATCTTACGAGGTTCATGTTACTGCCACAAATTACTGATACAACTCAGAAGGATAATTGTCAGTTGTAAAAATAAACTAATCTTTGTGACCCTTAACTTTTGACATGTCCACCGAAAAGACGTGAACCTAAATCTGACAATTACCTTAATCGATTCTAAATTGGTCCAACCGAATCCACTCCTGTATCACTAAAAGTTCATAATTGTTTTAATTGTAATTGTCATCTTTATTATGTCAAAGGCGTGAGTTTTGTATTATTTTTAAATTGTCCTCTTGACATTCAGATTATATTCTAGAAACTGTCTAGATTATACTATTTGTTATGTTTTTATTCTACATATTGACGATCTTTTTGTGAATTTATTATACTCTCTTTTGACATACATTACAGTAATTCATGTCTTTTTTTAAATTTCATATGCATCAATAAATTGCTCTGAATAATTAGATTCAATTTATGTAATATATAACTGACGATTCAAAAGTGCTTGTTGCTAGGCCTATTTGAATAAAGAATATTTTGAGTTGAGTTGAGTTGAGTTATCGTCAACAATACAAAGATCCAGTGTAATATTGTTTCTGTGAAAGTGGTGTAGTTTTAGCGATCACCCCGAAGTTATGAGGAGAAAGTTTTCCGTATATTATATTAGTACCGAAGATTGTACTCAAAGCGATGTTCCCGAGGGCGGTTGGGAGGCATCTGTGGAAGTTTGTTCATAGTCGCATTATATATTCATTACACGATAAATATTACAGTAACTGTACTATTCTTTAACATGAGAGCTAAACTACCTGCACAAGCGGTAATAATAGTTAAATAACAAAACATAATATATTCTTAAAAAAACTGAAACAAATTTTACTAAATAAAGTCTACTACTCCCTAAATGAATACCTAGACGATAAAATATAACAAACTAAACGCACGAACGGGCGCACATACACATACACACGCACACACATACACTCGCACACGCATACACACGCACACGCATACACACGCACACACACAAACACACACACAGGCACACGCATATAACGATAAAATAATAATAATTAAATGTGTATAAAGCTCATAATAATAAAATTGTACTAGAATTATTCTTGAATTGTGAATTTAGTTATAAGTTAATTAGATTGCGATGCGCTTGCAGGGTGCATGTTTGATACATAAGCTTAGAGTTAACACTATGTAATCTTAACATGTATGCAATAAATGAATTGAATTGAATAATAACTTAAATTGTATTACAACTAACTTAAATCTAAAACAGGCGCTTGGGGCATTGCACCGAGGATGCTGGTGGCATTTCGCTGTATCGCAATGCTGATACGTTGTGCGAGGAAGTCGCCAGCTCTTCGGTCACCAGTTACGTCAACCAAAAGCTTTTAACTGCACAAGCCACTTCTTGTCATTATTTAGTCATAATTTGGTTCCAACGTACGTAGTATTTCGACGCGAGTTAGCATTTTCGACTACTTTTATGAATGTTTAAAGTAATGTGGAAAAATATACTGATTTATTAGATTAATAATTTATTACTCTGGAGTTTTTTATTCACCATTCTTTTACTTTTTATTCATGTGGTAAAATTGATGTAATTATTATTTATTCTTCAATTTAGGCCAATTATATGCAATCCGGTATCCGACTGCATACTACGCCACTACAAATACAAATACAAAATTTATTAGTAACAATTGTTATAAGTCATACAAATTGAATATAAAATGTCAAATAGGTGCTCAACTAACAATGTAGTTATGTTGGCAGTAATAATTACAATTTTACAGTTTAAATTCTGCATTATTGAAGATTCCATATTGTGTATAAAACTTTTAATCTAATTTAATTTCATATTTATTTTTTCACTATTCGCTATCCGGCCGAATAGCAAAATTGTGGCCAGATAGACCGGATACCGGATAGTAGCAGGATATCCGTTGCACTGGGCGGACCCTGATTTCTAACGCCAAAAGTTTTAAATCCACACAATGTCAAGGCCGGCATCGTGCGTGTCTCAGCCCTTCGTGTACATAAGGAAATGATTTAATCAGTTGAATTTCTGAAGCTCGGAGAATGGGATTAAGTCACTTGGGGGGCGTCCATAAATTATGTGAGGTGTTTTTTAAATTTTCTGTAACTCCCTCCCCCCCTGGTGAGATGTCGTGAGATTTTATTCAACCCCCTCCCCCATCCCCCAACGTGAGATTTTTTAAAATGTGGGTTTCTTACGTAAGCCCTTTGGATTGTTATTAATTGTAAAAAGAAAAAAAAAAATTGCTTCGTGCTTTTATTTACGACTAGTAATCAATATTGCTGAGAGTTAACGTCGAAGTATGAATGAAATTATTCTCTTTAGAACGAATTACTGAATAATCTTAATTGTATTACGATTACGCTTAAGATTAAATCTTATAAGCGTGTACAATCTGGATTAAATGGACCAAAATAGTATAATATTTTTTTGTTTCAATCAGAAAAAAAATTGCGTGATATTTGCCGAGAAGCCCCCTCTCTCCAACGTAAGATTAGATGAGATTTGACTCGACCCCCTCCCCCCCTGAAACATCTCACGTAATTTATGGACGCCCCCTTGACGGATACGGCATTTATTCTTTTCGTAAGCCTCTTGGATTGACATTAATACACTTTAGACGAAAAATCGAGGGCGTTTTTATTTCATCCTTTTATCGGCAATGTGAATTGATTTGTATACGCCTTTTAATGGTTTGCCTCGTTCACAATTTTGAAAAGGAATAATTTACCAAACGGTCCTATTTTTAAATATAAAACTCCCGTGAGCTTGAATCATATTGAAATATGATAAACGGGATTTTTTAACCGGGATTGTGGATGGTCGGTAACAAATAACCCAGTCAAAGAACTTTGATGTCATTTGGTGCGAATGTTCATTGATGGCCTTGTTTTCGTCTCCCAAAAGTCCCCAGAGCCGGGACTTTCTAGAGCCGCGGCTATCTTGGAAAATGAACTCCATCCGAAAGATATTCCCAATTTGTGCAAAATCTACGTACCCTATTAAAATATAGTCAATGGCAACATTGAAGCTTATTAAATTCTGCACTACCCGGGTGTCACGTTTATTGAAATCCGCCTGATAATATAAGAGCTAGAAGCAAAGTTATGATTTCAGACTTGACGCCCTCTCACGCCCGCCATGTTGAAATTTCTTAAACTCGATATGCGCAAACACGTCGGCAGAATTAGGATAAATCTAACAGCACTTCAATTGTCGGAATCAATCAATCATCTTGACTGGGAGATGTCAGCAAATTGTCAGTAGGTACTTAACGATCTATTTACACCATTACCCTTCTTTTTGATATAGCCGTAGTTGGGTAAAATGTTAATATTAGGATGGATCAACTATTCTTTGTTGCTCGTTACCATGGTTACGTCTCCTGAGTTACTCTTTGAAAGTGTGATTTTATAGGGTTTAAATTTACCAAACATGAGTTTTAGCGATGAGCATAAATCCATTTGGACCTGGGTCATCTCTTGAGCATGCTTAAAGTCCATATTATAAACATTTTTCTAAGAGACTCAGTTACTATTGTCTCCTCGCTGACGGGACAGAATAACAACAACAAAAACTTGATTGATCCATTAACATAGCTCATATTATCCGATTGTGTAAAATTAGATATTCTCCCTTGGAAAGACATTGACGGAAAATCCCACATAATATGGATGCATTTTACTCCACGAAGACATGTTTTCTCGTCACAGTTATGTATTACGGGTGAGTGCAGAAATTTTTTTATGGTAATTGTTACATTATGGTAAAATTATTAGATTAGTAATGGTATTAAAATTTAACATTAGTTTTGGGGGCTCAGAATTGGGCAAAGGCCTGCTCCATTAGCATCATACATTTTGATAAAATATTGTTATTGAAAGTACGAAGTAGGGTTTGCTCCCGGGAAATACTGGAACCGAAAATACCGGGATTTCCCGGAATTTTTAGACCAGCAAAGAACCGGGACTGCAAAATTGAAATCCCGGTACTTTCGGGATTTCAGGAAATCCATTTTTGCTCTATATTTTCTCAAATCTAGTTAAATTACACGAAACAGCCGTTAAGCATAGAGGAGAAAAGTGCAATTCAAAGAAAACTATGTATTCCTCACCATTGAAACCAGTTCTGAGTCAGTGTCAGATAAGGATAACCGAATTTCAGCGGCTATTTAACTAAAATAGGTTTAATGAACGTTTATGTATAAGGCGGTTTATTTATTTAGTAATTAAGTAACTGTAGATAGGCAAAGGCATTGACATTACTACAGTTGTTTTCTTTTAACAGTAAGTTTAGAATCATAACTATTGCCTTTCTCGGTTTGTTTACCAATTATATGTAACATTAGTGCGGTCTCGAAAGTACCGAAAATACCGGGAAATCCCGGTTCCATTTCTAGCTGGTACCGAAAATCTCGGTTCTTGAAAACAGTACCGGTTCTGCAATCCCTAGTACGAACGGGTTTTATACTTGCCCCGCTTAGGAAACTTCTTTCATATCCTCGGCGGGATTTAATGAAATTTGTTCCGTTAACGCTATTACGCGTAAAACGTAGATATCGGATAAACATTTGTGGTTGAACAGATGTCGCTTCGAAAGTTTTTAGGGTCACGCTTGACTTTTTTCTGGTATTTGCTTTGGATGATTACCAATATATGGGTAGGTATATACCTATTGGTAATCAAAAGAGGTAATTAGGTATTGGTAATTTAGTGTATTAAAATTATGATTACCAATTGAATTTTACTATTATCTCCGGTCAATCCTAATCGTATCCTCAAATTAATTATCACTGCATAGTATAAAACAAAGTCGCTTTCTCTGTCCCTATATCCCTATGTATGCTTAAATCTTTAAAACACAACGGATTTTGATGCGGTTTTTTTTAATAGATAGAGTGATTGAAGAGGAAGGTTTATCACTACATAGTATAAAACAAAGTCGCTTTCTCTGTCCCTATATCCCTATGTATGCTTAAATCTTTAAAACACAACGGATTTTGATGCGGTTTTTTTTAATAGATAGAGTGATTGAAGAGGAAGGTTTATCACTACATAGTATAAAACAAAGTCGCTTTCTCTGTCCCTATATCCCTATGTATGCTTAAATCTTTAAAACACAACGGATTTTGATGCGGTTTTTTTTAATAGATAGAGTGATTGAAGAGGAAGGTTTATCACTACATAGTATAAAACAAAGTCGCTCTCTCTGTCCCTATATCCCTATGTATGCTTAAATCTTTAAAACACAACGGATTTTGATGCGGTTTTTTTTAATAGATAGAGTGATTGAAGAGGAAGGTTTATCACTACATAGTATAAAACAAAGTCGCTCTCTCTGTCCCTATATCCCTATGTATGCTTAAATCTTTAAAACACAACGGATTTTGATGCGGTTTTTTTTAATAGATAGAGTGATTGAAGAGGAAGGTTTATCACTACATAGTATAAAACAAAGTCGCTCTCTCTGTCCCTATATCCCTATGTATGCTTAAATCTTTAAAACACAACGGATTTTGATGCGGTTTTTTTTAATAGATAGAGTGATTGAAGAGGAAGGTTTATCACTACATAGTATAAAACAAAGTCGCTTTCTCTGTCCCTATATCCCTATGTATGCTTAAATCTTTAAAACACAACGGATTTTGATGCGGTTTTTTTTAATAGATAGAGTGATTGAAGAGGAAGGTTTATCACTACATAGTATAAAACAAAGTCGCTCTCTCTGTCCCTATATCCCTATGTATGCTTAAATCTTTAAAACAGAACGGATTTTGATGCGGTTTTTTTTAATAGATAGAGTGATTGAAGAGGAAGGTTTATCACTACATAGTATAAAACAAAGTCGCTCTCTCTGTCCCTATATCCCTATGTATGCTTAAATCTTTAAAACACAACGGATTTTGATGCGGTTTTTTTTAATAGATAGAGTGATTGAAGAGGAAGGTTTATCACTACATAGTATAAAACAAAGTCGCTTTCTCTGTCCCTATATCCCTATGTATGCTTAAATCTTTAAAACACAACGGATTTTGATGCGGTTTTTTTTAATAGATAGAGTGATTGAAGAGGAAGGTTTATCACTACATAGTATAAAACAAAGTCGCTCTCTCTGTCCCTATATCCCTATGTATGCTTAAATCTTTAAAACACAACGGATTTTGATGCGGTTTTTTTTAATAGATAGAGTGATTGAAGAGGAAGGTTTATCACTACATAGTATAAAACAAAGTCGCTTTCTCTGTCCCTATATCCCTATGTATGCTTAAATCTTTAAAACACAACGGATTTTGATGCGGTTTTTTTTAATAGATAGAGTGATTGAAGAGGAAGGTTTATATGTATAATAACATCCATTAAATAGTGCACCCGTGCGAAGCCGGGGCGGGTCGCTAGTTAATTAATAACTCATAGTTTGTAAGTAAATATTTGCATGCTCCTTTAAGTAAAATGTAAGTTTTTAAAATGACAATTGCAACTGTACTCACTACATTTTGCAAATAGATTATCTTATCTTATATTATCTTATCTTATCTTATAATATTTTATCTTATCTTATTTTATCTTAAATAGTCTAGGAGTCGAATTGGCTCTTATTTCAAGATTTCACGTAATTATACATATTTTACCATGAAGTATTCCTTGCTTCAAAACAATGTTGTAAACGAGTTGTAGGGTAAACGTACCAGTGCTTGACACTGACCCAATGGCACTGTCTATGTCTTTATGACATAGTTGATCTGTTGGGCATTAAAGTGTCGAGCATTGGGACGTTAACCTCAAAACGAATGTTGACTTTGGTTTTATAAAAACTGAACCGCAACGTAACTGAACCGCTCCTATACATGACAATAAATCCCGTATAAATAACAATAAAACCCGATGGAAAATGCATTGTGACGAATAATGGGATGCACGTGAATAGGAGATTTAACAATACAACAATGGTTTCCAGACTTTCAGTGAATTCATTGGAATTAAAGGGATTTTCTTAATGACAGATATGCGGTCGGTTGGAACAGAAGACAAAATAAAAGTATAAAACTAATACGGACCCTTATCAAGAAAAACGGTGTGTTATTTAGACCTTTTTTGCGTGAATTGACAAATATCTTGTTATTTTCTCTCTGTTGCATCTAGCCCAGAGGGGCTACCGCGAACCAAAAATGAACGAAGTTCGAATATCTCTCTCTGTCGCACGAATTAGCAAGTGCGACAGAGAGAGAGATATCTATTAAAAAAAAACTGCATCAAAATCCGTTGCGTAGTTTTAAAGATTTAAGCATGCATAGGTATATAGGGATATAGGGACGGAGAAAGCGACTTTGTTTTATACTATGTAGTGATTAACTAGCGACCCGCCCCGGCTTCGCACGGGTGCACTATTTAATGGATGTTATTATACATATAAACCTTCCTCTTCAATTACTCTATCTATTAAAAAAAATCGCATCAAAATCCGTTGCGTAGTTTTAAAGATTTAAGCATAAGGTACTTTCGGGTATTAGCTAAGGGAGAATGTAAATAAAATGAAAAATAGCATATTTAATCAACATATTTATATTTGAATCAGTCATTAATTTCAATTAGTATACAACCAACGTGAAAAATGGCATAAATTGCTATAAAGAGACATGCAGTGACAGGTTTTTTAAAACCTTACCAATAGGCCTTATTTAAATATGGTAGCATAACAAGGCCTAAGACCTTAACATACTTAAATAATTAAAACAAACTTGTTCTCGAGATCAATAATCACTTAATTATAACAAATACGTTTATATTCTTCTATTGAGATATAATATTGCTCATTGTATGGCTATTAAGTACAAAAAGATATCAAAACATTCCGCTATCTAAACTAGCAATCTAATTAACATTGTAGCGGAAACGTTTCCTGAGTAAATAGTTTTATCATCTTAATGAGCTTAATACGTACAAAACTTAAAATTAAATTAAATATCTACAAACCTATAACTACATTTGAAATAAACTTAAAATTAAGGTTTCTTAAGTTATTGTCATCTAAAATCAATAAGTAGATTTCGTGCTATTAGGAAGGCACAGGCGTTTATTCAACGATAACTTTCGAGTCATAGTTACGTCACGCGGCGGGGCGCGGAGGAAGAGGTCTGTCCCGGCCCTCTCATTTTGCATACAGCGGTGTAGCTCAGTGGTCAAGATTCCACATATGGCCGTAATATAATTGTAGCCTTTTGTTCTGGTCATGTGCGCTGCCGCCATGTACCTAGAAATTAATAATTTAAAATGAATTAAAAAAAATTAATTATAATTAATTTGTGAGTGTGTGTTTCCCCGACTAGGTGAGTGTTGCAAATTAAACTATATAACCGATATTAATGTGAACCAGTAGATAGTATTTCATGCCTAACACTTAATTCTGCTTACCTGTTGCTAATATATCGTGTAATCCATTATTGTAGCTGCATACTGCAACATACGAATTCCTTTGTTCGTTGTAGCGTAATGGAAATATACCCACTTGTCTGAAAAAGAAAAAATGAATTTCAATTTCTAAGTAATTAGTTAAAATATTAAAGTAAATCATACATTGGTAATACTTATATGTTTTTAATGCATTGCAACATCTTTTGTAATAATTTCCGAAAATCGGAAATTAAATAACTTTCCATTTTTAAATCTCATTGTACTTACTTGCTATAATTAATTGATTTTGTATGCCGCATCAACATCATTGATTGCTATTTAATGCTTTCGCATAGCCCTTCCTGCTATTAGCGCTTCCTATCTTCAATTTCTCTTCACGTCGCCGAATGTCGCAGGCAGTATCGTAAAATCGGACTTTCCACTAAATGTCTAAAACGGAAATTTCCAGGGGGATTCGGTTGCACTATTGAAGGCAGGAGCTGCGAGTGCTGCGGCTAGCTTCTAAACCTCTGCCGACCCGGGAACACTCCAGACTACCCGTGACGTCACCGGCTGATCACATTCCTTTTCCGCCACCACTGGAGCACGGCGTACGGCAGGGAAGTGGCACTCTAAACGGCCAGTGCAAGTGAATGCGGCTTATTCAAATTGTAAATTAGAACTCACACCCTGAGATATCTACCCTCATCGTTCTAGGTCTACCCTCAATTTTAGATATTGTGTTTTAACTGTTTTTTTTTAAATTATAAATTATTTTGTAAACCATCTTTTATTCTAAAACTACCAAACCGTCACAACATGTATAGAGATAATCAGTCCCAAACTTTAACTAACATAAAAAATAACCAAAAACAGTAATCCTTGCTATAAAAATGAAATAAAAATTGAGTATTTTTTAGAATTCACCCTAAAGGCCTTATTTTACTGTAGGCCATTTTATACTATAGGTAGTATAAGAAGGCCTACTACGTTTTCAACATAAAAATAAAACAATTACACGTTCTAAGCGTTCTTTGCTAAGCGTTCCTCTTTGAACTGCTCGAACTGCAGACACTAGGGCATCTTCTGACCACTATTCTCGTTTGGGAGGCATCGTGATCGAAAACTGAAAATATCTCAAGTAGGTAATTAATTGCACAGTAAGTTAGTAGTATAACTTAAAATACCGAAATACATTATAAGAATCAAACAAAATTTGACATATGAAGTAGGAGGATAATAAGGCCTAAAAGATATCCCAAGTCATAGAGGGCAATAAGGCCTATAGGAAAATTTTGTAGGCCTTATTTACCGCTGACCACGTGTATAAATAAAACGAAATATAAAGTATTTGCATCACAATATGTTATTGAAACCTGTACCACATTAGAAGCGTTAATTAGGGAGAACAACTGTGTGCAAATTGATATTATTAACGTAACATTACAATAGATACTCACGTTTGTTTCGGCCCGATTTTTGTACCACGTGCCGTGCACCCACCTACTGACTCAACACTGGTGGCGGGAAGCGGGGCATCGAACCAGTTCGAACCTGTAGTTCCTTGTTTGTCCGCTTGGCGTCAATGACGCGTGGCCTTGAGCGCGATCGCTCGTATTTAATACGATTTTGGTTACTTAGGCCTTATTAGCCGATAGGCTTTATTACCCGCAGGTACCTTACATAGGGATATAGGGATTAGGGACAGAGAAAACGACTTTGTTTTATACTATGTAGTGATATGTCTATTGCAGTGATAACAAATGTTAAAATTGCATAGATCTCAGACCCGTATAATATTGACGCAAAACGACCTAAGTACTACCTACATAGTGCGAGACATGAAAACCCTATTGTTTTGACGGTTCCAAGCCATTTGTAGGCGGAGTGGGTCATTAATCAGTTGGTTCGACTGTACCTAACCTATAAATCCATACTAATATCATAAATGCGAAATTAACTCCGTCTGTCTATGATATCTTCAATGAATTGGCATGGATATAGTTTGTATCTCGAGGAAGGACTTATTCAGAAATCAAAAAATCAAAACATTTATTCTGCAAATAGGCCTCAAGGGCACTTTTACAAGTCAAAATCTATCTAAGTACATCAAATAAAAATAATACAATAATCACATGTCAAAAATAAGACTAAGAAACTAATAATAATCGAGATTTGTTAGAGATGTATAAGGTCTCTAAGCGTCAAGATAAAAGGTAATAAAGTAGGTACACTAATCATAATAAAATATTTTGAGCTATATCTATAACACGTCAACGTGGAAATAATAAAATCTAATATTGATAGTTTTGTCCGTGTTTTCCCGGTAACCATCGTCGTTGTCAGGGTTGTATGGAGTACGATAAGAGTATAATATCAACCGCTTCGATGTGGACGAAGTCGCAGACAAAAGCTAGTATAAAACAAATACTTACCCTGCAGAAGCTGGTCATCGGAGTGATCTGTGAACAAAATAAAATTCGATTAAAATAAGCCAATAGATAAGATAAGATAAGATAATAGTTTATTCACAAAAACATCTTTACAAAGTTTGTCTTAGTAACTAGAAACTCTACTTCCTAAATAGGTATAACCTGAGCTTTAGGATAAGCAGTGCTCCTCCCCAAATCATATGTCCTTAGATGTTTGACAAGTAAAAATTTGCATTTAGTAGCAAAAGGCTGCTAATCAAAAAGTTAGATGAATAATTGAAATTAAGAATAAATAAAAAGTATATTACAGTCTATCACGAACGTGCGATTGTGTGTGTGTGTGTGTGTGTGTGTGTGTGTGTGTGTGTGTGTGTAGTATGCCTTCTGTATGGTCATAACTTTTGTTCAAAAGCCAGTTAGTTATAGTCAATTTACAGTTTATTTTGTTCTACTGCAGCATTTTTGCTAAATGAGGTTTTATATTTTGTCAATCTTTTGCCAACATTGTATCCCCGCCGACTCAATATACTCAATAGTTTTACAATTTTGATGGAATGTGTAAGAGGGGAGTCTCTTCGCACAACCTACTAGATCGTGCAACGTAGCGCTGGCTGATCCTGAGTCTGCTCAGGCGAAATTATTGTATAAGTCCTACAAACTGTGTCTTAGGTAGTCGTATTCCTAACTGTGGACGTATGGAGCGACATTCTCGTTCAACGACAAAGCTCTTTATGAAAATAAAAATGAAAATGAAAATGAAAATTTATTTTAACATTGTTACACGTCAATTCATTCTTAATTGAATAATGCATCATTTATCTATTTACTTATTCACTACATTTGTACAATGTAGGCTACTTAGGTATTAGAATTGTTATATAGGTACTTTACTTACATTCGCAATGCCATGATATTATATTAACACATTATAAATACTCATTAATTTCATTATTTAATAAATTCCGTTATGTCATAAAATTGTGCTTGCAGCAACCATTGTTTAAGCCTATTTTTTAAGCCTATTTTTTTAAGCCTTTTTTATTTTTTTTTATTTAAAATTAGGTATAAAAAAAAATTACAATTCCAGACTTGGTTCAAAATGTGTATGTTTTAAAATTGATTTAAGGTAAAGGCCCATTAAGAGATCTGAAGAAAATACTTAGTTTGAGCTTCCAGTGTGAAGAAATAATGTAGGATTACACTACTCAAAAATTACTATGGACTGAAAAAGAAACAAACAAATAATATAACCTAACATATATTTTAACGGTTGATGAATTTGGAAATGGGTAGCGATTGCACCTATAGCTCAGTTGGCTAGAGCGACTGACCGCGAGTGCCGGGAGGTCGCAGCTTCGAATCCTGCTCGGTGCCTAAATTTTTCAATTTTTCCTTCATTCTAAAAAAATAACCTAACATAATATTGAAAAATGCCTTGGTAACTCAAAAAATCCTTAATAACATAGTAAAGATAAACTTTCATGCTGCTAATATCGTAATTATCAACGACAGTAATATATTTTTTTACAAAAAGGATAGCTTTTTATTGTTCTAATACATTACTATATTTTCGGACAGAGTTTTCATAAGTGATCCAGTGTTAAAAAATCAATTAAAATGTATTTCAACAGCATCAAAACTTGAATATACTATTCCCCCCTCCCTCCCTCCTCCTTTTCCTCTTCTAGAGCTTTTGGAACGCAAAGAATCTTCAAATCAATAACGGCCTGGAAACGCTCATGATTCTTCTGGATTCACAAACTTTACCATTGTTGTATTCAAAAAATGTGATAATCCACATCGAAAGGGACCTTATGGCGGCAGGCGCTTACGTTGCACCTATTCACTATATTGTAATGGAACAGCGGCAATAAAGACGTAAGTGCCGGCCGCCATAAGGTCCCTTTCAATATGGATTATCACAAATATTATCGTAACTCTTGTGACCTTAACCTTTTAGGTACCCGTTTACAACAATTCCAAGTGTCTCAATAAATAATGACATCCAAATGACTTTGTCTCGTCCCGACGTACATAAATAAACCAATAACTTACCCCACATGCCACACGCACATAAATAAGTGAAATATCAATTTTTCCTTCATTCTAAATTTGAGTATGGGATGGCGCACCGTAACTGACGATTCTCAATATGATTTGAGACGTTAGTGCCGATGAAGCATGAGTCTTCTGGTAGATGTCGCTGTACGCCTCCCTTAAGGCGTTTGTATAAAAAATTGTTTACGTTAGCAGCGGTACTGCTTAATACGAAGGAACGGTTGACGAATTTGGAACTGGGTAGAGATTGCACCTATAGCTCAGTTGGCTAGAGCGACGGCCGCGAGTGCCGGGAGGTCGCAGGTTCGAATCCTGCTCGGTGTCTAAATTTTTCAATTTTTCCTTCATTCTAAATTTAAATTTAAGTGAAATATCGTTAAAAGAAAGTGAACCAGTTATGTTTTAGTAGCGTTTAATAATATTCGAAGGTCTACTCTTAGGGTCGGTTGCACCAACATACGATCACAGGCCGGTCATCGTCAAATATGGCGCCGGCAGCTGTCATTCCATAGAAACTTGTCAAACTTTCCATACAATCAGACTTTAACGAACACCAGCGGGGTAATCACGTAACTTTTGTACTACCGTTAGGTAGATTTTAATGTCAAATTCTAATTGTCAGCTCATACATTTATACTTCAAAATTGACAGTAAAATCTATCTACCGTTAGTACATAAAGTTACGTGATTCGCCTGCAGTTCCGATTACAGATGGTTTAGTGCAACCCACCCTTAAGCATTCCCGTACGACGTCCACCGCACGATCGTGACAACACAGACACATACTGGGTAGTCAGTCTGACCCAGGTCGGACCTAGCTGAGTTTTTGGCTGGACTCTTCTCAGCTAGTGAACCAGCCACAAAAATCCCAGTAGCTTGATTCCACACACACCTCAGATTCGGTTGAAACCGCTCAACCAATCTCACTAGAGCGCAAGCTCTTAGAGTATTCCAGTGTTCAAAACCACACGCGTGGTCGTGCCGGAGGTTTCCCCTAGGTTTTCTCGAGGCTACTCTCCAACCGCGCACTCCTATCGCTTTATTGGGGCCGGCCTATAAAGCCACAGTCAGATTTATAAGTGTGGTGAGATGATCTATATTGCTATTAAGAGTCCTTATAATTTAAAAAACTCTCATCTATTTAGGCCATTTTCTGTTAGAATTGACACGTATCTTGACATTTACTCAGGGTTACAATCTAGAACAGGACTATTGCAACCTCATGACATAAACTTTTAATGTATGTTTTAAATTTTTCATTAGCAAATATGTTTTCAAACATCACCCCAAATCGACCATTTTCAAGCTAAAAACTTGTTTTTTTTTCGCTTAAATTCAACACACAATAAAATCAAACAATGGCTATGTTACTATCTAAAGCTTTAATAGAACCATCGTATCCTTTAATCACTATTGGTATTATCAATACTTTTGTCATAATTTTAAATCAAAACGTATCAAAACTTTTAAGGCCTCTTAAAGACACAAGTCATACTTTGGCAAAGTAGAATTTGTAATTACAAAAAGTAAACTGACTTTTACGGGCGCACATCGGACGTGTTTATTCTATAATGGTTAAAGTACAGTACTTTTTAGGGTTCCGTATCCAAAGCGTAAACGGGACCCTATTACTAAGACTCCGCTGTCCGTCTCTCTGTCCGCCTGTCACCAGGCTGTATCTCATGAACCGTGATAGTTAGACAGTTGAAATTTTCACACACAGGTATATTTCTGTTGCCGCTAAAACAACAAATACTAAAGAAACAGAATAAAATAAATATTTAAGGGGCAACAAACAAACACACGTGAACGCACACGGCACACAAGGAACGTGATCTTTTGCCGTTTTTAATCATAATGGCACGGAATCCTTTGTGCGCGAGTCCGACTCGCACTTGGTCTGTTTTTGTCAGTTAAATTTACCCCTATATCCTTTTAACGATAAATGTAAACTGCAAGTTGTTCACAAGAGAAAACAAATTCATGTAATACCTACGTTTAATTTTCTTAAACAACATTTCCATCATTTTCTCGGTAAACTCAAAATAACATTATAACAATAATTAACAATCGAAAAACGCTCCACAAAATTCGATACGCCGTCTACTTCGCGCTGTCGTATCGGTCTTAAAACACGCATCGGAATTTGAACCTAATTTAATGCCACTGTCGGTTTCATTTTCAAATTAAATCCAGTTGGGGTATGGCTTTATAAAGCGATTCCCATGACTACGATGAAGAATATTCAATAACTCCTTGACATTGAAACCGTCGCTTATTTACGAGGAAGTGTTTGTTGGGTGTTGATTTATCGTTGCAAAGAGATATAGCTTTTCGGTTTCCCGCTGGCGGGGACGTCCACCGCGCGATCGCGACAGCACAGACACATATAGTCCCTATTCGTCCCGGTACCGCCGCACACCGGGTAAAGTCAATCCGACACAGGTCGGGTCTAGCTGGGTTTCTTGCTGGACTCTTCTCAGCTTAGTGGACCAGCGACAAAACTCCCAGCTCGATTCCACTCACACCTCAGATTCGGTTAAAACCGCTCAACCAATCTCACTCGAACGCAAACTCTTAATGTATTCCAGTGTTCAAAACCACACGCGTGGTCGTGTCGGAGGCTTTCCCTGGATTTTCCCCAGGCTACTCTCCAACCGCGCACTCCTATCGCTTTATTGGGCCCGGCCTATAAAGCCACAGTCAGATTTAAAAAAAAAGCTTCGCTGTTGAAAAGTTAAGTTAGTATGTTATTTACAATATTACATTGAAGGGCGGTGTGGTACGCGACTTTCGATATATAAACGTATGTGCAAAGTAGATTAGGGAACATACCCATACTATGTGACCGATTTTTTACCGTTTTTGACCCCCCTCCCTAAAATCGGTAACAACCCATAGAACCCAAGACCCCCCCCCCCCCACTCATAGTTTTCACGTAGTAATTTATATGTGGTTTTAAAATCAAAATCAAAACATTTATTCTGCAAATAGGCCTCAAGGGCACTTTTACAAGTCAAAAATCTCTATCAGTTAAAAATAATACAATAACTTTTCCCACCTGCTATTCAGAAAAGAGTTATTGTTGCCTTCGAATGAGGGATCAAAGATGTACTTTTCTTCCCTCATTTGAGGGCAACTCTTTTCCTCATAGAAGATGTGAAATGCGGTATGTGCAACTCGGTAGTAAAATTATTTGTAAGACTTCTCATGTTTTTAGCACGGGTTTATAAATACTTAAATACATAGAAAACATCCAAGACTCAGAAACAAATATTCATGCTCATCACACAAATATTTGCCCTGACCGGGATTCGAACCCAGGACCGTCAGCTTCACAGGCAGGTGCACTACCCACTGGGCTAAACCGGTCGTCAATCATGCATCATCAGTTCAGGATTAGGGTGTAGAACACATTGCCGTTTTTTTATGGATAAATTCTAATACACATTCCTCTTAATCAACACTGAAAGATAATATCTTAAAGACTCATAAATCTTTCTTTGTCCATTATCTCCATTCCCCAGAGGACATTCGAATATTAAAATTAATTCAAATTTTCAACTTGGGTGGAAAAACGCGTATTTTTGAGGGAAACAGCAAAGAGTTAAGCCTTTTTAAAAATACTATGCCCAAGAGCCATTGATATGAATCAATTATTAGAATTCAAAGGAGACTTAACATTCTGTATTATGGACGGCTACTTCCAGTTAGGGTTCCGTACCAAAAAGGTTAAAAAGGGACCTTTATGGTTTCACTCCGTCTGTCAGTCACACCGCTAAATATTTTATTATGATGACCGGTTTAGCCTAGTAGGTAAGTGCACCTGCCTGTGAAGCTGACGGTCCTGGGTTCGAATCCCGGTCAGGGCAAATATTTGTGTGATAAGCATGATTATTTGTTTCTGAGTCTTGGATGTTTTCTATGTATTTAAGTATTTATATCTATTAAATATATCGTCGTCTAGTACCCACAACACAAGCCTTCTTGAGCTTACTTTGGGGCTAGTTCGATTTGTGTAAGATTGTCCTCTAATATTTATTTATTTATTTATTATTATTTATTTATGATGATGATGATATCCTAGCCGAGTTCGGCCACAGCGACTGTGTGATCTGGTTCATGTATTAGCAATTGGGTGGATCAACTATTCTTTGTTGCTCGTTACCATGGTTACATCTTCTGAGTCACTCTTTAAAACTGTAATTTTATAGGGTTTAAATTTACTAAATATGAGTCTTAGCGATGAGCATAAATCCATTTGGACATGGATCATCCCTTGACCATGCTTGAAGTCCATATTATAAACATTTTTCTAAGAAAATTGGTTACTGTTTTCTCCTCGCTAACGGGACAGAATAACAACAAGAAAAAGTTGATTGACCCAATTTCATGGACAGGGGTGTTTGGCAGTGATAGCGTCCCGCACAAGTCATGTAACACAGAAATATTTTGTCGTACATATTAAAAAAAATATGTTTTATATTTGGGATGCAGCTGTGCCGGGATAGCGCTAGGACGATGATGATGATATGTATGTTTTATATTGTAGCATTTTAATTCTGTAGTATTATAATACTGTTATTTTATATACACTGTAAATTGTTTTAAAAGAATGACACCTCGCCGAGTTTCTTACTCCGGTTCTTCTCGAGGTAGAGGTTTATTTTATGAACCGGTGGTAGTTTTTTTAACATTCATAAGTGCATGTAATATGCCTAAATTGGAAAAATAAATAATTTCATTTCATTTCATTTCATTACGTTGGTCCGCCCTCTAGTGTGCTCTAACGCACTGCCTGATAAAACTACCGTTTGTTATTATAGTTCTTAATTTTGTACAACATGTTTTATGAATAAATTATTATTATTATTATTATGTTTTTACCAGCCATTTTGTTCTATAGCATATCTTTGTGTAGCTTGTCTCATTCATAATTTGCGAAGCAGTTGAAGTTATCATATTTAGGGTGGGTTGCACCAAACCGTCTGTAATCGTAAGCGGTGTTCGTTAAAATCTGATTGTATGGAAAGCTTGAAAAGTTTTTATGGGATGACAGCTGCCGGCGCCATATTTGACGATGACCGGCCTGTGATCGTATGTTGGTGCAACCGACCCTTAGAATCTTTCTTTACCTGACTGTGGCTTTATAAGCCGGACCCAATAAAGCGATTGAAGTGCGCGGTCGGAGAGTAACCTGGTGAAAATCCAGGGGAAACCTCAGACACGACCACGCGGGCGGCTTAAACACTGGAATACTCTAAAGAGTTTGCGTTGTGCAGTGCAAGCTTCAACCGAATCTGAGGTGTGAGTGGCATCGATCTACTGGGAGCTTTATCGATGGTTCATCATCATCAATATTAAGAGGGCCTGGTCCTCTGTCGTTACATCATTCTCCATTCCACTCTATCTTGGGCCTTCGTCTTCACTTCCTGGTATGTGTGGCTACAGCACCATTCCTTCATCGGTGCCATGTATGGTATTCTGGGTCTTCCTCTCCCTCTTGTTCCCTCTATTTTGCCTTCTAGGATGGTAACGTTTAAGGTTATTATCTGTCTTTTTTCCTTAGCCTTTTCCAGCACTTCTTCATTGGTACGCCGTTCTGTCCAGCTGATCCTAAGCATCCTGCGCCAACACCACATTTCAAAGGCTTCCAATCGATGTCGGTCTATCGACCGTATCGAGGTCGTATCGATGGTTCACTAAACAAATTTAGTTTATTAGCACTTAAACACATTTACACGGATAGAATAGTCACAGGAGCCCAAACTAGGCCGCGCCTGTAATTTGCGAACAAAAAATTTTTTCACATATAGATGACACGTGTCCTTTATATATCGCTCATCGTCAGCTCTTTTTAGGGTTCCGTAGCCAAAATGGCAAAAACGGAACCCTTATAGATTCGTCATGTCTGTCCGTCACATGTCACAGCCGATTTACTCGGAGACTATAAGCACTACAATTATGAAATTTGATAGGAAGGTGTATTCTATGAACCGTTACATAAAAGTGATGTGAAATTACAAAAAAATATTAAATTAGGGGGGCACTTCATACAAGTAACCATTAACATTTAACGCATATAGTCGTGTGGGGTATCGATGGCCTTTAAAAATGATATGGAGATTTCATCATTTATCCAGTGAACTAACAGCTAAATAATGAATTTTAGCAAATATATCCATGCGATAATTTCGCTATTCTCTGCATTCTGTGTAACGTGTCATTTTCATAGGTATATCGGAACTTGATTATCAGGACTATAATGATGGAATTTAGATCATTATGATCAATAATTGGTAAACAGGCCACTGGAATGTAATATGAAATAATTTTGAATTACGGATCTGTATCGGATTAATCGCAAACTCCAATATTTAGGTGATACAATGCGTAATGAGAAATATGAACTCCTGCAACTGATTATACAAGGGAAGATCCAAGGAAGGAGACAACCCGGAGTGGCGCACTCGTGGCTGAAGAATCATTATTAAATTGTATTTCTGTTATTTATTTCGTTTAATTCTTGATATTACCATATTATTTATTATTCTGATATTTATTCACTGCTTTTATTAATACACAACAAAAAACAAGCAAAAAACAAACAACACAATAATATAAAGAATTATAAATAAAAAATTTGCCCTAAGTCTTCGGTGCTCGGTAGGGTTCCCAGAAGGCTGGCCGCATTGCCACGCTGGATAGCTATGCTAATCCGCTGGGCGAAATAGTGGCCAGCCCTCTGGTCACCGGAAGCCTCTATAAGGCGCCTTGCAATGTCCTTATAGAGGCGACGAGCACTTGGACCCCATGGCCCCAGAGTCTCAACCCCAAACGCCGCAAACATGTAACTACTGCCGAGAGTGGCATATTCTGATATTGTATTGATATTTGACCATATTTGGAATCTAGCGTTTATATTGTTTTTATTTCTATTATTTTAAATTTGACTAATGACATTGCCTAGGATATTCTAGCCGTGTATACAAATTTGACATTTCTATTATTTTTTACCTTTGACATTATTTGATTTCAATTATTTTTCTTTCATTATTATTATTATACCTATTGACGATCCTTTTGTGAATTTATCTTGTTTTAAAAATGTAAACCATGATGTAATTTTATAAAGGAAATAAATATATCTATCTATCATAGCATCTGATTCAACCTGAGCACGAGATTCTCATTCCGCGCGGCCGTGCCAAAAGTCCGTATAGCCCATATGACAACCGACCTCCGGTAGGATGGCACTTGAAGACGAAAATCGGATTAAATAAACTCACCTTCACCTTTTAAGAAAAAGTTGACGACGCTATTAATTGAAAAATGTTACTATTCTACTCATCATTTTATTAATGACACGGATCTGTAATTCTATATTATTTATTTTTTTAATTTGGGTGAATCAACTATTCTTTGTTGCTCGTTACCATGGTTACGTCTCCTGAGTCACTCTTTAAAACTGTGATTTTATAGGGTTCAAATCTACCAAACATGAGTTTTAGCGATGAACATAAATCCATTTGGATATGGGTTATCTCTTGAGCATGCTTGAAGCCCATATTATAAACATATTTTCAAGGAACTCAGTTACTGTTGCCTCCTCGCTGACGGGATAGAATAACAACAAGAAAAAGTTGATTGACCCATTTAATTGACATTTTAAAGAGTTATGTTTCATGATTATTTTCTATTTTGTTTATAATTCGTTTGACATTGCACTTGTTTAATAATTATTTTGTTACTTTTCAAAGACAGACGTCATTGTTTGACCTTGAATATTTGTATGCCAACCGGCAAAACATAGAGATCCATGTATTTATATAAGACCAAACTCTGTACCACCTATGTTTCACAAATAACGATTCTGATTCTGATTCTGATTCACAGGCATGTCGCCTGTCACTATTTAGAGTAACCTAAAAACGATTTAATTGACAGTTGAAAAAACATTCATATTTACATTGCAGCCCTGAAACCCCGGTTGAATAGTCCGGGATTACTAAGGGGTTGGCGTGGGCAAACACATTTAGCGCTGTCAGGCTAAACCTGGGTCAGATCACTATGTTTTTAATTAAAGCTTTTAACATGGCGGCTATATTATCCTCCTAGCATTTTTTTTATACAACGCCGGTGGCAAACAAGCTTACGGTCCACCTGATGGTAAGCGACCACCGCAGCCTATAGACGCCCGCAACTCCAAAGGACTCACGTACGCGTTACCGACCCTTTGTAAAATTTGAGGATGCACTGTGTTGACAACAGAACTTTTAGGTCCCTCTCTCTCAACACAGTGCATCCTCGGGAGCTCTAGCAACCTTGCTCACCTCCAGGAACAACACGACATACTTGTATAGTAGATAATGTTATTATGGCTGTGGGCTTCTGGAGGTACTTCCCCAGTTGTCTGTTGTCCAAATTCGAGCAAGATGACATTTTGCTGTGCCCTACCTCTCTCAAAAAGCATTTTGTTATTGCTCAATTTGTGCTTTAAGGAGCTCGGAGTCCCCATTAACACCTAACACCAAGATTTGGCGTAGGCACTAGTATACTGACCGTCCAACCTAAAGGGCAAAACTAGACCATTTTAGGATCAAATCTTTTTTCCACTATGTTTCTCTTTAGCGAGAGCTAATGTTAACATCAAATGATATTTTATAATAGCAAACAGCCCGATACCGGTAAGTGACGAATCTAGGTTCCTTGGTTTCACTCTGAAGCAGGGATCGGATACCGGTATTTTCTCCATAGAAAAATACCGGTATTATTACGGTCACCGGTTCATTATTTCGTTTTTAATGGGACAATCTAATAATACGACGTTGTTACCTAAATACATGATTCAGCCCTACGTAAAGAGCAAAAAATAATCCAATATAATAATAAATAATAAATATTAGAGTACAATCGTACTCAAATCGAACTAGCCCCACAGTAAGCTCAAGAAGGCTTGTGTTATGGGTACTAGACGACGATATATTTAATAGATATAAATACTTAAATACATAGAAAACATCCAAGACTCAGAAACAAATATTCGTGTTCATCACACAAATATTTGCCCTGACCGGGATTCGAACCCAGGACCGTCAGCTTCACAGGCAGGTGCACAACCCACTAGGCTAAACCGGTCGTCAAGTATATTGGGCTAATTCAGGGTTTTTTTTTAATACCGGTATCGGTCCCTGCTCTGAAGTCGAATCTCAACTGGAAGTGCCATGTAGACAAATTGTGCTATAGATTGAGTCGCTTTACGTAAGCTTAAGCCAATTATATCCGACAATGCCTTGAAGTAGGTTTACTTTGCCCGTTTACATTCACTGATGTCGTACGGCACACTGATTTGGGGAAACTCAACGAAAGCCAACAGAATGCTGCGCATACAGACGTGCTGTGCCTGCGATGGGGACAAAGCAAAGTTCGAGAACTAGACTTTACTTAAAACAGACCTAAAGTTCGTATCGTAATGGAACGTCACAGGAGTAGTAACTAGGTTCAATGTATAATATTTACCATATTAAGCAATTTATATTGAAACAAGTATTATTTTTCAAAGAATATAGAAGAAGCAGAATTCATTAAAAGCGATTCTAAAAAGAAATATATTTTTTTTACTGGGCGGAATTCCATTACGTCACCGAACTTATTTTACTGCGATGGGGACAAAGCAAAGCCGAGAACGTGCAGAGACCACTTTTAGGACAAGGTATCAGGTAATGAAAAAGATGAAAGTTTAGAGTTAAAGTTACAAAGCCATGATGTGCCTTCTGGCTTACGAAATTATAATTATATATGACCGAAGAGCTGGCAGCTACCTCGCACAGAAAATTAGTCTTACTATTTAGCGAGGAAATCCTGCCAGTATCTTCGACACAATGCCGCAGGGGTCATTTTTAGATTTAGTTTAGTTTTAAAATTATTTTTTATTTTATAGACTTAAGCCTTATCTTAATAGCATGTAATTGTTATTGTATTTTATTTTCATTTGTTTCAATAAAATCATGGCTTTTCATTATATATGTCGAACTTTAAAAATATTATGACACACTACTCACTCTACGTCTCCGAAATTTAATGTTCGCAGTAAACAACCTTTCCGACTTTAACGCAGTAAATGCAATTGGCAAGACACTGTACCATACTGGGCGTTTGAGAACAGTTCCCCGTCGCATGGCACTCGCAGGTAAAAACCCACGTGTCATTGGGCCCACCTC
The DNA here is from genome assembly GCA_963556455.1 of Epiblema foenella. Taxonomy (NCBI): domain Eukaryota; kingdom Metazoa; phylum Arthropoda; class Insecta; order Lepidoptera; family Tortricidae; genus Epiblema; species Epiblema foenella. The sequence goes on from OY747112.1 coordinate 17,258,460, forward strand.
TATTACGAGCGACTGCCCACTGATCTCAGACTTGAACTATCTGCAGCATTTCGACGCTGCATGAAACGCCTCTTACTCGTATTGGAAAATCCATTATATCGGTTAAAGAGTATATAGACCTAGAAATATTTTTCATAAATATAATATAACATTAATACAGAACTAATAAAATTAAATTAAATTAAGACGTATCTAGCCTAACCTAGGTAAGGCTACGTTAGGTCCCCCAAGTCTGATCCCTGCGGAACGGTGCCCATAAATAACAGGTTAAAAACATTTATTTACTCAAAAGAAGTAACATTTCACTGAATGAGTAATTTTAACATAAAATAAATTAGTGATTATTCGCGAGCGTTCTATTACTTAATAGTTATTTTAACTTATATAATCGTATTTGTACAATACAAATACGATTATATAAGTTACAATAAACACTAAGAATTACAAAGTTATATTACATACTTAAACAACGTCTTATAGCTAACAGTAACAGTTTTAACTGTACGTAACGTGTTTAACATATCTATTTTCTTACTTTTTATCGTGTTATGTTTTACTCTTACTTACAATGTAAGTTGTTATCATAAAATAAATAATCTAATCTAATATATACTTTTTATAAACCACAGTGCTACAAGCCGGGTTTGCTATTCCGCGCATGTTACATCATCCCGGAAAACGAGGAAAACTGTGCTATATCAGTGATTTCCGGGATTTTCGGGGGATTTTCCGGGTAAGCTCATGTCAAAGAACTAAATGGGCCATTCTACTTATACATAATTTTAATTCCGATTTTGAAATACTTGGCCCTCACTTCACATTTTTGTATAGTTATTTAGAAAGAGGTTTCATTGCAGTATCACATCCGATAGTTTTGGTAATTAACGAACCACAACTAATATCCATAAATCGAGTAACTCAGTGGTTCTTCGATGTCTCACCATTTGTATGAAAAAATGGTTTTTACCACTGTGTTACCCACCTTTTACAGCAATATGTTAATATTTAAGTATTTTTACCTATAGATTCCTTTTATTAGGGTTAGGTACTATTTCGAAATCCTATATTTGTACACTAATTTATAATGAAGGAAAAATTGAAAAATTTAGGCACCGAGCAAGATTCGAATCTGCGACCTCCCGGCACTCGCGGCCAGTCGCTCTAGCCAACTGAGCTATAGGTGCAATTGCTACCCAGTTCCAAATTCATCAACCTTTCCTTCGTATTAAGCAGTACCGCTGCTAACGTAAACTATTCAATATATATCATAGTTTTTTTTTAAATAGAAAACTGGTCATGAAAAAGTAGAATAACTCAAATACCACATACCGATCTCGCCCGGGTAAGTCACCCCTGCATTCGAAAGCAGCAGACCGAAACCTTTTTACTAAACGCCTCGTTCTTGACTATGCACTTTGAATCCCTACAATCCAGGGGTCGTGAGTGCTTCTGATGTGTTCGCGGGACTTGAATGTACATAGAATTTTTCTTTTCAGTCTGTTATAAGAAATGTTTATTTTATAAATTCAAAAACAATCTAATTGTTATGTAGTTGCGGATGTTTCGTCCAACCACAACAAAAAGTATCCACCACAGGTTTCGTCAATTTATGCTACAAAGAATCATCCACAACACGTTTCGTCACCTATGCTACATACTCCATTAACAATGACTTGTCCGATAAGTACCCGGCTCAAACGTCCCAAATATACTCGCCGCGTTCCCGCGCTGGATTGCTAAAGAGATACGTTGAACCAGGTACGCACCGGATCTAGGATCGCAATCCCTATCTTGCAAACGTCTTCCCAAGGCTCGTATAAATTGCTTTGCCTCTGAACACCAAGGCCCCGCCGTTTCAACAGCAAGAGGTACGAAGTCATACACCGGTTCCAAGTTTGAATACTTACATAGAATTAGGTATGTTTGGTTGTGTAGAAACTTCACTGAATGCTTTAGGGTTCCGTACACGAAGGCTCCAAACGGAACCCTTTTTAATTGCCGTCACTCACGCGTCTGCCCGTCGGTCACACAGGTTTTACAGCCAAACGGTTGGAGATACAGTCTTCAAATTTTCACAGTATAAGCATCTTGTTGACCCGAAGCTATACAAATTGTCAAAATATATTTTGACAATTTGACAATTTGTATGGCTGCGCTATTCGGTAAGGTCGACGTCCTTCCCCAGTTATCTAACAAAATTTCACGAGAATCGAGTAAAGGAGAACATCCAGACATCCGCCAGGCATATTAAAGCATTGCATAAGTTGAAACTGCGACGCTTCGCTCGCTACACTCGCTCGGTCAATAAACGCCTGTAAGTCTAAGGGACTCGCGTCCGCGTTGCCGACCCTTTAAAAACCGGCCAAGTGTTTCTCGGAATTCGCACATTTAAGGTTCTTAACCAACCATAAAATTAAGATAGTTTTAATAGGAAAAAAAATTTTTTTTTCTAAAATCTCACGATGAAAATCTATGTCACTTCAAAATTAGTTTTTTTTTTTTCAAGTTTTAATAGGAAAAATAAAGAAATTTCAGTAAAGAAATCTGATTTTACAATACTTTAGTATTTGGGTCATACGCGGATTTAGGTTCGCGTCTTGTCTGTGGACATACCAAAAGTTAAGGGCTACAAAGCTTAATTTTGGATTGGAACAGTAACCCGCATAAACAGTGTCTCCGTTTCTATAAATCCCTGTAATAAAAACAGAGCTAACATGCACATAAGCCGTTAACTATTGACCACAGGAGGGACGACTTTTGTTTTTTCAACTAAGTATGACCCATTTGTTTGTAAAATGTGCATAATAATAAACATTATCACCAAATTTGAAGACTGTAGCTCCAACCGTTTGGCTGTAAACCCATAATATGACACTCGACGGACGAACGCGTGAGTGACATCAATAGGGTTCCGATTGGACCCTTCCGGTACGGAACCCTAAAAGCCTGCATATTCCTTTGTTGAAGAACCCGAAGTGTTAAGAACCCCAAGTGTTAAGAATCCCAAGTGTTAAGAACCCCAAGTGTTAAGAATCCCAAGTGTTAAGGACCCCAAGTGTTAAGAATCCCAAGTGTTAAGAACCCCAAGTGTTAAGAATCCCAAGTGTTAAGGACCCCAAGTGTTAAGAACCCCAAGTGTTAAGGGCCTATTATGCATATTACTTTGTTCATTTGTTATCAAACAGACCTTCGATAATGTGGAATTAACGGTAATTTCGTTCAATTACGGCATCGGTAACACATCCATCACCTAAGTAATTAGTAGTCGATCGATATGGATATTCCTTTTATTAGCGTTCCGTAGCCAAAATGGCCCTTATAGTTTCGTCATGTCTGTCCGTCTGCCCGTATATCAGAGCCGATTTACTCGGAGACTATAAGCACTACAATTATGATATTAGGTAGGAAGGTGTTCCTATTCTACAAACCGCTACATAAAAGTGATAAATAAATAAATATTAGAGGACAATCTTACACAAATTGAACTAGCCCCACAGTAAGCTCAAGAAGGCTTGTGTTATGGGTACTAGACGACGATATATTTAATAGATATAAATACTTAAATACATAGAAAACATCCAAGACTCAGGAACAAATATTCATGCTCATCACACAAATATTTTCCCCGACCGGGATTCGAACCCAGGTCCGTCAGCTTCACAGGCAGGTGCACTACCCACTAGGCTAAACTGGTCGTCAAACAGGCCTTCGATATTGTGGAATTAACGGCAATTTCGTTCAATTACGGCAACGGTAACACATCCATCACCTAAGTAATTAGTGGTCGATCGATATGGATACTCCTTTTATTAGGTTCCGTAGCCAAAATAGCCCTTATAGTTTCATCATGTCTGTCCGTCCGTCTGTCCGTATGTCACAGCCGATTTACTCGGAGACTATAAGCACTACAATTATGATATTAGGTAGGAAGGTGTAGTCTATAAAACGCTACATAAAAGTGATGCAATGTTATGTAATAATTTCATATTTTTTTTTCTCGGTAAACTTCGGAGATAATATGGTGCGGTATTTATTTATTTTATTTGGGGATTCAACAGCTACGATATTACATTAAACAATCAAGCCCTCATAAATCGAATATGATCAACGTAAAAAAAATGAAAAATTGTTTCAGAATGTGCAAGTCAAGCCCTGTCATATGACACCCCACGTGACATATTCACTAAACTCAAATTTTGAACCACCTGTTATCTGTCATTTTTCCCAAATTATAAGAAAAAATTAAAAAAACATGTTCTATGCATCTAGGTTACCCGTCTTTATAACTGTTCCAAACTTTAAATTGTTTTCATAAGTTGTTCTTGAGATATTTAGCTATATGACAGACAGACAAAGTGAAACCATAAGGGTTCCTTTTTTACCATTTTATTACGGAACCCTAAAAACAGGTTTCCCTAAAAACAATGAATGCCAAGATCTAAAATTATGTTTATTTTTAAACTGTTTTGTTATACCTATAAAAATATGTTTAAGTTTTTTATTTACATTCAGTCATTCATTGATTTTTTAGTGCATCCTCAAATCTTATAAAGGGTCGGCAGCGCGCACGTGACTCCTTCGGAGTTGCGGGCGTCTATAGGATGCGGTGGCCGCTTACGCTTTACGCTTGTTTGCCAACGGCGTAGTATTAAAAAAAAAATTGATTCACTTTTTTGCAATCAGTACTTCACTGTGTATGTTCGAACCTTAATTCAAATTTCGTCTAATATCCTCCATTTTTGAGAAAAACACTATACAGATAGTTATTTGAGAGTGGGGGGGTGGGGTTGCGGGCTTCGTATTAGTTAAACGGACTCTGTGTAAACTGGTGCTCAGCCTGCACTTGCCTCAATCCGGGCCTCGACAATAATGTACCTATTACTAATTTCTGTTTCTTTTTTTTTTTTTTTTCGTGCAACTTATTTTTCTGACGAGTATAAATCTCTTATCCTTTTACTCAAATGGCCGACTGTTCTAGAAGATATAAAAATAGAATAAGAATAAGAATAAGAATAAGAAGAAATTTATTGCCCATAAAAAACCTTAACCTAACAGATACAAAACAATCAACAAACAGTAAGTAAGCTAAACCATCAGAAAAAGGTGAGGCAATGGGTCCCAGGCTCAGCATGTGCTGGGCAGAAGTGCCCGGCGCTGGTTTTCAGTCTGGTCCCAAGAACAAATATTAAATAAATAAATACTTACAGCCAGGAGGGTCGCAAACTAATATTATTATAAATAAACGAATTACGCAAGTTTTGGTACGTCTGTGCTTAGTTGCAGAAGGGGAAATATAAAAGTATCAACAAAAAAACTGAAAATCAACATAGAAAATAAATAGTTAATAAAAATAAAAAACGGAGATGGCGGGATGACTTAGACGCCTTTCTTGCCAACTGGCAGAAGGAGGCGCTGATGCGGCAGTCTTGGCATTCATGGGGAGAGGCCTTTGCCCAGCAGTGGGACACCCATATAGGCTAAGAAAAAAATAATAATTAATATTTCACCCACCTCCTGTATCCTCCGATGAACCGTCAGCTTGTGCCACTGGTGGTCGTCGAACCTCGTCTTCGCCGGTTTGATGTGCATCTCCTGCTTTCCATTCCCCAACCCCATGGTGAGGGAGACGCCGCCATCCCGCACGGCTAGGTTCAGGTAGTCTGCTTCGTGACCTGGGGACGAGGATGAAATTAGAGTATTGTAGATTAGCCCTTTAACTAAATTTCTTTTAAGTACGTTGATAGAACTGTGCCTTTCCCATGAGATTACATGACCGTTCTCGCTAGCGACTCCGTAAAAATGTATATGGGCAAAAGCACAGCGCCTCTGGCTGTTACGCAATAGAACTAAGAATCGGCATACTAAATCGTTTACACAGTCGCTAGCGAGTACGGTCATGCAAACTCATGGTAAAGGCACTGATTACTGGTAAAATGTGAAAGAATCCCGATGATCCTCCTGAATCCATTTCTGATGGCTCTGAGATCTCCTGAGATCTCCTGAGATCTCCTACGGAACGCACCAATACCGCCCTAAAATCACGCCGCTGTGGGACTGTGGGTCTCACCGCCCTAGGACCCCCTTTTAGGGTCTGTTGCACCAACATACGATCACAGGCCGGTCATCGTCAAATATGGCGCCGACAGCTGTCATCCCATAGAAACTTGTCAAACTTTCCATACAATCAATTTTCACGAACACCGATTACGATTACAGACGGTTTGGTGCAACCCACCCATAGTCTTCTTCTACGACAGGCAGAGGATACCATAGCCGATCCAGGTCGGGCCTAGCTGAGTTTCTTGCTGGACCCTTCTCAGCTAGGCTAGGTTTAGTGAACCAGCGACAAAACTCCCAGTAGCTCGATTCCACTCACACCTCAGATTCGGTTGAAACCGCTCAACCAATCTCACTGGAGCGCAACCTCTTAGAGTATTCCAGTGTTCCAAACCACACGCGTGGTCGTGCCGGAGGTTTTCCCCTGGATTTTCCCCAGGCTGCTCTCCAACCGCGCTCTCCTATCGCTTTATTGGGCCCGGCCAATAAAGCCACAGTCAGGTTAAAAAAAAAAACAATAGCCGAATACTATTATATGTATTGTGATATCGGATCACTTTCAGTTTCTACTTCAAGTAAAAACGATTCAGAAACCTCATCCAAGACAGAATTTGCTTATTCATTGTAGGTACCCAAATAGACTGTTGAATAGGTTTCCCGATTTCAATTACTGAACTATTTAGGTACTTGAGTATCGGACGCGAACATCCTACAGAAATTAAATTCTATTCAAATTAACATACGGTCGCGTTTTCAAACAAACGATTACATGAGATACGGGTTTGAACGAGTAAAATTCGGAATTAGGTATTTGAATAAGAGAATAGGCTCGTTGTAAACCGTTGTTTACATTTCGCGAAAAGATTAATGATCATAAATATCCATGAGAAATTGATAAATGGCCGCTAGACTGGGTAAACAAATATGGTTGAACAAAAGGTCGTACGGGAGTAATAAATGAGCTTGCATTATTATAGTCATGCCCAGATTTTACTAAATCCAAAGCCGGGTACTCCCCAGCGAGCTGTAACTGCAACCTAACGGTTACAGTAACCAACCAATATGTTTAAAGAAACATTTAAGTATATGCATATAATAATTAGTAAGTACTAGACAAGTCTCACATCTTTTTTCTTTTCATTAGGATTTGGCCGTTACAACAACTCAAATGGAACTTGTTGTGTTTAGTATTGCCCTACAATATAAACGTTATTTGAGCTGTGTTATTAAGAGCGGTCGTGTCGTCACCCATTATATATTAATTAGGTTAAGACTAGTATATATATTTTTTGGTTGTCCTGAAAATCGGCGTCACGACACATCAGTCGTGGCACATGCTGAGCGACAACCTTTTTGGTGTATACCCATTTCTAATTTGTATTCTTCTTTTTATCTGAATGTACACCAAATAAACGTTTTTTCTTTCTTTCTTTCTTTCATACGTGGTTCTTTAACGGCTTTTGCAATGAGCCGATGAATGGATCACAGAATTAATAGTACTTAAAAGGCCTTATAAGTTTTAAAGTATTTTGATTTCAAATTATGACAAAAGTATTGATAATACCAATAAAGTGGTTAATGATACGAGGATTTTATTAAAGTTTTAGATAGTAACATAGCCATTTTTGGGTTTTATTGTATGTATTAGAATTTAAGTGGAAAAACAGAGTTTTTTGCTTGAAAATGGTCGATTTGGGGTAATGTTTGAAACGATATTTCTTAATGAAAAAATCCAAAAAATATATTTTAAAATAACATTATGTCGCAATAATTCTGTTTTAGATAGTGACACGGAGAAAATGTCAAGATACGTGTCAATTCAATCAGAAAATCGTCAAAATAGATTCGTTTTTAACTGATAAGGACTCTTACATTTTGTATACGAGAAAAAAAAGCAATTTTCCTTCAGAAACCTGTTGAGTTGGGTATCGAACGAAAGACAGTAGTTTCGTTTATTAGATATGAGAATATAACGAGTCATTCGGCGTATATTTAAATATATGTAGCCATTTTCGGTCACAAAGACCCCAAACTTGGTGTGTTTTGTAAATCTATTTTGTTTTTTACGAAAACACTGGCTGAAATGTAATCGTGTGGTATATTAGTATCAATTCATGAAGCCCTTTCATTTGACACCATACTCAATAAGTATTTGAAAAAAAAAATTTTTGTTCTTGACCGAAAATGTACCAGGTGACAGCTGTCCACCCGAGTCTCAAAAAAAATCAAAATCAAAACATTTATTCTGCAAATAGGCCTCAAGGGCACTTTTACAAGTCAAAATCTATCTAGGTACATCAAATAAAAATAATACAATAATCAAAGTATCATTAATTAAATGTAGTGTTACATGTCAAAAATAAGAATAAGAAACTAATAACAATCGAGATTTGTTAGAGATGTATAAGGTCTCTAAGCGTCAAGATAAAAGGTAATAAAGTAAGTACACTAATCATAATAAAATATTTTGAGCTATATCTATAACACGTCAACATGAAAATAATAAAATCTAATAAATAAATATCCTCAGAGATGTATAAGGTCTCTGAGCGTCAGTCTAAAAAATAAAATCAAATGAGAACAATGAAGTCTCTCATCATGTCAATTCCACTGAACACTAGTACGAAGTTACTAGTCCTTGCAAACATGAACAGACCGGACCCCACAAACAGCACCCGTTCACGAGTATGACGCGTATCTCAGCCATCGCCTCCCTCGACCATATGTTAGGGAAGGTTGCGACCCGATCAACGACGCCACCGTAAGCAAAGACCTTTAGGCGAGCATGACATATTCAAGCTGCAGGACATTTATAATCAAAGTAGTACTTAATAATAAAATATCGAATACAATGAGATACCTCATGATGTGCTCAAATGTACATGAAATGATTTTAGAACAGTAAAAGTCCAGACTAAAATTGAAGTTATACATGTCTACATTATAAACCATTACTAATTCTAGTAAATTATACAACTGGCTTAAAAGCTTCCTGATCGTTTAAAAAATCATTGACGGAATAATACGCCTTGCTTACCAAGTGACTTTTAACGTGACACTTAAATCTGTTGACGGGCAAATTCACTACATCCATGGGTATTTTATTATAAAAGCGTATACAGTTCCCCACGAAGGACGTGCTAACTTTACGGAGACGACAGGCTGCCACTGCGAGCTTGTTTTTACTTCTTGTGTTGTAGTCGTGGATTTCGCTGTTAAGTTTGAATTCATGGAGATTTTTCCGTACATACATAATGTTCTCAAAAATGTATTGAGAAGCTACAGTGAGAATATTTGCCTCTTTGAATTTTTCTCTTAAGGAGGCACGAGCTCCTAATTCATAAATAGAACGCACGAACGTCTAAAAAACTTACTAAGGGTCGGTTGCACCAACATACGATCACAGGCCGGTCATCGTCAAATATGGCGCCGGCAGCTGTCATCCCATAGAAACGTGTCAAACTTTCCATACAATCAGATATTAACGAATACCGCCTACGATTATAGACGGTTTGGTGCAACCCACCCTAAGACTCATTTCCCAAAAAATCCTTCCTTACAGGACATTAATCAAGTCGCACTTAAAACTGTGTACTCATATTTGTCCCACCATTAAATAGAAACTCCGAGCATTCCCTTAATCTCAAAACTAGTCCTTCACAAAACGACGCATATCATTACAGAAAAGCGTGTCTCTTAGGTCCTTCCAGTAATGAGGTACTTCAGAAACTAGGACCAACTAAACAAAGCCAACTCATTTTAGATTCCGAAAGGTCGTAAGTTTATAATAAATTTGAGGCGGTTACGGCTTTTATGACACGGGATAGGATAGTAGAGTTCTGATGCAAATATCTGCTGCGGGAATAATAAACTAAATTAATATTGTACGTTGTGTTGTACAGAATGGGTAGAAAGTACTGACCGCTGAAGAGCCACTAAAAGTTACCTAGAGTAAAATATAATTCATACTTTTAAGGCGCGTATAACCGTGAACGACCTTGCGCGTTGGGGCGTGGCGTAGCCTTTCCCGCGGCACTACCCGCGCCCCCCCCGCTGTAACAGTTGCAGCTGGTTTTTTTGTATGTGTGTATGTATTTTTTATATTATTATTTTCTAAATACATAGGAATGTTTGAAGTAATTAAATATATAAAATAGTTAAGTAAGTACATTGTCTCAGAATCGAACTCTTATATTTTAGCGTCGCGCGCAAAGCGACACAGCCTTCCCGTCCAAGAGCCGGTGACAGACTGCCGCCCGTCGCCCGCGCACGTATCCGCCCCAACTTTTATGATGGTGTGGTAGTTATTCCAGGTTTTTGACAAATGTAATGATTATTTTACAATAACCGTTGCTCAGATTATGAAAAACTGAATTAAGTTTTATTTTATGAATATCCCGTGTAAAAAACATGTCTAGATAGTGAGCAGTAGCGATTTAAAAGGTTGAAAAATGCCTTATTTGTTTTTTTTTTGTTAGGACAATCTAGGCGTGTTGCAATTTCCGCAGCTCAGATTGAAGAGGACATATCAATTCTTTAAGTATATTTTTTCGAGACCTATATTTCGGGCCAGTTTTGAGTTTTAGGCCTTTGAACACGACCAAAATGTGGTATTTCACTCTATTACGCGCCTTAACAGTAGCTTTTCGGTGAACAGAAACATCGTGAGAAAATCGGTCTGATCCCAACATGGTCTAGATTTGCTTCTGAGTTAGAAAGTCAGATTGCAGTTGCTTTCTAAAATAGCCAAATCTTGGTATTAGGGGTCGAAGTAGGGGTGGGTGCAGCGCCATATATCGGCGAATTATGTTTTAAAGAGCGACTAAATAACTTAGGCTGGGTTTTATAAAGATCCGTTAGACCAAATGTCAGATCAAATTTCAGTAACTCGGTACATTTTTTGACATAACAAACCGACATAAGGTCTAACGGATCTTTATAAAACCGAGCCTTATTTATATTGTGGTTTTTCAAGGATAATTGTTTATCACGTGAACCGATTTCAATCTTTTTTCTTTATTTCAAAGAAGGTATTTTTAGCATAAACGCGTAGGAATTTGTAAAACAAAAATACATGCAAAGGTGATTTAATTACAAACTTAGTATAGAAATTTATTTTGACAATAAAAAAAAAACTAGATAGAGCTATAAGTTATATTTTTCCTGTACGTAAAGTATACATTGATATCAATGTTTTGTAATAATGTTTATATTTGAATTCTGTAGTATTATGATACATTTGATTGTATATTGTTTTGAAAAAATGACACCTCGCCGAGTTTCTTACGCCGGTTATTCTCGAGGCAGAGGTTTATTTTATGAACCCGTGGTAGTTTTTTGACATTCATAAGTGCATGTAACATACCTAAATTGAAGAATAAATGATTTCATCTCATTTCATTTCATTTCCTTGGTAAACTTCGGAGATAAGGGTCATAAAACAAAAATGACTCAACATAAAAAAAAATCAGAATGTGCAACCCAAGCCCTTTTCATATGACACCCCACTCGATATATTCACTAGACTTTCAAATATTGAACCACCATATCTGATATTTTTCACAGAAAAAAATATTAAAAAAGTCATGTTCTATGTATCTAGGTTAGCTTTATTTATAACTATTGCAAATTTCAAATCGATAGCATAGTAGTTCTTGAGATATTTAGCGATGTGACAGACAGACAGACAGACAAAGTGAAACCATAAGGGGTTCCTTTTTTACCATTTTGGTACGGAACCCTAAAACTCATAACTCAAACATTTATTCTGCAAATAGGCCAGAAGGGCACTTTTACATGTCAAAATGTTAATTTACAATTTAAGACTATAAGAATACATTTTTCATGTCAGAATATTAATTTACAGTTCAAGAAAGAATAATAATTTCGAGATTACAAATATAAAAAAAAATTAATGTCATACAGTGAAAATAAACTTGCAAAGTTATCTATTACGAATATTACAACATCAGTAAAGTTACAGATGTGTAAGGTCTCAGTCTAATAAAACAAAAGAAAAACGAAAAAAAAACGTTAGTTGGGACGGCCGCTAGTCTGGGATGCCACTTGTGTGCCACTCACAGCACATATAAGGAGCTGGCGAAACGCCTTGTTGACGCGACGGGTGACCAGAAGGCTGGCGCGTACCTTGCTCAGCGCATCGGTCTTGCTGTGCAGCGTGGCAATGCCGCCAGCCTTCTGGGCACCCTACCGCTGGGCTCTGAATTAGAGCCCATTTTTTATTTGTAAGTAGGTTTTTATCCTTAGTTTAGTATGTTCTTGTTTTTTATATTCATTGTTCCTTAAATAAAATTTTATTAAACAAAGAGTATAAAAGAAAAGACGTACCAGTATAGAAAAGAAGTCCATTAGGCTGACGCGTCTTGAAGTACAGTGAAATAGCGTCCTGGGTGCTGACGATTGGCTCTCCCCCGGTCTGCGTCAGGTCGTATGAAAGGAACTCTGCCCCTCGGAATGTCGCTTCGGAAGGCGCTTTGTCTGCAACAAAGGGATTGGTTGCAGAACTTTCCTATTGAATTCGATTTTATATTACGTAATTTTATTTTAAAACACTAACTTAAAAAACTTAGGTATGTACGAATGATGGGGAACTTGCGTTACGATCACATTAAGAAATTAATAAATAAGTAAATATTAGAGGACAATCTTACACAAATCGAACTAGCCCCACAGTAAGCTCAAGAAGGCTTGTGTTATGGGTACTAGACGACGATATATTTAATAGATATAAATACTTAAATACATAGACTCAGAAACAAATTATTCATGCTCATCACACAAATATTTGCCCTGACCGGGATTTGAACCCAGGACCGTCAGCTTCACAGGCAGGTGCACTACCCACTAGGCTAAACCGGTCGTAAATTTTATATTAGTAATCCAATAATAATAACCATTAAAAGTGTATTCATTGAAAAGTTATTCTAAAATTATAATTTTTTTGTGAAGTATTTTAATTGAAAGTTACGTAAATTGAAACAATTACGTTTCAATTAAAACGCGCGATCGAGTAATTTTTTTTAATTATTATTACGCGTAGTGACGTTACTCCATCAGTCACTTCATTGACTTCAGTTAAAAATATTGAAAAATATCTATAAAATGGAAAATGATTTATTATGAATCATTTATTACATTCAATGAAACTGGAAATATATTATTTCTGTCATGCCAATAACGAAATGAATTATGCAGTGACGACAAGTCAAGCCAGTGAGCGATAACGCGCGAAATTTTAAATGTCTGTTTTTTATTTGAATTAAATAAATTATTATGTAAATTTTTACTTTTTCGTGTTTGATATCTTTACGTAATGGTTAAATCTTTAAGATAGACTAGATCGATGAATTAATGCAAGTTCCCTATTTTATGGAAGGCGGGATTCCATGATAAATCTTTTTTTTTATACAACGCCGGTGGCAAACAAGCGTCCGGTTCACTATATGTACCACCGTATAATGTTATTATGGCTGTGGTCTTCTGCAAGGTGGAGGTACTTCCCCAGTTGGGCTGCTCCAAATTCGAGCAAGATGACATTTTGCTGTGCCCTACCTCTCTAGAAACAGTCTCAACTCATTGGCTCAACAATCCCTGTCCGCGGCGGTACACTACTGTTGCTGTTTCATCTCACCAACATTTCATAAAACCTTACTTCACCCACACGAGCTCTAAAGTAAACTTAAAATAAATAAAATAAAAATAAAAAAAAAGCATTTTATTTCTTGCTAGTCAATGCAATCAACAATATTAGGTTTAAATATCATAATTATTATTAAATTTCTAGTTTGTATATATGTTATTCTTAAAAATATTCAGTGCAGTGTCAACAATATTAGGTTTAAGTATCAATATTATTGTTAAATGTCAAGTTTGTATACATTATGTTATTTTTAAATTTAATAGTCAGTACAATGTCAACAATATTAGCTTTAAATGTCAATAATATTATTAAATGTCTAGTTTGTTTACATATGTTATTCTTAAATACCTAATTACATCGATTTTTTTATGACGCAAGAACCCCTTCTCGGGTGAAGGCTCCCTCCAGAGTAAGCCAGTTAGTTTTGTCTTGTGCTTCTTGTATCCAGTTGGATCCTGCAATCTTTATTATGTCGTCAGACCAACGCGTATAAGGTCTTAGTAAAGTTAGGCTTATATTAAACCCGCTGAAGTCTAAAATTGGCTGCAATATTAAAATCGCCTGAACCGCGCAAGTTTCACTATTAATCAGCCCCCAGGTGTCTGCGTGATTAAGACTGCGAGTGCAGCCAACCAAGGGAATTTTAAAATAGTTTTTCACTATAGTGTAGTATAATAAGAACTTTACAGCATCAAAACTGTGCTTACATTAATTATGAAAAGAGTTTGTATAAATTAAAAATAATAGTAGATTACTACAAAGACTGGGAAGAAAAGGATTACTTGTCTAGTGTATTTTAGACGGCCGAGTGTACGACGCTTGCGAGCTACGAGCCAGACAATTCCTGTTTCGGTCGAAGGATATAATCTGCTTTTCTTTTAAATGAGAGAGAGAGAAAAACAGAACATTAAGCAGGTAACATGGAATTTGTTAGTTTCACAAAGTAAAATTCATTGTTAATGCTACTAGCGAATTAGACTGTGTTTCCTACGCAGTAGAATAAGCTTAGAGTATTTTAAGGGCTTATCTTGTAGTTTTGTCTGTATTTTCATAGGAATAGCGGAAAGTAAAGAACGGGTTTTATTTATTACTGAAAGAGTGAAATACTTGTTTTGTATTGATGATATTTCGTTACACCTACATCTCCACATACCTATAACATTACCAAGACTACCTATAATATTGACAATGTCGTATCATCTATATATGTTAGTTTCACCAAATTTGTAGCTAATTTCCATAACACTTATATTTGAAATCATTAACCGCGATCTCTCCTTAAGAATTAAGTTAAACTGGCTAGTCTAGTTAAGATATATTATTAGTACAATTATCTTTGTATCTCTCTTAGGGTGCCCTGAAAACCAGCACCTTAGCATATATTGCTATTGGCATATGCTGAGTGGTATCCTTTTTGATGTTCATAACTCATACTTAATTTAGTGTCTATTGCATTTTATTTCATGTACTTTTATTATTGTGTAATGATTTAACACCAAATAAATTAGCTGAGTTTCTTGCTGGACTCTCCTCAGCTAGGCTAGGTTTAGTGAACCAGCGACAAAACTCCCAGTAGCTCAATTCCACTCACACCTCAGATTCGGTTGAGACCGTTCAACCAATCCCACTGGAGCGCAAACTCTTAGAGTATTCCAGTGATCCAAACCACACGCGTGGTCATGCCGGAGGTTTTCCCCTGGATTTTCCCCAGGCTACTCTCCAACCGCGCACTCCTATCGCTTTATTGGGCCCGGTCTATAAAGCCACAATCAGGTTTAAAAAAAAACCAAATAAATATTTCTTTCTTTCTTTCTTTTTAATCATTACAAATCTTTTAAAACCATCTTACACTAACTTAATCACGAAAAGTCAGAAATTTCTTAGCAGATTCTTCTATTTTATGATTAAACTATAAAATTTATTTAACCGTCCTCGCATTACCTATGCAAGCAAAAACCAACTCATGAATAAAGTTTTGTTTAACTGAGAGCTGCGAAGCGTTCTTATTACCAACTGTGGACCAATCCACAAGAAACGGAGGTGACATAAATAAAAATAAATGAATAATAATAAGATGTCACTAAAGTCAAAGTATCTAGACTTGGCACATGAGGTGACCACCATGTGGGATGTTGATTCAACGATCATTGTCCCGATAATCGTTTCTGCGAACGGTCTAATAGCGAAGAGTCTCGACCAACACCTCAAGAGACTCGCTAGATAGCTGGGTCAAGGGTCAGATACAGAAGGCGGTACTCCTGGACACGGCGCGGATAGTCAGCAGGTTCCTCTCTATGTCGCCCTAACCACCGGTAGCTTAGGCCCCGCCTCGCTGCCGGCGGCACCCTAGGTGATTTTATAATATTTTTATATTTTGTAAGTGTATTTTTATACTTTAATTTAAATTTAAATTAATTTTCAAGATATTGTAAAAACCTAGCCTAAGAAGGAAAATAAATAAAGAGATGTCACTATATGAATAGTAGACCAACAAATTATGACAAAAAAACAGTAAATTAATAAATATGCTCAAGCTCTTAAAAAGTTTTGAAAAATGATATATTATTTTTATTGACTAAAAGTAGATTAAAAACTACCATCAGGATTATTTTGTTTTAAACAAAAAATTGTATTGTAACAATATACCTAAACACAATATTTGACTACCAAAACAGTAAATTACTCGTTTTCCCATACAATAGTAGTAGTACAGGCGTATATTATGCTCAATTATTATGTCAGTTTTGGAGGCGTTTTGAGCACTCGTTCCATATACATATTTGTTCCTCTTTAAAAACTGGTTCGAGTGGCATTATAAAAAAAAATGATGCATATTCTCTATTGGGGATAGTCTTACACTATGGGTATCTACAGGAGGACGTTATACATATACCTATATATGTAGATAAATATAATACGTAGAAAACATTCAAGATTTAGGAACAAATATTCGTGCCCATCACACAAATAAATGCCCTGACCGGAATTCGAAGTCGGGACCACCGGCTTCATAGGCAGGGGCACTACCGACTAGGCCAATGTGGCCGTGGTTGTAAATTCGCTTGTAACTTATATAGTTGCCTCTTCACGGTGCAGTTCGACGCAGTTCAGTAGATTGAACACGAAAACAAGGGTTGTTTTTAACGCTTCACACCACTCAAGCTTACCGGTATAAGACTGACCTCCGCTGCTATAGAGTTGTTTCAAATCTAGGGGTCAAGATATACTAGATACGAGAATTATGAATCGTGTAGCTGATGAGAAATTCAAATTTGCCTGTAATGTATTCAAACATCACAGGAGATTTAAGCGTTTAGGAGTTTACACAGAAAATAGGGGAGAAAAGTTAAAAAGTGGAAAAGACGTGACTTTTTTTAACTTGACTGTGGCTTTCTAGGCCAGGCCCAATAAAGCGATAGAAGTGCGCGGTTGGAGAGTGGCCTGGGGAAAATCCAGCCTCCGACACGACCACGCGGGCTGTTTAAACACTGGATTACTCTAAGAGTATGCACTCCAGTGAGATTGGTTGAGCGGTTTCAACTGAATCTGAGGTGTGAGTGGAATCGAGCTACTGGGAGTTTTGTCCCTACCCTAGCCGGCTAACTCCTGCGCTATAAAAATATGCTGAAGCACCACATGCGATGTTGAACCATCGTGCTGGGAGTTTTTGGCTCAAAATCGGTAATTAAAATGGAAGCATACAGTGGGTTCATGTGCAATCCTTCGAAGAACGAAAACGAAGTGAACTCGACGCTAAGCGTGAGGATTTGAAGGTCCGACCACCAGTGGCCAGCTACTATAATTATGTCGGAGGGAAACTGACCTGTGAGGAGTGTGTTGGTGCGCTGGAGCTGGGTGGATCACTTATAGTAAGTAAAGACGAAGCTTGCGAAGGTATAACGAAGCTTGAATGTCTGGTTTCTTCAATAAGGACAGCTACCTTAATCAGATTCAGATTCAGATTCATTTATTTCATAGATGTAAATTACAATATAAATTTGCATTCATGTCAAAAGTATACGAATTCACATCATGATCGTCAATTAAGATATAAATAATAATAATGGAATAGGATTGATCATGATTATCCTAGCATTTTCCTGGTTGTGCGCAAGATCTGCTTTGAACCTAATCACAAAATTTGGCGTAGGAACTCGTATTACGAAAGCGACTGCCATGCTGACTTTCCAACTCAGAGGGAATTAGACTGCTTTCCTCACGCCTAGCAGATATGACGTTAAATCCTATTATGCATTCAGTTTGCAACTTCGATTGAAATTTGTACTGCCCAAACTGTAGAACCTTTAGGGCTTCGACTGATTACCATATTGAGATGTCGCTATCCCGTTTACGACTGTTTACTTTGTATTAGTACTGGCGCCAGTTCTGTTAGCAAACAAGGCCAGTCGAGCCGTTCAAAGAGGCAACAATGCGGGACATGCGGGCTACAAAAACCCTTCTATAAAATTTGCATCAGCGATTCTTGCGTAAGCTAAAGTTTCAAATGTCGGTACTTATTTGTGAAAGGATGACAAACATCGTCACGAACCTTTAACAGATATAATATAGTAGAAAGTTTATTTTTATACAACGCCGGTGGCAAACAAGCCTACTGTCCACCTGATGGTAAGCGGTCACCACAGCCTATAGACTCCCGCAACTTCAAAGGAATCGCGTACGCGTTACCGACCCTTTCTAAAATTTGAGGATGCACTGTGTTGACAACAGAAGGGACAAATTTAGGTCCCTCGCTCTCAACACAGTGCATCCTCGGGAGCTCTGCAACCTTGCTCACCTCCAGGAACACAACACTACATACTTGTATAGTAGATAATGTTATTATGGCTGTGGTCTTCTGCAAGGTGGAGGTACTTCCCCAGTTGGGCTGCTCCAAATTCGAGCAAGATGACATTTTGCTGTGCTCTACTTCTCTCAGTAAATAAGACAGACTTTATTTTACATTTTAAATTCAATGCAATTTAATTTTAAACTGTAGCAAGTTTCGCAAAGCTTAGAAAAAAAATCAAAACACATCTTTCAATGTCATATCAATTAGGTATTGCGACATTGTAAATGTTCCTAAAAAAAACATCAGAAGAAATTGAAGAAAGTGAATAGAAAATGGCAGCATTAAAATTAAATTAGTACGTAGTCTGATACGTTGTGCGAGGAAGCCGCCAGCTCTTCGGTCACCAGTTACGTCAACCAAACGCTTCGCGATTTCAGTAAATAACTTGTGCGCGCTGGGAGCATCCTCGGTACAATGCCCCAAGGGCTAGTACTAATATTTCTTAAGTTATTGTAATTTAACTATTATTACTGCCTGTAAATCAAACGCTCTATCCCTATATCCCTATATCCCTATGTATGCTTAAATCTTTAAAACTACGCAACGGATCTTGATGCAGTTTTTTTTTAATAGATAAAGTGATTGAAGAGGAAGGTTTATCACTACATAGTATAAAACAAAGTCGTTTTCTCTGTCCCTATATCCCTATGTATGCTTAAATCTTTAAAACTACGCAACGGATTTTGATGCGGTTTTTTTAATAGATAGAGTGATTGAAGAGGAAGGTTTATATGTATAATACATGCATCAGAATTGTAGCCGTGCGAAGCCGGGGCGGGTCGCTAGTTATTAAATAAATGCCTATTAATACATACTGAATTTTAATTGAATAAACATATGATTTGAAGATAGGGCTATATTACTTGAAACAGTAGCCAAGGAAGCATAAGTGGAATAAAAATGTTTTCAAACGAAGCATACACGCGAGGTACGTCGGGGGATTTAATTCTATTTGTTTTTTAAACTCAATCCAATTCGTTTTACGCAAGGCATTTTCTGATTATTCTTCACGCCAATTATGGGCGTATAAAAGCAATATATGAATTATATTGACTACACTGACACATGCTTATATGTATATAGTAGATGCAAAGGATTATCTTCTAGCCACCCACCGTACAAGAAAAATATTCAATGAAATTTTAATTTACAGTAATAGGATAAGGTTTGATTGAGGTAAACAAAACAAATGCAACTCTGTTCCAATTAAGAAAGGTAATAAATTCCGTTGAAGAAGATCCTTTTTCATAGGCCTTGGGGCGGCTAGAGGACTAAATGAGTACCTAATACCACTCAGATGAATTGTCAATTTTTGACACTATTTTACTCGAAAGCGTTCTAATATTTAGAAAAAAACGCATAATGAAGGGTTCCGTGCCAACACCTACTAATCCACATCCAAAACTACTATCCAATACATAGAATCTAAAAAGGTCGTATCTTCATAGGGACCCCGCGGTATTACCTTACAAGACAGTTTTTCAGCGAAAATTCAAAAACCGTAAAACATAACTTGGTCAAAACAAAAATCGTTGAAAGTATTTATTATAGCACACCACCTCAATTTTTTTTAGAATTTTAAACTAAATTGTTTTGAAATTAGAGAGCACACTTTTTATGGCTTTGGCAGCTATAACATCGCACCAACGGTTGGCATAAATGTAATTCTTTTTTGGAAACTTTCATATAATTTTTAAAGGTCGACACGGACGGACGGACAGACATGACGAAACTATAATAATAATAATAATAACTTAGTAGCCAGAATCATTCACCAGCAACTTGCTCTTCTATACGGTCTTGTGAACTTTGAAGTGCCGTACTATAAGTATACACCTGCGCCAGTTCTCGAAAATGGTCGTGCCACGCTCTATTGGGATCGATCTGTCATCACGGACAGGACTATTGTAGCCAATAAACCTGATATCGTGCTGACAGATCGATCGAAGCGCCAGGCAGTGCTCGTTGACATCACCATCCCCCATGACGAGAACCTCGTGAAGGCCGAGAAGGACAAAGCCAGCAAGTACCTAGACTTGGCACACGAGGTGACCGCCATGTGGGATGTTGATTCAACGATCATTGTCCCGATAGTCGTCTCTGCGATCGGTCTAATAGCGAAGAGTCTCGACCAACACCTCAAGAGACTCTCGCTAGATGGCTGGGTCAAGGGTCAGATACAGAAGGCGGTACTCCTGGACACGGCGCAGATAGTCAGGAGGTTCCTCTCTCTGTCGCCCTAACCACCGGTAGCTTAGGCCCCGCCTCGCTGCCGGCGGCACCCTAGGTTATATAATATTTTTATGTTTTGTAAGTGTATTTTTATATTTTACTTTTTATAAAGATATTGTAAAAGCCTGACCTAAGAAGGAAAATAAATAAAGAGAATAATAATAATAATAATATACTTTATTGTGCACTATACAAAATGGAAATATTAAAAACAAATTTTAACACTGACAATAATGCAAACAACAGGCGGTCTTATCGCTAAAAAGCGACCTCTTCCAGACAACCTTTGGGTAGCAGGAAATAACTATAAGGGTACCTTTTCGCCATTTTGCCTACGGAAGCCTAAAAGTCGAAGTTATCGCGTCCAATTCTAAACAAAAAACCAAACCACGTCAAAAGCATTTCCAGCAAAAAACCGTAAATGCAAAATCGTTCCGGAAACTCGCTTACAATTTAAGTAGGGTGCCGGTTTGGTATAAAGCGTGCGAACCCAAATTTACATACAGCGAGCGACGGAGCTCCGGCGAAATTGAGTTTTTGCCTACCCGTGCCAATATGGCAGGGGTAGCATTGACATGACAAGATCTTAATAACTTCAATTTTGCCTGACACGAACTATTACTCGAAATCCCCACACTTATACGACAAAGCGGCTGGACTGTTTCATCATATCGACTACGCTAGAGACATCACATCCAAAATAGTTAAGAGCAAATATGAGTGAATTTTTTTCTACTGTAGCATTGCAATATGTTACTGTAATCCATACTGTATACTATATATATATTATCATCATCCTCCTAGCGTTATCCCAGTTGCACCCTGAAAATTGCCCGGGGTCCGCCACCTAATCCCAAGATTTGGCGTAGGTACTAGTTTTCACGGAAGCGACTGCCATCTGACCTTCCAACCAGAGAGAAAACCAGACCTTGATTGATGAAATTTGGTGTAGAGATAGTTTGAGCCTCGGGAAAGGACATATGATATACTTATGTACATTAATATACCTAATCCAATATCAACTGATTAATTATTAATTAATTATTAATTATTCAATATAATCGATATTTAATTACATGAATATTGGGAAACCGTCTGTAATCGTAAGCGGTGTTCGTTAAAATCTGATTGTATGGAAAGTATGACAAGTTTCTATGGGATGACAGCTGCCGGCGCCATATTTGACGATGACCGGCCTGTGATCGTATGTTGGTGCAACCGGCCCTCAACGTAAATTATTTTTTTATTAAGCAGTACCGCTGCTAACGTAAACTACAAAAAAAATCAATTTTTCCTTTATTTCTAAATCTGTAACTTGGTGTTATTAATAAAGTGTTTGTATTTGATACTTTTTATCCCGGAAATCAACCTATAGGGGGGTGGAAATTTGTATGGAAGAGCAGTAACCAGGTAAGCGCCTGAAACAAAGGAATAGCAATGAAATTCAAACCAGATGAACGACATTTGTGCGGACGAAGGCGCGCACAAAAGCTATTTTAAGGCAAGGCCCATTCACAGATCTGACGAAAATAGAAGTTTGAGCGTCCAGTGTGAATAAATAATGTAGAATTACACTTCACAAAAATTACAGTAGACTGAAAAAGAAACAAAAAAAGAAATATCCGAACAAAATATTGAAAAATGCCCTGATCATAGTCAAAAATCAAATCGATCAAAATCAAACATTTATTCTGCAAATAGGCCACAAGGGCACTTTTACATGCCAAAATATTAATTTACAATTTAAGAAAGTCTGACTATAATAAGTAATACATTTTTCATGTCAAAATATTAATTTACAGTTCAAGAAAGAATAATAATTTCGAGTTTACAATTATAACAAAATTAATGTCATACAGTGAAGATAAACTTGCAAAGTAATCTATTACAAATATTACAACATCGGTAAAGTTAGAGATGTATAAGGTCTCAAAATTAAACAAGGAGTATAATGAAATTAATATAATATCCCAGAGATGTACATGGTCTCTGAGCGTATAAATTAAGATTAATTTAATATTGTTAGAGATGTATATGGTCTCTAAGTCACTGATAATGAAAACGAATCCACAACAGGATGATGTCTCTCGTCAATCCCCTATAAAAAGACACTAGTATAAACGTTGTCACTGTGTCCTAGCAAGCGTGAACAGACCGGACTCCACAAACAGCACCCGATCACGAGTATGACGCGTATCAGTAAAAATAAACTTTAATGCTGCAGATCTCGTAATTATCAGCGACAGTGATACCTTTTTTTTACAAAAACGATAGCTTTTTTTTTGTTCTAAGGAAATATCCGGATAGATTTTTCATAAGTGATTCAGCGTTCCAACAATCAATAAAAATGATGAAACAACCTCTACAGAGCGGGATGATTAATTGCAAACTCACGCGTGTTAGACGGGGTCATTTGCACTGGAATGGCCTTGCCTTAGGGTCGGTTGCACCAACATAAGATCACAGGCCGTATCGTCAGATATGGCGCCGGCAGCTGTCATCCCATAGAAACTTGTCAAATTTTCCATACAATCAGATTTTAACGAACACCGATCACATTAACACATAAACTACCCTCAACCAATACTCTAAACTTTTTCTTCTCTTACCCACATATTTGCTAACAATTCCTTACAGCAAATTCTAACATGGGATTTATGTACAACAATCATGAATTTAAGTGTACAAATATATTAAAACACTTGATGGTGCCAAAATCAAATCTAAATAAGTGGCAGCTACTCCGGTTACCAGGCGCCACTGAAAATCAGCGCCACGACTTAATGCCTTATAGGTTATTTCGTGGCACCAAGCTGAGTGGCGACCATTTTAGTATATACTATTTGTATTTTAATTTTCCTTTGTTTTATTATTATTTTAATATTGTTTATGCTAAATAAACATTTTTTCTTTCTTTCTTCTTTTTTCTAAAAAATATCTGAACAACCACTCTTACTGCATTAAAATATTAGCAAGTTCTTGTGCGACATATATGATGACAGAACGGAAGATCCTGGTTCTTTCAGTGCAAGCTAAGCAGTAAAAACTTGTAAATTATGTTACACGTTCCATATTGCGAAACGTTCATATTATCAATATTACGCGTTCAATCAATGATATAAATATTGTCATAAACATAATACACTATTTATTAATTCCTGATAACTCATAAAAGTACGTAATGGAACGCTAGTACAATATTTGTTGAGCGTTAACGCCATCTGTAGCCATAAAATGGCATTAGCACAGACATAAACTACGGTATAATTGAGTTTACCGAACATATTATCCGAGTTAGGTAAAGAAAAAATTTAGACTGAAATGGTATTTCTGGGAGAGGCCTTTGCCCAGCAGTGGGACACCCATATAATCATAATATTTAAGAGCTTGGCTCTTGTCGGTGGAGTAATTGCCAGCTTATTCTACATTCAGCTTTGTCCTTCACTTCTTTGTATGACGTAGCATTTATTTTATGTTTTATTTGCTCCAAGTACGTCATTCTAGGTCTTCCCCTTTTCCTTTTTCCCTCTATCTTTCCTTCCATTATTGTTCTGATCCATTCGTCATGGCGTATGAAATGTCCTATCATTTTTCCTCTTCTGTTTTCTATTATTTTCAATAAAGTCCTCTTCTATTTAACTAAGTTTAAAACTTCTTCGTTAGTTTTCTTCTCTGTCCAGCTGATTCTTTCCATCCGTCTCCAACACCTATATAGGCTAAAAAATTGATGGTTTTTCTATCCATATAGCCACATTATGTTATATATAGTAAAATGAGTTACGCCGCTGGTCCACTAGCGCATTAGTATCATATATGAAAGAATAAGTGTGTTATCCGTACATAAAATTACAGTTATATGTACCTAAAT
The DNA here is from genome assembly GCA_963556455.1 of Epiblema foenella. Classification (NCBI taxonomy): domain Eukaryota; kingdom Metazoa; phylum Arthropoda; class Insecta; order Lepidoptera; family Tortricidae; genus Epiblema; species Epiblema foenella. The sequence continues at coordinate 17,283,126 of OY747112.1, forward strand.
TCACTAAGTTGAAATGGCATTTAAAAAGAAATAAAACGGCATATTTTTATCGCCTCACCCTCGAGAAATACGACACGAGCGCAATTCAACTCACAATTCTTATAAATTACATAGTTATGATCGCATGCTGAACTGTGTATTTTTATACGGCCTTAGTGCGCCTGGTTTAAAACCTAGATTGCCAGTTACCTCATTTGTATTCACAATTATGGCCTAAATCGTTAACGTGTTTAAATCAACATTGTTTATCGTAAATGAAAGGTATTTTCACATTTTCCTCTATCAAGCTTTTGCTGAAGAAAGGCAAGAATTATGATGAAACTAACAGCGCCCTGCGGTGTTACCCGCGAATAAAAGGTAATAATAAGCCTGTGTTTAAATTTCAGCTAAACCCGTCCAGCCGTTTTTGAGATTAAGATGCCTTAGAGTTTTTAAATGTTTTGATTTCAAATTATGACAAAAGTATTGATAATATCAATAAAGTTATTAAAGGATACGATATAGTAGTTTATGCAATCGTTATATAATGTATGCTTTTTTAGTCGAGAACTGCGTTTAGACCACGAGGCTTGCCGAGTGGTCTAATTAAAGTTCGAGACTTAAAAAGCTAATTATATAACTATTGCATACACTACTTTCTCTACGAGTCAACGGAAATTAATTAAACAAACCGAAACTATCAAACAAACTAGTCCTGCGGCAATGAACATTAGGCACATGGGTCGGGTGCTCGTTGGTCTTTTGTTCTATGTCCGCGGCGTCACGTGATTTGTCAATTTCATAAGAGTACTGTAATGGTCACACGTGATTGGCCAATTTCATAAGAGTACTGTAAAAGGCGACACGTGATTGGTCTATTTCATAAGAGTTCACTTGAAGGGAACCAATAGAGAAATGTATGTGATTTTAGTTTTGTCTACTATATCGTAATTCAAACATTGAAGTCGACAAGTAGAAAAACTTTATAAAAGTTCTAGATAGTGACATAGCCATTTCTTGGCTTTATTGTGCGTAGTAGGATTTAAGCGAAAAAAAACCGATTTCAGTTTAAAAACGATATCGTTTCAAACGACCATTTTTAAACTGAAAACGGTCGTTTGAAACGAGTCGTTTGAAATGAAAAATCCAACAAATACATTTAAAATGTATGACAATAAGTCGCAATAGTCCTGTTCTAGACAGCACTGAAAAAATGTCAAGATACGTATAAATTCAACTAGAAAATGGCTAATAGATGAGCGGTTTTTAACTTATACTGGCTCTTAAGAGAAACGTACATCCATCCACAGGGACAAATTTTAGCCAATGAATAGAAAACTACGGTTTTGCTATTCTTTATGTTCCATATATCTTTATGATTCTAATTAATTTGTCTAATTTATATTTAGATTTAGATAATTTATTTCATGATAAGGAATTACATTATAATTTTGCTCACATGTCAAAATTACAAGAATTGTTATCATGATCGTCATAACAAGAAAAATAGAAATAACATAATGTCAACTAGAGTAATACAAAACACGATAAAAAGTAAACAGAAAAATAAATGCATCTTCCATTCGGAATAGTCAGTTAGATAAATAATAATAATGTCCATTACAAATTACCAAAGCACAAAAATACAAATCAGTTGAATTCAAATTGAGTTATAATTATTTACATGTCAGTAAGCTAAGATCCATATACTCTTTAACCGAGTATAATCGGTTTTCCAATAAGAGGCGTTTCAGGCGGCGTCGAAATGTTTTCGTGGGCCCAATGACACGTGGGTTCTTACCTGCAAGTGCCATGCGACGAATTTACTACTTATTGTGATAATTGTATGGTTTTCTATCCATATATAAACTGTAACATGAGTCATCATCCCTATTTCCCATCAAAATCTACAAAATTCAACAACTTAACTAGGGACTTAACAAACAGGGAATGGGACCCATAAGGCTTCCAAGGGTCCCAGCTTAGGACATTGCCATGAATATTGTTCGGCCTCATAAAAGGTTTATTAAGGCTCGGTTTTATAAAGATCTGTTAGACCTTAGGTCGGTTTGTTATGTCAAAAAATGTACTGAGTTACTGAAATCTGGCTTGGCCCTCACTTCATATTTTTGTATTGTTATTTAGTAAGAGGTTTAATTGCAGTATCACTTCCGATAGTTTTGGTAATTAACGAACCACAGCTAATATCCATAAATCGAGTAACTCAGTGGTCCTTGGATGTCGCACCATTTGTATGAAAAAATGGTTTTTACAACTGTGTTACCCACTTTTTACAGAAGTATTTTTACATATACTTAAATTCCTTTTATTAATTTCAGGTACTATTTTGAAATCATATTTTTGTACACTAATTCAATACATATCATAGATATTTTTTTGTAATAGAAAACTGGTCATGAAAAAGTAGAATGACCCATTATCATTACAATAAGCAAAACCACAAGCAAAACACGGTAATATTTTTCACTCTCCGATATAGTATTCCTTTTGGCTATAAAAACAGCTGTTTGATAAGAACAATTTAAACTGTTTTGGATTTTCTAGATTTTTTACAGCGTTTGTAAAAAATCTAGAAAATCCAAAACACGTAGTGAGGGTTGCTGGTGACGAGTTATAATTTCGAAAATAGTATTTTAAGTTGGTTTTGCTACCCCAATTGGGATTTTATAATGTCAGTTTGATTTCAAATTAGTACGTCCATTCAGATGGACCCACAAAATCAAAACATTTATTCTGCAAATAGGCCTCAAGGGCACTTTTACAAGTCAAAATCTATCTAGGTACATCAAATAAAAATAATACAATAATCAAAGTATCATTAACAGTAGTGTTACATGTCAAAAATAAGACTAAGAAAGTAATAACAATCGAGATTTGTTAGAGATGTATAAGGTCTCTAAGCGTCAAGATAAAATGTAATAAAGTAGGTACACTGATTATGATTATAATAAAATATGTTGAGCTATATCTATAACACGTCAACATGAAAATAATAAAATCTATTAAATAAATATCCTCAGAGATGTATAAGGTCTCTCAGCTTAATGTTGTCATCAATCATAGCTGAAGATACCAGAAACTAACCACCGGTAGTAATTCCATTCATGCGCAGATCCCTATCTAGATATCCGGTGGAATCCATTGTGGGGCGGACCTGTCCTTTTGAAACTAGTGCTGTGACGGCTAAGTACTACTCGTATTTAAATAATTTAGTGGGGCTGAATTGAAACTGGTCAGATCACAAGGCTCGTGTTAAATCTTTTTTATTTTTGAAAATGGGTTAGTTGTTCGTTTAAGGGGCGTGCTGAAACCACACAGAAAAGAAACTAGAGGAGAAAATTATTCAAAAAGTAAATTATAAGCAGAAGCGGTTTCGAAATGGATTCGATAGGATTTGACAGATTCAAAAAATTTTTTGTATTCAAACGCATTTTGCATGAATATTTGTTTCTGAGTCTTGGATGTTTTCTATGTATTTAAGTATTTATATCTATTATATATATCGTCGTCTAGTAACCATAACACAAGCCTTCTTGAGCTTACTGTGGGGCTAGTTCGATTTGTGTAAGATTGTCCTCTAATATTTGGGTGGATCAACTATTCTTTGTTGCCCGTTACCATGGTTACATCTCCTGAGTCACTCTTTAAAACTGTGATTTTACAGGATTTAAATCTATTAATCATGAGTTTTAGTGATGAGCAAAGTTCCATTTGGACATGGGTCATCCCTTGAGCATGCTTGAAGTCCATATTATAAACATTTTTCTAAGAAACTCGGTTACTGTTGTCTCCTCGCTGACGGGACAAAATAACAACAAGAAAAAGTTGATTGACCCATTTATTTATTTTATTTAAAACGCAGAAAACATATCATTCACACATTGACGGAGTGTTTCAATGAGGAAGGTGTACGTGTATAATTTATTGAGGTTTATTAGACATATTGACAACATAAGAATGCCGGGAGATCTCCCATACTTAAACTTTTGGCTATGTGAGCTGTTGTCCTGGGAAGTGATATTTTTTGCCCCCATAGCACCGCTATTTGACAAAAATCCAAAAACTCAAGCGACAATAATTCCGTATAATTATTTAACCGGCTTACAAAATTTCACTCCATTAAGAAATGCAACTTTGCAACTTGTAGAGGCGAACAACTAGATATGAAGACTTATAAAGCACTTTGGCCCAAACTGAATTCGATCTCTGATCCGATTCGCTTCGATCGCTTCGCTCAATTCTCGTTTTTTTTTTTTTATTATAAATGGGATCGCTCTTGGCCAGCATCTAGCCAGGGGGCAAAGATGAGGCCGACGATGAAGCGAGCTCACCCAGAAGGTGCCTATTCACTCGTGCCTTAAAAAGGTCTAGGTTATATGAGCTCGGAAACATACGCCGGCAGAGAATTCCAAACCTTAGAAGTGCGCATTATAAAAGATGATGCAAATATAAATATATGTAGTAGGTGAACAAAGTTAGACATCTCAGTGTCTTCTAAATACTTAAAAAACAGTTCTCCGTTCCATCTCTAGTCAAAACGTCAGCGGAACAATCTGCATGTTAATGTCGCCTAGGGACCGATAACCCGGAATTATAGCCCGTTATGTACCTCGATTGTATCTGAATAGCTTTTGCCGCCATCTTGTTCATTAATGCCAATTTATTGGATGCTAACCTAGAGAAGCTGATAAAAGCCTCAAAGTTATAATAACACTGATCATCATCATCATCATCATTTCAGCCGAAAGACGTCCACTGCTGAACATAGGCCTCCCCCAAGGCTCGCCATTTAGACCGGTCCTGTGCCGTTCGTTTCCACCGGATTCCCGCGACCTTCACCAGGTCATCACTCCACCTTGTCGGAGGCCTACCGACAGCTCGTCTTCCGGTGCGTGGACGCCACTCAAGCAGTTTCTGGCCCCATCGATCGTCAGTCCTGCGAGCAATGTGCCCTGCCCACTGCCACTTAAGTCTCGCAATTTTGAAGGCTATGTCGGTGACCCCAGTTCTGCTACGGATAGCTTCATTCCTAATTCTATCACGCAGAGAAACCCCGAGCATAGCTCTTTCCATTGCTCTTTGGGTGACCTTGAGCTTTCTTATGAGGCCCATCGTTAGCGCCCACTGATCATTTCAAACGAAACAAAAAAATCCGCATCAAAAGTATTTATAAACCAGACAGTTAAAAAATGTGCGGATGTTCTAAAATTGAATTCCCATTTTTTCCCATTAGTAGAGTACGGATCGCTGCTGAACTTGCCTTTTTGCTTACCGAGCACGCTCCCAAATTATTTTGTATTCTATTTTTAATTCGCTCACAATTGAAAAGTCGAAATTTGCATTTTGGCGATTCGTATCGTTATGGAAGCGTCGCGTCGATGTTCATTTATTTTTGTGTTAAAATTGGAATCTAAAGTGATTGGCTGAATAACCAAGTTTTAAGTTTTATGTGAATTTGATTTCACAAGGAAAACTAATTTCTAGTAGACGGATTTGATAAGAAACGCATTTTTCAGAAAAGAAATGTTTATTTCGTGGTTTTATTATCTTCTCTATCTGCTGACATAAAGTCCACTGTTGCTATTTCCACACAATAGTACATTACTTACCAAGGGCGGTAAAACAAAGAATGTCTCAGATCGCAGGTATTTGACGACCGAGCCGAAGGCAAGGGCGATAATTATGCGATCTGAGGCTTTCTTAATTACCACCCGAGGTAAGTACAAATTTTTATGTCATCCTCTGGCCAGGAAGTGGGATTTTCCGCGCGCGGAGCGTGCGGTAATTGCCACTTTATGGCCAGGTGTGACATAAATATCATTGTCAACAACATCAATATCACCACTATTCAGCATTCATAATTATCTTAATCATCATTTGCGTCTTAATCATTGCATTTACCAATGTTTACACAAACGAGTACAGGAGCCACAATATTAATTAATTCACACTTTAAAATTAATTCACAACGCGAATGAATGCTTCATCGCCAATTTGTAAACCATATAACAGTGTTGTATACTTATTCACTTCATTTCAACCAGTGAACCTTCAAGACATGTATTCCAATTTCAAATTTCCTGCCAGTTTCAGCCCTACTTCTATTTGAGAATTGCAACCGACGCGAGTTTTACCGACACTATTTATTTATTTATCTTTTTAACATTCATCCATATCTTCGTCATTCTCATTACCATCACTATATTCATCATATCCATCATCTTATAGTCTATAAATGTGTATTATTATGTTAACTATAACACTCATGTCCGTTAGACCAGTCTGTGCTGTGAGTTTATAAAGACTCCACTCCCACTTTTAAACCTTGCAGCGAAAAATAATGCTTATCTTTATTGTCATTTGTAAACCATATCAGTAATAATACTTAGTCAATAAGGACCGGTTTTATAAAGATCCAATATGATCGCTTATATGTCAAATGTATAGCATTCGTCCATTTCGCACTTACATACTTGAGAGTAAGGGACGAATGCAATATGTCCGACATATACTTAAGCCATCATCCTAGACCCTCTTTTAGAATTTATATCGATTAGTTACGTTTGTCATTTAAGAAGTCTGAGTTGCCAAAAATTGATCTGATAATTGGTTTAACGGATTAAAACCCGGCGAAGAGAACAGGTAGTCAGTTAAGCTTAAAAACTCGTATACCAAATTCAAATTTCCGGTCAGTCAGCGTCCGACGCTTCCGAACCGTCCAGGAAACGCCACTGACCCGCATTGTGTTGAGACACTATTCAAGTGTCAGTGATTGAAGCGGAAATTAGGGACGGGTGTATTGCTGTCTGGGTAATTTCAGCAACTGAGTGTGTTTCTGCCCTTTCTGTGTAACTGTTAACATTATTGTTATTGTATATATATTGGCACGAACAGGCTCCTAAGTTATGTCCTTATCTTTATTGCTTTGAGCGAAAATTGTTCTTATAAAAATATATTTATCCGTGTATATCGTTCTCTCTGGAAATCTTTTAATAACACACGTCTTTCATTTGTCAAATATTTCATTTGTAAAGATGGAAATGATTCTTGATAACAACACTGGTGACGTGAATCTTAAGACACAGGACCCAAAGATCCAAAAATCCTCAGAAAATTTTTCATATGCAAACATCCTGTACCTAACAGCTATAGTAGCTTAACTCCGGTCATATTTTGTTGAAAAAACAAAAGTCGTCCCTCTTGTGGTCATTAGTTAATAAGCTTATGTGCATTTTACACTAACGTGAGACATATTTACACTTAATATGAGAAATGTATGTAGTCCGAAACATGTCGCAAATAGTGACTTTCCAAGTGAGTTCCAACCATTGTTCTCATATTAAGCTTATGTGCATGTTAGCTATGTTTTTATTACAGGGATTTATAGAAACAGAGACAATGTTACAATTTGAATTCTATTGCTATACAATACCGCCCTCATACACATACAGATGAAGTTTAAATTTCATTAGTTATAATAGCGATATAACTTTGGCACAAATAGAAGCCACATGTGCTCGTTAGTTGTGAAACTAGAGCGACTGTTGCACAAATTAGATGCAGTATATTACAATCTGTAAGCCCATGTTTGTACAATAAAGGTGTTAACATTGTTTTTTTCTCCATTTTTATGCGAAGAGTAGACCACAATTTTATTAAATGAAATAAATGAAATAAATGAACTTTATTCTGCAAGTAGGCCGCAAAGGCACTTTTACAAGTCAAAAACTACTAGCGTTTCTCATGAGACCACTGCCGAGAAGAAACGCCGAAAGAAACTCGACAGTCAGTCATTTTCTCCAAAATATGCTTATTAAAATGATACTACTTAACCTACTTAAGTAAATGTAAGTGGTAAAAAACAAAAGAGAATTGAAAGAAAATAAGGAAAAAATAACAATAGGTATTTACAATGTGTAGTTACACAAGAAAACAAAACATGTCGAATCGTTTGATATGCTTTCCTGCAAGAACTGTGTCAACTAGATACAATGAAAATATTAGACTCTTTACGCTATTTAGGTATTTGGTTTAGGCCATGCATTTCTGTCTGTTAGATAGTCCTCAACCCTATAATAAGCCTTTGACATCAATGTTTTTTTTTTAGGTAATTTTTAAGAGCTGGAAAGTGTAAATTCAAAATTTCATCGGGTAACTTATTATAAAAACGGACACATTAACCTACAAAAGACTTGTAAACTTTACGGACACGAAACTTGTTAGTGGCAATTTTATTTTTATTCCTGGTATTAAAATTATGGATATCAGAATTTTTACAGAATGATTCTCGATTCTTTTATTGCACAAATAATGTAATGATGAAACAAAACTTCAAATAAAGAAGACATTTTCGCAAGTTAAACTATAATTCCCCAAGCTTACAGAGAATATAAAAGTAACTTGAGGCAGGTAATGACCGTCCCTTCCCGGAAGGAAAAGAAAATGACCGCCAGGCTCTGTTCATACTAATAGATCCAATCACGTACTGTCAACTATAGATAACTAACTATACCTTAGTATGATTGTTTCAAAAAGGAGATTCTTGATTCATATTTTAAGAGGCTTACAAATTTTAAGTAAACCGGGGTAACCACGTAACTTTTGTACTACCGTTAGGTAGATTTTAATGTCAAATTTTTGATTGTCAGCTCATATTTTAGTTTTAGCTTAGTCCTATACTAGATAGTATTAAAGATAGAATGTCATGATTTGTGTCAATTAACAACCATTACATGAAACGTAATTTTCATGACATACTAATACGAAACACAGAATACTTAAATAATCTAAATATATGAGCGTTCCGTTAAACCTAGCCTAGCTAAGAACAGTCCAGCAAAAAACTCATACGTACCGGGACGAATAGGGACTATATGGGTCTGTGTTGTCGCGGTCGCGCCATTGACATCTAGTACTCTTATTGCAGGGCTTTCATCCCTCCTCATTACATGCCCGAACCACGCCCGCCGATTGTCTCTTAGTTTGTCGGCAATGGGTGCTATTGTCATACTTCCCCTTATATATTCATTCCTTTCCACAGTCCCTGAAGTCGAAAGTCTTCGACCAGTGCATGTTGCCAGTGATGACTTATGGTACTGAAACATGGCCGCTGAATGTGGGCCTCTTAAATAAGCTCAGAGTTGCTCAGCGTGCGATGGAGAGAGCTATGCTTGGAGTTTCTCTGCGGGACATGATCCGAAACTCGGTGATTGGCAGAAGAACGAGGGTTACCGACATAGCTCAGAGAATCTGCAAGTTGAAGTCGCAGTGGGCGGGCCACATTGCTCGTAGAACCGATAACCGTTGGGGAAGAAAGGTTCTCGAGTGGCGGCCTCGCACGGGAAGACGGAGCGTTGGACGGCCTCCCACTAGGTGGACTGATGACTTGGTCAAGGCAGCGGGGAGTCGCTGGATGCGGGTGGCTCGCGACCGTGTGCTGTGGCGCTACTTGGGGGAGGTCTATATCCAGCAGTGGATGTCTTCCGGCTGAATGATGATTCATTCCTTATCCAGTCCATTTTCTTCAAACCCCACATCCATCTCAATATCCTCATCTCTGTAACATGCATACTCTTTTCATCCGTCATCTTTGCGGCCCAACATTCCGACCGCATTATTCGTATAAATGGGCACAAGTCCTTGATAATGATAACGTCGGGTTACAAGAAAAAGTCACTAAGTGACAAATACCTACTTACAATAAAGCTCGTATATCGGCATCGTTTCAGTACTGAGATACGAGGTTTCGAAGAGTAATGACAGATTTGATAGTGAGTTTTGAGTCTCACCCGGCGGTAAATATGATGACGGTACTTCATACTTATTCGTGTACTACACCAATTTATCTGTTATCTTAGTCTCGTTTAAAGACAAACATTTACATATATATATATAATCCACTAACCATACAGTATTCAGATAATTTTCTTGTACTCACATACGCATTCTTTTGATGAGCAGAATTTTGTTTTCATTTAAAACGTACTTAAATTCATAGTGCCGCCAAATTTTTCGTTACGTTTGTGGACATACATTAATCTTTTGTGGGTAAGTATTCTGGTCCAAATGGTTGACAAAGATAGCGATGTTTATTTTGCAACAAAAATAATAATAACACCAAAACATTCATAAAAGAGGTTGGCGAACCTTCCTTGCGTTTTGGAACCCCAGGGTCTTAGCCGGACAGATGGGATGAGGCCGGACGGTCTTACACTGGTTCCTTGGGCGAAAGGGCGAAGTCTGTTGTGGGATGCTACTTGTGTGAGCACTTTTGCCGCACATCTTGCACGGACAACGCGGTCAGCTGGCGGGGCAGCAGAGACTGCTGCTAGACTCAAACATACCAAGTATTCAAACGTAGAACCGGTGTATGACTTCGTACCTCTTGCTGTTGAAACGGCGGGACCCTGGTGTTCAGAGGCAAAGCAATTTATACGAGCCTTGGGAAGACGTTTGCAAGATAGGGGTTGCGGTCCTAGATCCGGTGCGTACCTGGTTCAACGTATCTCTTTAGCAATCCAGCGCGGGAACGCGGCGAGTATATTTGGGACGTTTGAGCCGGGTAATTATCGGACAAGTCATTGTTAATGGAGTATGTTGTGGATGATTCTTTGTAGCATCAATTGACGAAACCTGTGGTGGATACTTTTTGTTGTGGTTGGACGAAACATCCGCCAATTAAATTACTACAATTGTAAAATGGAGTATGTTGTGGATGATTCTTTGTAGCATCAATTGACGAAACCTGTGGTGGATACTTTTTGTTGTGGTTGGACGAAACATCCGCCAATTAAATTACTACAATTGTAAAACAAATAAAAGAGGTGTCGGCATGACTAATAGGCGTCTCAGGCGACCACAGGGCTGGCTCATTCTTACTACGATTGTAAAACAAATAAAAGAGGTGTCGGCACGACTAATAGGCGTCTCAGGCGACCACAGGGCTGGCTCATTCTTACTACAATTGTAAAACAAATAAAAGGTGTCGGCACGACTAATAGGCGTCTCAGGCGACCACAGGGCTGGCTCATTCTTACTACAATTGTAAAACAAATAAAAGAGGTGTCAGCACGACTAATAGGCGTCTCAGGCGACCATAGGGCTGGCTCATTCTTACTACAATTGTAAAACAAATAAAAGGTGTCGGCACGACTAATAGGCGTCTCAGGCGACCACAGGGCTGGCTCATTCTTTGCCCAGTGGCTAAGTCTGGCGGTGCACAGGGGCAATGCCGTTAGCGTCCTAGGGACCATGCCTCAAGCGGGTGAACTGGGTGGGGTATTTTATATAGGGTGTCCAGTAAATAATGGACAAGCTTCTAACCGCCGATAGAGCACCTGAGGCTGGTCCAGAAAATGGAGTTTCAGGTTTAGTAAAAGTCCCTTGGTTTTCGAGATAATCGAACTTTTCCATTTTCTTAATAATTGGTACCTTCTTTGACTTTAATGACCGTCGAAGCCATAAATGAAGAGATATTCTCGTTCTTTTTATTGTTAAATATTCTCTAATAGTGTTTTTAACATACAGGTATTAGAGCTATAGGGTAGCCAGGACTCATTATTGAAAATTAGCCTATGGACGCTTGATAGTCCAGAAGATTCCCAAGCCAGTTGCTGCCTACCCTTATTGATTTGTGGATGATTGTACTGACAGCTATAAAGACGAGGTCCTACATAAAGTCATCTCTTTTTCATTAACAACTTTTTTCGTTGGCTCAGGTGGTAGCCAATTATTAAGAAAATGAAAAAGTTCGATTAGTTCGAAAGTCATTTTTCTGGACCAGCCTCAGGTGCTCTATCGGTAGTTACAAGCTTGTCCATTATTTACTGGACACCCTATATATAGATAGATAGTTGGTGTTTCTTTTAATTATAGATGTCTTTAGAGTATTTTATTCACATGTAAATAAATAACAGTATCATGCAAAAGTTTACTTATAATTAAGGGTATTTTATGGAATTCCAAAGATTGTTAGTATTTATTAAAACAATCTGATGTTACAAACAGTATAAACAAAGTATGTATTTCTTAGCTATTTACAATATAGGTTTATTCATCCTCCTAACTCGTAAAGGATGATTCACAGTAGACCGTTCCGTGTCCGGGCCGTTCCGTCTCCGGGCCGGCCCGTCTCCGAGCTTTTTTGTGTGTCAATGTGCTAACCGTTCCACGTTCGGGCCGGGCCGGGACCGTGCCGTTTCCGAGCCTCGGACGTAGGTAGATCGGCCGTCAAACGTTTGAATTGATAATAGAGCGACCGTTCCGTATCCGGGCCGGCCCGTTTCCGAGCGTCATCGGGCCCGTCCGTGGCCGGGCGGCCGTTGATTTTCTGTCATAGAAATGGGCCGGCCCGGACACGGAACGGTCTAGTGTGAATCATCCTTAACTTTTCTTAACACAAGGTACAGAAAATGACTTGTCGAGTGTGGTCTAAATTCCAAATTACAAAGCCTGATGGATCCCTTGTGAAGATGCGTATTCAAGATATACCAGAAAATCGTATCAATGAGGCGAAGGAGTTTTTTCTAAATTTCATGTACGAGGAAACGTTTTGTAAAGCAGCAGGTAAGATATAAATAGAAATAAAGCTAATGGTAAGACAAATATATTTGAGATAATTATTAATCTATTGTTGTTCTTCTTATGTATCATATTTATTTATTGGCAAAATTCCATTACATGTCATAATTTTACGTTTACAAATAATTCAAATTCAAATTCAAAATCAAATAATTTTATTTCGGTTTAGCCCATTGACACACAAAAAAGCTCGGAGACGGGCCGGCCCGGAGACGGAACGGTCTACTGTGAATCATCCTTACTCTGTGTTCTTTGGCTATTAGGACTAAATGTTCAAGCGTGTGAAATCTATCTTCGAATTCAATCATGAAACTTAACATCGATTTTCTTAGGTATATCACAAAATCCAAAAGCTCTAGAAGAGTTCCGAATAATAAATGATCAAATTATGAAGGATCCTGCTTTTTACAATATGATATGTTGTGAAGACAATGATGACAGTGAAGTTGGAGAAATTATCGGAATCTCTTTGATGTCTTTGGAACTCGATGTGGGTAACCTAGAAGACCCGTGTAAGGAATTAAAGGTTTGTATTCATATTATTATAATCATTATACCTACCCAATAAAGTTGAGTGAGACACTAGAAAAACCGGCCAAGTGCGTATCGGACCACGCGTAATAAAGAGTTCCGTACCGACTACTAGTAGTGTACATTTAAAACCTCTATCCAATACATAAAATCAAAGGGTCATATATTCATAGGGAACTTGCGACACTTACGGCCTTTTGTTTGGGCAAGACAGTTTTTCAACGATTATTCAAAAAAGAAAAAACTACCTAGAACGAAAGGAATTTTGAGTACCTACTCCCGTTGAGTTCGAACATCCGATTTGTGGAAATGTTGGAGAACAGCTTGGGGTAGGCATAAAGGAGGGGGCAATTGCGCAAAAGATCCCACTGGGTCGAAGTGCATCCGCAAGGGCCCTCATAGATAAGATAAGTTTTTATACAGAGTTTTTTTTTTCTAGCTAGAAAGCAAGGAGATGCAGACACTTCTGACGCTGATAAACGTAACGTCAATATTTTATAAAGCGATGGAGGAATTTAAATTCTCCAAGTTTTTTGATGACAAGGGTCTATATGTACACCCTGAATTCAGAAAATTTGGCATAGCGACAGAGCTTCTCAAAGCGAGGTAAGTTTTAAGTCAATATAAGGTTTGACTTAAGTTTGAATTAAGGCTAGGCTCACTCACGGACCCGGACGACGTAATCACAGCGTCCATCGAAAGATGGAAGGCTGCGCTTACGGCGTCCAACTTAGACACGACGCGTACACTTAGGCATTTCCCGCCGGCGGCGACATCCACCGCGCAATCGCGACAATAGAGACACATATAATACCGCCGCGTATCGGGTGGAGTCAGTCCGACTCAGGTCGGGCCTAGCCGAGTTCCTTGCTGGACTCTTATCAGCTAGGTTTAGTGAAGCAGCGACAAAACTCCCAGTAGCTCGATTCCACTCACACCTCAGCTCTGGTTGAAGCCGCTCAACCAAACTCACTGGAGCGTAAACTCTTAGGCTCGGTTTTATAAAGATCCGTCTGATCTTATATCGGTTTGTTATATCAAAAAATGTACTGAGTTACTGAAATTTGATCTGAGATTTGGTCTAACGGATCTTTATAAAACCCGGCCTTAGAGTACCCGTGTGGTCGTCTCGGAAGAGAAGAGATCGCTCTTAAACGATAAGATCTTCTGTTGTTTGCCTTGCCACTACTCATTATGATTATGTACTATGTTGTATCATCATCATCATCATCATTTCAGCCGAAAGACGTCCACTGCTGAACATAGGCCTCCCCCAAGGCTCGCCATTTAGACCGGTCCTGTGCCGTTCGTTTCCACCGGATTCCCGCGACCTTCACCAGGTCATCACTCCACTTCGTCGGAGGCCTACCGACAGCTCGTCTTCCGGTGCGTGGACGCCACTCAAGCAGTTTCTGGCCCCATCGACCGTCAGTCCTGCGAGCAATGTGCCCTGCCCACTGCCACTTTAGCTATGTTGTATGTGGATGTGCAATGAGGAGTTTTTGTATTGTATTGTATTTTACAGGTGCCTGGCTTGTGTAGCATACAACGTTCCTGCCACTGGCGCCCTCATGACGTCCATAGGCACTCAGAAGGCTGCCAAGAAACTTAACTGGGAGCCGATCCTCGAAATCGACCTGGACGAAATTGGAAAACAACACGGCGTGACCTTTGAAGACGGCGGTGTCAGAAAATTTATGATTTGGAAAAACCCACATATCAAAAGCCATGGCGAATAAAACCGTATTCCTTATATAACATGAGCGTCAATAACTCGAAAGATTTAAACAACGTCTTTTTGACGACAGTAGATAATGCTATATCAACATGGGTCCAGGGATCGGATACCGGTTTTTTCTCCATGGAAAAATACCGGTATTATTACGGTCACCGGTTCATTATTTCGCTTTTAATGGGACAATCTAATAATACGACGTTGTTACCTAAATACATGATTCAGCCCTACGCAAAGAGCAAAAAATGATCCAAAATATTGGGTTAATTCAGGGTTTTTTAAAAATACCGGTATCGGTCCCTGCATGGGTCCAATTAAGTGTCTTAATTAAATTACTATTTCAGTATAAATTAAATCATATTAATTGACCGCTTCTTTGTGAACAAACCTTTACTTCAGAGAGTGAGCGAGTTTAATTAATCTCAAGTTGAGAAACAGTAAGTGAGCATTGTCATTTTAGTGGCATCAGTTTCAAAATATCAGCTAGTTATCAGTAAAGGTACATATTTTGCACTCTCTCGATTGAGAACACGACAAAACTTTCGATAGTGAAACTTTTTTGTATGATAGATACCATACTTAATTAAATGAAACTGGCTGACAACCATGCAGTTAGTGCGTCTGCGAGTAAAAGTGGTAGGTGCCTACGTCACGCCTTTAGGGTGTGTAAGAATTGAGATTTTTTAACTTGTGATTAGTTTTAAATAGCTAATACCTCTTAAATTATGGGTTTTTGGACTATATGTTATATAACTTTATATACTCTAATCAGTCTCTAAAATCGTTGGTTTAAATCTTTCGGGTTATTAACGCCCACGGTGTATATCAGTGGATACTTGGAAAGAGTTGTTCACAAACCGAGCTAATTAATTCAATGGGTACTAGGTGATATTTAAACTATATATTTATACAAGTGGACCCTGGGTATCCTTCAGAACGCAACTGGACTGGGATAACGCTTTTAGGATGATGACGATTTCTAAAAATGGAATTTCCTTATAGAAAACACTTTTTTTCTTTTATGCTGTTGCGTATGTGTCTTTATTCGATAGATTTAAGGCAGGACCATACTGAAAACTAGCGTTGCGCTGTGGAATTATGCTGAGTGAGGCCCTTTTTAGCATCGTTTGTTTTTTTTCATAAATATTTGTAATAATGGTGTGTAGACGTTAATAAAATGTATATTATTTCTTTTTTATTTCTGTCATCAAACATTAAAATCCTGAATACTTTGTCCATCACACATGCTAGAGCTAGAACAAAAGCCAAGAAGAACTTTAATGTCCATTTTATGTCTAGGTCTTTTAATAGTATTTTATGCAACAGTTGTATAAACAGAGGTCATAAAAGGCGAGAGGCGTAGGTTAGTTCCTAAATAAAGATGCCACGAGCGTTTTTTGACTTAGTTGTACAACTTTGCATATAATACTATGTCTACATACATATATTTAAATCATTTCATGTGTTCAGGCACTATTGCTTTGAAAGTGCAGGAGCTCGAGTTCGTGAGCTCGTTGAGTCTTTTTGAGTGAGTTTTTGATGGTGTAATGGCATCTCCGCCCAGGGCCGGCGTCATATTGTAAAGCTGGTCCTTATTTACACTTTTTGAGCACGTAAAAGAGGATTTACTATATGGGTGTATATAAAATAATAAACCTGGTTTACAGCTTCACTATAAAAACGTCACCATAAACATTCAATTGAAAACTAGAATGAAGCTAAATTATCATGTCAATTTCCACATTTTATAATACTAATATCGGTTTTACAATTGCTATCCTATACCGTTTGGTCTAATTCGAATTGGAGAAGCCATTTGATTCAGATAATTCCATTTCGTTTTATTTATTTATTTATTTATTTATTTAGAACATACATTTATAAGCTAACAGTGAGGTACCAAAGCGCCTATAATGTTATGAGATTTGCAACTTCAGTGCTAACAGTAACAAATTAAAGAAAATATAGACCTAATATTAACTAACAATATAAATCGCACAATTCACTTATTTTAGAGAGCAGGGTACTCCAGCTATCTGCTTTTGTTTCATTATCCAAACCAATCCCCTGAGTTTCCTATAATAAGCAAACACAGTACATGAGCTACAGAGGTGCAGAAACTCAAGTTAAAATCTCTTACAAACACTGGGTCCCTGGTGAATCGTTGAGAATTTCAAATCAGTGCTCGTGAGCACATTTTGTTTAGATTTCTCAAGTATTCTACATAAGGGTACCCAGGGGTACTGACTCGAAAGTGTCTGTCTGTCTGTTACCTGTTCACGCTTAAACCGAGTAACAGATTTAGATGAAAATAGATATGGAGATAGTTTTAGTCCCGGGGAAGGACATAGGCTACTTTTTATCCCGGAATGGAAGAGCGATGACTATAAATAATTCTATCGCAATGAACGAGTTTTCTTTTGGCATAAATAAATAAAATAAATAAATAAATATTAGAGGACAATCTTACACAAATCGAACTAGCCCCACAGTAAGCTCAAGAAGGCTTGTGTTATGGGTACTAAACGACGATATATTTAATAGATATAAATACTTAAATACATAGAAAACATCCAAGACTCAGAAACAAATATTCATGCTCATCACACAAATATTTGCCCTGACCGGGATTCGAACCCAGGACCGTCAGCTTCACAGGCAGGTGCACTACCCACTAGGCTAAACCGGTCGTCAAAATAAGCATAAGTTAGTTAAAGTAATAAAACAACAACAACGAACCACAGCTAATATCCATAAATCGAGTAACTCAGTGGTCCTTGGATGTCTCACCATTTGTACGAAAAAAATGGTTATTTACCACTGTGTTACACACTTTTACAGCAATATGTTAATATTTAAGTATTTCTACCTATAAATTCCTTTTGTTAGATTCAGGTACTATTTCTATAAAAAAGGGCTATGTTACTATCTAAAACTTTAATAAAATCATCGTTGACTTTAATTAATTTATTGGTATTATCAACACTTGTCACAATTTGAAATCAAAACATTTTGAAACTTATAAGGCCTCTTAATATATTTAATAAATATTACGTTTAATATATCAACTTCTTCAGTTACTCAGACTTGATGTATGTTTTATCTACGAGTATGTGAACAACACAATGGATTAAATTAAAATTTTGCTACTAATAATACAATACATAATTTCTACCATTTTTGATTTTATTATAATTGATTTAGCCAAAGAAAATTCAGCACTATTCTAAATGCTTATTGAACTCACAATACACTGTAAAATTTTCCAGATTCTCAATACACTGCAACAAAAGCTAATGACTTCATACTAATCCTATCCTTAATTTAATCTCGTCTGATATGAGTCTTAGAGCTCCTTAGAATTCCTAGCATCTAGTATGCTTTGTTCGTACGAAATTCTAAGGCTATTTTCTGTCAAGCAAACCCAAGCAAAAAACGACTAATAGCTTTGACTAGAAGGTAGATTATTGCTTGCGTTCAACTGACAGAAATTGGCCTTACACTTTCAGGCGTGCTACACAATTTTCTCACGTATAATTTGAGTTTATAGTAGAGCACTGGGGCATCCTCCAGCGTTCGTTTTATAAGTCATTTCATTCTTTCATTCATTTCATTCATTCATTTTATTTCCAATAACAATATACATTGTGTTTGAAATCTTACCTACTAACTGTCAAAATTATCTACTTAATTATAGAAATAATGAATAATGATGTTATACACAGATGTCAGTTTAAACATTAAAATAATAGTACATTACTTACCAAGGGCGGTAAAACAAAGAATGTCTCAGATCGCAGGTATTTGACGCCCTAGCCTAAGGCAAGGGCGATAATTATGCGATCTGAGGCTTTCTTAATTACCGCCCGAGGTAAGTACAAAATTTTATGTCACCCCCTGGCCAGGAAATGGGATTTTTCGCGCGCGGAGCGTGCGGTAATTGCCACTTTATGGCCAGGTGTGACATAAATATTTTTTTTTCACTTCGAATCCTTCAGAAAAATCGTTATTCAGCTAGCGATGTTTAAGGGAATGGTCAATCCAGTGCAAATGACCCCCTTTAACCCGCGTGAG
This sequence comes from Epiblema foenella, assembly GCA_963556455.1. NCBI lineage: Eukaryota > Metazoa > Arthropoda > Insecta > Lepidoptera > Tortricidae > Epiblema > Epiblema foenella. The sequence goes on from OY747112.1 coordinate 17,302,045, forward strand.
TTTGCAATTAACCATCCCACTCTCTACGGAAGCTCTGCGCGTAATTTCGTAAATATTCAGTACATTTTAATTGATTTTTGAAACACTGGATCACTTATGAAAAATCTATCCGGTTATTTTGTTAGAACAATAAAAAAGCTAAACTTTTTATATAAAAAAAACATATCACTGTAGTTGATAATTACGAGATCTGCAGCGTGAAAGTTTATTTTTAGGATATAAATAAATAAATAAATATTAGAGGACAATCTTACACAAATCGAACTAGCCCCACAGTAAGCTCAAGAAGGCTTGTGTTATGGGTACTAGACGATGATATATTTAACAGATATAAATACTTAAATACATAGAAAACATCCAAGACTCAGAAACAACTATTCATGCTCATCACACAAATATTTGCCCTGACTGGGATTCGAACCCAGGACCGTCAGCTTCACAGGCAGATGCACTACCCACTAGGCTAAACCGGTCGTCAAGTAATATAATATTTAGGTTTTCTTGACAGAGTTACCAAGGCACTTTTCAATATTTTGTTCGGTTATTTCTTTTTCAGTCCACAGTCATTTTAGTGTAGTGTAATTCTACATTATTTCTTCACAACGGAAGCTCAAACTTCAGTTCTGATCTTTAATCAGTTATCTCATTCGCCAGATCTCTGAATGGGCCTTGCTTTAAAGTCACGATTTTTTTTATGTTATAGGGGGCAAACGAGCAGGTGGATCGCCTGATGGTAAGCAATTACCGTCGCCCATAAACACCTGCAACACCGGAGGACTCGCAAGTGCGTTGCCGGCCTTTCAGAATGGAATACGCTCTTTTCTTGAAGGTTTGAAGGTCATATCGGTCCGGAAATAACGCAGGCGACAGTTCATTCCATAGTTTGGTTGTGCGAGGCAGGAATTTATATTCTTGTCCAAGATGTGCAAAAACTTATAATTCAAAGTGCTATTTGATGTGAAATCCTTCGCTCGCCAAAATCGAGCAGCCGAGCGAGCAGAGTGCGGGCGCGCAGTGCTAAACACGCGGCCGTCGGGGCTGGTTCTCATAATTAAACGCCACGTATTGGTCCGAAAAATTTCGAGCGATATTCGACCTTAAACACGTGCGTGACCCGTTTATTATAAACTCACGGGAGGTTTATATTTAAAATACAACAAAACATTACAGCGGAGGCGGCCGAGCATGCAAAGGTGGGGAAATATTCTGGTCTCGGCACCGAATATAATTTCGTCCCTTTCGGTGTCGAGACCCTTGGTCCGTGGGGCCCAGGAGCTTTGAGCCTCTTCCAAGAAATCGCGAAGAGGCTTAAAGATACTACCGGTGACCGAAGAGCTGGCAGCTACCTCGCACAGAAAATTAGTCTTACTATCCAGCGAGGAAATGCTGCCAGCGTCTTCGGCACAATGCCGCAGGGGCCATTTTTAGATTTAGTTTAGTTTTTAATTTTATTTTTTTTATTTTTATAGACTTAAGCCTTATATTAATAGTATGTAATTGTTATAGTATTTTATTTTCATCTGTTTCAATAAAGATAAATTCTTAAGTACAAAACATTATAAATCGTTTTGTTATTATTATGATGATATAATCGCACCATTAGACGAGCTTAAGTAATGAAACGGTATGAATAAATGCTGTATGTATGAATGGAAAAGCCATGTTTCAACATTAATATTCCAAAATCGGTATTAACGTAGACGGTTTAATCCTTAGCAACGGTATTATAATATTATTTTATGACATGGCATGAGATACGTTTCTTTGTTTCACAAAAGCAACGAACAATTTTAGCTTGAAATTTGTTACGTCGATTTGGAGTAATGTTAAAACGATTATTTTTAATACAAATTCTTAGAATAATCGTGATATTTAGGATGTAATCCTGTGCCTTTACCATGAGTTTACATGATGGTACTGGCGAGCGACTGCGTAGAAATTTGTATGGGCAAAAGTACAGCGCCTCTGGCTGTTACGCAATAGAACTAAGAATCGGTATACTAAATCGTTTACGCCGTTGCTAGCGAGTACGGTCACGCAAACTCATGGTAAAGGCTCAGAGGGCCTACTCCGAACTTCTATATCCGAACTTCGTATCGTGCCGTCCCTTTCACTCTCGTGTAATTCACTATATGAGTGAGAGGGACGGCACGATACGAAGTTTGGAATAGTCTCTCCGAAGAGGTAGCGAGCAGCGAGTGCGCGCCATCTTATGCAAGTCAAGATACCTTAAGATAGTCGCGGGCGCAACCTTACTTGTTTGTTATTTGCAAGAGTTACGCGTGACAGGGTTGTATATTTTTTTTAAGATACATGAGTTGGGACTGCTAATTCAGTAAGCTAGAAGTTCGCTACAAAAATATGTATATTAGTATGGCATAAGATAAGCTATTTGACACCTATAGGGCGTAATATAGATACGTAACTGTAATAAGCATATTTTTCGGAAAAATAACAGACTGTCGAGTTTCTTAAAATTAGAACAAAATTACTTCCCGGCCTAGGCCTTCAATTTTGTATTAAATTCCTCTTTCTCTCGAGTTCTTCCGCCCGAAATTTGATACTTTGAACGTAATAACGATATTTATTCTAAAACGTAGGCCACAATAGCACTTTTACAATTAAAAACCACTACCGTTTTTTCAAAAGACAACTGCCGAGAAGAAACGCCGAAAAAACTCGACTCGTGCCTAACGCTTAAGTTTTCTTTTTAAACACTGCACACATCATCTCGACCCCCAAATTGCCGAGTGTTCGAATTTATCAAAAGTTCGGAACTCGCGCTATCGGACTTCTGAAGTTCGCTTTAGAGAGGTTCCAGAATTTCCAGATAGCCCCTACCATGTGCATTTTACAATTTATATTTTATTGGTATTATGAAAAAAAAAATTTAGAAAGATTTGTGGACAACCATACACAACTCGACGTAGAGCCAAACAGAGCAAAACTTGTATGGGTAATAGGCGACGATGGCGGACCCAGTGTTCAGATTGCAGCGGGATAAATAACGGAAAGATTAGAATATCCAAAAAAATACGTGTAATCGATTAACAAGCAGTGAAGTGACATGCATATATTGAAAAAAATAAGTCCCTAAGAGGACGTGTGACAATACGCGCTGCGCTGGTGTGATTGCGGCTCCTCAATGTGTAGGCGCTTAAACACCCAGGGCATCGTTTTTTTCAAAATGACAGTGGCTTTATCAGCCGATAGGAGTGCGCCGTTGGAGAGTGGCCTGGGGAAAATCAAAGGAAACTTCCGACACGACCACGCGGGCGGTTTAAAAACTGGAATACTCTAAGAGTTTGCGCTCCAGCGAGGTTGGTTGAGCGGCTTCAACCAAATCAGAGGTGTAAGTGAAGTCGAGTAACTGGGAGTTTTGTCGCTGGTTCAATAACGCAGCCTAGCTGAGAAGAGTCCAACAAGAAAGTCAGCTAGGCCCAACCTAATATGCGGCTGTACTGGGACGAATAGAGACATGGGATAATATGTGTGTTGTCTCGATCGCGCGGTGTACGTCCCCTCCGGCGGGACGGGAATGCCTAAAGCGGCAATTACACTTCGTGCATGCGCCGCATGCAGCATGCGGCGAACGACGAAGTGTTAAAGAACACGTTAGTCGGCCGCATTCGGCGATCGACAGCTGCCAACGCTTATAGGTAGGCGGACAGACTAATGTGAAGACGACGTTTGTTGGCCTAAGTAGTTTAAAATGAATTCGGCGACCGCATTAGGTGAACGACGAAGTGTAATTGCCGCTTAAGTGTACGCGTCGTGTCTTAGACGCCGTAAGCGCAGCGTTCCATCTTTCAATAGACGCTGTGATTAAGTCGTCCGAGTCCGCGAATGTGTGCCTAGGACGCCGGACCATGCGGCCCCTAATCAGTGATCGCCGAGTTACACATGGGGAAGGGATGGGAACGTAGTCGACAGCCTTCCTAACTAGCGGATTCCTATGATGGGGAGCGTCGAAAATAACGTCTGGCAGTCTGCTTAAAGAAACCATACATGGTGCTAATACCTATGTCGTGGTGCAGACTGAGGTTCGACTGGTACCACGGGGCACGTCGCCCTACGGAGAAAACGATTGGGTCATACTTAGTTGAAAAAACAAAAGTCATCCCTCCTGTGGTCAATAGTTTAGGCTTATGTGCATGTTGTTAGCTATGTTTTTATTACAGGGATTTATAGAAACGGAGACTGTTTATGGGGGTTACTGGTCCAATCCAAAATTAAGCTTTGTAGCCCTTAACTTTTGGTATGTCCACAGCGCGCACCTAAATCCGCGTATGACCCGATTCTGATTGACCTGAAGCGGCTTGAGCTAAGTTTATGTTAATATTATCAACTTAAAATTTATTATTTTAACAAATGTTTTTAATTTTGTCGCAGTAATCATGAAAAGACAATTTTAATTTCATTCATGTGACGGCCCGACGTGACAAGACGGCGGTGTCAAGTTGTAATAGGTCGCGTTCAATTTTTTAGGCGAAGCGTGCTACACACACCGTCATTAACAACCTAGGTTTCGTCGGAAGATCAGCGCCAGCTCCCTGAGTCGGCATTACGCTGAGGCGAAACCTTTTTGTGGCGATTCCTTGTTTTTTTTTTAATTACGTTTATTTATCTATGTTTTATGTTTGTATGGTCACGAATAAATGTTTTTCTTTCTTTCTAATTTCGGCCAAAAGTGCAATAGATGAACGAATTAGTTCGAAGGCCGACCCGAAGGCTCACTATCCAGCCTCTACAACAATGTACTATATACAACCTTTTATTTAGATGAACATTAAAAAATAAACGTGGTAATGGCATCATCATTGCCAGGCATCGCAGCGCGATACGAAACGAGCCAAGTTTTCGTATAACTCGGAAAGAAACGCGGGAATTTGTCAATCGTAATGGAGATTACCACTTTGCGGAATTTACGAGTTTCTGTAAATTTGGGGGATTCAGATGAGTTTAATTTCAATTCGTTTCATGTATATGTTCAATTTTAAGGTGGATTGCAAACAAATTGTACGTAACGCATAGGAATATTCACAGAAATGTTAAACAAAGGAAGTAATTGAAAGCTATTTTGTATGGGAAAAAAAAATGTGTAACGTCACACAACGTGACACAATGTAATACAAAGGATGTGAAATTGGAGTCCAAAAAACTTATCAATTCGTATTAAAAAAATACTGTAAAAAATTCTAGCATTCGTATATGCCAAGCCGTTTACCTATTAATTCCACCATCCAACTATGTAAATACAGTAATAAAAAACAATAAGATTACCTATTTTAGGCATAACACAAAATGGACCAATATTTGCTTAAAAATGCTCCGTTTCCCTTTATCGTACCACTACACAAAAACGAATAGGGCTATCGAGAAATTCGCTTGTGTTAGTAGTAGACTACTTATAGCCAGAGATAAAACTGCTGTGGCTACGTTAATTATCTACGTTTAAATGCAGAATATAGCGTTACACAGCTGACGTAATACAAAGGAACGAAATCTTTCCCCGAACATTGAATTTTTTTTTGATATAGTATATTTGTTCTAGAAACCTGACAAACTATTTTCTATATATTCCTGTTGTACTCAATGGGAAATAAATTTCTTGGTCAGGGCTGTTTTAACCAAAGTTATGATTTTTTGAATACCCTCTGTTACACAAAGGACATATGAAATTTGTAAGGGAGCAGAAATACACTTTTTTCGAAATTGAGATTTTTTATAAATGTGTCTTATTTATACTATAAAACTTTATAAATACTAGAAGACTATGAGTTGGACAACGTGAAAACAAAAACGAAAAATATACTACTCTGATACTTATCTTTTTACAGATTTTTGAATTAGGAGGACATTTTATTTTTTGGAATGTACAATTTTTTTGCAATTCATCCTTTAGGTGATAGTCATCAATTTTAGGTGGTAATCAGCGCTGTAGGTGTCTGACACCTCAGCATAATGCTGAGCCAGTGTCCGTTTCACTGCCGCGGGGACACACATGTTGTGGTTTGTTTTCTTCTGTTGCTGTTTTTTTTTTTTTTGTAATATGTGTGTCTTCTGTGTCTGTGAATAAATGTTTCTTTCTTTCTTTCTATAGTTAAATTGAGTTTCAAGTTACGTTTACGAATTTAATGTATTATCTATAATGTGTCACTTGTTATTCCTGTAAATGTGTTATTATTGATGTGGTATTCTGTAAGGTGGAGGTGTTCAACCCCCCCAGTTCTACCTTTCAAAAAAATTAGAGGAAAAATAGTCTTTCAGTTGATTTGTCAGTCTACTGAGACGTCCGTTTTTATTTATTTTTTACGTTGAGTCACTTTCGATTTATGAGGGAAAATTTTAAAAAAGTACTGTTCCCTCCCCCCTTATCTCCAATGTTTACCGAGGAAAAAAAATAAATTATTACTTATCTTTGATATCAATGTATATTTTACAGAAAAATGTAACTATATCTCCACCTAGTTCTTATTTTTTTTATCATAAAAAACATTTATATACTAAGTTTGTAATTTTATCACCTTTGCATATATTTTTGTTTCATAAATTCTTATGCAATTACGCTGAAAGTACCTTCCTTCAAATAAAGAAAAAAAAATCCTTAAAAACCACCATGCATACTAAGTTATTCAGTCGCTCAAAATTGTAACAAAATTCGCTGATAGATGGCGCTGCACCCATAGCGTTCAATTTCTACACCATGTTATTGAGATTTTCCTGAATGAATAGGGTTGGAACCGGTACACGTCTGTGTACGGAACCCTCGGTGCGCGAGTCGGACTCGCATTTAACCAGTTTTATGTCACACCTGGCCGTAAAGTGGCAATTACCGCACGCTCCGCGCGCGGAAAATCCCACTTCCTGGCCAGGGGGTAACATAAAATTTTGTACTTACCTCGGGCGGTAATTAAGAAAGCCTCAGATCGCATAATTATCGCCCTTGCCTTCGGCTCGGGCGTTCAATTCAATTCAATTCAGAGTTATTCTATTTGCCATAAGTATATAGATATACATGCAAATACAAAGTAAAATAATAAACACAATGCATTTTAATTTTATATCTTAGAGTACTTACATTTTTGCCTTAGTCTAGTGCATTAGAAAAATATTCATTGATGTAATAAAATGGTCTAATGGTCTAATGGTCGTTAATTACCAGCGATCTGAGACATTCTTTGTTTTACCGCCCTTGGTAAGTAATGTACTATTTTATCATGGATATTAGAAATATTTTCACATAAATACTTTTCAGCCGCTACACGATTCCTCTTTATTTTACATCTACAATTGCCTCATATTTCAAAACCCTTTGAAGTTAGCACGCGACGTTCTACGAAAATGTTTATAATATATACCTATAAAGCGAAATAATACCTGTGTGAATGTCAAGGCCGCGTGACCGAGGTCACAATGTCCAGTCGGGCTGAGTGTGTAAATTGTGAAATTGATTTAACTAACCGTTTAAATTAAAGGCGAAAGCGATTATTGGAAATTTTTCAGTCCCTCCACGTTGCCGCTTAAATAACATTTTTTTTCCCATCCCTCCCCCCTCTGTCGTTACTCGGCGATCACTGATTAGGGGCCGCACGGTCCGGCGTCCTAGGCACACACTTACGGACCCGGACGACGTAATCACAGCGTCTATCGAAAGATGGAACGCTGCGCTTACGGCGTCCAACTGTGACACGACGCGTACACTTCCCGCCGGCGGGGACGTCCACCGCGCGATCGCGACATCAGTGACACATATAGTCCCTATTCGTCCCGGTACCGCCGCACACCGGGTAGAGTCAGTCCGACTCAGGGCGGGCCTAGCTGAGTTTCTTGCTGGACTCTTCTCAGCTAGGCTAGATTTAGTGAACCAGCGACAATACTCACAGTAGCTCGATTCCACTCACACCTCAGATTCGGTTGAAACCGCTCAACCAATCTCACTGGAGCGCAAACTCTTAAGTATTCCACAGTGTTCCAAACCACACGCGTGGTCGTGCCGGAGGTTTTCCCCTGGATTTTCCCCAGGCTACTCTCCAACCGCGCACTCCTATCGCTTTATTGGGCTCGGCCTATAAGGCCACAGTCAGTTTCAAAAAAAAAATTTTTTTTTCTTGTGAGCCGTATTTTGATCTGATTATCTTATTGCATTTAAAATGCATTCACAAGGCACTACGCATTACGCTACATATTTATTACCTATTGAATACTACAATCGCGTCAAGAAAACATGAAAAAATGTGACCCTAAAACACATTCGTTGGTATATTGATAGCGAAATAAGGTTTTTAGGCCTTGTAATAAGTGCACTGTGGTGTAAATGTGGCAGAGGCAGACCGAAAAGGAGATGGCGGGACGACCTTGATACATTTTGTACGGATTGGCGGAAGCTGGCACACGACCGAGACGAGTGGCGAAAAAGAGGGGAGGCCTTTGCCCAGCAGTGGGACACTAAATATGCTATTAAAAAAATAAGTGCACTATATGCAGGTCGATTATCAGTTTGGAATTTGGTATTATTGATTAAATTTTTGCAATAATTAATTCTTGATTTTTTTCTATGTTATTTTCGAGGTGTGGAATGAAGAGTATTTGTATTGTATGTTATCATCATCCATTTCTATTTTTTTCTTTTTCTTTGTTTTCTTAATCCTGACGCTTTTAGTACTTGTAGAATGCCATTATGAAATACAATACAAGTACTCTTTATAGCACAAACTCAACAATAGAACACATTTACAGTACATAATCACTGAGTCCCAATGTTTATACCGAGGTATTGCTAGACCGCCGGCCTTCATACCTTGATCCATTGTGTACTAACGATTTAGGCACTGGTCCCACTGCTGGCGAGCAGCGAGTACTCTCATAGTAATGCTACAGTTACACACGCTGGTTACTAGCACAAAAGCATGCCACTAATGAGCAATTAAATAAATAAAATAAATATTAGAGGACAATCTTACACAAATTGAACTAGCCCCACAGTAAGCTTAAGAAGGCTTGTGTTATAGGTACTAGATGACGATATATTTAATAGATATAAATACTTATATACATAGAAAACATCCAAGACTCAGAATCAAATATTCATGCTCATCACACAAATATTTGCCCTGACCGGGATTCGAACCCAGGACCGTCAGCTTCACAGGCAGGTGCACTACCCACTAGGCTAAACCGGTCGTCATGCCTACTTAGTGAGAGCGAGTTTAGCTTATGAGAGAGGTAGGGCACAGCAAAATGTCATCTTGCTCGAATTTGGAGCAGCCCAACTGGGGAAGTACCTCCGCCTCGCAGAAGACCACAGCCATAATAACATTATTTACTATACAAGTATGTAGTGTTGTGTTCCTGGAGGTGAGCAAGGTTGCCAGAGCTCCCGAGGATGCGCTGTGTTGAGAGTGAGGGACCTAAATGTATTCCTTCTGCTGTCAACACAGTGCGTCCTCAAATCTTATAAAGGGTCGGCAACGCGCACGTGACTCCTTGGAGTTGCGGGCGTCTATAGGCTGCGGTGGCCGCTTACCATCAGGTACGCTTGTTTGCCACCGGCGTTGTATAAAAAAATAAATAGTAGTACGTGTGTCGAAACATTGCTAATAATAAGTATCGTCGTCTAGTACCCATAACACAAGCCTTCTTGAGCTTACTGTGGGACTAGTTCGATTTGTGTAAGATTGTCCTCTAATATATTTATTTATTTAAGTATGCTCACTTCGAGTTTGCTCAAAAATCGACGCTCGTGCGATTTTTGGGCACGCTACCTACAGCGCGGGTGGAAAGGGGCGTGGTATTAGCAAGATTAGCAAGTGTGGACGCTCTTGCTTAATGAGCATGCTAGTAGTTAGTATGGAGTAGTGTGTTTATCCCGAGCAAATGTGTACATCTCAAAACCATGTTCATCTTAAACATGCTAATGAGCATGCTTTTTATGTGCTAATTTTGAGCATGTGTAACGGTACCTTTATTCTAAGAATGAAGGAAAAATTGAAAAATTTAGGCACCGAGCAGGATTCGAACCTGCGACCTCCGGGCACTCGCGGCCAGTCGCTCTAGCCAACTGAGCTACAGGTGCAATCCACAGAGCATTAAATTGATGGTCTGTGGTGCAATTTTATTTTCTCTCTAAATTATGATGTGTACATATATTTTTGGACTGTAATCTAGTCATGTGTGTCTTCTTATATATATTATTCCACTGTACGTTTCGATTACTGTCTGTTTTATGTACCTTTCGAAATAAAATAAAATAAATAAAAATCGCTACCCAGTTCCAAATTCATCAACCGTAGCTACCCGTACCTTACCCGTACCTTTATTCTACTCGTTTTCCCGCTCAAGCGAGTAAAATTACTGGTAGCGAGTAGCGAGTAATCTCATACTCGCTACTTGCCGCCAGTGGGACCAGTGCCTTAGGGCGGGGCTCATTTAGTATTCCGATAGCTAATGAGGCGCTTCGGAGAAGACACTACTGCAACGTTCATAGTATTGCATTGCTTTCAAAGTAACTTGAATTATTTAAGGCTGTTATGTCTATTTTCAAATGCCTCGTAAGTACCGTAAACTGGGGTGACTTTAAGGAAAAACGGGGCCACTTTGATAGATTTAGGACACTTATATAATCATCACCAAGTTTTTCTAGTCTGATTCAGTTTAGTAAATAGTTGGGAAATTTACCAAGGTATTTTACAGACCTCATGTTATTTGCTTTAAAATACCACGTCGTCGTAAAACACGGCACAAAAACTAGATTTTCAAAGTCGCCCCTCAATATGAAAGTAACCGAAGCGAAAGATTCTAAAGTAGAATCTTGAGCGTAGCGAGGGATTCAAGTGTTTACGCCCAAGACGGAAATAATTTTGCTACCGTGTGACACATACTGCTTTTCACACCGTCTATGAGACCCGCTGCTAAAAACATGAAATTCTTACAAATGATTTTAATACAGAATGTCACATACTGCTTTTCACACCTTCTATGAGGAAAAGGGTCATTGCCCTCAAATGAGGGAAGAAAAGTACATCTTTGATCCCTCATTCGAAGGCAACAATAACTCTTTTCTGAATAGCAGGTGTGAAAAATTTTATTACGTGACCTTACCAAAGATCCGTCGGCATTTGGGCCATTCTACAGTCACTTTTTTTAAAATGCAGACTTTGGAATACTTGGCCGACGTTTAATTGCAGAATCACTTCCGATAGTTTTGGTAATTAACGAATCACAGCTAATATCCATAAATCGAGTAATTCAGTGGTCCTTGGATGTCTCACCATTTGTATGAAAAAATTATTTTACCACTGTGTTACCCACCTTTTACAGCAATATGTTAATATTTAAGTATTTTTACCTATAAATTCCTTTTATTAGGTTCAGGTACTATTTCGAAATCCTATTTCTTTACACTAATTCAATACATATCATAGTTTTTTTTTTGTAATAGAAAACTGGTCATGAAAAAGTAGAATATGGGTGGATCAACTATTTTTTGTTGTTCGTTACGTTACGTCTCCTGAGTCACTCTTTCAAACTATGATTTTATAGGGTTTAAATCTACCAAACATGAGTTTTAGCTATGAGCATAAATCTATTTGGACATGGGTCGTCTCTTGAGCATGCTTGAAGTCCATATTATAAACATTTTTCTAAGAAACTCTGTTATTGTTGTCTCCTCGCTGACGGGAATAGAAAACTGGTCATGAAAAAGTAGAATAACCCATTTACTTTACTGTATTCTTATTCAGCCCGCTCCATCATGGGTAAGCTTAACGAAGTGTTGTCATAATCAGCCAGCGTTTATTCAGGTGGTTTGCGCCCTCAAGAGTCTGAACACGTCTCTATACGACGGGGCAATAAATTAGTTATACCGGGCGAGAGTTCAAGGCACGCTCCGATCAGTTTCACAATAAAAAAATATAAGACAATTGGGTCATTCTACTTTTTCATGACCAGTTTTCTATTACAAAAAATCTATGATATGTAGGATTTCGAAATAGTACCTGAAACTAATAAAAGGAATTTATAGGTAAAAGTACTTAAATATTAACATATTGCTGTAAAAGGAGGTTAACATAGTGGTAAGAACCATTTTTTCATACAAATAGTGAGACATCCAAGGAGTGGTCCTTGGATGTCTCATCATTAGTTACTCGATTTATGGATATTAGCGTAACGTACGACGTAACGTCACGAACAACAAAAAATTGTTGATCCACCCATATAATCCCTCTGACAGATCATATCAGATTCCCCAACATCCACAAAGAAATCCAACGGCCTAAAACAAAACCGTTGTAATTCCCTCATAGTGCAGATGGCATGCGATTGCCACCTGCGGTAGGATGCAGGTCGTAAAACTCTCCATTTACTGTTTCCAATTTTAGAAAAGCTTACTTCAGTACAGATAGAATTTTCTTCGGATTTATTTTCAGTTTTGCTATGTTTTGTTTATTTTTCTACCCCTGTACTTTTTTTCGCGACTTAAGCAATCATGAACTGTAATATAAATACATACTTTATTTATTCCGTAAAAAGTTTATCTAGTCTATTGCCCAGAAACACACTCCTTACCCTAATTTAATGAAAAATTAAAGCAGAGTTGGGTGCCACAGACTACTACAAATACTATGTTTAGTAGTCATTCTATGGTGCGTTCAAATGAAACTTTTATGATTAAAATCAGTGCTGCCAACAGAACGCAACTTTGCTATATTGTTTATGTATTAATTAATGCATAATCTATTATTTAGAAAGAAAGAAAGAAAGAAAAAACATTTATTCGTGGCACAGACACAGTACAAATTAACATAACACCAAAAAATAGCCACGAAATGGCCCCAAATCAGCATAGTGCGAGACATTGGCTAGCGCTGGTCTTCCTTTGGGACCACGAGAAGCCACGAAAGACAAAAAACACTAATTTACAAATATAAATACATACATTCATCATCTTTTTTGTGTTATTTAACAAGTTTTATCTATTTTCGGATATATTCCTCCGAGCTACTACTAGAACTACAAGTTCAATCCAACTCACACTTCAGATTCGGTTGAAACCGCTCAACCAATCTCACTGGAGCACAAACTCTTAGAGTATTCCAGTGTTTAAACAACCCGCGTGGTCGTGTCGGAGGTTTCTCCTGGATTTTCCCATTACTAATCAGATAAACTCGCGTAGGTACTAATTGTCAATCCAGGCGATATGTTTCGAACACTTCGGGAGTTCCGTCTCGGGATGAGTGCATCAGTTGTAATGTGTAGTTGAGAGCATAAATATGTATACACTTTTGTACTTTATTTCAATGGAATAAGGTAAAAAATGTACATTCAACTCTTAGATAAATACTCCTTCACTCAACCAAGGACTATTTTGCTCGTTGGTTCTCAAAACCCAATATCGACTTAACGACAGGTTGGATGTCCTATACTCGTGTTCCAAAAGTTACATATACGATCCTTCTGGAGTTGCAAGCGTCCATAGGCTACAGAATCTGCTTACCATCAAGCCGTAAGATTGTTTGCCATTTTCGCAGAATTGAAAACTGTCCAATATAACCCGGTCCGGTCTGTTCATGCTTGCTAGCCTGCTAGGACATAGTGACTACGTTAATACTAGTGTCTTTTTATAGGGAATTGGCGAGAGACATCATCCTGTTGTGGATTCGTTTTTATTATCAGTGACTTAGAGACCATATACATCTCTAACAATATTAAATTAATTTTAATTTTGACGCTCAGAGACCATGTACATCTCTGGGATATTATATTAATTTCATTATACTCCTTGTTTAATCTTGAGACCTTATACATCTCTAACTTTACTGATGTTGTAATATTTGTAATAGATAACTTTGCAAGTTTATCTTCACTGTATGACATTAATTTTGTTATAATTGTAAACTCGAAATTATTATTCCTTCTTGAACTGTAAATTAATATTTTGACATGAAAAATGTATTACCTATTGTAGTCAGACTTTCTTAAATTGTAAATTAATATTTTGACGTGTAAAAGTGCCCTTGTGGCCTATTTGCAGAATAAATGTTTGTGTTTGTATTTGTATTTGTAACAATCTTGTCATTCGAGGAAATTTTATTTTTAGATAAATGCGCATGTCTGATCAATCTGGTTTAATATAAAGTTTGAAACTACAGTTATCACCGACAAAGAGTGGCTAGACTGCTGGAAATTTGGTGGGAATCAAATGGAAGCGTTTTCCGCTAGTCGGATTTTACGAAGCTCGGTCGCTGCGTAATCGATGGTGCAATGGAATGCACTCACTACGGATTCTCTTTCCCCTCGAGTTTTGTGGAACACGCTGGAAAAGCTGTACTTTCTTTTTTTTTACATTGTCGATTCATTGTGCTAACCACTATACAACTAAACATGCATACATTTTCGATTCATTGTGCTAACCACTATACAACTAAACATGCATACATTTATTTTCGATAAATAAAGAATAAACATAATTATTAATAAAAAATAACATTAAAACTAACCTATTACTAAATATAAACCTAATAAAGATCCCCCAAAACGATCCCCTGTGGCAGGCTGCCCACGAGGCTGGCTACATCCCCCCGCTGGATCGCAATGCCTATCCTTTGGCAGAGGAATGAGCCAGCCCTGCGATCTGCTTTGGACTCCCGTAGTTTTTTATTTATATTTTTTATTAAATTGTGGGCGTCCGGACTCCATGGCCCTAGGGTTTCGACAGCAAATGCCGCAAATATGTTATTGTTTGACAGATCAAACAACAACTTAGCCACATCATCATCATCAATATTAAGAGGGCCTGGTCCTCTGTCGTTGCAGCATTCTCCATTCCCATCTATTTTGGGCCTTCGTCTTCACTTCCTGGTATGTGTTAGCCACCTCTTTATTTATTTAATCTTTATTGAACAAAAATAGATCTTAACGTACAAAAGGCGAAGTTAATGCCATGCTATTTCTCTTATTTATTTATTTTTGTTTTTCGAACCTGATGTGGCTTTTGGTTGGAGAGTGGCCTGTTTCAAGGGAGCAAAATGGTATATTTACGGCGAGGGCGGTATATTGAATACTTAAGCCCAAGACGGAAATACTTTTCCTACCGTGTGACACATACTACTTTTCACACCGCCTATGATGGTCGCTGCTAAAAACATGAAATGTTTTACAATAATTTTGCTACCAAGTGGCATAACACTACTTTTCACACCTGACATTCAGAAAAGAGTTATTGTTGCCTTCGAATGAGGGATCAAAGATTTACTTTTCTTCCCTCATTATTGAACTATTATTGAAATTAACCTTCCGTGAGTCGTGTTAAAAACTTTATTTTTCACACCTGCTATTCAGAAAAGAGTCACTGTTGCACTCGAAAGATGGATCAAAGTCTCATATCGTTTGAGAGCAACAATGACTCTTTTCCTCATAGAAGGTGTGATTAGTAGTATGTGACACTCTGTAGTAAAATAATGTGTAAAATATTTCATGTTTTTAACAGCGGGCCTCATAGACGGTGTGAAAAGAGGTATGTGTCACACGGTAGCAAAATTATTTCCGTCTTGGGCGTAAACACTTGAATCCCTCGCTACGCTCAAGATTCTACTTTAGAATCTTTCGCTTCACTCAGAATTCAATATACTGCCCTCGCCGTAAATATATCATTTTGCTCCCTTGAGACACAATCTACTATTTCATACCCTCTATGGGGCAAAGAGTCATTGTTGCTCTCAAACGATATGAGACTTTGATCCATCTTTCGAGTGCAACAGTGACTCTTCTGAATAGCAGGTGTGAAAAATATAGTTTTTAACACGACTCACGGAAGGTTAATTTCAAAAATAGTCCTCGTTCATGGTTGACATATGTAGCTGATAAATAAACTGGAAGATAGAAAACATCAGACACTTAATGATAAATACTCATTTGTTGATTCCAGGCACGTGGCTGACTAATGTACTCGTAATTAGATGGCCCAAAGGTCACATTCCGAGCTAATTAGTAGGTAAGTACAAATAAGAGAAAATTACGTTAAAAAAATACTGGCTTCAAGAGTCGTGTGACTATTAGGTATTCACTTCCTTGGCCAATCGAGAGAAATCCATGTGTAGGTAAAAGGTTAACGGGCCAGTAATCGACACCTTAGTGCCCGTAGATCATACCTATTAATTACCTCTGTCATCATGACATAAGATTGAAAATTCAATGTATTGGTTCAGTGTCCATCACAGGAAGTATGTTATTTAAGATTAATTGAGTTGGTAGTTGTGTCAAATTAAACCATACAATAATGATTTCTTTCACTTAAAAAAAACCGACTTCAATTGATTGGGTTCGAAACTACACTACTTTTTCATGTACATAATTTTCAGACACTTTTCTTTTAAACTTGGCACTCACTACATATTTTTGTGTTGTTATTTAGATACCGGTTTAATTTCAGTATAACTTCCTATAGTTTTGGTAATTAACGAACCACAGCTATTATCCATAAATCGAGTAACTCAGTGGTCCTTGGATGTCTCACCATTTGTATGAAAAAAATGGTTTTTACTAACCCACCTTTTACAGCAATATGTTAATATTTAAGTATTTTTACTTATAAATTCCTTTTACAAGGTTCAAATACTATTTCGGAATCCTATTTTTGTACACTAATTCAATTAAATACAGTAATACAAATGCGCGCCAATTACGTAACTTTTGTACTACCGTTAGGCAGATTTTAATGTCAAATTTTAATTTACAGCTCATACTATTTGCAAGGACTAGTAACTTCGTACTAGTGTTCAGTGGAATTGGCATGATGAGAGACTTCGCTCTGTTCTCATTTGATTTTATTTTTAGACTGACGCTCAGAGACCTTATACATCTCTGAGGATATTTATTTAATAGATTTTATTATTTTCATGTTGACGTGTTATAGATATATTTTATTATGATTAGTGTACCTACTTTATTACATTTTATCTTGACGCTTAGAGACCTTATACATCTCTAACAAATCTCGATTGTTATTAGTTTCTTAGTCTTATTTTTGACATGTAACACTACATTTAATTAATGATACTTTGATTATTGTATTATTTTTATTTGATGTACCTAGATAGATTTTGACTTGTAAAAGTGCCCTTGAGGCCTATTTGCAGAATAAATGTTTGATTTTGATTTTGATACATTTATACTTCGTACGTAAAGTTACTTGATTCGCCTGCTGGCCATGAAAAAGTAGAATGACCCAAGCACTTCAAGTAAATCACTGAAGTAAATATAAATAAATAAATATTAGAGGACAATCTTACACAAATCGAACTAGCCCCACAGTAAGCTCAAGAAGGCTTGTGGTATGGGTACTAGACGATGATATATTTAATAGATATAAATACGTAAATACATAGAAAACATCCAAGACTCAGAAACAAATATTCATGCTCCTCACACAAATATTTGCCCTGACCGGGATTCGAACCCAGGACCGTCAGCTTCACAGGCAGGTGCACTACCCACTAGGCTAAACCGGTCGTCAAATATGTGGTGGAAAATAACCACCCCGTCCGTGTGAATATTACAGCCAACAATGTAATCTGCACTGCAAGGAAATCCATAAATTTCCGTCCCTAGTGAAGAAAGTACACCATACATACATGTTTCACGGGTTGCATTTATTCCGCAGCGGGAGTCCGACGTCCGGGCCCGAATTTATAATTGATGTTACACAGTCGGGCGCCCCTGACAAGGCTCAGATTGTTTCCCGGCCGCCGAGTGACGCGAGTTTATTTTTAGGGAAAATGTTGGGCTCCCCTGCCTTTTAACTGATTTCGCTAACATTGCCGTTCGCATTGTAATTTGAGTTGAAATAGTAGATTGTGTCTCAAGGGAGCAAAATGATATATTTACGGCGAGGGCGGTATCTTGAATTCTGAGTGAAGCGAAAGATTCTACAATAGAATCGTGAGCGTAGCGAGGGATTCAAGTGTTTACGCCCAAGGCGGAAATAATTTTACTACCGTGTGATACATACTGCTTTTCACACCGTCTATGAGGCCTGCTGCTAAAAACATGAAATATCTTACAAATGATTTTACTACCGAGTGTCACATACTGCTTTTCACACCTTCAATGAGGAAAAGAGTCATTGTTGCCCTCAAATGAGGGAAGAAAAGTACATCTTTGATCCCTCATTCGAGGGCAACAATAACTCTTTTCTGAATAGCAGGTGTGAAATACGCATTTTTCAACGTTTTCCTAATCAGAGTTAGTTATTTAATAATTATAACTTACTAAATAACTAACTCTGATTAGGAACACTAACTCGCGTTACAATTTAAGTTACAACTTACATTTAAGGATAAAGCGGGACCTTATTAGACTCCGCTGTCCGTCTATCACCAGGCTGTATCTCACGAACCGTGATAAGACAGTTGAAATTTTCACAGATGCTGTATTCTGTTGCCGCTATAACAACAAATACCAAACAAAAGAATAAAATTAATATTTAAGGGGGCTACCATAAAGAAAACTTGAATTGTTTGCCGTTTTATAGATAATGGTATGGCACTGTGTTGAGAGCGATGGACTTAAATTTGTCCCTCCTGCTGTCAACACAGTGAATTTTCAAATTTCATAAAGGGTCGGCAACGCGTACGTGACTCCTTTGGAGTTACTGGCGTCTATAGGCTACGGTGGCCGCTTACCATCAGATGGACCGTACGGTTGTTTGCCACCGGCGTTGTATAAAAAAAAACAACCAACCACCAGCCGGTTTTTTGTAACTTATGTTACAAGCCTCCCATCGCTAAGCTGCAGCTGAAAATTCTAATGTCATTAGCAGAAAGACGCGTTTACATTGTCCATTTTATCAACTACCCGCCCAAAGGTCTATTAGGGTTTATCCAGAAATCACGCGAGGCTCCGACGGGGGAGGGGGGCCTTACGAAAACCTCACGACTGATCATTTTTTGGGGGGGGGGGACAAGGTGACCTCAAGTTTATTTTTTTTCCTGTACCTACAAAACCGTGAAATAATAATTTGCTCATGTAGGAAATTATAAATCTTCATTTCGCACGTCAAAAACAGCGAGTCTATTCTTGCATAACGCATATACGACAATAAACACAAGATCAACTAATACAATACAATATCAGTTATTTTAAAATTTAAATAGTGCAAAAAAATTTAAAAATATACACGCGAGGTTTCGTGGGGGAGGGGGGTCGGTTAGAACCTCACCAAAGGAGAGGGGGGGGGGTCTAAAAGTGGCCCAAAAAAGCTTGCGTGGTCATTTACATTAGAATTACGATTTACGGTGGTAGTGACTCACTACTAGTGACGGTGACACTGTGCGAAAAAAGCGAATCAGGAAGAGAGTAGATCGGTGTGCTATGGTGTGTGGGTAGACCACAACTAAAACTCGCAGCACGTCAGTTAATCCTTGATAATGGCGCTTGCAACAGTGCCGAAATATCGGGAACTCACAAATACAAATATACATGGTAAATATCCCGTTTCAAATCGTAATTCTCTTTCAATCGAATTTACATTTTTCCAAATTGGAACACAGTTCCATTTCTTTTGTTTCTATTCATATGGGTAGTGAATTACACATCAATTTATTTTACTTCGTGAGCATAGTTTCACTAATTTCAGAACTCGTTTTTTTTTTACCTAACTGTGGCTTTAAGGTCTGACCCAATAAAGCGAACGGAACACTTGTTCACACATCTTAACACCGGAGCAGCAAACTCATAAAACGGCCATCGATTCAACTCAATTTCAACCTCACAATGGCGTAAGTAATATGGCTTTTTAGTGGACATATGTCTTTTTAGAAATAATGCAATATTGCCAAGCTACATTGTTAACTTTGATTACTCTTGGTTCCATTCCAATCAAGCTTATAGACGACAATGTAATGTAATGTGGATATTTTAGTCCGCTTAATCATAAATGTTCATCAAACCCACTTAAGAGGCCTTATAAGTTTTTAAATAAGCTGACTATGACTTATATGTTCCTCTCACCCCGAATTCGGTAATATTCTCTCTGACAGCAAAATTTAGCCTTATTACAATATGTTAAGTCGCAGATTGGGTCGTATGATTGTACTTATAGTATTTAATCAATTTTAGATTTTATAGGCATATTATTAATGTCTAAAATGGGAACCATTCCTCTTACCCCGAAAGCAGGGAAAGAGGAACGAATACGCGGTATCTGATTTATTTATTGAAATCATCCTAATGCATTTCATCTAGAAGGTTCAAAACTAAGTCAAATACAGTTGAGTATTTAGATAATGTACTAACATTATTTCCGAAAACAACTACCGATTAGGAGAAG
The DNA here is from genome assembly GCA_963556455.1 of Epiblema foenella. Taxonomy (NCBI): domain Eukaryota; kingdom Metazoa; phylum Arthropoda; class Insecta; order Lepidoptera; family Tortricidae; genus Epiblema; species Epiblema foenella. The sequence continues at coordinate 17,322,371 of OY747112.1, forward strand.
AGATAAATCACTTCATATTCAACCAATAATAAATTATGTTTCCCTTACCCCACCTGACTTTTGATTTCAAATTATGACAAAAGTATTGATAATACCAGTAAAGTGATTAAAGGATGCGATGATTTTATTAAAGTTTTAGATAGTAACATAACCATTTTTTTATTTTATTGTTGAGTATTAGAATTTAAACGGAATAACACAGTTTCTAGCTCGAAAATGGTCGATTTGGCGCGATGTTTGACACAATATTTCTTAACGAAAATTCCACAAAATGCATTTAAAATTTATGACATTAGGTCGCTATAGTCCTGTTCTAGATGTTAACACTGAGAAAATGTCAAGATACGTGTCAATTCATTCAGAAAATTGTCAAATAGATGAGCATTTTTTAACTAATAAGGACTCTTAACCCGTCGTCTTTTTTTATTTTATTCAAACGCCGGTGGCAAACAAGCGTACATCCACCTGATGATAAGCGGCCACCGCAGCCTATAGACGCCCGCAAATCCAAAGAAGTCACGTACGCGTTGCCGACCCTTTATGAAATTTAATAATTCACTATGTTGACAGCAGAAGGTACAAATTTAGGTCCCTCGCTCTCAACTTTTTTTCGCCGGGAGAGGACGGCTTACAAAAATGACGTTAATATTCGTTTGTCTTTGTCTGACACTTTGACATTTATGTTTGCGGGATAGGGACAAAACACATTTTAGTTAGCAGAGGTTTGTTATTTTTTATTATTATTATTATTTATTTATTATTATAAAGACGTACAATTTTACAATTAGTGTCTGTCCCACAAAACGGTTTACACAGTTGGACTGTGGGATCGGAGTCTCTTCGGTAACTAAATTATATACATGACTATTACTATTACTAGTGATAGTACACTATTTACTACTGTCTACTATAAACAAATAACAATCAAAGCTCATTTAATGTCTTGAACTCAAATCATGATAAAAGTATTTTCACCTCACTAGCTCGGAAAGACCTTTTCAGTCAGCTCATACATTGATACTTCAAAATTGACAGTAAAATCTATCTACCGTTAGTACATAAAGTTACGTGATTTGCCTGCTGAATACAATTTAATAGGGCTAAAGCCTGACAAAGAGGGAAAGAAGCGTAATTAATCGTTTCAGTTATATAAATTCTTATTTATGAAATGAAATGAAAATAATTTACCCTCAGAACAAGTCCATAGACAGCATCTTAAAATTATAAAATAAAAAATAAAAATTATATTTAGTTGAATTAAATTAAATTGAATAGATAAAATTAAAATTACAATAAATTTATATGAACCTCTCCAAATTTATGATAAATCGAATATGCCCTTCCGTGACGAGCGCGCAGATGATTACGTCCTGTGTTTTTACCATGAGTTTGCATGACCGTACTCGCTAGCGACTGCGTAAACGATTTAGTATGCCGATTCTTAGTTCTATTGCGTAACCACCAGAGGCACTGTACTTTTGCCAATACAATTTTTACGCAGTCGCTAGCGAGTACGGTCACGTAAACTCATGGTAAAGGCACTGAGGTTCAGCACAGCAGTCCAACTCCAGCAGGCAGTAAGGCACGCGCCGCGAGCAGCAGATAATAACATGTCAATGTAAAGGCCAGTAAACAAGACAATTTTCACCCATCTAATTGGCTATTTGACTAAAAGTTTTTTATGGCGCCAATCGAACCAGTTTTTAGAGACGATCAAATGTTTGTATAGGACCAACAACAATAAGAGCAACACAAAAGGCGAAAACGAGACGTAAAATACAGGATTGTTGACCAGCACAGAAAACACTCTATACTGATAGGCAGTGAAATGTGACGTCACAGTGTAATGGCGTCGTAATCCAGTTGTAAGGAAAAACGAGTAATTTGCGAGTAATAATGCGTTTACGGACATAGTTGGGTCATTCTACTTTTTCATGACCAGTTTTCTATTATAAAAAAAAACTATGATATGTATTGAATTAGTGTACAAAAACAGGATCTCGAAATAGTACCATAACCTAATAAAAGGAATTTATAGGTAAAAATACTTCAATATTAAGTTATTGCTGTAAAAGGTGGGTAACACAGTGGTAAAAACCATTTTTTTTCATACAAATGGTGAGACATCAAAGGACCACTGAGTTACTCGATTTATTGATATTAGCTGTGGTTCGTTAATTACCAAACCTGTCGGAAGTGGTACTGCAATTAAACCTCTTTCTAAGTAACAATACAAAAATATGAAGTAAGGGCCAAGTATTCCAAAATCTGCATTTTTAAAAAAAGTGTCTTAAAATTATGTACATGAAAAAGTAGAATGGCCCAGTTACCATAAAATTTCTTTTCTATTGAAAGATGAGAATTCTATTGGTAATTTTCAATTTACATTTTGGACTATTGAAAAAACCAACATTTTGCCATTATTTTAAGTCCCATAATATGTAGTCATACTTAGTTGAAAAAACAATAGTCGTCCCTCCTGTGGTCAATAGTTAACGGCTTACGTGCATGTTAGCTATGTTTTTATTACAGGGATTTATAGAAACGGAGACACTGTTTATGCAGGTTACTGGTCCAATCCAAAATTAAGCTTTGTAGCCTTATGGTATGTCCACAGAAAAGACGCGAACCTAAATCCGTGTATGACCCATATCTTTTTATGATTTGGATTATTTTGATTAATTTAGTTTTTATTGTGATAATTTGATGGTTATGTAGTATTTTTCTCGCTTTAGTGAGGTGAAAAGATTTGTGTTACACACGGCTGCAAAGATATGTAATAAAATATCATTGGTTGGATATGTCTTAATGTCCGTTTAGAAAGTTCACTAGTTTTTCATGACCAGTTTCCTATTAAAAAAAAACATGATAGGTATTGAATTAGTGTACAAAAATAGGATTTCGAAATAGTACCTGAACCTAATAAAAGGAATCTATAGGTAAAAATACTTAAATATTAACTTATTGCTGTAAAAGGTGAGTAACACAATGGTAAAAACCATTTTTTTCATACAAATAGTGAGACGTCCAAGGACCACTGAGTTACTCGATTTATGGATATTAGCTGTGGTTCATTAATGTGTCAATCAACTTTTTCTTGTTGTTATTCTGTCCCATCAGCGAGGAGACAACAATAACCGAGTTTCATACAAAAATGTTTATAATATGGACTTCAAGCATGCTCAAGAGATACCCATGTCCTAATGGATTGATGCTCATCGCTAAAACTCATGTTTGATAGATTTAAACTCCATTAAATCATAGTTTTAAAGAGTGACTCGGGACACGTAACCATGGTAACGAGCAACAAATAGTTGATCCACCCTAATAATCAAAACCATTGGAAGTGACACTGTAATTGAACCTCTTTCTAAATAACAGTACAAAAATATGAAGTGAGGGCCAAATATTCCAAAACCTGCATTAAAAAAAGTGCCTAAAAATTATGTACATGAAAAAGTAGAATGGCAACTAACGATGCAGTCCGTGCCCGTTTCCTGACACTTCTTGTGCAATTGAGCGATCGCGTGCGCACCGCCTTTACACGATGACCGAACCATTAAAGTATAGGGATCGGTTCAGACTGCCATACAAACTAAAAACTAGCGGCTCTGTGAGCTGAAGAGCTCACGGATGTCACTTTTTGAGTTTTAAACCCCCATGGACCTTTTTTTTTGTTTTTTTTTTGAACCTGACTGTGGCTTTATAGGCCGGGCCCAATAAAGCGATAGGAGTGCGCGGTTGGAGAGTAGCCTGGGGAAAATCCAGGGGAAAACCTCCGGCACGACCACGCGGGTGGTTTGGAACACTGGAATACTCTAAGAGTTTGCGCTCCAGTGAGATTGGTTGAGCTTTTTTTTTTGAACCTGACTGTGGCTTTATAGGCCGGGCCCAATAAAGCGATAGGAGTGCGCGGTTAAAGAGTAGCCTGGGGAAAATCCAGGGGAAAACCTCCGGCACGACCACGCGTGTGGTTTGGAACACTGGAATACTCTAAGAGTTTGCGCTCCAGTGAGATTGGTTGAGCGGTTCCAACCGAATCTGAGGTGTGAGTGGAATCGAGCTACTGGGAGTTTTGTCGCTGGTTCACTAAACCTAGCCTAGCTGAGAAGAGTCTAGCAAGAAACTCAACTAGGCCCGACCTGGGTCGGCCTGCATGGACCGCCATTGCGTTAAATTTTGATAATAACCCGTCGCCTACCGGTCCCTGGGATCCCAGGGATCATAACAAAAGAATGCTATTGTTTATTTTTTTCGCCGGGAGAAGACGTTGCAAGGTCATTCCAGTGCAAATGACCCGCTCTAACTCGCGTGAATCTGCGATTAACCATCCCGCTCTCTACGGACGCTCTGCGCGTAATTTCGTTAATATTTAGTACATTTTAATTGATTTTTGGAACACTGGATCATTTATGAAAAATCTATCCTGTGCCTTTATTAATTCAATTCAATTCAATTCAATTCATTTGTTGCATACATGTTGTTAAGATTACATGATGTTAACTCTAAGCTTATGTATCAAACATGCACCCTGCAAGGTCATCGCAATCTAATACGTATGATATTAATTTTGTTATAATTGTAAACTTTAAATTATTATTCTTTCTTGATCTGTAAATTAATATTTTGACATGAAAGATGTATTATTATAGTAAGACTTTCTTAAATTGTAAATTAATATATAATAAAAGTGCCCTTCTGGCCTATTTGCAGAATACATGTTCGATTTTGATTTAGATTTTATGTATAAAAGTCACTAACAACTGAAACACTATTATTTTTTATTGCGCACACCACTTTTTCACTTTTCATTACGAACTCCTCCGCCGCCATATATATCATATCCTGTCTCTCTCTCACCTTCATCCATCCCGTTCACTCTATCCCTGCTACGTTCCCTTTCACGCTATAGTAACTATTAACATAAAATCCTACATATATTTCTGCTCGGGCTTTAGGTAAGTGTTGTGCCTATTTGCGCATGTTAGATGTGAGGGCCATTCTACTTTTTCATGTTCATAATTTTTAGACACTTTTTTTAAATGCAGAGTTTGAAATACTTGACCCTCACTTCATATTTTTGTATTGTTATTTTAGAAAGAGGTTTAATTGCAGTATCACTTCTGATAGTTTTGGTAATTACCGAACCACAGCAAATATCCATAAACGACGTAACTCAGTGGTCTTTGGATGTCTCACCGTTTGTATGAAAAAATGGTTTTTACCACTGTGTTACCCACCTTTTACGGTAATATGTTAATATTTAATTATTTTTACCTGTAAATTACTCTTATTCGGTTCAGGTACTATTTCGTAATCCTATTTTTGTACACTAGTTCAATACAAATCATAAATTTTTTTTGTAGTAAAAAACTGGCCATTAAAAAGTAGAATGACCCGTGAGCGAAAACACTGCATGAGAGTTGATTTTAAGTTTAATTTTGCCCTACATATTTGCCCCAATAAAGTTGTGTTTGTGACAAGCGGTATCAAGAAGCTTTGAAGTAAGTGGAGCGCTAAGGCGGACTCAGATCGGTCAGTTAAATGGAGCTTAGGGTTGTAGAAACCGACACGCTTGCGTGGACATTTAGGTATCAGTCGATCTATACAGGATAAAACAGCTTTCAATATTACCAGTCTTTACGGTGATGGATAACATCGTGAGAAACCGCTCTAATCCTAAGATCTTAAGCTTTCCACTGTGGCGGTGCTGGGAGTAATACTAGAATTACGATTTGAAACGGGATATTCACCATGTATATTTGTATTTTTGAGTTCCCGATATTTCGGCACTGTTGCAAGCGCCATTATCAAGGATTAACTGACGTGCTGCGAGTTCTAGTTGTGGTCTACCCACACACCAAAGCGATCTACCCTCTTCCTGGTTCGCTTTTTTCACCGTCACTACCACTGTCCGCCTTGTCACTTGAAACTCGATTACGGTCACGACACACCACACTCACAGTATCAATACGCGAGTTCCTTCCGGAAACAGTCTCTTTTCGATTTGAGAACTTTCGGATCACTGGACGCCAGACACTTGACAGTTGAAACCCATCTTCCCGGTTGAAATTCTTATGCCTTTGAATTTCAATTGCTTCCTTAACCAACCTAGGTATGTATATCCCGTTTCAAATCGTAATTCTAATGTAAATGACCATGTAAGCTTGAAATCTTATATTGGGAGTAATACTTAATACAAAATTGACTGTAACCTCTGGAATTTCACGCAAATGGAAGCGAAAAAACTACTTTTTAAACTGTTACACTCACAAAATTATGCCGAGACAGAAGATATCACTACATAAGTATAAAATAAAGTCGCTTTCTCTGTCCCTATATCCCTATATCCCTATGTATGCTTAAATCTTTAAAACTACGCAACGGATTTTGATGCGGTTTTTTTAATAGATGGAGTGACTCAAGGGGAAGGTTTATATGTATAATACATGCATCAGCATTGCACCAGTGCGAAGCCGGGGCGGGTCGCTAGTTTTAGATAAAATTCTTTAGTTTCATCTTAGTATTGTGTTTAGTATTAGTTAGCACTAGTTTGTACTTTCTTACCAAATGTTGGACTTAAAATTGTAACTAGTTCTGATATTCAAGGTACTGTTACACATGCTCAAAATTAGCACGTAAAAAGCATGCTCATTAGTATGCTTAATATGAGCATACTTTTGAGTTGTATACATTTGCTTGAGATAAGCATACTACTGCCATACTAACTACTAGTATGCTTATTAAGCAAGTGTGTCCACACTTGCTAATCTTGCTAATACCACGCCCCCTTCCACCAGCTCTGCAGGTAGCATGCCTAAAGATCGCACGAGTATCGACTTTTGAGCAAACTCGAAGTTAGCATGCTCATTATTAGCAATGTTTCGACACACATACTACTAAGTAGCAATTGCTCAATAGTGGCATGCTTTCGTGCTAGTAATCAGCATGTGTAACTGTAGCATTATATTCTAATAGGTTCTCCGCGATACAGGCGTAGCCTAGTGCGGAGAACCCTGGTATGTAATGATACTGAAATTTAGTAGTAGTAGTAGTTAAACTCTTCATTGTACACAGTAACAAAAATTACAAATACAAATAGAAATGTACAAAGGCGAACTTATCTTAAATTTTGAAATAAATGATATTTATCTTCATCTTTATCTTTAAAACAAATTCGTTCCTCTCCGCTTCGATTTAATGGAATCTGATTGATCACTTTTGCAAGTCTTCACTCCGCTTCACCTCAGTTGAAGGGTAGCCTAATTTTCTCTCTAAGTTGGAAGAGAGAGAGGTAGGGCACAGCAAAATGTCGTCTTGCTCGAATTTGGAGCAGCCCAACTGGGGAAGTACCTCCGCCTTGCAGAAGACCACAGCCATAATAACATTATTTACTATACAAGTATGTAGTGTTGTGTTCCTGGAGGTAAGCAAGGTTGCCAGAGCTCCCGAGGATGCACTGTGTTGGGAGCGAGGGACCTAAATGTGTTCCTTCTGCTGTCAACACAGTGCATCCTCAAATCTTATAAAGGGTCGGCAACGCGCACGTGACTCCTTTGGAGTTGCGGGCGTCTATAGGCTGCGGTGGCCGCTTACCATCAGGTGGACCGTACGCTTGTTTGCCACCGGTGTTGTATAAAAAAGATTAGATGGCATTCGCTTTCGTAAAACTAGTGTATATGCCAAATCTTAGGAGCCAAGGCGCATCAGAGTTTTTTTTAAATACAACCGTGAAATAGATAGGAGTATGACGAGAAATACATATTCGACCTCGTGGTCTGCACGGCATCTAACCTAAAATTTCGAGTAGGCACTAGTTTTTTTTTACGAATAGTTTACGTTAGCAGAGGTACTGCTTAATACGAAGGAACGGTTGATGAATTTGGAACTGGGTAGTGATTGCACCTATAGCTCAGTTGGCCGCGAGTGCCGGGAGGTCGCAGGTTCGAATCCTGCTCGGTGCCTAAATTTTTCAATTTCTCCTAGGCACTAGTTTTATGAAAGCGGCTGCCATCTGACTTTCCAACCCGCAAAATTAGACAGGTAACGGCAACTTTGCAGGATTCTTTGAAACTCTTTCATCTTTAGATACGGCTTCCTTTGAATTTGTTCATCCAACAATTTTGTTTCTCGTAGCCACAATAACGTAGGCACCTCGATGGGAGCATCGTAAACCGTAATACTAACGCTATAGGGGCTGCTATCGTGCGGCATCATCGGTAGATTGTAAATTGCGAAGATTCATCCCAAGAGACCTTGAGCCGCCAACGCGTTTTCGTTCAAATATTCTTGATAGCAGAATCTACCCTTTACGCCCTAGGGCAGAAGTCAAGCTGGGACTAATGAAATATATTACAACGTAGATAAGGATAGAGATGTTTATAAGTTGACGACCGGTTTAGCCTAGTGGGTAGTGCACCTGCCTGTGAAGCTGACGGTCCTGGGTTCGAATCCCGGTCAGGGCAAATATTTGTGTGATGAGCATGAATATTTGTTTCTGAGTCTTGGATGATTTCTATGTATTTAAGTATTTATATCTATTAAATATTTCGTCGTCTAGTACCCATAACACAAGCCTTCTTGAGCTTACTTTGGGGCTAGTTCGATTTGTGTAAGATTGTCCTCTAATATTTATTTATTTTTTATTTTATTTATATTACAACGTAGATAAGGATAAAGACGTTTATAAGTTAATTGACGTGCTATTTCACGGGTTTACATGCTAAAATAATAGGACAGACTTTCAAACGGAGGAAAAATGTCACTCACAGTGAGGAGGGTCAATCAGTTTTAACTGCGTGTTTAACACGCTATGTTCTGTGCGAATTGACATGTATCTTGACATTTTCTCAACGTTACTGTTTAAAACAAGATTATTGCGGTCTAGATTCATAGTTTAAAGTATTTTTTGGATTTAGCATTAAAAAATATAAATTTTCATACAAAACTACACATTCTATAGGTACATTTTTTTAGCATGTTAAATACATAGAGGGACCTAAATGTGTTCCTTTTACTGTCAACACAGTGCATCCTCAAATCTTATAAAGGGTCGGCAACGCGTACCTGACTCCTTTGGAGTTGCGGGCGTCCATAGGCTGCGGTGGCCGCTTACCATCAGGTGGACCGTACACTTGTTTTCCACCGGTGTTGTATAAAAAAATGGTCGATTTGGAGCGGTTTTCTCAAAAAAATACATTTTCAAATCCAAAAAACACATTAGTTCGCAATAGTCTTGCTCTAGATAGTAACATTGAGAAATTGATAAAATATGTGTCAATTCATACAGAAAATGGTCTAAATAGATGAGCGTTTTTTTAACTGATAAGGACTCTTAATAAAGTCAATAAATAAAATCAATAAAATAAATAAATATCTTTGGACAATCTTACACAAACCAACCTAGCCCCAAACTAAGCAAAGCTTGTACTATGGGTACCAAGTGACGATATACATACTTATATAGATAAATAGATACTTAAATACATAGAAAACATCCAAGACTCAAGAACAAATATTCGTGTTCATCACACAAATACATGCCCTGACCGGGATTCGAACCCGGGACGTCCAGCTTCGAAGGCAGGGTCACTACCAACTAGGCTAAAACGGTCGTCACAGGACCAATAAGGAACTTTTGATGGTTCTTCTCCCCGAATTAAGCAAACAACCATAGGGGAAAGATGTTATTTAGTGGTTATATGGAGCACATACCATTGCGTTTATGGTCTGTCGTCTAAGTACGATAGTAAATTAACTTGACCAGTCTTAGGAAAATAGCCATGGCCTTTATTGGCGATGATGTGTATCATCCTTGTTGTTGTGTTGCTTATATTGTTTATAGTTAAGTTTAGTAAAATGTCACTTAGAAATAAGCTGACACTCTACAAAACTTGTGTTCGTCCAATCATGTCTTATGCAAGTGTAGCTTTCGCTCACATGCCTATGACGTCGCTCAAGCCGCTTCAGGTCATTCAGAATCGTTTTCTCCGACTGGTGCTCCGTGGTACCAGTCGAACCTCAGTCTGCACCACGACATGGGCATGGACATAATAATTATTGTAACAAAAACAAGTAAGATGTAGGTACAATTGCAAGATGATTATGCACAATAGCCTAGCAACGCGCCGGCTGCGCGCGCTGCGCCTAGTAGTAAAAAAGTAGTATACGCAAAAACTTAAGAAGCAATTACAAATATTAACATTGTTATGGAACATTTTTTAATTTGAGGTAAGTACAATAGTAGTAGAAATAGATACAGATACGGATGTAGCACAATTCTGACATCTCTTAATAGTCGTGCTGTATATATACTGTCGCCAAAATTATATTTAGCCAATAGGCTTGAAAACATTGATGATGTTTCCTTGACACAGGCCGGTGACAAATAATACGCGATGAGGGAACAGGAGATGACACATTGTATCTCGTTCTCACGTGTGTTGGTGTCTATGCTTGCATCTCTTTCGTGCATCTTTGTATGTGTGTATTGCCGGCTCCAGCTGCTTATTACTACCACTAACCTCGTTCACAAAACGCTCCCTCGTAGTCCTCGTCTCTGCACTCGCAGACGGGCCCATCGTCTGTGCTGATGCACACGCCGCCGTGCTGGCACGGGTCGCGGCGTTCACACGCGTCACCGCTGGCGTTTCCAATACGAGAAGACTGTAACAAATATTTTATGTTTTAAACACATGGATAAGGACAATTTACGCGCGGGCATCGGACGATGGCGGAGCGGGGTGCGGGGAGCGGGGAACGGGGAACGGGGAACGGGGAGCGGGGAGCAGGGAGCGGGGAAGAACAGTTCGGGCAACAGTTTACGCGCGGGTATCGGACGACGGAGGAGCGGGGAGCGGGGAGCGGGGAGCGGGGAGCGGGGAGCGGGGAACGGGGAACGGGAAGCGGGGAGCGGGGAAAGACAGTTCGGACATGATACAATAATATACTGCGCCAGGTATGGCAATCCAGTACATCGGTTAGTAGTGTGTGTGACACGATCTATGTCATCAGCCTATCGACGGTATGCGGACGCAAGTGTGAGTGTGTCGTCGACAGACGTACGGTCGTGTCACAATTCGGATTGTCAGACCTTGTTTTCTTAGACCATGAGTCATACCAGCATCAAGCGCATGTAGCGCGGAGCTAATTTTTACACATTTCTATAAACCGCAATAGACATAGCCAACTAACCATTGTCACTTATATACTTAACTATCTCACAAAAACAGATTTAGCCCAATTAATTTACACACAAGTGAGCCTACAGCATAACAACAGTGGGTACATTTAACAAAAAATATAGGTATATTTGGGGTTGTGTGTATAATTCTCACCGCTACCCAAAGGTTGTCTGGAAGAGATCGCTCTTTAGGGATAAGACCGCCTGTTGTCTACCTCTGCTTATATCTCGCTATGTTGTTTCTGACCTGCTTTGTATTTTTATTGAGGTGTGCAATAAAGAGTATACTAGAGAGGTAGGGCACAGTAAAATGTCATCTTGCTCGAATTTGGAGCAGCTCAACTGGGGAAGTACCTCCACCTTGCAGAAGAACACAGCCATAATAACATTATCTACTAAACAAGTATGTAGTGTTGTATTCCTGGAGGTGAGCAACGTTGCCAGGGCTCCAGAGGATGCACTGTGTTGAGAGCGAGGGACCTAAATTTGTCCCTTCTGCTGTCATCACAGTGAATTCTCAAATTTCATAAAGGGTTTGCAACGCGTACGTAACTCCTTTGAAGTTGCGGGCGTCTATAGGCTGCGGTGGCCGCTTACCATCAGGTGGACCGTAAGCTTGTTTGCCACCGGCGTAGTATAAAAAAAAAGTCAGAAGACTGGCAAGGTTACCATTTTTCCTAATTACTGTAATACTATCATTGAAGATGTCAAAGTCTAAAATTAACTAAGACTTTGTTTAGACTCGTGCCTGCCCTGTTCCAGAAACTGTTTTTTCCTATATTTAGTAGAAGCCTTATAAATACTAATGGGACGAAAGTGCCTAAACCTCCACTTGGGAATGCTGAATGAGATTTTGTTAAGTAAGTTGGGACTTTTGGAGGAGGCCTATGTCTTACGGCACACTGAATTGCGCGATATTTTGTGAAAAGGAGAAACAACATTATTTCAGTCTTCAATTCAGTTTAAAAGGCTATTATTATTATCCTCTTTATTTGCTTTAGCACTTAGATTAGATTTTATAATAATTATATAAAAAGTAAAATATAAAACAATATTACACAAAACATAAAATCATTATAAAAACCTAACCTAGTGTGCCGCCGGCAGCGAGGCGGGGCCTAAGCTACCGGTGGTTAGGGCGACAGAGAGAGGAACCTCCTGACTATTCGCGCCGTGTCCAGGAGTGCCGCCTTCTGTATCTGACCCTTGACCCAGTCATCTAGCGAGAGTCTCTTGAGGTGTTGGTCGAGACTCTTCGCTATTAGACCGTTCGCAGAGACGACTATCGGGACAACATCCCACATAGCGGTCACCTCTTCTTTATTATTATTATTAAGTTGCGACTTACAACGACGACGTGGACACTTACAAAAAGCCTCGTCCACAAGTTCCAAGTCGCTCAGCGAGCTATGGAGAGAGCTGGGCTCAAGGTTTCTCTGACGGACAGAATCCGGAATCAGGATATCCGACATAGCGCTGAGGATAATCAGGCTGAAGTGGCAGTGGGCGGGGCATATTTGTCGCAGAGCGGATGACCGATGGGGCAGACGAGTTCTGGAGGGGAGACCACGAACGATCCGGCCTGTGGGACGACCATCGCCAGGTGGACCGACGACCTGAAGAGAGTGGCGGGAAGCGGTTGGATTCGGAGAGCTGGGGACCTGCTATGTCCAGCAGTGGACGACTGCAGGCTGAGGATGATGAAGATGAAGTTAGGACAATCAAAATTGCCTTTGATGATATTTACTAATTAATCGATGTTAGAGGATCATACACAACTCAACGTAAGGAGCGGTCTTGACCCAAACCGCATGCGGTAAGCGAGGTTAAACAACGTCGACCATGGTTAACTCGGATAATTGACTGCTTTGAGTGGTCTAACATTAAGCCGTTGATTCCGGCTCCTGTCTATAACAGTATTCATTAAGTTACAGGTCTTATACGTAGGGCGGCTTGAGAACTACTAACAGTCAAGTCGCCTACTCACTTGACAATCACAATAGGTTTATTTAACGAAGCTACATTATTTGAGTTACTTTTTGTCACCATTTAATTTAGAATTTGATCTTTTTTCGAGAAAATTCGAATTTATTGATTTTCTTAATAGGTGTTAACATCCCTAATAGTTACCGAAACCTTACAGTACAGTCTAGACGAGTACCTATATTTTCTTTATTTTCATAATAGTACCGGAAGAAGAGTTTCACAGGTTTACCACGTAACAGCCAGCAAAAAATACACAGTACTTAAACTAGATTTTGCCCGCTACTCCGACTGCGTAGAACTTGCGATAGAATTTTATTGCTAATTTTTATATCAGGCGCTTAAATAGTCATCGCCCTTCCACCCCCTTAAGGGATGATTTTCGGGATAAAAAATAGCCTGTATCCTTTCCCGGGACTCAAATTATCTCCATACCAAATTTCATTCAAATCGGATCTTTGGCATTTATATGGGGATAGTAGTAGTAACTATTTATTGTACACAATAACAAAAATTACAAACACGAAAAGAAATGATATGTACAAAGACAAATATCCCTTTACAGTATACTAGCGACCCGCCCCGGCTTCGCACGGGTGCAATTATGATGCATGTATTATACATATAAACCTTCCCCTTGAGTCACTCTATCTATTAAAAAAAACCACGTCAAAATCCGTTGCGTAGTTTTAAAGATTTAAGCATACATAGGGATATAGGGACAGAGAAAGCGACTTTGTTTTATACTATGTAGTGATGAAGCATATGTACTATATATAGTAATACTTTACAATTTATTGTCTTTTGCTCGATTAACCGCTTGAGCAAGCAATTAAAGTCCTTTTTCCGGCCTGAGCCGAGGCAAATTAAGTCGTTTGCCTTTGGGAGTCCTTCGCCGCTAACTTAAATAATAAGAAATCTCCTTGATGCCTTCTGCCAAGAAGCTTAGTGGCTGCCAGTTAATTGCTATCTTCGTGCCTATACTCGATGTTGCCATTTTGCCAGAGCCCCGAATCGACATTCAAATTTGTATCAGTGCCTTTACCACGAGTTTACATGACCGTACTCGCTAGCGGCTGCGTAATTTGTATGGGCAAAAGTACAGCGCCTCTGGCGGTTACGCAATAGAACTAAGAATCGGCATACTAAATCGTTTACGCAGTCGCTAGTGAGTACGGTCATGCAAACTCATGGTAAAGACACTGTTTATAAAAATCTGCAGGACGCTATTCCATTCGTGATTTTAACAGGAGTGGACATATATCACTCGGATATCTCTGGATTTGAAAGATATGTTAATCTGTATCCCTATCTGATATTGGCTCATCGCTTTCTTTGATAGCTACTGTGCGAGTGCAACAGACAAACATGAAAATGAAACAATGTTTGAAATTATTCCTGGGCAGAGGCCCTAAGTAATCCATCTTTTAAAACTGGAAAGGTATCTAAAAGCCTCAACAACATATACATGTAACAAAAATAGAGAGGATCCGTTTAAGGGCATATTCGGTATCGTATTCTGATTAGGAAAAAGTAGAAGAATATTTTTTTTGATGCAATAAATTTTTGTCCCATTTATGGACAGTTGTGAGTCAAAAAAAATTTCTTCTACTTTTTCCTAATAAGAACACGATACCGAATATGTCCCTAAAAGGATTCTCACTACTTTTGCTATAGGCTGAACATCGATTTTTTTTTTTATTAGAAATATCGTGCGTTATTCATCATGTGATGCGATTTCATAGAAAACAATCTTAAATCGAATAAAGATGCGGCGTACCAACTTTGAAACTTTATAAGCTAGTAATATAAATAGAATGAGTACAATATTATCTCCAGGTAGCATAGGAAAACGAAAAAACGTTGGCGAAAATGACGGTTAAAATTCTACTCTCACCAAGTACGTGTCGGACTCCGCATATTTAGAATTCCGAGCCAACCGCAAATTACGTTGGTTTTAATAGAAAAAATGAGGAAATTTCAACGAAAAAATCTGTTTTATCAATATATTAGTACTTGTTGGTAAAATATACGTAATAATAAACATTATCATCAAATTTTAAGTTAAAAATACTGCCGAATTTTTTTTTTTAAAGTTCTTTGATGGCTCATTCACTCATTCCCTTGTTTTCCAATGTTAAAAAAATAGAGTATTTATCTACTTAATAAGTTCTAAATACACATACCCCACTCAATGGGGTAGGTCAAGTTTTTTTTTCGGCCCCCCTTTAGTTGTATGAGGGACCAAAAAAAATCTTGACCTGCCCGTTTGTTAAATTTGACAGACGGACGCGTGAGTGACAGCAATATTCCGTTTGGACCCTTCGGGGACGGAACCCTAAAAAACGAGGCATATAAATTACCTGTGCCATGTGACATCAAGTTATATTAAAGGTACGTTCACCCTATTGCATAAATCATGACACGATCGCCAGCTAAATCGTGTTACCCGGGGCTTTAAAAAACTAATTACAAGGCTTACCAAAGAAAATTCCACCTTAAATTCCGAAGTGTAGGGTTGCAAAACGCTTCTCTTCGGAGAGCACTGATTGTAAAGGATTAATTAATGTTTTTGTTTGATATAAAAGGTTTTATTTCATAATTACGGAAATCTGAACGAATCATCATATTTTCTACGATGGTCGTGACAGGGACTTAGTTTTTCTACTTTCTGTACTTGAAAATTTAAATGAAAAATTATATGAAAGATATATCTGTCTCTTCTCTTTCAGCATATTGGCGACCGCTTTAGCCTAGTTGGTTGTGACACTGCCTTCGAAGCTGGAGGTCCCGGGTTCGAATCCCGGTCAGGGCAGGTATTTGTGTGATGAACACGAATATTTGTTCCTGAGTCCCAAGACTCAGGAACATCCAAATGTTTTCTATGTATTTAAATATCTATTTATCTATATAAGTATGTATATCGTCACTTGGTACCCATAGTACAAGCTTTGCTTAGTTTGGGACTAGGTTGATTTGTGTAAGATTGTCCAAAAATATTTATTTATTTATTTTATTTATTGGCGTCCGCTGCTGGACATATGCCTCTTCCATGCCTTTCCATTTCGTTCTGGACACAGCAGTTCTGATCCAGGTTGGCCCTGCCGTCTTTCTGATGCCATCCGACCATCTGGCTTGCGGCCTTCCCACGCTACGACTTGACGCTCGAGAGATATAGTTGTAGAATAATATAATACAGCCGTACGCTTGTTTACAACCAACATACTATATAAAAACACTTTTTTTTTAATTTATTTTCATAAAGGTACATAAAGTTTCCAGTTTCAATTTTACTCGCCAAACTGACAAGACAGTTTGTTGGCGAGACCGCACTCATTTTAACAAGTCTATTATCATGCACCTAAGTTACATAATTAAGTAATACTTGTAATTTTAAGAACTAGAATAATAAAAAATATACATATTAACTAACTAAATCTGTTAACAGTTAAGGTAATCTTTGTAAAAATGTCTTTTTTAGCTTGCTTTTCACTACATTTTTTCTCTTTTCTTAACCAGTTAAATTCTAACTGTTTTCACACGCTTCTAAGCCTACTTTTTTTTTTAAACTAGTAGAAAAACTGTAATCGGTGGCGCAGTGTAATGGCTGCTTTATCTGGCTGTTTGACAGCTGTACGAGGCTCAAAAGAGGGTCGCTGTAAGGCAGGATACACACGGCACACATTCAACATTTTTTTTGTCACTGACGATGGCAGACAAGCTAACGACAGGATGGTAAGCCTTTTATAACCAGACTGTGGCTTTTATAGGCCGGGCCCAATAAAGCGATAGGAGTGCGCGGTTGAAGACTGGCCTGTGCCTTCACCATGAGTTTGCGTGACCGTACTCGCTAGCGACTGCATAAACGATTTAGTATGCCGATTCTATTGCGTAACCGCCAGAGGTGCTGTACTTTTGCCCATATATTTTTTACGCAGTCGCTAGCGAGTATGGTCATGTAAACTCGTGGTAAAGGCACTGGGGAAAATCCAGGAGAAACCTCCGACATGTAGAAAGAGGATTAGATGGAAGGAGGATTACCGAATCACCAAGGGGGACGGACTTATGATAGGCTGACTAAATTGAGATGTATCAGAAGACTGATACGGATGTAGCACAATTCTGACATCTTATAATGGTTTAATCGCTTTTGGACAGATTCTGAACTAACCAGATTCGCATTTGGCCATTATAGCGATTAGACAGCTCTCATATGGACAGAAGCGCACTTCACCCGTAACGCACCTGTACAGAAACGTAATTATCCATATTCGCTTTTGACCATAATCGTATTAAAACAGCTCTCATGTGGACAGAAGCGCACTTCACCCGTAACGCACCTGTACAGAAACGTAATTATCCATATTCGCTTTTGACCATAATCGTATTAAAACAGCTCTCATGTGGACAGAAGCGCACTTCACCCGTAACGCACCTGTACAGAAACGTAATTATCCATATTCGCTTTTGACCATAATCGTAATAAATAAATGAAATAAATGAAATAAATGAACTTTATTCTGCAAGTAGGCCGCAAAGGCACTTTTACAAGTCAAAAACTACTAGCGTTTCTCAAGAGACCACTGCCGAGAAGAAACGCCGAAAGAAACTCGACAGTCAGTCATTTTCTCCAAAATATGCTTATTACAATGATACTACTTAACCTACTTAAGTAAATGTAAATGGTACACAACAAAAGAGAATTGAAAGAAAAACGAGGAAAAAATAACAATAGGTATTTACAAAAAAAACATGTCGAATCGTTTGATATGCTTTCCTGCAAGAAATGTGTCAACTAGATACAATGAAAATATTAGACTTTACGCTATTTAGGTATTTGGTTTGGGCCATGCATTTCTGTCTGTTAGATAGTCCTCAACCCTATAATAAGCCTTTGACATCAAAGTTTTATTATATATATTATACGTATTAAAACAGCTCTCATGTGGACAGAAACGCACTTCACCCGAAACGCACTTGTACTGAAACGTAAGAGGACATTTGACCGTTGTCGCGATAGATTGGCACCCATTAGTCGTGCTGCAATATACATTGGCGCCAAAATATTAAGCCAATAGGCTTGAATATTGATAACGTTTCGGTGACACAGGACGGTGACAAATAATAAGCGATGAGGGACAGGAGATGACACATTATATCTCGTTCAAACGTGTGTTGGTGTCTATGCTTGCATCTCTTTCGCACATCTTTGTATGCGTGTATTGCCGGCTCCAGTCTTATGCTTACTTCATGCTCTGATACGACCACGCGGGTTTAACCTATTGAGCGCCAAGCATTACATACAAATGACGCATCGCTGATGCCACGCGTTCAACGCGAAATTAAACTTTACGCAATCGCGTATAGATCGCTATTGCTTTGACCAGGCTGTCGGCTGTAGCAGTCGTTGGCGTCCATGATACGATTCTCCGATGACGTGAATAGCCGACTGTGGCGGTCAAAGGGTTAAAGAAGAAAGAAGAAGAAAGAAATATTTATTTGCTGTTAAATCGTTACACAATACACAACAATGAAATAAGATGAAATAAACACCAAAAAGGATACCACTCAGCATATGCCAATAGCAATATATGCTAAGGCGCTGGTTTTCAGGGCACACTAAGAGAGATACAAAGATAAACTTAACTAATAACACATCTTAACTAAACTACCCAGCTTAACTAAATGATGGAGAAGAAGGAGAGATCGCTGGTCAATGATTTCAAATATTTGGAAATTAGCTAAACACTGGAATACTCTAGTAATTTACGCGCCAGTAAGATTGGTTGAGCGGCTTCAACCAAATCTTCTCTTCTTCTTCTTGAGATGGTAAGCATAACAGCCAAGTTTTCCACTCACGTGACAAGCCTAATTCCAATAAAGTCTGGTTCCACCTCGGGTTGGAAGGTCTGATGGCAGTCGCTTCCGTAAAAACATCAAATCTTGAGTTTAGGTAGCGGACCCCAGGCATCAAAACACGCGGGATAACGCTAGGAAGATGATGATCATCATCCTAGCGTTATCCCGGTGCAGTTGCATCCTAAAGGATGCCCGGGGTCCGCTACCTAATCCCAAGAGTTGTCATAGGCACTAGTTTTTACGGAAGCGACTGCCATCTGACCTACCAACCCAAGGGGACACCAGACCTTATTGGAATTACGCTTGTCAAGTGAGTGGGCAACTTGACTGTTAGAAGTTCTCGAGCCGCCCGAAGGCCTCAACTTGGCTTAACGACTGCTATCATAGACAGCAGCCGGGATCAAAGCTTAATGTGCCTTCCAAAGCACAAGAGCGCTCAGTTAATAACCACTCAAAGCGGTCACCCATCCAATAACTGACCTGGGCCCACGTTGCTTAGCCTCGCATACCGCACGCGGTATGCGGGCGCCGCTGGGCCACGAGCGCTCCTAACTAGGTAGGA
The DNA here is from genome assembly GCA_963556455.1 of Epiblema foenella. Taxonomy (NCBI): domain Eukaryota; kingdom Metazoa; phylum Arthropoda; class Insecta; order Lepidoptera; family Tortricidae; genus Epiblema; species Epiblema foenella. The sequence goes on from OY747112.1 coordinate 17,341,957, forward strand.
AGATGATGATAGATAGATAGCATACATATATGTATATATTTACATGGCATACATTAACAAAAGAAACATGCACCTTAAGGACTAACATGATTATTAATCAGAAAAAAAAATAGAAAGCAAATAAACTAAAAGTAATACAATATGAGCCATGTGTTGTGGCAGAGAATGGGCGCTGGCTCAGCATAATGATGCGGCAGGTAGCCACATCGCTGATATTCTGCCAGGACCCTACACAAAATAATTATAAAACACGTCCAGTGCAACGCAACGCTGTGTGTCCGTGTGAGTGTATGTGTATATGTGACGGTGTGTGTGTGTGTGTGTGTGCATATTATATTGTAAGAACAACGAGAGTGTGCGGTTATGTTTGTGGTTCAAAAATATACCTATTCTGTTTCCCTGATGACTGTATGTATCTTTTTTGTATCTGTTGCGGCATTTTTTCCTTTCTATTAGACGTGTGGGAGGAAGTGCGGGCGGCAAAATACAATATCAATTCTCATTCCAATAAGTTTCACGCCCGTGTCAATTCAAATAATAACAACCGGTAGACAAGTACCCCGCCGCTATATAATATTAAAGAAAACTCAACTCGGTAGAATACCAAATTTTCCACCTACACTTTTCCAGGGGTCCATCCGTCACTTACTTATCGCATTTATTTGACACAGTGAACCTTGTGCGCTATCATGATCATTCGGAAATCAAAATTATTCAATTCAGAATCTCCGTCTTCAGCGACAAATATTTGTATGAAGACATACGAATATGAAATAATAGCTAACACTGCCTGTAACCAGAGGGGCTACCGCGAACCGAAAACGAATGAAGTTCGAATATCTCCCTCTCTGTCGCACTTGCTAATTCGTGTGACAGAGAGGGAGATATTCGAACGTCGTTCGTTTTCGGTTCACGGTACGAGTAGCCCCTAAGGCTGTGAGGCACGCGACTTTCTTATGGTCGTGGGTTCATATCAAATACCACTAGGTTTTTTAAAAAAACCTGTCAAGTGCGTATCGGACTCCACACATTTAGGTTTCCAACCCAACCGCTAAATGAAGTTTGTTTTAATAGACAAAATAAGGATATTTCAATAAACCGCCCGCCGACCGCTTGTTTGACGACCGCTTTAGCCTAGTTGGTAGTGACCCTGCCTTCGAAGCCGGAGGTCCCGGGTTCGAATCCCGGTCAGGGCATTTATTTGTGTGATGAACACGAATATTTGTTCCTGAGTTTTTGAAGTTTTCCATGTATTTAAGTATATATTTATCTATATAAGTATGTATATCGTCGCCTAGTACCCATAGTACAAGCTTTGCTTAGTTTGGGACCAGGTTGATTTGTGTAAGATTGTCCACAAATATATTTTTTTTTTAATGTGATGACGCCAACGCCAAATCTTGGGATTAGATGGTAAAGGGATTCTGGTGTCCTGACCTCACAACTGAGAAAACGCTAGGAGGATTATGACGAAGTTCAATACCGATACTCATACTCATTCATTAATAAGATTTAAAAAAAAATCTTACAAAAAAAAGTTTACATTTGTTTACACTATAACTTCGCCAAACTGGATCACAGTTCGTTGGCGAAAGAAACACTCCTTATTTTTTACTCAGCCATCTAAATATGTTTGTAACATTATTTGACCTACTATAAACGCTTTACATAATAGTAATTACAAATAAACAAAGAAATTAAAATAAAACTAAAACTAACCTAAAACGAACCTAAATATACTTATCAAAAACCCTAATCTAACAAACCGCTGCCAGTAGGTAATGTTCCCAAAATGCTGGCCGCATTGCCACGTTGGATAGCAATGCTCAATCTTTGTGCCAGATCAAGGCCAGCATTTTGGTGTTGCGTCGACCAGACGTCCAGATAGATCTTTGAAGATCTTATGGGCTCCCGGTCCCCACGGCCCAAGTGTTTCGACCCCAAAAGGCTCAAATATGTACCCGCTATCGAGGGTACTATATTTGCGCCTTTTGAGGTTTTCCGCCGATTCTGCCGCCGCACCAGCCCTATTTCTCGTTCCGGGAAGATGAGACGGCGCAAGGGTGTCTACGCAGGTAGCGTCCCACACCAAAGGCCGCCCCATCCTCCACGGAATAAGGGTCATCCCATCGGGTCTTTTACCATCGTCTCGCAATAGGCCACTTGGCTCTAGTATAGCCGCACAGTTTTACCTACTTAAGTTCACCTAGCAGGACTAGATTTATATATGTCCAAGAACTCATGCTTATTTAATAATTCATTTTACCCGGTTAACGTTCTGGCTAATAAATAATATCGAGTTCGCACATGAGTTTCGCATTCATCATCGACCGGCACCTTCTTCGCCAAAAATTTATATACTAAAACGGATAGCAAAACTGCAAAAATTTAATGTTTTTACCTCACTGGCTCGGAAAGCCCTTTTATGTTCTAAAACGGATAGCAAAACTGAATTTTATCCCCAAGAGTGCAAAGAATATTTGAAATCAGAACGTGCTATTTGTAACGTTTTTAAACATAATAACATGTAAAGGCCCGTCCAGACAGTCCAGCAACAATAAATGTATGTTGTGCTGTTGTGTTAAAAAACTAGTACCTACGCCAAATCTCGGGATTAGGTAGTGGATAATTGTATTTAAAACGCAACTGTCAACGTTAGGACTAGGAGGAGGAAAAAAAATCCTCGCTTTAGTGAAGTGAAATTATTTTAGTTTCATTTGTTAAACCTAGTTTTGACTTTACGTTGTTCATTGAAAATAATGGTTTTATTATTAAATTATACCCTCTTGGGACTGCCCCTTAACATAGTCTAGTCATTTCGTGTCAGTTTGCATTTGACAAACTTTAAGAAAGGGGTTTTGAGGTTAATTTAAATATAATAATTTCATCGTCTGTGACTGTGAGGTCGGAAAAATTTCTCGAGACGACATGTAAAAAAACAATGTAAATAATTTAGCAAGTTAGGTAAACGCTCCTGTGCTTGACACTGCCCCAACACATGGCATTTTCAATCTTATGCAATGGTGACAGGTGATTAATATGTCATCTATTGGTCACTAAGGGGCACTGGGACGTTTACCTCAAGTAATGTGCGAGAGGATCGTATGCAATATGTCTAAGATAAACTCGAGCTAGGCAGATGTCGAATCCAGATGTCCTTAATACAAAGTCTTTGAATATAATTGAATTTAAACTCTCTATCACTATATTATACTAAACGGTTAAAACTCACGCTTAGTAAAACAGTGTTAAAATATAATATTAAACAAGTTATATTTTTTAAGTTTCCAACCCCATTGGCTCCGCCATTTTGGAAAAATCGATAACTGAATCGACAAAAAATTCGATGTAATAGAGAATATGCATCTTTTTTTTCATGATGCCATTCGAACCAGTTTTTAAAGAGGTACAAATGTGTATATGAAGCAAGTACAATTAGAAAAACACAAAAGACAAAAATAGATTTCAAAGTACAGTATAAAATCCGAGTCCTCAAAACGTCCCTCGATCATAATGAAAGTGTGTATCTATTTGTCTTTACGTTCTTATCCTGCACCGAACAAATGTTTCTTTTTAGCCCAGTGGTTGATTGGTCTAGAATGTCTTAAGGCAAGTCCGCAATTTATACCTTTTAATGTGCAGTAAAAATAATAACAGTAAAAAGTGTGTAATTGTATTGAAATGCGAGCGTCATGCGAAGCGGCAAACAAAAATATACCCCGAATGTCTCTTTCAAAGCGTCGTCTGAAATCCGTGGAACATTATGTAGGTACTGTTTGTATTGTTGCGTTACGCGTAGGCGGCGTGTGGGAGGTGAATGGAAAAACACGGATCGGGCGACGGTATTAAAGTCGCATTTAGGTACATTAAGGGTTCTTTACATTTAAAACATCATCCATTTAGGCTATTGGGAACCTTAAGTTTTTTGGGATGATCCATATTATATTCCATATTATATTAAAAATAAACAAGTCCCAAATCGAATTTCTTTTGCCTTAACACATATGAAAAAGAGAGACTTCGATAGCAGTGGGAGAGAGTGGAAACGATAGGAAAAATAAGTAAAACCAAACAGACGTCTCCATGAAGCGAGAATATAATGACAAGTAAAATGTAAAACAAAATACAAAAAAATCAATAAAAAGGCAGATGACAGAAGTCTTCTAAAAAAAGGTTATAAAAAGGTTGCAACCGCAACAACATATAACCCATTTCTCACCCTTCTACATAAAACTCGCCACACCACACACTACAGATTAAAATTTAAGGCCTTAAGCAACTACATGTAACAAAGAATTTAGCATTTAACTAGTTTTAAGTATCATGTTATGCCATACCCTAACACGGTGCCATGTGTGTCAAAAATAATATTTTGTAACAACTGCACAAATACCATGGTTTGCAATAAACGAATTATGAATTATTATTTATTGATGGTAGACTTATTATAGAGTTAAAAACTGTAAACGGATTTTTGTATATCAAAGTTCCATAAATATTGTATATTGTTTTGAAAATGACACCTCGCCGAGTTTCTTACGCCGGTTCTTCTCGAGGTAGAGGTTTATTTTATGAACCGGTGGTAGTTTTTTTGACATTCATAAATGCATGGAATATGCCTAAATTGCAGAATAAATTTTATTAACAGCAATGTCAAATGTGGAAGTTACATCTATGAATGTATTTTTGTTTCGTGGCAGACCAAGGCACGCTCCTATTAGGCTCGGTTTTATAAAGATCCGTTAGACCTTATGTCAAAAAATGTACTGAGTTACTGAAATTTGATCTGACATTTGGCCTAACGGATCTTTATAAAACCCGGCCTCAATCTCTCCAAATGGTGTATCAAAGATAAGATTCAAAAATTCATTTTTGAATTATATGTAAATTAATGTCTTTTTTGGCGTCGTACAAACGTTCATTCATCCGACGCGGTCTTGCATAATACTCTATTAATCTGAAGTCTCTCATAATACTCGTTTCCGGTCATTGGTCCACTCGATCAGTCAATTTTTTGAAAACAGTTTCAGGTGTTTTAACATTGGACAACCCATTAACTTGTCTAATATATAATTTTAATGTTATTAATATAACAGAAGTATAGTATTATGCCAAATGCTTTATTAAATAAATAAGTAAACTGATTGAACCTAAAACTCTTCGGTTAGATGTGTGGCTTGGACCAACAGTAAATTAAAATAAAATGGAAAAGTAGAAAGCACTAGTTCGAGAAATCCAACTTTGCGCACGATATACAGCTACATAAAGTACAACTTTTAGAGCAACTGTATCAGTAAAAATGTTTCTTAAAAACGATAATTAATAAAAAAAAAACCCGCAGCACTTTTGAACTCTATAAATAAGTATACCATCAATAAAAAATATTATATGAACCACTATTTTCTGTATGAATTGAAACTTATCGTAACACTTTATGTGAAACGGGGGCAAAAAACGCTAAAACATGAATAAAAGCATCATATAATTTAGTCAGTTTATTTTGTTTCAACCCATCGGGCACGGAACCCTAAAAAGACAAATAAAAGAAGCCAAAAATGCAATGCAGCGTTACCGCCCACAATACTTACCCGTATGTCACACGCGAACTCTGACACGTAGTAATAGCTACTAAACCAACCGCCAGCCTAATTCCAACTTTCTGGCTTTGACTGACAGTCGAATACGAGTATATCAGATTGCCTGGTCTATGGGATGTGTTGCGTGCTTTTTAATCTCTCTTTTGTTTTATTTGTGTGAGTGGTGTGACGTCAACAATCAGAAAGGTGGTGCTGGCATGAGCGCGATTCGACATGTTTTATTGACAACTCATGACATGACAATGTGGTCACTTTTGTGCAAGTGTAAAGACAGGCCACATCAACGCCTTACGTGTACAAAATGAAACAAAAATAGTGACGGCCTCTTTAAATCATAAAATTCTACAATAAAATTCCAGTACACATTACTGAACTTACCGATTCTAAATCTGTCGTGAAACAAACACTTAGCATATTATAAGATAAACGATTATATCATGGATAGGGATGTTTGGCAGTGATAGCGTCCCGCACAAGTGACCTAACACAGAAATATTTTATCCTATATATATGTGTGTTTTATATTGTAGCATTTTAATTCTGTAGTATTATGATACTGTTATTTTATATACATTGTATATTGTTTTGAAAAAATGACACCTCGCCGAGTTTCTTACGCCGGTTCTTCTCGAGGCAGAGGTTTATTTTATGAACCGGTGGTAGTTTTTTGGCATTCATAAGTGCATGTATCATACCTAAGTTGATGAATGATTTCATTTCATTTCATTAACCCACCCTCTATCGGTCCCTGGGATCCCAGGGCTCATTAAGAAAAAGCTTTTTGTCGCTCGGCTTCGGCTTTTGGAGTTGATTCCTAACTTTTCTGAGTCTTAGATAAAAGTTTTGTTTTCGTTTTTTAACAATGACTTTAAATTGATTAAGATCCCCAGTTTCAATAGTTTAGGCGTTGGATGAAACAGTTCAAAGCCGAATTTCGTCACTACCCTTTTTATTTAAACGGAATAACTTGATTTTGAAACTAAGCAAAATCTAACCCTATAAACATAGATTTCAGATCGCGAAAAACATCCAAAAATAATAAACAGTGCCATAAGAGAGAGGTAGGGCACAGCAAAATGTCATCTTGCTCGAATTTGGAGCCGCCCAACTGGGGAAGTACCTCCGCCTTGCAGAAGACCACAGCCATAACAACATTATCTACTATACAAGTATGTAGTGTGTTCCTGGAGGTGAGCAAGGTTGCCAGAGCTCCCGAGGATGCACTGTGTTGAGAGCGAGGGACCTAAATGTGTTCCTTCTGCTGTCAACACAGTGCATCCTCAAATTTTATAAAGGGTGGTAACGCGTACGTGACTCCTTTGGAGTTGCGGGTGTCTATAGGCTGCGGTAGCCGCTTACCATCAGGTGAACCGTAAGCTTGTTTGCCGCCGGCGTTGTATAAAAAAAAAGAAATACGATCGACTAAGAAGAGTGCTATTAAAATGTAATCCAGAAAAAAATACAAATTGTTTAATAAATAACAAAACTTCTCGTAATATGGCGGCTTTAGTTTGCAATAGACGCTACAAGCCGAATAACACCGCAGGGTATAAAAATTATCGTCTACAATCATATTTATTTGATCTTTATTGCACATAAAAAAATAAAACCGACGCCATAAAATACTAAAAAGTAAAAAATAATTGCCTCACTTCTAACATGAGACTTCACGGTTCTTATTGAACAATCTAGATGTACCTATTGTAATTTTTGAAGCCGGTGCCATCCAAAGAAATTGTCTAAAGTTGACGAAATGGCACCGACTACAAAAATTACAATAGGTACACGTCTATATTGTTCAACAAGAAGCGTTAAGTCTCATGTTAGAAGTAAGGCAATTATTTTTTACTTTTTAGTGTTTTTGGAGTCGGTTTTATTTTTTATTAAAAAAATAATTTATTTCACACCTTTTAGTGAATCATTACCTGAATAATTATTCCAATAATCGGTTCAAAAAATCCGGAGTTCTGAGGTAACACATTAAGAAAAAGAACATGCAACCAAATTGAGAACCTTCTCATTTTTTGAAGTCGGCTAAAAAGTAAAACTTGTCGTTCAAAAGGAGGACTTAATGCCATAAGTATTCTCTACCAGTCAACCTTAGGGCAAATTGCCATATGCCATTTCACAACAACATTTTAATCGCCTCACAATTCAAACTATCATTGAAGACATATAAAGAAACAATGCCATGTGTACTGGTTTGAAAAATAATGTTCAAGCGGGAAAAGGATGATGATGACTTTAATTTTAAACCCCCATTAACTCTTTGAAAGATTAGCTATAACCTAGTTCATAAAACAAACGCTGTCGTTCTAAGTCTGTACTTAGGATCGGTTTTATAGATATCCGTTAGACCGTATGTCGGTTTGTTTTGTCAAAAAGTGTACTAAGTTAAGCGGCAATTACACTTCGTCGTTCGCCGCATGCTGCATGCGACGACCGCAAAAGTGTAAAGGACACGTTAGTCGGCCGCATTCGGTGATCGACAGCTGCCAACGCTTATAGGTAGGCGGACAGACTAATGTGAAGACGACGTTTGTTGGCCTAAGTAGTTTAAAATGAATTCGGCGGCCGCATTAGGTGAACGACGCAGTGTAATGGAGGCTTTACTGATATTCGATCTGTCATTTGGTCTAACAGTGCCTATACCATGAGTTTGGATGACCGTACTCGCTAGCGACTGCGTAAACGATTTAGTATGCCGATTCTTAGTTCTATTGCGTAACCGCCAGAGGCGCTGTACTTTTGCCCATGCAAATTTTGTACGCAGTCGCTAGCGAGTACGGCCGTGTAAACTCGTGGTAAAGGCATGGATTTTTATACAACCAGGCCTTACTGGACCGCCTGAGACGAATTCATAAGCATTATAAATTCCTTGACCTTTACACGGGTCAATTGTTAGTTCATTGTACTGAAACAGAGCTTTTATTGGTAATTTATTTACTGTTTACGATTACTGCGGCTATTTTTTATGTTTTTTTTAATTTATTGCGTCCGTGTCCTCAGTTCGTTGGATTTAACCGGATATAAGCGGTTCACCGCCATTTTTATTTTTGGTCATGAGTAACCCTTGAAGAACCGATGTCTATTTACATTGCTGCGGGTGTCTATAGGCTGCGGTGGCCGCTTACCATCAGGTGGACCGTACGCTTGTTTGCCACCGGCGTTGTATAAAAAAAACCTAGTTAAGGATGTAAAGAATCGCCAAGGCCAATACTGACTCATTTGATAAAGGTTTAAGGAGTGAAAAATGTTCACTAATTCTGCGAGAAATTAGGTGCTAAACGGCCGACGACGATGACTTATCTCTATCGCACGATGCGGGCAAGACAGGGTGAAACAGAAAGAATATACCGAAATGCCCTTTCTTGGCCCGAACGATAGGTTCACGTATATTTATTTTGATCTTTTGTATAGTTCTATTTTAACTTGTCCTATATACACATTTGTTCGTCTCTAAAAACTGGTTCGAATCATGAAAAAAATTATGCATATTCTTTATTGCAAATCTTAAATCAGACTAGACAAAACTATAAGACTCAACAAAGTCGACTTCTCGGTGCTCAGTGTCTGACACGGTTGGGATCATGTCGCCCAACAGACAGAGAGGGGGGACTAAACCACACGCGCGCTCGTGCCGGAGGTTTTCCCCTGGTTTCTCCTCAAGCTACTCTCCAACCGCGCACTCCTGTCGCTTTATTGGGCCCGGCCTATAAAGCCACAGTCAGGTAATAAAAGAGCCGTTTTGCATTGGTTGTCACTTAAACGCAAATTTTAATTAATTAGTAAGCGAAAGAAAAAAAAAGGCCATTGCAGTGTACCTATACAATATGTGTGTTAAAATAAAATTTTGTATAATACAAAAACTATGTAGGTTTTCAGCAAAATATTGATTACTTGTTAAGGGTAGAGTACAATTATTAGGAAATCTCTCCAACTGAGAATAGTCTCTCCTATAAAGCCACAGTCAGGTCCAAAAAAAAAGAAAAGACAGAGAGGGAGATACTTCGTTTTCGCTTCGCGGTACGCGCTGGTAACCCTTGACCCCTGAAAGGTCATCGGTTCAGATCGCTGCGATACGGCGATTAATCGGCATTCATTTCTTTACCACGAATAGATTATGGTAATTTAATGCCACAGGTTCGTAAAGCTTTTGTAGGTGGATCAACTATTCATTGTTACCCGTTACCATGGTTACGTCTTCTGAGTCACTCTTTAAAACTGTAATTTTATAGGGTTAAAATCTATTAAACATGAGTTTTAGCGATGAGCAACAATCCATTTGGACATGGGTCATCCCTTGAGCATGCTTGAAGTCCATATTATAAACATTTTTCTAAGAAACTCGGTTACTGTTGTCTCCTCGCTGACGGGACAGAATAACAACAAGAAAAAGTTGATTGACCCAGGTAAGCCATTACTACTTTCACGAAAGCTAAGTCATTATTACCTTTTTAGGGTTCCGTAGCTAAAATGGCAAAAACGGAACCCTTATAGATTCGTCATGTCCGTCCGTATGTCACAGTCGATTTACTCGAAGACTATAAGCACTACAATTATGAAATGTCGTAGGAAGGTGTATTCTATGAACCGCTATAAAAGTGATGTGAAATTACAAAAAAATACTAAATTAGGGGCACATGTAACCGGTGGATGAAAAACAAAATTTCAATGCACATAGTCGTGTGGGGTATCGATGGATAGGGATTTAAAAATGATATGGAGGTTTCTAAAAAAAATTGTCCATTTAAGTCAACCGTTGGTGAGATATTAGCTATCAAAGTCATAGAAAGTGTGTGTCCCCCCTCTAATTTCCAAACTGTAAAGTTTAAAATTCTGAAAAAAAATTGAGGTGGTGTGCATTAGTAAATACTTTCGACAATTTTTAGTTTGAACAATATAGGTTTCACGGTTTTTGAGTTTTCGCTTAAAAACTGTCTTGCCCAAACAAAAGTGGCGTTAGTTCCCTATGAAGATACGACTTTTTTAGATTCAATGTATTGGATAGTGATTTTAAATGTGAACTAGTAGATGTTGGTACGGAACCCTTCATTGTGCGTGGTCCGACACGCGCTTGGCCGGTTTTTTGAAAACCAACTGTTACGAGCCGAAATCAAACCCCACGACCTAGAAAGAAAGAAAGAAAGAAAGAAAAAACATTTATTCGTGGCACAGACACAGTACAAATCAACATAACACCAAAATACAGAAAACAGCCACGAAATGGCCCCAAATCAGCATAGTGCTAGCCATTGGCTAGCGCTGGTCTCCTTACCTACAGGTTCAAAGTCGCGTCGCGAGTTTATGTACCTTTATTTAAACAACAAAAACTTTACTCATTCCGCATTATTAAGCTGAACACAAAATTTCACTCCTGTACCTGCTAAATCCGGCATTCTCATTAAAAATAACTTTGATAAACGTCGGGGGAGAATGGGCTAATACGGCCCTAGTTTACAATAAATAAAATAATAATATACAGGCTGTCCCACGGCTATGCCACATGGAGGGAAAGTACCTTGAATATTGTAGATGGAACATTATACTGAAAGGAGACATTATTTTAATTTTAAAAACAATTTAAACTGCATTCACAGATATTTAAATAATAATTAAACCGTGAACCGGGAATCGAACCCGTTACACAAGAAAAATAATTACCCTGTAGCTTTATCATACCAATCGAAAGGCTTCATCATATGGATTATTTTTTGCTAAATAACATAAAAGGAAAAAAAATAAAAATAAAAGGAAGACCATGAAATTTAACATTTTTATTACAAAATTAATCAATTTATCACATGTAACGGGTTCGATTCCCGGTTCAACCATAAAAATATTTAAATATCTGTGAATGCAGTTTACAATGTTTTTTAAATTCAAATAATGTCTTCATTCAGTAAAATGCTCCATCTACAATATTTAAGGTACTTTCCCTCCATGTGGCATAGCCGTGGGACGCCCTGTATATTACATGTGACGTTACAAATAAATAAATCAATAATATACATTGTTAATAATAGTCCGATCGTCCATCAGATTAATAAAAATCGCAATATTCGCAACCAAAAACCAAAATATACAGTTAGAAAAGACCACAGACTTACCAGGCGCGACACGCAAATAATAATACCACAACCGAGCGAGACAGTCGTATACATTTTTGTGTAAGAGCGACAGAGAGTTACATATCATTTGTTGTCCCTGACACAGTTTCACTTTTTTTGTCGAGCACAACTTATATGACAGTTGTGCCCAAATACGTCACACTAGCTATTACCCGCCCAAGTTAAGGAAGTAATGTATGGTAAACCGGCAGCCATTTTAAACCAATTCTCTATTTATCTGCATAAGACCTTTTCCGTCACTTTTGGTGGCCCGCGTATAGGATCTCTTTAGAAATATTTATACTCTTAGGAAAAGACAGAAGAAAGAATAATGATTTACTAGCAGCGCCCTGCGGTGTTACCCGCGGATAAAAGGTAGCCTATGTCCTATTCTGATGTCTAAGCTACAATACTGGAAAGTTTCATAGAGATCCAGTAATTTAGATTAAGCGGAACGTACATCCATCCGCACAAACTTTCACGTTTATAATATTATTATTAGGATCCCATGTAACACACAAAACTAGATATATGCTACCTACACCTATGCTCAACTGTTACATACCCTTAAAAAATACATAATAATTGTAGGTACATCGCACACAGAGGTCACAAAGTAAATAAACAAAGAAAATAGGACTCAGCAACATGTTAAAATTTGCTAGAAATGCAAGTCAAAACGCTGTTATTCTGTTATAATCTTAGTGAGCGTGGTTTGAACAAAAGCTGTAAATGAAATAAAATAAAATTAAGAAACAAGTCAGCCACGTTCTCATCTGCCACCTCACCCCTCACCCTTTTTATATATGGAAACTATCAAAAAGTGACAAATGACAAGTGACAAATGACATTTGACGATTTCCGATATAAAGACTAGTGAGCTGTGAGGTGACAGGGGAGAACGGTGCTTAGTGAATCGCATAGCAGTAAAGTTATGACTCATAACGGAATATATGAGTTAATTTATTTGTCATCATGAATGGCTACATAAAGTCCATCTATTAGTAGTAATAGATTAGATTTACCGATCACATCAGACACTTGAAAATACAAATAAACAAATAAGAAGTAAACTGTAGTTTTTTATCAGAATATATTTTTTGTTAATCATGCGAGTGTCTTTCATATTAGGTACTGAGCAAAATGCCCGAAAGACAAGACACGAATAAATATTCCGAAAATACAACACTTACATAGTCCATACTACTAAAACACCTCAGTTAGTGCTTTTTAAGTGCATTTAAACGGAACCCTAAGTGTTGGATAATTAAAATTTTAGCAGATAAGTTTATTACCGTGTGCTAAAATAGGGGAGAGTGGGGCGCGCTCGAAATGCACCTCAATTTACGATGTCACGCTGTGACGTCACAACATGGCGGCCACGGTGCATAGATTAGGTAGGATACAGCGTAATTTATTATGAAACCATTTTATATTGAATATTAGGATATAAAAAATATTACAGTTAAATTAGGCGTCGTCATATTTAGTGTTTAAATTAGGTCATAATAGCATAGTTCGTACCTTACATTAGTTGAATGAGCGCGATCTCGCCAACAAACTGTTATGGCAGTTTGGCGAGCAATTAAAATGTTGTAACTGTTATGTACTTTTGATAAATAAAAAAGTGATTATATTGATAATAAAACTGAATAGTTATGGATTCTTTAGGGTACATAGTACGGAGCCATAAGTTAAATTTCTTCTACACCTTAATGCCCAATAGTTAACACGTCGATTACCTCTGCCACTATGACATTTAAGATTGAAAGCGCCAAGTATTGGGTCAGTATCGAGCAAAGGGACACCTTTTCACATAATATGTCTTTTCACATAATGTGCCTACTACACACTCGATGCCTTTTTCGAGAGCTAACACCTGTGCTAAGTAGGTTTTAATGGAATCGGTTCGCTTGCCCAGCCTTGCACTATAACCTGTATTATGATAATGTACCTAATGTAATCACATATATTTATTTGATGTGTAAAATGTAAAATTTTATAAATAAATGATTGAATTGAATTGAATTAATTACTAAGACTTCGATATTCGTCCGTCCGGGTGAAAAGGGGATTCCATGTTTGTAGGGGGAGCAAACCTTTTATGAAGTGAGAGATTTAAAACTTTGTATATAGGGTCTCTATTTACGGCGTTTTTCAACATATTTCAAGCAAATCTTTTTTGTTGCAAAGCAAATCATTGAGGTTCCTAGGGGTGCCGATTATGAAATGACATCCATTTTTAAATCCAAGATGGCGGATATTTGATTTCTTAAAAATCGATATGTGTGTCATCTTTCAGGTTCCTCCGGGTGCCGATTACGAAAACGATTACATACATACTTGGGTACATACAAATATACGGGTCAAACTGAGAATCTCCTCTTTTGTAGACGGTTAAAAATTGAGCTTGGGTAAAAGCTATAAATAGATATATGCATAAAACATGTATCGCATACTCTGTACTCTGCGCTGGCAATCACAGCCGAGAGCCCAGTGTGACGTTAAGCGTACCAGTACGATATTAACATCTTGACGTGTAATTACCTCATCTTGTATGTAAATTCCGCTAAATTCGGCTCAAATTGAACGCTTTGTGGGCTTATTGAAGCGCGGTTCTTGGAACTTGAGAGATATTGCGTAGACTGAAATTAATTGGACTGTTTTGGATTTTACAATATGATGGAATTGGACGTTCAGACTTTTTTTTAAAGGAATGATTAAACATAATATACGCGATTCATCATCATCATCATTCAGCCGGAAGACATCCACTGCTGGATATAGGCCTCCCCCAAGGAGCGCCACAGCACACGGTCGCGAGCCACCCGCATCCAGCGACTCCCCGCTGCCTTGACCAAGTCATCAGTCCACCTAGTGAGAGGCCGTCCAACGCTCCGTCTTCCCGTGCTACGTAATACGCGATTAAATAGTATTATTTCAATAGTAATCATTGCGGAAACCGAAGCCATTTTTTATTTAATAGTGTATTTTCAATACTACTAAATTTGTCCCGTTTTATCCCAGGTCGGGCCTAGCTGAGTTTCTTGCTGGACTCTTCTCAGCTAGGCTAGGTTTAGTAAACCAGCGACAAAACTCCCAGTAGCTGGATTCCACTCACACCTCAGATTCGGTTGAAACCGCTTAACCAATCTCACTGGAGCGCAAGTGTTCCAAACCACACGCGTGGTCGTGTCGGAAGTTTTTCCCTTGATTTTCACCAGGCTACTCTCCAACCGCGCACTCCTATCGCTTTATTGGGCCCGGCCTATAAAGCCACAGTCAGGTTTAAAAAAAAGCCGTTTTGTATCGGTTGTCACTTAAACGCAAATTTTAATTAATTAGTAAGTGAAAGAAAAAAAAAGGCCATTGCAACCTATACAATATGTGTGTGAAAATAAAATTTTGTGTAATACAAAAACCATGTAGGTTTTGAGCAAAATATTGATTACTTTTTAAGGGTAGAGTACAATTATTAGGGAATCTCTTCCAACTGAGAATAGTCTCTCCTGGGGGATCCCTTCCGTCTTTTTGCTTCGTGGCTAGAGAATTATCCCTTCAGGTATTAAAAAAAATCAAACGTCTGTTAACGAAGATGTGTTTAGTCCGTGTGCCACAAACACAAATGTCAAAACGTCAGATAAAGAAAACTAATTTTAACAGCATTCTAGCTAAAACATGTTTGATAAACGTGAATGAATAAGACCATAAAAAATGTAATTTATTGTCCTTGTCTGCTACTGAGAAAAATCAAAAATAAATTGCTTTAATAAAAACCGTTGCACAGCCTTTTTTTCTCAACTTACTCTTGTAAAGGGGGAATTTAATTTTCCAAGCCAACGCTTCTATCTTGTTACAAGTTTTCCTATTTGCATATTATAAATAAAATATATCTTCTTCCAGTGCGACCAACGTTTTGCAAGGTATAATTTCTGATACAAATATCATGCATAATGAATGTAATATGTTTGCTGAAACCACAGAAACTTATAAGCACTCAAGTAAAATGCAATTGCTACAGAAACAGATGCCGTTTATTTTATTTAATAAAATAGATTGGGCCAAGGTCATAGTCGGATTTAGGTGCGTTTCTTTTCGGTGGACATATCAAAAGTTAATGGCTACAAAGCTTAATTTTGGATTATTCTAGGAGCCCGCAAAAACAGTGTCCGTTGCTATAAATTCATGTAAAAAAACATAACTTACATGCACATAAGCCGTTAACTATTCCACCGGAGGAACAACTTTTGTTTTTGCAACTGACAATGACCCGCCAGTAAATTTTTTTATACGTAATATAGAGTTAAACTAATTTCATTTTCTAATAGATTCAAAAGTGAGTTTTCAATGTATGAGTTTATGAGTATTGCGTCTGTAGCATAAGTCATATATGGCGAAAACACACTGAAAGGGCCATTATTATTAAGATAGTTTTACAACAGATCATTTATTTTAGAGAAAAGTAGCATTTAACACGGCCGAAATTTTAAGTAGACGCGTCGTTGCAAAAGTAAAAGCTGTGTTCGTAAAAATAATATAATTTAAGATGATAATAATAAAGGGAAAGAGGAAAAAGCATTAAACCTACTTTCGCATTTATTTCAAGCAAGAAAAAAAGATCCCACGCAACCTGAAGTTTTATGTCAATGCCCTAAATAAGCAGCGTAAATCAAAATAGCGTTTTTTTAACGAACAATAACGTTTTTACTGCGCGGTTATAAAGGACTAGATTAAAACCGTAATAAAATATGAAATGTGCATTTTTGTACCGGAATCACCGTGCGATAAGGAAATATTGTTGATACAGCGGCGGTTGGGACGTTAATTGCTAGTACTGTTTACTAACTAGTTGAATTTATGAAGAATAAAATACAAACCACGAAAGTGCATGGAATTGAAAATTAAGTAAGCAATGAAGAAGTTGTTTTAATAATATTAAAACAACTTTTTCATTGATTGTCACGCTAGTGCAAAACGGGCAGTTACGTATTTTGGTTATTTCTAACGATAAATGGACGGGTGTCTTTGTGCTACGCAATAAAAGTAGTGTTTATAATACCGTTTTTGCAATAAAAGTGATTTTCATTTTTTTTTACTTGTGTCGCTTTTGTATGTAACCAACGATATAAGATAATAGATTTACTGGACCAGTGTAAAGAAAGAAAGAAAAAACATTTATACGTGGCACAGATACAGTGCAAATAAACATAACACCACAATACAGAAGATAGCTACGAACATAATAATAATAATGATGAAATAATAGAAATGATGTAGCTGCACATCTGACTACGTAGGGAAAAAATTCCTTGACCTAACCCTCAAACCAGTAGCAGACCAAAGAAGAAATGGATGTCGTGAAGGCCGACACAGGAAAAATGGTCACTAAAAAGGACGCCCAGGATCGTGTAAAGTAGAGAAAGATAAGCAGGAAAAAGGACCCTGGAAAAAACCGGGATACCGCTGGGTGGAAGAAAATGTATTAGTTGATAATGTCGGGTCCGATAAAAGTATTAGAAAATTCACTAGAAGCACACTCGGAATCAGAGACCATTTTATATCCATCTTTTCTTGTTATAATATCTATAGAAAGACGCACATTTTAAACATCCCATGTTTATTACGATTCAAGAGATGCAGCGATTGTTAAGGTACTAAAAAACAAATCAGAACTTATTTACACATATTTACACATTTATAAAATTAGCACTCACAGTTTAACGTTACGTGCTAATTTGTGCATTTCATTTAGGTACATTTAATAATTGCAAATTACATGAAATAGATGGACACAAAAATAATAGACAGGTATTGAAAATAAAAATTAAAAAAAAATTGAAATAAAAAGGATCATTATTGGCAATATATTTACATTACATATTATAGTCAATAGCATCGTAATCATTTTAGTTATTTTGGTATTAGAAACCTAAACAATTAATGCTATACTATTGGATGGCGCTGGCAGTTACCACACCCTCCAAATAGCGTCTCGATGACCTCATAAAGGCCACCTCACAAGTGAAAAATATATCCAGCTGGTTGTCGCTGTCCAGAATAAATAAATAAATAAATAAATATTAGAGGACAATCTTACACAAATCGAACTAACCCCACAGTAAGCTCAAGAAGGCTTGTGTTATGGGTACTAGACGACGATATATTTAACAGATATAAATACTTAAATACATAGAAAACATCCAAGACTCAGAAACAAATATTCATGCTCATCACACAAATATTTGCCCTGACCGGGAAGAATGTCATTAAGAACGGTAAGAGCCATGTATATCCTCACCGCGAATTATATATTCTGTAAGATTTTTAATTGTGTTATCTATTACGTTTCACAAGATAGACAAACGGACAGACGGACAGCGGAGGCTAAGTAAGTTTCCGTTGGCACCCTTAATGTACGGAACCATAAATAAGTTGATACGAAGTTGGAAAAGCACGCGCTACGTTGCAAACTGAGTCATCTTATCTATTTACCATATCAATTCTAGCGAGTAAAGTATCGGTAAAAATAATGGCGATCAGAAGCTGCGGGGAATAGCCCAGATTAAGCCAATCGACCATGCACCGTTGTAATGGATTTTTAATGGTGGGCCATTTGTGCCGCACCTCCCCTATTCTTTATTTACCGATAGGTAAATTCCGAGGTGCATTTAGGCAAAGTGCCTTGGTCTTTAATTTGAATATGGAAAGTTGTTTTATTTTCGTTTCAAAATAGGTTCAAGGCGTCTGGCTAACTTTTCAAAATGAATAGGTAATTAACAAAATATTTCGAATAGCTACTTTTCCGTTTGTGACTCGGATGGTGTAAGACTGTATGTATGTATGTATGTAAAATTCTTTATTGTACATGAGTAAAACATAACATAAATTACAAGAACAGTTGACATATATGTACAAAGGCGAGCTTATCCCTGTAAGGGATTTCTTCCAGCTAACCTTTGAGCAATTGAGTGGAGATTAAGATTAATAGGCAAACCGAGAAACATGTACAATTCGAACACAAAATTATCTTAGTAACATCACAATAATATATATATATATATATATATATAAACGGAAAAAAAAACAAATGTATATAAATATATAAATACCGAATATAAGTATATATAAATAGATACGCACATATATGTAATAAGCAAATGTCAAAATAAAATAAAATATCCAGTCATATATTACTACTCGACAACCACAATTCCTTCAACTTCCCCTACTGTTCACAATTATTCTTATTATGAGCCTGTAGTGTCCCACTGCTGGGCAAAGGCCTCATAATGTAATTTTTACAGGTCATATCTAATGATTTTAAGTGGCAATGTATAGTGTCTTTAGAGGGTCCAAGTGAGACCGATAATCGACGAGTGCTGGTACTGGGTTGGTTTTCAACGGCTTCCTTTGTAGCCTCAATATCGATCGAGAGGGCGGTCGATCTTCAAGGGTCAAATTACCACTATTAAAACGATTAAACCAACGCTGTTCCATCCGTTCATTTAACACGTCTCCCCCTTCAACTTCACATGATTTTCTTGCTGCCGCAGCTGCTTTATATTTTTGTTTCCATTAATGTCTCAACAATACACGAATTTCGTATTTGTCGCTTTCCATAGTTTTTATTATCAAAACTTACTTATAGACACATGACATTGCATAAAATATAACTCCTCACACTAAAACATTCTACGTCCTCAATTCGAGTGTTTTAAATTATAAAGCAACATTTATTTTCTTTGAAACATTTGGGTCAGTCTGGACGGGAGTATTTCTGTTCATTTTATTAAGCAAAGGGCAAGGTTGGATACGAGACCAGACTGCAGACTAACCTAGTTCCACATTTAACAGAAAGCTAGTCTGACGCCATCAAAATTAGATCTTACGCTCTAAGTCACAGAGGTCTTATAAGTTTTAAAATTCAAACTCAAACTCAAAATATTCTTTATTCAAATAGGTCTATGGCCTATTTCTTCCAATTCTGCGTACGTGTTTGTGCATATTGCAGGCATGAGAGGCAGGCGTGAGAGGGCATTAAGTCTGAAATCATAACTTTGCTTTTAGCACTTATATTATCAGGCGGATTTCAATAAACGTGACAACAGTTGATAGCCCAGGACCGCGCCAGTGCTATACACTATAACATAAATATAATTGATGAGGGACGTATTACGAGGACTTCATAATGTAATGACCAAAACAGATATCAGGGTATAAATGGGACCGAAATGCAAGTAACAGCTGTCAAATTCAATACACACGCACACAGAAATTAATCTGTTTAGCGCGTCTCAAGATTGGAACATCGGGGACCATGAAATATGTACTTTATTTTTATTACATTCGCATTTCTTTCGAAAACCATAGACTTTATGGATATGAGATGTACGACAAAACGAAAGCTTATTTAATTTTACACCGAAAAGTCCTACACTACTTGGCAAAAAAATTCAATAATATAAAAAAAAATGTAAAGCCAGGGCAATCAGTTTTTTTTAACTAGCCTATTTAAGTGTCCCACTGCTGGGCCAAGGCCTCCCCTCTTTTCCTCCATTCACTATTGTTAGCTTGTTCCCGCCAAGTTAAGGAAAACGCATCCAGGTCGTCCCGCCATCTCCTTTTTGGTCTGCCTCTGTTCCGGTAGCCATCTTGTGGGGTCCACTGCGTGCTTATTTTCGCCCATCTTTCCGGATGCATACGGCAGACATGTCCGGCCCACTCCCACTTCAGTTTGGTCAATATAAATCCATTCTAGGACTTCGCTTAAGTATATTTCTAAAAAGGTATACATATTTTCGATAGGGTCTGAACAAGGAAAGAGGGTATCTGAAAGGTTTCAATAAGTCAATACAACTTTCAGACCCGAACCCTTTACATACTAGTATACTAAATCCCGATAATCTCCCCATCTTCCAAACAATCGTAAACAGAACACGTACGAGCCAATAAAGACCTTATTTATAGTGCTATACGGAGCAATCTCCAGTTGACGTCGCACCCTCCTTATAACGATTTACGCCGTACTTGAACTAACGTTATCACTGGAGAAATGTGTATGAGTTGGGTTTGAAGGGAAACGCTTTAGGTATAAAACCGGACAAGTGCGAGTTGGACTCTCCCACTGAGGGTTCCGTCCAATTTCTATGTATTGAAAAGACTTCCGAAAGAGATTATAAACTACGCAAGTGACGCAATATTAGCCAGCAAACTAAAAAAACTGTTAATTGAACTGGCTTGTTACAATCTAAGAGAGTTTAAGTCAAGGCCAACTAACTAGGGACTGATAATTACTTACTTGAGAATGTAAAATATACCTATTGAGTTAAACAGGTAAGCATGTTTACCTCTAAACCAATCTGTTTGTGTCAAAGTGTGCAATAAACTGTATTGTATCGTATTAACTGGTAGTAATAATAAGAATGTGAAAATTATTGTAAAAATGACATGTAAAATTACTCATAATTTTATGAATAAATATCTCAATCTCAATCTCAATTGATTACGCAATTTAAATAGAGACTTATATTTTTTATGATTTAATTACACGCCCACTGAGGGCTCCGTCCAATTTGTAGGTATTGATTACGCACTTTAAATAGAGACTTATATTTTTTATGATTTAATTACACGCCCACTGAAGGTTCCGTCCAATTTGTAGGTATTGATTATGCACTTTAAATAGAGACTTATATTTTTTATGATTTAATTACACCCCCACTGAGGGTTCCGTCCAATTTGTAGGTATTGATTACGCACTTTAAATAGAGACTTATATTTTTTATGATTTAATTACAAATGCATAGTTACAAATTTAGAAATAAACGATAAATTTAAAAATTGAGTTGGCTAGAGCGACTGGCCGCGAGTGACGGGACGTCGCAGGTTCAAATCCTGCTCGGTGCCTAAATTTTTAAATTTTTCCTTTATTTCTAAATTTGTAGATTGCGTTAGCAGCGGTACTGCTAAACCGTCGTCTGCCGGCGAAAACAATAAACAATAGCATTCTTTTGTTATGATCCCTGGGATCCCAGGGACCGGCAGACGACGGGATTAAATGCATAGTTATCTGATTTTTTCCTTGTACTTGTAGTATAAGATGATATTACTTGCCAAATGAGACCATGTACATCTCTGGGATATTATATTAATTTCATTATACTCCTTGTTTAATCTCGAGACCTTATACATCTCTAACTTTACTGATGTTGTAATATTTGTAATAGATAATTTTGCAAGTTTATCTTCACTGTATGACATTAATTTTATTATAATTGTAAACTCGAAATTATTATTCCTTTTTGAACTGTAAATTAATATTTTGACATGAAAAATGTATTACTTATTATAGTCAGACTTTCTTAAATTGTAAATTATAATTTTGACATGTAAAAGTGCCCTTGTGGCCTATTTGCAGAATAAATGTTTGATTTTGATTTTAATTTGATTCAAATTTCATAATTCCAGGTCAAAGGAAAGTACCCTATAAACTTTGATTCCCTTCAGACTGTCGAAATATAGGTTTTTTGCGGCATAAACGACCATATCTTCTTTTACGTTAAGTTTAATTTCTTTCACAGCTTCAAGGGACTGAAGATTGAGTACATGGTTTTAAATTCAACTCGATACATTCCCGAAATAATTAAGGGTATGACACACAGGCAGACGGACAACAAATAAGGGTTTCCCATTTTTTTAAGCATACTATTCCATACAAGAATATTTAAACGATCCTAACATAACATAAGCGTATAATAGCATAATTAACGATTTTATATTTAGTGTGTATTAGTATGCATGCTGCATGGTATTTTGTACAATCCGTAAACTGAAACACCGATGTACATACCTATGTTTAACAAATAAAGTATTTTGTATTTGTATTTGTATTTTTTTTGAGGTAACACTTAAAACTGGGGCCCTGTGAGAGATATTTTACGTTTACAACCCCCATGGCTCCGCTGTTTTGAAAAATATCAAGCATAGTTTACATAAACATTATCTTAAATAACAATATATGTATATAAAAGTTTGTTTTACAGATTCAGTTCTCAACAAATTTTCCTCATAGGATTAATTTTATCGGACGTACATAATATGTTTTCTCAAACGTGCAATGAAATATTTACGTTATGTTCGTTATAACAGGCTGCGAAGTATCACGTTTCGGCTGCAGCGCAACGAGCGGCCAATAATGGAATTTCATACAAAATTTCCGGAGACCGGCAAATTGATCGTCTTTTGTCTCCGGAGCCGGTTGCTGACGCCCAGCCCGTCGGCGCCGACCGCCGGCTGCTGCAGCGCCTGTTTTTATTACTGAATCCTTGGAATTTAATATCAGATTTTCTTGTAATTTTCAAATTTCATCTCATTTTTTGCGAAAAGCTCTTTACAAGACTCGAGAATTGTCAGCCTCGTTAACACTCGGCCATCTATAACTCGCCAGGTAATCTTCTATCTCGCGGGCTCTGAAGGGTTATATTGAACAAAATAATGTTTAACATTTACTCTTTTTTATTACTTTTCTTCTCTAGAGCAGAAATGTACCACTTTCAGCGCGCCACTTATGTTCCACTTTCAGAGCGTGAGAAATTAAAAGTTCATTTTTATCGTCTACGAATGCATACCATTAATGCACTCATGAAGAAAACGTGACCGTAACTGCAAAAAAACTATTAAGCCGTAAAAAGGTAGAAAAATGAAAAAAATTGCCTTAAGTGCTACCATTTCCTCTATTTAGATCCTTGTGTAGATTAAGAACCAACTCGAAGGCATTCTTAAACATGAACTTAAAGGTTCTAGGGCAATCATAATGACATTTCGGGTAATCACCGACAAAAGAAACTTGTTTTTAGCCGTACGTTCCGTACCCGAAGGGTCTAAACGGAACCCTACTGTGCCTTTAGCATGAGTTTACACGACCGTACTCGCTAGCGACTGCGTAAAAAATTGTATGGGGAAAGTACAGCGCCTCTGGCGGTTACGCTATAGGCACTTGTCCCACCGCCGGCGAGCAGCGAGTACTCTCATAGTAATTCTACTCGTTTTTTCGCTCAAGCGAGTGGAATTACTATGAGATTACTCGCTACTCGCCGGCGGTGGGACAAGTGCCATAGAACTAAGAATCGGCATATGAAATCGTTTACGCAGTCGCTAGCGAGTGCGGTCACGCAAACTCATGGTAAAGGCACTGTTGTCACTCACTCGTCCGCCCGTCCTTCCGTCCGTCCGTCCGTCCGTCCGTCGTCTGTCACACAGGTTTTACTGCCAAACGGTTGACTACAACAGTCTTCAAATTTTTAGTGCTTCAACACACCTTGTTGACTCAAAGCCATACAAATTGTCAAAAAATATTTTTAAGGGGGACTGCCATACTTCTGACATTATCTATTAAATTGACTTTGTTATGATTGGTACCCTTACATTGGTACAACTGTTAAATATTTTTTTATTTCAGTTTAGTGTTTCAATTTAATCTTTATATGACATTTTCAATTGTATTATTCCCTGATTATTGTTTAATGTAGGTATATATTTAAGTATATACCTACCCTCATATTATAATTATTAAATATTTCATTGTTATAACGATCTATATACGATTAGCAAGATAAGCGAACATGTTTTATAATGTAATTGTATATGGAGATAAATAAACTAAACTAAACTAAAGGGGGACGAGAAAAAAAATGTTTCCTGTTTTTCGTATTAAAACCAACTTAATTTTGCGGTTGGTTCGAAACGCTAACGTACCTGGCCTGTTTTTTTTTCAATCAAGTGTGAACCACACAAGGTGGACTGATGACCTGGTAAAAGTTAGTCCGCTGGATGCGGGTGGCGCAGGACCGGTCATTATGTTACTCTTTGGGGGACGCCTATTGTCCAGCAGTGGATGTCTTTCGGCTGATATGATGATGATAATGTGAATTGTGAATGATGTGAAAATTACAGTCGACAGACTACAAAGTAGTAACTGAGTTTCATACACGCACAACTGGAATCAATGATGACACAATTCAACTGACTCCTGACTTCTAACTAACCACTGGACGATCTAAGACAAACTCTACTCTCCCATCACTTGTGACCAACACATTCAACATTGAAATATAAACTGTATTGTTAAACCCTCAGAGCATATTTTACGATGCTCCGTTATCGCTCGTACGTGAGCCAGTTACAGAATGCGCTGAAATGAGACGTTCAGAAAATGCTGAAAATGAGGGAATTTTTTAAATTTAATGTTCAGTGGGCCCGCGGAGGTATTTTAGCCGTTGGTCGCGCCTCGAAGATTTAGCTTTTGGGACCAATTAGGCTGAGTAAAGCAGTTTAATTCTGATGTGTTTATTTTAACCGACTGAATGGAAATAAAACCTTGAGTTTAATTAAAATTTTTTGACGACCGGTTTAGCCTAGTGGGTAATGCACCTGCCTGTGAAGCTGACGGTCGGTTCGAATGCCGGTCAGGGCAAATATTTGTGTGATGAGCATGAATATTTGTTTCTGAGTCTTGGATGTTTTCTATGTATTTAAGTATTTATATCTATTAAATATATCGTCGTCTAGTACCCATAACACAAGCCTTCTTGAGCTTACTATGGGACTAGTTCGATTTGTGTAAGATTGTCCTCTAATATTTATTTATTTATTTAAAATTCTCAAGCAAAACGGTTCTTTAGTCAACGAAAGTACGGTGCCATTTTTACTGGCTTCCTCTCTGTCCTTCTATTCCCCCTCAACGAACGAAAATGAGAACAGCCGGACATACATCAAGCATTTTTAAGCAAACTGTAACGGAGGATGCTTCGCTCGCTTCGCTCACTCGATCAAACTCAAACTCAAAATATTCTTTATTCAAATAGGCCTAGCAACAAGCACTTTTGAATCGTCAGTTATATATTACATAAATTGAATCTAATTATTCAGAGCAATTTATTGATGCATATGAAATTTTTAAAATACATGAATTACTGTAATGTATGTCAAAAGAGAGTATAATAAATTCACAAAAAGAGCGTCAATATGTAAAATAAAAACATAAAAAATTGTATAATCTAGACAGTTTCTAGAATAAAATCTGAATGTCAAGAGGAAAATTTAACGTCAACAACTAATGTCATAGTTATGAAAATAGTCATTAAGATGTAATCAATCAAATAAAATCAAAAGCTAGCGAGCGGAGCATCCTCCGTTTCAGTTTGCGTAAAATTGCTTGATGTATGTCCGCTGTTCTTATTTTCAGGTCTCATTTTTACATGACTGCCCAAAAAAAGGAGTGTAATATTTTTACACCACTGTATGTATATGTATGTAAGTATGTATGGCTGTATGTCATCAGAAATCAGAAATCAGAAATATTTATTCATGCAAAACAAAAAGAACAAGAAAATAAATGAAAACAGAAGAACAAGGTAGGTATTGCACGAAATGGTTCTGTCTCAGCGTAGTGCTGGCGCGATTACCAGCGCTGATCTTCCGACAGAACCATTAAGTGATTTCCCAGAAGGTAACACATTTAAAAAAAGTAAACAAGAATATAAATAAATTAAAAGAACTAGACTCCGTAATGCCTGATCCAGCAACCCGACCAGCCGATGGGCACGGAGTGTCGGGCCGGGCACTACCGTAGCCGTACATTAACAGCACAGATTGTGTGATGAAGAAGATAAAACATGTCAAATACTTGCGCATGCCCATATGCGTGCCTTAATTTGTTATATTATTGCAAAGTTATTAACAAAGACTACAATTATACAAACTGGTTATTAATCAGTCATCTACGGTTAGCGAGTTTTAATACACAACAAGTACAAACACAATAGTAGGAAGAGATGAGGATAAGTGAAATGAAATGAAAAACATCATACACCGCCAAGTCAACGAGGCATACAATTTCGGTAAGAATAAATTATTAATAAATAAATTAATAGATTAGAGGCAGCTTGTGTCCAACCTTAACATTTCCTGTCCCTTTTGATGGGCGAATAAGAATTGTTTGAGCTTAATTTTGAAAGTGTGGATATTTTTTAGGCTTTTCACGGGCGGCGGTATATTGTTATAACACTTGGTAGCCGCATAACGAAAACTACCTCTGAAAGCGGCTGATGTATGCCGAGGGACCACGAGGAGCAACCCACACCGGCGCACCCTACGCTCCGACTGACTATGCGACCAGGTTAACTTATCCGATAGATACTTGGGTGCTTCATGTTGCAATACATTGAAAAGAAGACAAGCTAAGTGAAGTTTACGGCGGTGCTGCATCTTTAGAATATTGTTCTTATTTTAAAATGGAGAGACATGAGCCCTTGGCGGAACGTTAAAACAATAACGTGCACAGGCATTTTGTACACGCTGGATGTACTTTTTAGTTTTTGATAAAAGTCGTGTGAGATGTGAGATTATTTGTTCCTCCAGAACTTCTCAACGCCTCAACCGATTTAGATGTGTGAGGTTGAGGTGCCGCTGGAATCCTACGTTCACTTGTATTAATTTTTCCAAAACAATCAAAACGTATAAACCTAGTATTTAATTATATCTACAACTTTTCCAAAAACATATGCAAATCGGTTTAGGGGAGATGGAAAACGTTGCCACTTTCGACTTACACTTTGTATGGAAAAATTCTGGTAGGTTCACAATTTTCTTACAGCTATCCCAGAACGTTTTATTAACTTTTATTTGTATCAGGCAACAAGGTCCACATTTACGTACCACGGCGTCAGAAATAGAAGGAAACGTTCGCGTGTTTTATAGCGATTCCACTATTATATCGGCAATGGGAATTACATCTTCGTATCCATAAGGTTCAATCTCGCGAGATTGTCTGCGATTTATTGCATTCGTACAGGCTTGCATATAAATTGCTTCGCTTCTGCGCGGGTATATATGAATTTTGCCGATATGAAGCGTCGTCCCTCATATATTTTTTCAAAAATATGATTTAATCTGATGAGACACGCGACTTTAAACTAATGTATCAGTATCTATTGTGAATTTGATATTATATGACTGAATTTTATATATTATTGTGAATTCTGTAATTGTGACTAGTATGTAAGCGATTTGGTGCATTTTACTGTTATGCTTATATATGTCTGGTATAAATAAATAAATAGATTTAAGGGTGGGTTGCACCAAACCGTCTGTAATCGTAAGCGGTGTTCGTTAAAATCTGATTGTATTTTTTTTATGTTATAAGGAGCAAACGAGCAGACTGGTCGCCTGATGGTATGCAATTACCGCCCATAAACACCTGCAACGCCAGAGGAGTCGCAAGTGCGTTGCCCCCGTTTGACAAGATTTTATGGGATGACAGCTGCCGGCGCCATATTTGACGATGACCGGCCTGTGATCGTATGTTGGTGCAACCGACCCTTAATGTGAAGGCCGAGAGTTCGTGTCACTGGGTTCAAAAATATTTACGGATTGTCATGTGATGTTTAACTGAATCTTTTCGGTTAGGCAAGGCCATTCCATTGCAAAATACGCCCTCTAACACGTGTGAGTTTGCAGTTAACCATCCCGCTCTCTACGGGAGCTCTGCGGGTAATTTCGTAAATATTAAGTACATTTTAATTGATTTTTTGAATATTGGATCACTTATGAAAAATCTATCCGGTTATTTTATTAGCACAATAAAAAAAACTATCCTTTTTGTTAAAAAAAATCATATCACTGTAGTTGATTATTACGAAATCTGCAGCATAAAATTTTTTTTACAGAGTTTCAAGGCATTTTTAAATATTTTGTTTCTTTGTTTTTTTTTTCAATCCAAAGACATTTTTATGTAGCGTTTCTACATTACTTGTTCACACTGGAAGCTCAAACTTCAGTGTTTTCGTCTGATCTTTTAATGGGCATTGCCTTAAGGAAAACCTCAGGATTGGTAGTTTTTGATGACAAGCATCAAAAACTAGCACTAAGCAAGGTGCTGGGTGTTAAAAGTTTGAATTGGATTCCACTGGCGAACGAGACGAACGCAGTGTTAAAATTGAGCTGAAAGATTAAAGACGTTGCTAACTTACTGATTGTAAAAAACAGGAGTTTATTATATCAACCTTGATCATGTTTTTGGACCTGACTGTGGTTTTAACCTCCTGGATCCTGGAGGTATAGATTCTGGCAAAACTGAATTTTTTTTCAGTAAATCGATTGAGTAAGTAACCCAAAATGTTGGAAAAATTGTAAAAAAAATCGTGGCGTTTTCCACCCCATTTTTCCTTATGTTCTTAGGCGAGTACATGGGGACTTTGTCCTCACTTGAGGCACAGTCAAGGGCATCAATATGTATACATTTTTTCATCTTATTCCATTCGAATAAAGTCCAAAAAGTGTACATATTTATGCCCTTGACTGTACCAGTATCAAATAAAACAAAATACTACAATAATCAACTTTACTTGCACATAAACTTACAAAAAATACTTATTTGTGCCTACTTAACAGCACAGGCTAACAAATTAAAGTCAGTAACAAAATAAACTCTTCTGAAATAAACTATGTACGAGTGCAAATGGTACCGTAAGTTGCATATTAAGCAAATAATATTACTGTAATCAACTACTTAGAACTGACGTTTTCCACACACACAGTTACAATTTTCTGTTACAATTCTTAGGACATTTTTTTATCTTAGCATATAGTTAGTTTTTAATTCAGTAACTTAAATCTTCAGTCTTACATTTCTCAGGACATTTTTATCTTACCTTATAGTTTAGTTTTTGATTCAGTAACTTAAATCTTCAGTCTTACATTTCTTAGGACAATTTTAACTTACCTTACAGTTTAGTTTTTGATTCAGTAACTTAAATCTTCAGTCTTACATTTATTAGGACATTTGTATCTTAACTTCAAGTTTAGTTTTTAGTTCAGTCGTTAACAAAATCAGTCAATCAGTTGGGCTAGAATAACTTGACCCCCCCCCCTCTATTTCTATTTCCATAGCTGGACTAGGAACTGCCGAGGTTATATATTCAGAAAATCTTTGAATATTTTCAAAATTATCGCTATCTTCTATCTTCTTTGTATCGTCACTTTCGGATTCAGATGAACCGGAACCATTACGTTCAAGATTACTTCCGACATAAACATCTTCGCCTTCGGAAAGACCGTCGGATTCGTCGAAGTTAAGGTATTTCTCTATTTCACAGTCCTTTAAGCCTGAAAATCGGAAATAAAACATAGTTACCTTTCATGTGAAATCAAAAAAACTTATAGCATTGAGACCGGCTGTACTTGTACGAGAACATAAAATTACTTGCTTGTCCTCTTGTACTCGCATGAGTACATAAACTTCTAAGGTGTATAAAGTTAAAGTTTTTTAATTTTACGGAGAAAATCTACTTACTAACATATGAAATACGTCATATTTTTACTAATCAAAACCAATCAAAAATATATAATTAGACTTTCAGTAAGATTAATTTGGATTTACTTACCACGGGGCATGGTGTGGCCGGTAGTCTCAGGTGTCAAAGCCGCACTGATCGCTGATTGGCCATCTATGACTCTGTGTTTATTTTATTAGGTTGACAGTCCCGTTCGGAAACTTTCTATGCATGCAAACTTGTTAAGGTGCTTTGACATTTGATAGGAGATTTTTTTAAATCTTATGTCCTCAAGTGAGGACCGGGGGATCCAGGAGGTTATAGGCCGGGCCCAATAAAGCGATAGGAGTGCTCGGTTGGAGAGTAGCCTGGGGAAAACGACCACGCGTGTGGTTTGGAACACTGCCCTGAACCATTCGGGGTCTGTCTACACAACCCAATAGCTACAATATGAATACTCTTTGGAAATCTCAATTAAAGGACACAGTAAAATATATAATCACCATAATATATGTAGAGGCAAACAAGAGCGGCTCGAATCGCCAAAGAGCTATTTCGAAATAAATGAAATAAATGAACTTTATTCTGCAAGTAGGCCGCAAAGGCACTTTTACAAGTCAAAAACTACTAGCGTTTCTCAAGAGACCACTGCCGAGAAGAAACGCCGAAAGAAACTCGACAGTCAGTCATTTTCTCCAAAATATGCTTATTACAATGATACTACTTAACCTACTTAAGTAAATGTAAATGGTACACAACAAAAGAGAATTGAAAGAAAAACGAGGAAAAAATAACAATAGGTATTTACAATGTGTAGTTACACAAGAAAACAAAACATGTCGAATCGTTTGATATGCTTTCCTGCAAGAAATGTGTCAACTAGATACAATGAAAATATTAGACTCTTTACGCTATTTAGGTATTTGGTTTGGGCCATGCATTTCTGTCTGTTAGATAGTCCTCTGTTTCTTCCAAACAACCTTCCGTACGTTTGATCATGTCTTACCTTCCCGCCGCACACCGGGTAGAGTCAGTCCGACCCAGGTCGGGCCTAGCTGAGTGTGCTGGACTCTTCTCAGCTAGGCTAGGTTTAGTGAACTAGCGACAAAACTCCCAGTAGCTCCAATTCCACTCCCACCTCAGATTCGGTTGAAACCGCTCAACCAACCTCACTGGAACGCAAACTCTTAGAGTATTCCAGTGTTCCAAACCGCACGCGCGGTCGTGTCGAAGGTTTTCCCCTTGATTCTCCCCAGGCTACTTTCCAACCGAGCACTCCTATCGCTTTGTTGGGCCCGGCCTATAAAGCCACAGTCACGATAAAAAAAAAGTCTTACCTTCAAATCCCTGGAGTGCCTTAGCTCCTGGCGCCGCGGTGGCTGTCCAACCACGTCAGAGTACACCAGATTTCTGATGGAGCCGCGGAACTTTGGTTCGAAGATCACGGACGGCAGCGCCAGTGTCGTGAGCTTCGAGTTGTATCTGAAACAATAAAATACAAATCCACTTTATTGACCTCAAAAGCAGCAATCGTTAAGCCAAGTTAGAAGCCTTCGGGCGGCTTGAGAACTTCTAACTGTCAGTTTCCCACTCACTTGACAAGCCTAATTCCAATAAGGTCTGGTTTCCCCTCGCGTTGGAAGGTTAGATGGCAGTCGCTTCTGTAAAAACTAGTGCCTACGCCAAGTCTTGGGATTAGGTAGCGGATCCCGGGCATCCTTCAGGATGCAACTGTACTGGGATAACGCTAGGAGCATGATGAATTAATAGGCACGCAAATAGATGACAGTTATTACATCCATCACAACACTTCGTATCTTGCGGCTGGGCTCTAAAATCGTTGGTTTAAATCTTTCGGGTTATTAACGCCCACGGTGTATATCTCTGCATTTTCTCTACTAATTGCTGTGCATGGCATTTTGTTGTGTAATTTCAAGTTCCTTTGTTTTATAAAGCGCTAGGAGGATGATGATTTAATAGGCACGCAAATAGATGACAGTTATTACATCCATCACAACACTTCGTACCCTCGGCTGGGCTCTAAATCGTTGGTTTAAATCTTTCGGGTTATTAACACTCACGGTGTGTACCTCTTTGCATTTTTTCCACTAATGGCTGTGCATGGCATTTTGTTGTGTAATTTCAAATTCCTTTGTTTTATAAAGCGCTAGGAGGATGATGATTTAATAGGCACGCAAATAGATGCCAGTTATTACATCCATCACAACACTTCGTATCCTGCGGCTGGGCTCTAAAATCGTTGGTTTAAATCTTTCGGGTTATTAACGCTCACGATGTATACCTCTGCATTTTCTCCACTAATTGCTGTGCATGGCATTTTGTTGTGTAATTTCAAGTTCCTTTGTTTTATAAAGGAAAGATCATCTATCTTTTAATTACTTTACTTGAACTGTAAATTTAATTATGAATTTTCTCTCTTGTTGTACAAACAGTTTGTTGGAAATTACTGAATGAATAACTCTTAGTCTTTTACCACATAACACATATTTTTTAGCTAATGGGCCATTCTACTTTTTCATGTACATAATTTTGAGTTACTATTTTTTTTAATATAGATTTTAGAATACTTGGCCCTCGCTTCATATTTTTGTATTGTTATTTAGAAAGATGTTTAATTGCAGTATCATTTTCGATAGTTTTGGTAATTAACGAATCTCAGCTAATATCCATAAATCGAGTAACTCAGTGGTCCTCGGATGTCTCACCATTTGTATGAAAAAACGTTTTACCACTGTGTTACCACCTTTTACAGCAACATGTTAATATTTAAGTATTTTTACCTATAAATTTTTTTTATTAGGTTCAGATACTATTTCGAAATCCTATTTTTGTAACTAATTCAATACATTTTTTTGTAATAGAAAACTGGTCATGAAAAAGTAGTATGTCCCAAATATCATTCTTTTTATAAATTCAGAATGAAGGAAAAATTGAAAAATTTAGCCACCGAGCAGGATTCGAACCTGCGACCTCCCGGCACTCGCGGCCAGTCGCTCTAGCCAACTGAGCTATAGGTGCAATCGCTACCCAGTTCCAAATTCAGTTTCCAGTTTTTTCAATTTTTCCTTCATTCTAAATTTGGGTATGGGATGGCGCATTGTAACTGACGATTCTCAATATAATTTGAGACGTTAGTGCCGTTAATGAAGCATGAGTCTTCTGGTAGATGTCGCTGTACGCCTCCCTTCATCATCATCATCATCATCATTTCAGCCGAAAGACGTCCACTGCTGAACATAGGCCTCCCCCAAGGCTCGCCATTCAGACCGGTCCTTTGCCGTTCGTTTCCACCGGATTCCCGCGACCTTCACCAGGTCATCACTCCACCTTGTCGGAGGCCTACCGACAGCTCGTCAACCGGTGCGTGGACGCCACTCAAGCAGTTTCTGGCCCCATCGACCGTCAGTCCTGCGAGCAATGTGCCCTGCCCACTGCCACTTAAGTCTCGCAATTTTGAAGGCTATGTCGGTGACCCCAGTTCTGCTACGGATAGCTTCATTCCTAATTCTATCACGCAGAGAAACCCCGAGCATAGCTCTTTCCATTGCTCTTTGGGTGACCTTGAGCTTTCTTATGAGGCCCATCGTTAGCGCCCATGTCTCCCTTAAGGCGTTTGTATATAAAAAAAAAATCTTTTTATAAATGACTGAACAGCGATTGGCTAAGTCTCGCCTGATAATTTGTCACTACCTTACGCTACGTTCTTATTAGGCGATGCGGGTTCGGTGCGGTATCAGTAACTTGTCAGTTGTCACTCCCAACTATCAGCCGAGGGTTGTTGACTCAAAGACTACCTTCTCCAAAAGACTATTCCAAAATAAATGAGGCAAAAATATGATAAATGGTCAAAATCCTATTCAAATATCTCAAAAATAAACGACGCTAAAACCGTTTTAACGTTGCTGGTAATAAGCGCGACAGATCAGTGACGTCATCGACCACGAGCGCCATAGTAAATGACGATCGTTCCAATCCAAAGGTGCGTTTTGTGAAAAAGGGGCAGAGTAAGAAATAAGAAATTTATATTCGAGACAAAAACAACAATTAACTCAGCAAGATAAAAAATAAAAATTTATAAAAACTAAAACATTGTGTTATCTCGAAACGGTACCATCTCAGCATAATGCGGGCAATCGCCAGCGCTGGTCTTCAGATGGCACAGTATGCTCCCTTAAAACTTCAAAGACTATAATTATGACTTTTTTAATTCTTTTGAGTTACTTTTTTCGCCATTAATTAAGAATTTGATTATTTTTGTAGAAAATTCGAACTTTTTACAACATCCCTATAATTCACCGCGTGCCTACATTTGATTTCTGATTTTTTTTTATAATAATAATAATCTTTATTGCAACTTCAACATTACAGTGTTAAGTTCAAGCCCTGGCTCTCAAAATAGGTTTCCCTGTGTCTCAAGAGCCAGTTCCTTCCCAAATATAGGCGCGATTGGGGGCGATACCAACGCAGTAGGCACATACTGTAGCGGTACCGCCCCGCTTTTGCGCGATATACGGGTGTAACAAAACTAGTGAGGATCCGTTTAAAAACATATTCGGTATCGTGTTCTGATTAGGAAAAAGTAGATATTTTTTAGCTATCCGTAGCAGAACTGGGGTCACCGACATAGCCTTCAAAATTGCGAGACAAGTGGCAGTGGGCAGGGCACATTGCTCGCAGGACTGACGGTCGATGGGGCCAGAAACTGCTTGAGTGGCGTCCACGCACCGGAAGACGAGCTGTCGGTAGGCCTCCGACAAGGTGGAGTGATGACCTGGTGAAGGTCGCGGGAATCCGGTGGCAACGAACGGCACAGGACCGGTCTAAATGGCGAGCCTTGGGGGAGGCCTATGTTCAGCAGTGGACGTCTTTCGGCTGAAATGATGATGATGATGATGATGAGATATTTTTTGAGGCGAATTTTTTTTTTCAATGGGGCAGGCCGTCCAAGTCAACCAACTGTCCATACAAAGGCCAAAATTGCGTCAAAAAAATGTTTCTATTACTTTTTCCTTATCAGAACACGATACTGAATATGCCCTTAAACGCGACGACCGCTTTAGCCTAGTTGGTGGTGACTCTGCCTTCGAAGCTGGGGGTCCCGGGTTCGAATCCCGGTCAGGGCATTTATTTGTATGATGAACATGAAATTTGTTCCTGAGTCTTGGATGTTTTCTATGTATTTAAGTATCTATTTATCTATATAAGTATTTATATCGTCACTTGGTACCCATAGTACAAGCTTTGCTTAGTTTGGGACTAGGTAGATTTGTGTAGATTGTCCACAAATATTTATTTATTTAAACTGATCCTCACCAGTTTTGTTACACACATAGCGCGTAGATTCGAGTTGGTGTCTCTTTCCTTTGTATGTCAAAGAGAGATACGCCAACACGAATCTTCGCGTTATCGCGATTTGTGCAACCGTTGCATTTGAAATCCTTGTAAAATATTTCTCAGTTCTCGCAGTTCGCTCTAAATGCGGTTTTCTCTGAAGCTAATTTATAGTTATAGCTCGGTATGAGACAGGTATATGTCAAAAACTATTTCTCCGTAGACATATTTTGCTACTTTGAATATATTTCTATATATATATTTTCTTGTAATGGGAAACAAACAGCGTTATATTACACATACATATAAAGTAAGAATGTAATTCGTACATATGCCAAAACAGTTTCCACCAAAAGTTAATTACTTTTTGCTCTGAGTATAAACAACATGCAGCAAAATGCATGCATGCCCTCGGAAATTCATTAGTACCTAATAAAATAGAATAAGATAACTCACATTTGTAAACAACAATTACCTTATGTTAAAAAGTAAACTGAGCGCGACGCGCCAACAAACTGTTCGCTACAGTTTGGCGCATTTTGTGAACTGTATTATGTAATTGTTTTTACATGAATAAACGATTTCTATCTATCTATTTATCTAAAAGCAAATCTATTGACCCAATTAGTAAGAAGTAGTAAGTAATTATTCGAATTTAGAAAGAGTAGAACGTGGAAGATAAAAATTAATAATCACAATAAAAATAAAAAAATGACTTAATTACAATTAGAGTAATATTAGCGCAGTTTCCATTAATATGTTTAACAAGAAGTAAATAAACTCTTATGATTTAACACTTGCTTTAATTGCAGAAACAAACTTGTGATGGTTTAATTGAAATATATCTATATGTTTTTTTTTTTTAATTATTATGAAAGTTCCAAATAAGTTAACGCAGAGTTTGAAATTGCTTAACTGCTAAAGCCATGAATGGCTTATTTACAGCTAGAGTTCAGACTAGGACTTACATTACATTCAGTTCATTGGTAAACAACAAGAAAGTACTTATCACAAGGCGTAGTCATAATTATTACGTGACATAAAATATTTGTTAACATCTTTAAGTAATCTAGGGTTGGATAGGTATGAATCTTGCATGTGTGTTGGGAGGCTATTTATTATTTTAGGAAGCAAATATTGATTGGTCCTCATGCCGTAAACATTTTTCATTTGTGGTAGTAAGAATCTGTGTGTATTGGATGTGAATATTTTTATTATAAATATTACATGCTCTTGCTAAATACTTGTTGTTAACGTATATTTTAAGATACAACACAATACAAATACTCTTTATTGCACACTTCAGTTAAGATATTGTCTGAGTTAGAAATTTTTCGATAGGTCATGACTGGTTGCTCAAGGCTGTGATATTTTTAAGTTGTCATCCCCCATGGCTCCGCCATTTTGAAAATCCTCGATCAATTAGCGATCAGCTAATTTATTGTGCCGGTTTACGACCACTTGAACGAGTTTGTAAACTAAATGGATATGTAAATGGATTCCAATTCAATAGCTACTACTGACATTATTTTTTAGGAGCTGAAGATATGTCTAAACTTTTAATAAATGTTAACATATTTTTAATTGTGAAAACTTGATCTTCAGGCGATCGCTAACAGGTGTTAGTCGTGAATCGGCGTAACGACCCTAGTAAGTATATGGCAAGTATAGGTTGACTGGAAGAGATCGCTTTTTAGCGATAAGACCGCCTGTTGTCTACCATCAACATGTTTAACTCTTAATCTGTTTTTCAATGTATTTTCTGATGAACAGTAAAAAATATTTGTATTGTATTGCATTGTAAGTATATGGCATTAAAAAAATCGGCAAACCATTTCAAATCCCTTTACCGCTTCCCTAGGGGTCGATACCTCAATCTAACTTGAGAAATATGCTAAAAGTTAGCACTCACCTTGAAACTTATTAAGTACACTTCGATTACTTCAAAGACTAGGGTACAGTCAAATTCGAAAATATCGATCCGGACCAAGTGCTAAAAATATACGAATATGTCCATAATTACACGAACGTAAAGAGCGTATAAATATTTGTCGTAATATACATAAAATTATATTTTACTAGTGACCCGCCCCGGCTTCGCACGGGTACAATTCTGATGCATGTATTATACATATAAACCTTCCTCTTCAATCACTCTATCTATTAAAAAAAACCGCATCAAAATCCGCTGCGTAGTTTTAAAGATTTAAGCATACATAGGGATATATGGACAGAGAAAGCGACTTTGTTTTATACTATGTAGTAATAGCAATACTTTTGTCATAATTTGAAATCAAAACATTTTAAAACTTATAAGTGCCTTTACCATGAGTTTGCATGACCGTACTCGCTAGCGACTGCGTAAACGATTTAGTATGCCGATTCTTGGTTCTATTGCGTAACCGCCAGAGGCGCTGTACTTTTGCCCATATCAAATTTTACGCAGTCGCTAGCGAGTACGGTCATGTAAACTCATGGTAAAGGCAAAGGCCTCTTAACATGTATACAAATCCCTACTTTTAGACTCACAACCCTTTTCGCCCTCATTCCTTAATCTTAAAAGTGGAACTGTCTTCACAACTAAAATCTCCCAACTGATCCACAGCCAAAGTTTTATCAATGCGCTGTTGAGATTTCCATCGGCATGCGCTCGGGAGGAGACGCGCGGGCGGCGGACA
The DNA here is from genome assembly GCA_963556455.1 of Epiblema foenella. Taxonomy (NCBI): domain Eukaryota; kingdom Metazoa; phylum Arthropoda; class Insecta; order Lepidoptera; family Tortricidae; genus Epiblema; species Epiblema foenella. Next base: position 17,380,023 of record OY747112.1, read on the forward strand.
CAGCGCGACGTCATCATCGCGGACGGCGCGGCCACCCGCGAGCGACACTCGGCTTCACGAACCCCACCGGCGACGGACGACTCTCTTTTTAAAATTACCTATTGTTTGGCCGGGTTCCCAATTGTATTAAGGCGGAATAAACCAGCCTATTAGAAAGTACAGTCCACTTTTATTTAAGTCACAGTAGGACCCTAACAGCGCATATCCGAAGATAGTTCGTGGATTGCATATTCTCAAACTTTATACAGTTTCACTGTAGCTGAAACGATTTTGAAAGGGGACAAACGAATTCAATAAACCTTTGAGTCTTTATGAAATATGATTTAAAATTGCTTCGAAACAGGGTGTTTTCATATGGAAAATGTACCGTAAACTCGTGTTACCTTGACGCAATGGAGAGTATTTATATAATCTTTTTCATCATCATCATCATCATCATTTCAGCCGAAAGACGTCCACTGCTGAACATAGGCCTCCCCCAAGGGCATGTTTTTTATTTTTCCCTTGGGGGGGATTTGCCATAGCCGCCACGCTTGGCAAGCGGGTTGGCGACCGCAGTTTGATGGTGGTAATGATCGAAGGATGATGCTGCCCACCCTCCGATTTTCCCTTATTCGCCTCCTACGAAACCCACGGGAAGAGATGGAGTGGCGCAATTCTTACCCGGCAACCACACGGGGCCATAATCTTTTTATATTAGCTAAAATCGAGGTGTGTATCTCTATATAAATAAGTAAATAAAGTGTAATGTATGACTCTAACACAGAAATATTTTACCCTAAATAAAAAAAAATATGATTCATATTGTATCATTTTAATTCTGGAGTATTCTGATACTGTTATTTTAAATACATTGTATACTGTTTTGTTTTAAAATGACACCTCGCCAAGTTTCTTAAGCCGGTTCTTCTCGAGGCAGAGGTTTATTTTATGAACCAATAGTAGTTTTTTAACATTCATAAGAGCATGTAATGTGCGTAAATTTAAGAATAAATGATTTCATTTCATTTCATGACTTATTTGTCACGTTATTTTTGCCGGTGTAACCAATATGTAGACAGGTGATAAAAACTTTACTTAACACACTTATACAGCGTGCAAAGACTTCCAACTTTTGACACGGGCACGACGGAGGCTCTAATATACGAATTAAACTAATTTTAAAACTAACTTGTTGTTTAAGTTACGCGGCCTTGTGTACTGTTGAGTTCATGCTTGTTTGTAACTTTAAAACTTACTTAATTAGTATTTGTTAGAAGTATTTTTCGTGCGCGAAAGGCAAATGCTTCTCTTGTGTCGGATCCACACAATTGCCTGATACTCTAAGAGTTTGTGGTCCAATGAGATTGGTTGTTTATGAAATGAAATGAAATCATTTATTCTTCAATTTAGGCATGTTACATGCACTTATGAATATCAAAAAACTACCACCGGTTCATAAAATAAACCTCTGCCTCGAGAAGAACCGGCGTAAGAAACTCGGCGAGGTGTCATTTTTTTCAAAACAATATACAATGTATATAAAATAACAGTATCATAATACTACAGAATTCAAATGCTACAATATAAACATACATACATATTTTTTAATATTAAGGACAAAATATTTCTGTGTTAGACTTTTAACCTTAAACTTTGTATTTTGTATTGTAAATAATTGATGAAATCATGCATTACTTTGCGGAATCCCATGATATTCCTTCGCTATTCCGCTAAATTCTCTCTCTATCTCCTACAGAAGAAATGTATCAAAGGGCCGACCGAGAGAAGCATGCTGTATCAGACAGAGCGACAGAAAAAGGAATTGTGAAATAAGAAAAATAAGAAGTCACAGATGCCGCTGAACTCGCATGTAGATAAAAATAGATATGGGCCGGTCATGTAACAAAAAAAACAAGCAAAAATCACTAAGTAACAAATACCTACTTAAAATAAAGCTCGTACATCAGCATCGTTTGAGTATTGAGATACGAGGTTTCGAAGAGTAGTGACAGATTTAATAGTGAGTTTTGCTTCTCACCCGACGAACTGATAGTTGGAGCGAGAGGACCTTATACTGGAACCCACGAGATGCGCCCGCGCAGGCCCCCGCGGCGGGGGTGTGTTGCTGACATTTCCCTAATAGCCGGACCATCATGGACCCACAAAGGCGGGCACGTCCACCGCGCGATCGCGACAACATTAGTCAACAACATTGATTGACACATATAGTCCCTATTCGTCCCGGTACCGCCACACACCGGGTAGAGACAGTCCAACGCAGGTCGGGCCCAGCTGAGTTTCTTGCTGGACTCTTCTCAGCTAGGCTACCAATCTCACTGGAGCGCAAACTCTTAGAGTATTCCAGTGTTCCAAACCACACGCGTGGTCGTGCCGGAGGTTTTACCCTGGATTTTCCCCCAGCTCCTCTCCAACCGCGCACTCCTATAAAAGAGCGTGTAGGTTTATTTATGATAATGAGATGCATCCACTTGCTATTATTTTTTACTATTACCCGCATGCAAAAATGAGCAAGTGATGCATCTCATTATCACTAATAGACCTACACGTTTTTCAACGGAATAGCTAAGGACTTATAGACAATTGTTCATTATTCTGTTCTTTTTTTAAGAGAGAGGCCTTTACGCGGCTTGAGAACTTATAACAGTCAAGTTTGCCACTCACTTGACAAGCTTAATTCCAATAAGGTTTAATTTCCGTTTGGGGAGGAAAGTCATATGACAGTCGCTTCCGTAGTATTTATTAACTAAAACGACAAATAAATGTAACAACTAAAACAAGAAATAGAAAACATAATAAACACTAAACTAGGTTTAGATAGGGTAGGGGGTTGTCAGGAAGAGATCGCTCTTTAGCGATAAGACCTGTTGTCTACCTCAGCTTATATCTCGCTATGTTATGTTTCTGACCTGCTTTGTATTTTTATTAAGGTGTGCAATAATAGTTATTTGTTATGCAAGGCTGCAAAGTTGTTGTTTGGCGCGAGTGCTCGAATTGAAAGCCGAGCTAGCGAAGGATTCTAGAAATGAACCACGAGCGTAGCGAGTGGTTCAAGAATAGAATCCTGAGCGTAGCGAGGGTTTCAAGACACGAGAAGCCAAATAACTTTGCTGCCGAGCGAAACACACAACTTTTCACCTCACCCTAACGAGGAAACGTAGGTACAGTCGCCATCAAATATATCTGCACTCTTCAGGGTGATCAAAAATATCTGAACGTGCTCTCTAACGCCTTGGTAATAGAGGCGTGTTCAGATATTTATGAACACCTTGTTCGCTTCGATATATCTGATGTCGACTGTACAAGAAAATAATTCAAGTACTATTAAAGAAAATTGCAATACGAATATTGTTTGAATATATTCCTTATTTTTGTATTTCCATAAATTAAAAAAGTAGGTTAAAGATAATGATATAAAACTGAAATTGAATAATTTTCAATTTAATGTAAGTACCTAAAATAAAATGTTTCATCGGATGACACATTCCTTGTGCGAGCGGGCCCTCGCTATATACATGTATAGCCCTGACTCACTCGCACACCGCACCGTCGTGCGGAAACCGCATCAGTGTAGTACTTAACGGCCTTAGAACGGATGGCCGAACCATGATTCTGAACGCATCCATAAAAAAATTGGGTAGCGCGGTACTCCGTTATGTTCGAATTTCTAAATCACTTTACCCGCTAGCGGATAAAATGGACTTTTACACGCAGATTTTAAACTATAAAGTAAGCCTTTCAGAGCGGGTGAGGTGAAAAGACTATTTGTATTGTTGTATTGTATTGTTCAGTCGTCCAAGAGGACAGTTGAGAGAATTTATTTGTGTTTGTGGCATGATTGAGGCAATTATAACCAACACAAAGCTTTTACTTGACATTAAATCACTCACAAAGTATTTTAACTTTCGTATGCATGATGAATTCGTCTGGTAAGTTTTAAAACTTGGTTATTTAGTAATAATCGTTGTTGAGACAAAGTTAACTATCCGAAATTAGGCATAGCGCTGTTTTACCATTTAAAAAAGTATAACGTCTGTTGCAAAATTACAAACTTCATATATACTAAGGAGACTGTTGTCCTGTCAGTCAGTTTTGTGGCATTTACTATGTTTTTGTTGTATCTACGACATCTACATCTACAATACAATAACAACAAGATAATAAATGACGCACAAGTTATTTATTAAAATCGCGAAGCGTTTTGTTGACGTAACTGGTGACCGAAGAGCTGGCGACTTCCTCGTACAACGTATCAGCATTGCGATACAGGTAGGAAATGCCGCCAGCATCCTCTATCCCTCCATCCCTGTTTTAGATTATGTTAGTTGTAATATTATTTAAGTTATTGTTATTTAACTATTATTACCTCCCTTAAATCAATAGATGTATATATATCACACAAATGACACAGAACTGACTGACTGAACAACTGATAGCTTTCAATAATACGTGTTGAACTGTCAGTCGAGTCAGTGCCACGTCTTTATTGCGCGCTTATATATAGGCTGTATTTTTTAGCTAGTCATGCTTACGACAAATTATTTACACACATACTTCACTTACCTAATTAAATTAATAAATGTTATTCATTGACTGAAACAATACGACTTAAGAGTAACACAAGTTGTAAAATATTTTGATTAAAATTATAACAAAAGTATTGATAATACCAATAAAGTGTTTGAAGGATACGATTGTTTTATTAAAGTTATAGATACTAACAGAGTCATTTTTTTGTTTTCATTGTGTGTAGTAAAATTTAAGCTGAAAAAAAACAGTTTTTAGTTTGAAAATGGTCGATTTGGAGTTTTCTTAATGAAAAATACAATAATTACATTAAAAAATTATAACATTAGATCGCAATAGTCCTGGTCTAGATAGTAATGCTGAGGAAAAACTTCAGTATTTTCTTCATATCTCTGAATGCTTGCCTTAAACCATTCCTCTTCATTCCATATAACACTGGTCTTAACGAGAACACTACTCCCCTCCAGTCTGAGATAAATAGGCTAAAATAATCCCCCACCGGCCATGACGGATGATCGCTGCGAATGTTCTAGATTTATTTTTAGGGATCCCAGGTACGGGCGCGTATTGCCAGGAATAAAATGGGTTTGCTGGTTCTATCCAACCAGCAAACTGCGCTGGGCTGTGTTTGCTGGTTCGATAGATATATAAAAAACTGCGCTGGGCTGTGGGGGTTAGCAGTGCCTTTACCATGAGTTTGATGGCTGAGATACGCGTCATACTCGTGATCGGGTGCTGTTTGTGGAGTCCGGTCTGTTCATGCTTACTAGGATATAGTGACTACGTTAATACTAGTGTATTTTTATAGGGGATTGACGAGAGACATCATTCTGTTGTGGATTCGTTTTACTATCAGTGACTTAGAGACCATATACATCTCTAACAATATTAAATTAATTTTAATTTTGACGCTCAGAGACCATGTACATCTCTGAGATATTATATTAATTTCCTTCTACTCCTTGTTTAATCTTGAGACCTTATACATCTCTAACTTTACTGATGTTGTAATATTTGTAATAGATAACTTTACAAGTTTATCTTCACTGTATGACATTAATTTTGTTATAATTGGAAATTCGAAATTATTATTCCTTCTTGAACTGTAAATTAATATTTTGACATGAAAAATGTATTACTTATTATAGTCAGACTTTCTTAAATTGTAAATTAATATTTTGACCTATATTTACTGCTATTAGATTTCCATATGAAAGTATGATTTAATGAAAATGGAAAGGACAGTTTGAGTCTCTGTAGAAATTTCCTATTATTAATATAAATATATTAAGTAACGGTTACAATGTATCGTTATTTTGATTACATTTTAACGTTATTTAATTAAAAAATAAATATTGAAAGAATTAGTAGCGGAGAATAATCTTGAGGGACGTTACCAAACAAACCTATTATACCTTATTTGAGTTATTCGAGGTTCGTGTTCAAGGCCAATGAGAATCAAAATAACTTCAGACAACATTATTTATAGAAATTCGGCCATTAGAAACGACCGGTTTAGCCTAGCACCTGCCTGTGAAGCTGACGGTCCTGGGTTCGAATCCCGGTCAGGGCAAATATTTGTGTCATGAGCATGAATATTGGTTTCTGAGTCTTGGATGTTTTCTATGTATTTAAGTATTTATATCTATTAAATATATCGTCGTCTAGTACCCATACCACAAGCCTTCTTGAGCTTACTGTGGGGCTAGTTAGTCGATTTGTGTACGATTGTCCTCTAATATTTATTTATTTATTATTTATTTATTATTAGAAAGCTGTTTCAGAGCAAAAGAAACTCATTAGCGACATTAAAATATTGAGCCAAAAATAAGATTTGATCACAAATCAGTCAGCCAAAGAGAATTTTCAGAATCATATTAAATGGAAATCTCGGAAATCCTCCTTACCCCTCCAGAAAACGTATGTAGTTATGTAACATGTTTATATGGCCACAAGGGGCCACCCCATTCTCATTGAACGATCATCACATATCAATCAAGCCTTAACTGTCCCTAATTACCAAGGAACCGTCATCCATCTCCCGACTCACACTTGGCCGTTCCTGCCAGATCATATTTTATGAAACAGTTTGTCTGGAAAGTGCCCTAGATTCTAGAGAGAGATGGACGCCGTTTAAGGGAGTGTCATATTTTCATTTATATATAAAAGAATCTATGAAAAGCTACATTCGGAGGAAAAGGCATACCCAACAGTGAGTGAGACGTATGTTTTACTTTATATGTATGAATGCGAAGTTTGTACTTCATTTTAGAGCATATATTAAGTTTTTTTTAAATCTAATTATTATATACTGAAGGAGTCTCATAAGTAATTTCCGGTTTCGTAACTAAAAATTTACTAAAGTATAAAAGGTGTGCTTTCCTGAATAAAAGTTAGTCTTTACGCAATATCCGAGTTGTTTTCTTGTTTCCCGTCCTACTCCACAGGCACAGCAGGAAAGCAGGTTCCTGACAGGGTCACCATGTACCTACGTCCTAATCCTAACGTTGATACAATGAATGGATATCCGAATATCTTTTTATGATACTGATGGTGTCTCGTAAGTAATGTCGGATTTCGTAACTAAAAATTTACTACACCACTATTTATGCATGTCGTAACCTGTTAAGACAATTCACTATTTCTATAAATAATGCAATTGTTGTGCTTTATTTTAGCCATACTGTCTTTGATAATTGACGGCGTAACACGTTTTGATAATAAAAAATATGGAGGGCGACAAATACGAAATTCGTGTATTGTTGAGACATTATTGGAAATAAAAATTTAAAGCAGCGGCGGCAGCAAGAAAATCGTGTGTAGTTGAAGGGGGAGACGTGAATGAACCGTTGGTACAGCGTTGGTTTAATCTAGGGGTCACAAAACCGCTAGTATTTTTGAAAACCGGTTTTTCGGTTTTTGTACATTACGAAACCGGGTTTTCCGGTTTTTCGGTGATTTTTCGGTTTTACATGTAAAAAGTGAAATAAACTGCATTTTATGAATTTCAACTTTAATATTCAGTCATTTAACAATGGATATAAAACCTTTTTTATATCTTATAATTATTAGGAACAAAAATTCAAAACAAAATAACTAAAATAATATCCTCCATGCACTTCTGGAACGCAAATGCAATATTATAGTTAAAAAATATCTCGTTCGGTATGTTTATTTTAAACCCGCACACACTTTGTTTTAAAATGATCTTTTGTCATGTTAATGAACTTACAGATATTGTTCTTTATTTTTATTTACCGTGTATTCATTTGGTGTATGTTACATGCTGTGGTTTCACTAAAATGATTCCAAGTTTCCAACGAGGACCAGAGATGTTGTATTGAAAAACAAACTATACGTAGGGTAGGGGCAATTAGCTAATTTTTATTAATTCAATTATATGTTCTATATTTACTGATAAACTAAAAAGTAGAAATTACAAATAGAACAAGAAGTTATAAGTAGTAATAAACTGATAATCAAAGTAATACTTACAACTATCAAGTATTTAAGTGTATAACCGAAAAACTCGAAAAACCGGTTTGTTCAAATTTGAAAGCTGGTTTTCTCAATCGACGAAAAACCCGGTTTTTCCGGTTTTTTCGGTTTCGGTGAAACCGGTTTTGTGACCCCTAGTTTAATCGTTCTAATAGTGGAGGTTGGACTCGTGAAGATCAACCGCCCTCTCGATCGATATTGAGGCTACAAAGGTCATTCAGGCACTCGTCGATTATCGGTCCCACTTTGACCTTCTAACTTGGACCTTGCAACGCCACTTAAAATTATTAGATACGATCTATAAAAGTTGTCGAACCGACAACTTTGGTTTGACGACCGGTTTAGCCTAGTGGGTAGTGCACCTGCCTGTGAAGCTGACGGTCCTGGGTTCGAATCCCGGTCAGGGCAAATATTTGTGTGTTGAGCATGAATATTTGTTTCTGAGTCTTGGATGTTTTCTATGTATTTAAGTATTTATATCTATTAAATATATCGTCGTCTAGTACCCATAACACAAGCCTTCTTGAGCTTACTGTGGGGCTAGTTCGATTTGTGTAAGATTGTCCTCTAATATCTATTTATTTTATTTAAATTATTTATGAAACACCCCAATAGTTTCAAGGTCCACGGCGACGGTTAAATATCATATCGGTGAACCTTTTTATCATTTCGTTTGTTTAAATATCATCTCAGTGACATATTCACGATAAGCGATAGGCGTTATTTAGCGATAAGACCGCCTGTTGTCTTGTCTACCTCTATCTATATACTGTTATTGTTTTGATTCTCTGTGTAGCTTATTCATTTGTGTGAGGTGTGCAATAAAGAGTATTTGTATTGTTGTTGTATCACTACATAGTATAAAACAAAGTCGCTTTCTCTGTCCCTATGTCCCTATATCCCGATGTATGCTTAAATCTTTAAAACTACGCAACGGATTTTGATGCGGTTTTTTTAATAGATAGAGTGACTCAAGGGGAAGGTTTATATGTATACATGCATCAGCATCAGGCGCGGATACAGGGGGGGGGCAACAGGGGCAATTGCCCCCCCCCGAAAGCTTGTGTCAGGGGAGGGCAATTGCCTATGTCCTGACGTAGGAAATATGTTCTGACAATAATAACAGTTATCAAAAGTCAGTTTAATTTTCGGAAAGTTCGAAAGTGCCCCCCCCCTGAACAAAATCCTGGATCCGCGCCTGATCAGCATTGCACCCGTGCGAAGCCGAGGCGGGTCGCTAGTATTATATAATTTCAGTGGCGAAATTATCGGTTCTGTAACCGCAATTGAATATTTCATAGACTCTAAGTTTTTTTTTATAGCCTATATAGTGTCCCACTGCTGGCCAAAGGCCTCTCCTCATTTCGCCACTCGTCTCAGTCATGTGCCAGCTCCCGCCAATCCCTTCAAAACGAATCAAGGTCGTCCCATCTCCTTTTCGGTCTGCCTCTGCTTCGGGAGCCATGTTGTGGGATCAATTCGGTGGCTACTTTGGCCCAAGGCTCCGGGTGCATTCGACAGACATGCCCAGCCCAGTCCCAGTCCAAAAGACTCTAAAAGTTGTAAGTAAAATTTAAATTGGCCCTCCAAATATATTCCGACCGTAATTCCGCCGGCTAAAATATTTCCGCTACTAAAGACTCGGCAGCTGTGCGAGTGTGCGCGTTTAGCGTGGATTCTTTGAGCAAACTACATACGTTTCTCTTTTTAATTAACGGTAGAAGTCTTGCTTTAAACCGATTCCGTTTTAAGCGATAAAATGTGATAATCCACATCGAAAGGGACCTTATGGCGGCAGGCGCTTACGTTGCACCTATTCACTATTGTTTTGGAACAGCGGCAATAAAGGCGTAAGTGCCGGCCGCCATAAGGTTCCTTTCAATATGGATTATCACAAATTGCTTTTGCTGAAAAATTAAATTGTGATGTACATTTTAGGGTTCCGTAGCCAAAATGGCAAAAACGGAACCCTTGTAGATTCGTCATGTCTATCCGTCATGTGACGACCGGTTTAGCCTAGTGGGTAGTGCACCTGCCTGTGAAGCTGACGGTCCTGGATTCGAATCCCGGTCAGGGCAAATATTTGTGTGATGAGCATGAATATTTGTTTCTGAGTCTTGGATGTTTTCTATGTATTTAAGTATTTATATCTATTAAATATATCGTCGTCTAGTACCCATAACACAAGCCTTCTTGAGCTTACTGTGGGGCTAGTTCGATTTGTGTAAGATTGTCCTCTAATATTTATTATTTATTTATTGTTATTATTATTTATTATCCGTCCGTCCGTCCGTATGTCACAGCCAATTTACTCGTAGACTATAAGCACTACAATTATGAAATTTGGTAGGAAGGTGTATTCTATGAACCGCTACATAAAAGTGATGTGAAATTACAAAAAAATATTTATTAGGGGGGCACTCCATACATGTAACCGGTGGATGAAAAAAAAAATTCAACGCACATAGTCGTGTGGGGTATCGATGGATAGGCCTTTAAAAATGACATGGAGGTTTCTAAAAAACTTGTCCATTTAAGTTAACCGTTGGTGAGACATTAGCTGTCGAAGTCATATAAAGTGTGTCCCCCCCCCTCTAATTTTCAAACTATAAAGTTTAAAATTCTGAAAAAAATTGAGGTGGTGTGCATTAGTAAATATTTTCAACGATTTTTGATTTGAACAATTATAGGTTTTACGGTTTTTGTGTTCTCGCTTAAAAACTGTCTTGCCCAAACAAAACGACTTTTTTAGATTCAATGTATTGGATAGTGATTTTAAATGTGGACTAGTAGGTGTTGGTACGGAACCCTTCATTGTGCGTGGTCCGACACGCACTTGGCCGGTTTTTGTAAACATCCAAACTGTACATTTGGCCTCGGCAGAGAGTACAATTTTGTACCTTTTGGTGTTGAAACTCTTAGTCCATGGGGTCCCAGCGCGCACAAGTTATTTACTGAAATCGCGAAGCGTCTGGTTGACGTAACTGGTGACCGAAGAGCTGGCGACTTCCTCGCACAACGTATCAGCATTGCGATACAGCGAGGAAATGCCGCCAGCATCCTCGGTACAATGCCCCAAGGACCTGTTTTAGATTTAAGTTGGTTGTAATATTATTTAAGCTATTTTTATTTAACTATTATTACCGGTAGTAAATTAATTATTAAAATAAATAAAATTTTCAACTTTTTTAAAATCAAAAATAAAAATGTACATCATCATCCTCATAGCGTTATCCCAATACAGTTGCATCCTGAAGGATGCCCGGGGTCCGCTACCTAGTCCCAAAATTTGGCGTAGGCACTAGTTTTTACAGAAGCGACTGTCATCTGACCTTCCAACCCGAGGGGAAACCAGACCTTATTGGAATAAGGCTTGTCAAGTGAGTGGGCAACTTGACTGTTAGAAGTTCTCAAGCCGCCTGAAGGCCTCTAACTTGGCTTAAGGACTGCTATCATAGACAGCAGCCGGGATCAATGGCTTAACGTGCCTTGCAAAGCACGGGAGCGCTCAGTTAATAACGACCCAAATCGGTCACCCATCCACGAACTGACTTCGGCCCACGTTGCTTAACCTCGCATACCGCACGCGGTAGACGGATCGATCCGAACTACCAACTTCTACCAATGGGGGCTATCGTGTTTGTGCTCACCAGTTGGCGCCACTGTCGAGTAAGGTCCAGTTGTCAAAAATTATTATTGGTTATTATGGACATGAGAACGAAGTTTACATTTAAATCATATTCAGTACCTTAAAACCGTAGCGTAAAAATATCGAACATACCGCATTGTAGCGTGGTCCCGTTTTGTTCGGAAAAAGGAGGAAATAAGTTTCCGAGAGACAAAACTGTCTCAAAGCCCTGAAAGTCATTGACCCTGAACTCATATTTGCAATAATCAAGCTCAGGTATTGCAAAAGTCACCATATTGTCCCAATTAGATATTAACCCGCGTAGCGCAACCACAAAGAGTGACATTTGACGTTTCGGAGACCCCACGCTACACTAGCGCCTCTAGCGGCGAATCCATACACGACAGCCCTCATTGAGTACGAACCGACATAACCGACATTCGTCATTGAAAGCGCTCGAAATATGATTCGGAGTGACCTCCTTCAGCAGGGGGGGGGGGGGGGTTGTTGGTTGTTATGTGCGCAATTTAGCAAGATAAATATCCCCGCTTATCGCGTTGACGGCGACAGTTGACGCGTTTGGTTTAGCATACCAAATCTACTGCTAAACGAGAGCGAAGTATATCCGTCTCTGTCGCACTTACTTATTCGAGTGACAAAGAGGGAGATACTTCGTTTTTGGTTCGCGGTAGACCGACAATGTGCTGTGTTTAGAGGGGGTGAGTACTTGCGCAAGTTACCCGCCAAATAGACGTATACGAATGTAACTGAGGAACCGCGAACCGAAGACGAACTTTGTTACTAATATTCCTCTTTTTAGGGCTCCATACTAAAATGGTAAAAAAGGAACCCTTATGGTTCCACTTTGTCTGTCTGTCTGTCACATCGATAAATATCTCAAGAACTACTTATGCTATCGATTTGAAATATGGAAAAGTTGTAAAGAAGGCTAATCTAGATACACATAACATGACTTTTTAAATATTTTTTTTATTTTCCGTGTTTTCTGTATAAACAGGTGGTTCAAAATTTGAAGGCCTAGTGAATATGTCGAGTGGGGTGTTATATGAAAGGTTGCACATTCTGGAATTTTTTTTTACATTGAGTCATTTTTGTTTTATGAGGGAAAATGTAAAAAAAATCCCTTCTTTCAAATAAAGATTTAAATCGATTCACGTGATAAAAAATTACCCAACCACCATACATACTAAGTTATTCAGTAGCTCAAATTTGTAACAAATGTCGCCGATAGATGGCACTGTACCCATGGCGTTCAATTTCTGCATCATGTTGTTGAGATTTTCCTGATTTAATAGGGTTGGAACCGGTACACATCTGTATATGGAACCCTCGGTGCGCGAGTCCTACTCGCACTTGACCGTTATTTTACAACGAAAGTGATAGACAGGCGTACGATTTTGATGGTAAGCAGACATCGCAGCCTATATACGTCCTTATCTCCAAAGCATCCGCATTAACGACCGTTCATTAAATTGCTCGGCTATTCAATTGCGATATAGAGATATACGTGACTTCGTTTGAAAATGAACGAACTTCGTTTTTGGCTTGCGGTAACACCGTTGTACTTTATGCCCACTGGGAGTCAATCAGATTCGACCTAATATTGATTAAGTCTGAGGGAAAAGGTATCGTGAGGCGTAAATCCTCACGTTTGTGTTAGAGCATCTTTAACGTAGGTTCAACTCCAACGACGGATATATATCCGTCAGGGCGTGAAGTGTGATATCAACCTCCATGCATTTCCATTAGGGTTCAACTTCATGTTTGACATTCCAAAGTCGCGTGTGAGTGACGGCGTTTTTATTTGACAGAGCGTTGAAAAGGTTAATACTGGCGCACGCCAGCTACACTAAGGTGTTTTTTCCTGAGATAGAAAGAAAGAAAGAAACATTTATTCACAGACACAGAAGACACACATATGACAAACATGATAAATGAAGAAAAACATATTATACACAAACCACATAACATGTGTGTCCCCGCGGCAGTGAAACGGACACTGGCTCAGCATTATGCTGAGGTGTCAAACACTTACAGCGCTGATTTTCAGCCAGTACCGTCGGTGACTCACGGAACGTCATACAATAATTGTTAAAAATAAATAAACAAAATAAAAATAACTGAAATATATAAAAAAGGTAGGTATATAAATAAACCAAAAACCACCTACTACTTACATACAGCATCTGGAGTACAAAAACAAAAGAGCTAAAAATTAAAAGAATAGATTTGTACGGTTGGTATCTTTTTGCTGCTAATAGTGCTGGATTAGGATTGGGATTTTTGGAGCGTCAACAAATAGACTTTAAGCTTACGCTTAAAGGTATACCTGCTAGGCGCCCCTTGGATAGGGGGTGGGAGGTCATTCTAGCACTTAGACGCCGCAAAGCCTCGAAAAGCAGCGGTCCTGTGCATAGGCACGATAGCCAATGCAATATGACATTAAAGTGACATTTAACATAGTCGTTGCCTACGCTCGTAGCCGGTAACATGTTTTTTCCGCTTTGTAGAGAAAACTGTCTACGAAAGGAGATCCCGACTATCGGGTCCCCGGCGCTGAATATGTTAAAATTTCTGCGTCATAAGTAAGCTCATGAGAAAAAACAAAATATCAAATATCTAACCCGCCCCGCCAAGTCAGAAAATCACCTAATAGTCAAAGAAACTTCTTTCCATTATTTTCAAAAATAACGAACACTGGATAAGGTAATAAGATACTCGTCGCAAAAAGGGGCCGAAGGGACGTAACTATGGAAACCAGTGACAAGAAAATGTTTATTCACCCATTACATAATACATCAAAGGCCCTCAATATACAAGTTTCCACCACGTCTCACTTACATTGCAACTTAAATGACCAAGGGACGAACTTGCCCGCAAGTTACTGTCTCAGGTAGAGTAGCTGTCAAACGCAATATCGTTGACAGCAGTTTGACCTAAATGGAAGTTGTAAATTAGTTACTTGCTTGGACACTTGAATGCCAGTTAGGGGATTTGACTAAGTTTGAGCTTATGTTACAAATGAAATAAATTTTATGTTAATTTTCAAAGCAATTTTTTTCATATATTTTAGTTTTAGTCTAGTTTAGTTTTAATTTTTAGTCATATATTCTCATGTTATTTTTAGTTATAATTAGTTAGATGTAATATTAATATTTTATAAAATTTTTAAGTTTGTCAGTTGCTTTTGTAATTTAATCCAATTTAATTTATGTAATTTTTGAATTGTAATTTGTTTCTTTCTGATTAAAAATGAATTTCCAAACAAAGTGAAATATTAAAAAATTAATCGCCACAGGTGGGTGAACCCACGGCCTCTGGAATCCGTCCATTGCTCTTAACCCACTGAGCTACCGTGGTATCCCTTGTGGTGACGAATTTTTTAATCATTACACTCGTCTAATATAGAGTTACAGGTCCCACGTATTATGAGCGCCTACCCACCAAATTGCGAACTGATCCGTCTGACGAAATATTTGAACGCCAATTGAGAATCTTTTTATTGAAAAATCCGTTATATAATATTAATGAATATATGGACATAACAAAATGGTTTTTATAACTGTTTTTGATATTTAAAATTTTAGTGTTATTCGTGTTTTCAATTCTTATTGTTTCGTGTTTTTCTATATACAATTATTAATTTTTAATTTGACGAACTTATGTCATATTGTAATTTTTGTAATATAATTTTTCGGAAATTTCGACTACATATTCAGATTCAGATTCAGATGCATTTATTCACAATATAAGATTACAATATAAATTACATGTCAATTTACAGGAATCTCTATTGTGATCGTCAATAACATTAAATAAAAAAAAAATTAAAAATCAATGAATAAAATAGCAGTTAAATAATACAATGAGTATGATAAAATTTACCTAAGAGGATCATCATGAATCCTACTACTATACTGATATATTAATATTATTTCAAAATCATTAGTTTGGCATTTTATGAAATGTTTATGAAATTGAATAATATTTTATTTTATTACTGACGATCATAATATAAATTCGTGTAGATTAAGCTAGCTTTAATTTGTATTGTAATTGTATAATATGACATAAATATAACTAATCTAATTACACCTTAGGGAGGCTCGTAGCGACATCTACCGCGAAGTTATTAACAACTTCAGAAACGGCACCAACGTCTCAAATTACATGTTAATTTATACAAGTTTCGAGTAGCAACTGGTAGCCGAGTGGAAAGGCATGCGATTCTAACTGAAAGTTGTGGGTTTGAATCCCAGCTCGAACCACAAGGCATTCAAACTTATGTACAAAATATTAATCGATATTTAACGTAACGTACAACATACTGGACGATGAAATAAAGCAAGCTTCTAATGATGCAATATTTGTCCACAAACTAAAGGCCATGTTACACTATCGACGAGTTTTTCGATGTCCGCAGGTCATTAGCCTACTAATATACTGGCATTATATTAAAATGGTATTAATTATGTAAATAATCTATAATTGTGTTTTTACTTAAAATTATGTAGTTAATGTAATCTACATGCAATGTAAAAAATATATTTTCTTTTTTGTAATGACTTGTAAATGAATGACTGTAAATGATTTGTAAATATGAATATTTACCAATATATATCAATCAATCAAACGTATGTAGCTTTTCCTTTTTCTTCTCGGTTAGAAAGTCAGGGCGGTCGCTTTCATAAATGCCTATGGCAAATCTTGGTATTAGGCGCCACTAGGGATACAAACGATGATATAACAATAAGAGGAAAAAACAATACAGAACATTTCAAGTTTCGTGTTCCGTGTTGCGTGTTTATTTTAAGTGTATCAATAAACAGTATTTTTATTGCATTGTCGTCATCGTAAAGGCTAAATGCCAAACAATTTTATGACAAGAGAAGTGTTACCTTAACAGAACGATTACACCATGGATAGGGATGTTTGGCAGTGATAGCGTCCCACACAAGTAATCTACCACGGAAATATTTTGTGCTAAATATTTTTTTTAAAATTTTTTACTGTAACATTGTAATCCTGTAGTATTATGAGACTGATATTTTATATACATTGTTAACTGTCGTGTTCTATATTTCCTGCTACCCATAGGTTGTCTAGAAGAGATCGCTTTTTAGCGACAAGGCCGCCTGTTCAAAATCAATTTAGTTACGCATTGTATAATTTAAGGAAAATTGTAAACCAATCAGCCGTGCTGACTGCATACCACGCACATGTAACGGCTACTTTAAGATACGGTGTAATGTTTTGGGGTAATGCTACAGATCGTGAAATGGTGTTCAAGAGTCAGAAGAAATGTTTAAGATCTATATTTGGTATTAAACCAGTTGATTCATGCAAGCCGCTTTTCATAAAACATAAAATATTGACTCTACCTTGCCTATATGTGTTCGAAATATCAATGTACGTAAAACATAACATTAATCAATTTACTCGACTTAATAGCCTACGACACCAGGAAAAAATAAATTATAAGTCCTCCAAAACCGCTTTTTTATCAAAAAGTGTATTTGGTATGGCACCCCGAATTTTCAACAAACTACCAGTGAAGATTTTAAAACTGGAAAGTGAAAAAGAATTTAAAACTGCGTTATTTAATTTTTTAGCATCTAAGGCCTATTATTCCATTCAAGAGTATTTAAATGACATTGTTTTTTAGTTTATAAGTAAATTATGCATGCGATACACATGACATTCCTTAAATATTTGCATGTCCTTGTGACCAAACATGTAGTTCCTTATATTTTAGATTATGACCTATTTGTTGTACCATGTTTTAGCAAATAAACGACTGATTACTGATTACTGATTACTGTTGTTGCATTAATGTTAGTCTAAGTTTTTTTTTGTATTTTATTTTTCACATTGTGGTGCACAATAAAGTATATATTATTATTATTACATTATATAGGGTTTTGAAAGAATGACACATCGCCGAGTTTCTTACGCCGGTTCTTCACGAGGTAGAGCATTATGAACCGGTGGTAGTTTTTTGACATGTGCATGTAATACACCAAAATTAAATAATCCTAATAATATTATAAACGTGAAAGTATGTGCGGATGGATGTACGTTCCGCTTAATCTCAAAAACTACTGAACGGATCTCTATGAAACTTTCCAGTATTGTACTTAGCTTAGACATCAGAATAGGCTACCTTTTATCCGCGGGTAACGGCCGGTTTAGCCTAGTGGGTAGTGCACCTGCCTGTGAAGCTGACGGTCCTGGGTTCGAATCCCGGTCAGGGCAAATATTTGTGTGATGAGCATGAATATTTGTTTCTGAGTCTTGGATATTTTCTATGTATTTAAGTATTTATATCTATTAAATATATCGTCGTCTAGTACCCATAACACAAGCCTTCTTGAGCTTACTGTGGGGCTAGTTCGATTTGTGTAAGATTGTCCTCTAATATTTATTTATTTATTTATTTATGAACACCGCAGGGCGCTGCTAGTAATAAATAATTTCAAGTAATTTCATTTCGGTCGCCGTAAAACATATTAAGCTATTGACACTCTCGGAGTCGACGAAGTTGCGGTCGCATAACATATGTTAACATAAGTAATTAATAACTTTGCTTATTACCCGCAATATTTGTGTTACAATCTGCTATAAATAACCAAATTGGATGGTTTTTGAGGTAAAGTAACAGCACATAGAAACATGCAAAGATACTCAACAAAACAATTTTACTAATTAGAGTTTGGCTAATGAATTCTGAGACTGAGATTTATTTAAAACTTTTTAAATGGCAACTATACTATCTACGTCAAATGTGTCAAACGTCACTTCATTGCCGTGTCAATGGAGACAAACATTGCTTGATCCTTTACGGGTCAGAAAGAGAATATTGCAAATCGCGTCATAGTACATTATTCCTCATGAATTGCTACTTCCATTTAATACCTATCAATATCATAAATCTTAGTTTTGGTAATGTTATTGCATAATATGTTTGCTATCTGTGAGATCCTGTAATTGGCTCTGCTGTTAATATGCATGTTGTGACATTGTTAGTACTGCTGTTGGTTCTCCTAATATAAATAAATAATAGGTATGTACTGGACTATGTAGTGTGAACATTTTTTGTTGTTACCCAAGTATCATTTTTGTTTTGTCGCATTATGCACAGTGTTGCTACAATTGGATTTTTTTAAATTTGCTCTCTCAGCTTTAATTAGCCAGACTATAGAATGTATTTATTTGGAAGGGTGACCGCTTTCAATGATTATTAACTGGGCGCTTCCTTTATTAATGTTAAACTGTTGATCCCGGCTGCAGTCGTTAGAGGCCTTTGGGCGGCTTGAGAACATCTAACAGTCATGTTGCCCACTCACTTCACAAGGAGGTCGAAGTTGCATCACGTCCGTAGGGAGTACCCACCGCTACACTAATCCCTGGGCGGTACTAAAAGTGCAACAAAACTGGCAACCAGTGTTGCCAGGGCTCTTGGGACGTAACTTACGTTTCGTTTCTTAAAACTTATCAAAAAGTTCGATCTTAAGAAATGAGTAGCGACATACAGCTAGAATTCGGCGTATTCGGCGACAAAACTACACCGGGCGGTATCTCAAATGTCGGATAAACAGAGCCGTCCCATGTGGGTTCTTATGTCACCTTTTTTGTATGGAATTCTATAAATTGTCTCGATTGGTCCCGGTTAGATACAATTAACCTTTCTTTTTAAAAGTTTCATTATTCTAAAAAGTTACTAAAACTTCCTTAAGTTACTTGCATGGTACGCGAGCCAGTCAAAAGTTACGAAAAATGTAAGAAATGCAACCATCTGGCAACACTGCTGGTAACCGTACTGCCTTCTCGAAGATCTCACGGTTCGAAATGATTATCATATGATAAATAAAATCAACCCAACCCAAAAAAGTGCTTACATACATTACTTACATATATGAAATATTAACGATTTGCAATTTCTAGTTGTACCTAGTAAAAAGCCTCTTTAAAAGATAATATAAGAGAACAGTATAAATATGATATACTCCTTCCTAGGGTAAATAATGTCATTTATAAAAAGAGCACATTTGTAATGGCTATTAGGGTGGACAACCACCTTCCGCTTGACTTGAAATATCTGGAAAGAATTACTTTCAAGCGGAGGCTTAAAACCTGGCTAATTAATAGTCTTTTATAATATAAGTGGATATTATGCACATTAGTAAAAAATGTAGTAGGTTAAGTGTAAGTTAAGTAAACGAAATATTGTACGCCCGCAAAGGGTAACTGTTGGTACCAATACCCATGTAAAGACCTTATATGTACACAGTTCAACAATAAATTTTATTATTATTATTATTTAGTTTATTTTTGGCAGTTGTCTTATTGTACAGTCACTCTTTCACTGTATTCCTTTGTCATAAGTTCCTTAAATGTGTGTATATTAGTGAAACTGAGTATTATACGTATGCCATGAATCAACCAGCGAGACGGCGGGGCGCCGATCGTTGCGTTGAATATTCTATGACAGTGGGAACCAGTGGCTGATAAAGTATACTAACTGTACGGAACATCATTATATTATAGGTTATAATTAGCAGTCCACTTTACTGAAAGTGAATTATTTCAATAAATGTTATTAGACAATGTTAAAAAACGAACTAGCCTCATCCGTATGGCGTAGGATTCTGTTTTGAATAATTTAATAGAAATAAATACTTTTTTTTATATTACGCCGGTGGCAAACAAGCTTACGGTCCACCTGATGGTAAGTGGCCACCGCAGCCTATAAACGCCCGCAACTCCAAAGGAGTCACGTGCGCGTTGCCGACCCTTTGTAAAATTTGAGGATGCACTGTGTTGACAACAGAAGAACACATTCAGGTCCCTCGCTTTCGACACAGTGCATCCTCGGGAGTTCTAGCAACCTTGCTCACCTCCAGGAACTTAATACATACTTTATAGCAGATAATGTTATCATGGCTGTGGTCTTCTGCAAGGCGGAGGTACTTCCCCAGTTGGGCTCCTCCAAATTCGAGCAAGATGACATTTTGCTGTGCCCTATCTCTCTTAGCCACTTAGTCGTAGAAAATTAAAATAGTCGCGCTTATCACACAAATATGTCCCCTTACCTGGATTAAGATAGTAAAATTTATTCCATAACAATTTAAAAATCGTGTCGGAAACTCAGTATTCATATAATTCACAATATACAAATGTCACAATTTTAAACTTCTGTACGATTAAAATAAAATATTCAGCTAACACTAAGATAAGAATTTGAATGTCAAATCTCTACATTTAATATTATTATTTTATTTTATTTCAATTTCAATGTCCATTCGATTCCTTACTTACCTTACACTAAATAATTTATTGATTCGAACCCAGGATCGCCAGACAAGAATAAACTACTTAGTATTATGAATAATTATCTTATGTTTCTGTTTTGATAAATTGGATATTTTCTTTCATTAAATTGTTAAATTGAAAACAAGCCAGTTATAAATAAATTAAACATAACGGAGTACCTAAACTATTTGATACTAGGGTGTGAATGAAACATACAAACTTTATTTATCACATTAATAAGTATTTTTGCTCCTGAATAAATATGAAAGTGCGTGTAATTAGGGCTTAATTTTTTCGCTGTAGGTTTGTACTTTAAAAATGCTTATTAATTTAAACGGACGCAAGAATATTCATGTGATATATACATTTTATTTTACTTTCGTGTAACTCACATTTTGATACATTTCTAAAACTCATCGGATATTTCATTTGAAATAAGTCAATTACTCGCCAGGCGAGTAAGTAACGCATCAAACGAGGCACCAAAAACAAGGCGCGTTTTTGGTGCTGATGAAAATTTATTTTATTATTTTGTTCAAGTTCTTTTATAATTTCAACTTGTGGTTTAAAGTTTCCTGACTCATTTTATTTTAGACTTAATAATCACAAAATCAGTATCCTGTGCAGGAGCGCTCGTGGCCCACGTGGCGTACCGCGTGCGGTATGCGAGGTTAAGCAACGTCGGCCCAGGTCAGTTATTGGATGGGTTACCGTTTTGAGTGTTTATTAACTGAGCGCTCCCGTACTTTGGAAGGCACGTTAAGCCCTTGATCCTGACTGCTGTCTATGATAGCATTCGCTAAGCTAAGTTAGAGGCCTTCGGGCGGCTCGAGAACTTCTAACAGTCAAGTTGCCCACTCACTTGATAAGTATAATTCCAGTGGGGTCTGGTTTCCCCTCGGGTTGGAAGGTCAGATGACAATCGCTTCCGTAAAAACTAGAGATGTCCGATAAATCCGGCATTGGACATCTTTCGGTTGATATGATGATTATGATGATGTCCACCGAAAAGACGCTAACCTAATTGGTATTATATATACATAATTGGTTTTATATACCTAGGTTGTAAGCGATAATGTATATTGCTGCTTCAATGCTTAATTTAAAAAAGTGTCACTCTGTACCTACTAAATATAATATTGTACCTATAATAAACTACTTACCTATTTATGATGACTTGCATGACATTTTGTGTTATATTAGATATTTTGACAATTTTATAATTTTAAATTCTCTTTGTTCATGTTTTCCTTTTTTGACATTCGACGCACACCTCGAAATTATTTGTTTAACTGATTGCTCTAACGTCATTGTTAATGTTATTTATTAAATTCATGATATTGACTTTGCATGCCACCAGTTGGCTGAATGTATATGGCTCGTTTTGTATAACTGTCACCATTTTGTACCTACATTCTGGCAAATAATATTTCTATTTCTATTTCTATTTCTAAATCTGACAATGACCTTTACATAACCCGTCAGAAGGTTATACAATATTAGACCATGCGCAAACACGCGAGACACTAATAACTTTAACCTTTTTCAATTCTTAAACGCTTATACGCTCGGTTGCACCAACATACGATCACAGGCCGGTTATCGTCAAGTATGGCGCCGGAAGCTGTCATCCCATAGAAACTTGTCAAACTATCCATACAATCAGATGTTAACGCACACCGCTTACGATTACAGACGGTTTTGGGGAAGTACCTCCGCCTTGCAGAAGACCACAGCCATAATAACATTATCTGCTATACACTATCTAGTGTTCCTGGAGGTGAGCAAGGTTGCCAGAGCTCCCGAGGATGCAGTGTGTTGAGAGCGAGGGACCTCAATTTGTCCCTTCTGCTGTCAACACAGTGCATCCTAAAATTTTATAAAGGGTCGGCAACGCGTACGTGACTCCTTTGGAGTTGCGGGCGCCTATAGGCTGCGTTAGCCGCTTACCATCAGGTGGACCGTACGCTTGTTTGCCACCGACGTTGTATAAAAAAAAACCGTCGTTAGTGATTTGTTAACCTTATTTGATAATCGCATGTGCCTATGTCGGAGAATGACATTAATTGTAAAAAAACCGGCCAAATGCGAGTCACACTCGCGCACGAAGGGTTCCGTATTTATAAAAACGGCAAAAAAATCACGTTAGTTGTATGGGAGCCCCCTTAAATATTTATTTTATTCTATTTTTAGTATTTGTTGTTATAGCGGCAACAGAGATACATCATCTGTGAAAATTCCAACTGTCTAACTATCACGGTTCCTGAGATACGGACTGGTGACAGACGGACGGACACCGAAGTCTTAGTAATAGGGTCCCGTTTTACCCTTTAGGTACAGAACCCTAAAAACTATACTTAATTATCCTACTCACAAAATTTCACAAAAATCGGATGAGGAGACATCCAGGCAGACATAAAATCTTTTTTGATTTCAAGCTTACATGGTCATTTACATTAGAATTACGATTTGAAACGGAATATTTACCATGTATATTTGTATTAGTGAGTTCCCGATATTTCGGCACTGTTGCAAGCGCCAATAAAAAAATTCCAACTGTCTAACTATTACGGTTCCTGAGATACGGAGTGGTAATAGACGGACTGACACCGAAGTCTTAGTAATAGGGCCCCGTTTTACCCTTTAGATACAGAACCCTAAAAACTATACTTAATTATCCTACTCACAAAATTTCACAAAAATCGGATGAGGAGACATCCAGGCAGGCATAAAATCTTTATTGATTTCAAGCTTACATGGTCATTTACATTAGAATTACGATTTGAAACGGGATATTTACCATGTATATTTGTATTAGTGAGTTCCCGATATTTCGGCACTGTTGCAAGCGCCATTATCAAGGATTAACTGATGTGCTGCGAGTTTTAGTTGTGGTCTACCCACACACCATAGCGATCTACCCTCTTCCTGGTTCGCTTTTTTCGAACAGTGTCACCGTCACTACCACCGTCCGCCTTGTCACTTGAAACTCGATTTCGGTCACGACACACCACACTCACAGTATCAATACGCGAGTTCTTTCCGGAAACAGTCTCTTTTCGATTTGAGAACTTTCGGATCACTGGACGCCAGACACTAAATCAATAATAATAATTAATATACATGGTTTTTTCGTTTCAAATCGTAATTCTAAATCTTTTTTGCTCAAAGTGAGACGGAAACTCTCTCTCGCTCAGTCTAATATGGAACTTTAGATTGATTGTTATCAATAACATGGCATGGCCTAAGTTTAGTGTCAATAAAAATGGCCGACGGTCGCACGCGAATCCAGATATTGCCGGCGAGAATAAACTATCCACTGTTTCACAAAAAACAGCATTGAATCATGATACAATAATATACATTTGATATTTACTACAGTAGGGCCTCGATAATCCGAACTTCAAAGAAATAACTACTGTTCGGACTCACGGAGCGTTCGAATTATAGTATGTTGGAATGAAATTACCTAATGTTCTGTTCCTTTTTCATCAGATCAGAAATTGTAGCTTTTCCAATATCATGCTTTTGAGAAAGCGAAGTAGCAGACACGCCATCTTTCAAGCTGTCTAATATGGCACACTTCTCAGCAATGGTCAAAATTTTGTGTTTACGTTTTGGTGTAGGAACCATATCATATTTCAAACCTTATCATAAAACACGTGGTGTGCAGTACAGCATAATTTCGTATCCTTGAAAGAACTACAAACCGGATGGTTTAAACAAAGTCAGGTGTTACGGCGGAGGAGAAACGGGTCACTCGGCAGTTCGGATTACTGCGACGTTCGGATTAGCCTGTGTACGGACTATCAAGGCCCTACTGTAGTAGCTTTTCGGTGAAGGAAAATATCGTGAGTAAACCGGTCCAACGATTGAGAAGTATACGTACTATTACACTTTTTCTGTTGTATTACTGCAGTAGGAACATTATCACAGTTTTTGGCTTTTCCTGCTACCCAAACGTTGTCTGGAAGAGATCGCTTTTAAAGACAGCCTGCTGCTACTATTATTGACTATGCCAAATTCGTGTAAGACTTTACTGAGTAAAGAAATGAAATTTTTGAAATGAAAATAATTTATTCGTTATTCGTAACATTACATAGAACAATACAACATAAAATATACTGTACTACTAACTAATAAAATTGCTACGAAAGCCTTTTTTTTGACGACCGGTTTAGCCTAGTGGGTAGTGCACCTGCCTGTGAAGCTGACGGTCCTGGGTTCGAATCCCAGTCAGGGCCTATATTTGTGTAATGAGCATGAATATTTGTTTCTGAGTCTTGGACGTTTTCTATGTATTTAAGTATTTATATCTATTAAATATATCGTCGTCTAGTACCCATAACACAAGCCTTCTTGAACTTACTGTGGGGCTAGTTCGATTTGTGTAAGATTGTCCTCTAATATTTATTTATTTATTTATTTTTTATTTAAGCCTAGCCAAGCCTAATGCTGACTGCTGAATGCTGACAAGCCAGCGCTGGTCTTCCGGCGAGACTATTTCTAAATCACGTTGCCCCGGTGCCCGACGGGGCCTTAACTTATTCTGAACGCAGCCATTACGCTTGCGTCAAACAGCGACATCTGGCAGGCTAATTGGATCATTCTACTTTTTCATGACCTGTTTTCTATTATAAAAAAATCTATGGAATATATTGAATTAGTGTACAAAAATAGGATTTCGAAATAGTACCTGAACCTAATAAAAGGATTTTGTAGATAAATATACTTAAATATTAACATATTGCTGTAAAAGGTGGGTAACCCAGTGGTAAAAACCATTTTTTCAAACAAATGGTGAGACATTCAAGGACCACTGAGTTACTCAATTTATGGATATAAGCTGTGGTTCGTTGATTACCAAAACTATCGAAAGTGATACTGCAATTAAACCGGATAAATCGAGATTATTGATTTTTGAAATAAGAACTCAACATCCATTACGCAGAGTTCTATTTTCAAAAAACCATTTAGATGACTTATCGGGTTTGACCACTCACCCCTCGATTTATTTATTTATAGTCGTTCTCTAAACCAAGTGAAGCGGCTGTCCTTTCTACACTATGCCACCTGTCTATGATTTAAACCAGTCACGCGAAGTATTTTCGTTCTAGCGAGAATATTTGACAATGTGTTTTAATACTTAATACTTAGATTTTTCCCCTATATTTAATCTATATAACTAGAGCACAAATTCATCAAAATCCGCTACACCGCTTTCTTTTTGGACTCTGGTTCTGGAATATCAGTGCTTAGATCGAAAGAGCGAAGGGTATAACAGCCAGGAACCGATACGAGTATTTAAAAAAACCCTGAATTAGCCCAATATTTTGGATTATTTTTTGCTCTTCACGTAGGGCTGAATCATGTATTTAGGTAACAACGTCGTATTATTAGATTGTCCCAGTAAAAACGAAATAATGAACCGGTGACCGTAATAATACCGGTATTTTTCTATGGAGAAAATACTGGTATCCGATCCCTGATAACAGCCTGAACCAAGGATATCCGCTGCACCAGATACGATACGGAACAAGGTTCGCAACCCCCCCCCCCCCCTCAGTCGTCGACTCAGGTCGTTACCTACTTAACATTACGAGCGGCTCTGTGAGCTGTGAGACCTCGCGAATTTTGTTTTTTAATTTTCCAACAACTGACTCGACAAAATAAACTATAATTATCGAGCCTGCTCAAATTTAACGAGAATCGGTTGAGAAATGCGACATGTAGAGAACAACCGGAAATCTGGAAATACGGAAGCATATTTGTCGAAGCTGAAGCAGAGACCTTCGTTCCACTCGTTCCAATATTTAGCTTGGAGATTGAGTGGAAAATTATGTCAAATTAATGAAATATATACCTAGTATGAACTAATAATATATAAATGAATGTACATCCTCTCGGTTAAATTAATTGCTACAACAAGATGGCGGCATACCACGTAATGGCTGTCATCTTTGGTCGGAAATTGCTCGCTGGCCGGAAGTGTGACGCATTGTCGGTGATTATTGCCTCTTCAATTGTGTTTGTGGTGGGTTCTGTCGGAGATATCGTTTGAATCTATGATTATTTTCAAGCATTGGTATGGGATCTTCGTGATAGTGATTTTTATGTACTTTTTAGGGATCCTCAAAAGGGAAAAGAAACGGAACCCTTACAGGATCACTTTGTTGTCCGTCTGTCTGTCTCTCAAAACCCTTTATCTCGGAAACGTTAGGAGATATCGAATTGAAATTAAAAGCATATACTCAGATCTACAGTCCCTTTGAAACTGTAAAAAAAATCGATCTTCTAAGGTAAGTTAGTTAGTTTTATACTTCGTTTGGAGAGCAATAAAGAATATTTGTATTGTATTGTTAAGAAAAAGATACGGCCGTTTATGTGCAAAAAACGAAATCAAAATTTATAGGGTACTTTCCGTTGACCTAACTATGAAATTTGGCAAGTAATATCGTCTTATACTACAAGTATTGGTAAAAATCTGAAAACTGTACTTTTGTATCATAAAAAAATATTCTCTTTATTTAAAGTAAGTAATCAATATCAATTTTTTCGGAACGCTCGATGGTCGAGTCCTACTCGTATTTGTGCTATTTTTTTATGTCATAGGCGGCAAACGGGCAGACAGATCGCCTGATGATAAGCAATTACCGCCGTCCATAGACACCTGCAACACTAGAGGAGTCACAAGTGCTTTGCCGGCCTTTCAGGAATACGATCTTATCTTAAAGGTAAGTTCTCTTTTGTAGTTTTATTCATTCAATACCAAAAGTGTGTGGTTTTTTTCTCACCAAAATGACAGTGAGACATGCCTGTCTGGGGTCAATCGCAAAGCCTAAATTGGAACAAGAGCGCGCAACAAATGCCATACCAATATCAAATCAAAACGTCGACTGAAATACACCTCCTGGGGCTCATTTCAAGAAGCTATAAGCTACAAGTTACAATTTATAAGTGGAAGTCTCTTTCTATTAAAAACTTAGAGTATAGATATTTCTAAAGAGATCCTATACGCGGGCCACCAAGAGTGACGGAAATGGTCTTATGCAGATAAATCGAGAATTGGTTTAAAATGGCTGCCGGTTTACCATAAATTACTTCCTCAACTTGGGCGGGTAATCGCTTGTGTGACGTATTTGGGCACAACTGTCATAGAAAATAAGTTGTGCTCGGCAAAGAGTGAAACTATGACAGGGACAACAAATGATATGTAACTCTCTGTCGCTCTTAAGTATAAAAAATGTAAGAATTACGATTTGAAACGGGATATTTTGATGGCTGCGTGTTTTCCTATGCTGACGACACTGTAATAGTCTTTAATGACAGTAATTGGGAGGCAGTTTATGCTAAGGCAGAGAAAGGGCTTAATTTAATATATGCCTGGCTCAAACATAATCTGCTCACGCTAAATGCCGCAAAAACAAATTACATGTGCTTCTCCAGGTATGATAAGACGCAGCCATCACAAAACTACAAAACTACAAGTTAAAAATACATATCTGTAACCAAGCTAACCCTGTAAACTGTGACTGTACAGCTATCAACAAAGTCCCTACAACTAAATATCTAGGCGTAATTCTAGACCAGAGACTTTCATGGAACGATCACATTGAGCACCTAAATGGACGCATTAGAAAGCTGATATGGGTCTTTAAACTCCTCAGGCAAGTAGCCCCCGTTAAACTCCTAAAACAACTATACACTACTCTAGCACAATCGATTATGACCTACTGCATATCTAGTTGGGGTGGTGCCAGTAAAACAAAATTCCTAGAGGTAGAGAGAGCCCAAAGATGCTTACTTAAAGTTACATTCTCAAAACCATTTATGTATCCCACCACGGAGCTTTACAAGGATTGTAATCTGTTGTCCATGAGGAAACTCTATATTGTAAGTTCTATTGTAAGATTGCATAAAACCCTTACCTATGACCCAAACACACAAAATCGAAGAAGAAAACACATTGTAGCTCCTGTCCCAGTCTGCAGGTCCCGCTATGCTAGCAAACAATTTGCCATTCAGTCAGCTCGATTATACAATCGTATAAATAAGACTATCAATATTTATCCGCTTCAAACTTACCATTGTAAACTTACCTTAGTTGATTGGTTAAAAAACCTAACTTATGATGAAACAGAGGCATTATTATCTTTCACATCATAATTTTGTAAATCCTTCTCTGTAAAAGTACATCCATACACAAAACTACACACACATTACACACACGCACTCACGCACACGCACACACACGCATGCACGCACGCACACACACACACACACACACACACACACACACACACACACACACACACACACATACACACACACACACACACACACTAAATATAGATTATTATACACGAATAAAATAAGATAAATCTGTAACTGCTTAAGCGTCAAAATGTTTATTATGGTTGATTGTCCACTTCTTACTGTTTGGAAGAGCGGTGTCTCCTGACACAAGCAAAATTACTTGCTTAATAGGAGGCTCCAACCTTTTCTATTATTGTTAAAAAATCTTAAAAAACCGAAATAAACTTTTTTCATTTTCATTTTCATTTTCATTTTCATATTTACCATGTATATTTGTATTTTTTTTTGTTTCCGTTATTATTTATTGTTATCGTAATTCTAATGTAAATGACCATGTAAGCTTGAAATCTTAAAAAAATGTATATGGCTGTCTCGCTCGGTTGTGGTATTTTTATTTGCATGTTGCGTCTGGTAAGTCTGTGATTAAAAGGTATTGAAAACAGACTTCCACTTGTAACTTATAACTTTTATCTTCGAGAAATAAGCCCCTGGCTGTTCACTATGCCCTAAATCTAATCATTAATCTGAGTAACGGGGTCGCCTACTCGGCAGCCTTCCAGATAGTATCATTTTGTTTATCGCCTCCATATCCTTATTTAGGACAAGCAATATAGTATTATGCTAATAAAAGATTTGTAAAGTAAGCCTAGAAGATCTAGCAGTTTTCGACCGTGTTATTTGTGTAGGGTTCAAAAGGGGTAAACCACTTTCATGGCTGATTGTATGTCTGGCTCAGTATTATGTTAATACAAGATTTGGAACTGGATCAGTAAAGGCAGTGGCTTAACAGTGGTTAAGGCGACGATATGAAAGAGAGAACCACATACAGTCATAAAGTAGTAATTTATATTTTGATGGAATGTGTAAGAGGGGAGTCTCGTCGCACAACCTACCATACTGGATCGTGCAACGTAGCGCTGGCTGATCCGGAGTCTGCTCAGGCGAAATTAAATAAATAAAATAAATAAATAAATAAATATTAGAGGACAATCTTACACAAATCGAACTAGCCCCACAGTAAGCTCAAGAAGGCTTGTGTTAAATTATTGTATAAGTCCTACAAACTGTGTCTTAGGTAGTCGTATTCCTAACTGGGGACGTATGGAGCGACATTCTCGTTCAACGACAAAGCTCCTTAAAATTATATAAAAAAAAGTAGTCATTTCCCGTTCAATAGCACAGAAAATATGAATGTAAAAGTATACCTATGTACTTCTCATCATCATCATTCGCTTGCTCTTTTCCCACTTATTTGGGGTTTGCGCAGCATGTCTTTTTCTTCCATACATCTCTGTCATTCGCACTACAGTCGCAGTAGCACCCATTGCCGAAACTCTAAGAGCCAATCGCCTGGCGTGGTACGGGCATGTAATGAGGGATGAAAGCCATGTAACAAGAAAACCTATGTATATAACCAAGTCAAAACTACACGCATAATTGGTCCTAAAATACGCCATTCCTAATAGCATTAAAGAGCTCGGACACGGACACTCCTTCTATAATAAACTTAAATCATGGCTCCTTGAAAATGCCTACTATAACATTTCAGAACTATGTGACATTTAAATATTAAATAATATATATATTTCTTTTTTTAATATTATTATTGTATGTCTTTCCCGTTCACGGGACAATGGTATCCCGGACCTTTGGGAGGCGTGCGCGGAGCCGAAGAACCGAGGCACCGAAGTACCAAACGAGTACCACATAGCCAACACGTAGAGGCCCTTTTGACACTTTAATGAAATGCAAGGGATACACCGAGCGGATGCTGTCCCTGCCCGTGTCATGGGACGGACACAGAGACAGCACCCGCCAGGGTGTACAGGGACTATTTCTGGTTGATGGAGCCTAAATGAACTGGGTTATTGGATGAAAATGATGAATTAATGGCTGGGCTATTGTGTGAGACAACGGACGCCTGCCTAATAAAATGTCTCAGATATTTATTTCCGGCAGACGGTGACTCGCTCTCTGCTAGATGGGCCCCCATAAAATAGCGCAATTATAAAATGGCCTTAGGGGTGGAAAGGTGGCACTGGACTTTAAACATATAGCCAAATCGCCACTTAGGTGACCACATCCACCCTCGAGCATCAGCTCTTGCGACTCCACTCTGGACGGCCGGTTAAGGCAAGCCAGAGGCGGGGGGGCCTGTCCCACCAACCACACAGGCCACCCCCAGGAGGACTCAGGTACGTAGGTTATTATTGTTATTATTATTTTAATTTTATACTTGAATTCCAAATTTAAATGTAACTTTACTGTGACAGTTTGATATAATTTGTAAATCAATCATACCTTGACATTTTTATCGTTGTCAATCATTGTTTCTGACGAGTAATGTATATGATCCATTGCAAATAAATGAGTATGAGTATGAGTATGTACTTCTAAAGAATCAAAATTTTTCTACCAACGCTCCATAGTTTAAAATTCTTAAAGTATGGAAACAAAAACAATACATTGTTATATAAGCAAGAGTATTCTCGTATGTGTTAGCCTTTTTACTGCATCAACGGAACAACGGATGGCCTGTAGTTTTTACGTAGGTAAGCATAGTTTATGGGTTACAAAATGGCATAGGCCAGATTTTGTACGGCAAAATGCTAGTTTTTCTGCTCGGAAAAAACCTATCACAAAACGACCGTTTAACACTCACTCATCATCCCGTTATCCCAGTACAGTTACATCCTGAAGGATGCCCGGGGCCCGCATCCCAAGGTTTAGCGTGGGCACTAATTTTTAAGATAGCGACTGCCATCTGACCTTCCAACCCGAGGGGAAATCAGACCATATTGGAATTAGGCTTGTCAAGTGAGCAACTTGACTGTTAGAAGTTCTCAAACCGGCCGAAAGCCATTATGTATGTATATATGATGCAGTATAATATAGTGCTTATCACAATCTGTTCTTTGTTATTGTGTTGTTATTGGTGTGAACCTGTAATTGGCTTTTTGTATCATATGTCGAAAATTAATGTAATAAGGGTAGCTGTTGGTTCACCGAAAAAATAAATAAATAAATATATGTAAGCACTTTATTGTACACAATAACAGGTTAAAACAATGTAAATGTCACATAAGATTAGAGTACAAAGGCGAACTTATCCCTATGAGGGATCTCTTCCAGCTAACCTTTGAGGGATTGTTTGAGGGTTTAACTTGGCTGAACGACTGCTATCATAGACAGCAGCCAGGATCAACGGCTTAACGTGCCTTCCAAAGCGGTCACCCATCCAAGAACTGTCCTCGGCTCACGCTGCTTTACCTCGCATACCGCACTCGATATGCTGGGCCACGAGCGCTCCTTTAGCATTTAACACGTTTACTGGTAGACATAGCGTGCAGCCTATGGGTCAGACATAGGGTTTGCTCCCGGGAAATACCGGAACCGAAAATACCGGGATTTCCCGGAATTTTTAGACCAGCAAAGAACCGGGACTGCAAAATTGAAATCCCGGTACTTTCGGGATTTCGGGAAATCCATTTTTGCTCTATATTTTCTCAAATCTAGTTAAATTACACGAAACAGCCGTTAAGCATAGAGGAGTAAAGTGCAATTCAAAGAAAACTATGTATTCCTCACCCTTGAAACCAGTTCTGAGTCAAAGTGTCAGATAAGGATAAACAAATTTCAGCGGCTATTTAAGTAAAATAGGTTTAATGAACGTTTATGCATAAGTCGGTTTATATAATTTAGTACATAACTGTAGGTAGGCAAAGGCATTGACATTCCTACAGTTGTTTTCTTTTAAAAGTAAGTTTAGAATTATAACTATTGCCTTTCTCGGTTTGTTTACCAATTATATGTAACATTAGTGCGGTCCCGAAAGTACCGAAAATACTGGGAAATCCCGGTTCCATTTCTAGCTGGTACCGAAAATCCCGGTTCTTGAAAACAGTACCGGTTCTGCAATCCCTAGTCAGACATACGCAGCGTGCATACAGCGCCCTGCGTGTCCAGTATAATGATGCGTGTAGGGTGCTGTTCGGGCTGCCGAGGCACTGTAGCGCCTCCGCGATGTTTGCGGAGCGGCAAATTGACGGTTTCCACGCCGTCATCAGGAAGCGGGCCGCCTCGATGATGAGGCGTGTGCGCAGCTCCACGAACACCATCCTACGAACGCTGGCAGAGAGGTGGGACTCCCCGATACTGCGGCGGTGGATACAGCTCCACACCACAGTGGGGCGCTAATTTTTTGTGTTTAAATTATTATGTATTGTATAGTGTCAATTTTATTTCAAAAGTCAAAAAAAAGTCAAAATCATTTATTTGTTAACATAGGTATAAGGCTGGTAAAAATAAACTTAAATTAGGTATCACTATGTTTTGCCATTTAGGCATACAAATATTTTATGTCAGGATTATGTTTCGTGTATTTACTAACATATTTTGACGTGACAACGTCTTATAAATTGGTTTGCCGGGTGACACTTCAAGAAACTGCGTTACGCTCCGCTCACGTTATGCGCTCACAATGAGAGCTAGTGAGAGGCATGGTTAGCCCGCCTAAGAGCGAGAGAGACAGACATTTTACCACTCAAAGTCGTTGTCACGTAAAACTTTCGCCCGTATACCGACTTTACAGGCAACCAATTTTTCTTAAGAATTATTGTTACTAACACATTTTAGTTTTAGTTTTGTGTATGGAATTACGGTTCTGAATTAAATTATTATTATATTATATAACCCTTGAATGTATCCCAAAAACCGATGTAGGAACCCATTGCGCAATAGAAAACCAAAGCGAAATCCAACTTCATACAACAGTACACTCATACGAATACCACATTGCTTATTGTATCGCGATATTAACATTCAACTCAAATATTGTATACGTCCATTTATCAAGTCTTTTATGATCCTTTCCCCATTGTCAATAAGAGCTATATTCGATTTCGTTCATTGATTCAGTGCGGATTCCGTTTTCAAAAGGAACTAACTAATTTCGTACACTTATTATTTGCAATCTAATACCGGGAAACAAGGTCTATTTTTGTGTATTTACTAATGACCTCATTATAATCTACTTTAAATAGATATTAAAATATATGTTGCAATGTTTGCTGACAAATACTGATAGGTATCTCATTCTGTCATGATGGATACAATAGGGATGTTCACACCAAATAAAAAATAAATTAGTACGAATTTTCTCGAAAAAGAAACAATTTCTTAATCAAATGGCGAAAAGTGTAACTCAAACGAATATTTTTTTTTCTTAGCCTATATGGGTGTCCCACTGCTGGGCAAAGGCCTCTCCCCATAAATGCCGTGACTGCCGCATCAGCGCCTCCTCCTGCCTGTCGGCGAGAAAGGCGTCTAAGTCATCCCGCCATCTCCGTTTAGGCCGGCCTCGTCTGCGTCGCTCTTGTGGCATCCACTTAGTAGCTATATTAGCCCACCTGTCCGGGTGCATGCGACAGACGTGACCGGCCCAGTCCCACTTGAGCCTAGCAGCTTCTTCGCCTACATCAGTTATGCGTGTTTTGGAGCGAAGCATGATGTTCCGGATGCGATCCATCCTCTTAACACCTAATATGCTAACGCTCCATAGCCCGTTGGCAAACCTTCAATTTGGACTTTTGACTCTCCGTGAGTGACCATGTTTGGGCACCGTAGGTTAGGACGGGCAGAATACACATATCGACAAGTTTGCGCTTGAGTGACAATGGAAGGTTGCCCTTCATTAGATCTTAACGAATAAATAATTACATAATTATAAGCCTTCAAAGTTTTAAGAGGGGCCATATTCTGTCCCTTTTACGCAAAACGTATTAGAACGATCGTCATTTACTATGGCGGTATGGCTCCTGGTCAATGACGTCACTGATCTGCCGCGCTTTCTCTCTCTACCCAGTAACGTTAAAAGGGTTGTAGCTTCTTTTTTTTGTGATATTGGGATAGGATTTTGGCATGGTGATATGGTTTTTTGCCTTGTTTCTTTTGGAGTAGTATTTTCGAGTAAGTAGTCAATACAAATATTCATTATTGCTCACCAAACGGAGTACATTAAAAAAACAACAGAAATTAAATTAGACACGGAACACATTAAATAAAGAACTTATATTACACGTATCAGTGTTAGACAACACAAACACAAACAATGTACACCTTTTTATTTATTTATTCTATAAGTAGCTAGAACCTCAGTAATTCAAATTCTATCATTTGAGATACCACCCCACCTTAATGTTGATGAATGTACAAAAAAAATGCATTTAAAAAATACTGCGTGTTACGTAATTTTTGTATTTATTCTATAGCTCATTATAGAACCTTAGTGTTTCAAATGCTATCATTTGGGGATCCCCACCTTGATGAATGTACAAAAAAATGCATAAAAAAAAACTGCGTGTTACGTCATTTTTTTATTTATTCTACAGCTCATTATAGAACCTTAGTGTTTCAAATTCTATCATTTAAGATATATACCCAATGTTGATGAATGTACAAAAATCCATTAAAAAAATACTGCGTGTTACGTCATTTTTTTATTTATTCTATAGCTCATTAAAGAAACTTAGTGTTTCAAATTATATCATTTGGGGATCCCCACCTTAATGTTGATGAATGTACAACAAAAAAAAAAACAAAAAAAATTCCGCATGTTACAACGTTTTCTATAAATCATAGTTTCTCGCAATTCAGTCCCCTGGAGTATGTTAAAGTCGTTTATCCCTGTCCTCCCTGCCTGAAGTTGACCATATAAATATTAATACGCATACATATTTATGGGCGGGCTAGGACCTATAATTGAATTTTGTGTTTTGTCAGCCTTTCCTTAAAATGTTTTTGCCGATTTCATGTTAGAGAAGCTTCACTACATAGTATAAAACAAAGTCGCTTTCTCTGTCTCTATATCCCTATTATATACCCCTATGTATGCTTAAATCTTTAAAACTACGCAACGGATTTTGATGCGGTTTTTTTTATTAGATAAAGTGATTGAAGAGGAAGGTTTATATGTATAATAACATCCATTAAATAGTGCACCCGTGCGAAGCCGGGGCGGGTCGCTAGTGTTTCGATACAAGTATGTAGTGTAGTGTTGTGTTCCTGGAGGTGAGCAAGGTTGCCAGAGCTCCGGAGGATGCACTGTGTTGAGAGCGAGGGACCTAAATGTGTTCCGTCTGCTGTCAACACATTGCATCCTCAAACCTTATAAAGGGTCGGCAACGCGCACGTGACTCCTTTGGAGTTGCGGGCGACTATAGGCTGCGGTGGCCGCTTACCATCAGGTGGACCGTCCGCTTGTTTGCCACCGGCGTTGTATTAAAAAAAAACTTTAAATAACTTCAAAAACAGTTCCGTATTTAGTAAACTAATATAAATCATGATACTAATCACAAATCAACACAGGGAAATAGCTTTAGTTCCCGAAGCTGCAATAAAGGCGGGATAGACGATTCGGGAATTTTAATTGAGAACAATTTTATGTGCAGGCGCAAGTGTTGAGAGAGATGCGTTTGAAAATAATAGTTTTTTTAATGTTGTGGTCCAATGTTGGTCAAACGAGACACTAGTTTTAAACTACGTATACATACTATCTAGAATAATTTGATGCAAAGAACAAATACAAAACAAAAATTGATTTGTGAGTAAGTTTACATACTATCTTATCATAAATCGCTAGTATGTGTCATTTCAAAAAAGTATGTAATCCGGTTTAACACATCAACTTGCTCTGTCAATAAGATCCCAAATATTTAAGTTGGCCGAACTTTTGACTTAATTATGAATGCTTGAAGACTCAAAATCAAATAACAGTATTATAAAATATCGGCCAACACAAAAGATCTCAACTTTACAGTCAGGTTCACTAATATATATGCATTTTTGGAGTTTATCACGAAGGAATAGGGTGCAAAAGTGTTTTTTAAACCTATGGCTTCGTATGCCGGACCCAATAAAGCGATAGGAGTGGTTGGAGAGTGGCCTAGTGAAAATCTCCAACACGACAACGCGGGTAGTTTAAACATTTTCATAAACATCTATCAAACCTATATTGGTTAACTAGCCGCTAAATTTCGTTTGTCCTTATTTGTCACTTTGTCACATGTGTTTGTGAGACAGTGACAACAGACTTTTTAGTTAGCAGAGGTTTGTTAAGTTTTATAAATAAGTGGGTAAGACTTTGCGCTCCAGTAAAATTGGTTCAACCAAATCTGATCAGTGCCTTTACCATGAGTTTGCATGCCCGTACTCGCTAGCGGCTGCGTAAACGATTTAGTATGCTGATTCTTAGTTTTGTTGCGTTATCGCCAGAGGCGCTGTACTTTTGCCCATACAAATTTTTACGCAGTCGCTAGCGTGTACGGTTATGTAAAGTCATGGTAAAGGCACTGGTGCAAAAGTGTACATATATTATTGAACTCTACTGTGAATAGTTTTGTATTCCTGTTGATGACTAACCCCATTATTCATAAACGTCTATCAAACCTATATTAGCTAACTAGCCGCTAAAGTTCGTTTGTCCTTTTCTGTCACTTTGACACAAGTGCATGTAAGACAGTGACAACAGACATTTTAGTTAGCAGAGGTTTGTTAAGTTTTATGAATAAGGGGGTAAGATCGCCCGATCTCTCGAGGAACTACATACGTCAGTCGTTGCCGCCCATAGGCTATGGTGTATCACTACATAGTATAAAATAGTCGCTATGTATGCTCAGATCTTTAAAACTACGTAACGGATTTTGATGCGGTTTTTTAGAGTGATTCAAGAGGAAGGTTTATATGCATAATACATGTATAATATAGCAGAGAAACACTTATAATTTTAGAGGTTTATAATGTGATGTCGTAAATAAACACATTTATTGCGCTTACATTGCAAGCTCTGGCTGAACCCTACGAGATAGATCATAATAATGTACTACGGTATTGTACATCTTAAAAAGGTGTATAAAAGTCCGCAATGGCATATGTCTATCTCTTAGGGATAACCCACAATAACCATTTTTTATCCTTTACTTTCTACGAGATATAGTGGCTTATTTACGAAGCGATTTTAAGAAGTATAGCATTAATCTTTATCCAATCAAGTACCTTAAATACATTATGCATTTAAAATAGATCAATATGGCCTTTCCGACATGTAATTTAAATGAATAATTTGGAAAATATTACATATTTAAAATGCAGGGACATAGCGGTCGGCCGGTACATTATTTTTCACATGGCCAATGTCACTCTTTCAAGAGTAACCTCTAAAGATACATTTGTATTGTCTAATAGTATTTTGACGACCGGTTTGGCCTAGTGGGTAGTGCACCTGCCTGTGAAGCTGACGGTCCTGGGTTCGAATCCCGGTCAGGGCAAATATTTGTGTGATGAGCATGAATATTTGTTTCTGAGTCTTGGATGTTTTCTATGTATTTAAGTATTTATATGTATTAAATATATCGTCGTCTAGTACCCATAACACAAGCCTTCTTGAGCTTACTGTGGGGCTAGTTCGATTTGTGTAAGATTGTCCTCTAATATTTATTTATTTAATAACAAAAAAGTTGTTAACATTGTACATAAAGACATTCTGTAGTATATTTAGTATCAGCATTGCACCCGAGCTAAGTCGGGGCGGGTCGCTATTGGGCTATATATCCGTGTGTCACTGTCGTAATAAAAAAAAATCGAGCCGGTAAATAAATGACTGAATCCGCTACCGCTTGTGACCCACGCTACAAAAAGGCACTTTAAAACAAGATGGCGTCGAAATATGGCGTCATTAATACAAAAATTCCTTTTCATTGTGCTCGATATAGATCGGCACTTGTTTGGAATTCATCGTACTCCTAAACGTTTAACATTTTATCTCAAAATGTTAAATTAAATTTAAACTTGAATTTGTGTTGCTGGATTTCAGTCGAAATTAATTTAGTAAAGAGATAAGAGATAATGTTTACATAGACAGACTGTTAGCTTTTGATTTCATAATTGAACGTTTCCGAGAAATCGTCTAACGTATGAGTGGCTAGCGTTTATTCACATTCATATTCATATTTATTTATTCATAAAATATACAAAAATTTTACATGTCAGAAGATTGTTACAATAATTTAATTATGTCGATTAAATAAAAAATAAAAATTTCAATTAGATTAGGTAAATTATTCAAATTATTACATAGTGAATTTAAATGTCAAAAAAAAAAATTACAATTACAAAGGCATGCAACAAATTTAATTTACATATTCATCTATGTGTGTTTATTAAAATAAACATTGATTCGATCATTAAAAGGCCTTATAAGTTTTTAAATGTTTTGATTTCAAATTATGACAAAAGTATTTATAATACCAGTAAAGTGATTAAAGGCTTCGATGATTTTGATAAAGTTTTAGATAGTAACGTAGCATTTTTTTCATTTTATTATGTGTAGTAGAATTTAAGCGGGAAAAACAAGTTTTTAGCTTCAAAATGGAGTGATGTTTGAAATGATATTTCTTATTTAAAAATACAAAAAATACATTTAAAAGTTATGACATAAGATCGCAATAGTCCTGTTCTAGAAAATGTCAAGATACGTGTCAATTCAAACAGATAATGGCCTAAACAGATGAGCGTTTATTAACTGTTAAGGACCCTTAAATTGTAATTTGAATATATTACATTTATTTTTCTCATGGAGCGCTCGTGGCCCAGCGGCGCACGCAAAACGCGGTAAAAAAAAATATGGGCTTGAATGAGCCTAATTTGAAAGAAAGAAAAATGCTTATTTGCATTGGCACACAATAAAGAATTAAAAAAAAAAAGAAACAGAAACAAAAATATATACCTAAGTCGTGTGCCAGCAAAAAGGATCAAGCTCAGCATGATGCTACAGCCTGAGGGGCTACCGCGAACCACAAACGAAGTTTTCCCTCTCTGTCTCACTTATGTGCAAACTTGCAAGTGCGACAGAGAGGGAAAACGTTTGCTGTTCGCGGTAGCGCCCCTGGCGGCTGCAGCGCTGATTTTCAGCCTAAGCTAATTTTGGACGGCAGCTTGATTCCATTGTTCTCGCAACGCTCCGCTACCCGCCCCGCTCGCCGCCCGCTGCCCGCTGGCGTCAAGTCCGCACCCACATACAACAGCAGTGCCTTTACCATGAGTTTGCATGAACGTACTCGCTAGCGACTGCGTAAACGATTTAGTATACCGATTCTTAGTTCTATTGCGTAACCGCCAGAGGCGCTGTACTTTTGCCCATACAATTTTTTACGCAGACGCTAGCGAGTACGGTCATGTAAACTCATGGTAAAGGCACAGCTCGGGAGCTCTGGCAACTTTCCTCACCACATCAACAACACCGTCCGGTCTGTTCATGCTTGCTAGGACATAGTGACTACGTTAATACTAGTGTCTTTTTATAGGGGATTGACGAGAGACATCATCCTGTTGTGGATTCGTTTTTATTATCAGTGACTTAGAGACCATATACATCTCTAACAATATTAAATTAATCTTAATTTTGACGCTGAGAGACCATGTACATCTCTAGGATATTATATTAATTTCATTATAGGTACTCCTTGTTTAATCTTGAGACCTTGTACATCTCTAACTTTACTGATGTTGTAATATTTTGTAATAGATAACTTTGCAAGTTTATCTTCACTGTATGACATTAATTTTGTTATAATTGTAAACTCGAAATTATTATTTCTTCTTGAACTGTAAATTAATATTTTGACATGAAAAATGTATTACTTATTATAGTCAGACTTTCTTAAATTGTAAATTAATATTTTGACATGTAAAAGTGCCCTTGTGGCCTATTTGCAGAATAAATGTTTGTATTTGTATTTGTATTTGTACACCTGCAGGGTACGGGTAACCGAAATGATCGCGTACGGTACGGTTTCACAGGAATTTCCTCCCGCGAACGCTCCGGTTGTGGAATCAGCTCCCTGCCGAGGTTTCCCCGAGGGACTACAGTATGGGGTTCTTCAAGAAAGGAGTGTATAAATGTTTAAAGGGTCGGCAACGCGCATGTGACACCCCAGGAGTTGCAAGCGTCCATGGGCTACAGAAACAGTTTACCATCAGGCGGGTCGTACGCTTGTTTGCCACCGACGTGGTATTAAAAAAATAGTGAGTTGATGGAACTATGGGTGAATAATTATTAGGTTAGGTAAGAAATGTTCACAAACATTTCCGCAAATACATTAATTTCAATAAAAAAAAACTAGGACGCAGCTCCACAGCATTTGTATCACAATAAAGCTATCGGGTCGACTTTTCAAGTAAAACTTGAATAACCGACCGCCGACCTCAATAACTTGTGTTCTGAGGAAATTCCCCCGATTGTTAGCTTCTTTCTTTTCTATTTATAAACCGTCCAAATGCGAGACGGACTCTCACGAAGGGTTCCGTACCATGTTGTTATTTCTCTCAATTGCATCCTTGTTCATATAATAATAATAATATTCTTTATTGCACCACTAATACAGGAGTATATTTATAGATTCGGTAACATTAATAATGGTAACAACAGGCGGTCTTATCGCTTTAAAGCGATCTCTTCCAGACAACCTTTGGGTAGCAGGAAATATTTATATATTATATGTATAAACCAGGCGCGGATCCAGGATTTTGTTCAGGGGGGGGCACTTTCGAACTTTCCGAAAATAAAACTGACTTTTGATAACTGTTTATATTGTCAGAACATATTTCCTACGTCAGGACATAGGCAATTGCCCTCCCCTGACACAGGCTTCAGGGGGGGCAATTGCCCCTGTTGCCCCCCCCCCCCTGTATCCGCGCATGGTATAAACGTTCAATACCCACAGTTTATAAATTGTGTTAAGAGGACTGCATTGTATAGGCGAGTTCCAGTCCAGTGGTGCATCGTACAAGTATCTACGTAGAAAAAAAAAAATTTTTGTATACCTTTTAACTCTTATTTCAATTTTTTAGAATTAAGCTACATAATTGGGCCATTCTACTTTTTCATGTACATAATTTTTAGACACTTTTTTAATACTTGGAATACTTGGCCCTCATTTCATATTTTTGTATTTTTTCTTAGAAAGAAGTTTAATTGCAGTATCACTTCCTATAAGTTTAGTAAATAATTAACGTACTACAGCTAATATCCATAAATCGAGTAACTCAGTCGTCCTTGGATGTCTCACCATTTGTATGAAAAAATGGTTTTTACCACTGTGCTACCCATCTTTTACAATAATATGTTAAATATTTAAGTATTTTTACCTATATATTTATTTGATTAGGTTCAGTTACTATTTCGAAATCCTATTTTTGTACAGTAACTTAATACATATCATAGATTTTTTTGTAATAGAAAACTGGTCATGAAAAAGTAGAATAACCCAATTATAAGCAACCTAATAGGTATTATTACTTTTACAATTTCGCACGTCATGTACTTTACGCAGTTTTAAACCTGTGGAAACTTGTTATGGCTTACTGTTTCTAAGTCGCGACTTATTTTGTTATTCTAGCTATAAATCCTAAGAAATAAAATAACATTAATAAATAAATAACGCTGTGATGATAATGATTTATTATTACCTAGTATTAATTATGAAATGAAATGAAACGAAAATATTTATTTCAGACTCAGCGATCCATATCTTGTTAGTAACAGAAATACAACTTAAAAATTAATAAATAAAAATAAATAAAATAAATAAATAAATATTAGAGGACAATCTTACACAAATCGAACTAGCCCCACAGTAAGCTCAAGAAGGCTTGTGTTATGGGTACTAGACGACGATATATTTAATAGATATAAATACTTAAATACATACAAACATCCAAGACTCAGAAACAAATTTAATATTCATTGCTCATCACACAAATATTTGCCCTGACCGGGATTCGAACCCAGGACCGTCAGCTTCACAGGCAGGTGCACTACCCACTAGGCTAAACCGGTCGTCAACAGGTCGTCATTAATGTTAGTAATAATTACAAAGCAAAGGGAAAAGATTTGTGGTCCTACTTGACATAAGTCAATGTAGTCCTGACCCGCTCAATCCAATGCCACTATATGGTGCACTGAAATCCACTTATTTAAATTAACAAGCCTACAACGATTTCAAAGCTTGTTTTCTGATCATCATATCAGCCGAAAGACGTCCATTGCTGGACATAGGCCTCCCCAAGAGTGCCATAATGACTGGTCCTCCGCCTCCCGCATCCAGCGGACTCACGCGACCTTCACCAGGTCATCAGTCCACCTTGTGGGGGGCCTACCCACGCTGCGCCTTCCGGTCCGTGGTTGCCACTCGAGAACCTTTTGTTTTCTAAACATGACCATTAAATTAAAGGGGTCATTGTCAGATTTAGGTTCGCGTTTTTTCAAAATCAAAAAATCGAAATCAAAACATTTATTCTGCAAATAGGCCTCAAGGGCACTTTTACAAGTCAAAATCTATCTAAGTATCATTAATTAAATGTAGTGTTACATGTCAAAAATAAGACTAAGAAACTATTAACAATCGAGATTTGTTAGAGATGTATAAGGTCTCTAAGCGTCAAGATAAAATGTAATAAAGTAGGTACACTAATCATAATAAAATATGTTGAGCTATATCTATAACACGTCAACATGAAAAAAATAAAATCTATTAAATAAATATCCTCAGAGATGTATAAGGTCTCTGAGCGTCAGTCTAAAAATAAAATCAAATGAGAACAGAGCGAAGTCTCTCATCATGTCAATTTCACTGAACACTAGTACGAAGACTACGAAGTTACTAGTTTCGGTGGACATATCAAAAGTTAAGGGCCACAAACCTTAATTTTGGATTGGTCTAGTAACCCGCATAAACGGTGTTTCCTTAACTATACCATGTAATAAAAACATAACTTAAATGTACATAAGCCGTTACCACCGGCGGGGTAATCACGTAACTTTTGTACTACCGTTAGGTAGATTTTAATGTCAAATTCTAATTGTCAGCTCATACATTTATACTTCAAAACTGACAGTAAAATCTATCTACCGTTAGTACATAAAGTTACATGATTCGCCTGCGGGTGGACAACATTTTTTTACAACTGACGCTTTGTCCCAAATAGTCCTATTCAAGTAATTTTCAACTCGCATGACACTTGACAACGCACATATAAGTACAAGTGCTCAATTTTGGCTAACGGCCTATAAAATATAAAACCAGTAGACGCCACATGTCTTTCACGACGTCCCCTCGTTACTAAACGACGCGAATTCACAACAAAATCCCATCACTTACTACCTTTTAGACAGGGAACGATCAAGTGAGTAATGCAGGGTACGCGGGTCGACTTAGTATTGAGTTGTCATCTAGAAGTTTCCATAACGATGTATATAAAGGTTTAAATCGAGTTTGAGACGTGTCGAGTAGATAGGCGCAGTACATAGAAGCTGATATATTTAACAAA
This sequence comes from Epiblema foenella, assembly GCA_963556455.1. Taxonomy (NCBI): domain Eukaryota; kingdom Metazoa; phylum Arthropoda; class Insecta; order Lepidoptera; family Tortricidae; genus Epiblema; species Epiblema foenella. The sequence continues at coordinate 17,424,706 of OY747112.1, forward strand.
CCAACATAAACCTAATCGACAGATTTGGTTAAGGCCGCGCGCGCGGCCGGTGAGCGTCCCCTGTCTATTTAACTCAGGGATCAGATACCGGTATTTTCCCCACAGAAAAATACCGGTATTATTACGGTCACCGTTTCATTATTTCGTTTTTAATGGGACAATCTAATAATACGACGTTGTTACCTAAATACATGATTCAGCCCTACGTAAAGAGCAAAAAATAATCCAAAATATTGGGCTAATTCAGGGTTTTTTAAAAATACCGGTATCGGTCCCTGATTTAACTATTAAAAAAAATACTTTCCAGTTCCACCCTAGGGCCGGCAAAGCGACTTTCAACCCTGCTATCTACTTATGATAAAATAAAAAAATAAAAAAATCGTTTATTTAAAAATGGAAGAGAACACAATTTAAATTAGCCCGTGGTCCCACACTAGGCACACCCTGTATCGTGGTGACCGTTTGGATAACATTAACAGTACAAAGTTTGTTCAGGTAGGTATTCTATACTATTATTATAAAACAAATGAAAATATATGTGTTTTATGCGTGCGTGCGTGCGTGCGTGCGGACGTGCGTGCGTGCGTGCGTGCGTGCGTGCGTGCGTGCGTGCGTGCGTGCGTGCGTAATAATAAATATATAATCGAACTTTTTGCCCACTCATTTGACAAGGGTGGTCGAAGTTGCACCACGTCCGTACATACCCACCAATTACCCTACACGTGGCCAATGGGTGGTGCTAAATGGTGCAACAAAACTGGCAAAAAAATTGCGATACTATCATCATCATTATTCTAGCGTTATCCCGGTACAGTTTCATCCTGAAGGATGCCCGGGGTCCGCTACCTAATCCCAAGATTTGGCGTAGGTACTAGTTTTTACGGAAGCGACTCCGTCTGACCTTCCAACCCGAGGGGAAACCAGACCTTATTGGAATTAGGCTTGTCAAGTGAGTGGGCAACTTGACTGTTAGAAGTTCTCAAGCCGTCCGAAGGCCTCTAACTTGGCTTAACGACTGCTATCATAGACAGCAGCCGCGATCAACGGATTAACGTGTCTTTCAAAGTACAGGAGCGCTCAGTTATTTTTTTTATTTATTTTTTATTTTCTTTCGAAAGGTACATAAAACAGACAGTAATCGAAACGTACAGTGAAATAATATATATAAGAAGACACACATGACTAGATTACAGTCCAAAAAGTCCAAAAAGCCAAGATGTGTACATATATGTACACATCTTGGCTATGAGTTATACTTTAGAGAGAGAAAATAAAAAAAGTAGTTTGAATTACAGAGAAAGTGAATAGCAAAAGGCGAACAAACAGTTAAAATAAATAAATAAATAAATATTAGAGGACAGTCTTACACAAATCGAACTAGCCCCACAGTAAGCTCAAGAAGGCTTGTGTTATGGGTACTAGACGACGATATATTTAATAGATATAAATACTTAAATACATAGAAAACATCCAAGACTCAGAAACAAATATTCATGCTCATCACACAAATATTTGCCCTGACCGGGATTCGAACCCAGGACCGTCAGCTTCACAGGCAGGTGCACTACCCACTAGGCTAAACCGGTCGTATAACCACTCAAAGCGGTCACCCGTCCAATAAGTGACCTAGGCCGACGTTGCTTAACCTCACATACCGCACGCGGTACGCGGGCGCCGCTATGCCACGAGCGCTCAAAATTGCCCTACTATAAATAAATAAATATCCAAACAAACTATTATCCTATTCTCTTTTAGAATAACACGACAGTTTAGTCGCTTGGTCGTCCATCACAGGATAATCTTTAGCTTACCCGCTCGCTGGCTCTGTTACCATTACATTGGAGTTACCGCCGTTAATACCTACACACTTTAACCGTGTCGCTTTAACGGTGTTTTTGACAATGCTGTTTCTGAGGGTTCTGCGGGATCTCCTAAGAAGTAGGAGACAGGAATTGAAATAATCGTTTGTGTGTAACGTTCCGATACACGCATCGTAACAATGTTAGCAAGGTTGATGATTGATGATAATGATGATGAACCATCATTATCATCATCATTACCTATATAAATAAATAAATATTCGTGGACAATCTTACAGAAATGAACTTAGTCCCAAACTAAGCAAAGCTTGTACTATGGGTACTAAGTGACGATATACATACGTATATAGATAAATATATACTTAAATACATAGACAACATCCAAGACTCAGGAACAAATATTCGTGTTCATCACACAAATAAATGCCCTGACCGGGATGCGAACCCGGGACCTCCAGCTTCGAAGGCAGGGTCACTACCCACTAGGCTAAAGCGGTCGTCGGTATATACGTCCCACTGCTGTGCAGTGTCTTCTCAAAGATACGATGCGAGATGGACATTCCAGTATTTTTATTCAGAATATAAATAATTAAAATATAGAATAAAAGCGAAACAAGATCTTTACTAACTACCTAAACCTAACCTAAACTAAAGGCCTAAACTGTATGGGCATGGGTCGCCCAAGTCGCTGCCACTGGGCAGAGTTCTCATAAGGCTGGCCGCGTTGCCTCGCTGAATGGCAATGCCAATTCGCTGCGCGAGGAACGAGCCAGCCCTACGGTCACCTGAGGACCGGATAAGCAAATAACTTAATCTTTTGAAAAGTTTAATTGCATCCGGTCCCCACGGACCCAGAGTCTCCACAGCAAACGCCGCAAATATGTAACTATCGCCAAGAGTTGCATATTTGCGGCGCTTTGCTGATTCAGCCACGGCGGCCACTCCACCGGCCCTCAACGACGTCATACCCAAGTGGGACGGCGCTAGGGTGTCCACGCATGTGGCATCCCAGACTAACGGGCGTCCCTGTTGCCAGGGCACGAGAGTCAACCGGTCGGGTCTCTTGCCGTCGTCACGTGTAAGGCCGTTTGGCTCTAAAGTGGCCGGTACACTGACGCTGACCAGAGCCCGACGGATGACGTCGTTGAGGCAGGAGTGGCGGTACATGCGGCCAGCGCTTTTTGGGCAGGCAAGGCCGTGGTGACCTGTCCTGTCTACTGTTGAACCACAGTTCATTAATATATGTACCACCGCGAACAGGAATTGTTAAGCCACTTGCCAACATTCGCAATTCAGACGAGTAACGCAAATCGGTACTGACACGTCGTCAAGTAACATCGGTCATGCATTACACTGCTAAATTACGGACAATGACAAGTTGCTCAACAATTCCGGTTCGCGACTGAAAACTTTTCCACTCTATTTTCTTCTAATATAATTGTTTTACCATAAAAAAGAATAGAGAATGCCATTTGGCATTAATTCCGCCATTTGTACAATTTGTGTATTTTGTGCAATAAAGTTTAAATAAATAAAATATCGATGTCTGAATATTATTTCTCATAGGAGAAGTGAAAAGAAGAGTGTATTACACGGCAGCAAAACTATTTCTAACTTGGGCTTGGCGGTTTGAATCCCTCACTACGCTCAGGATTCCATGTTAGAATTCTAGAATCCTTCGCTTCGTTCGGGATTCAACACGCTGGCCCTCGATGAAATATTGCATTTCGCTTGTGATACAATCTACTATATGTTATGATTCATATTATTAATGTAAATATTTGACTTGTAACTATGGTGTTATCAATAAATTATTGTATTGTATTGTATTCAATTAGTTTAGAATGAAGGAAAAATTGAAATATTTAGGCACCGAGCAGGATTCGAACCTGCGACCTCCCGACTCGCGGCCAGTCGCTCTAGCCAACTGAGCTATAGGTGCAATCGCTACCCAGTTCCAAATTCATCAACCGTTCCTTCGTATTAAGCAGTACCGCTGCTAACGTAAACTATTTTTTAATTAGTTTTAATTAATTAACCACAGTCTAGATTGCCCCACTGCACCTTATAATTTTTCCTCCCATTACAAGACACAATCACACATCATTCAAAATTACAAGCACCGAAAATTACAAGCATTGTTCGATTTACAAAAGCATTGCTCTACAGCGAAGCATTCATAACTGCTCGCATGTTTATGCTCGCAAATCCGGCACAACCATTAGCCGTTTGAACCAACGTTTGATCAAACAATGGGACAAATGTGCTGATTCACGCAGGCGTGAATCTAGGATTTTATTGAGGAGGGGGAGAGCCATTTTATAGGGTGCCGTAGCCAAAATTGTTAGTTTTATGTCTGTCACAGACGATTTATTTGGAGGCTACAATTAATTAGTAAGGTACCTACCTAAGCGCCATCGTCTATATTGACACCCTGGGGGTGCGCAAGAACCGAGTTTAGCCGTTCTTACGTTCTGGTGAATAGGCAGTAAGACAAGCGGACGGATAAACAATGATACGTACAGACAAATTACGTAGACAGGCGGATAGACAATCCGATCCGTTCAAATGGTTCCTGCTCTTTTGTTAATGAGAAAAGATCAGAACAATAAAGCAGGATTTTAATCTAAAACATAGATAATATAAATCACCTTAGAATTCGCTCCGGCGCGGCATGAGTCGAGACCGCATACTCATTTTTATAACTGATTTCTTTCGATGCGAGATTATGATCAATGAGTTCCTGTTTTCACATTCAAGTTTTCCCTTGAAGTGATAGTCCCTAAGTGATATCCTTTAGGTACTTTCACAATGTAGCTAGAGCTGCGGGATAAAAAGGAATCATAAAAAAGAAGAAGACTCAGAACATTCGTGGATCAGCGGCACCCGCGAACCGCTTACGGTATTACGAGGTTGAGCAACGTCTCGGCTGGTCAACTCTTGGGTGGTGGTTTTGAGTGGTTATTAACTGAGGGCTTCCGTAATTTGGAAGGCACGCAAGACAGCATTCGTTCAGCCAATTGAGAAGCCTTCGGGCAGCTTGAGATTTTCTGACAGTTAACTTGCCCACTCACTTGATAGTTTTCTCTTGGGCTGGAAGGTCACATGTCGTCGCTTCCGTAAACACTAGTCTACGCCAAACCTAGAGATTGGGGTAACGGACCCTGGGCATCCCTCAGGCAGTAAAGTTAGTGTCGTAGATGTGATATATAAAAAATAATTTGTAAGTTTCTGAGAAACTCATCCGTTCGGTACACTGCAGGTTATATAAAGTTATATAAGGTACCTATATAAACCACGGAGTTGGTATTTCTCTTGAACATGATGAAAATACACATAGTTTTCTATTTTTCTTTCCTGAAAAACGTTATTGATTACTTACTGACACAACCTGTCAAAATATTTCTTTTTTGTTAATAATCCATAGACGTCAATGCTCTAAGTAGGTAGATTACCGGATTAGCTCATTTGTACACAGGATAGACAAAGAAAAAATATGTACCCATTTCTTTCACTCTTTCATGTAAGTAGGTTAACCTATATTAATACTCCACAAAATAAAAATGTTTGAAAATGTCACCATTAATTGTAAACCGGAAACGTGCTAATTATGATTTAATATTAAAAAATAAACGTTAGCTTTAATTAGCCCTATATTTATGCCAAAAATCGTAATTATAATAATTAAGGATGCCTCTTTTATGAATTTACTGGAATCGTTAAAACATACCTAGGCAGAAATGGTCATCGTCCTTTGGTAGGAAGACGTATTCTATGAACCACTATCGTAAAATTGATGTGAAATTACGAAAAAATATTAAATAAGGGGCGCTACGGAACTCTTGGTGCGTGAGTCAGAATCTCACTTGACCATTTTTAGGGTTCCGTAGCCAAAATGGCAAGAACGGAACCCTTATAGATTCGTCAAGTCTGTCCGTCCGTCCGTCCGTATGTCACAGCCGATTTACTCGAAGGCTATAAGCACTACAATTATGAGATTTGGTAGGAAGGTGTATTCTATGAACCGCTACATAAAAGTGATGTGAAATTACAAATAAATAACTATAAACTATAAAGTTTAAAATTCTGAAAAAAATTAAGGTGGTGTGCATTAGTAAATACTTTCAACGATTTTTGGTTTGAGCAATATAGGTTTTACGGTTTTAGTGTTTTTGCTTGAAAACTGTCTTGCCCAAACAAAAGGTCGTAAGTGCCGTGAGTTCCCTATGAAGATACGACTTTTTTAGATTCAATCTATTGGATAGTGATTTTAAATGTGGACTAGTAGGTGTTGGTAGGGAACCCTTCATTGTGCGTGGTCCTCGCACTTAGACATTTTTTAGTCTTTATAAAGATAACCTATATAGGAGTAGCTTCATAGGGTAATTGCCTCTGTTGCAGGCGCGGATCCAGGATTTTGTTCAGGGGGGGGCACTTTCGAACTTTCCGAAAATAAAACTGACTTTTGATAACTGTTTTTATTGTCAGAACATATTTCCTACGTCAGGACATAGGCAATTGCCCTCCCCTGACACAGGCTTCAGGGGGGGGCAATTGCCCCTGTTGCCCCCCCCCCCCCCCCTGTATCCGCGCCTGCTCTGTTGTCCCTTATAAGCGCGCCTGAGTTTACAGCTTTCACTATTATCACATATGTATCTGTATCTTGGTTTAAACCACGTAGGTGGCAAACAAGCGTCTGGACGCCTGCAACTCCAGGGATGTTACAGGCGCATTGCCGGCCCTTTCAAAATGTATACACCTCGTTCTTGAAGATCCCCATATACAGGATGTCCAGTAAATAATGGACAAGCCTCTAACCACCGATAGAGCACCTGAGGCTGGTCCAGAAAAAGGACTTTCAGGTTTAGTAAAAATCCCTTGGTTTTCGAGGTAATCGAACTTTTCCGTTTTCTTAATAATTGGTACCTTCTTTGACTTTAATGACCGTCGAGGCCATAGATGAAGAGATATTCTGGTTCTTTTTACGAATTTTGTTACAAATTTGAGCGACTGAATAACTTTCTATGTATGGTAGTTTTTCAAGGATAATTCTTTATCACGTAAACCGATTTTATTTTTTTACTTTATTTGAAAAAAAAGTACTTTCAACATATCGCGTAGGAATGTATAAAACAAAAATACATGCAAAGGTGATTAAATTACAAACTTAGTATAGAAATGTTTTTTGACGATAAAAAAAAGAAAAACTAGATAGAGCTACAGTCATATTTTTCTCGTAAAATATACATTGATATCAATGTTATGTAATAATTTTATATTTTTTCCTTGGTAAACTTCGAAGAAAAGGGGGGAGAACGGTATATTTTTTTACATTTCCAATAAAAAATTGTTTCAGAATGTGCAACCCAAGCCCTTTCATATGACACCCCACTCGACATATTAACTAGACTTTCAAATTTTGAACCAACTGTTATTTGTCATTTTTCACAGAAAAAAAAAAAATTAAAAGTCATGTTTTATGTATGTATGTAAGCCTTCTTTATAACTATTCCAAATTTCAAATCGATAGCATAAGTAGTTCTGAGTTATTTAGCGACGTGAGCGACAGACCGACAGACAAAGTGAAACCATAATGGTTCCTTTTTTACCATTTTGGTACGGAACCCTAAAAAGGAAGGGTTATGATTTTAGTACGTAGTTTATGTATGTTTCCAGTTTTTTGCAGGCGATGAAAAAGCAAATAACAGAGTAGGTAGGTAATTATAATTTTAAATCAGATTGGAGAAAAGGTTTTAAAAATTAACATTTTAACTCTTCATAACATTAAATCACTTAATCAAATATAATATAACAAATTAGAATAGAATATAATAAAATGAAGTTTTGACGACCGCTTTAGCCTAGCTGGTAGTGACCCTGCCTTCGAAGCTGGAGGTCCCGGGTTCGAATCCCGGTCGGGGCATTTATTTGTGTGATAAACACGAATATTTGTTCCTGAGTCGTGGATGTTGTCTATCTATTTAAGTATATATTTATCTATATAAGCAGAGATGCGATTTATTTGAAATACTTCTATTTAAAATGCAAATACAAAATGCAAAATACCTATTTTGTATTTTGCATTTAAATGCCTTTTAGTAAAAAGCATTTTGTATTTTATTTGAAATACCTTTTGAGATGTATTTTGCATTTTAATATTCATTTCAAAATGCAAAATACTTTGTGATTAAGTTTAGCCAGATTACCAGTCAAACAAAATGAAATGAACGAATGACGCTTGTATTGCCGAATTTGACCGATAGAGGCGTCTGCTAGCCATGTGTGCCCTTTTTAGGGTTCCGTAGTAAACAAGGAACCCTTATAGTTTCGCCATGTCCGTCCGTCCCCCGCTTTTCTCAGTAACCGTTAGTACTAGAAAGCTGTAATTTGGCATGAGTATACATATCAATGACGCCGACAAAACAATAGAAAAAAATCATTAAAAAAAATTTTTTAGGGTACCTCCCCTACATTTAAAGTGGTGGTGCAATTATTTTTTCTTCCAATCCCCATCGTGTATCGTTGGATAGCTCTTTCAAAAATATTATTAAATAGGTTTCTAAAAGCATTTTTTGATTCAAGAATCGGTTGGCGTGATATTAAGCTTTGAAGTGATAATTTTTTCTATGGTCGTATCCCCCCCTGCCGGCTAAACGGTAGCTACTAGGCATGTGAAAACAATCATGGTAGTAGTATATACGATGAATTTATCTCAGCTAAGCAATATATTACCGTAAAGGGCAAAAATATGTATACAACACAACATCTCAAAAAAGTACAACATCAGTACTGAGATCAGTAAAAACCCTTTTACGGGTCCGTAATTCCGCATATGACCGGTGACGTGATGGACGGGCAACTACGGAACCCTACACTGTGCGTTTTTCTTCTTTGGTCAGAGTGCGCTCCTAAGTCTGACTAGTGTCAATGTCAAACGAAAACGACGAACATTATCTATGGCTATAAAAATGCAACGCCGCTGACGCCGACGATTCGATTTCACGGATTTATTGTTTGCTGGTGCTGGTGCTGGTGAAGTGGTTACTGATTTGATTTGATTACCTACTTTTATGATATTGAAGTGTTGTTGTTATCCCTACAATTCTGGAACGGCTATGTACTGTACTACAACAAGATAATTTAGATAATGTAAACAACTTATTAATAAAAGACAAGTGTAATAAAAATAAAATAAGAATTAGATGCGCAATCAACCGAAATAAATGGCGACACAATTCACAAAATGAAGCCATGGCTATCTTTTCGTTAGTCTAGTTTTTTACATTATTTTAAGTGAGTATTGTTATTATTAATAACGTAACAGAATTTATTGATACGCGTACTGATAAATATGACCAAAATGTCATGCATAAGGTGGCATTCGGCTCGGCATTGTATCTCTACCTAAAACAAATAAAAATGTCATTCGATTTGGTCAAAAGGTATTTTATTTTGAAAAAGTATTTTGAAAATACCTATTTTGCATTTAGCATTTGAAATACAAAACGCAAAACTATTTGGTATTTTGCATTTGAAATAGTAAATCTGAAAAGTATTTTGCATTTTGTATTTAAATGCTTTTTTAAAACCATTTTGTACATCTCTGTATATAAGTACGTATATCGTCACTTAGTACCCATAGTACAAGCTTTGCTTAGTTTGGGACTAAGTTCATTTGTGTAAGATTGTCCACAAATACTTATTTATTTATTTATTTAAATATTTATTTATTATTGAACTGTGTACAAAGATCTTAGAAGACATTACATTTAGACTCAACAGTTTATCCGTCACGGACGTACAATATGAAAGACAAAATGAATTGTATAACATGAAGTAGTTTGTTTTTTTACAACGCCGGTGGCAAACAAGCGTACGGTCCACCTGATGGTAAGCGGCCACCGCAGCCTATAGGCGCCCGCAACTCCAAAAGAGTCACGTACGCGTTGCCGACCCTTTATAAAATTTGAAGATGCATTTGACGACCTAGTGGGTAGTGCACCTGCCTCTGAAGCTGACGGTCCTGGGTTCGAATCCCGGTCAGGGCAATATTTATTTGTGTGATGAGCATGAATATTTGTTTCTGAGTCTTGGATGTTTTCTATGTATTTAAGTATTTATATCTATAAATATATCGTCGTCTAGTACCCATAACACAAGCCTTCTTGAGCTTACTCTGGGGCTAGTTCGATTTGTGTAAGATTGTCCTCTAATATTTATTTATTTATTTATTGTGTTGACAGCAAAAGGGACAAATTTAGGTCCCTCGCTCACAGTGCATCCTCGGGAGCTCTGGCAACCTTGCATAACTGCTTAGTTTATTTTACATTTGTGCACAAAAATGATAAGATCAGTTATTAAATATAACTGACCATATATCCTTCGGGAAATCCTTATCAACTTAACTAACAACCTGGTTACATCGGGACAGTGCGCGTTACAAAGCTGTTAACCGGATCCGCGTGACCCAGTTGTTACCGGTAACCGGTTGAACCGGTTCCGAGCTCCGTAAGCCGCTTCGAACCGGTTTGGCGCGGAAAAGCGTCGGTCGCCACGTCCGCGCTTTTTCCCTCGTTACCGAGTTTTTAATTGGTACTGTTTATTTTAATTTGTGAGTACACTTTTGTTTTTTTACACGTTTCTGTGAATTCTATGCCAAATCCACACTAATAACACAAAATTTGTTAATTTTAAGTAAATATTATTTATGGTTAGTTATATATATATATTTTATAGTGGAGTAAGGTGGAGTGATGACCTGATGAAGGTCGCGGGAATCCGGTGGAAACGAACGGCACAGGACCGGTCTAAATGGCGAGCCTTGGGGGAGGCCTATGTTCAGCAGTGGACGTCTTTCGGCTGAAATGATGATGATGATGATGATAGTGTAATAAGTAAACATGTATTTAACCTAAATGCGGTCATGTGACACTCAACCTAAGGATCCACATAATATCAGCGTCGGGTCATCTACTGTGAGTTGTCCCGACATTGTGCTGAGTGGACTCCTTTTTCGCACTTTAAAAAACACTACATGTAACTAGCGTAATTATGTATATGTACCTAGATTAAGGTTTGCGAAATAAATTTCCTTTTCTTTTCTTTCATTCTTTCTTTAATATTATAAATGCTAAAATAACTTTGTGTTTTACCTCTTCACTTTTAAACCGGTTAATAGATTTAGATGTGGCATGGAGATTTGTGTACCGAAGAAGGACAGGATATTTTTTATCCCGGAAATCATCCACTAAGAGGATAGGAACGAAAGTTTGTATGGAGTTTATATAAACGACTTCCACGCGGAAGAAGTCGCGGGCAAAAGCTAGTCCGTTTTGTTTTCTTTGGGCGAGTAACAAAGATGAAACCACGAACCAGGCCATGATTTTCTTCAGTAAAGTCGGTTTACGGACGATAATTTTACGTGATAATGTCATAAGAAAACATTGAGAAAAAATTGCATACTTTTATGAATTGAATTGAGTTATTATCACTGAATTATTATTATCACTACATAGTATAAAACGAAGTCGCTTTTTCTGTCCCTATGTCCCTATATCCCTATGTATGCTTAAATCTTTAAAACTACGCAACCGGTTTTTTTTAATAGATAGAGTGACTCAAGGGGAAGGGTTATATGTATAATACATGCATCAGCATTGCACCCGTGCGAAGCCGGGGCGGGTCGCTAGTTGTGTATAATGCAAAGAAGGAGTTAATTGAAGGGGCGCTGGAACTTCTGTGCCGACCGCTTTTTTTTTTAAACCTGACTGTGGCTTTATAGGCCATGTCCAATAAAGCGATAGGAGTGCGCAGTTGGAGAGTAGCCTGGGGAAAATCCAGGGGAAAACCTCCGGCACGACCACGCGTGTGGTTTGAACACTGGAATACTCTAAAAGTTTGCGCTCCAGTGAGATTGGTTGAGCGGTTTCAACCGAATCTGAGGTGTGAGTGGAATCGAACTACTGGAAGTTTTGTCGTTGGTTCATTAAACTTAACCTAGCTGAGGAGAGTCCAGCAAGAAACTCAGCTAGGCCCGACCTGGGTCCGACGGAGCCGCCCGCGCTCTTTGAGTAAGTCAGGGCGAGCAGCAACGCGAAGGGCGAGTTCGCCAAAAAGGGCTTAAGTACGACTAATTTCCGGACGTTTAAGCGTTTTACCCTTCGAAGAGAGAAACAGGTTTGACCGTCAACTGTTTAGGTATAACTTGAAATCATTCAGTTGGCCGAGTTGCATCAAAGTAATTCGTTCAAAAAGCCATTTTACCATTCGGACAATAAGGTTCAAAACCCAAAACCATAATAAGACTCAGTGGAGTCATATATTACGTCACACTTTTTCGTGTTGGCATCCGTTCATCGATTTATAAGACGTTATCATTAGATTTTATCCAGAAATCACGCGAGGTTCCGAAGGGGGGGTCATGAAAACCTCACGACTGATCACGTTGGGGGGGGAGGGGGTACAACGTAGACCTCACGTGTATTTTTTTCCTGTACCTAAAAAACCGAAAAATAATATCTACTCATGTAGGAAATTATAAATCATCATTTCGCATGTCAAAAACAGCGAGTCTATTTACGTTTTTTGAAATTTTGGAGCACTTGCATGACACATATAAGAACATAAACACATTACCATTTCAGTCTAAATTTTTATAGTGAAACAATACACGTGAGGTTTCGTGGGGGGGGGGTCTCAAGAACCTCACCAAAGATCACCAAAGGGGAGGGGGGTCTAAAAGTAGGTGGTGGGGGGTGGCGGGTAATATGTACTAAGATCTGATGTAAAACCATATATTCAATATGAATAAACCATTCATTCATACATTCATTCATTCATTCATTCAAAAAAACCTCACGTGATTTCTTTATAAGCCATTATCACGTCAATATCAATAGTACGAGCCGGGATTCGAACCCGCGACATACAGATTAAAAGTCAGTAACATTTATACTTTAAGCGGCAATTACACTTCATCGTTCACATAATGCGGTCGCCGAATTCATTTTAAACTACTTAGGCCAACAAACGTCGTCTTCACATTAGTCTGTCCGCCTACCTATAAGCGTTGGCAGCTGTCGATCGAATGCGGCCGACTAACGTGTTCTTTACACTTTTGCGGTCGCCGCATGCATGCGGCGAACGACGAAGTGTAATTGCCGCTTTAGATATGTTGAATTGCTGAACCCTAATTAGTTGTTGGCACGTGATTTCGTCTGCGAATCTCAGGATAATTGGTCTAGACTTGGATAAGACGGAAACTAGGTCAAGGATTTGTAAAAAGGCTATCTCAGAATTACGATTTGAAACGGGATATTTACCATGTATATTTGTATTTTTGAGTTCCCGATATTTCGTCACTGTTGTGTGCACGGCAAGCGCCATTATCAAGGATTAACTGACGTGCTGCGAGTTTTAGTTGTGGTCTACCCACACACCATAGCGATCTACCCTCTTCCTGGTTCGCTTTTTTCGCACAGTGTCACCGTCACTACCATCGCCCGCCTTGTCACTTGAAACTCGATTAATAATAATTCGATTCGTAATCCTAATGTAAATGACCATGTAAGCTTGAAATCTTATATTAAGGCTATCTTAATATTGATAGCTATTGATTAGATATGCGCCGAATATGGGTTTGGCCGATTACGAACATTCGGCCGAATATTAGGTCCAGCTGTTGCCGAACCGAATATTCGGTCGAATTATTCGGTTCAACGTAATTCCTTCATCTATTGTTGTAAAACAGACTAATTGAATGGTAAAATTTTTGTTCATTAACAAAGCAAAATATTGACAATAAATAAGTTAAATCACTGTTAATAATGGGTAATTAATTTCACGAGAAAGTACTATGATACACTCTTGTAACTCCTAACAAAACCCTCTCAAAAATTTTCGGTAAATATTCGACAGCAGAACCAAATAATTCGGCCGAATACCGAACATTCAAAAACATGACGAATATGCCGAATACCGAATAATAACCGAATATTCAGCGCATCCCGTGTTGGTACGGAACCCTTCATTATGCGTGGTCCGACATGCACTTGGCCGGTTTTTTGAACTATTGAACTAGATTTACGCGCTCTCTTATACGACAAACTAGCACCATGTATGTCTGAGCGAGATACCCTAATGACCTTAGATTGGTGTCAAACTGAAATGAAACTTGTTGCTATAAAATGAAGGCATTATATTACTGACCTCGTTCCGCCCGCATCGTTTGCGGAGTCTGTATTAACTTTAAAAACATTAGCTCGAAGGTCCTTGACACAAATCCTCAGGGATCTAGTAAATGTTCTCTTGATGAAAATGGCGCTGGAGTGAAAGTTTGTTATTACATTATTTAGTCGCAAACTTCAAATTCTTTTTAATTAAATTGCGCACATTGAATAGTAAATAAATAAATATTAGAGGACAATCTTACACAAATCGAAATAGCCCCATAGTAAGCTCAAGAAGGCTTGTGTTATGGGTACTAGACGACGATATATTTAATAGATATAAATACTTAAATACATAGAAAACATCCAAGACTCAGTAACAAATATGCATGCTCATCACACAAATATTTGCCCTAACTCGCATCTCTCTCTCTCTCTCTCTTAAAATTTAAATCGCATGCCGTCTTGTGCCCAGTGTCTCTACCATGAGTTTACATGACCGTACTCGCTAGCGACTGCGTAAACGATTTAGTATGCCGATTCTTAGTACTATAGCGTAACCGCCAGAGGCGCTGTACTTTTGCCCATACAAATTTTTACGCAGTCGCTAGCGAGTACGGTCGTGTAAACTCATGGTAAAGGCACTGCTGGTAGAATTCGTTAAATAATGTAAATGCCTCTGTAAATATTTTGACATCATAAGGCTCGGTTTAATAAAGATCCGTTAGACCTTATGTCGGTTTGTTATGTCAAAAAATGTACTGAGTTACTGAAATTTGATCTACAAATACCAATACAAAAAGGTTTATTTCTCAAAAATTTTACAATGTTCAATCTATAGTAAGTATGGGTATTAAAAATAAGACGTTGAAAAAATCGGTGTGAGCACAGCGCTAAGGTGGTTTTAAGCCCACCCGTAGTCAGTGAGTTGATTTCACACTAAATAAGGGTTATAAAATTAAATTAATTACAATAACAATATAATTAATTTAAAGTAGGTTGTATGCTATAACATAAGTTGAAATTTATGAAATCACGTAACAGTTTTCAGTTGAAAATTATATTTATATCTACTCTTTGTGGGGCATCTGACATTTGGTCTTACGGATCTTTATAAAACCCGACCTAAATGTCCTTCTCAAGAGATAAGTACGTATTGAGATACATATACAATCCCTTAGGTCCCCAGTCTCCCCGCACGCATAAATAAGACCGTAACACCCCGCGGGGAATGCGGGGCGAAAAGGCATCGTCATGCTGTAGAAATTACATTTTTACATATTTTTATTTAATCATCGCTTAATAACTATAACACAAGCTCTTTTTTTAATACAACGGCGGTGGCAAACAAGCGTACGGTCCACCTGATGGTAAGCGGCCACCGCAGCCTATAGACACCCGCAACTCCAAAGGAGTCATGTACGCGTTGCCGACCTTTTATGAAATTTGAAAATTCACTGTAACAGCAGAAGGGACAAAGTTAGGTCCCTCGCTCTCAACACAGTGCATCCTCGGGAGCTCTGGCAACCTTGCTCACCTCCAGGAACACAACACTACATACTTGTATAGTAAATAATGTTATTATGGCTGTGGTCTTCTGCAAGGCGGAGGTACTTCCCCAGTTGGGCTGCTCCAAATCGAGCAAGATGACATTTTGCTGTGCCCTACCTCTCTAAGGCCGGTAAGGTGTATTTAGGTGGTTGTGTAAGATTGTCAACAAATAGTCACTTACTTATTATTATATATTAATTAGTTTTTAAGATTTTCTGACACAATGTCATATTGCTATTGCTTGCTTTGGCCATTCAGCGTGGCAACGCCGCCGGTATTGTGGGAACTTTCGAGCCATCTACGATCCGGGGCGGTCCTTTATGTTGAGTTAATTTGACGAAGCATGTTGCAGATTTCATTTTTGGATTAATAGTACATTAGTTCGTCTTGTTGTCGTATCTCTGTATTTCTATAAATAATTTTCATACCTATATAATTACGTAAACAAAGATATGGCGTTTGATATTGCTATAGAAATATATGAAATGAAACAAGCACACTTCACTACGCCTTGTGGGCCAGAGCAAAATGATCCCCGCCGGGCAGAATTAGGGTCAGTTGCACCATCATACGATCACAGACCGGCCATCGTCAAATATGGCGCCGGCAGTTGTCATCCCATAGAAATTTGTCAAACTTTCCATACAATCTGATGTTAACGAACACCGCTTACGATTACAGACGGTTTGGTGCAACCCACCCTAATCTTAAGGTTAAAGTTGTACATACGACCGGTTTAGCCTAGTGGGTAGTGCACCTGCCTGTGAAGCTGACGGTCCTGGGTTCGAATCCCGGTCAGGGTAAATATTTGTGTGATGAGCATGAATATTTGTTTCTGAGTCTTGTTTTCTATGTATTTAAGTATTTATATCTATTAAATATATCGTCGTGTAGTACCCATAACACAAGCCTTCTTGAGCTTACTGTGGGGCTAGGTCGATTTGTGTAAGATTGTCCTCTAATATTTATTTATTTATTTACATTAATATCAAATTAAAATGTGGCACGTAAGTCTCCGATCTACCCCCTGATTGTGCTCACTGAACTTTAATTGCTAAAAATGTCACAAATCAAGATGGCCGCCCGGCTCCAACGATAATTGAGTGTTTGATAGCAGCTGATCGGATCAGATTAACTTTATTTCTAAAGGATTAGGATGGGTTGCACCAAACCGTCTGTAACGGGACTATCGCGTATGAATTCGCCGCTAGAGGCGCTACTGTAGCGTGAGGTCTTAGAAATGTCAAATGTCACTCTTTGTGGTTGCGCTACGCGGATTAATATCTAATTGGAACAATATGGTGACTATTTTGCAATACCTGAGCTTGATTATGGCAAATATGAGTTACGGGTCAATGACTGTCAGTGCTTTGAGACAGTTTTGTCTTTCGTAAAATGTTCCCTTTTTTTCCGAACAAAACGGGACCGCGCTACAATGCGGGATATTCGATATTTTTACGTTACGGTTTTAAGGTATTAAATATTATTTAAATGTAAACTTCATTCTCATGCCCATAGTAACCAATAACAATTTTTGACAGCTGGACCTTACTCGACAGTGGCGCCAACTGGCGAGCACAAAAACGATAGCCCTCATTGTAAGCGGTGTTCGTTAAAATCTGATTGCATGTTAAGTTTGACAAGTCTCTATGGGATGACAGCTGCCGGCGCCATATTTGACGATGACCGGCCTGTGATCGTATGTTGGTGCAACCGATCCTAACACTAATTTAGTAGTAGTAAAACTCTTTATTGTACACAATAACAAAAATTACAAATACAAAAAGAAATGGTATGTACAAAGGCGAACTTATCCCTATCCTTATCCTTATTCTTAATTTAATATTGTATATCACTCATACTTGCCTCATATTACTCAATATACTTAGGGTCGGTTGCACCAACATGCGATCACAGACCGGTCATCGTCAAATATGGCGCCGGCAGCTGTCATCCCATAGAAACTTGTCAAACTTTCAATACAATCAGGTTTTAACGAACACCGATTACGATTACAGACGGTTTGGTGCAACCCACCCTTAATGAAATCGATGCTTAATTATCGTAGCACTAACTCGTAGACGTTCTACGCCGTAGCTCGTAGCGGTACGAGCTTTAGTTTACAAAACGTCGTATGTTAGTGCTTTGGTAATATCGCTTACGACCTTTTAGAAGATATCCCGTAGCATACAATAAGTGGTAACAGTATTTGATACGATGAAGTATTGTGTTGGTGTTATGTTACATTGGTATTAAGAACTTGATAGGTGAAATGAAATGAAATGAGATGAAATGATGTTTTATTTGCTGAAGCCAAGTTTAATTTGAAGCAGGCGAACACTTATTTACGGTAAAGTTCTCGATTTGGCTTATTTTTTAGGGTTCCGTACCCAAAGGGTAAAACGACACCATATTAATAGAATTCGCTGTCTGCCCGTCCGTCTGTCGCCAGGCTGTATCTCATGAACCGTGATAGTTAGACGGCTGAAATTTTCACAGATGACGTTTTTCAATTACCGCTATAACAACAAATACTAATAAATAGAATAAAATAAATGTAAGAGTGATTTTTTTGCCGTTTTTATAGATAACTAGCGATCCGCCCCGGCTTCGCACGGGTGCACTATTTAATGGATGTTATTTTACATATAAACCTTCCTCTTTAATCACTCTATCTATTTAAAAAAACCGCATCAAAATCCGTTGCGTAGTTTTAAAGATTTAAGCATACATAGGGATATAGGGACAGAGAAAGCGACTTTGTTTTATACTATGTAGTGAAGTGATGGTACGGAAACCTTCGTGCGCGAGTTCTTGCTTACACGTAAACACAAGAGCTAGTGGTGTATCTACTGCCCTATATTGCATTCTTACTACCAACACTAAAACGCCGTAAGCGCCATTATAACAAAGCAACATGTATCCTCAATAAAGGCCGGTTCAGACGAGCGGACTTAATGAACCAGTCGTCAATCTCCTAGAACTACCCTTATTTAATTGTTGCACGTACCGCGGATAACACTGGCCGGTTAAGGGTCCTTATCAGTTAAAAAACGCTCATCTGTTTACGCCATTTTCTGTTTGAATTAACACACATCTTGACATTTTCTCAATGTTACTATCTAGAACAGGACTATTGCGACCTTATGTCATAAACTTCAAATGTAGTTTTTGGATGTTTCATTAAGAAATATGGTTTCAAACATCACGCTAAATCGACCATTTTCAAGACAAAAACCTGTTTTTTCCACTTAAATTCTACTACACACGATAAAATCAAAAAATGGCTATGTAACTATCTAAAACTTTAATAAAATTATAGTAGCCTTTAATAACTTTATTGGTTAATATAAAAGTGTTTGTCATAATTTGAAATCAAAACCTTTTTAAAACTTATTATGCCTCTAACGTGCCTTGCCGCATGCCACAATATGTACAGTAAAGAAAATGTAAACGAGTACCTTTTTGACTTTATTATCATTGTGATAAGAGCGAATATGGTAGGTACGTGTACAGATTTTGAGTGTATATACAATTTTTGACCTCTGACGAGACGCGACGAAGATCGGTAGGTGGGATTAGGGCCTCTTAATTTGATGCGCCAGTTTGCGGCCACTTGGACGAGTCGATGAACTGAAAGGATATTTTCTTACTTTTTTAATATATTCCCATTCAATAGCTACTAATTAAAACGCATACGACTCACTATTTCTTTAGGGCATGTAAAAATGAAAATATCTTTAACTGAAAAAACTTCGTTCTTCAGAAGGCCGCAAACTGACGCAGGCCGCGTAACTGGCCTAGCGACCCTATACACAATTTATTTCGATTTTGCAAATTTTACTTCACTACTCCCTGCCTTCGAAGCTGGAGGTCCCGGGTCAAAATCCCGGTCAGGGCATTTATTTGTGTGACGAACACGAATATTTCTTCCTGAGTCTTGGATGTTTTCTATGTATATAAGTATATATTTATCTATATAAGTATGTATATCGCCGCCTAGTACCCATAGTACAAGCTTTGCTTTGCTTAGTTTGGGACTAAGTTGATTGGTGTAAGATTGTTCCCATTTTTTTTACTATACAGGTTAAGTAATTTAGCTAAAAAACTGACGGCAAGTTTGGTAAAATTAGATGTAATTAGTTAATAAAATATACTTATTAGTATAAGTACCACAAATTTGGTATAAAACATTAAAATTTTCCAACCAAACTGTTTTTAACAGACTGAAAACGCGTAATAATTTAAAATGAATTAGACATTATGTATAAAAAAAAACGATGACCTATTCGTCCTAATGTAAGTTTTAAAATAGGAAGAAAATGTTAATCCAGCTCACTTACATTGTTATATATAGTTTTAAAAGATTATCCACACAAAAGTTACTACAAAACTGAACTACTTTGAGACACCGCAGTGCCGCACTGTGTATACACGCCTTAATACCATAGACTACCGCTTTTATACTCTTGTAGAGACCGCCGTGAAACATTGCCCGAGATACACAGACAGACAGCCGTATTTCCAGAGATACCATCTCAGCGTCTAATCTCTACCTACCAAACTTAGACCTTACCACTGGAGTTTTAAGGTCGAAAATGCATAAGCAAAATTTTCTCTAATAGCAGTAAAACGCCGAAACGACTCTGGCGTTTTATTTAATTGGTAGGAGATGGGAATTCGCTTAGATTTTTGTGCAATTAAAATATTTTTCACTTCTCATGCTCGAAAAGTGAGTCATATTAGACTTGTCAAGCGGGGCTAAAGTAGTACATTTAACCCCTAGGGAAAATATGAATACATATTTATGAAATACAAAACATATGAATTTGACCAATCAAAATACTTCACCTACTAAATCCACCAATCACAGAACACTAATTTAACTCTTTAAAAATATTTGGTATTGGGTATTAACCAACCAGAATACAGCTTTACTAAAATCGACCAATCTGGAAACATAATTAATTTTTCTAAAGAGTCTAAAGATTAGGTTTGTAGTAGTCCCTATTTCACAATAATTAAAAAAGTGGTTAAATCGTTCGAGCAACACTTTGAAGCGCTCAATGGAAGGTCAGTTAGCTTTTTTCGCGCGTGAATGTTGCGCGCGAACCACAGTGTCTATGTTTTGTGTGTCAAAGGAGTATATATCTTCGCCGTGGAATTTATTGTTAATTTTGGGTGGGTTAACCTTTGTTTATTTATTTTCTCGCAATCGAAGTGAAAAGTAGAGTGTATAACTCTGGTCTAAAAGCCATATTACCCCTCGAACTATTTTCCCTCACATCGTTCGGGAAAATAACTATCTCGTGGTAATATGGCTCATTTTAGACCCTTGTCATACAATTTACTATAAAATTTCGATTACGACTACAGGAATGACATGACACTAATAGGGATGGTGACACCAAAAAAAAGCCGGTCAAGTGCGAGTTGGACTCGCGCACCGACGGTTCCGTATACAGATGTGTGCCGGTTCCCTATTAAACTAGTTGCTCTGTGAGCTGTAGACCTCGTGAGTGAGCTTTTTTATCATTTCCAAAATCTGACATAATAAAAAAGATCAATTATGAATATCGAACCTGCTAACAAAATTTCACGAGAAGCGGTTGAATAATGCGACCCTGTAGACGAGAGCAAACCGAAATTCGGACGCGGAAACTTACAAAATCTATGAAATAAAAATTATTTTTGAAAATTTCCAAAAACTGACTCGAAAAAAAATTCTATATAATTACCGGACCTGCTCACAAAATTTCACGTGAATCGTTTGCGAAACGTGACCTATGCAGGAGAACAAACCGTTGAACAAATATATATTTTTTTAATTTCCAAGAACTTATTCAACAAAAAAAAACTGTATATTTATCCAGCCTGCTCACAATATTTCACGAGAATCGGTTGAGAAATGCGATCTGTATAGCAGAACAACCGAAATTCACCCGCAAAAACTTACAAATCCATTGATAAAAAAAATGTTTTTGAAAATTTCCAAAAAGCGTCTCGACAAAAAAAATCTATATAACTATCGAACCTGCTCACGAAATTTTACGAGAATCGGTTGAGAATTGCGATCTGTAGACGAGAACAAACGGAAATCCGGAAATCCGGACATACGAAAACATTTTTGTCGAAGCTGAAGCAGAGACCTTCGTTTCACTCGGTCAATGAAGCAGAGACCTTCGTTTCACTACGTCCATCAGGAAAATCTCAACAAAAAAAATGACTCAACGTAAAAAAAGAGACGAAGGCTTAAATACAGTATTATTATTATTGTTTGTTGTGTGTTCGTTGCCGCCTTGACCAGTATTGATCTATTGTGGCAGCCCTTAAAGTTCTTTGCTTATACCCGTTGCTTCCAGGAATTACCAGATTCTTTGGGTCGCAAATAATAATAATAATAAATATAGAATCACCATCCCCCATGACGAAAACCTCGTGAAGGCCGAGAAGGACAAAGTCAGCAAGTACCTAGACTTGGCACACGAGGTGACCGCCATGTGGGATGTTGATTCAACGATCATTGTCCCGATAGTCGTCTCTGCGAACGGTCTAATAGCGAAGAGTCTCGACCAACACCTCAAGAGACTCTTGCTCGATGGCTGGGTCAAGGGTCAGATACAGAAGGCGGTACTCCTGGACACGGCGCGGATAGTCAGGAGGTTCCTCTCTCTGTCGCCCTAACCACCGGTAGCTTAGGCCTCGCCTCGCTGCCGGCGGCACCCTAGGTTAGGTTTTTATAATGATTTTATGTTTTGTAAATATTGTTTTATATTTTACTTTTTATATAATTATTAATTATTATCAAGTGGGACTGGGCCGGTCACGTCTATCGCATGTACCCGGACAGGTGGGCTAATATAGCTACAAAGTGGATGCCACAAGAGCGACGCAGACGAGGCCGGCCTAAATGTTCGGTACAAATGCACCGTACACACAACTGGCGCCTGCGTGCGTATGCAATTATTAACTTGCATTGATTGCGATTAGATTTAATTTTAATGTATTCACGGATTCCGTCGCGACCGGGTGCATTCGAACATATCTTATAACATTTTAACATTCTTAACATTTTCAACTAACTTAGATAATAGTAACAGTTTGTGTAGCAGTCGTTTTAGTTTAATAAACATTTTATACTCTTTTCGTGATTTTAACATTCACCCACAATCCTCGCCACCCACATTGGTCCTTCGAACCCAGGACCTCGCGCGTTTGTTACTGTGGTTGATTGGCGTGTGAGGTGCATGAACTTATTAACTTCGCGGGTGAGGATTGGAGCGATTTCAGGAGAAGAGTAGCAGATCAACGGTGGTATTTAGCAATCACGAAACAGCGCTGAGAAATATTCAAGTAAGATCTTTCCTTATTATACTAACACCAAGCAATCAAGATGGCTTACGTTCAACGTCAGGTAGAGATCCAACGGAGCATTGAGACTGCTTTGTCTAATTTTAAAAAAGATAGTCCTGAGAGGAAAACGAAAGTAGAATACTTCAAAACTCGTTTGGACACTTTAAACAGTTTATGGAGCGAATTCCAATTCAACCATGAGCAAATTTCTATGTTGGAAAGTCGGACTGATCCGTACTTTACTAACAGAATCTATGAAGCGACAAAAGAAGTTTATTCAGTTCTAAACAGCAAGTTAACTGAGGGTTATCAAACACTGTTTCAAAAAAATCCAATTACTCAATTAGAGCAAGTCTCTTCGGATTTACAAACACCGTCTACGGGTCAAGGCAGTGTATCAACGGAGCCTACTCCAAGTCCAACAGGGAACAAACAGCGTAACAAACAGCAGAGGGGAACAGGTAGTAAGATAGACGAAATGTTGCGTAAACAGTATGCAAACATAAAGGCTTTTGTGCGAACCGTCAATAATATACAAATTGAGCTATTGACCGAGAAATGGGAACTTGAGGATGCTCTTAAATCATTAGGATCTCGCTGGTCAGTTATCGATTGTTTGCATTGGGAAATAGAAAGTGAGGACTCCCAATTAGATGAAGGGTATGAAGATGCGTTTAATAAACACGAGAATGCTTATAACACGTTGAAGAAAACTATTAATAAAAAGATTTGGTCAGTGGCACATCGGGACAAGTCCACTCCTGTCTTAGACATTCCCACTTTTTATGGAAATTACAACTCATGGGTCTCTTTTAAAGACTTGTTCAATGAAGCAATCCATAATAATTCGGCATTATCTAGCGCTCAAAAAATGCAGTTTTTGAAGTCAAAGGTAAAGGGGGAAGCTGAGCGACTTATTCAACATCTGCAAATAAGTTCCGATAATTATATAGTTTGCTGGGAGATTCTGAACAATCGCTACAACAATACAAAATTAATATTTACGTCCCACATGAACATCTTGTTTGGGCTTCCAAACATGCAGCAACAATCATTGGCCCAAATAAAGAAAATGCATGACACGGCGACCGAGAGCTTGCATGCCATAAAGAACCTGGGCGTGGATATAAGTACGTGGGATCCGATCATAGTGTATATTCTAACTCAGAAAATGGACTCGGAAACACACAAGGACTACATAGAATCATTAAAAAACTCTCGAGAACTACCAACACTGCAGGAACTCTTTGATTTTCTGGAAGGGAAATTCACTAGCCTAGAGTCATCACGCCGTAAACATGAGACTATGATTCCTAAAAATTTATCTCAACAACCATCTCACCACAACTCTAACAACATGAAAAAGCCAGTTCATACATACAATAATCGTCCTTATTCTTATAATCAACAAAATATTAGTACGGCAAATAGAAATAATGGAAATATAACTATTGCGAAAACATTGCACGTATCCAGTATCAAATGTCCATTGTGCAAATATCCGCACGGCATTTACAGTTGTCGACACTTTTTGCAAATGCCAATTGAAAAAAGATATCATACGGTCAATAAACTTGCATTATGCATAAATTGCTTATTTAGTCATCATGGAAATGCCTGCAATTCAAATAAAACATGTCACAAATGTGCAGGTCAACATAATACATTGTTACACGAGGCGTGTGCGAAAACTGCTACATCAGCGGCGCAGCCATCGACCTCATCGGCACATGCAGCAAACGCGACTATTTCAGATAAACAAACAGCACACGTGACTAACATTTCACAAGAATCACATTCTGAAATTTTACTGGCCACTGCCCAATTAAAAGTTAGGGCAGCTGACGGCACCTACCACATCCTTAGAGCCCTTGTCGACGCTGGGTCCCAAATTTCACTTATTTCAGAACAAGCGGCTCAAATACTTAACTTAAAGAGAGAGAAGTGCCGAGGTATAATTTATGGAGTAGGACAGCGAGAAAACAATTGCAAGGGTAAATCAACCATAACATGTACCTCCATGTACACAGACTTTACCTTTAACGCAGAAGTTATCATAATGAACAACATAATTAAAAGCTTGCCAAACAAAACATTTACAAAACCGTCCTGGTCCATGCTACAAAACATTAATCTGGCCGATCCAGATTTTAACATTAGTCGCCCAGTGGATTTACTACTAGGAGCTGATATTTACTCTCAAATCCTTTTGAGTGGAATGATAAAAAGTGAAGATGCGTCACAGCCTTTGGCACAGCAAACTCAAATCGGGTGGTTATTATGCGGTAATGCACAAACATTTCATTGTAATGTAGTAATTAACCATTTGGAAGAAATACAACAGTTTTGGGAAATTGAGGATATCACGGAGGAAGGGAACCTATCTCAGGAAGAGTTGGAATGCATAAAACATTTTGAAAAAAACACACAACGAACATTCGAAGGGAGATATCAAGTGCGACTTCCCATGAAGCTAAACTTTGAAGAAAAACTAGGTGACTCCAAACAGAAAGCCATAGCTCAATTCAAAAATATGGAAAATAAACTTGAGAGGCAAAACAAGTTGGCAGAGGCTTACAAAATATTTATGAAGGAATATAGTGACTTGGGGCATATGAAACCGGCCGTAGGTAATCCCAAAATTGAATGCTTCCTCCCACATCACATTATAGAGCGAAAAGAGTCAACATCAACAAAATACAGAGTAGTCTACAATGCTTCCTCTAGAACGTCAACAGGATACTCCTTAAATGATTTAATGTATACAGGCCCTAATTTACAAAATGATTTACAAACACTATTGTTGAAATGGAGACAGTACGAGTTCGTATATACAGCGGACGTCGCAAAAATGTACCGGCAGATCCTGGTGCATGAGGATGATCAACAGCTGCAGAAGATTATTTGGAGAGAAGACCAAGGACCACTTAAATCATTTCAGTTAACAACCGTAACTTATGGCCAAAGATCAGCTCCTTTCTTGGCCTTGATGACACTGAGAAAACTAGCGCACGATGAACGAAACAATTATCCGGAAGCAGCCAAAGTTTTAGAAGAATCCTTTTACATGGATGACTTGGTGCATGGGTCATATTCCGTAGAACAAGCAACGAAACTAATAAACGATGTGATCAATCTTTTAAAATCAGGTGGATTTATTTTACGTAAGTGGTCGTCAAACAGAGAAGAAGTGTTAGAACAGATTCAAAACAAACAAAGTAATGAAAACTTGCTTTTCAATTCCACTCAAAACGACATTTCAAAAACACTCGGGTTAAGCTGGAATCCTAACCAAGACAGCTTTACTTTTCAATGTAAATTGGAAAACCCAAAAAACAAACCAACAAAGAGAACTCTCTTGTCTGATATTTCCAAACTTTTCGACCCATTAGGCTGGCTTGCTCCGCTTAGTACTAAACTAAAACTTTTATTTCAAAAAGTTTGGAAGCAGAATCTACAGTGGAACGAAACTATACCAGAAGAAATCAATAAGGAATGGTCTGAAATACTAGACAACATACATGTAATCAACGATATCAAAATACCAAGATGGTTGTCATGTAAAGAGAATGACGTCATACAGCTTCACGGGTACTGTGACGCGTCCTTGGAAGCCTATGCCTGCGTAGTATACGCACGAATTAACAATAAAACACCCCCCGTGTTGGTAGCTGCAAAAACGAAGGTTGTCCCACTAAAAAAGGAATTAAGCCTGCCAAAATTAGAATTGAGTGGAGCACATTTACTTTCTAAATTAATGGCAAAGATTAAAACTTCCCTGAAACAACATAAGTTAGAGACATTCGGTTGGACCGATTCAAAGATCGTCCTGGGCTGGCTACAAGGCGAACCAAGTCGCTGGAAACCCTTTGTAGCGAATCGCGTCCAACAGATAAAACAAGTAATAACCGAAGATCGATGGCGCTACGTAAAATCAGCGGAAAATCCATCTGACGCAGCCAGCAGGGGCCAGACGGCATCTCAGCTGAAAAACAATTCATTGTGGTGGAAAGGTCCAACTTGGCTGGCACAGTTCGAACCAGAGCTAGAAAGTTTCCAAAATTTGAAATATACAACAACAGAAGAGGAAAAAAGGACATGCCAATCAAATGTAATACAAAGTGACAACAATAGCCAAGATATCATAAATAATCTATTACAAAAATATAGCTCTATTACAAAAGTAATACGAATCGTAGCCTACATCTTAAGGGCATTCACTTCGAAGCGCGATTGTTTACCTAGCTATATCACATTACAGGAGTTGCGCAACGCTAAATTGAAAATAATTAAAAGTGTGCAGAATATAGAATTGGGAACGGATATTGAATACTTACGTACGCATAACAAAGTCGAATCAAAAAGCAAACTAATTAAGTTAAACCCATTCATTGACGCTAACAATATTCTTCGCGTAGGAGGCCGTCTAAAAGAAGCTCATTTATCCTACGAGATGAAGCATCCAAAAATCATCCCCAAGGAGTCACGGCTCACTACTTTGCTAATCGAACAGGCTCACTTGTTGACATTTCACGGCGGTGCAAAGCTCACTTTAAGCAAATTAAGAGAAGAATATTGGGTGATGGGCGGAAACAACAGAGTAAAGCAACAAATCAGAAAATGTGTTAAGTGCCAGAAAATCGATGGGAAAACACAGAACCAACTGATGGGTGATCTTCCCGCAGCCCGCGTCAACGAAGCAAAGCCGTTTTATCATACTGGAGTCGATTACACAGGATTCGTTGACATAAAGGCTAGCAAAGCTCGAGGAAGCAGAACACTGAAGGGCTACATTGCCATTTTTATCTGCATGGTTACAAAAGCTGTGCATTTGGAACTCGTAACAGATTTAACAAGTTCAGCATTTCTAGCCGCTCTACGGAGAATGGCAGCGAGAAAAGGAGCCCCACGTCATATATACAGCGACCAAGGATCAAACTTCGTGGGGGCTAACAACATATTGCAAGGACAGTGGCAGCGACTACATACAGACAACTTTCTGACGGAAGTCACCGACATGGAGATCCAGTGGCATTTTAACGCACCTTCATGGCCATCCGCTGGCGGTCTCTGGGAAAGAGCTGTCAGAAGTCTGAAACACCATTTAAAACGTGTAGTTGGTGAACAAAAACTAACATTTGAGGAATATGCCACCGTATTAGCCCAGTTAGAAGCTTGTTTAAATTCTCGACCACTATGCCCATTAACAGAAAACATGGATGACATAAACGCTTTATCACCAGCGCACTTTTTAACCGGGAGAGCCGGCACTACAATAATCGAAACAGGAGAGGATGCGCGAACAAGGTGGCACTTGACACAAAAAATATTCAATGACATATGGAAACGTTGGAAAACTGAGTATCTAAGTCAACTAACAGCAAGACAGAAATGGCTCAACTCTAAGAAAAACCTGGAAATAGGAAACGTTGTAGTCATTCACGAAGATAATTTGCCGGCAGGAAAATGGGCGCTAGGACGAGTTATCGACATCCATCCAGGTCAAGATGGACATGTTAGAGTTGTGACACTCAAAACAGCGAAGGGCATAATCAAGAGGCCAGTAGTAAAATTATCAGTCTTGCCCTTGGACGAACAGAAAACTGAGAATAAAACAATAGAACAGGACGCCCCGAAACGTAATCAAAACCAAAAACAGAAAAAAAGGGGATGTTTATCAACTATGATAATGATGCTAATGTATTTTTTTACATTGTTATCAGCAGGAAGTTGCGTCAAACTGACCTCAATAAACGAAGGACAAGGACTATACTTCGATAAACTAGGAGATATGCAGCTCATTAGGGATGAATGGAAATTAGTTGCATATTACGATATGAGTCCATACTGGGAAGGTATAACCGCTTATAAAAAGTACAATACACAGTTAGAAAACATTTGTAAACAAGTTAGAACCCTTTTACACTGTGACGTTCTCTTACTACAATTACGTCACTCATACAATGAACTACAGCACTATAACCGAGTTTTATCCACACATCAGCTGAAACGAGAGACACGCAAGAAACGGGGATTAATTAACGGAGTCGGAAACATCGCGAGCGCTCTATTCGGAGTCCTAGACGATCGTTTCGCCAAACAATACCAAAAGGATATAAGTATCCTCAGAGGAAACGAAAAGCATCTCGTCACGATGTGGAAAAACCAAACATCCGTGATTGAAGCTGAGTACAACATGCTTTTGCGAACCCGAGATACAATCCAAAAACAACACAAGTTAATACATCAGCATCTACTTACATTGGAAAACGACACCATCGCCATGGCAAAGGAATTAACAGCTGCAGAGAGAATGTCCCAATTTACTATTATTGCCATGGCCGCCAACAATTTATTAACTCACCTTACAAAGATCCAAGATACGCTACTAGAAACTATAACAAACATTTATAACGGAAAAATGAACGCACATTTCATAAATCCTGAACAACTGCAAAAAGAATTAAACATTATATCAGGCCAACTTTTAAGCGATCTTACCCTTCCAATTGATAACATACAGACAAACCTACAAAACATATACCAAGTATTAAAGATAAAAGCAAGAATGACTGACCAATATATGATGTTCGAGATTCGCATCCCATTAATAACACGTGACCGTTACGTCCTTTATAACATAATTCCGGTTCCGCACAGCTCAGCCAGAAATATGATATCAGTTATCCCAATAGAAAAATACGTCGCTATGAACTTTCAAAAAGATGCATACATGCCCCTACGAGAAAAGGATCTCGAGAATTGCATTCTACGAGACACGCTTATTTACATATGCTATTTTAAGGTTCCCATATACAAGATGAGTAATGATAAAGATCTATGTATAAAAGACGAAGAAGATAATCAACAATGCAAAACAAACATCGCCGCGTGCCAGAACAAGTGGATTAGTTTAACAAGTACAAATCATTACTTGTACTTTTGTTGTGATAGGTGTCAGTTTCGAACCATTTGTAAGGATCGGGTTACGGCTCAGACATTAACCCGCGCTAATATAATTTATATTGAAGAGAACTGCATTGTAAAAACTGATAACTTTGCAATTCACACGCATATGAGCATGGAAAGTAAAACAGATTTAAAATACAACATACCTACACCAGAAATTGACCCTATTAATCACGTATTAAACATAACCGTCCAAAAATTTATAAATAACAGCCGGAATATTGCGATGGAAGAGGGAGAGAAGAAAAACATAGAGGAAAGAATAAAAGCGCTAAAAGAAAGTCAACTTTCCGAAGACAACTACTCTATCCATGACGTGCACCAGTACGCGGCCATATACTGCCTCTGGGCCGCAATGATCATTATAGTAGTCGTGCTCATATCTAGAAAAACACGCTGTCAATGGAAATTATTAAGAGCACAACCAAACCCAGAAGCTCCAGCAGCAGCGTGCTACATCGAGGTTCCCCGGCCGAGCTCGCCGCGGCAGGCGAGCGCGAGCGCGACCTCGACGCCGCGGGCAGCCCGTCGCACCAGCACCAGTGATATTCGTGACAGTGATAAGTGTAGTGTAAGTGCGCGAAGCCGATCGAAAAGTGTGAGTGAAGAAGAAATAAATAGTGCGCGAGTGAAAGTATTAAAATGTCATAATGAGAGCGGAGCGATATTTACGGACAGGGGAAGCTCCCCAATTTTAAGAAAAATATATTTTAATGAATAGTATATCACTTTAAGTCGATTGTTTAATCATCTTGTATCACCTTCTTCATCATACTTATTTCATCTCATCGTTTGCCCCCGGCAAGATGTTCGGTACAAATGCACCGTACACACAACTGGCGCCTGCGTGCGTATGCAATTATTAACTTGCATTGATTGCGATTAGATTTAATTTTAATGTATTCACGGATTCCGTCGCGACCGGGTGCATTCGAACATATCTTATAACATTTTAACATTCTTAACATTTTCAACTAACTTAGATAATAGTAACAGTTTGTGTAGCAGTCGTTTTAGTTTAATAAACATTTTATACTCTTTTCGTGATTTTAACATTCACCCACAATCCTCGCCACCCACATTAAACGGAGATGGCGGGATGACTTAGACGCCTTTCTTGCCAACTGGCAGGAGGAGGCGCCGATGCGGCAGTCATGGGATTCATGGGGAGAGGCCTTTGCCCAGCAGTAGGACACCCATATAGGCTAAGAAAAAAAAAATTATAAACTCTGACCTAAGACCTAAAATAAATAAAGACAATAAATATAGTACTCACGACGGTGGTATCCCCCCGACGAACACGTCGGAGTTGGTGGTAAACTTGCCGAACGCGAACTCCTTGCCGCGCGACGTTGTGCTGCGCGACACGCCGTCCACGGCGAGCGACGTGTGCTCGTCACGGCGCGCCACCTAGCGGGAATACAGTCAAATACACTTAATAAGAGAACATTTTTTTTTGAACCTGACTGTGGCTTTATAGGCCGGGCCCAATAAAGCGATAGGAGTGCGCGGTTGGAGAGTAGCCTGGGGAAAATCCAGGGGAAAACCTCCGGCACGACCACGCGTGTGGTTTGGATCACTGGAATACTCTGTTTGCGCTCCAGTGAGATTGGTTGAGCGGTTTCAACCGAATCTGAGGTGTGAGTGGAATCGAGCTACTGGGAGTTTTGTCGCTGGTTCACTAAACCTAGCCTAGCTGAGAAGAGTCCAGCAAGAAACTCAGCGGACTGACTCTACCCGGTGTGCGGCGGTACCGGGACGAATAGGGACTATATGTGTCACTGATGTCGCGATCGCGCGGTGGACGTCCCCGCCCGCGGTGGACGTCCCCGCCTCCGGTGGACATCCCCGCCAAATAAGAGAACAACGGTTGGAACTCACTTGGAAAGCCCCCACCTTGCCTTGTGCCTTGGACGCCCTAATTTTAATAGAGACAAGGGCTGGGTTTTGCCGCCAGCGTGGTAGCCTGTTATTCCTGGACTACAATTGTGTAACGATGAACGTGTGGACATAGTTAGTTCAGTGTGCCTGCCGTCGGTCGACTTGGATAATTTGTTGGAGCACTCAACTCTAACACAGGACTGCGCCGACCGGCCCCCGCCCCCGCCCCCGCCCGCCACCGCCCGCGAGCTTCGCGCGCGTCGGAGGACAGTGTTGCGCGGTCGGTTGCCTTGATAACACTCAACCTGCGGGGTAATCACGTAACTCTTGTACTACCGTTAGGTAGATTTAAATGTCAAATTTTAATTGTCACCTCATACATTTATACTTCAAAATTGACAGTAAAATCTATCTACCGTTAGTACATAAAGTTACGTGATTCGCCTGCTGATGAAGGACTCCAATTGTAGTCCGAAACATGTCGCAAATAGTGACTTTCCAAGTGAGTTCCAACCGTTGTTCTCTTATTAAGTGTAGTGTCTCACGTTAGTGTAAATTTATGCAGTCAAATACAAATCTCAGTCTTTGGCATCACTCAAGGGTAAGGGTCGGTCGCACCAACATACGAATAAAGGCCGGTCATCGTCAAATATGGCGCCGGCAGCTGTCATCCCATAGAAACTTGTCAAACTTTCCATACAATCAGATTTTAACGAACACCGCTTACGATTACAGACGGTTTGGTGCAACCCACCCTGAGTTGAAAAAGTTGTGGCTATCCAATGACATGTGATTTAATTGGATACAGTATATATATGATATGTATAGTCAGTAGTTTATGTATTTTAAGTATTATTGTATAGTTTGTAGTATATAGCCCTTGTACACGTGTTAGTTTGTCTTACTTCTGAAAAGGCCGCGTTTTTTTTTTGAAGCTGACTGTGGCTTTATAGGCCGGGCCCAATAAAGTGATAGGAGTGCGCGGTTAGACAGTAGCGTGGGGAAAATCCAAGGGAAAACCTCCGACACGACCACGAGTGTGGTTTGGAACACACGACATATAAAATCAAAGTCAAAATACGAATATCAATAATAAGAGCAGTGTCTATAAGGGTAAGAGGAACTAGAAGACGAATATGCTGATATGGTCTATATACCAACACGTTAAAAAAAAGTATAATCAACTCACTTGCAACTTATGCCAATGTCCGTCGTTCAGATTACTCCCAACCGTGATAATCTGGGCTCCACCACCCAAATTGTACCTCAACCTCACCGCCCCATTCACCAGCTTCAGCTCAAAGAAATCATAAGTGCCGCCGTCATCTGTATACAACAATAGACCGTTTGGCTGGTCAGTTTTAAACTCAAGTTCGAGTGTGCCGTTCAACGCGGCGTTCCATTTGCGGAACTGTGAGTATGGGTTCTGCTTGTCTAGGACGAAGGCGAGGGTTGATGAGAGGAGAGGCAGCAGCCACAGCAGTCGCATTGCGGCTGGCATGCTAGGTCCTTCTGCGTTTCATTGCGTGTCTGGAACAAGAGATATGAAGATTAGTTCTTGCGGAGCCAGCTTTACCTATGGTGCAGTGCAGCACACGCGGACGCAGGGTCTTAGGAACAATCATGCGACGCCTCCAAACATGCGTTGCTTGATTGCTTTTGGTTATCTAGCCCGGGGGTGAAGATGTGGCCGACGGTGAAGCGAGCTCATCCAGAAGATGCCTATTCACTAGTGTCTTAAAAAGGTCTAGTTTATAAAAAAACCCGCTGGCAAGGAATTTAGCAATGCAAATTATAAAAGATGATGAGGCACTTGGTTCCAATAAGAGAAATTTCGACCATAAATCATAAAATCAAAATCATTCTGCAAATAGGTCACAAGGGCACTTTTACATGTCGAAATATTAATTTACAATTTAAGAAAATCTGACTAAAATAATAAATTTTTCATGTCAAAATATTAATTTACAGTTCAAGAAAGAATAATAAAGTCGAGTTTACAATTATAACAATATTAATGTCATACAGTGATGATAAACTCGCAAAGTTATCTATTACAAATATTACAACATCAGTAAAGTTAGGGACGTATAAGGTCTCAAGATTAAACAAGGAGTATAATGAAATTAATATAATATCCCAGAGATGTACATGGTCTCTGAGCGTCAAAATTAAGATTAATTTAATATTGTTAGATAGTATATGGTCTCTAAGTCACTGATAATAAAAACGAATCCACAACAGGATGATGTGATAGCTAACACAGGATAAGTCCTTCGCCGCTCTCATAAAGTGTGAACTAACATGCCACGGTAAACTGACAACAGCGACTTAAACCTCCAATTTAAAAGGCTCTCAAGTCGTTTTATCATCAAAGTGACTTAAACCCTTGTTACTACAACGCGTTAGGGTGAGATCCGAAGCCTCAGGGAACAAGGATTCATTCTTGAGATTCTCGTAGAAATAAAATATGATAAAATATCAGGAAAATGAAGTTTAGATCCGCTGGTGAGTGGATCGGCTAACTGACTCGGTGGAATTAAATAAGATAATGTTTTGACGTTGTAAAAGCTGGCTGAGTGCTGAGATTACGCGCGCTGAGAATTCTTTAGCATTACATTACTCAGATTTTGGATATGCGAAATGTTCAACAGACATTTTTAATTAGAATTACGATTTGAACGGAATACCATGTATATTTGTATTTTTGAGTTCCCGATATTTCGGCACTGTTGCAAGCGCCATTATCAAGGATTAACTGACGTGCTGCGAGTTTTAGTTGTGGTCTACCCGCACACCATAGCGATCTACCCTCTTTCTGGTTCGCTTTATGGTGGGAATTCAAAAATACAAATATACATGGTAAATAT
This sequence comes from Epiblema foenella, assembly GCA_963556455.1. Classification (NCBI taxonomy): domain Eukaryota; kingdom Metazoa; phylum Arthropoda; class Insecta; order Lepidoptera; family Tortricidae; genus Epiblema; species Epiblema foenella. The sequence continues at coordinate 17,459,317 of OY747112.1, forward strand.
CCCGTTTCAAATCGTAATTCTAATGTAAATGACCATGTAAGCTTGAAATCAGACATTTTTAAACTTAAGTATTACATGAAATAGATTGTACAATGACATACATACATATGAAATAAAATAAAAAGTATGTATAATATTTTAGAAAGTTTCTCGATGTTTATATTTATGATTTTTCACACTCAGTTCAAGACGTTACCACCAGAAATCGGGCTTTGCGCCATTACTCGCAATAATGTAGACATGACTCCAAAATTAATACAAATGTTTATCAATTAATTATGTCTTGAAATGAAATTTGAATTTCTGTAGATAATAGTTTATACGTGCCTGTAATTGTTAAAATGCTACTTCAAGTGGTTATCGTTTTCGTAAACCACTACATAGTATAAAAAGTCGCTTTCTCTGTCCCAATATCACTATGTATGCGTAAATCTTTAAAACTACGCAACGGATTTTAATGCGGTTTTTTTAATAGATAGAGTGATCGAAGAGGAAGGTTTATATGTATAATAACATCCATTAAATAGTGCACCCGTGCGAAGCCGGGGCGGGTCGCTAGTATTTTTTATATAATAAAGAACTTACGATTTTAAACTGACACGATTATTTACACTAGAAATAATACCCAACAACTACTACATGGTAAATATCCTGCTATGATTATTATTTCTGACGAAGAAGTTCTCTAGTGGATTGCGAGCGGAGTTTTTCAGCACTTAAAAATATTTTTGATGTAAAAAGAAGTAGACTGATTGGAGAAAATTTGGAAAAAATACTGATTATTTTCTTTAATAAATATATATTTTAACAATCTTTTGTATTTATTGACTAGGAATCAAATAAGTAAGAAATTAATTAATTGATTAACATTTTGATTAATTTTGGAGTCATGTCCACATTCTTAATAGCAATGACGAAATTTTTTCCGATCTCTGTTTATCACATAAGCGTACTAGCCAATTTGATCTTCTTTTCTCTAGTAATGGGAAGAAAATAAATACTCAACAATACAAATATATACAAGCAGTACAGTAAAAATATTGCACACATCAATATATAACTAAATAATACAGTTTAAGGCAAGGCCCATTCACAGATCTGACGAAATACTGAATTTTGAGCTTCCAGTGTGAAGAAATAATGTATAATTACACTACACAAAAATTTCTGTAGACTGAAAAAGAAACTAATAAATACAATAACCGTACAAAACAATGAAAAAAAACCTTTTTCTACTCGTCGACTTCAATGTTTGAATTAAGATATCGTAGAGGAAACTAAAATCACATACATTTCTCCATTGGTTCCCTTCAAGTGAACTCTTATGAAATAGACCGATCACGTGTCGCCTTTTACTGTACTCTTATGAAATTGGCTAATCACGTGTCGCCATTACAGTACTCTTATGAAATTAACCAATCCCGTGACGCCGCGGCATAGAACAGAAGACATCAACGAGCGTCCGACCCATGTGCCTAAACTTCATTTTCGCAAGACTAGTCTATTTAATTGTTTCGGTTTGTTTAATTAATTTCCGTTGGCTCGTAGAAAAAATAGTGTATACAATAGTTATATAATTAGCTTTTTAAGTCTCCAACCTTACTTAGACCACTCGGCAAGCCTGGTGATCTAATCGCGGTTCTCGACTAAAAAAGCATACATTATATAACGATTGCATAAACTACTATTGTAGCTCTGTCAAACAATGCTAAATATAATCGTAAAAATAAACTTACTTGCTGCAGATTTCGTAATTAAATATAGGACAGTGATACGTTTTTTTTAAATTGTCCTGACACAATAACCGGATAGAATTTTCATAAGTGATCCAGTATTCCAAAAATCAATTAAAATGTACTAAAGATTTACGAAATTACGCGTAGAGAGCGGGATGGTTAATTGCAAACTCACACGTGTTAGAGCGGATCATTTGCAATGGAAAGGCTTTGCCTTAAAAACTTCGTATTGGTATATACGGTGAAATAACTTCACTAACTTTCAATTCATTCCACAAGCAAGTCTCACTAACTGACCAATTCCAACCGCCAACCAAAAGGACGAAACTCCAATAAACGCTATTACACATACACCTTTTTCGTTCTCAACACCAACTGAGCTACCAACTGCTCGCATTCAGCCGGAACAAGCTTCAAATTACTATACAGAAGAAAAAGGTCTAAAGTTACACAAGTTTCGTACGTTATACTGTATTTTTGTACTGAAAACTGTACAGGATGGTACAGGTAAAAGCCACTCTTAGCACAAAAGGAATCTAGGCCGACTGCGTGGAGCTAATGGATATGTCTGGAAGAGATCGCTTTTGAGCTCGACTCGTCCGTTTCGTAGTTTTCGCTTACTTTTGTTACACTTGAGAAAATATTTTAGTAGTGTGTTTCAGTATTTAGAATTTAAAATTTAATATGTGTATTGCCATTCACAACCGTCTACCCGAGGAATTAAGGATGTTGGATGGTAATTTTTTTTAATCTAAGTTAAATGGCTGGTTGTTAGATAAATGTTTTTATAGTGTTAGATGTTTCTAGAGCAATATAAGATTGTTTAGTTATATACCTAGAACTTAGATAATGAATTAATTGTGATTATACTGATATTATTATTTTCATTTGACATGTACTCATAAATTTTAATTAATAATAACTAATTACTAATTACTAACTATAGGTACCATTCTCTCCAATATTTCTACGCCGATGTTGGCAGAATATGCTGAACTAACCCATTTACTAACCTATAATATTGCACCATATTCTTAGAAATAAATGATTGATTGATATAATAGTCATGTTAAAACTATGTTTTACCAAACGGTTAACTACAAGTATCAAGAGGTCAATTCTCGGGGAGTTCGAGATGATGTCTATTTGATATGATCTCTATTGACGCAATGTCTACTAAAAAATCTCACCAAATGTCCAACTTGGCAGAATATCTTATTCTAGGGCACGATCGAGATTATGACGAAGGACGATTTCAAAGTCTATTGTAATACGCGTTCAGTTTGATTGTACGTAGTCTTGCCATAAATTCTGTCCTATATGAAATGACATTTATTTTGAAAATAAAAGAAAGTTTATAAATAAATTAGGGTTATTTTTATTAATTATACTATACAGATTGTATAAAATAAAATATTTATTCAAAATGTCCACCTTTTACTTTAACACACTTCTTTAAACGGTCCGGCCACTCGTCTATGACGGCACGGACGGTATCGATGGGTATTGAAGCCGCTGCCCGCACTAAATCTAACTTCAGAGACTCAACATTGCGATGAGGTTTAAAGCAGGCTTTCTCCTCCAAAATATTCCACAGACCATAGTCCAAGGGGTTGAGATCCGGGCTTCCTGAGGGCCAATCTTCAGCCGCAATAAACTCGGGTAAATGCGTCGCTAACCACCGTTGCGTTGTCTTAGCTTTATGTGCAGGGGCAGAGTCTTGTTGAAATATCCAGTGCTTACCGGCAAATAAAGTATCATTTAGCGGCTTAACAACTCTCTTCAAAATGTCTTTTTGATAGTTCGTAGCACGTATTTTTACCCCTTGTTCACAAAAATGAAGCTCTGTGACGCCTTCATAGGATACTCCCCACCAAACCATGACATATGCAGGATGGTGGCCTCTTTCTACCCTTGGAACTTTTTCAGAAGCTTCTTGGGAACTGTGAGCATATATTTTATCATTTTGGCGGTTGAATTTTTGCTCCACAGTAAAGATTTTTTCATCTGTAAACAGAATATTACGATATCCGCCCTTTGCATGCCGCGACCATAACACTTTAGCTCTCGTCGCTCTTATTTTCCGTAGGGCCGCTGTCAATCGCTGACCTGTGCTCCGTCGATAAGCCCCAAGCTTAAGGTCTTGTTTTATGATACGGGACATAGTTCTAGGGGGAATTTTCATTTCCCTAGCCATGATTTTCTGCTTGCGTAGCGGATTTCTCCGAATTCGCTCAGCTACCGCTTTAATCGCTGCCGGTGTCCTTGTTTGCCGTGGTCGACCGCTCCTGGGCCGGTCGTCGACTAAACCGATGTCGTTGTATCGCTTGATGGTACGATAGATAAATTTCTTTGTTATATTCAAAGGTTTCAGCAGTTTGAAAATGTTGTTCACTTGCTTGTTACACTTGTATAACGCTATCACTGCGACACGATTCTCTTTGATGCCCCACTCCATCTTCAGGGAAACGATACCTGGAGCCAAATATACTTTTTCTGACAGCCAAATGTCTATTTAAGCATAATCAAGAAACAAAAGTACATCGAACGTTCCATTATTAAATTTAAAATGGCGAAAAAGTTGGGACAGAATTTATGGCTAGACTACGTATTAGTTTACAATCGAGTGTAAAATAATGAATAATTTTATAAGTTTTACCACTTGCTTTCCATAAACAAAAGTGTTAATAATTTATAATAATCTTATTAGATTATCTATTGATAAGTATGGTATAACACATCAAACCTTAGAATATAAATATTTCTAGAGATCCTATACGCGGGCCACCAAGAGTGACGGAAAAGGTCTTATGCAGATAAATTGAGAATTGGTTTAAAATGGCTGCCGGTTTGCCATAAATTACTTCCTTAACTTGGGCGGGTAATCGCTTGTGTGACGTATTTGGGCACAACTGTCATATAAAATAAGTTGTGCTCGACAAAAAAAGTGAAACTGTGACAGGGACAACAAATGATATGTAACTCTCTGTCACTTTAAAAAAATGTATATGACTGTCTCGCTCGGTTGGGGTATTATTATTTGCGTGTCGCATCTGGTAAGTCTGTGCATCAAACAGATTTAAGAGTTTTCACGAATTATGTGAAATGGAGCGCATAAAAACTATTTTGGCTTAGCAGTTTTGAGCCAAAGACTACTGTCAATATTTGTAAGCTGTCAATATTTTCCACCAACCGCCATTCCATTACTGAAAGTATGAAAAATATTTAACAGTGTTTCCATTTAAATAAATTGACATGTTTTTCGTAAATATGTTTTTGTACTCCTATACATACGAACTAAGTCTGCGGAAAAGTCTGTAATCTCTATTCCCTGAAACGATACGCATAAGCGTATCGTTTTTTCGCCAAAACGATACGATATTTTTCAAGATATGTCTAATATGCATCATCCCGAACGGCCCGAGAATTGGCCTCCAGCGTTGCCAACTCGTCCCCCTAAAGAAAAATTCCCGAAGAGTTCGAAACATGTCCTCGGAGTGACAATTAACACGTGAGCTTTAACCGTTTAGGTGGCGTCCATAAATTACGTGAGATGTTTAATGGGGGGAGGGGGTCGAGTCAAATCTCATCTAATCTTACGTTGGAGAGTTGGGGGGTTCTCGGCAAATATCACGCAATTTTTTTTCTGATTGAAACAAAAAAATATTATACTATTTTGGTCCATTTAATCCAGATTGTACACGCTTATAAGATTTAATCTTAAGCGTAATCGTAATACGATTAAGATTATTCACTAATTCGTTCGAAAGAGAATAATTTCATTCATACTTCGACGTTAACTCTTACGTTACGTGTTCGTCGTTTACGTAAGAAACCCACATATTAAAAAATCTCACGTGAGATTGGGGGATGGGGGAGGGGGTTGAATAAAATCTCACGACATCTCACCAGGGGGGGAGGAAGGGACAGAAAATTTAAAAAACACCTCACGTAATTGATGGACGCCCCCTTAGTAATATACAGTATCTATCTTGTCGTTTTAATTCTAATTCGTATGTAAAACAGTTATTAACGTAACTACATATAATTTAATCAAACTAATTGAATGTAATGTGCCTTCAGAAGTAGCTAAAGTAGATTATCCGACAATATTATTGTAGTTAGCTACATTTATACAGCATAAACAGACTGTGTTGGTATGTTTGAAAAGCTCTTGAAACTCGTAAGCTCGTAAGCAGCTTTTGTTGGTTAATTAAAATGTAAGCTCCTTCACGGTGTTGTTGTATTCTGAACACTGCTTGTAAACATTACATTATCTTATATATTTGTTACTTTAGTCATCTTTTAATATGAACTGGATAGATATTTTAGAGGATAAGATCAGTTTAGACACTTGAAATAATATTATCTTGGGACTCGGGACAAAACGTTCAAATTTATCCGATAAGTTCCAAAACGTTTAAATTTATCCGATAAGTTGCGTCTTACGTTTCAAGAAATAACCAGAGTCCAGTTACATATCATAATTAGTTTTTTTTTTAATTATTCAGTAAAGCAAATTTCATGACTTAAAATTAGATACAACGTCCCGCAAAATTGTTTGCACAGTTTGTCTGTGGGATCCATGAGTCTATTATCTTAAGTAGTTAAGTAGTAATCTTAAGTGAGTTAGTTACCTACTATCTTAATCTAAAGTCTAAGGGTGGGTTGCACCAAACCGTCTGTAATCGTAAGCGGTGTTCGTTAAAATCTGATTGTATGGAAAGTTTGACAAGTTTCTATGAGATGACAGCCGCCGGCGCCATATTTGACGATGACCGGCCTGTGATCGTATGTTGGTGCAACTGACCCTTGATGAATAAAAAGAACAGCCTTAAGTGTTGTGGCAAAAAGTGGATAGTCAGCTAGATATAAGGTACCTATTTATATACTATGACTAGATAATGATGTGTTACTGCATAAACTTGACTGCATCGGCTTCGCCCCAAATTTACTTATGTTTTTTGCAAGCTATCTACGCGATCGACAACAATATGTCCAACACGGCCACTTCGTTTCAGACCCGTATCATACTCGATCTGGTGTTAGTCAGGGTTCAATTCTGGGACCTTTACTATTTGGGGTTATGGTTAATGACCTAGAATCTGTTGTTTGTAACGCCAGATGTCTCCTCTATGCTGATGACTTGAAATTGGTGTACGGGGTGAAGCAGGTCGCCGATTGCGAGTCGCTCCAGGAGGATATTGCGGCGGTGTTCAAGTGGAGTGTGGATAACAAGCTTCGCTTTAACGGGGCTAAGTGTTGTGTCTGCACCTTCAGTCGTGCTTCTGCGCCTATTCATGCACAATACTCGCTTGGTTCCGAGCCTATTAACAGAGTCTCCTCCGTCAAGGATCTGGGTGTAGTATTTGATACGCGGGTTTCTTTCCATGACCATATAAGGGATCTCGCCACCAGTTGTTTCCGTAGATTGGGTTTCGTTATGCGTAATGCTAGAGCTTTTCATGATCCAGTAGCTATTAAGTTATTATATAACGCGCTGGTGCGAAGCAAGCTAGAAGCATCGGCTATAATATGGAACCCTTACGAATATACTTATATACTACTCTTGGAAAAGGTTCAAAAAACATTTCTAAGATTTCTATATAAAAAAATGTATGGATATTATCCATTTCTTTATCCCACAAAGTTTCTACTTGGAACTCTGACTTTCCACTCTTTGGAAGTGAGGCGCAACTTCAGCCTACTCTCCTTTGTTTGCCGTGTATTACGGGGAGAGTCAGATTGCCTTGAATTAGTGAGGCAATTTGTGAGGTTGCACGTTCCAGGAGTCCCACGAATGGATCTTAGACCTCGTACGCGCCCGCTTCTAGCAGTGCCTCCGGCTCGCACTGTGTCTCACAGGAACTCACCGCACCTCCGCGCCCTGACGCTGCTGAATGCCCTGTTGGTGTCAGCACCCGAGTGTGATCTGCTTGCGTGGCGATGGACGGATGTGTGTAGGGAGTGTCTGAGGTTCTGTGAGATGAAGGATGATAGGCTTTCTAGTGTACCTACGTAGATAATTAGTATCATTGTTTTTTGTTCTTTTAAGTTGATGTTTCATTTCACAGTGTATTGGATTAAATCTGTAATGCTGTGTAAATATATTTAAATACATAAATAAATAAATAAATAAATAATACTGTCGAGGTAGTATTGGAACAAGGCTCTTTTAAATCTATTTTTATTTCGCTCCCTTCTAATAGCCGCAGGTAACTTTTTAGAAACCTCCATATCATTTTTAAAGGCCTATCCCTCGATACCCCACACGACTATGTGCGTTGAATTTTTTTTTTCATCCACCAGTTACATGTATAGAGTGCCCCCCCTAATTTAATATTTTTTTGTAATTTCACATCACTGTTATATAGCGGTTCATAGAATACACCTTCCTGCCAAATTTAATAATTGTAGTGCTTATATTCTCCGAGTAAATCGGCTGTGACATACGGACGGACAGACATGACGAATCTATAAGGGTTCCGTTTTGCCATTTTGGCTACGGAACCCTAAAAACCGGTTTCTCTTTATTCCAGATCACCGTCATTTCTATTTCCATCCCTTTTCATTCAGCTACGTTACTCAATTTCGTTCACCCACAATCGTTTTCCAAGTAAAAAGTGCCCTGCGACATAAAAATAGATAGCAAAAAACGAACGCAAAAACAAATGAAAGGGGCCATTTTTAATTCCGAGCATTAAAAGCGCTGACATAGGGCTGACATTTCAAAACACGAATCCACGTCAGCGATCTCCAACCTTTTTCGTCTTCATTAAAACGTTTTTCAAGTTGTATTTTGCAACCGTACGACGTTCAGCTGTTATATTCAACATTTCTCACGTTGCTTTTGTCAAAACAAGTTTAAGACCCACTTTAAATGAAATGAAATCATTTATTCTTCATTAAACATATTACATGCACTTATGGATGTCAAAAAACTACCACCGGTTCATAAAATAAACCTCTGCCTCGAGAAGAACCGGCGTAAGAAACTCGGCGAGGTGTCATTTTTTCAAAACAATATACAATGCATATAAAATAATAGTATCATAATACTACAGAATTAAAATGCTACAATATAAAATTAAAATGCTATAATATAAAAAACTCAGTATCAAGCTAATTTATTTATAAGTAACATTTCACCGCGAATTCTCACCCTTGTATTAGTTTCTAATTTTGAAAAAATATCGCTTTATTCAATAGTAGTACTGCTTTTATTCTGCATTATAAATGATCAAAGTAGCCATCTTTTCCTAAAATAACCCCCAATCTTCGGTAGTATCTGCAGATTGTTGTAGGATGTCAAAAAATAATCGATTATTAAAAAATCTATTAAAAATCGATTATTATAAAAAAAATCGATTTTTAAATCGATTTAAATTTTCCAATAATTCGAATAATAAAAAATCGATTATGATTATCACAGCCGATTAATCGTAAGATAATTTATCAAAGAATATTGTAAGCTACCAGTTTGGACATGAAAATATTAGACGTCTACAGTCTTAGTAAAGACTCTGGCATTATGAGGACATTTCTAGCAATGAAGCTAATATTGAAGCCACGCCCCTTAGGTATCGCGGATTTCAAAATATCCGGATTTGCTCAGATATTATCACAATACTGCAATAATACACGTCAACATTCTTATGATACTGATCATGATATGAGCGTATCGCATGATAATAATCACCGAGGAAAAACAAATAAAAAATCGATAATCGAAAAAATCGATTACTATTTCTTCAAAAAATCGATTGTTTTTTAATCGATTTTAATTTGGAGCAAAACAACCGATTATTTAATAATCGACTTTTCAATACGGAAGTGACATCCCTAGATTTTTGTGATAGCCGTTTATCCCGCTGCAGTAATCTCTGACTCGTCAGCAAGACAATGACATAAAAATAGAACGCGAAACTAAAGCCTCTAATGGCCCTCGAACACAGTCACGCCCCCACCAGTTTGCAAACCTGGCAACGGCCCCGGTTCAAGCCGGTTTTTGCGTAGTTTATTTGTAGTACTCGTTCAAACTTGGCTTCTCACCTTAATTTGGCGATGAGTAGTTTAAGTTACGTGTTTTCTTTCGAAGCTAAATTATAAAATGAAATTAAAAGGTAGTTCGTTTATTGCATAAAAAAAACGCTCATATATTTAGGCCATTTTCTGTTTGAATTTACACGCATCTTGACATTTTCTCATTATCTAGAACATATTCATTATAAAATCGTCGTGTTGTATATGATGACCAAAGATTATTCCTCTTCTCATCATCATCATCATCCTAGCGTTATCCCGGTACATTTGCATCCTAAAGGATGCCCAGGATCCGCTACTTAATCCCAAGAGTTGGCGTAGGTACTAGTTTTTACAGAAGCCACTGCCATCTGACCTTCCAACCAGAGGGAAAACTCACTCCTTAGCACTGCTTCGTTTTATTTTTTCAGGACACGAAAGCATATTTTCCCAAGCTACAAAGATGACGCTTCGCTCGCAATACCGATAACTGTTTTTATGCACTAAACCGTAGAACCAGGTCGCCGAACAACCATAAACATGTCTCAAACAGCTGCAGCCACTTACAAGCCAATAAAAACCAGACGTACTCCACCGAGCCAGTTCATAAACGCTTTCGTCGTCTGTGTATAACCAGTGTAAATTTTACTTCAACTGGTAAACGTCCAAGTGCCCAATAGATGACACATATTAATCATCTCTGTCATCGTGACAAAATTGAAAGTGCCATCAATGTCGAGCGTAGGGACCTTACGTAACATGTAAAATTTACTTGAGATAGATCTACTCGCTTTTATCCTCCCGATTTTTTTGCCAACAAATAGTCATTAAATGAGGTATTGTATGGAAATATGGACTTTCATTTAACTGTATGTGTGTGATGTAATCTGCACCCAAACCTATGCAAAGCACATTATATTTGTAGACACGTCAACACAGCTATCTGTAACACCCAAGCGTGCAGCAGCCCGTCCACATTACTTCCCACCGATCGCTCACACAAAGGTCCAACGCAGCTCACATAATAACGACGTAAGCGAATTGGTAATCTCTGTGGTTGTCTCTTTTTGTACCGAGTTAGTGTATTAATAAAATTATTCCGACGTTAAAGGTTGACGAGCCCTGGCTAGGATTAATTATGATCACACGGAACTTATTGATGGTCAAATGATAGTAAAAAAAAAAGCTTCTTTTTTATAAATGATAGTAATGTGACCGTTTAGTTCCCGGCTGAAGTAAGGTTGTGTAGGAAATATCAATCAAATATTTCGGTAACCAAAATAAAAATATTTATTCTGCAAATCGGCCTCAAGGGCACATTTAAAAGTCAAAATCTTACATCAATTAAAGATATATGATATATTTTTTAATATTTTTGTGGACAATCTTACACAAATCGACCTAGTCACAAACTAAGCAAAGCTTTTACTATGGGCACTAAGCGACGATATACTTATTTATATAGATATATAGATACTTAAATACATAGATAATACAATATTCAAAATATCACTAATCGAATGTATTGTTACAAATTAAAAATAAGACTAAGAAACTAATAACAATCTAGATTTGTTAGAATCTCTAACTCTAAGGTCTCTAACCGTCAAGATAAATAGTTGTATGGTACACTAATCATAATAAAATGTTGTAAGATATATCTGTACATGAAAATCGTCAATATAATAATAATAGAATCTAATAAAATAAATAATAATGATTGCACTCCAGGACCGGCTTTTACGAAGTCTCGGTAATTCCCGGATTTTCGGGACTTTCCTTGTGTACTTATGAATGACGGGTCAAAAAATATACCCATATCATCATGATTTATTTGATATGAGTAGTTATATATTGGGAGTTCTGCCCCACTCCCCTGGACTACGGCTCGCTTCGCTCGCCTCCGTGGTCGTGGGGCAGAACTCCCAATATATAACCAAAATTTTGCAGCAGTGGTTCCGATTATTCAATGTTTAATCCTTTTATATTTGGATAACATAAACCCTACTTACTAGCCGAACACCTTCACCTTGCGCGCGGGTCAGTTGCCAAACGCAAATAAAAAGTGAGCCAGAATCCCCAATACGACCCTACTACTAAAAAATACGTTATTCAAAATTGCAAAAGGCTTAACACAACGGGTACAAGCTAGCATTGCACCCACCAGATCTTGTTCTGCTTGAGAACCAAGATCTCGTAACGCACCATTCGCCCAGGTTTTCAACGGGTAGAGGTTTGCCGGGCTAGGTTTATTACGGTGTTTGTCACACTCAACACATCGCAGAATTGGCCAGAAACTTAGATGCGAGGAGTATGGATCGGATCACCAAGTACTACGACCGTCTAGTAATGGTTCTCCGTGTGTGATTACAGTACCCCTTGCCCTGCCCAAGGTAGGGTTATTAAAACCAAGCAAGGGGTACAGTTACGCCACCGCGTGTTGTGTTTAACCGTCACCACGTTGTAGTGTATTCAGTACCAATGCCCTGCCCAAGGTAGGGTTATTAAAACCAAGCATAGGTACTTCACGCCACCGCGTTACCAAGTCAATATTACAAAGTTGGCCAGGCTTCGCAACATGAAGTGGTAGGAGCACTATGAACTATCGGTCGGTATAGCCACAGTTACTCCGCTAGTTCTAACAATGTAAATTTTATATATATAAACCAATCTTAAAAACTTCGATAGTGCGATGCAGAACATGGAAAAAATATGATTAGAATACAAACCATGAAATAAGGTGTGTTGAGTTCAATTTCAAACATATAATTTTGATGATATACGGTTTTACGTTTCGAGCAACATTTTTTCCTGTGACGTAGATTTCATAACAAAAACAGTCTACACAAGAAACATATGTAAGGTTAATCAGAAAATGCAATCGACAAGCTTATAATTCTAGACATAAGATACATAATCAAATGCAATCATCGCGAGTCATATTGCTTATTACTTAAATACTACGTTCGTAGTACGTGTGAATTAACCTCGGAACTTCGTTAAATGTAAATATACTTTGTCCTTGTTTTACTTCAAGAATAACAAGCAATAAAAAGTGACAGAGCATGGGACGACAAAGAGTCGAACGTGTGTTGATATGCTATTACAGATCAAAGAATAAAATAAACGGACTGGTTATGTAGTTTCTACCTATGTCAGGTGAACCCTCTAAAATATTAATGTAGTTTATAAATATGATTTCTAATTATTTCAACATGTGTCTGATAATTTTTGTAACAAAATATGTGATAATCTTAATGTATCTAAAGTAACACTTATGGGACTGGCAGACCGATTAAAAGTAAGTAAAATTCTCTTTCCTCTCGACAATAGTTAATGGCTTATGTGTGTAAGTTCTGCTTGTATTTTTGCATTGAGTTATATTGAGTTGTATAAGAAAATATATTTTATGCTAATTACTAGATCATCTTAAAATTTGGCTTTAAATCCTATACTTTTGAAATGTCCGCAGGAAAGACGTGAGCATAATTGCACTGAATTCCACTGTCTTATATTTCGTAATAATAAACAAGCGTTTCAAAAAATGATTTTCTTCGAACCAACGACTGTTGGTAGAAATGACGCTTCTGTATTGTTAGTTTCATTACAATTGCAAAGTAATGAAAGGTGATCGTGGCACTGGCATTGATAGTAAAAATGCTGACGCTCTGTTTATTCGCCCTGTACCATGATAGTAGGCAAGGAATATTATTCAACCGACTTTCTTAGTAGGGGGGTTATGTTTTAACACATTTTGTTTTTTTATTGAATGAAACAAGTTTTCTTCATTCATGATTTTAATCTAGTATAAAGTTTAAAAACACATCGCATTTTCTAATGAGAAAAGTAATAAATGACTTAAAATTAAAGGTTTGAGTTTCACTTAGGTTTTCGATGGCTATCTCGTGAGAAGGCTTGTTTCTTAGTTGATAATATATATATATATATATATGTATATATATGTTCATAGATATTCAATAGAGAGATGAACTAACGAAAACGTTAGTGATGATAATATTTACTAAAATTCAAAGGATTTTCGACTAAATAGGCAAGAACTCGTTGTAACAGGTATCTTTACACGTGTTGCAATGTTAGCAATCGGCATTTTTACTTGATAATTCGATACTCTGTCGGCGCTTTGTGGTAAATGAATGACAACATATTTTGGAATACAACTTATGTACTTAAATTGATAAATACGATATTTTCTATATAAAATAATAACATTTAGGTCTAAAGTTGAATGCTTAAACTTGGTTCTTTAGTCATATATTCTTATTTCGGTTAAATACCGATTCATCAAATATTTTATTATAAAACAAAGCGTTTTTATGCATATATTTCTTTACCATTCCGCATCGTGCTTTGAAGCTGTTCGTGATTTTTGTTAAGAGAAGCAACTGCAGCCACCAACTTCATTTAAAATGTTAGTAAGTGTCCTATTTATTTAAATTATTTCTAAAAAATACTGTAAAACTATTGTGGCCTATTCTTATTACTTTTTTTTTTAAAGGTCTGACTCCGAATATTCAAATTACGTGCGCACGCCATCACCTGAGCCGAAAAAACCTACAAAGAGTATTAAGAAACGGAAATCGTCCTCAGTATCAAGGTATTTATTTTATATTTAAATAAAGTACCTAATCTTCTTAATTATATTGAAAGCTCTCCCTAGCCTAGTTGATAGTGATGCTGTTTAGTTAACATATATTGAAATACGTTTTCTTTTACTTATTTTTAGGTCTGAATTGGAAACAGCAAATCAGCGACCTCGCACACCATCACCAGCGCCTTGTGCGCAAAAGAAAAAAGCCACCAACAAAGTTCGTGCATCTACCAGCAAAAACAAGAATTCGGGCTCTAGGTACTTAATTTACTTGGTTTTTAAAATGAAAATAGTTTATATGTGATTATGTAACTATAGCATAATGCATTCGCTGGAAATATTTTATATTTTTTTTTTTTTCTAGTTCATCCAGAAAATCACCTGGAACCAACATCTTCAAAATTATAAGCGATGAAGAGAAGATCGCCGGTGAGCAAAATTTGAAATCCGTCAAGACAACTTCATCGTTTACCAGTCGTGTATCTACGGGTTCCTCTCGACGCACTACGATAACGGACGGTAACTTTTTAATTGATTTAAAATTGTATAATATTGACGATTATCAAAAAAATGTACCTGAAGAACGTTATAAAAAAGCGTTAGCGTCGGTTAGATTACAGTGTAAAGAGGATTCCTCTGAGTGGAATCTAGTGCAAGAGTTTTTAGTCCAGGCCTATAATATTTTTGAAGATTGTGAGCCTGTTCATTTTAATCATTATAAAAATAATTAGTTACGTATATTTAAGTCTCTTTCAATAACAGAATTCATTTTAAACTAAAATTTGCAATATTTTTTAAATCAAATGTTGTTAGTTTCGTAACGCAATACATTCGCATATTTAACGTTGTTCATTAAAGCTAGTTGTGACAGCAAAGGGTGGATATGCCTATTATTAGATCTCGGGTATGATGTTTGCATTAAAAACATATCGTGCTATTATCTGAATATTTTGTATACCGAAATAGATATACTTTATATGCAATAAAGTTTAAAACCGAGTAAATATTTTAATTAAAATTTAAATAAATTAATGTCACTTATAGTTATATATCTAAAGAGTAATTTCAAATGTAGCAATTGTATTCCGCAATTATTATTTTTTATTTATTTATAGGCTTATCCATACTTTGCATAGTGTTCACCATCGATTGCATTCTTAATGAGGTGTCAACCGAGTCAGCCGTTTTGACTAATACAACGTATGCTAATAGTAAACATATATCGCTGGTTTACAAATAATGTATTAATTCGTGTTTGACAAATTACTATTTCAAAATAGTCTACTACGTTTATAGCTACATTTTCATTTTTAAAACAATTCATTATGCCTTTTTGGGTTCCGTGTAGTACGTCTGTAGAAAAAAATAAATGGATTGGTCATCTTAGAAACAATACGCATAAAACAATTGCAAATTCTAACAAAGTCCTTAATGATGGTGTTGAAGTAGTAGAGTCAGCATTTCGGATGCGCATTGCCACTTATCGTATATCAGCAAGCAACGATCTAAGTCTGGGATCTATTGATGCATTTATGAACTCTATCCGATACAAAATAAAGCGACTTTTAGATGATTCTCTTATGAAACATACGTGCGTCAAAGTAAATTTCGAACTCTTTGGAATGTTCTTAATGTTTAAAGATAATAGTCAAACTATAAAATCATTTGGAACTAAAAATAAAATTTTATACCTAAGTTATGATTTTGACGCACTGTTTTGCGAGATCGTTAACTGTCTAAAGAAAAAATTTGAGGAGTTTCAAGAACGTGATAGTGGGTGGGCTTTTGTTAGTAATTCACATTTAGAGATTAACATAAACAAGTATCAACCATTACGAGGTTCAAGCTATGCTGACCTACCAAAGTTCATAAAAAACAAGAAAGCATGTCTAAATATAAAAAACAACGACCAATGCTGTTTTTTGTGGTGTGTAACAGCGGCTTTGCATCCTACTATTAAACACCCTGAAAGAGTGTCATCATATCCTAATTTTCGTGAAGTTTTGAATATATCTCAAATTTCTTTTCCAGTCACATTCGATGACATTAGAATATTTGAGAAGAATAACCCGATGATTTCATTAACTCTTTACAAGTCTGACGTATCCAGTAATCAGAAAAGTAGAAAAAATATAAACCTGCTGTTAATAGACGATGGCAACCAGCCGCCGCATTATGTTCTAATTAAAGACTTGAGTCGACTTGTGCGTAGACAAGTAACGAAACATAATAGTAAGATATACTTTTGCGAAACTTGTCTGTTATATTTTCTTACACATGAGGAACTTGCAAATCACTTGTGTACTGGAGTAGTTACTGTTTTACCAGAAAAGGGGACAGTAATTAAATTCAAGCATTTTGATCGTAAACAGAATGTTCCATTCGTTATATATGCAGATTTTGAATCGTTACTAGAAAAAACGGAAACAAGTGATTCTGATACTGATACAACTGATACTACTGACAGACATACCCCTAACACTACAAATTTGCATCATCATATACCAGCTGCTTTTGGATATTATATTGTTTGTAATGCAGAACCAAATCATAATCGTTATTTCTCTTATCGCGGTACTGATTGTGTTGATAGATTTATTGAAGCAATCTATAAAGACGTTGCTGAAATTTATAGAGTTTTGAAAAAAAATACCTCAATAATATTCAATGAAAATGACGAGCGAAACTTTTTGAACGCTAAACGTTGTCATATTTGTAACCATTTTCTATTTTCTGATCGGGTTCGGGATCACTGTCACATTACAGGAAGCTATCGAGGAGCAGCACATAGCCTGTGTAATTTACAATATAAACGTCCTTGTTTTGTACCTATATTTTTTCACAATCTATCTGGTTATGATTGTCATCTATTTATTAAAAAACTAGGCGAGGCACCTGGAGACGTGAAAGTCATACCTAAAACCAAAGAAAATTATATTTCTTTTACTAAATTTATTCCAATCGATAACGAGTATTTTCAGCTTCGTTTCGTAGATTCTTTCAAATTTTTAGGTTCAAGTTTAGAGAAACTAACTACAACTATGCAGAAATCAGATTTTGTTCATTTACGTAAATATTTCTGTAATGATGAGGAGTTTAATTTACTTACACGAAAAGGTGTGTTTCCCTATGAGTATATGAATAAATGGCAATGTTTTGAAGAAAAATTCCTTCCGTCTATTGACTATTTTTATAATTCGCTTACTGATGAGAAAGTTTCTAAAAAAGATTATGACCACGCGCAATCGGTGTGGAACCAATTCAAAATACGTAATTTAGGTGAGTATACAGACCTTTATTTGCAAACCGATGTTCTTCTGTTAACTGATATTTTTGAAAAGTTTCGCGCTACTTGCAAGCTACACTATGACTTGGATCCTGCTTTTTATTTAACTACACCTAGTTTATCATTTGATGCCATGCTTCTGAAAACTGGTATTGAATTAGAGCTCATATTTTGTTTTGTAAGTTTCACTTTAGGTCTTCTTTTCGTGATTGTCTGATGAGTACTGGTAATGTTTTTAAGGGAGACTGAAGTTTTATTGAAGTCTATCATTTTTTTCTTAGATGTAAATATATCTGAATTTCTTCACCTCGTAAATTAACTAGATTATTGTTAACGTCTAAAATTCTTATCGTAATTGAATTTAAGCTATTTTGGGTTACAGGAAAATAAATTACGTTTTTTGGTGTTTCTATAATCCGATAACCAGGTGGCACGTTTGGTACAAACTCGTGAATAATGTGACTAGGTTTTCCGTTAACAAATGATCCGCTCACTATGTCACATTCAATGCGGACTATAGTTGTTGACAGAATGGAGACAGGATAAGGGGATTCTGTTAATATATTCGCTTGAATGGATTCTGACCCGAAGCCAAGTAAACTACCGATAGAGCTTTCTTTATCAAAATGAATATTTTCAGAGCATAAAATAGATGTCTTTAAGGTATTATTATTGCATGTTAGTGTAAACGAGCATCCTTGAATATGTTCTTTAAGGTAATCTTCAATATCTTGAAGTTCATATGATCCTTCTGGAATTTTAATTACTTTGTTTTTACCATAATAGAACTTATTGTTTCTGTGGTCTATGTTGGGTATAGAATTAAACGTTGATATATACAACAGTCCACACTCATATTCAGCATCCAGTTGAAGAGCTGGTGAATGGTTTGTTATCAGAGTGGAAGATGTTCCAGTTATAGATAAAGTGAAAGACATCGTGAGAATGATAGACTGTTTATTGTGCGAGGGTATTTAATCGGTTATACCAATATTGTTTCAAGTACTTTAGACATAAATGACCGCAATTGACAGTATCAAACTTTTGGTATGTGTCATAATTATAGTAAATATCGTAATTTTTTAAATATTTCTTTAATTCTAGTGGAGGTGGAAGGTCTCCATAACTATTAAAATATTCACAATAATTATTATCTTTTACATAGGCTACCCAGTGTGTGCCGTTATTTTTAAAACTATCCAAATTAACAATTCCACATTCCACTTCTTTAGGACTCTTTGGTAAATTGTCTCTCATATAAACTCCTCGAAAATATGGAATATCAGATGAGTGTTTTAAAATATCAATATTTGAAAGAGCGCGTCTGGGTAACCTCTCATTTAGTTTTTTGAAATTTTCAAACATAATCCTTTACCATTTTTATATGGTTTAATGTGTAACCCTTTTCCTAATGCAATAGATTCCATCATCTTGTTATGCCTCTCTGATTCAGCTAAACTTTTTCTTGCGGCTTTGTAGTCACCTACAGCTTTAGCGATTCCAGCGGCTCCTCCTGCTAATGATCCCAACGCAGACAGCCCAGCAAAAATAGGTATCAACGGTAAGAAGCCTCCAGTTTTAGGAATTGGTATAAGGCGAGGTATCCGTACCTTAGCATTGGTATTAAAAACTTTTTTTGCAGCAATAAGTGCTCGATCAATTATATTACAACCTTTTGTTTTTGGTTTCTTTTTTAATTCAGTGCGTATCTTAGACACAAAACGTTTAAAAGGATTTATACCGGCACCTGCCTTTATTTTAGATTTCATTACTTTGCTAACTAACCACGAAGCAATTTTTTCTCCTCTTCCTGCATCTTTCGACTTTTTTCTTTGTTTCGCCATTTCGTATAGTTCTAAATCGGCACGATGTCTATCAGCTAAATCGGAATATCTATCATATGCTATGTCGTGTTTCATACACGCATTATCTAGCGCATTGATTCCTTTATCGCCTCTTTGTAACCTTTTGTGCAATTTTGTTCCCGGACCGCAATAGTTATAACCAGGTAAGTGTAATTCAAATGGTAAATTATTAATAGCGCTGTTCAAGAGTCCTCTTCCTTTCATGTCCCGTAGGATAATAATACCGTCATTGAAGAGAAAGTGTATAAATATAACTAAACAACGGCGTTTTTATCAATCCAACTGTTTTCGCTATCACTAAGCCCTAACCATTTAACATACAATTTTCTACCCTTCTTTTTAATAACCCTTTCTACGAGGTAAACGTTTGGATGGTTGGTTTTCAGAAGTTCTTCTTCATAAAATGTACCGAGTATAGTGTTTCTACGCTGGTCTTCAATATGATACGTAACAGGTTTAGTGCGATTCACATGTTTAATAGTGAAAAGTTCTGTTGACCAATTAGGTGTATAGCCTTTGTGAAAGGCGCTTTTATACTTGCTAATGCGTACACAATCTCCTACATTGAATTTGTTTAATTTATAACGCAAATTAGATTGCGATTTTTCAATATTTTTTGATACTTGTATTTCATTATCAATATTTACATCAATAGGTTTATATTTGGTTGTGCGATGTACAGTTTGATTATAAGATTTTACTACATCGTCTAACGGTTTCCCAACCCATTTATAGTTACCAACTAAACTGAAATATTTGTAGAGTTTGAACTTAAGTGTTTTTATCAGCCTTTCAACAATAGATGCCTTCTTAATTGAATAAGTTGAGTAATGATTTACTTTTAACGATTTTAAGTAGCAATCAAATTCATGATTGTAGAATTCTTTTCCTAGGTCTGTTTGTAAGTTCTCAGGTCTTCGTTTAGATGTTTTTATTATAAATTCGAATGCATTTTTGACTTCAATTTTAGTTTTAGACTTAATAGGCACACACCATGCATACTTTGAAAAAGTATCAATAACAGTTAAAATATATTTATATCCTCTGTTAACCGTATGTAGCTTTTGTAAATCAATTAAATCAGCTTGCCATAAATCGTCAATTCCTTTTAGTACAACCGATCGTCGCTTAAAATTTCTTCGCGCTTGTCGATGGATCTCGTTCACTATTTGTTGTTTTATCATTATTTAATTTTTTTAAGATATCATCTATCTCCTTCTTCGTGTAAAAGTTCAGTTTTAACTGAGTTACGAGTTGATTAATTTGTTTATTTATTGTGTTAAACAAAGAGTCTATATACTTCTTTTCGTATATGTTTTGAATATATTCGTCGACGTACTGCTTGTTAACTGCATCGTCAGAAGACAATGGTTTGGCAACCCCTTTTAACCTTAAAGATTTTAAATCAAAATGCCCTGCTTCTGTTCGAAGCAAAGCCTTGTACTTGAGCTCAGAGATTTCACCAGCACGCAAGCGTTTATGAACATGGTGACCGAATTTATCTATATTCATTTTTATACTTGAAAGTCAGACTTCAACTGATGGAAAAAAGAAGATTATTTATTTATATATCATTTATTAAGCCTGCTTCACGTAATTCTTCAATGATAGATATGATTTCGTTATCTAACCCTGTATTGCCAGCGTCACGCGATGCAATAAGCAGTTTTAATCGTTCTACTAATTCGTTTGGATCATCCCAATACACATATGAGATGTCTCTTTTTACTTTTTTCATTGACGGCAAACCTTCACCGGATACATACAATTCTTCACTTACTGTACGTTGTTTGGTTAATTTGAAAAGAGGTCTTATAACGTATAAATATTTCATGCCCTTGTTACTTTTTATCGGCTTATTCGGATCGAAGTCACGTCTATGTGCATTAGTTTTCAATAACAATGTTTTATATAATCGTTTATCATCTTCAGTTACTAATTCTAAGTCAGGTGCTTTCTTGAACAATAAATCGTTTAAGCCTTGCGTTAAGGAATAGCTTTCTCCGCCTATTGTGAGTGTGTCATCATTCGCAGAAATTGGATAAGATCCGAGCATTAGCTTACCACGCTCATTTCGTACGCCAAATGGAATGTTCATGTTAAAATATTGTTTTTGCCAAGCAGGATCTTCGCGAGGAGAAGCGTACGAGTCTGACGTTCTAAATGAAGCATTATTTGTTGTGTCAGAATCAGTTTGATTGTCATTTTCATGAGATATAGAATTTCTGTCATTTAATTCATTTTCACTATAACTTGATTCCGATGATTTTCTCAGTAATGTTTTATTATCAAAACTTTCTTTCATTCCATCTTCGGAAGGACTATATTTCAATGTTTTTACCGACCTGTTCCATTTAAACCTATCGTTACCAAAATCCGTATCACTAATATTCAGATTGTTAGAATTATTATTTTTTACCATTTCATTAAGTGGGTTTGTGATTGGTTTCAACATTGCTTCCAGCATTATATTATCGTTTGATTTAACATCACGAATGAGCTTAACTTTTTTTCTTACTGCTTGAGCAGATTGAAGTACTTTCTGTTTAAATAATTTCTCTTCGTTAATTTTTTGCTTTATGTCCGAACTATGCGGTTCCATTTTAAGTAATAAGTTTTTAAAGCA
The DNA here is from genome assembly GCA_963556455.1 of Epiblema foenella. Lineage (NCBI taxonomy): Eukaryota > Metazoa > Arthropoda > Insecta > Lepidoptera > Tortricidae > Epiblema > Epiblema foenella. The sequence goes on from OY747112.1 coordinate 17,481,461, forward strand.
ACTACCGTGCTTTATGTAACCAGTTAATCTAGCATGATAAATGTATCAAAGCCTTTCCTATAACATCCAGAATTTCTTTTACAATCTTTATTTATAACTAAGAAATCGTACGGTATGTTCCATACTTGACTACACATTTCACGAAACTGGGACCACGACATATCACTTCCCACATGTTCATCATAAACATGCTTCAAATTAATATCATCTTGTTTAAAAAGAATAATTAAATTAGCATTATCTCTTATTAATTGTTTAGGTATTTTACTATACGTTTGATTCAAATAGAAGCTATCTATATTTTTATGTCTTCCCATTGCAAAGTAATCTCGTATATAATTTTGATTTTCACACGCAACATCATCAAATATCATAATTGAATTAATGTTGGCTGCATGGGGGCTTACAATTTCATCATTTTCACAATATTTTTGAAACGAAACTGATGGAACCAGCTTTAAAACTTGCTCCAGAAATTGATACATAGGTTGGAATAAAGTTTTGGAGTATACACAAACATTTTGAAAGCGTAGACCTTGTTCGTGTAGTAGCAAACCAACAATTAAATTAGTTTTTCCACAGTTCGATGGACCGCATATTATACAGCGAATAGTGTCAGGTAAAAGTGAACCATGCCGAAAATAGCGTTTATTGGACGAAGAACAAACGATATCCAACTGCAATCTCTGAGGTTGTTTTACAAACTTCATGTTACCAAAAGGCACGTGCAACACACTGGAAAGGCAATATGCAAATAGTATATTTTCATAAGCTTTAGAGTATATATTTAACGGATTCTATCCCACATCAATTTCTAGACCTAATCGGTTTCTAAACCAAATCGGAACCACTGCTGCAGAATAATCGGAACCACTGCTGCAAAATTTTGGTTATATATTGGGAGTTCTGCCCCACGACCACGGAGGCGAGCGAAGCGAGCCGTAGTCCAGGGGAGTGGGGCAGAACTCCCAATATATAACTACTGATATGCTTCCTCTGGTATGGATGCAAAATGACACAAACAAAAATCTTTTCCACTTAAATACGTAACAACAATAAATAATGAGACCAATATTGTATAGCCCAATCTAAACGAAAGAAGACCATATATTAAATAAAATATAAGCTTAGCATCACAATCTTAAAATGTAAAGATTTAGCTAAGTAATTAACATAAAATGTAATTAATTTTCTTTTTTGAAATAAACAGTTTAAATTTTTTTTTTTTTTAACTGTATCTTTTGTACAGTCGCCATCAAATATATCTGTACTCTTCAGGGTGCTCAAAAATATCTGAACATGCACTTTAACGCCTTGACAATAGAGTCGTTTTCAGATATTTGTGAGCACCTCGTTCGCTCCGATATATCTGATGGCGACTGTACAACAAATCACCTGTAGGATGATAATTACGTACTTTTAAAACGCTACTTTCCTAATCAACTTATACCTAATTTTTTAAATTAAAGGAAAAAATCAAAAGAATTATGTTCTGAGTTGGTGTTGCGTCCCGACTTGATTAGAGCCAGACCAGAAATATAATAATATGATTATGCGCCATGTTGCGGAATTTTATTAGAACCATTTTTTTACACTGGCAATAATTATAATGATAGGTCTTGTCAGTGTCACACTTGCGGTTTATTTAATTAATAATAAAGTGTTGAAAATGAAATGGTAATCGACAAAATATGCCCATGCGCTCCAAACCACATGCGTGGTCGAATCGGAGGTTTTCCCCTGGATTTCTCTCCAACCGCGCACTCCTATCGCTTTATTGGGCCCGGCCTATAAAGCCAGTCAGGATCACAAAAAAAAACGTAACGCACCGCGTTGTTCTCTTCAGGATAAACCCAGTTTTGGGTGAGGCCATCTATGGGCCCGTGGCCTTCGAGTTGCCCTGGAGCGAACAGTAGGATTCATTGTCTTCTTCAAAAAGTGACGGTTAAGATCGCCTAGCACACATTCCTCCTCCGGACTTATGTACCATGTGACTCTGACGTTCCGGTATCATATATGACATTTATGATTGCGACATTCTACGCGATATGTCGATCTCAACTGACCTCCAGGCAGGCGGGTATCATCAAGCTATAAATGATATAAAAAAAATTAGCAAACTCTTTCCGTATGTAAACTTGTATGTTTATTAAATGTAATTACAGTACATAAACCTAGCATCTAGCTTCTTTGAAGTAAGAATATTATAGTACATTTTTCCGCAACCGTTGAGAACACAAAGGAACGCCGAAGGCGAGACTTTTCACAACAAAAATGCTCGTCTAATTTCAAATTAATATTTAACTTTGACTAAATTCGCACTTACATTTTTAATTGAGATCATAGACCCATCAATGAGGATTCAATTAAATAATCCTTCCGCTTTTATAGGTAAAATGAATGGAATTTGATGGCAATTTTTTTACAGGGATCTTGGCAATTTTTCCCCAAAAAAAAACATTCATAAGCCCCCATACGAAAGATATATCTGTGTCTACAGAAACGTCCCATATTTAGAGTTAAGGGACCTTATCAGTTAAAAAACGCTCATCTATTTACGCCTTTTTAATTCTAAACCTTTAAGTTGTAACAGATTATTTCCCTTTTTTTTGTTTTTGTTGAATGTGCGGGTACGTTAGCGCGTAATATTAATACCTTGGCACTACCTGTGAGTTCCAATAATTAGCTATATGTATCTACTTGATTGTGTAATGTTATATAATAGCTGTTGGATCTCCAAATAAAATAAATAAATACATCAAACGTCACTTAAGTGTTGTGCCAATTGAGGCAATTTCCTATCGCTTCACAAAAGAAACGCTTAAATTGCTACTGCCATAACATACTCAGAATATTGTGATTCATGATCAGGGTTCGAAATTATCAAGATAATTATGGTCTTTGATAATTATTTAGGAAAACCTCCGGCACGACCACGCGTGTGGTTTGGAACACTAGAATACTCTAAGAGTTTGCGCTCCAGTGAGATTGGTTAAGCGGTTTCAAACGAATCTGAGGTGTGAGTGGAATCGAGCTACTGGGAGTTTTGTCGCTGGTTCACTAAACCTAGCCTAGCTGAAAAGAGTCCAGCAAGAAACTCAGGTAGACCCGACCTGGGTCGGACTGACTCTACCCGGTGTGCGGCGGTACCGGGACGAATAGGGACTATGTATATGTGTCAGTGTTGTCACGATCGCACGGTGGACGTCCCCGCCGGCGGGAATGCCTAAGCATACGCGTCGTGTTTAGTTGGACGCCGTAAGCGCAGCATTCCATCTCTCGATGGACGCTATGATCACGTCGTCTAGGAGCGCGATAGGGTATCTGGACACCACGGAGGTGTGTCAGAGCCGAGTTTAGCTGAAGCGGCACGAGGAACAGGCTTGTTACCAGTTAGTTTTTATACTAACCTACCCCTTCTGTTAATGCAGCCGTGGCCGCATTGACTGAGTGAAACGAAGGTCTCTGGTATCTCTGCTTCAGCTTCGACAAAAATGCTTTCGTATGTCCGGATTCCCGTTTGTTCTCGTCTACAGGTCGCAATTCTCAACCGATTCTCGTGAAATTTCGTGAGCAAGTTCGATAGTTACATAGAATTTTTTTGTGGAGACGGTTTTTGTAAATTTCCAAAAACAATTTCTTTATCAATGATTTTGTAAGTTTCTGCGGGCGAATTTCGGTTTGTTCTCCTCTACAGGTCGCAGTTTTCAACTGATTCTTGTGTGTAAGCAGGTCCGGTAATTATATAGAATTTTTTTGTCGTGTCAGTTTTTGGAAATTTTCGAAAACAGTTTTTATTTCAAAGATTTTGTAGGTTTCTGCGTCCGAATTTCGGTTTGTTGTCCTCTTCAGGTAGCATTTTTCAACCGCTTCTCGTGAAATTTTGTTAGCATATTCGCTATTCATAATTGATCTTATTTATAATGTCAGATTTTGAAAATGATAAAAAAACTCACTCACGAGGTCTAGAGCTCGCAGAGCCACTAGTGTTATGTTAAAAGTCACCCAAGAAGCCAATACTAGATTCCATTTTGTCGCTTCCGCGTTAGCCGACGTATAGCCCGTAATCACTTCCGTTCGCAGCTCAAAATGGCTGCAGTTCCGGACGAGAAATTCCAGATTTCTCACTTAAATTGCAGGGAATAAAAGTTTTATTTTGTCCGCATAATGCTCTGGTTACTTACTTTGTGTTAGGTGGTTGGGATTTTCATTAAAGTTCTTGTTTAGAAATTGGATTGACAGCCTGTAAAATACAGTGTAGTGTAAAACTTTAATAGTTATTTGTGATAATCCATATTGAAAGGGACCTTATGGCGGCCGGCACTTACGCCTTTATTGCCGCTGTTCCAATACAATAGTGAATAGGTGTAACGTAAGCGCCTGCCGTCATAAGGTCCCTTTCAATATGGATTACCACATTTGTTATACAAGGGTGCGAAGTTGTATTTTAACTGCGAGTGTGGCATTGGAATACGAGCTAGCAAATCGATTCTAGGGTTGAACTACGAGCTAGCGAATGGATTCTATGGTTGAACCGCGAGGAAGCGAGTGGTTCGAAAATAGAATCCTGAGCGAAGCGAGTGGTTCAAAATTAGGATCCTGAGCGTAGCGAGTGTTACAACACACGAGACGTAAAATAACTTTGCAGCCTTATATAACAGAAATCTTTTCACCACTAGAGCGAACAATTTTTTTTGTGTTTTTTTGTTTGCACCTCCTCTTCCTAGCGTTATTCCAGTACAGTTGCATCCTAAATATAGTTGGATGCCCGGGGTCCACCACCTAATCCCGAGATTTGGCGTAGGTACTAGTTTTTTTAACAAAACAGCACAATATAAAATTATAAGATTATAAGATTGAGAGATTGATTATTGATTGATTGGTTATTATAAGATTTCAAGCTCACATGGTCATTTACATTAGAATTTCGATTTGAAACGGGATATTTACCATGTATATTTGTATTTGTGAATTCCCGATATTTCGGCACTGTGGTAAGCGCCATTATCAAGGATTAACTCAAAATAATAATCGTAATTCTAATAAAATTATTGTTGCTGGACTGTCTGGCCTTCACATGTTATTATGTTAAAAAAAGTTACATATAACACGTTCAGATTTCAAATATTCTTTGCGCTCTTGTGGATAAAATGGAGTTTTGCTGTTTTTTTAAATAAAAAAGGGCTTTCCGAGCTAATGAGGTGAAAAAGTGTTTTCTTACTCCCATCTTATTTTATGTACTAACCATATAATATATTCAAATAATTATGTGATAACATTACACTTTGTAGTGTACTAACTCAGCTTTGCTGTGGTTTGCAATGATTTAGCTGTCCAGTTCCGCTGTGCCGGTGAAATGTGGAAGATTAATCAAAATGATACCGTAACATGTGGGCAGTAAGGCGTAATTCAGGTTAATTGGTAACACGGGAGGCAGCGTCATAAAGATCTGTGTATTAGCCCGTCGTTTGCGTTAATATCGTGAATTAACCTACATACCAAATTATAAAAGGGATTTTAGGCGAATCAGTGTCAAAAATCCCCAGATAAGGGCTTATCCATACATCACGCGAGGGTTTTTTGCAGTTTTGAAATTACTCCCCTAAAGGGGTGAAAAAGGCGTTCCAAGTTCGTGTGGGGAGCAAATCTTTACTTTTCTTAAAAAGCGATATGGGTGTCATCTTCGAAGTTCCTCGGGGTGCCGATTGGGTCATTGTCAGTTGGAAAAACAAAAGTTTTCCACCCGGTGATCACGAGTTAACAACTTATGTACATGTAAGTTATGTTTTTATTACATGGATTTATAGTTATGGAAACACCGTTTATGCGGGTTACTAGACCTATCCAAAATTAAGCTTTTTGGAACTTTGACCGAAAAGACGCGAATCTAAATCTGACAATGACCCGATTACGAAAATTATATGCATTTTCAAATCCAAGATGACGGACATTTAAGTTTCTTAATAATCGATATGCGTGTCATCTTAGTTGTACCGATTACGAAAATGACATACATTTTCAAATCCAAGATGGCGAACATTTCTTTTTTAGTAATTTTTCACAAAATAATAACAGCATCAGACAACTGACAGACAAAAATAGACCTCATTTATCTTTGTTACCATCTAAAATCTACGCGGACAGTCGCGGGCGGCCGCTAGTTTACATATGGACGCTGTTATTCAATAACGTGTCAACCTTATCTTATCTTATCTTATTTAGATGAGGGCCCTAGCGGATGCATTTCGACCCAGTGGCATCTTTTGTGCAATTGCCCCCTCCTTTATGCCTACTCCAAGCTGCTCTCCAGCATTTCCACATCACGTGTCAACCTACTATAGGTTTTCCTATTAAGTTGTATATATTTAGTTAAACGAGACTGAGATTTGTTCAAAGCTTTTTAATGACATGGCAACGGCACCTATATCAAATACATCAAACGTCACTTAAGTGTTGTGCCAATTGAGGCAATTTCCTATCGCTTCACAAAATAAAGGATAAATTAATAATAAATAAATAAATAAATATTAGAGGACAATCTTACACAAATCGAACTAGCCCCATAGTAAGCTCAAGAAGGCTTGTGTTATGGGTACTAGTCGACGATATATTTAATAGATATAAATACTTTAATACATAGAAAACATCCAGGACTCAGAAACAAATATTCATGCTCATCACACAAATTTTGCCCTGACCGGGATTCGAACCCAGGACCGTTAGCTTCACAGGCAGGTGCACTACCCACTAGACTAAACCGGTCGTCAAAGGATATACCTATCATTACTCTTAAATTGCTCCTTCCATAACATACTCAGAATATTGTGATTCGTGTGATACATATAACATGTCAAATGTTCTTGTAATTTGTGTTGTATATATTTTTTTATACCACGTCGGTGGCAAACAAGCGTACGTCCCGCCTGATGGTAAGCGATCACCGTAACCTATGGACGCTTGCAACTCCTCCATATTTCCTCATCTATACAATTTATAAAAGAAGAAATCCTGACTGACTGACTCACTAACACAGTCGAAACTGCTAATGCTTGAGAGTTGATTTTTACACAGTCGATTATATTTATAACGCAGGCTAGGGATATGAAAGGATTTTTTCAAAATGAATCCCCTAAGGGGGTAAAACAAGGGAAGAAAGTGATGAAAGATTGTATTGAAGTGAGAGATAGGTTAAATAAATAAATAAATAAATAAATGAATAAATAAATATTAGAGGACAATCTTACACAAATCGAACTAGCCCCACAGTAAGCTCAAGAAGGCTTGTGTTATGGGTACTAGACGACGATATATTTAATAGATATAAATACTTAAATACATAGAAAACATCCAAGACTCAGAAACAAATATTCATGCTCATCACACAAATATTTGCCCTGACCGGGATTCGAACCCAGGACCGTCAGCTTCACAGGCAGGTGCACTACCCACTAGGCTAAACCGGTCGTCAAAGGATACCTATCATTACGCTTAAATTGCTCCTTCCATAACATACTCAGAATATTGTGATTCGTGATACATATAATATGTCAAACGTTCTTGTAATTTGTGTTGTATATATTTTTTTATACCACGTCGGTGGCAAACAAGCGTACGTCCCTGATGGTAAGCGATCACCGTAACCTATGGACGCTTGCAACTCCTCCATATTTCCTTTATAAAAGATGAAATCCTGACTGACTGACTCACTAACGCACAGTCGAAACTGCTAATGCTTGAGAGTTGATTTTTACACAGTCGATTATATTTATATTGCAGGCTAGGGATAAGAAAGGATTTTTCAAAATGAATCCCCTAAGGGGGTAAAACAAGGGAAGAAAGAGATGAAAGATTGTATTGAAGTGAGAGATAGGTTGTCACATTATTGCATAACAGCATCCATATACAGGGTGTACAATCCAAATGGGTCAGTATGGAGAAGTCGGAAACTATGAGAGATAGCGAGATCTGTTCTTAGGAACCATGACGTCGATTTTAGATTTAATAATAATTACATTCAAACTTTTTTATTAACTCTCATACATAACCGGGAATCGAACCTGGTCAAAATCAATGTGTATAAATTCTGCAAGTCGCAAGAAGCACTACACTAATGGAATCTTGTTTACATAATTGAAAGAAAAACCCACCAATAAGATAATTATTTTATTTCAGATAAGATATGCATAAGTGGTCTCTTCAGATAATTGATGATCGATTCATTATTCACGACTTTTTGCAAATTAATAAAACTGTGGGCATTTTCGTCTAATTTACTGTCAGTTGTGTTTACACAAGATTTCACAGCCAAATTTGGTGGGTTGGTATGAGAGTTAATAAAAAAGTTTGAATGTAATTATTATTAAATCTAAAATCGACGTCATGGTTCCTAAGAACAGATCTCGCTATCTCTCATAGTTTCCGACTTCACCATACTGACCCATTTGGATTGTACACCCGGTATATATGACCTCCCTGGGTTTAGTATAAGGAAATGGTTTTCTGACATCGAACAGCGGGCTGTGAGTTTAAAAAGCGTTGAACGCTTCGCCATAATTTGAATAAAGGTCGAAGAAGCGCGAGATTTCCCCACAGGATATCGACTACGTGACGAAGACTCCCCCTCCGACGCAGTACATTGAGGACACTACTTCCCCTAAACGGGTCACGTAGCATGGTTACGTTCCCCAACATATAATCAGTACATTAGAATTACGATTTAAAAAATTTGAAACGGGTAGACCACAACTAAAACTCGCAGCACATCAGTTAATCCTTGATAATGGCGCTTGCAACAGTGTCGAAATATCGGGAACTCAAAAATACAAATATAAATGATAAATATCCCATTTCAAATCGTAATTCTAATGTAAATGACCATGTAAGCTTGAAATCTTATAATCAGTACGCCCAGCTACAGTAGTAGTAGTATATATTTTATGGCCGTAATGTACTATAGTCTCCGCAAACTAAACTGACGACCGAATTGCTATCGCTATCTCTTGCATACTTGCATGGTATTACGAAGTGTGTCTCACATTTCTTATGACCTCAGTCGTCAGTTGGGTCATACGCGGATACTGTGGACATACCAAAAGTTAAGGGCTACAAAGCCTAATATTGGATTGGACCAGTAACCCGCATAAACAGTGTCTCCGTTTCTATAAATCCCTGTAATTAAAACATAGCTAACATGCACATAAGCCGTTAACTATTGACCACAGTGCCTTTACCATGAGTTTACATGACCGTACTCGCTAGCGACTGCGTAAACGATTTAGTATGCCGATTCTTTGTTCTATTGCGTAACCGCCAGAGGCGCTGTACTTTTGCTCATAGAAATTTTTAAGAAATCGCTAGCGAGTACGGTCATGTAAACTCATGGTAAGGGCACTGGAGGGACGACTTTTGTTTTTTCAACTAAGTATGAACCAGTTAGCAGAACTGGGGTCACCGACATAGCCTTCAAAGTTGCGAGACTTAAGTGGCAGTGGGCAGGGCACATTGCTCGCAGGACTGACGGTCGATGGGGCCAGAAACTGCTTGAGTGGCGTCCACGCACCGGAAGACGAGCTGTCGGTAGGCCTCCGACAAGGTGGAGTGATGACCTGGTGAAGGTCGCGGGAATCCGGTGGAAACTAACGGCACAGGACCGGTCTAAATGGCGAGCCTTGGGGGAGGCCTATGTTCAGCAGTGGACGTCTTTCGGCTGAAATGATGATGATGATGATGATGACCCAGTTTGGTTTGCGGGCACTATAATCTACATGGAGCTGGAGACGGAGGTTGGAGCATATATTTGGGTTGGATTACCTTGTTAGCTGTGCACTGAGCCAATATACTCAGGTATGGCAATCCGGTACATCGGTTAGTAGTGTGTGACACGAGCTACGTCATCAGCCAGCATCGCATCAGACAGCATTCAGCACGCAACAAACAACTGCACGACCCCCGACATCCAATATATGACCGCCTTCCAATAACAAGCAGACTAAAGTCCCGTAGGAGTTTCGCTACAAACGCTGGCCTCCTGTTTTTCTTTTTTTCTTTTTATTTTTTTTTTTGACGACCGGTTTAGCCTTGTGGGTAGTGCACCTGCCTGTGAAGCTGACGGTCCTGGGTTCGAATCCCGGTCAGGGCAAATATTTGTGTGATGAGCATGAATATTTGTTTCTGAGTCTTGGATGTTTTCTATGTATTTAAGTATTTATATCTATTAAATATATCGTCGTCTAGTACCCATAACACAAGCCTTCTTGAGCTTACTGTGGGACTAGTTCGATTTGTGTAAGATTGTCCTCTAATATTTATTTATTTTATTTTATTTTATTTATTTATAGGAGTGTGCGGTTGGAGAGTAGCCTGGGGAAAATCCAGGGGAAAACCTCCGGCACGACCACGCGTGTGGTTTGGAACACTGGAATACTCTAAGAGTTAGCGCTCCAGTGCGATTGGTTGAGTGGTTTCAACCGAATCTGAGGTGTGAGTGGAATCGGGCTACTGGGAGTTTTGTCGCTGGTTCACTAAACCTAACCTAGCTGAGAAGAGTCCAGCAAGAAACTCAGCTAGGCCCGACATGGGTCGGTCTGACTCTACCCGGTATACAGCGGTACCGGGACGACTGGCCTCCTGTGCGAAACGCCCCAGGAACCTCGACTAATGGCATGGAAGTCACAACTCAACGAACATTCACATGCTACAGCTGCAGAACGCCTCCTCCCTGGCGCAAACGCCTGGATCACGTGGAAAGCTCTGAACAGATTGAGGACGGGAGTTGGTCGATCTAAAGATAACCTCCTGAAATGGGGAATCGGAACGGAAAATAGCGATATACTCTGCGACTGTGGCACCATTCAGACGACTCAGCATATGACGCAGAATAGAATAGAATAGAATAGAGTTTATTTGCATAGAATAAGTAGGTACATTTTTGTCCTTAGGTGGTATGTGACAATAGGTAGCTTATCCTGCTATTTGTATTATATACTAGAATGCAAATATTTTTGAAAATGTTATTAATGAATATTTTGAGCCAGAAAATCCTTCACACTATAGTAATTATTTTCAGTTAAAAGCTTAATTAATGCATATTTGAATTTATGTAAAGGTAGCTCTTGTATACATTGTAGCAGTGCTCCCTGTATCCGACTCCATGCACTACGGAAGACCTCATGAGAGCTACACCCCGAGGAATAGAGGTGGCAAAATATTAACAAGATTTAGTTTAAGTTATTTGATCCCTTCACACGAGAAAGAAGAGATCAGCCAGCATCAGCCTACGATCGTATGCGGACGTAAGTGTGTGTCATCGACAGTGACGTATGTGGTGTCACGATCCGGATTGTCAGACCTTTTCTTAGACCATGCATTGACCCTATTCGACAAAGTCCCACGAGCACTCTGTACTCTAAGTAAGTAAGTCCTTGGGTAATTCCGTATCGCAATATTGCGATACATCATCATCAAAAAGAAATGTTAAATGTTGATGTTTGGTAGTGCAACAAAATCGCTTAGACTGGAATTTGTTATTTTCGTAATTATCTGACATTCGCAATTAACCGAGGACACCTTAAGTATAGGAAAACAGAGCTCGTCAGTGCACTATGACGTCACGCATTCACGAGCGTTAGAGCGAGACCGCGGCGACACGCCCCGCCCCACTCACACCTCAGATTCGGTTGAAACCGCTCAACCAATCTCACTGGAGCGCAAACTCTTAGAGTATTCCAGTGTTCCAAACCACACGCGTGGTCGTGCCGGAGGTTTTCCCCTGGATTTTCCCCAGGCTACTCTCCAACCGCGCACTCCTATCGCTTTATTGGGCCCGGCCTATAAAGCCACAGTCAGGTTCAAAAAAAAAAACGCCCCGCCCCTAGATTCGTGCGGCACCTGTTACATGTATCTAATCTGTGGTATTATATTCCTTCTATATTTTCTGACCTTTTATGACCCCGTGAGATAGGTACCTACGTTGTTACATAGAACAATGATCTCTTAATTTGTTTTGGGATGTTTAATTTGTTTCCCCGGGGCACACAACTCTGTTTTAAAGACAAATATCACGTTTGCTGACGAGCATAAACTAAGCGTACAGTAGGTTTTCTGATTGGAGCAAAACGAGTATGGAAGGACCGTGTATTTGGCGTTCTTGGGTCTATGCCTACCCCAATGGGACATGGACGTGATTATATGTGTACCTCTGTATATTTATCTAAAACCGAAACAATGAGGATGACAGAGAGAGGTCAACTACACTTTCCTTTAATGAGGGCCGAGTAACCGCGCAACCTCAAAGAAGCTGCGCGATTTTCCGTTTCGAGATAACACAACTTTCTAGTTTTTTTGTTTATTTTTATTTTCTATTTTGCTGTGTTAATTGTTGTCTTTGTCTCGAATAAATATTTCTTATTTCTTATTTTCGAATTTATTTCGGGACGACAACATTGACACATATTATAGTCCCTATTCGTCTCGGTACCGCCGCACACTGGGTAGAGTCAGTCCGACCCAGGTCGGACCTAGGTGAGTTTCTTGCTGGACTCTTCTCAGCTAGACTAGATTTAGTTAACCAGCGACAAAACTCCCAGTAGCTCGATTCCACTCACACCTCATATTCGGTTGAAACTACTCAACCAATCTCACTGGAGCGCAAACTCTTAGAGTATTTCAGTGTTCCAAACCACACGCGTGGTCGTGCCGGAGGTTTTCCCCTGGATTTTCCCCAGGCTACTCTCCAACCGCGCACTCCTATCGCTTTATTGGGCCCGGCGTTAAAGCCACAGTCAGGTTCAAAAAAAATTTTTCAATGATTGTGATAGAAAATACATATCTCCCTTGCTATTTAAAATAGCCAAATGCAATACAATACGTTTTGAAAGTTACACGATACACAATACATACTTACTTAAGAGATTTGTTTAAACGCGTCTAACGCGATATTAAATATACAAAGGAATTAAAGAATTAATAACTAATTAGGAAATACCCAAACGCTCTTTTGTCTAAAAAAATATCAGAACTTTAGTGTTGTGTTCCTGGAGGTGAACAAGGTTGCCAGAGCTCCCGAGGATGCACTGTGTTGAGAGCGAGGGACCTAAATGTGTTCCTTCCGCTGTCAACACAGTGCATCCTCAAATCTTATAAAGGGTCGGCAACGCGCACCTGACTCCTTTGGAGTTGCGGGCGTCTATAGGCTGCGGTGGCCGCTTACTATCAGGTGGACCGTACGCTTGTTTGCCACCGGCGTTGTATAAAAAAATAGAACTTAACTTTATTAAATGATCACGGTGTTTTGCTTCACCGAAAATCCACTGTTAAATATCGAAATTATATTTCGTACGTAAGTTTGAAAAACTAAGTGGTACGGCCCGTAACTCACAAAACTAAGTGGTACGGCCCGTAACTCACAAAACTAAGTGGTACGGCCCGTAACTCACAAAACACCTCTTTATTTAGTCTAACAGGGTATGGAATAAACACTACGTGAATATTTCGATCACGAATCAAATAGAATTTTCATTTATCACCGACAAAAACCTAAGTTCCTCTAATTCCCTAACGACTAAAACAAAAAAAAACTATAACAACCATAGAGTTTCAGACACGTAGCTCGCCTCACGTTCCCGCCAACAAACTAATAAATACCGGTGGCCAAATCTTGAACTAACATTTTGTACAATGAAGGAGATAACCCACCGTAGACAGTGGCGCCACGGCTGACGTAAAGATAACTTTGCGCCGCCATATTTGTGTATTCGGCGGGAATCTAGAGTAATGGCGTTGGTTGCGGCGGCATATTTCACTCGGCGGTTAATCTTATAAGTTTTTCCGGACGAACGGACGAATAATAGAGCCGATTTAGCTTGTTATGAGATATACAGCATTATTCTTGTTAATAACGTTAGTTGATGAATGTAATACATCTTGTAGTGTTTCGTTATAACGTTATTAACATTGGGTAAGCCTACCTTTATCTTGGAAAAGGTTTTGACTATACCTATCTATCATTATTTCTGTACTAGCTTTTGAACGCGAGTACCTGCATACAAACTTCCGCCCCTTCTTCCACTCCTTAGAAGGTATACCTGGGCAGGGCCGGATCTAGGGTAGAGCGAGTGGAGCGGCCGCTCTAGGCGCCGGATGGCAAGGGGGCGCCAAAATGGCAAATGAGAAAAAAAAAGTTTTATAAGACGCGGGTGTGGCGCGGGCGTAAAATATGTACGATTGGAGTGGTGCGACTGCGGGGTTGTTATTGAGAACCAAAGTACTCATTTTATAAAAAAAAATGTTTAAATGGCTGTGGTTGTTGCTAGGTCTAATGAATATTACCTACGCTAAGGTTGTCTGGAAGAAATCGCTCTTTAGCGATAAGACCGCCTGTTGTTTGCCTCTTCTCATTGTGTTTTTGTACTGTACTGTATCCTTTGATTGAGGTGTGCAATAAAGAGTATTTGTATTGTATTTTATTGTAATATTATTTGAAATTAAGTAAACGTTGATTTTGAAGAACATTGTTATTTCATCGCAAAATATTATATTCCCCTAACGCTTTTGGATAAAAGCTGCAACGAACGGCGCCAAAACCCAATTTCGCTCTACCCTGATCGAGGGCTCGGGCCGGCGCTGTACCTGGGTAAAGCCGTCCTCTCCAGGCGAAAAAAATAAACAATAGCATTTTAGCAATTTTGACAACCGGTTTAGCCTAGTGGGTAGTGCACCTGCCTGTGAAGCTGACGGTCCTGGGTTCGAATCCCGGTCAGGGCAAATATTTGTGTGATGAGCATGAATATTTGTTTCTGAGTCTTGGATGTTTTCTATGTATTTAAGTATTTATATCTATTAAATATATCATCGTCTAGTACCCATAACACAAGCCTTCTTGAGCTTACTGTGGGGCTAGTTCGATTTGTGTGAGATTGTCCTCTAATACTTATTTATTAAAATAAAATAAAAAATAAATAAAAAAATGGCATTCTTTTGTTATAATCCCGGGGATCCCGGGGACCGGTACACGACGGGTTAAACATACCCCAGCGATTCAAACTGTCTCCATACCAAATGTCATCGTACCTAATCCGTTCAGTAGTTTCAGCGCTAATAAGAGACAGAGTAGACAATTTACAAACAATTACGTTAATTGGGTGGATCAACTATTCTTTGTTGCTTGTTACCATAGTTACGTCTCCTGAGTCACTTTTTAAAACTGTGATTTTATAGGGTTTTTTAGGGTATCCACCAAACATGAGTTTTAGCGATAAGTATAAATCCATTAGGACATGGGTCATCTCTTGAGCGTGCTTGAAACTCATATTATAAACATCTTTCTAAGAAACATGGTTACTGTTTTCTCCTCGCTTACGGGACAGAATAACAACAAGAAAAAGTTGATTGACCCAATTACAAAATCGCATTTTACTTTTTATTTATTCTTTTTCTTTTGTTGTTCCCTAGTTCTTATGGTTTATCTGTCATATTCTCTCTATACTGATTTTTGGTGCAATAAAGATTTTTTTTTTTGCCAACTCAGCGTAATGCTGGCAGGGCCAGCGCTGGTCTTCCGTTGTGACCATTTTGGTGAAATCACGGCGCAATCGCGAAACGCACACATACACAAAATCAAGCCTGTTCTCCTTTATAGGTCGCATTTTACCCCGATTCTCGTAAAATTTTGTGACCAGCAAGCAGGGTTAGGCAGATTTTAATGTCATTAGCCTGGAATTCCGATGACGGGACGCCTGTGCCTTTACCATGAGCTTACATGACCGTACTCGCTAGAGCCTGTAAAAATTTGTATGGGTAAAAGTAAAGCCTCTGGCGTTTACGAAATAGAACTAAGAATCGGCATACTAAATCACTTACGCAGTCGCAAAGCACCACGAAAATGAGTACCGTTCACTAGGTAAATGATATTCATTTTGTTTTTGCTAAGGTGAACGAATGGTTTATCTTTACAATGTTTGGCACTTCACTATGAAAATAAAGCGAATCAAAGCACTTTAATGACCTACAAAAAAAAAGTGATGTTCATAAATAAACGCGCTAGTATATTTAAAAAACAGATATTAACCACAAGACCAAAAATTCAATAAATATATTTTTTTTATTTATCTAGTTTTTCTTCTTCACACATTTAGGGATTCGCAACCAAACGCAAAAATTAGTTTTAATAGGAAAAATAAGGACATTTAAAAAAATGATTTATGAATACATTTGTTGGTAAAATATACCGTAAACCGGGGTTACTTTTAAATTCCGGGGCGACTTTTAAAATCAAGTTTTTCAGCTGTATTTCTAGTTTTTATTTGGTTAACCTGGGTCGGTGTTATACCTTGGTATATTTCCTAACTATTTACTGAACTGAATCAAATTAGAAATACTTAGTGACGATTATATTATTCTTTATTCTTTATTCTTTATTCTTTATTCCATTGTAGTCATGTTCATAATACATTAAGGTGTTACAAGACAAGTACGGTAGGTACATGACACCCTGTAAGGGCACTCAATAATGTATCTTAAATCTAGGTAATTACATGCTTTTTTTTTTTTAAATAATTTATGTACTAATAACAATGAAATCAATATGTTACCGACATTTTTAAATTAAATTAAATTAAATAGTCTTTTTATTTATTCAAGCCGACATTTATCCAATACAAAATGTCAATGCTAATTTATAAAATAAGTAAAATAATAATTAGGTATGATATAATTGGCAAGTATGAAATGTCTAATTAAATTCATAAAATAACTTTAAAAAAATTAAAATAAAATAAAATAATATAAAATAATAGTTTTTTTTTAGATGATGCATGAGTGTCGATAATTGGTCAGGTATAATAAAAATGGAACAGAATAATTTAGGCAGGTACATAAGGTGCATTACTCCAGTGTTTGGTCATTAAGAAATTCATCTATTGAATAGTATGCTTTGTCTAGCAGCAACTTTTTGAGGGTATTTTTAAATTTCATAAAATCCAGTTCCTGTTTGATGCTATCGGGGAGTTTATTTGTAATTTTGACACATTGATAGTAAGGCCCCTTTCTGCACATAGCTAACTTCGTATTTGGTATGGCTAGCTTATTTTTAGATCTACTATTAGTTTTACAAACTTTGGTTTTAAATAATTCCGAATGGTTTCTAACAAAAAGTGATGACTCTAGTATATATATACACGGCAGCGTTAGTAGCTTGTGTTGTATGAAACGCGGACGGCAGCTATTTGGTACTTGAGTGTTTGTCAAAATACGGACACATTTCTTTTGCATGATAAACAAATCATGAGCATTGGTGCTCGAGCCCCACAAGACCACGCCATAGCGGAGCCATGCGTGCGCATATGCGTAGTATGCTGTTATCGCAGTTTCGAAATTTGTAGATCTTTTTAGAATGTTAAGCGCGTATACAAACCGTGATAATTTAGTTTTTATAACTTGAATATGGCTTTTCCAGTTAATGCAAGTATCTAGATTTACCCCTAATAGTTTAAATTCACTAACTTCTTCAATAGGTTGACCATTTATTTGTAGTTTAATTTCCAGGGGTTGTTTCTGAATGGGTTTAAATTGGATGATTTTTGTTTTTTTAAGGTTTATTCGCAAGTTATTCTCTGTCAGCCATGTAGTGACGTCTTCGAGTGTTTTTCGTAGTCGGTCAGTGCATTCCGTGCTACTTGTGGACTCTAAAAGTATTGACACATCATCAGCGAACATAATACATGTTGTATCTATTGTTTTCGGTAGATCATTAATATATGCGATAAATAACAAACAAGAGATTACTGAGCCTTGAGGGACAGAGCAAGTAGTTCGGCGCATTTCTGATGCTATTATTCTAACTTCGTTTGATTCTCTGTGGTAGTGATCGATCTGCACTTGTTGGTACCGATTGTATAAGTATGATTTTAGCCACTGGTGAGCTGTACCCCTGATTCCCATAGCATACAATTTGTCTAGTAGGATGGGATGGGACACCCTATCATAGGCCTTGGACATATCCAATAGTAACCCTATTGCATATTGTTTTTTGTCTATTATATTTAAAGCTGATTGTATGAATGTGTAAACTGCCAGGATCGTTGAACGTTTTTTCCTAAAACCGTATTGATTGGTATCTAACAAATTATATTTTTCAAAGAAAGAGTAGAGACGATTCGACATCGTTTTTTCATATATTTTCGAGAGGACTGGAAGCAAGGATATTGGCCTATACTGATTTACATCATACTTGTCTCCACCTGGTTTCAAAATTGGGTTTATTATAGATATTTTAAGAGCATCCGGGAAGGTTCCTTCATCATAAGATTGATTTACCAGCCAAGTTATCGGGGCGCTTAGTTCCGAAGCGCATACTCTAATTAATGCGGACGGAATTTCGTCCGTGCCGTAGCTTTTTTTGTTTTTAATATTTTTTATAATTTTGTATATTTCGCGAACGGTAGCGTGTTTTATAAATATGGAATTTAACGCTGAGGTAACGGACGAGCGCTTGGGCAGCAGCGCCTCGTGTGCAGTAGGCATAGTTGATATGGTCGGCGCGGGCCCCGCCGTCAGTCGCAGTGATGACTCACCCACCGCTGCGAAGTGTTCATTGAATGCCTCTGCTATTTGTTGGGGCGATTCTAAGATGTTTTCCCCAAGTTTTAGAGTTATGTTTTTATTTAGATCTTTTGAGTTTCTTTTTGTAACGCGGTTTATGATAGTCCACATTGACTTAATTTTGTTTTTAGATTTTTCCATATATTTAACGTACGAATTCTTTTTCGATTGATATATACATTTTTTTAGAAGTTTTTCATATTTTTTATAATATTTACCAATTATGTCGTTTTTAGATTTATTCACGAATATTTTAAGCATTCTTTTATTTTTGCATGACCTTTTTAATCCTTTTGTTAGCCACTTGTTTGTATTTTTATTGCTTGATTGTAATTTTATTTTCTTTTTAGGTATATACGTATTTAAACATTCTTTTAATTTACCTATAAACGCATTGAAGTTTGTATTTGTGTCGTTGTTTTTAGTAATTATTTTGGCCCAGTCAATGTTGTTCAGAGATTTATTGAATTTGAACATATTCGTTTTATTAAAGATTCTACTCCAAGTAAACCATTTATCTGGTTTGTTTTGGGGTTGTGTTTTTGCCTTTTTGCTTAAAAATTCATACAATAAACCCTTATGATCCGATATGCCGTGGTCTTTTACATCAATACTGTATTTTAGCATGTTGGTAAAAATTAGATCTATACATGTCCTTGAATTATTGACTTCTCTGGTTGGATTGTTGATTATTTGTCTAAGGTTATAACACATCATAGTATCCAAAAGTTTCTTTGAATATACGTTATTTATACTTACATTAATGTTGAAGTCACCAGTTATAATAATATGTTTATTTTGTTCACAATATTGGATTTTCTTTAATAAATTATCGAGGCAGTTGAAGAATGTGTCTATTTCACGATCAGGTCTGTAAATGCAGATTAATATAATTTTTTCTTCAGGTATCTCTATTCCACAACATTCCACAGTATATTCTTGAGATAAAGCTGCAATGTCTGGCCGTTCTTTATAGTTGACGTGTTTCTGTAGAAGAATCGCCACCCCGCCTCCTTGTCTGTGTTTGCGATAGTAAGCCGCTCCGTAATTGTATCCGCTAATTTGAATTAGATCTTTCTGTGTTTCAGAAATCCATGTTTCGGTTAGGCATGCTACGTGTATGTTTTTATTATTCATAAATAACTCTAGTATATGAGCTTTATTCTTTAAGCTCTGCATATTTTGGACATATATTAAAAATTTATTCTCGAAAGGAAGGGGGTTCTCCATGGCTAGGGGGTATATTTTGGCTTTTTTCTGCCTGTTCAGATGTGTTATGTGAGCTTACGTGTGCTATTGCGTTTTCTTCTGTTGGCGTTGTGTACTCATATCCATTACGTACAAACACTTTTCCCTTCTTGATAATTGGGTTGAGTCTTCTCTTTCTCGCATGTGCTAAAGTGTCCCTCAAGAGTTTTCGCTGTCTCAACGCTGGCGCATCCATGAACTCCGACAATGCTAACCCAGTGTTTCTGAAATTGTATTTATTGTCAAGTAGGTATCTTCTCATCCTTTTACTCAGTAATTCTATCTTAAGTGGCCTGCGGTAGCCGCGTTTGCCAATGCGATCGATTTTTTCTATAAACCCGTTTATGTCTGTACCTAATATGTCATAGAAGATGTTGCTGACACGTCCGATGATGTTGGGTTCGTTTTCGTCGGGGTATTCGGTTAATCCATAGAGGACGATGCAGTGTCCGTGGTGGGCTTCTTCAGTGTTCGGTTGGGTTTGTTCTATAATTTTTTTATTTAGTTCTTCTAAATCTGCATGTAGTTTCGCGTTTTCAGCTTCAAGATTTTTTATGGTTTTGTTTACATTGTTTATGTTTTGCTCTAATTTTGTTTGTTCTTGAGACAAAATCGCCGAACTGTTCACTATACTTTGCTCCAAGGTGGTTATTTTTGCGTTAAATTCCAGTACTAGCGCTTGTTTGATATTATTTGTGACGGAGTGTATTAATCGTTGTTCCATAGCAATCAACTCGCTTTTAATTAATTGGCTGAATTTATCATAAGGAATGAGCTCTGCGTTTTGTGCGTTAATTGGTTGCGGTTGATTATTTGGCAATGGTGACATTAGTTTAGTATCACCCATCATATTTGTGATGTTACTGTCATCGTAAGACATATTGGTATCTTCCAGGGTAGCTTGTTCTAGCAGTCTCCTAGCAGCCGGCGATGCCGGGGTGTCGTCGTTTCGCGGGCGGCGCGTAATTAATTCACACGCAGGGCACTTCCAATTTGCTTGCAGTTCGTTTTGATGCTCTCTAAAAAATGCAGATGTATAATTTGCACATCTATAATGGTAGCATCTTTTACAAAGCCTACAGAATAGGCGCTCCATTTTGTCTGTTTCAAGTTCACACCCTAAGCAGATCATATTATATGCACTTTATTATTAACGCCGTAAAGTCCAAGATAGAATATCAAGCGTCAGTGTAAATACTAGGACCGTGCGGTAGTTAAGATTTAAACTGGTCTGCAATACGAGTCTCTGTCTTGGGCAAAAGTGTTATTATTATAACTCACTATTTTGTGGTCCAATTTAAACACTGTAAACACTATAACATAACACAGATTCTTAGCTCTTTTAATATGTATATGTATCACGAACACATATAATATTTCCATTTATTTGGATATTTTTATCGCAGCGTAAATAAAACAAGTCCTTTTCCGTTCGCACCGACTACCCTCGATTATAGTGATATATTAGTGTTCTTAATCTATCAAAGTGGCCCCGTTTTGTCCTAAAGTCACCCCAGTTTACGGTACCTAATAATAAACATTATCACCAAAGTCAGACGGAGGGACGCGCGAGTGACAGCAATAGGGTTCCATTTGGACCCTTCTGACACTTCTTCTCACAGAACCACTTAGTATTTTTATGGATCACATTAACATTCCCCTAAACCTTTGAAAAAAGCAATCGGCTAATGTTCAATCTTTAGAAGTTACTGCAAAGAAACTTGAAAGTACCTAAAAACTACAGACACGCAAAAAATCGTCGCAGTATTTCCAATTTATTAGTATTTTACGATCAAAGATCTTTGACTCCGGTTAGGTACCAGGCGCCACCGAAAATCAGCGCCACGACTTAATGCCTAATAGCTTATTTCGTGGCACCAAGCTGAGTGGCGACCATTTTAGCATATATTAGTTGTATTTTAATTTTCCTTTGTTTTATTATGAGTGCATCAACTATTCTTTGTTGCTCATTACCATGGTTAGGTCTCCTGAGTCACTCTTTCGAACTGTGATTTTATAGGGTTTAAATCTACCAAACATGAGTTTTAGCGATGAGCATAAATCCATTTGGAGATGGGTCATCTCTTGAGCATGCTCGAAAACCATATTATAAACATTTTTCTAAGAGACTCGGTTACTATTGTCTCCCCGCTGACGGGACAGAATAACAACAAGAAAAAGTTGATTGACCCTATTATTTTAATATTATATATGCTAAATAAACATGTTTTCTTTCTTTCTTTTCTGATTAATTATAGCCGACATCGACTTCAAAGACTCTCCCGTTCAGAGGGTCTACTCCGAACTTTGAAATCCGAACTTCATATCATGCCGTCCCTTTCACTCTCATGTTGTACACTATATGAGTGAAAGGGACGACACGATTCGAAGTTCGCAGTAGCCCCTCTGTTAAAGCTTGTCGCAAAGCTAGATAACGTGAAACAAATTATACTAAGTTCATTTACATTTTGATGTACTTGGACTGTTTTTACATTAGCAGTCCCAACGCAGGAACTTGAGAAGACTTAAGATAAGCTTATAGAGTGGGATATATGTCTGTTTTTTTTTATACAACGCCGGTGGCAAATAAGCGTACGGTCCACCTGATGGTAAGCGGCCACCGCAGCCTATAGACGCCCACAACTCCAAATGAGTCACGTACGCGTTACCGCCATTTATTTAATCTTTATTGCACAAAAGAAACCTTATCGTACAAAAGGAGGACTTAATGCCGTATGGCATTCTCTACCAGCCATTAGTACAATTCTGTGTTTTGTTCAACAGTTTATATATGAGCGTTAATAACCCGAAAAATTTAAACCACGTATTTTTGACGACAGTACGAGTAAATAATGCTATCATATCAACATGGGTCCAATTACGTGTTTTAATTAAATTACTATTTCAGTACAAATTAAATCATATTAGCTTCTTTGTGAACAAACCTTTACTTCAGAGAGTGAGCGAGTTTAATTAATCTCAAGTTGAGAAACAGAGAGGGAGCATTGTCATTTTAGTGACATTAATTTCAAACTATCAGCGTCTGCGTGTAAAAGTAGTAAGTGGCTACGTCACGCCTTTAGAATTAAGATTTTTTTTTAAGTTATTTATCAAAAAAGTACATAACAGTTACAACCATTAAATTGCTCGCCAAACTGCCATAACAGTTTGTTGGCGAGATCGCGCTCATTTAACTAATGTTAGGTACTTACTATGCTATTATGAACTAAATTTAAACACTGAATATGACAATGCCTAAACATTTAACTGTAATATTTTTTTAAGTTTTTATAACAATAAACATTACAATGTTACCTATAACAATTTAACCATTTTTAGGTTTTTGGTAAGCATTCGTGTACTTTGGCCAAAAATGACTTTTAACTCATGATTTGTTTTAAATAAATAATATCTCTTAGTTTATGGGTTTTTGGACTATGTAACTTTTTATATTGTAATTAGGCTCTAAAATCGTTGCTTTAAATCTTTCGGGTTATTGAGGACGACGGTTTATACAAACATGAAAAACGCCTTCAAAAATAGAATTTTAGAATTGCCATCGCAATCCAGCGTGGGAATGCTGGCTGCGTAATGGGCACCATCCCGAGGGGACTTAATTTTGATATTAATCTTTAATGTTTAGTTTTTAGTTAGGTATAGTTGTTTTTATTTCAAGTTTTTAATTCATTTAATAATTATTATTTTCATATCAAATGTCATAATTATCATGTAAATTGGTTTTATGAATAAAACTTCTTTTACTTCAAAAAATGAAATTATGAAAAACATTACGTATCCTTTGACGACTATTATAAGGTACTGAGAGTGTTTTTCAGGACATTCGCCTAAAAGCCATATAATTCCTGTAATCTCTTCCCCGAATGCTTTTTCCTTGTCTCTCAGACCCGTTTTCTGTAATTTAAATACATTATGGAACACGGCTTCTTATTTTTCCCTTAATAAATGTGGAGTTTTTCTGATTGTAGGGACGTTTCGAGTCTAATGCTCGTAATTGGCGTAATTTTTCATTTAGTATCTAGATTTATTTCAAACAGTTGTAATGAATCGTTGTTCGCTAAATAACTAAGTAATAATTTACCTGAATCATATTTTGTCCCTGAGTTATGGATGTTTCTATTTTACATTTAAATATAAAATTGAAACAATCTAGCTATGTTAGCTTAGCTGTATGTATATCGTCGTCTAGTAATAAAATATTATAATTGTGTCTCAAACTGTAATTTTTTTTTTTAACCTGACTGTGGCTTTATAGGCCGGGCCCAATAAAGCGATAGGAGTGCGCGGTTGGAGAGTAGCCTGGGGAAAATCCAGGGGAAAACCTCCGGCACGACCACGCGTGTGGTTTGGAACACTGGAATACTCTAAGAGTTTGCGCTCCAGTGAGATTGGTTGAGCGGTTTCAACCGAATCTGAGGTGTGAGTGGAATCGAGCTACTGGGAGTTGGCGGTATTTCCTCGCTGTATCGCAATGCTGATACGTTGTGCGAGGAAGTCGCCAGCTCTACGGTCACCAGTTACGTCAACCAAACGCTTCGCTTTCAGTAAATAACTTGTGCGCGCTGGGACCCCATGGACCAACAGTTTCGACATCATTACATAATTTTTTTTAAAATACGATACATGTATCGAATGCGAAAATATGTGCGCGCACCCAGAGCTCAAAGATTTGTGATCACGACTTTAAAAAAAAAATCTAAATATTTTATTCAACATAGATTCATACAGAACACTTATTGAAGGTTAGAGTTCATTTAAAATTTACAATTAAGCACATCTTCACTTACAAACATAAATGACGTTATCACAATGTAAAAAAATAATAATGCACTAGTAAAAAGAAATAGGTTCATGTCAGGATTATATAAAACAAATTCAAATTCAGGGTATGTCAGTACACAGAGAAAAAATAATAATAATATATAAATAAAAATTGAAAACAAAATCATGTAAAGACATTTATTGTTAAAGGTTCGCTCAGATTTTCTTGTAACTTTGGGAATGTACATATATTCATAAGCTCTATCACAAGTCAAAAAAAGCCTAAATATTGTTGGGAAATATTTACCAGTACCTTTTTGACAGTTACGAATTGGCGTTTGCAGTGATGAGGGTAAGATGAATCGATTGTCTCAATTAGCGATCATTAATGAATGGTGAATGATTATTCAAATCGATTTTATAACAATTTGTTTTTTAATGTTCCCGTATATTTCACTACTGGATACGAATCTAGAGTAAGAACTTTTGTCATACGATTTTTATTCTACCCACGTCAATTTTGTATCGTTCAGAAATCGATACTGTATTTCCAAATTCCGAGATAAACGTAATTTCACACTTCATTCGTAATTTATTGGAATACTTATTTCGTTTATGGGGAAGGTCAGTAGATTTTATGCGCGTGAATGTTGCGCGCGAACCGCGGTGAAAACATAGGGTTTTGTGTGCAGTTTAGAAAAAAAAACTTGCCGCCAAATTATACATATATTCGCCATGGAATTTATTATTAACTAGCGACCCGCCCCGGCTTCGCACGGGTGCACTATTTAATGGATGTTATTATACATATAAACCTTCCTCTTCAATCACTCTATTCTATAATATATCTATTAAAAAAAACCGCATCAAAATCCGTTGCGTAGTTTTAAAGATTTAAGCATACAGGGATTAGGGACAGAGAAAGCGACTTTGTTTTATACTATGTAGTGATTTTGGATGGATGACCTTTGTTTATTTATTTTCGCTCAATCAAATTGAAAAGTAGAGTGTATAACTCTCGTTCGGGAAAATAACCATCTCATGGTAATATGGCTCGTTTTAGACCCTTTTCATGTAATCTTTTATTCAACTTGTAAGCAGTTTACTAAGGAAAAAGAATCCTTGTTCGTAGCTCGTTACGAAACTTAGTTACGAACGCGGCTGAAAGGGCGACAACCATTTGTGGCAATTAATGCCAAACTAAACCTAAACTATTTAAGGGAGGGTAGACAAGTAGATTAGGGTCTAGTGTACGACCCACCAATGCCATATAAATCAAGCGAGTAAATCGGAAGCAATGCGGCGGTCAACACAATTTCATCACGGGCGGACATGGCATTCCGCTGAAATTGGCAAGCGCACCAGAAATAGATGCGTTTTCATTCAAACTGTCAAATATTTATCTGAACATAAGTACCGAAAAGGATGGCGGGACCTTGATGCATATTATACGGGAATCCATCATTTTACCGAAAATCGTTACATCGATTATCGTTTCCTATAACACTATTCGCAGAATTTTATTATAACTTAGGAATCATTCATCGAACCTCGTTAGATCGCTCAAACATTTGATCGAATTACCTTTTACACAAGAATCAACTCATCGAATTTTAATTCAGTATTTTATTTGTTCATCGACGTAGTCGTTCATCGAATGGCCTTTAGTATAATTTTGGTTTAATGAAGGTTTCAGTTCCCAAAATTCTTATTAAATGAAAATCGATGTAAGATATTTCGATAAAATAATAGACACCCATATACGGATTGGCAGGAGCTGGCACACGACCGAAACGTGGTGAAAAAGAGGGAAGGCCTTTACCCAGCCGTGCGTTATCCCGGTACAGTTGCATCCTAAAGGATGCCCGGGGTCCGCCACCTCCAAGAGTTGGCATAGTCAGTAGTTGTTACGGAAGCGACTGCCATCTGACCGTCCAACGCGAGGGAAAACCAGACCTTATTGGAATTAGGCTTGTCAAGTCAGTGGACAACTTAATTGTTAGAAGTTCTCGAGCCGCGCGAAGGCCCAATATTCCAAGCGTGGGATATATAGGCTATTTAAAAAAAATACCGAAAAACTCATTGGTAGGAGCCGGGATTCGAATCGACCATTTGACAACCGCATGCTTGAACCACTAGGCATTATACTAAAAGTATGTAGTGTTGTAACGGTTGAAACTCACTTGGAAAGTCACTATTTGCAACATGTTTCGGACTACAATTGGAGTCCTTCATCAGGTTGAGTGTTATCAAGGCAAGTGAGTTTCAACCGTTGTTCTCTTATTAAGTGTAAATATGTCTCACGTTAGTGTAAATTTATATGTAGTGTTGTGTAAGTTGTGTTCCTGGAGGTGAGCAAGGTTGCCAGAGCTCCCGAGGATGCACTGTGTTGAGAGCGAGGGACCTAAATTTGTCCCTTCTGCTGTCAACACAGTGAATTCTCAAATTTCATAAAGGGTCGGCAACGCGTGCGTGCCTTTGGAGTTGCGGGCGTCTATAGGCTGCGGTGGCCGCTTACCATCAGGTGGACCGTACGCTTGTTTGCCACCGGCGTTGTATAAAACAAAATCACTTTATCATTTGCACTAATCGTATAGCCTCGGATCGATTCAACCGTCCATTAACTTTATTTAGCAAATATTCATAGATACGATGACAAATGTGTGAATTTTATGAATATAGTTAAGATTCCTTATAAGTTAAAAAACGCTGATCTATCTAGACGTTTTTCTGATTGAATTGACACGTATCTTGACATTTTCTCAGTGTTACTATCTAGAACAGGACTATTCCGACCTAATGACATGAATTTTAAATTTATTATTTGGATTTTTAATTAAGAAATATGGGTTCAAACGTCACTCCTAATCGACAATTTTCAAGCTAAATACTTTGTTTTTCCGCTTAGATTCCAATACACACAATAATATAAAAATATAATCATAGTGTCTTTTAATCACTCTATTGGTATCATCAATACTGTTCCATACAGGAGCAAGAAAATGATTGAAACTCTGGATTTTTGAGAATTATTATAATTTACTTTAAAATTACAGAGGTTGTATGCCGTTCGTTTGAATTATGGAATGCAAGTGTTAAGCGCGGCGTGGCTGTGACGTATGTATGTGGTGTGTGTGTGAAAGCGTCTGTGATTGGTTAGCTACAATATGTCGTGATATGTGAGTGTTTTGATTAGGTAAAGCTAATACAAGCCAAAATAAGCGTTAATGCAAAGGTGTAAGTGTCATTTTTGTGTGCTTAAGGCTAATTATTAAAAACTAGTTAACGGAGCGGCGCGAACAAATACTTTTTTCACAATTTGAAATCAATACATTTTAAAACTTATAAAGCCTCTTAACCTGTAAACACGAAATTTTGATACATTTCTCATCGTATCTATGAATATTTGGTAGCGCTTTGACCTTACCTGCAGCTACCTTTTTAGGGTGAGAATGTCCGATAGATTTAGCCAGCGAATCAGTGCGGTGTCGTGGTCAGCGGAATTTAATTCCGGGACGCCATGGCATTCCGCTGAAATTGGCAAGCGGAGCAGAGATGCCATGTTAACGTATTTATGTGTTTTAGAAAAAAATCTGTAGCTATATATACGTTACAGTGAATAAGTATACATATTAGAAAGTGTAGATGTAATTGAAACTATGAAAATCAAAATCAAATCAAAATCAAACATTTATTCTGCAAATAGGCCACAAGGGCACTTTTACATGTCAAAATATTAATTTACAATTTAAGAAAGTCTGACTATAATAAGTAATACATTTTTCATGTCAAAATATTAATTTACAGTTCAAGAAAGAATAGTAATTTCGAGTTTACAATTATAACAAAATTAATGTCATACAGTGAAGATAAACTTGCAACAGCTAAAATGCCCAAAAGTAGGTATAGTCCCCGGCACGCGAATCTGTGCCCCTTACCGGAATTTCATCCGGTTTGCCGCGTTCCACCCATATTGCCGATTATTGCCTACCCTCTATTTGACAACTACAAATTCAATTTAAACGTAGTCTGAATTTCAGTGCAGTGGCGGCATAGGGAAGATTGGCACTCGGGGCGGTTCTGCGCCAACACATATAGCCCAGGCCACTCCCCATGAGTTTACATGACCGTCCTCGCTAGCGTAAATTTTTTTTTCTACTCCTGTACTTTTTTCGCGACTTACGCAATCATGAACTCTAATATAAATACATGCTTTATTTATTCTGTAAAAAGTCTATCTAGTCTATTGCCCAAAAACACACTCCTTACCCTACTTTAATGAAAAATATAAGCAGAGTTGGGTGCCACAGACTACTACAAATACTATGTTTAGTAGTCATTCTGTGGTGCGTTCAAATGAAACTTTTATGATTAAAATCAGTGCTGCCAACTTAACGCAACATTGCTATAAATTTTATGTATTAATTAATGCATAATCTATTATTTATAAATATAAAAACATACATTTATCATCTTTTTTGTGTTATTTAACAAGTTTTATTTATTTTCGGATATATTTATGAAAAAGAAACAGTTGAGATTCGATCCGGATTTGAATTTAGTTTAGGTTTCGGATGCCAAGGCTCACATCGCAACCCACACCACTCGCCTTTTTATACCCTTCTTATACACCAGTTGCATAATATACTAGTACAGGCAAAAGTACGAGTACATCGCCTCTGGCGGTTACGCAATAGATCTAACAATCGGCATAGTAAATCGTTTACGCAGTCGCTAGCGAGTACGGTCATGCAAACTCATGATAAAGGCACAAGATCCTCTTAATTTCTGTGTGCGCGCTCTCTAGACTCTCCCTATCCCCGAGTGTCTCATAAACTACCCTGAGGGCCACGTATATTTGTATTTTTGAGTTCCATCTCATGCCGTATTAAAGAGCACATCCGAGCGTATAAAAATAACGAACCTCGGAAGTCAGCAATCGCAGAACACCTTTTGGAGGCAGGAACAAATCATTGGATTGAGTTGCACAACCCTCAGATCCTCTCGACAGAACGCCATTACATGCCTAGGTTGGTTAAGGAAGCAATTGAAATTCAAAGGCATAAGAATTTCAACCGGCAAGATGGGTTTCAACTGTCAAGTGTCTGGCGTCCAGTGATCCGCAAGTTCTCAAATCGAAAAGAGACTGTTTCCGGAAAGAACTCGCGTATTGATACTGTGAGTGTGGTGTGTCGTGACCGTAATCGAGTAAGTGACAAGGCGGACAGTGGTAGTGACGGTGACACTGTGCGAAAAAAGCGAACCAGGAAGAGGATAGATCGCTATGGTGTGTGGGTAGACCACAACTAAAACTCGCAGCACGTCAGTTAATCCTTGATAATGGCCCTTGCAACAGTGCCGAAATATCGGGAAATCAAAAATACAAATATACAGGGTAAATATCCCGTTTCAAATCGTAATTCTAATGTAAATGACCATGTAAGCTTGAAATCTTATATTACCCAGAGGGCCGAAGACCCGAAGCGTTCCATCAGTTAATCTCCCCCCTTTCACAAGCAAGACGTACGAGTACAACGAACTCTCCGGCTCTCCGCTTCCTTAATGATTATTACAAGAGAGGGCGCATCTGTCAATATGACTGCAAGCTAAGGGTTTATCCAGATCACGCCAGGCTCCAGGGTGGAGGTCATGAAAACCTCACGACTTATCACTTTGGAGGTGGGGGGGACAACGGTGACCTCAACTGTATTTTTGTTTTTGCATAGCACATATACGAAAAGAAACACAATATCAACTAACACAATAAATAAATAAATAAATAAATAAATATTAGAGGACAATCATAGACAAATCGAACTAGCCCCACAGTAAGCTCAAGAAGGCTTGTGTTATGGGTACTAGACGACGATATATTTAATAGATATAAATACTTAAATACATAGAAAACATCCAACACTCAGGAACAAATATTTATGCTCATCGCACAAATATTTGCCCTGACCGGGATTCGAACCCAGGACCGTCAGCTTCACAGGCAGGTGCACTACCCACTAGGCTAAACCGGTCGTCAAACAATACCAGTTTAAAATTGATATAGTGAATTTTTTCCCACTAATTCAATTGACAAACGTCACCTGTATTTACAGGTGAAGTTCCGTGGGGGGGAGGGTCGCCTAGAATCTCACAGAAGATCACCAAGGGGGAGAGGCGGGTCTTAAAGTGGGCCAAAGAACCTAGCGTGATTTCTGGATAAGCCCTAAAATCTCAAGGCGCTGTCTCTTGCGTTCTTGCCGGGTTTAACGAAGTGTGTCTCACATTTTTTATGGCCCCGAGCGTCAATTTGGTTTGCGCACACTACAACCCAGGTAAAAAATACGGACAATCGGTATCTCTATAAGGAATCTCTTCCAGTAAACCTTTCATCGTTATAGAACTTCCACCGCGCAATCCCGTCAACACATGCACATTATAGTCACCATTCGTCCAGAATACCGCCGCATATCTGAATTTCCTGCTGGACTCTTCTCAGCTAGCCAATGTCTACCAGCTACAAAACTCCCAGCAGCTCGATTCCACTCACACCTCAGATTCGGTTGAAACCGCTCAACCAATCTCACTGGAGCGCAAACTCTTAGAGTATTCCAGTGTACAAAACCACACGCGTGGTCGTATTGGAGGTTTTCCCCTGGATGTTTCCCAGGCTACTCTCCAACTGCGCACTTCTATTGCTTTATTGGACATGGCCTATAAAGCCACAGTCAAGTTTTAAAAAAAAGCGGTCGACACAGAAGTCCCAGCGCCCCTTCAATTAACTCCTTCTTTGCATTCAGACTTGGTTGAAGCCGTTCAACTCTCACTGGAGTACACACAGAGTAATCCAGTGTTTCAACCGCCCACATGGTCATGTAGGACTCTAAAACGTCATATACCTTTGGTAATTGTTGAACTTAGGCCAAAATGATTAACATAACTTAACACTTTGCATGACTTACTGCAGTTTTAGAGTCTGAATGGGTGTGGGACGAACGCCAAAATGCTAATACGTAATTGGTCTCGGCCTAAAACAACTGTTGCGATGATAAAATCATAGCTAAACCCCTTGTAAGCCTGGAGCCGATCATTATGTCTATACGGGCGTAAGCGGGCTAAGCCGTCTCCCGTCAGAAAATAAACTATAGTAGGTATTCTTTTGTAATGAGGGACTGGTAGACACCGGGTTAATATTACAAATCACTATCATCACTACATAGTATCATCACTTCATAGTTAGTATTATAGGTATTTTATACTCTATTTTTCTGTTTCACCTACTCAAGTAATTTAAATTTTCTAGCTTAGTTTCTACTACCCAAAGGTTGTCTGGAAGAGATCGCTTGTTAGCGATAAGACCGCCTGTTGTCTACCACTGTTACATGTATTTTAATTTCTCTTGTTCTTTGAATGTACTTCGTTTGGTGAGCAATAAAGAATATTTGTATTGTATTGTATAGTATAAAACAAAGTCGCTTTCTCTGTCCCTATGTCCCTATATCCCTATGTATGCTTAAATCTTTAAAACTACGCAACGGATTTTGATGCGGGTTTTTTTAATAGATAGAGTGACTCAAGGGGAAGGTTTATATGTATAATACATGCACCCGTGCGAAGCCGGGGCGAGTCGCTAGTGTATGTATATAAGCACTTTATTTTACACAATAACAGGTTTAAACAATATGCATGTCACGTAAGATTAGAGTACAAAGGCGAACTTATCTTATGAGGGATCTCTTCCAGCTAACCTTTGAGGGATTGAGTGGAAAGTGGCAGAATGAGAGACAAACTTACAGTGTACTAAAACGTTTCAATAAGGAAACTCATAGCTAAATCAAAAACTAAATAAATATATAACAACTAAACATATAGTAAATACATATTATAAATGTATACGTATTTAAATTAACGTTTGTAAATAAATATAGACAAACAAATTTATGTGAAAGTAACTCTGTCTATCTGTTACCTCATCGCGTTTAAACCGCTTAACTGATTTAAATGAAATTTGACATAGATATTGTATCCCAAGGACAAACATCGGATAGTTTTTAACGCGGAAATCGTCCCCTAAAAGGATAATTGGAACTAAACTGCGACTAAGATCTAAGCAGTGTTAACCAGTGCCATGTGAACTATGATTTAGACGTATCAGCGTCAGCTGCCTGTCTAAAATATATAATAATATATAATATAATATAATATATAATAACAAGTTCCACGTGGACGAAGTCCCAGGTAAAAAGTAATTAATACAAATACAATACAATCAAATTATTTATTGCACAGGATGGCTAGGCCGGTTACGCGACCAGCTTCAGTTTGCGACCACCAGGATGAGTTTTTTTTCTATTAAAGATATGAATTTTTTTACAGACTATAACAGTGAGTTTCATGCGTTTTATTTGGTAGTTCATTCTACTTTTTCATGACCAGTTTTCTATTACAAAAAAAACTATGGTATGTATTGAATTAGTGTACAAAAATAGGATTTCAAAATAGTACCTGAACCTAATAAAAGGAATTTATAGTTAAAAATACTTAAATATTAACGTATTGCTGTAAAGGGTGGGTAACACAGTGGTAAAAACCATTTTTTCATACAAATGGTGAGACATCCAAGGAACACTGAGTTACTCGATTTATGGATATTGGCTGTGGTTCGTTAATTACCAAAACTATCGGAAGTGATACCGCAATTAAACCTCTTTCTAAATAACAATACAAAAATATGAAGTGAGGGCCAAGTATTCTAATAACTGCATTTAAAAAAAAAGTTTCTGATAATTAAGTCCATGAATAAGTAAAATGGCCCAGTTATCGAATGGAAAATCCATTAGAAAAAGTAACAGTCGGCAATAAAATTGTAAGTGGGCACTGGGTAAGGCTACGGAGCGATTCAATCGTCGCTTCCCTTACGTTACCAAATTTAATATTCATAGATACGATGACAAATGCATTACAATTTCAACATCGGCGTGTTTACAGGTTTTTATTCCCAAATTTCATATTTGCCATCGTATCTATGAATATTTGGTAACATAGGTACGGAAAGGGACGGTTTATACGCTCCTTGATCACCAGGTACCAATTGAAATGTGTGACAGAAAAATATTTTTTAGTTTATACAACGACAGTGGCAAAAAAGTCTATAGTCGCAGAATTTTTCGCGAATTTTCATACAATCCTGTCCCTAGACTGCAAATCTTATTAACAAACTATATTCATTTTAACTTTAATCTCTATCATTATTAATCATCAACCATTATTTCGCTGAGTTTCAAGTTGACAAGCAAAACTGTCATTACTCTTAGATACCTCGTATTTCAGTACTGAAACGAGGCTAAGATACGAGCTATTTATTTGTTTGGACTAGATATTATTTATTTATTCCTTAGACTAGTAATTTGTATAAATATTATTGACTATCACTCCGAAACATGTACCTTAGTTCAGCTTCCTCAAAGAATTCATACCTAGTTTCATTCAATATGTATCAACTATACTAATTTATTCAACACACATTAGTTGAATACATTACATTATTAGGTATACTAAATATATAACGTTATAATTAAGTCATTAGCAAGTTATAAACGTGCTGTTTAAACGTATACATTAAAAAAGATCGAATAACAACCAAAATATTCTTAAATGCATAAAGGACCTAACAATAATGAACAAAGCATCAAACAAACGGAAATTTAGGCGAAAACACATTTAGAACACACACAAAAATCAATAAAACACACAAAACACAGAGTAAGCCTCGTTCCAAACCGCTATCCGATCAATCTTACGTATATTCAGAAAAAGCGTTATGAAAATGGTTTACAAAAACGCGGCATACGTACATGCGATTAAAAAACTCCCATGGTCCGCGTCCACAAAAAAACACACACAAATCGATGGTCACTGTTCACAGAGTCATAGAGAAATGGTTGGGATTGTTTTTTTTTTAATATTATGTAATGTTTGAGTGCATGGCGCGAGCGAGGCGCGCGGAGGATAACTGCAGACAGAAATGGCGGACGATGCGCGCGCCGCCCGCCCTACGTTAGGGGGGAGTTTTGTGAGCGACGATTGCGGTGGCAAACGCTTTTTAGGGTTCCGTGGTAAACAAACCTTATAGTTTCGCCATGTCCATCCGTCCGTCTGCGGTTAGGCTCAGTAACCGTTAGTACTAGAAAGCTGTAATTTTGCATGAGTATACAGGATTTACACACGATGGGGTCTGGAAGAAAAAAAATTGCTTCCCTCTACGTTACGTGTAGGAGAGGTTCTACTAGTTTTGTCGACGTAATTGATATATATAAATTCTGAATTCTTCCAAATCCCGTCGTGTGGAAATCGTAGGATCATAGCTCGCTCAAAAATAGTGTAGGGTAATAAAACGATTTTTGGTTCAGATATCCGTTTGCTTGATATTAAGGTTTAAAGTGAAATTTTTTGTTATGTTCAAGGTCTGTTATTCTTCATTTATGTTATTTTCAGCTTAAAAATTGTCGGTTTGGAGGAATGTTTGAAAACATATTTCTTTAAAAAATGCCAAGAAATTGCCATTTAGATCGCAATAATCCTGCACTAATAGTATGTAATAAAGAGATAATATCAAGATATACACAGATTCACACAGAATAGATTGTATGACAAGGGTCTAAAATGATCCATACCACCACGAAATAAAAAAAAACGAAAATAGTTCGAAGTGTAATATGGCTTTTAGACCAGCGTTATATATACACTCTACTTTCCACTTCGATTGCGAGAAAATAAATTAACAAAGGTCATCAACCCAAAATTAACAATAAATGCTACGGCAAACATATGTATAATTTGGGGGCATGTTTTTTTTCTAAACTGTTTTGAGCGCTTCAAAGCGTTGCTCAAACGATCTAATAACTGTTTTAATTATCATGCAATAAAGACTACTACAAACTTATCTTTAGAGAAATGAATTCTTTCCTGATTGATCGATTTTAGTAAAGCTGTATTCTTGTTGGTTGATACCCACTACGGATTATTTTTTAAAGAGTTAAATTAGTGGTCTGTGATTGGAAGATTTAATAGGTGAAGTATTTTGACGGGCCAAATTTAAATAGTTTGTAAATAATATACATGTATCCATATTTTCCCTAGGTACATAGTAGCCCTACTTTAGCCTAACTTGACAAGTCTAATATGACACACTTTTCGAGCATGAGAAGTTAAAAATAGTTTAAATAGTGTGTAAGCGTTTTTAATAGATAACTAAGGAATGATTATAAATTCCTTATTAGGACACTTAACGAACGGACCAAGTTAAATATAGAAAAATGTAGATGCATACCTGAAACAGTTTTTCCTTGGAAATGTAAAAATAAGACCAGAATAAGAATTTAATGTGTCAAAATCCATACAGTTAGTCAGGTGGGATTACTGTTCCTATTTTGTAATTTTGAAAGCGATTCAATTTCTACATCGTTTAAAAAAACGCGCGATCTAAACGAGTTAAAGAAAACTTTCCCTAATCTAGACAAAAGGCTCACACTTTGTAACGCTCACCGTTACCTCTCACCTCTCACATTTCTCACCGACCCCTAATCTCACCACCCTATCCATCGCCGCATTCGTTCCTAAAATTTCTCACGATACTTAAAAAACCAGTCAATGTATGCTATACAACCACGTTCGCACGCGTAGTAATCTCGCTCAGCATACTTCCGATCCGGGGAAAAACGTAAAGAAATACATGGAATTTAACAGTAGTTATTACCTTTTAAAATGCGGTTTAAGGTGGATCTCGGTTAGAAAAATGTGGGGTTTCAGGGATGAACCGAATGCAGTCAAAATTGGGTGTAAATCCCTAAGCCGTAAAGATATCAATGAAAATAAAAATTTACGAGAATCACGCGGCTTTATGAATGGTGAGATATAATTCTATTATTAAGCGCGTAAGATTACTTTTAAATTGGTTTTGTGTAGGCATTGGGCCCATTTGGAGCAAATCGTGTTTCATTTTTACCCGACTGCCGCGAAGCCCACAAGGAGGGTTATGTGTTTGACTCGTATGTATATAAGCACGCTTCGTTCGTAGGTATGTTCGGTAGGTGGGTTTACGGCCTGTTAATTTGATGCGCCAATTTGCGGCCACTTGGATGAGTTGGTTAACTGAAAGGATATTTTCTTGTATTTTTAATATAGTCCCATTCAATAGCTACTAATTAAAACGCATACGACTCACTATTTCTTTAGAGCATGTTTAAATGTAAATATCTTTAATTGAAAAAACTTCGTTCTTCAGAAGGCCGCAAACTGACGCAGGCCGCGTAACTGGCCTAGCGACCCTACCTATGTCCCCTCGTAACTAGAAAGAAAGAAAGAAAGAAAATACGTTTATTTAACATCACAATTCAACCGATTAAATAAAGAAACATATTAATTTAAAAATAGAAGACGTTAAAAAGGATCCCCACTCAGCATTAAGCCACGGCGAGACACAGCAAGCTGAGGCACTGATTTTCAGTGGGGGCCTATCTTAAAACTAAAATAAGTGGCGACACAGACGTCAACGACAGATATATTTTACATAAAAAAAGTAGAAATAATAATTGATCCATAAAGAAAAAATAACATGTTATAAAATAAAACTTAACTTAAGGGTATAAGTACAAAAGACGTGCCAGAACAAAAGAACAAACAAAAAACAAAAACTCGCATCATGACATTTCCGCCAACCGACATTTTATTACGCAACACTACTCAACGGTATTCCGATTTTGATAAAGATTAATTAGATTCGCCTTGATGGCGCGAGAAAAATTCTGCTTTTAGTTGCACCTACAATACATAGGTATTTAGTTGTAATTTAAACTTGGTTTTTTTTTTCTACCACAGCTGGGTTTATATGAAAGTTCACGCGCTGCCTTAATCATTGCATGACCGTACTCGCTAGCGACTGCGTAAACGATTTAGTATGCCTATTCTTAGTTCTATTGCGTAACAGCCAGAGGCGCTGTACTTTTGCCCGTACAAATTTTTACGCATTCCCTAGCGGGTACGGTCATATAAACTCATGGTAAATGCACAGTATGCGAATTCTTAGTTCTATTGCGTAACCGCCAGAGGCGCTGTACTTTTGCCCGTACAAATTTTTACGCATTCGCTAGCGAGTACGGTCATGTAAACTCATGGTAAATGCACAGTATGCGGATTCTTAGTTCTATTGCGTAACCGCCAGAGGCGCTGTAATTTTGCCCATACAAATTTTTACGCATTCGCTAGCGAGTACGGTCATGTAAACTCATGGTAAAGGCACAGATTTTCTTGTAACTTTGGGAATGTATATATATTCATGCGCTCCATCACAAGTCAACAAAAGCCTAAATATTGTTGGGAAATATTTACCAGTACCTTTTTGAGTTACGAATCGGCGTTTGCAGTGATGAGGGTAAGATGAATCGATTGTCTCAATTAGCGATCATTAATGAATGGTGAATGATTATTCAAATCGATTTTATAACAATTTGTTTTTTAATGTTCCCGTATATTTCATTACTGGATACGAATCTTGAGTAAGAACTTTTCATATGATTTTTATTCGACCCACGTCAATTTTGTATCAAATCAAATCAAATCAAAACATTTATTCTGCAAATAGGACTCAAGGGCACTTTTACAAGTCAAAATCTATCTAGGTACATCAAATAAAAATAATACAATAATCAAAGTATCATTAATTAAATGTAGTGTTACATGTCAAAAATAAGACTAAGAAACTAATAACAATTGAGATTTGTTAGAGATGTATAAGGTCTCTAAGCGTCAAGATAAAAGGTAATAAAGTAAGTACACGAATCATAATAAAATATTTTTCACCTCAGTGGCTCAAACACGGCGGTTTTGCTGCTTGAAACCAGTGAGCAAAATGCAATTTTGCTGCGAGCGTGAAGAAAACTAACTTTTTAATTTTTCATATCGTAGGTTAGTCACAGGTCATCTTTTCATACTGCGGGGTGTAATACAAACTTGAACATTTAAACTTCATTTTCTCTGTCACTTTCACTCCGTTACAAAAAAGAAAGAGAGACAAACTATGTCGATTCGTCATTCGACTTCGAACCTTCGTAGTAGGCCCCTAAAAAGCGGGAACGAAAAACTCGTTCCGAAACAAAATAAAATTCGAACTCGTGTTAAAGTTGTATAAAAATATTAAACCTATATTAAATCTAATTATTATAATCATATTAATATTTCATTATTCTTAAAATACAATGAAGAAATGCGATATTGATCGCGAACATTAATTATTATAAGTCTTTAGTTTTTTTCATACGGTGAACGAATATAAATTCATATACAGTTTCAGAACGCATTTTATATTCTTTAAAAAGTTAGCGCGCTGGAACTTTTTAAATGTTATTCGTATTACGTTTTCTTGGATATAAAACATAACTTAAACCAAAAACTGTACTAAATATGAGTGAAAAAATTGACGAAGCCGATGTTTTAACTCCTCAAGAGTTGAGAGATTCCGTCAAAGAGGCTGAACTGTGTTTTATGCCCGAAAAGTCTCGACAGAAGTATTTAAACGGACACGAAATATTCAATAAATGACGATCGAATGAAGGAGCAACCATTATCTCGGAAAAAATATAAGTATAAGTAAGTAAGGTTATCCCATAACAAACAACCGAAAACCATGTGGAGCAATATTCGATGCTCAAGCGACGATGAAGACGAAACACAATATACATATTGAAACGTACCCAAAACTAGTTACATTTCTAAAACGGTTGTCAGTGGGCTTTTTCTTAACGTCATGTAAAGTGAATGTCATGGGAAAGAGTAATCGTAGTTAATGTTTGTTATTTCACATGTATTTGTTGTTTGATTTTTTTACATAAAAATGATTTGATTTATTCTATGTGGCGTTTTATTCCATTGAGTTATATGTTCTCGCCGCTGAGGTGAAAAGTTGTATGTATCACACGAGAGCAAAGATATTTGCATCTCGTGTCTTTGAGTCCCTCGCTACGCTCAAGATTCTAATTTTGAATCACTCGCTACGCTCGTGATTCAATTATAGAATCTTTCGCTTGCTCGGGACTCAATATCAACACTTGCAGCAAAAATCTACTTTGCTCTCTTGTTGAACAAATAACTATTGAGCTATATCTATAACACGTCAATATGAAAATAATAAAATCGTCGTTCAGAAATCGATACTGTATTTCCAAATTCAAATGGTAAAGGCACTGGTTTACGTGGTTTACACCATTATGTCCAGTTACGTAGCTAGCGTGGGTGGCACCCGGGCTTTCGTGTGGGTGTTACCCAATATGCTCGTGAGCTCCTGGCTCGTACTTCGCATCGATCATCGCTGACATTTTCACTCGTCGAATTTCGATGAATATACGTCCAGGAAAATTACGGTTCAGTAAAACATTAATTTATAATAGCCTTATTTTCAGGGTTCGAAATAATCAAGATAATTATGGTCTTTGATAATTATCCCACTTATGGGTAGGGTAGTATACGTTATTTCATTACTTATTTATTTCCGACGTATGATATGACCTGTAAAATGTATTTTTACGAATAAAGACTGTACTCTGTAATATATAAAAGATTATGGTGTTTTAGGCTGCAAAATAAA
Source organism: Epiblema foenella (assembly GCA_963556455.1). Lineage (NCBI taxonomy): Eukaryota > Metazoa > Arthropoda > Insecta > Lepidoptera > Tortricidae > Epiblema > Epiblema foenella. The sequence goes on from OY747112.1 coordinate 17,521,710, forward strand.
TAGTTGTTATACAATATTTTGCTAGTTTTTTATTAACCATTAAAATATTACAACATCATTAAAACACATATACAGAGCGCAATTATTAACGTTCGAATTCACGCACGTATTTTTTAAAGATTCATGCCGAATTTACAATTTTAGGTTATTATTAAATCGATAATTATCAAAGCATAAAAATCACGATGATTATCTTGATAATTATCCTTTCGAACCCTGCTTATTTTTTTACCTTCATAAATACATATTTAAAGATACTATCTAGATAGTCTTAGGCCTTTTTATACTACCATATTTAAATAAGGCCTATTGATACGGTTTTAAAAAACCTGTCACTGTATGTCTCTTTATGGCAATTTATGCCATTTTTCACGTTGAGTGTATACCAATTGAAATTAATGACTAATAATAGGTTCGTGTCTTTTCGGTGGACATATCAAAAGTTAAGGGCCACAAAGCTAAATTTTGGAATGTTCTAGTAACCCGCATAAACGGTGTATCCATAACTATAAATCCCTGTAATAAAAACATAACTTACATGTACATAAGCCGTTAACTATTGACCAGCGGGTGGACAACTTTTGTTTTTACAAATGACAATGACCCTTAAATATGTTTTAATACCTTAATACTCGAAAGTACCTTATTTATGAATCCGGCAACTTTCCACCCGGAAGGAGGGTTAAAAAACATTATCAATTAAGCGCCGATTTGTTTTAATGAAAATAATAATCGTGATTATTTTTGTAAACATACCAATATTTGAAATAAATGAACTTTATTAAGTAGGCCGCAAAGGCACTTTTACAAGTTAAAAACTACTAGCGTTTCTCATGAGACCACTGCCGAGGAGAAACACCGAACGAAACTCGACAATCAGTCATTTTCTCCAAAATATGTTTACAATGATACAACTTAACCTACTAAAGTAAATGTAAGTGGTAAAAAACAAAAGAGAATTGAAAGAAAAACAAGAAAAAATAACAATAGGTATTTACAATGTGTCATCATCATCATCTTCTCCTAGCCGTATTCGGCCACAGCGACTGTTTTTTTTTTTTATTGCTGAGAGCGACGCTGATGGGCTCTCTGGTGACTGACAAAGCCAATCTTTGCAGCGAATGTGCGGTTACATTCGCTACAAGTCAGCACCCCTCCGACATAGTTATAGGTTATGGCCGCAGGTGGTCTGGCCTTAAGCTCGTCGCGCTTAGCGTCAAGGTCTGCGCATCGCCTAGTCTCAAACTCTTTCACCCGGGTGAACACAGTTTGCCTCCACTCGGTTCGGCCATGAGCTAATGTCTCCCAGGTGGATGGGTCTATGCTGGTGCTCTTCATGTGGCGTTTCAGCACATCTTTGTACCGCAGATATTGGCCACCTTGTTTCCTCTTGCCACTTTGCAGTTCGCAGTAAAAGATGCGCTTAGGAACCCTGGCATCAGTCATGCGGGAGACATGTCCGCACCAACGCAGCTGTCGCCTCATTAGATATGCCTCTATACCAGCAACATTAGTTCGTCTGAGAACTTCGGTATTCCTGATGTAATCAGACCAGTGGATCCCCAGAATGTCACGGAGGCATCTGAGGTGGAAACTATCTAATGATCTAATATGCTTGCGATAGATGCACCACGTCTCGGATGCATAGAGAAGATTTGGCAGGACGACTGCCATGTATACAGCTACCTTGGTAGGGAGCTTAATGTCGTGCGATCGGAACACCTTGGAACGAAGTTTACCGAAGGCTGCCGCAGCGGCTCCTATTCGGCAGTTGACTTCATTGTCAAGGTGGCACTTGGCTGTTATTGTGCTGCCGAGGTATTTAAACAGCTCTACCTGCTTAAGTGAGTCTTCGCCGAGTTTTATGTTAACTTGCGGGCTGGCTAATGTATCCAGTGCCATAACTTCAGTCTTTTTTACATTTATCTTTAGACCAAACCTCTGACACGACTCATCAAGACTCGACATAAGCTGTTGTAGACCACCTGGGGATTCCGCCACAAAACACAAATCGTCTGCATACATCATCTCCGTGATTACTACGTGAGACACTTTGGTACGCGCTTTAAGCCGTGATAGGTTAAATATGCCACCATCAGTGCGGTAGCGAATACGGATACCTTCAGACAAAGTTTTCAGTGCCTCCCGAACTACAACTGCGAAGTACATAGCAAACAGAGTGGGTGCAAGCACACATCCCTGCTTCACACCACAGCTTACAGAGAAAAACTCTGATTGTTCACCCTTGACACTTACACAGCATAGCATATTATCATGCAGTAGACGGACTATCCTAACAAACTTGTCCGTGCACCCCAGTTTCGCTAGGACCACCCATAACGCTTCGCGAGGCACGCTGTCGAAGGCTTTCTCTAGGTCAACAAAACAGAGATACATTGGCTGACCTTGCTCCCTACATTTCTCTTGGAGTTGGCGTATAGAGAAAATAGCCTCGTATGTGCCCCTATCTGGTCGGAAGCCGAATTGGGATTCTGGTAAAATGCTTTCCGATAGCGGCATCAGACGGTTTAATAGAATTCGGGCAAAGACTTTGCCTGGGGTAGTTAAAAGTGATATACCTCTGTAAGAGTTACAATCTGCTCGGTCTCCTTTGTTCTTATAGAGGGAGCAGATGCGAGAGACTCGAAAGTCAGCAGGTACTCGCTCTTCATCCCACATCTTTTGGAACAACTCAGAGGAGGTCAGTTTCGTCCAGTTTAGCCGATATCGCCTCCCAAGTACTTGGTGTAAAATCTTGCCGAAGTGAGGACTGGTTCGATGACAACGACGAAACGCTGACCGAGGCTCTAAGGAAACACCGGGCTCTGTTGCGGTTGAATCGCAGTGATCAGGCAAACGCAGTCAAGCAGAGTGGCATTCTACTTCGGAAAAAAGTAAGGGATGTAAAGGATAAGTGGTGGCAGGACAAGGCCGCGCATATGCAGTGGCTCTACGACACCAATCAGCTAGGTGCGTTCCATGGTGAAATTCGTCGTCTTACAATGTGTAGTTACACAAGAAAACAAAACATGTCGAATCGGTTGATATGCTTTCCTGCAAGAACTGTTTCAACTAGATACAATGAAAATATTAGACTCTTTACGCTATTTAGGTATTTGGTTTGGGCCATGCATTTCTGTCTGTTAGATAGTCCTCAACCCTATTTGTTAACAATGTGCACTATAATTAAAAAGTAAAGAAGAAACTTAATAAAACGCCTAACTAAAATAAATATAAGTAAGGCCTGTTTAGGATACAGCTGTCGCTACACGCTACATTAGGCAAGAATTTGGTCTTTGACGACAATGTGTCGTGATCGGCGCTGGACTTCAATTTGGATCGTGTCTTGGTCATCCGCATCCCCACTGCGTCAACGTTGTATAGATTAGTTTTATTTCGTGACGCTAAAATCGATTGAATTGTACCTAAATTGGGTTGGTGGAGAGTTGGAGACCACAAGTAGAGATGCTTTCAATCCCGGTCACGCGTAGGTATAACCAAAATATTCATGTCACAAAAATACCTATATTCAATTAATGAGTTGATTCCTTTCCTACATACTTAAAGGATTACACGAGTTCTCTTGTTTTCTTTCAATAAATTAACTAAAGTTTGTGTTTGCCGCAAATAGATGGGTGGGTATTTGATTAATCCAAGATTGGTTAAATTCGGAAAGAATGGCTTTGTTATTTTCTATTTTGTTTCCAGCATGATGTATCCCGAAATAAGAGGATTAAGCCACGGGTTAATACCAAATAATTGGGATTATGTCTAAGCTCAGTCTTTGTCTTCAAATGTTATTTTTTGATACCGCTAATGACGCTAATCCGAGAGCAGCCATGGCCAGTTGCGCCATCTGTGGTACATTACGTTAAACTGATTGAGACGTTTTTCAAATTCAAGCAACCTTCTGTAGAAAACTGTTTGAGGCATGTATATAAAACGTTGCATATTTTCACGGCGGAAGCGCTTCATTTATGTAAACTTGAATAGCATTAAATGTCATGTGCCGTTTGTGTCAATACTGTCAATGTCAAAACTACGCACTTAACCTAGAAACGCTAGTACTAAATTCTTCGTAATTTAGTGATTCTGCTATGAAAAATCCTAGCTATGACTAGTCAATATAAGAAATTCATAAAACTGATAGCAAAGTGGCCTTTAGATAGCACTAAGGGTGAGAGGTCCGTAAAAAATGTTATATCACAATTTCATCACATTAGATTTGGTTATTTATATCTATTAATATTTTCAGAGACCTGGGGAAAGTCATCAGAGACAAAGTGAAGTCGGCTTTTGAATCAAACGAGAAGGTAAACCTTGACTCTGAGCTCTGTAATCGGCAATATACTGCGCTCAACCGCTTAGCTGATAACCACTATAAAAACAAGTATAAACGGACGCACAACAGCACTGCGACTGGACTAAGCACTGCAGAGTGTAATCTTATGCTTTCTAGTGAAGTCCTTACTTATTTGAAGGAGGAAAACAAAGGTTTCTTCAGTAAGGTCTTCAATAAAGACTCGAAATGATTCTAAGGCGTTTCCAGACACTGCGGAACGCTGTTTCCCTCCGGAGATTATCTACAGAATCGGTACAATACAAAGACCACACTCCTGTCATGCTAAATGAAGCTATAAAGCATTTAAGTCCGAAAGACAATGAGTATTATATTGACATGACATTTGGAGCCGGTGGGCATTCTAGAAAAATATTAGAATCATCAAATTGCAATCTAATAACGTTAGACAGAGACCCATTAGCCTATGCTAAAGCGCAGAAATTAGCTGAAGAATATCCCAATAGAGTTACACCACTTTTAGGCAGATTTAGTGAATTACCAAACCTTTTAAAAGAAATGGGATTAAAACAACAATCTATAGACGGAATTTTATTTGATTTTGGATGTTCATCCATGCAGCTTGATAATGGAGAGCGGGGATTTTCCGTTAGCAAGAACGGGTACCTAGACATGCGAATGGATGCGGGCCGGGATCCCAATCAGATAACAGCTAGGGAAGTACTGAATACTGCCAACGAGCAAGAGTTATACAAAATTTTCAAAATCTACGGAGAAGAGAAAAAAGCGGCCAAGATTGCTCAAACCATCATCCAAGCTAGATACATGATTAAAAATATAGATACTACAGAGGAGTTAGTAGATATAGTCAACTCCTGCTGCCCTGATGAGGTTAGATTAGACAAACTACAACGTCCACAATCAAATGCTACAAAAGTCTTCCAAGCGTTACGTATATTTGTGAACAATGAACTTAATGAAATTAACTATGGCATGGTATTGGCGAAGTACTATCTAAAAATCCATGGCCGCCTCGTCACAATCAGCTTTCATTCGTTGGAAGACACAATAATTAAGCGGCATATTGCAGGGAATATTGTTAACGAAGTGGCAAACCCTGTTCCGCTGAAGTACCTAAGTCCGACTATGATCCAGGATCAGGATACAATCAACTATTTTTTAGATACGCCGTGGAAAGCCATTAACAAGCATGTGGAAGTTCCGTCCGACGAGGAGGTGGACCGGAATCCCAGGAGTAGGAGTGCGAAGTTGAGAGCTGCTATGAAAATTAAATGATAGAATCATGTTGCAAAAATTGTATTGAATTTGTTAAGGAATTTGATAGCTTTTGAACTAGTTTGCATTTTAATGAAATAGTGATATTCTGTTAATTTAGTCTATATTATTATAATAATAGTGTATAGTTATTTAGTTACAGTATATCTGAAACTGCTGAATAAACTGTTAACAATGTATTATTTTATTATTAGTATTATTACCTGCTTTATAAAAACAGGCCAAGTGCGAGTCGGACTCGCGCACGAAGGGTTCCATACCATTATCTAAAAAAACGGCAAAAAATCACATTAGTTGTGTGGGAGACCCTTAAATATTTTTTTAGTATTTTTTGTTATAGCGGCAACAAAATTACATAGTCTGTCAAAATTTCAATTGTAACTATCACGGTTCATGAGATACAGCATGGTGACAGACGGGCAGCGTAGTCTTAAGTAACAAGGTCCCGTTTTACCCTTTGGGTATGGAACCCAAAAAACTAGGGCTTACCGGCCCAAAGTGAATTTTGGCTTTCAACACGTTTTGTTGCCGCTTAGCTCGATTTTGCTCTATCTCCCTCAATTACTTACCTTAAATTTATTGTTTAAATGATCCTTTTCGACGCAGACGATGTATATATCCGTCACGGTGTGCAATGCGATATCAACCTCCATGCGTTTCTGTAGGGTTCAATTTCCAATGAAAAGTTAAAATCAAAAGTAGTTCAACCATACTGTGGATCCCATGGCAATAGGTGGGAGAAAGACACATTAAAGGCCCATTTAGATGATGCTAGTTTCTGAGAAATCGTGTGATATTATCGCATTCAATAATCGTCAGGCGAGTATCGTTTTATACGATACTCGCCTGAATGTTTACATTTCATGTGAGAAATAAAAAAACTTAGTTTACCCGGAGACATCCAATCATCAAAGGCGAGGCTACTTTATCTACATCCATATATTAAATCCTCTTTCATGTGTTCAGGAACCATTGCGTTGCAAGTGTAGTGAGGTCGAGCGTGAGCCCGTTGAAGTCTTTTGAGCACGAACCTGTATCGTTATGGGCGGAGATGGCCATAACTATACCGTTGTCGATGTTATTATGGCCATCTCCGCCCTGGGCCGGCGCGATATTGTAAAGCTGGTCCTTACCTACACTTTTTGAACACATTAAAGAGGATTTACTGTATGGGTGTAGATAAAATAATTAAAACAACTCATATGGAACAGTTCAGTTTATTAACTGCATAGAATAAAATACAACTAATTATTATTATAATGCACAGCTCTAGTAACTAAAATATTGGAAATATTATTATTAATACATATTTACTTACAATATGCCTAAAATAGGTCATCATATGCGGCTAGAGGCGACAATATTATCCCACTTGCCTAACATTAACCTTATGACCGCCACAGTCGGCTATACACGTCATCGGATAATCGTGCCATGGACGCCAACGACGGCTACAGCCGACAGCCTGGCCAAAGCAGTAGCGATCTATTCGCCATAGCGTAAGGTTTAATTTCGCGTTGAAGAATGCGTTGGTTTGACGACAGCGTTGCGTAATTTGTGTCTGATGCTTGGCGGTCAATAGGTTAAGAAAACTAGGCCACTGATACACAGAGCTGGGCATTAACCCGTTAATCCGTTAATCGTTAACTAACGAAGTTAACCATCCTTGTATCGGATTAACTTTTAAGTTAACTTGCAAAATTGTTAACGGACTCGTCTTCCGCTAACTGTCCAAAGTTCCGTTAATCGGTTAACTATAAGTACCTATTTATCAAAGGAACGCCGCACCGCCGCGCCGCGAAAAACAGAGGGGCTATCGCGAACCACAAACGAAGTTTTCCCTCTCTGTCTCACTTATGTGCAAACTTGCAAGTGCGACAGAGAGGGAAAATTTCGAATGCCGTTCGCGGTAGCACTTCAGAAGTGCTACCGCAAACCACTAACGAAGTTTTCCCTCCCTGTCGCACCTATGTAAAAACTTGCAAGTGCGACAGAGAGAAAACTTCGTTTGTGGTTCACCCCAGGTCCTGACAAGCCGTTCGATCGGGGCGCCGTAGGCGCGAACTATAGGCACCGAGTGAGACAGACGATGCAAGTGTGGCGCGTCAGGAGTTAACGATTAACGGATAACGTTAACTTCCGTTAAATGTCCCGAACAGTAACGCCTTAACGTTTAACAAGGTTAACTTTTTTAACGGATTATCGATTAACGAAGTTAACTATTTGGTTAACGGTGCCCAGCTATGCTGATGGGTGGATCAACTTTTTTTGTGTTGTTACCTTGACCCGTTGTCCAAGGGACACTAGTGGTGCAGTTTGTTAAAAAAAATGTTGTATTAAGTTCTACTGACATGCTTAGTAGATGTACCATTATGGAAATAGCTTATAAGTGCCACAATATGTATGTTCGATAAACTTAAATAGCTCAAAATCACGATTATATTCGAAATTTGTCCCCTGGACAACCAGACGTAACCATGGCAACAAGTGGCACTAAAAAGTTGATTCACCTGATACACTACTTCTAAACAAAGCAAACTATGTTACCTAAGGGCTTACTCCGAAGTTCGACATCCGAACTTCGTATCGTGCCGTCCCTTTCACTCATATATTAATTTTGATGGTAATTTCCGGACTAGACTTTTTTTCTGTTGCATTTTTTATATGGCAAGTACTAAATACATATAGTGGTAGGAAGATTAATAATGAGTAGAATAAAAAGCCGGTCAAGTGCGAGTCTGACTCGTGAGGGGTTCCGGGGCGCTACCGCGAACATCAAACGAAGTTTTCTCTCTCTGTCGCACTTGCAAGTTTGCATATAAGTGAGACAGAGGGAAAACTTCGTTTGTGGTTCGCGGTAGCCCCACCGTACACAATGTGTACCGGTCCCGACCCAATTAATTCAGGCAAATCTCAACAACGTGGTGTAGAAATTGAACGCCATGGGCACAGCGCCATCTATCGGCGAAATTCGTTACAAAATTGAGCGATTGAATAACTTAGTATGTATTTATTTAATCTTCATTGCACAAAAGAAACATTATCGTACAAAAGGCGGACTCAATGCCGTATGGCATTCTCTACCAGTCAACCTTAAGACGAAGGAGAAAAATATGTTGGCGGTGCAACTAACAACTAAAGAAACTCAAAATTAATTACATTTATTAATTTTAACACACCTACGTATTAATTACACAAATTATTAATGTATTAATTATGGTGGTTTTTAAGGATAATTCTTTATCATCTGAACTATTCTGAAGCGACTTCAATTTTTTTTATATATTTGAAAGAATATATTTTCAACATAATCTCGTAGGAATTGATAAAACAAAAATACATACAAAGGTGATTAAATTACAAGCTTAGTATAGAAATGTTTTTGGATGATAAAAATAAAGAAAAGCTGGATAAAGCTATAGTTACATTTTCCTGTAAAATATACATAATGTTACGTAATAATTCCATGTTCATCGGAGATAAGAGGGGGAGAACGGTATTTTTTTTTTACATTTTTAGTCATAAATCAAAAATTACTAGACTTTTTTATGTTATAGGGGGCAAACGAGCAGACGGATCGCCTGATGGTAAGCAATTACCGTCGCCCATAAACACCTGCAACACCAGAGGAGTCGCAAGTGCGTTGCCGGCCTTTCAGAAGCGGAATGCTCTTTTCTTTTTCTTTTTTTTTTTAATGTTTCATAATGTGTAACTCGACCCCTTTCATATGACACCCCACTTGACATATTCATTAGACTTTCAAATTTTTCACTGATGTTTCACAGAAAATAAAAAAATATATATTAAAAAAAAACATGTTCTATGCATCTAGGTAACCTTTCTTTGTAACTATTCCGAATTTCAAATAGATAGCATAAGTAGTTCTTGAGGTATTTAGACATGTGACAGACAGACAAAGTGAAACCATAAGGGTTCCTTTTCTAACATTTTTTGTATGGAACCCTAAAAAATATTCCTAGCATATTCCACGATAATTTGCATTAAACAGATTTTAATTGAATTTATTGAAGATTTTATACGACGTAGTTTATGAATACAAAATACCTAAATAGCGTAAAGAGTTTAATATTTTCATTGTATCTAGTTGACACATTTCTTGCAGGAAAGCATATCAAACGATTCGACATGTTTTGTATTCTTGTGTAACTACACATTGTAAATACCTATTGTTATTTTTTCCTCGTTTTTCTTTCAATTCTCTTTTGTTGTTTACCACTTACATTTACCTACTTAAGTAGGTTAAGTAGTATCATTGTATGTTGTATAAGCATATTTTGGAGAAAATGACTGACTGTCGAGTCTCTTTCGGCGTTTCTTCTCGGCAGTGGTCTCATGAGAAACGCTAGTAGTTTTTGACTTGTAAAAGTGCCTTTGCGGCCTACTTGCAGAATAAAGTTCATTTATTTCATTTAATCTAAACCTGAAGAAAATTTTGAAAATGATAAATAAATAACTGGCCAAAAGAATGGTATATGGGTTGTATCTTCTCCATTAAGCCGTCGTGTCCCGGCGAAAAAAAAAACAACAGCATTCTTTTGTAATGAGCCCGGGGATCCCAGGGACCGGTAGACGGCGGTAAACAAAATCCAATACTGAATAAACGCTTTCCCACAAAGTTACAACCTACATTTCCGCAACCCTGAACTGAAGACACAGTTCACACTGATTTGAACAATATCGCCATTTTAGACTTGTAGAATTGTAGATTGAAACATGGCGGAAATTAATCTTGGTTCAGTGCAGTCAAATACAAAGCGAAGTTTACTTTCTATTGAAAAATCCTCTGTACTCTGTAACCGAATTTTTTGACATAACAGCATAAATATAATTTTAATCTTAATTCTGATTTTATTGCATTGTATTGAGTTGTATTTCATGACGATCCTCGCAGGTGAATTTTATCATACTCATTGTATTATTTAACTGCTATTTCATTCATTGTTTTTAAATTTATTTTGTTTTATTTAATGTTATTGAGGATCACAATAGAGATTCTTGTAAATTGACATGTAATTTATATTGTTATCTTATATTGTGAATAAATGGAAAAAAGAGGTAGGGCACAGCAAAATGACATCTTGCTCGAATTTGGAGCAGCCCAACTGGGGAAGTACCTCCGCCTTGCAGAAGACCACAGCCATAATAACATTATTTACTATACAAGTATGTAGTGTTGTGTTCCTGGAGGTGAGCAAGGTTGCCAGAGCTCCCGAGGACTATGTTGAGAGCAAGGAACCTAAATTTGTCCCTTCTGTTGTCAACACAGTGCATCCTCAGATTTTATAAAGGGTCGGCAACCCGTACGTGACTCCTTTGGAGTTGCGGGCGTCTATAGGCTGCGGTGTCCGCTTACCATCAGGTGGACCGTAAGCTTGTTTGCAACCGGCATTGTATAAAAAAAAACTGAATCTCAATCTAATGCATATACGTAATCTGCACTCTAAATAGGGATATGGATTCGTTGACTACCCCATAAGACTACATACTCTAAAAGAAACAAGGCAAAAACATACCTATGCCAAATGATACTATCCAAATATCACTAAAAATAACGAAGCGACAACCTTTTTAATGTTACTGGTTAGAGAGAAAGCGCGACAGGTCAGTGACGTCATCGACCACGAGCGCCATAGTAAATGACGATCGTTCCAATACAAAGATGGATCAACATTTTTTTTATCAAGATACTTACAATTTTGAGTAAAAAGGTAACGCCTTAGGGTTCCCTAGCCAAAATGTAACCTTGTAGTTACGCTGTCTGTCCGTGTCGTGTGTGTCATCGACCTACTTGCAGAATAAAGGTAATTTATTTCATTTTTATTTATTTCATTTAAGTATGTCACAGCCGATTAACTCGGAGACTATACGTTATGTTATGAAAGGCAGGGAAGTATATTCTATGATAAGCCAACAAATTATTGGACTATATACTATGTCTCGTAAATATATACACAAAATAGTAAAAGATGATTGAATATTCATTGTCAATTAGTATTTTGAGCTGCGCAAATAAGAAGTTTTAGGTTGTTGGTTTTTTTGATGTCTTTAAATACTAGCCCGTACATAATAAATGGTATTAGGTATCAGTTATAGCAGAGACAAGATTATATAGACTGCCAATATCTATAAAAATAAATATAAAATAAAAATAAAAAATATTTATTTCGGACCACAACAAATCCATATTAGGTTAGTAGGTAAACAAAAATATTATAAATATGTTACATTACATTACATTAGATCTCATAGGTTACTACAGAGCGGCGCAGAGGGGCTACCGCGAACTGAAAACGAACGAAGTTCGAACATCTTCCTCTCTGTCGCACTTGCTAATACGTGCCACAGAGAGAGAGATATTCGAACTTCGTTCGTTTTCGGTTCGCGGTAGCCCCTCAGGTTTGCCCAGTGCTGACAATAGCGACTGTCAAACCTGTCCGCTATCTCAGGATGCTGTTCGTGCTGCCGCAAACTCTGTCTATACGTTGTGGCGTACCTTTAAAATAATGAGCCTACTGTAGCTAGTGTCACTATAAAGATGTCGCTGTATCAATCATTTCGTATGACACAGACCTCTGCTTAACACATTGGCGCCATCTATTACGAGATTTCTTGTTGTGTTCATAGATGGCGCTATTGTGGTAAGCAGAGGTGTAAGTGTCAAACGAAATTAATGTTACAGGGACCTCTTTATAGTGACACTAGCTACAGTAGCTAGTGTCACTATAAAGAGGTCGCTGTATCAATCATTTCGTATGACACAGACCTCTGCTTAACACATTGGCGCCATCTTTTACGAGATTTCTTGTTGTGTTCATAGATGGCGCTATTGTGGTAAGCAGAGGTGTAAGTGTCAAACGAAATTAATGTTACAGGGACCTCTTTATAGTGACACTAGCTACAGTAGCTAGTGTCACTATAAAGAGGTCGCTGTATCAATCATTTCGTATGACACATAGACCTCTGCTTAACACATTGGCGCCATCTATTACGAGATTTCTTGTTGTATTCATAGATGGCGCTATTGGGTTAAGCAGAGGTCCAAGTGTCAAACGAAATTATTGTTACAGGGACCTCTTTATAGTGAAACTAGCTACAGTAGCTAGTGTCACTATAAAGAGGTCGCTGTATCAATCATTTCGTATGACACATAGACCTCTGCTTAACACATTGGCGACATCTATTAGAATATTTCTTGTTGTATTCATAGATGGCGCTAATGTGTTATGCAGAGGTTTAAGTGTCAAACGAAATTGAAGGGTACAGGGACCTCTCCATAGTGAAACTAGCTACAGCAGGCTATTTATTTTAAAGTCTATATAATTAACTTGTCTCTGGTTATAGGGAACAAAATGCTATAATCATAGTAAGTATACATAATTCACATAGCCCACTGTTGGAATGCGATATCAAAGGTACAAAGTAAGAAAGGCGGTTGTCGCAATGATGCGGTTTTCGGACGGTATCCGCAGTACGAGCGGGACAGCGCTATAGATTTGCATAGCGTTATCCCGCTCGGACTCCGAGTACCGTTTGGAAACCGCATCAGTGTGACAACCGCTTAAGTGCGGTCGACTTCAAAATTGAGTAATCTTTTAAATAGGAAATCATGATTTAACACACATACTTAGGAGCGCTCGTGGCCCAGCGGCGCCCGCGTACGGTATGCGAGGATAAACAACGTCGGCCAAGGTCAGTTCTTGGATGGGTGGCCGCTTTGAGTGGTAATTAACTGAGCGCTCCCGTGCTTTGGAAGGCACGTTAAGCCGTTGATCCCGGCTGCTGTCTATGATAGATGATAGCAGTCGTTAAGCCAAGTAAGAGGCCTTCAGGCGGCTTGAGAACTTCTAACAGTCAAGTTACCCACTCACTTGACAAGCATTTAATAAAGTTTGATTCCCCTCGGGTTGGAAGGTCAAATGGCAGTCGCTTCCGTAAAAACTAGTGCCTCCGCCAAATCTTGGGATTAGGTAGCGGACCCCGGGCATCCTTCAAGATGCAACTGTACTGGGATAACGCTAGGAGCATGAAGAGGAACTGAGTAATTTGACCGTTACTATTACAAGTGGCCACAGAACATATAAAGTAAACCCCTTATTTATAAACGTCCATCAAACCTATTTTAGTTACCTAGCTGCTTAATTTCGTTTGTCCTTATCTGTCACCTACACATTTAAGTTTGTGTGAAAAAGACAAAAAATATTTTAGTTAGCAGAGGTTTGTTAACAGGCACGTATTGAGAGGGGGGGATAGTTGGGATTTATTCCCCCCCCCCCCCCCCTTTAGCCATCTGTTTACAGTGATTACAGCAATTTTTACACAGTTCACATGGTTGTTTCAATGTTTCTCCCCCCCCCCCCGAACCAAAAGTCTGGATACATGCCTGTTTGTTAAGTTTTATGAATAAGGGGCTAAATATTTAAATTTCGAAGTCCACAGCACATGACATTTTATGGCAGTGAAAAAAAAAACAGATAAGTACATTCAAACATTAAGGTTTATGCATAAATAATAGAAATAAATAGCATATAGGTAATTTCTCCGATCACCTGGTATGGAGTATAATTATATTTAAGTACACCTCTGATCACTAGTAAAGCTCTTGTATTTAAGGTAGGCGAGTGGATCTGACGAAATTAGACTTAACTTCATGGTAATAGGAATCCAGTCGCCTTCATTTTTTGTAGTGGCCCATATTATATTTTTTATTGATAGCAGACTTATTACAGGGTTCAAAACTGTTGCCGGTTTGTTTTATTAAGCATCGTTTTTAATCAAGAAATATTTTTTTCAATCTTATCTTTGACATACCACACGTTTGGATTAATGGGATCGTGCCTTGGTCCGCCGCGAAATAAAAAAAACAACTTGACAGCTGACAAATGTCAAATATGGCAGTTACATCTATGATTTTGTACATTCATATAATATAGAACACTCCAAAGGTTCCCAACTACAAGAGCTTATATACTATGCAAATAGTAGTTTTTTGACATTCATAGGTGCATGTAATATGCCTAAATTGAAGAATAAATAATTTCATTTCATTTCATTTCAATCGATCGACGTTCCAGCCCTGCTAGCACTATTATTATTGGTAAAATGGACTTAATTATATACAATAGGCATGATAACAAAAAAATCAAGCCATTCGAATCAGTTTTAGGGACGACCAAATTGCTGTATGGGATCAACTACAATTAGAGCAATAAAAAAGGCGAAAATGAGAGGCAAAGTCTGTACTTTGGCTTTCATAGCTAACGAGCACTGAAAACGCTCCATACTGATTCACACAGTAGCGTGACGTCACGCCTGCGTGGCCTCATACTACCGTTGTAAAGGAAAAAAGAGGAATTTGCAGTTTTTGTCGTGAAATATTGTGTTTATGTACATAGTTATCATACAATTTCTTTTTTATTGAAACATGAGAATTCTATTGGTAACTTTCGATTTACATTTGGCCAATAAACAAAAAACAAAGTTTTTGCGAATTTTTACAGTCCCATTTTTTTTTCATGATTTTTTAATTAATTAGTCTAACTTATTATTTATTGTGATATTTTGATGATTTTCTATCCATATAGCCACACATAAAATTATAAAATGCGTCATCGTCATTTTTCCCGACTTTTCGAATGTGTCACGACATCCTTAGTCACGAGCTGAACAAGATTGAACAGAATAGAAGTTTATTGTCACACTGATGTGTAAAATCAATATATCTAGCACGATTGCATAAAACACGACCATAAAACATAACATGCTAGCTGGTGATAAATATACAGTAGATTATTTTGACACAAGAATTCCGTGATTTCAATTTATCACATCCACTCTTACACAATATCGTGGAAACTATTAACCCTTTAACCACCACCGTCTCATATATCCTTTCTGTCTCAAATTGACAGCATAAATGACCATGACAGAGATGAAAATTGCGAGTAACCTTTTTACATGTTCGGCGGTTAAAAGGTTAATCCCAGAAGTTACCAAAAGCAAAACAAAATATACCATTTTATTCGATCGCTACGAGCACAACAATTTAATAAAAATAATCTATTCATAGCCTACCTACAAATTGGTATCTTTTGTCTGGGAAATTCATCAATCCATTGCATTCTACTCACAAAACTACAATTGCACAAGAGGAATTCATCATACAACAACGAACCTTCACACAAGGACAAAAGGTCCCATTCTCATTGTAGCGTCACAGCGTAGATTTTCAGTACGTGCTTATAATATCGATGCGTCGAGTTTGCGACGTGATTCGTATATGAATAAGGTTAGATGGTATGGTCGAGGAATAAAAAGGTTAGCCAACTTTCGACTTTATTTGACTGGCTATAAGGACCATAAAATGACGAACATTCAATTCCGCGACTTTACAAAGTTGAGTATTTGAATATTATATTATGACACCTAAAGCCATTAAGCTTCACTAAGAACCACGGCTCGGGCCACTGGATCTTTCAAAAAACTTATGAACAAAATATCTCATTCGATATTTAAATAGCTTTTGGGTGAAGGAAACCGGTCCAAACCCAACGAGGTCTAGTTTTCCCGCTGGATTGTAAGGTCAGATGGCAGTCGCTTTCGTAAAACAAGTTCCTATGACAAATTTTGGGATTAGGTGTCAATGCGGACTTGCACCTTAGAGCATAAGCGGGAGCATGAGTAAAGTAAGCTATAGCTCTTTGATTTTAACTCTGCACTCTCTGGTACGATTTTAGTTAGGCAGTGATTGAAGGTTTTCCACACGCATAAAGAGCAATACAACATCCTGATACTACATTACATAGTCCTCAAACATTACTCAATCCACTATAACGATGTATTCGATGATTAACTTAAATTACAGATGATAAAACTGATAAAAGTCCCCACATCCTGGCATCGGCACCAAATTGTAACAGTGCCGTAACAGATAATGTCCATCGAATGTACACAATCACTTAACTGTCACTCCCCGTAGTCAAGTCATCCTGGAAAGGAATTGGAATTATATGAATAAAGTTAGATTTTTATATGCAGTTGCGGTCAATAGAATTAGCCAAAGTCGTAAACAAACTGTTTTACCTTACTCCATAGGAAATATACGTGTTTCTTAATTATTACTTCAATGTTAATTTGAAATTGAAAACTCATTTTGGTTATTTTTATTAATGTTATATTGTTAAAAATAGCGTTTTGTATTAAATGGTAACTTATATTTATATATTTGGCGACATCTATTGGCGTTTACTTTAAAGGAAATGGAAAGTGAAACAGCTACCTACCTGGGAAGTGCTATCGTACCTGTTAAGTGCGGTACCTTGTAAGTGCCATTGTACCTGAAAAGTGCGGTACCTGGAAACTGTTATCGTACTTGTTAAGTGCCATTGTACCTGTTAAGTGCGGTACCTGGGAAGTGCTATCGCACCTGTTAAGTGCCGTAACTGTTAAGTGCGGTACCTAGTAAATTAGAAAGTGCCGTAACTGGTAAGTGCCGTACCTGTTAAGTGCCGTACCCGTTAAGTGCGGTAACTGGTAAGTGCCGTACCCGTTAAGTGCGGTACCTGGTAAGTGTCGTACCTGTTAAGTGCGGTTGACGGAAGACAGCACGTTGTGCTTGGCGCGGTCGGTGGCGGCGGCGGCGGCGTCGCGCATGCCCTGCAGCGTGCCGAGCGGCGCGGCAACCGTGGCAGCGTGCTGCTTGGGGAATAAACTGTGGAGTACGCCGTTGAAGCCGTTGTACTGGAACAATACATCATTATTAAGACAGGTGGGGGGTACAGCGGAGTATCTTCTCGTCTATATTTGGATCATCCCAACTGGGGATGTACCTCCACCTTACAGAAGATCGTAGCCATAACGTCACTACTTGCTCTTTAGGCGTGCGATGTGATTAAGGTCGCTAGAGCTCCCAAGATGCGTGTTGAGGCTGAGGTTGTCTCTAGCGATGTTATATATTTAAATCCAACAATTGCCGTAAAAGAAATCCGTGTTTCTTTGTCTATATCATCTTCCAAACTTAGCCCAAGACATTAGTTTTTTTTTAAGCAGCTCCGTCATTGGTGTCTCCCGGCTATCGGGACAGAACTACGAATATTTTTTAATTGAACCGAATACTCACCATTTGCGAGCAGTTTTTTCGGAATCGGTCGACGCCAAACGCGCGAATCGCGCGCGAAAAGCCGAACACCTGCGAGTCGATCCACGCGGAACGCTTCGCTATAGTGGAGCCCGCGCCCGCGCTTCGGTACTCCACGCGCTCTATCACGCTCTGGAAATAATGCACAATCAATAAAAAAATATATATATTAGAGGACAATCTTACACAAATCGAACTAGCCCCACAGTAAGCTCAAGAAGGCTTGTGTTATGGGTACTAGACGACGATATATTTAATAGATATTAATACTTAAATACATAGAAAACATCCAAGACTCAGAAACAAATTCATGCTCATCACACAAATATTTGCCCTGACCGGGATTCGAACCCAGGACCGTCAGCTTCACAGGCAGGTGCACTACCCACTAGGCTAAACCGGTCGTCAAAGAACAATCAGCGACTACACCTGTTTTTCTCACTTAGCGGTCCCCCGACGCGACGACGCTTGACGCAAACAAATGGTGAGACATCCAAGGACCACAGTTACTCGATTTATGGATATATAGCTGTGGTTCGTTAATTACCAAATCAGAAGTGATACCGCAATTAAATCTATTTCTAAATAACAATACAAAAACATGAAATGAGGGGCAAGTATTCCACAATTTGCATTAAAAAAAAAGTGTTTGAAAATTATGTACAGTCGCCATCAAATATATCTGTACTCTTCAGGGTGCTCAAAAATATCTGAACGTGCACTTTAACGCCTTTACAATAGAGTCGTGTTCAGATATTTGTGAGCACCTTGTTCGCTCCGATATATCTGATGGCGACTGTACATAAAAAAGGAGAATGGCCCGCTTACCATAACTTTAGTGTATCCTAGATTCCTAGTGTATGTGACAAGGACCTTCTTCTCGGGGTCCACGATGCTTTCTTCAATGATTTTTACACATTTAGCGCTGAAGAACCTGCAACAACATGTTATGTTTATTATAAGGACTAGTGATTCAGGCACAAGTGGAATACCGACCACCATCTTGCTGGACCGAGCTTATTGAATGATAAAAAATAAAAATACTTTGAATAAAAGAAAGAAAGAAAGAAATAAAATACATTTATTTAGCGCATAAGTGTAGACATTAAGGGTGGGTTGCACCAAACCCTCTGTAATCGTAAGCGGTGTTCGTTAAAAACTGATTGTATGAAAAGTTTAACAAGTTTCTATGGGATGACAGCTGCCGGCGCCATATTTGACGATGACCGGCCTATGATCGTATGTTGGTGCAACCGACCCTTAATCTAATTGGTGACGATATCGATACGGCCGTTTTTTTTTTTGATGACACTTTTTGGTGGTGATACAAACGCAGACAGAAAACAAGACTTTATTGATCAAGTTAGTATATGTCACTGCTACTACTAAGAATTAGACGCTATTCACAAGTACAGGGTACCCAAACCGACCAGTAGTGGACCCTATGTCATGGCCAAAAGATTTACTATCGGTCAGCTCAGGTGTGTAGTATTTAAAACTACTGATTCCAATACGGACCTATGTATAGTTGAAATCATCATTGTATAAAACTGACATTACATTTGGAATCTTCTTAATGGGTGAGTAAAGTCGCTTTTCGTGCTAATCAGTGCCTTTACCATGAGTTTACATAACCGTACTCGTTAGCGACTGCGTAAAAATTTGTATTGGCAAAAGTACAGTGCGTCTGGTGGTTACGCAATAGAACTAAGATTCGGCATACTAAATCGTTTACGCAGTCGCTAGCGAGTGCGGTCATGCAGACTCATGGTAAAGGCACTGATACAACTTCGACAGTTCAAATGATTTTAAAAATACTTGCGATGGATCTAAGCGACAGAAATGACTAAAAGGTCTCAATAAACTGTCTTCATAAGTTTACGATCCACCGAACATCGCTCCGTCTCCGCACCCACCCACGACCACTCTTTTAGATTCAACGTATTGGATAGTGATTTTAAATGTGGACTAGTAGGTGTTGGTACGGAACCCTTCATTGAGCGTGGTCCGACACGCACTCGGCCGGTTTCTTTTGTGTTGTTATTTTGACCCATTGTCCAAGGGACACTAGTGGCGCAGTTTGTTCCAAAAAATGTTAAGTTCTACTAACATGCTTAGCAGATCGACCATACGTATGTTTAATAAACTTTAATAGCATAAAAATCACGATTTTATTCGAATTTTGTCCCGGACAACAAGACGTAGCCACGGCAACGAGTGGCACTTAAAAGTAGATTCACCAACTAACAGGGACAACTATCTAAGAGATAACTCACACACATCTCACACCACACATCACAAATCACACATCTCTCATCTCACATCTTTGTACACGTGTTGGTTTGTGTACAGTTTAGTTCCTATTCTTCACTCAATTGCTCAAAGGTTAACTGGAAGAGATCCCTTACAGGGATAAGTTCGCCTTTGTACATGATTGATCTATTTTTTTTCTGCATAATTTATTTTACTTGTCTTGTGTACAATAAAGTATTTACATACATACATAAATAACTTTCAGCATACAACACGTACTTTCATAATAATCTATCAGACCGGATTAGCTTGTCTGTTTATCTAAAGTGCGAGAAACATTTCGATATCTCCGTATATGCAGGGTAAAAATATCTTTATCTTATCATGTTTTCAACAGAGAAATGCTCATCAGCGACTTGTTTTTTTATCTTTTAATAGAAAGTGGAGGGGCACGACAGCACAATAAGCCTGGGTAAAATTAAATAACTTAAATAATCTGCATATATAGTAGGTAGTAGGTAGGTAGGTAGGTAGTGTGGGTAGTGCACCTGCCTGTGAAGCTGACGGTCCTGGGTTCGAATCCCGGTCAGGGCAAATATTTGTGTGATGAGCATGAATATTTGTTTCTGAGTCTTGGATGTTTTCTATGTATTTAAGTATTTATATCTATTAAATATATCATCGTCTAGTATCCATAACACAAGCCTTCTTGAGCTTACTGTGGGGCTAGTTCGATTTGTGTAAGATTGTCCTCTAATATTTATTTTATATATATCTAGCTGCGAGACGTGGACCATGACAACTTCTTCGGCCTAAGTCAGTTATTGGATGGGTAACCGCTTTGAGTGGTTATTAACTGAGCGCTCCCGTGCTTTGGAAGGCACGCTAAGCCGGTGATCCCGGCTGCTGTCTATGATAGCAGTCATTAAGCCAAGTTAGAGGCCTTCGGGCGGTTTGAGAACTTCTAACAGTCAAGCTGCCCACTTACTTGACAAGCCTAATTCCAATAAGGTCTGGTTTCCCCTCGGGTTGGAAGGTCTGATGGCAGTCGCTTCTGTAAAAACTAGTACCTACGCCAAATCTCGGGATTAGGCAGCGGACCCCGGACATCTGCAACTGTACCGGGATAGCGCTAGGATGATGATGATGATGAAATGACAAAAATGGCCAAATTTATTCATTGTCAAGAGTGGAACGTTATTAACAACGTATAATAATATAATGTTCTCATTTGATTTTATTTTTAGACTAACGCTCAGAGACCTTATACATCTCTGAGGATATTTATTTATTAGATTTTATTATTTTCATGTTGACGTGTTATAGATATAGCTCAAAATATTTTATTATAGTGTAGGTACCTACTTTATTACCTTTTATCTTGACGATTAAAGACCTTATACATCTCTAACAAATCTCGATTGTTATTAGTTTCTTAGTCTTATTTTTGACATGTAACACTACATTTAATTAATGATACTTTGATTATTGTATGATTTTTACTTGACATTGACGTTTGCGAGAATGGGAGAAAGAACTTTTTAGTTAGCAGAGGTTTGTTAAGTTTTATGCATACGGGGGTAAGAGTTTGCGCTCCAGTGAGATTGGTTGAGCGGTTTCAACCGAATCTGAGGTGTGAGTGGAATCGAGCTATTGGGGGAATCGAGCTACTGGGACTTGGACAGCATCTAGCCAGGGGGCAAAGATGAGACCCACTGTGAAAGGAGCTCACCCAGAAGATGACATTTCACATGCGACTTAAAAAGGCCCCATGGGTGTTATAATGTGATGACTTGAACATACCTTTCCCCCCACTTGGGCACCCGATTGGTTTTCGTGAGTAGCCTCTTGGTGTACAGGCAGCCATCTTTGACCTGCCTGCAGTATGTGTCTTCTGAGAGAACATGAGTGCTGCAAAATAAAACATGTAGTCAATATTTTTTATACAAACGCCTTAAGGGAGGAGTGTGGGGAGGAACGGTTGATGAATTTGGAACTGGGTAGCGATTGCACCTATAGCTCAGTTGGCTAGAGCGACTGGCAGCGAGTGCCGGGAGGTCGCAGGTTAGAATCCTGCTCGGTGCCTAAATTTTTCAATTTTTCCTTCATTCTGAATATGTAGTCAATAACTGCGTGCAGTTCAGCTCGTTTGTGGTGCGCGTGCCGCGGCCGCTGCAGGAGACCAAAATCAAAAAATCAAAATCAAACATTTATTCTGCAAATAGGCCACAAGGGCACTTTTACATGTCAAAATATTAATTTACAATTTAAGAAAGTCTGACTATAATAAATAATACATTTTTCATGTCAAAATATTAATTTACAGTTCAAGAAGGAATAATAATTTCGAGTTTACAATTATAACAAAATTAATGTCATACAGTGAAGATAAACTTGCAAAGTTATCTATTACAAATATTACAACATCAGTAAAGTTAGAGATGTATAAGTTCTCAAGATTAAACAAGGAGTATAATGAAATTAATATAATATCCCAGAGATGTACATGGTCTCTGAACGTCAAAATTAAAATTAATTTAATATTGTTAGAGATGTATATGGTCTCTAAGTCACTGATAATAAAAACGAATCCACAACAGAATGATGTCTCTCGTCAACCCCCTATAAAAAGACCCTCGCGAGTGCTGACTTCTGGCCGA
Organism: Epiblema foenella; assembly: GCA_963556455.1. Taxonomy (NCBI): domain Eukaryota; kingdom Metazoa; phylum Arthropoda; class Insecta; order Lepidoptera; family Tortricidae; genus Epiblema; species Epiblema foenella. Next base: position 17,544,373 of record OY747112.1, read on the forward strand.
AGGGTGTAGGGTTCCAGCGGTTCCAGGGCAACCTCCCGAACCCTACATCAGAGTGAAGCCACACCGTTGCGTCTCCTAAATGAATTGTTTTTGTTTTCTTTTATTGATATGTATCTGTAAAATACATGTTAATATGGGCCTTGTTGCCTCATACAAATAAATAAATAAAATAAAATAAAAGAAAGAAAAATATTTTATTGTAATCCTATATATATGTTTCATCTATTAAACTGACATTTATTATAAAAATTTAAACTGTTCATTATTACCATGTTAATTCTATGAATATGAAATATTTATAGTGTATGTATTTGGAATGTAAAAAAAACATATTATAAGGAAGACTAAAATAATTCCAAAAAGAATAACTAAAGCCCTTTATTTCATGCTATACAGAAGGTAAGGTAGGTATTATAATAAAAAATGGAGGGGTAGAAAGAAATCTAGATTTGAAATGCTATGATCAACTTAGGTCTTATCTAGATGAGGAAAGAAAAGGTTTGTAATTTTTCAATGCTATATTAATGGATTGAAGGTTCAAAAGTCATTGATCATTTATATCATCAATGTCTATATATAGGAAAAATCCTTAAGCAACAATATAATAATATTTATGTACTTGTACTTAGATTATTATGATAAACCACTATCAAGAACAAAACAAGTACTTATCACATAAGTTACTGTATTAGATAATAATTAGAACCACTAGTAACAAATTGATTATTATGCAATCAACATTCTTCAGCAAATGAATATAATAATTAATACACATTTACGTAAGGCCCAAGCTATTTATAGCACTTTGTAATTACAACCCAATGTCCTAAAAAATCCATCAATGATAATATACTTGTGGGTCAATCAAGTTTTCTTGTTGGTCCCGTCAGCGAGGAGACAACAGTAACCGAGTTTCTTAGAAAAATGTTTATGATATGGACTTCAACAATCAACATGCTCAAGGGATGACCCATGTCCAAATGGATCTTTGCTCATGGCTAAAACTCATGATTAATGGATTTAAACCCTATAAAATCACAGTTTTAAAGAGTGACTCAGGAGACGTAACCATGGTAACGGGCAACAAAGAATAGTTAATCCACGCTTGTATTGTGTAGTTGATACGACAATGCTATATTAACCTTCATTTTTAAGTCCTGAAGCGAAAAAAAGAAACAATAGTATTCATTTGTTATGTGCCCAGATTTCTCCGGCATGGGTAGACCACATATTAAGCTGTCGTCTCCTGGCGAAAAAAATAAACAGCATTCTTTTGTTATGATCGCTAGGATCCCAGGGACCGGTAAACAACGGGTTTATAATAACAATGATGAGCAATCTTATTGACAATGGTACAGTTGCCATCAAATATATCTGCACTCTTCAGGGTGATCAAAAATATCTGAACGTGCACTCTAACGCCTTGGTAATAGAGTCGTGTTCAGATATTTATGAGTACCTTGTTCGCTTCGATATATCTGATGGCGACTGTACTAACAATACACAAAACCCAAGAAATGAGACTTACCTCTGTGGATTAGGGTATCTTTTCCAATACCCAGAAGCAACCTGGTCCCAACTGAAGTTAAATGTAGTAGTGTTTTCAAAGTATCTTGCCATTTTACTTGTTTTTATACTGGAATGATTGTAAATACGGGGGATAACCTCAGCAGGTCATTTTGCTTCCCGCTGGAAAAAAAAAATAAACATGTGAATGTTTGTGTAGAAAAATATCTACACATTCGCGTATCAAGTTACATAAACTTCTAACTGGGTCAAACGTGGTCAATTGTTTATGATATTTGGCGTAAAGACCTTGTTGGAGGTAAGCAGAAAGCACGCACAAAGGCAATGTGCCGCGAGTCACGTCGGAGTCGGACTAACTCGATGTAAATAATCGGAGCGACCAATCAAAACCAATTTGAATTAATTGAAGGACGCACCGTAACATCAATAAATAATCAATCAAATTCACATTTCTAGAAAAAACACTTAAGTATTCTGGTTAAATTCTAAGAAAAACTTAGCTATTTTATGAGAGACAAGGATGGTCATAAAATATTCAATAAAATTATGGAACTTACGTCTTAGCCGGATGAATTAAATTTATTTCGTAACTTGCTGGTTCTTGTCTTAATTACCACCACAGAATTGTTGGAGGAATCTTATTTTGATAATGTGGTTGAAAATCTTAGTAATAAGCACGTGTTATCATTCATATTTCGGGTGTTTTTGATAAAATTTTGATAACAGATGACATTTTTGTTCCAGAGTCCATATATGACAATTTGACAAATGACAAAGAATATAATAAGTAAATTCTTATTTATGATCTGGGCGTGTCTAGACTCTCCGATCCGACATTTGTGTAGAGATATCCGATATCGATATTAGGGTGAGTCGAAATTCACGAATTTCGGAGTACCATAATATAATAGGGCTCAAAAGTTGCTGATTATTCTGTGGATTACGGTACTCCAAAATTCATGAATTTCGACCCACCCTAACAGATATTGCTGTTCACATTGTCCGATGCTACCGACCGGACGGATCGGACCGATATCGCCATTTTGTTGCCAATTTCGGTCGTAATAGATATAATAGAGTTAGATGGTGATTATTATCACAATACTGGGGTGCCAATATTATCGTGCTATTAAAAATTTGTTTGGATTTTGCTTCAATATTCATTATTAATCAATACCCACATGATACATATGAAGAATGGCATAGACATTATAGACAAGTGTAACTGGCCACCCCGGCGCAGTGACAACGTACACTACAAAAAAAGTATACTCTAACAGCACACAGACAAGCGCCACCGATATCTCTCGCCTATTGGATCCTACACCGATATCGGACCGAATAGTGTGAACACTAAGCGGTTTTCCATACATTTTTTATCGGTGTCGGATCCTACACCGATATCGGATCGGATAGTTTGAACACGCTCTTAGGCGAATCTTTGCGAAATGCTTTTGAATAAAAATAAACCGCCCGCGTGATGTAAATTGTTTTTAAATGACTATTCCCGCAAAAGAATTCCCAAATTCAAGTTTTTTTTCTCATTGTAATCTATTTCTATTTGGTAAGCTAGAAGAAATTAGTACAGAAATTTAAAATTGGCTGTATGGTCTCCGTGGTCCGTCTTAGCCGTGAGAAAAATACTAAAAAATCATCAAGACATAAAAAACGTTTGTTTTATTTTTGTTTTTTTCGAATATTACGCGTTTTTACCATTCGATTTTACACAAAGCTTGACAAATGGATAATTACAAACATTTTATTGCTGGCGTAAGTAACTTGGTGTTAGAACACGTACATGTAATAACTGAGGTTGAGGATGGCGTGAAACCCCAAGTGTCGAGTTTCGTGAAACTCATAGACGCCGTAAAATACAAAGATGGATATTATCACACTTATTACAAAGAGATGAAGGCGGTAATGAAGAGTTTCATCATATACTGGAGGCAGACTATGGACTTGGCAGTGAAGCGAGCTGACTATCTTAGTCACATGGCTGCCGAATCCGTAGACAAAGACCTCCTCGTACTAGATGTGGTAAATACAATACGCCTCTGGCAAGAATATAAAAATAAATTCTACAGGGATTTTTTGCCAATCGAATCCCCCGAGCAGCAAAAGGTAAGAAAACTAGTTTTCTCACGATTACTGGACACTAGTTCAGCCGTAGTCAGGGAATAAAGCATTTGTTTAGTTGTTTAACTGAACTGTGCCTTTACCATGAGTTTACATGACCGTACTCGCTAGTGGTTGCGTAAAAATTTGTAGGGGCAAAAGTACAGCGCCTCTGGCGGTTACGCAATGGAACTAAGAATCGGCATACTAAATCGTTTACGCAGTCGCTAGCGAGTACGGTCATGCAAACTCATGGTAAAGGCACAGAGAGCCTACTCCGAACTTCGAAATGCGAACGTCGTATCGCGACGTCCCTTTCACTCATATAGTGTATAACATGAGAGCGAAAGGGACGGCACGATACGAAGTTCGGAGGAGCCCTCTGGGCTGCTACCAAGAAAGGCATTCGGAATTTTCCCTCTATGTCGCACTTGCATGTTTGCACATAAGTACGACAGAGAGGGAAAACTTCGTTTGTGGTTCACAGTAGCACTCCTGAGATGGCGCCCGTAACGGGGCCGGGGCAAGGGTGACGTCAGAGGGAAGCGGGCGGAGGGCCCTTGCCTCCCGCTTCCCTGCCGCACCGTCTCAGTTAAGCGGTCGACCTATACAGCTAAGTATTTACTTTTTTAAGTGTACCCAAAGGGTAAAACGAGACCCTATTATTATTCTCACACTTCAGATTCGGTTGAAACCGCTCAACCAATCTCACTGGAGCGCTCTCTCTTTGAGTAAGTATTCCAGTGTTCCAAACCACACGCGTGGTCGTGCCGGAGGTTTTCCCCTGGATTTTCCCCAGGCTACTCTCTAACCACGCACTCCTATCGCTTTATTGGGCCCGGCCTATAAAGCCACACTCAGGTTCAAAAAAAAAGAGACCCTATTACAAAGCTGGGCGCAGACGTGGCGCAGACGCACGGTTTCCTTATTCGGTTTCAGAGTCGGGAAGTCGGATTCGGAAACCGGAATGCACGCCTTCCATACAAAATGTTCAACAACGCGCACACACTCGGAAATTTTCAGAACGGAAATAAAAACCGAATATCGTTCCGAATGACAGCCGCGCGTTCGGGTCGACCGAACGGAATAAAACCTAATGACGTCATCCCGAACGCGAGGGAAAACTTCGTTTGTGGTTCGCAGTAGCACTCCAGGGGCGCTACCGCGAACAGCAAACGAAGTTTTCCTTCTCTATCGCACTTGCAAGTTTGCATATAAGTGAGACAAAGAGGGAAAACTTCGTTTGTGGTTCGCAGGAGCACTCCAGGGCTGCTACCACTGTGCGAATTTACAAAGATGAGGGTAGTTTTTTCGCATCACGTTGCGTGGCTGCATCGCCTTGTGCTTTGCATAACTGCCGCTGCGATGCGACGCGAGTAGAGATAAATCTACCCTCCTCTTTCCAATTCGCACAGTTCGAGTGAGACAGGAATCGCTGAGTCGCGCGAGACATGACTTTGCAGCAAGTTGTGCTAGCCCACTTGATTTCCTATTTTGTAGATACACGACGAAATCACCGAGAAGTTTTCCGGAGCTATGGAACAGCTTCACCAACTAAAAATGGACGTAGAGAAGGTGGATCGGCAGGAGAAACTCGTTGCTTTTGCGAAGGAGCATTACGCTAAGTCTGTCGAGTTGAAGAATACAGTGTTTCAATATGCTCATACTTACTTGTCGATGTTACTCGCTGATCACGTTAGTACCCATAATATTCGCTGAGGTCACCTTTTTTTTTTTATTTAAGCCACGAGATACAATAACAAAACACTTCAAATATTTTCGCCAAACTGCAAAACAGTTTATTGGCGAAGCCAGCACTCTTTTTTACATTTGACCGTTTAAACTAGGCTATTATATTAAAAACTAACATCTTATACCTACTCGCGTTAAATGGCCCACTACCTTCCACCGCATAAAGAGATGTTTTAATTCGCAATGACAACACAATTGACAGACAATTGAGTGTCACTCAAAGAAGCAATGTCAAGCATCGGGTCATTTACCTTAATACCTAAAGTGGTCATTACGGTTTAACAATAACAATAGGCAGTGGCTGCGTGCTACTCTCCAACCGCGTACTCCTATCGCTTTATGGGGCCTGGCCTATAAAGCCACAGTCAGGTTCAAAAAAACAGTGGCTGCGTAGGGTAGATTGGCACCCGGGGCGGTTCTGAGCCTCTCCCGCTCTCCGCTTCCCATAGCAGAGTTTTACCGTCATTTGTCACCCCTTGGTGCTTGGTACCAAGGCGGACCGCCCCCTCGTGATTTTTTTGATATTTTCTTCATTTCTTATTAGGTAGGTTACAAGTTTCTGCTTAGGTATGCCACACGTACGTCATTAAGCCGCTTGTGAGAAACCGACCGAAACTACACGTAAGTCATTAAACCGTTCACCTTCTGAGAAACCGACCGAAACTATTATCAACGGCGTCCTCCAAATCATTTTACAGCTTCCTGAAATCGGAGGAAGTCTGAAAGAGATCCTGAATGAGGCTCGCAAAAATTTAAGGCAGCTTGAAGAGGAACGAGAGGCCATACTCAACGACCTCTTGCAAAAACTGTACGAGAAGAACAAGGAGAAGCTGATGTGCACACGCTTGAAAAAGGGTTCTATGTCTCAGATGGCTGAGGTCAGATTTTATTCTAGTAGAGAAAAACTGCGAAACCCCTAACTTTTCGCGAAACTTTTGGATAGCATCCCTTAGAGCCCTTCTTCCTTTATTCCCATTTGTTATTTAGAGCAGTGTCGTTAAAGAACATCAATGAACCACAAAACAAAGCGGGAATTGGTTTGTTAAAGCCAATAAAATTTATCCCCCTTCATCAAGCTCTTACAAACCTACCAATTTTTAGCGACAACCTCCTTAAAAGTGTCCTTTTCTAACCATCTTATAGCTGCATCTCTAGGTTATTGCTTATTAATGATACATTGGTCGGTTTAGCAAACGTTTAAATCAAATAGGAACCAGTCAGAACCCCTACACAAATTCCTGTACTAAAAATTTCATCTCCCTCAAAGATAAACGATAGCATCAAGAAGATTCGTCAAGAAGTTCTCAACTCTGGAAACCACGAAGCCATAAAGATGGTCACTGAGAAATTGCAGCTGTTTGAGAAACGATACGCTACCTTTGAGCAGATTGCCAAAAATCTGATGACGCTGAAAGCAGAACTGGAGAAGACTTATATGGAGGAATGTGTATATAATAGTAAAACGTAAGAATATTATTTGTCTTCGGTTTCTCCGAGTGTTACTCATTGAATTATAAAGCTTAGGTGTCATGAAGTTGACAACGTCCAGCCGGCTGGACAGTCATTATCATCATATCAGCCGAAAGACGTCCACCGCTGGACATAGGCCTCCCTCAAACAGTACCATAATGACCGGTCCTGCACCACCCGCATCCAGCGGACTCCCGCAACCTTTACCAGGTCATCAGTCCACCTTGTGGGGGGCCTACCCACGCTGCGCCTTCCGGTCCGGGCACATTGTGTGTAGAACCTTCCGGCACCAACGGCCATCGGTTCTACGTGCAATGTGCCCCGCCCACTGCCACTTAAGTTTAGCGATTCGAAAGGCTATATCGGTTGCTTAGCTTCTGCTACGGATGGCCTTATTTCTGATGCGATCACGCAGAGAAACTCCCAGCATAGCCCTCTCCATTGCCCTCTGAATGACTGAGCCTTCTTATAAGGCCCATGGTGATCGACAGCATCCCTGGAGTGCGGTGGGAAATACTGTGATCGCCAACCAGCATGCCAAGCGTGGCGAATATGGCATTTACCGCCCTCCTTACATCTATCTAGATGTAAAGATTTGTCTGAAGTTGTATTTTTTACCCATAAGACATTTCAGTTCATTATCTCAGTGAAAATACCTTCATTATAAAAAATAAAACGATACTTAGATATACCTACGTTTAAATCCAACTCAGAATTAATTTTATATCATTCTAAAGGGAGTTCTGTCATTGCCTTTGCTTGTAGTATAAAAACGAATATATACATTTTCTGTAAACGCTGTTGAACTCATGTTAAGAACAGCGCCATCTTTTTCTTTTAATTTTTTTTTTTAGAAAATTTAATTTAAAATAATTTAATTTTTTAAATAAATAAATAATATTGTTTAAAGGACAACTGAATTACCGGGCGTAAAATTCTATTGCTGGAACCAAATGGGAAAGAATTTTGCTTGCCGCAAAGAAGAATTGAAGCAACTTTTGATCAAAGCGGCTAAGTCATTAACTACGTTCTTTGTCGTTAAAAGTTAGTACACACTGGTACACACACAGATTTATTTATTACCTTAACCTATGACCTATGTATTCCTGCAACACCAGAAGACTGGCTGTCGTTCAGGCACGTATCCAGACTTTTGGTTCGGGAGGGGACAAACATTGAAACAACCATGTGAACTGTGTAAAAATCGCTGTAATCACTACTTACTGGCTAAAAACAAACAAGGGTAGGGGGGGATAAATCCCAACTATCCCCCCCTCTGGATACGTGCCTGCTGTCGTTGCCGACCCTTTCGAAACCTGGGCTGGTACCGAGAATGGCATTCGAAATTTTCTCTCTGTCGTACTTGCAAGTTTGCACGTAAGGGCGGCAGAGAAGGAAAACTTCGTTTGTGGTTCGCGGTAGCACTCCTGAGGGGCTACCTCGAACCGAAAAAGAACCAAGTTCGAATATCTCCCTCTCTGTCGCACTTGCTAATTCGTGCGACAGAGAGGGAGTTATTCGAACTTCGTTCGTTTTCAGTTCGCGATAGCCCCTGTACTTAGGTATAGCGCGCGATTACTTAATTACCTAAGTAATTAACTAGAAGTGAAAAAATATTTGTCATGGTATTATAGGTACGCGCGAAGAAGTAATGCTGTATGAAAACGAGATTGGAATGTATAACTTGGACATTTTCGGACACATTGTCTACCATTTTGATTACGGGCTCAGGCAAGTGCATCTGGATTGCGAGGGTAATTATAGAAAGGTAAAGTATTAGCTGTGCGTTCATAATATTACATACATATACATACATACATAAACTCACACCTGAGGGGCTACCGCGAACCGAAAACGAACGAAGTTCGAATATCTCCCTCTCTGTGGAATGTATTAGCAAGTGCGACAGAGAGGGAGATATTCGAACTTCGTTCGTTTTCAGTTCGCGTTCGCGGTAGCCCCTCAGTATTCCCAAAAGGGGTAGGCAGAGCACATGAAATTTAATTCTGTAAGGTTTGAAGATGCAGAAAATGTGATATTGCAGTGATAGGTTGCTAGCCCATCGCCCACAACACCACAACTCTGTACCCATAGTCGACTTTTACGACTCCCACTGGAAGAGAGGGAGAAGGTCTTCTTTATTTCTGGCTAATTATAATCCAAGTCTCTTCAAGACAAGAGTGAATAGGCTATTATTGAACCAGCGAGATACATCTTATCATATCATATCATATCATATCATTTATTTGCATTGATCATACATCGTCGTATATAATATACATGTCAAAAATAATAACCATGAGCTATATAAATTCACGCTGAGATTAATAAATTTTAATTTTAACACATTCTTAATAAGGTGTAGTAGCTTAGGTCTTGTCATTGCTTTCCATCAGGCGAGACTAAGGCCAGTCGCTATTCAGCCATTCATAAAAAAATTGCTATTCTATCCCGGCACTACACGGAGAATAATATTATTCATAATATTGTCTGCTTAGGGTGGGTTGCACCAAACCGTCTGTAACCGTAAGCGGTGTTCGTTAAAATCTGATTGTATAGAAAGTTTGACAAGTTTCTAAGAGATGACAGCTGCCGACGCCATGTTTGACGATGAGCGGCCTGTGATCGTATGTTGGTGCAATCAATCCTTAAAATCTCTAAATTGTTTTATTACTGAATTGAAACTCATAATAATGTTTAATAGTAAAGGTAGATTCATATCTACAGACATTGAGCGTGCCAGACATGTGTAGACAAAATGTGATAATCCACATCGAAAGGGACCTTATGGCGGCAGGCGCTTACGTTACACCTATTTACTATTGTATTGGAACAGCGGCAATAAAGGCGTAAGTGCCGGCCGCCATAAGGTTCCTTTCAATATGGATTATCACAAATAATTTTCTTTTATACAGCCGCGCAGACCCCAACAAATGATAGATTAATAGACACTACAGTGCCTTTATCATGACCGTACTCGCTAGCGACTGCGTAAACGATTTAGTATGCCGATTCCTAATTCAATTGCGTAACCGCCAGAGGCGTTGTACTTTTGCCCATACATTTTTTTACGCAGTCGCTAGCGAGTACGGTCATGTAAACTCATGGTAAAGGCACAGAAAAGAATATTATTTTGTCTGCCACGGCACGGCACATGTCTGGCTCGATGTCTGTAGATATGAATCGAACTTTATAGTACATTAATTACCAAGGGCGGTAAAATAAAGAATGTCTCAGATCGCAAGTATTTGACGCCCGAGCCGAAGGCAAGGGCGATAATTATGCGATCTGAGGCTTTCTTAATTACCGCCCGAGGTAAGTACAAAATTTTATGTCACCCTCTGGCCAGGAAGTGGAATTTTCCGCGCGCGGAGCGTGCGGTAATTGCCACTTTATGGCCAGGTGTGACATATAAGTTATTTTTTCAGCCCTACGACAATTATGCGATGTACATAAACGAAAATGGACAATATTATCTGAAGAACAGCGAGAAGATTTATCAAAAGTCGTTTTGCAGCAGCCAATATAAACTTGGCGGCGATTTGCTTATGAAAATGGTTGTTTATGTGTTATTTTACATCATAAAATCAGGGATCGGATACCGGTATTTTCTCAATAGAAAAATACCGGTATTATTACGGTCACCGGTTCATTATTTCGTTTTTAATGGGACTATCTAATAATACGACGTTGTTATCTAAATTCATGATTCAGCCCTATGTAAAGAGCAAAAAATAATCCAAAATAGGGTTTTTTAAAAATACCGGTATCGGTCCCTGCATAAAATATATTTAGAACCTCATTGAATAGACATTATTATTAGAAATTGTGACTTAATCGCGTACAATAAGGGTGGGTTGCGCCAAACCGTCTGTAATCGCAATCGTTAAAATCTGATGTATGGTAAGTTTGACAAGTTTCTATGGGATGACAGCTGCCGGCGCCATATTAGACGATGACCGGCCTGCGATCGTATGTTGATGCAACCGACCCAAGTACCTAACCTACTAGTTTACCCATAAACCGAAAGTCCTTTCTACAGAACGTTATTTCTACAGTAGAATAAAAAAACATCGTAATTTCAACCGGGATGACGTTTTTAGGGTTCCGTACCAAAATGGTAAAAAAGGAACCCCTATGATTTCACTTTGTTTGTCTGTCTATCACATCGCCAAATATCTCAAGAACTACTTACGCTATTGATTTGAAATTTGGAATAATTATATAGGTTAACCTAGATGCATAGAACATGGATTTTTTTATTTTTTATTTATATTTTCTGTGATAACTGTCAGATAAAAGGTGGTTCAAAATTTCAAAGTCTAGCGAATATATCAAGTGGGGTGTCATATGAAAGGGCTTGAGTTACACATTCTGAAACGATTTTTTTTTACGTCGACTACTTTTCGATTCATGAGGGAAAATGTAAAAACAATCCCCGCCCTCCTATCTCCGAGTTTACCAAAAAAAAAAGAAAAAATATAATTTTTACGTAACATTAATATTAACGTATAAATTACAGAAAAAATATAAGCTATCCATCTAGTTTTTCTCAGAGCTGGACATTAACTCGTTAATCCGTTAATCGTTAATAAACGTAGTTAACCATCCGTGTATCAGATTAACTTTTAAGTTAACTTGCAAAATTGTTAACGGACTCATTAACTTCCGCTAACTGCCCAAAGCTCCGTTAATCCGTTAACTAAGTACTTATTTTATCAAAGGAGCGCCGCCGCGCCGCGAAAAAAAGGTTCTGACAAGTCCGTTCGATCGGGGCGGCGTAGGCGTGAGCTATAGGCGCTGAGTGAGACAGGCGATGCAAGTGGGGCGCGTCAGGAGATAACAATTAACGTTAACTTCCGTTAAATGGCACGAAACGTGACGCTTTAACGTTTAATAATAAATAATAATAAATTCATTTATTTCGAATAACTACGATTCATATTTTTACAAAATTCATAAATTAAGTTAAATTGATAAATTACATGATATTAAATTGTCAAATTATTAAATTAGTTTAATTTAAAATTAGCAAACAATGAATAAATAAGTTACCTTACATCTAAGATTTGTCAGCTGTCAGTGCCTTTTATGGAGTGCACTGCAGTGATTTAAGTAGGCACCATCCATCCTGCCCGCAAACATTGCTAGGATGCTATTGGGGCTCGCCCTCACCCTGCCCTGTTAAACGAATATAACTTCGATTAACGAAGTTAACTATTTTGTTAACAGTGCCCAGCTATGGTAGTTAGGTAGCCTCTCTAATCTATTCTATTTCTAATTTTCTACCATAATCTAGGTGTCAACTGATTGTGGACACTCGGAGCGCACAGTGGAAAATTGTGGGATGTGCGTAAATAGTCGGGCTGTGGGCGAAATACTGCCGAACGTCGAACCAAGGGACATGAAAAGTAGGTTAAACAACAACTTATCTTCTCTCCTCTTTCCTCTCTATCATCTTTCTCTTCTACTTTAAATAAATAAATATTAGAGGACAATCTTACACAAATCGAACTAGCCCCACAGTAAGCTCAAGAAGGCTCGTGTTACGGGTACTAGACGACGATATATTTAATAGATATAAATACTTAAGTACATAGAAAACATCCAAGACTCAGAAACAAATATTCATGCTCATCACACAAATATTTGCCCTGACCGGGATTCGAACCCAGGACCGTCAGCTTCACAGGCAGGTGCACTACCCACTAGGCTAAACCGGTCGTCAACTTACTTTATTATTCACTCTTTCTTTTCGCTTTTCCGTTTCTATTTTCCTTTCTTGACCTCAACTTGGTCCAAAAGGCCGAGTCGAGCGAGTCTTCTCAAAAAAGAAACTGGCCCCACTGAAGGCCAATCTTAAAGAATCTTTTTTTTTTATACAACGCCTGTGGCAAACAAGCTTGCGGTCCACCGGTCCACCTGATGGTAAGCGGCCACCGCAGCCTATAGACGCCCGCAACTCCAAAGGAGTCACGTACGCGCCGACCCTTTATAAAATTCTCTATTAAAAAAAATCAAAAGTAGGTCGAATATCAATATTTTTCTAGTCTCAACTTCATTAGCCAGACTCTACCCTGAGGGGCTACCACGAACCGAAAACGAACGAAGTTCCGAATATCTCCCTCTGTGGAACGTTTTCAGTTCGCGGTAGCCCCTCTGCATGCGAACACTTACTCTGTTGACCACACCCTGGAGTGCTACCGCGAACGGCATTCGAAATTTTCCCTCTCTGTCGCACTTGCAAGTTTGCACATAAGTGAGACAGAGAGGGAAAACTTCGATTGTGGTTCGCCGTAGTCCCGCTGGGGAGCTACCGCGATCAGCAAACGAAGTTTTCCCTCTGTGTCACACTTGCAAGTTTGCACATAAGTGAGACGAAGAGGGAAAACTTCGTTTGTGGTTCGCGGTAGCCCCTCTGGACTGCTACCGCGAACGGCATTCGAAAAATTCCCTCTCTGTCGCACTTGCAAGTTTGCACATAAGTGCGACAGAGAGGGAAAATTTCGTTTGTGGTTCGCGGTAGTACTCCTGCTCCACGACCTGAGGGGCTACCGCGAACTGTCGCACTTGCTAATTCCTACGACAGTGAAGGAGATATTCGAACTTCGTTCGTTTTCGGTTCGCGGTAGCTCCTCTGGAGTGCTAGCTAGAGTTGCGTTTTCCCTCTCTGTCGCACTTGCAAGTTTGCATATAAGTGATACAGAGAGGGAAAACTTCGTTTGTGGTTCGCGGTAGCCCCTCTGGAGTGCTACCGCGAAACACAAACGAAGTTTTCCCTTCTGTCGCACTTGCAAGTTTGCATATAAGTGAAACAGAGAGGGAAAACTTCGTTTGCTGTTCGCGATAGCGCCCCTGAGGGCCTACTCCGAACTTCGAAATCCGAACTTCGTTTCGTGCCGCCCCTCTCACTCTCGTGTTATCACTACATAGTATAAAACAAAGTCGCTTTCTCTGTCTCTATGTCCCTATATCCCTATGTATGCTTAAATCTTTAGAACTATGCAACGGATTTTGATGCGGGTTTTTTTTATAGGTAGAGTGATTAAATAGGAAGATTTATATGTATAATACATGCATCAGCATTGCACCCGTGCGAAGCCGGGGCGGGTCGCTAGTACACTATATGAGTGAAGTTCTCTCTGAGAGACGCAACGGCCAAAGGCGTCTCCATCGCTGCTCATTAAGCATCTATTATTTGAGGATCGAAACGAAAGAGGAAGAAGTAATTACGCTTCTTAAATTGCAGGGACTCTGGATTCTGAAGCGGTGAAATACCTGTGGGACGCGCTAGGGCCAATTCTGCCTGACGCTCTGTACGATGTGTGCATGCTTCGGCCCAGAAACCCCATACACTGCTTAGCCCACAGCCTGCTTAAGCACAAGTAATCATAAATAAATAAATAAATGGGTGGATCAACTATTCTTTGTTGCTCGTTACCATGGTTACGTCTCCTGAGTCACTCTTTAAAACTGTAATTTTATAGGGTTTAAATTTACCAAACACGAGTTTTAGCGATGAGCATAAATCCATTTGGACATGGGCTATCTCTTGAGCATGTTTGAAATCCTTATTATGCATATTTTTCTAAGAAACTCGGTTACTGTTGTCTCCTCGCTGACGGGACAGAATAACAACAAAAAAAAGTTGATTGACCCAAATATTAGAGGACATCTTACACAAATCGAACTAGCCCCACAGTAAGCTCAAGAAGACTTGTGTTATGGGTACTAGACGACGATATATTTAATAGATATAAATACTTAAATACATAGGAAACGTCCAAGACTCAGAAACAAATATTCATGCTCATCACACAAATATTTGCCCTGACCGGGATTCGAACCCAGGACCGTCAGCTTCACAGGCAGGTGCACTACCCACTAGGCTAAACTGGTCGTCAAAACCTACTGTTACTGCTATTCAGTAGTGTCCGGTCGAGTTTCGACCAAGAGTCAAAGACCGACCGGCTGAGTATCGATCAGTTGCGCTTCGGCCAGGCACGTACTTTTGGTTCGGGGGGGGACAAACATTGAAACAACCATGTGTATGTATGCATGTAAGCACTTTATTGTACACAATAACAGGTTAAAACAATATACATGTCACATAAGATTAGAGTACAAAGGCGAACTTATCCCTATGAGGGATCTCTTCCAGCTAACCTTTGAGGGATTGGGTGTAGAGTGGGAGAATGAGATAGACAAACTTACACAGTGTACTAAAACTTTTCAATAAGGAAACTTATACCTAAAACCAGAACTAAATAAATATATAACAACTATAACAAATAATAAATACATATTATAAATATATACGTATTTAAATTAATATACATAAATAAATATATATAGTATTCAACCAAATCACAAGTCGATGTGAACTGTGTAAAAATCGCTATAATCACTGTACTATAAAAACGGTTAAAAACGCTTTCGGGGGGGATAAATCCCAACTGTCCCCCCCTCTGGATACGTGCGTTATACGTCATGTTTGTATGAAAATGTGACGTTTGAGGTAGTGTTGCCAAATTATTTAAATGCTGAGTTATCGTGGTCGGACTCCAGAGGGGCTACCGCGAACCGAAAACGAACCAAGTTCGAATATCTCCCTCTCTGCCGCACGAATCAGCAAGTGCAACAGAGAGGGAGATATTCGAACTTCGTTCGTTTTCGTTTCCCGGTAGCCCCTCGGACTCTAATTACGGTTTCGACCGGTAATCATTACATATATTATTCTCCCGATATTTTCACTACTCATCTCCACTTTTGCAATAAGTATGTAAATGAATTTGATTCTATTGAAAAGTAACATCACAGTACTTGTTGTGTAAACTAACTAATTGTGTAAAACAAAGGCTTCCGCGGAACTGAACCCTGAGGGGCTACCGCGAACCACAAACGAAGTTTTCCCTCTCTGTCTCACTTATATGCAAACTTGCAAGTGCGACAAAGAGGGAAAACTTCGTTTGCTGTTCGCGGTAGCGCCCCTGAGGGGCTACCGCGAACTGAAAACGAACGAAGTTCGAATATCTGCCTCTCTGTCGTACGAATTAGCAAGTGCGACAGAGTTGGAGATATTCGAACTTCGTTCGTTTTCGGTTCGCGGTAGTCTGTCTGGATCCGCGCCTGCTGCATAGAGCTAATGGTAATCCACGAATTTCTCGATTGCTATCAATTACTCTTCACTACATACTTGTTTTATTAGGTACAGCAAAACACGATCCGAATTACTTCGAAAGAAAAAGGAATCCGAAGCGTACCGCGCTGATGTACTGAAGGAGCGTAAAGATGTAAGTTTATTCATTCGGTATATTACTGCAGCTGTACATCTCTCAGTTACCGTGACAATTTGAATCCAGCTACAAAACGTCAGTCGCTAGCGTTTAGTTTTCGATAGGTAGTTTACCGTAGAACTCATACTACCGATCCTTAGTTCTATGAGTGTTGTTCGCCAGAGGCGCTGTACTATTGTACATACAAATCGTTTACGCAGACGCTAGCGAGCACGGTCACTGTCGACTCATGGTAGCGCTATAGTGAAATAGTTACTACACTCGATAGCGTACCGTCGAACCCCGTATCTTCGCCTGGGATACCTGTCTTCGCCTATTTTTATGAAAGTTGAAATTCACGCCTAGTTTTTAGGGCAGGCTCCACACAAAACTACTAAATAGAAAGTGTTTTTTATGCATGGCAATATTCTCGCATCAATTGTGGCTAACTTAACGCCGTTTGCGATCAGCGCGGTTTTTTCGTTCAAATGACAGCACGTGTTCGGTTTTACCTCGGCGGAACTTAACGATAGTAAGTGCAAAAGAAGAGATAAAGGTGAGCTTTTTCTTGTATTATAATGTACAACAAATGCTCTTTCTTATGCTGTTATTATTGTTTACGTAAGTTATGTGTATACGTCGCAATCGATTAAAATGTAATTGAGGTGATGTTCCGGCCATCTTGTAGCTACACTTCGCCTACCCCTAGGGTTGTCAATCCAAGTATGTGATATATTTAAAATTTCTCATTTAGTAGTAAGGATAATTCATCCCTCGACGCTTAAATGGGGTCTTATACAAGTTTGACCGCTATGTATGTTTGTCTGGGGCACCATAGCTCTGAAACGGGTGAACTGATTTGAGTTGCTTTTATTATTATTATTATGTTATAAATCATATGTTTTATATATGTTGGAGGTTGTGGCTCTCCAATGACTCATAATTTATTGACTACCTAGTTTTTATATTTGTGTATACATCTGTATATGGTGTATATTTATATACATTTATATTTGTTTGTGCTTATTTATTTTTGAGTAGTAAATTATTACAACTTGTTTGAAATAATTTCATAATTTTAAAACAAGTATTTTTTACTAGTCATAAACCATTACCCTTTCTTTTTGGTTGTCGAGTAAGATGACGTGATATTTGACAACCCTATCGAAAGTACAGTAAATGTATGAAACTAACTTCAGATCGTCACCTGACTTCGCCTACCATCGTTTTTTTTAAAATATGACTATTTGGAAATAGTTAAGGTTCAAATTCGAAATACACGTTAAAAATAAATAAGATAGCTGGAGGCAACTTCAAATTTTATCTATAATTTACGCTCCGGCAGTATGTAGGCGAAGACAGGGCATCTTACCTATACTTCGCCTACCACCTTTGGAGTCCAATTGTAGTCATTCTTTAGCGAATTTTAGACCTTAAATTACGGCAAACTAAAGTCCCTTTTAGATTAATTTGTTTTTGATCTTAACAAGCAAAAATAGGGTGTTAATTTGTGAGAAATTTGCAAAAAAGTGCCAAAACCCAGGCGAAGTTACGGGCCTGTACGGTATTGTTCGATAGCATCTGTCAAGTTTGTAACTCATGGTACCGATTTTCTACGGTAACAGCCATTTGACAGCTACAAAACGTCAGTCGCTAACATTTAGTTTTCGATAGGTAATTTACCGTAGAACTCATACTACCGATCCTTAGTTCTATGAGTGACCGCCAGAGGCGCTGTACTTTTGTACATACAAATCGTTTACGCAGACGCTAGCGAGTACGGTCATTGTACTCATGGTAGTGCTACTGAGGGGCTACTCCCAACTTCGTGTCGTGCCGTCCCTCTCACTCATATAGAGTCCGACCACGCTAACTCTGCAAGGAATAATTTGGCAACACTGTGCGTTATACGTCATATTTGTATGAAAATGTGACGTTTGAGGTAGTGTTGCCAAATCATTTCAGTGCAGAGGGGCTACCGCGAACCGAAAACGAACGAAGTTCGAATATCTCCCTCTCCGTCACACTTGCAGATTCGTGCGACAGAGAGGGAGATATTCGAACTTCGTTCGTTTTCAGTTCGCGGTAGCCCCTCAGACTTGAGTTAGCGTGGTCGGAGTCTATAAGGTCTCTATGCATCAAATAATAATAAAAAAAGCTCACTCACCTCACAACACTGGCGGCAGAACCAGTGTTTTACCGATAACCAGGGATGTAACAGAGCTCCGGTTCCGGTTCCGTTAAGTCGGAACTTCCGATTGGTTTTAAACATCCGCTTCGGTTCGGGTTCTGTTATTTTTAATACGGATGTTACATCGGATGTCAAAGCAGCGCAGCGGGGGGAAATGAGTGGCGTACATCAAAACAAACAGGTTTATACCTGTTGTAATATTGAGCTCTGACCGTGTACTTCGGTAATTCAATAATGAATATCATTATAATTGTTTTATTTTTAATTTAACATCTAAAAGTTCCAGGCGATGCTAATTATAACTAGTAAATGATTGTAAAATATCTACTAATTAGGTAACATTTTTTTTGTTGAACATCTAGGTTTAATTTTCATTTAGAACAGACTTAGTTTAGATCTGCCCTGCCCTTAACATCTTATCCATGTATCACTCGGGCTCCGCATCCGTTTTCAGTTCCGACTCCGAATCCGGTTCTGGTTCCGATATACCGAATTTAAAACATCTGGTTCCGCTTCCGGTTCCGATAAAACCACATCTGTTACATCCCTGCCGATAACCATGGTATAATTTCAGAAAGCCGTAGCCGAGAGCATGGCGTGGAAGGCGAAGCAGCTGCAGCGAAGGAAGCCCGAGCACTATGATGACTCTAACAGCCGTGAAGTATACGACATCTACGTCGCCACCAAAGACTTTATGGCATCGCTTGATTACTATTACTGGTCGGGGAGCACGTAAAGCACGGCTAACGAGAAAAATGTGTTTATTTCTTGAGCAAAAGGGTTCCTTTTTAATCGAGCGTTGAGCACTCATTCCAGTGTTGCCAGGGCCGTTGGGACGAAAGTTACATCTTTTCTTGAAAATTTAAATTTTTAATGCAAAAGTTACATTTTATATATTTTTCATAATTACTTATTAAAACGTTCGATTCTAAGAAACGAGTCGCCATATACAGCTACAATTCGGCGAGTTCGGCGACAGATTACGCCGAGCTGATGGGCGGTGTCTCAAATGTCATACAAAGTTGCAAGAGACGGACAGACAGAGTCGTAATATGTAGGTTATTTTGTCACCTCTTCTGTATGGAAGCCTATAAATTGTGTCGCTTGATCCCGGTTAGATACAATTACCTTTCTTTTTAAATACAGTCTCATTATCCTCAAAAGTTACAAAAAAATCCTTTACAACAGAAGTTACTTACATGTTACGCGAGCCGGTCAAAAGTTACGAAAAATGTAAGAAATGTAACCATCTGGCAACACTGATTCATTCGCAGTTTGCGCTAGAGTCCTACCACGCTAACTCTGCAAGGAATAATTTGGCAACACTGTGCGTTATACGTCATATTTGTATGAAAATGTGACGTTTGCGGTAGTGTTGCCAAATTATTTCAATGCAGTTAGCGTGGTTGGACTCTAAAATACTTTCAATGTCCGGATGCCCGGCTGTTCCCTGCAGGGGCGCTACCGCGAACAGCAAACGAAGTTTTCCCTCTCTGTCACACTTGCAAGTTTGCACTTAAGTGAGACAGAGAGGGAAAACTTCGTTTGTGGTCGCGGTAGCGGGTCGATTCTCGTGAAATTTTGTAAGATACGAAATACGAATACGCCCTCTGAGGGGCTTCTCCCAACTTCGTATTGTGTCGTCCCTTTCACTCATATAGTGTACACGGGAGAGAAAGGGACGGCACGATACGAAGTTCAGGGCTGATACCGCGAACCACAAACGAAGTTTTCCCACTCTGTCGCACTTATGTACAAACTTGCAAGTGCGACAGAGAGGGAAAATTTCGAATGCCGTCGCGGTAGCAGCCCGGATTTCGAATTGACCCAATTAGAAAATTGTCAATACTGACATTCACAAAGGGGAATCTTTTGCTTGAGAGCACGAATATACTTTCACCCTTGTCTGATACATCACTATTAGTATTTCGCTCCTTTTCCATCTATGCCACTACCTATTTTTTCTTGTTGGCATGACTTTAGTCAGACTTGAAATAATCATTTTATAAGAGCGCGATTATACTGTAATCGAATTTTTACATATTTAAAAAAAAACTCATAAAACTTTTTAAATGGCAACTATAATGTTTACGTCAAATGTGTCAAAACAAACGTCCCTTTATTGTGCTGACAAAAAAATGATAGCATTCTTTTGTAATGAGCCCTGGGATTCCAGGGACTGGTAGACGACGGGTTAGACAGAGTGAACTGACGTTTACGGGTACACATCAAACTTAATCCGTAGGTAATAGCTAAAATACTGTAAGTACTTTTTATGAAATAAAAGTGACCCTTACTCATACTCATTTGTTTGCAATTAATCATATATATTACACGTCGAAAATTAAAATGTCAAAAAGGCATATTAACTTATATCACCGCTTATATATATTACTAGCGACCCGCCCCGGCTTCGCACGGGTGCAATGCTGATGCATGTATTATACATATAAACCTTCCCCTTGAGTCACTATCTATTAAATACGGAACCCTAAAAAACCGCATCAAAATCCCTTGCGTAGTTTTAAAGATTTAAGCATACATAGGGATATAGGGACGTAGGGACAGAGAAAGCGACTTTGTTTTATACTATGTAGTGATTTACGAAATATTCACACTGACAGCTGTCAGTTTACTTGTCTAAAAAATTCCACTTGTAGCTCAAAAGAGGCCATAGCAAGATGCATCATTATAGTAGGGTCGGTACGTGCATTTACGGCCTGTTAATTTGATGCGCCAGCTTGCGGCCACTTGGATGAGTTGATGAACAGAAAATATTTTCTTGCTTTTTTAATACAATACCATTCAATAGCTACTAATTAAAACGCATACGACTCACTATGTCTTTAGGATTTCAAGCTTACATGCTCATTTACATTAGAATTACGATTTGAAACGGGATTTACGAGAAGAGGGTAGATCGCTATGGTGTGTGGGTAGACCACAACTAAAACTCGCAGCACGTCAGTAAATCCTTAATAATAGCGCTTGCAACAGTGCCGAAATATCGGGAACTCAAAAATACAAATATACATGGTAAATGTCCCGTTTCAAATCGTAATTCTTATGTCTTTAGGGCATGTAAAAATCTTTAATTGAAAAAAAATCATTCCTCAGAACGCCTCTGATGATAACTGATGCGTAAGTAATTGACCTAGCGACCCTATATCCGCTTCAGACTCAGCATATTTAAGTAAGTATCATAAATCTTTTTTGTACCAAACTACTATGATGCTCAAATGAATAATTCAATCTGGTTGCGTATTAAGAATAAAAAATATTTTGTCGCAACGATACGATTAAAAATATTCTTAGTTGGCAACTGGTTGCGTATTAAGACAAATCTTCATTCACGACTAGTTGCCAACAAAGGAGGAAAATTCTTCCTTTGCAACTGGTTGCGATGGCGGCCGAAGACAATGTGACGCTACTTATGTAGTTAAATACATACTATGCAATAACATAACCATCTCTAGTCATGAATACGAAAGTAGCAGTTTAAACCGCTTGTAGGTACATACCTACCTATTTCCAGCCGTTCGCTTCAAGTTGGCCGTTTATTCCCCGCCTCGCTTCCTCACGCCACGCCACAGCCCGCCATCTTTCTTAGTACAAATACCAACGCGATCACGAACGCTCGTGCCGCTCGACTCCCATTTTATCCTAATTTTCGTTGTTTGTGATTGTCATTTCTGTTACTGTGTTCGGGTGTCGTTTTCTACGATGAGTAAAAAAGGAAAAATGTTGCATAGCGCAGAGCGCAATATATTACTTAAGATAATGATTTACTTTGAAGAGGAGAAAAATAAGAAATCATTGATCAAGCCCTTTGACATTCAAGACGTCATTTTAATGAAAAAAATTGCCAAAAATAAAAACCCGTCACAATCGGACATGGATGAACCATCAGAAACGGAACTGATGTTGTTAGAAAATGAAAAGAAATATCAGTTATTGTTAAACTCGTTCGATAATATTGTTAAACGTACCGCCGCAGCTACTGGCGTATCAGAACGCACTCTGAGGCGTATTAAAGTTGAAGCAAAACACAAAAACTCCACCACATCTGAACCTGGTACTTCGAAAGTGCTAGGACCGAGTAAAGAAATAAAATTGTCCACACCAAAAAGAAAACCTCCTATTAAAAGGTTAGAAATTGACAATTTCATGATTTGCTCGATACGCAACATCATTGAACAATATTACACAATAAAAAAAGAAGCTCCCACGTTGCGCAAAATTTTAGCACAAGCAAAGAAAGACTTCAATTTCCCTGGTCAAAAAACTACCCTTTGGACGATTATTACGACAAACCTCGGGTATAAATTTAAAAAATGTAAAAGAGCGAAAGATTATCTGATACAGAAACCAGAAATAGCAGCTTGGAGAGCCCGCTACTTACGCAAATTGCGTGAAAATGACGAACTAGGCTTGAACAAAAGACCCGTCGTATATGTAGGTGAAACATGGTTACAAAACCCGACGGAGGCTAACGTTAAAAAAAATGTCCCGGGACGTCGGATTGTGGTACACGCGGGCTGCGAAAATGGTTTTATTAACGGCGCAGATCTGGTTTACAAATGTAAAAGTAGTAAAGGAGATTACCATGACGAGATGGACGCAAGAAATTTCACGAAATATCTCCTCGAAAAGCTCTTACCAAGTTCACCTTCCAATAGCATTATTGTTCTTGACAACGCCCCGTGTCATAGTAAACAAATTAACAAACCACCAACCTCAAACGCGTTGGAAGTAGTTATGCAGAGTTGGCTCCAGGAAAAAGGTATATCCTACGATCCACGTATGACAAAACGAGAATTATATTATTTGATATGTCGATCGAAGCCCAATAAACAATACGAAATTGATGAACTAGTCCAAAGTTACGGTCACGAAGTACTACGTTTACCACCTTACCAATGTGATCTCAACCCCATAGAGTATATATGGAATTTGGTGAAATATCGAGTGGCTGAAAAAAACGCTGCTCAATCTGAGAAAGACATAGAAAAACTAACTTTAGAAGCTATAGAAAGTATCACTGTTGAAGACTGGAAGAGAGAAGTAAACCGTGTTGATAGTTTACGACAAGAATATTGGGAACGGGATAGGTTGCTGGAGACTATCGAAAACGAACTTGTTATATCTCTAGGGACTGAGAGTGAATCAAGTAATTTCGATAGTACCGACACCGATACGGACACGAGTAATGTTGGAGAAATGTCGGGTGTAGAATTTATAGATATAATTGTTCCAAAATCTGAAAACATGTACTAATCTAGTACCAATAAAAATCATTTCTTTCATTCTCAAGTTAATAACTATCACTTATAAACTTTTGCTTTAATGGTGAAGGAAACATCACCCTCCCCTGTGAGAAACCTACTGACTTGTCATATCGCTATAGTGTTTCCTACATATTTAAGGCACGATGATATCTGTTATTTCAGTTAAATATATTCACCTTAAAACATCAAGCATGGCATAAGGGGTACTCCAAACTTCGAATCGTGCTGTCCCTTTCACTCATATAGTGAAACGTAAAGTAACACGAGAGCGAAAGGGACGGCACTATACGAAGTTCGGAGACGTGCCACAATTTCTACGCTGCGACGAAATGACAGCTGTCACCACGCCGACGCTATTTTAAAAGCACTACCGCAACATGCTTCGCCAATGGCCAATGGCATTTTTCTAAAGGGCTGCTTTTATCGTTGTGCTAATAATACAACAATAATCAAGAACTGTAATAAACTTAAACTATTTAATTTTCTTTCTTTTACAAAATGACCTCTAAATAAAATTTACAATAATTTCTCATTTCTCGGATGTGAGATAATTCGCATCACAGAACGGCTCAAGCCCATGACGTCACACATTCACGGGAACGCGTATCCCGCTTCTGATTTTTACACAATATTCTGGAAAAATCGCGTAAACTTCAAAGTGTTGTGTCTGGAAATTTCCACCTTTAATAGACTAACGTCATGTCCTTGAACCTAAAAGGTGGCGACCAACTTGTAATAATTCGGCGACGTACCACCGCGGAACCTTTTGGGTAAGTCTAAAGTCGGATCGCTGCACTGACTACTGTAATAGTCGGGTTGTATCGTGTTTTACACCAAAACATAGGGGAAAAATATACAAGTCAGTCACCACCTTAAAGATGCGAATTCCTTCCAATTATATAATTTAGACCCAGAAATATACATAATAATATACGTTATGGTTACACAAGATTTTAAATCAAACACCCGTTGAACCAGACCCACTGCTTTATTGACTTACCAGTGTTTTCATACAATAAATCATAACAATTCAGGTCAAACAAAACAACATGTGCCGAACTTATAGTAATTATAAATACGGTCTGGCATATAGCGGAGTCGGACTTCAGTCGGCGCGGGTCGCCAATGGCTTATGTTTCATTACAACTTCTACTTCATTTTGACGATATTCCAGTACTATCCGCATCATAGACTACTTGTGTACCTTATTGCAACTAGATTATAAACCAATGGTCAGTCAGTTAGATCTCAAAACGACTTCCGTGTCAATTGCCTAATTCATTTTCTTCTAACACCGGATTGGTTTGAAATTGTTGCTACGGTGGCAAACAAGCGTACGGTCCACCTGATGGTAAGCGGACACCGCAAGCGTGTGATGCGAACACTTTATAAAATTAGGGCTAGTAGAAACTAAAACATTTGAACATTCAGCCAGCAAATTTTGAGAAAAAAATAGGCATTATGGGATATGTCGGGCGGCCAAGGTATCGTTGGAATGACATGCGAATGGATCGCGAACCAAAATCGAAATATTTGCCTCTGTCGCACTTGCGTATTCGAGTGACAGGGAGGGATATACTTTGCGGTTCGCGGTAGTCCCTCTGTGCGAACTCTGAATCAGCAGTGTGCAAGAGTCAGCGCAGAACCGATAAAAGTGGCGCACTCTCGTGTCGAAGGCAAAGATAAATTTTGATTCAGGGATTTTGGAATTTTACACCAAGTCATTTTGTAATGTTGGATTATAGGGGTGTCAGGCAAAATGAGATAAGTCGTAATGAAACCTAAGCGCCAAATAAATATCAACGTATGTACACGAGGCCTCGCCATCCGCCCCCAACTATATATTTATAACGTTTTTTAAAAATTTATAATTTATTTCGTTATGTCCTATCTATGTAGGTGCCGGCACGGCCTCGCGCCGCTAAACTTCAGCCTATACTATCGTAGTACAAAATGTACAAGGGATTTTGGCTCGTATCGATGGATGGTGATACTATTAAGGCGCTTTACGGTATTCGGCTGTGGCAAGTCACGTCTGACCCAAGACATGCCACGTGCGGTACAGTTACGGATATCAGTTTTGTGCAGTGCCGATATCATTTGTTACCTTAGGATATGGTTAACTTATAATAACCAAGAAGGTTAGGCCTTCAGTCCACCATTCAATGTCATCAACAATTTGTACCTTCTGTCAATACATCTTCATACCAAAAACAAATATATCTAAAGAATAGTCATAAAAAATACAGAATCGTTGACAGTCACACTAAATAATGATCTTATATAGAACCCTTACCAGTATGTCGCGTAGAAAACATTATAAGTCTAATTATTTCCTTAGCTTGCTTCGGGCTCCTATAGTTAGCATTTTAAATTAATACTAGCTCGTTTCTATACCTTTTGCAACCAAATCACGTGACAATCTAAATAGATGCTGAAATTAGAATCGTCGACAGGCATGACTGACTACCAATGGCGTGCATAATTTTATCAACATTATATTACACGTACCTTATTGCCGACATGTTTATTACATTATGACATTTATCCATATAAAGTACTTCTGTATTTCTATATTCTAATCATGACATTATCAAAGTGACCCATGTGACATCATGAGGTCATGTCGGCCTCACTTTAATATTGACAGTCAAAAGCTACTACCAATAAAAATTGAACCTAAATGTACTGTCTTTCTAGTTAGGACATCCGTCATCAGATCAATATAAAATCGGAATTAAAAGCTTTTGAAATTCATTCTTACACGACAATATGTCAAATGAAGGAATTATTTAGTAAAAATCGTCCAATTTTAGAGTTTACGATATTTTTGTCCGCATGAATAGAACCCAAAAGCTTTTTAGTCTAATTATGTCATACCATCTTTTTCGAGTGAAACTCCAAACGCTTTGGTTTTTTACATTACACTCATAATAAACTATGAATACGCTCGTTAGATCGCTATTGGTCCACCAACTGTTTCGCAACTTGAAAAACAATGTATAAATGTGAATTTCAGATGTTGTAAATAAAACCGTTCAAAGAACTCAAAAATCATAGAAAAAACGGGATATGAAAACTCATTTCCTTTTGATCTAA
Organism: Epiblema foenella; assembly: GCA_963556455.1. Taxonomy (NCBI): domain Eukaryota; kingdom Metazoa; phylum Arthropoda; class Insecta; order Lepidoptera; family Tortricidae; genus Epiblema; species Epiblema foenella. The sequence continues at coordinate 17,571,090 of OY747112.1, forward strand.
GTTTATCGAAGACAGGATTTGTTTAAAAGGCCAATGCGTAGATTACTTTACTGGAAATGAAGTCAATATGTAACAAAGCTACAAAATGTGGAATAATTCCGAACTTTCTGAGCTCAATTTTGCAGAACATCTCTCAATTGAACCGTTTCAATAGTTTTATGTATATGTGAGGCACTTTACTATAAAGACTAATATTGCTTACATTTCGAGGGAACTACAGGGCCGATATGTTATTTCTGTAACACAAAACGTTCATCTATACAAATTGACGTGTTCTTTACAGATAAACAACATACAGACACGTTAAATATATAATGGAGTTATTACCTATGGAAAGCATGGAACTGAAAGGGTAACCTAGATTGTTTCACCTAGCTTACTGTATTTCTATATGTATAAAAAACAGAAATTTCAATTATATGGAATCAGGATACAATTTAATAATGGCTGTTTGTTATACAAAAAAATATGATGAGATCTCTCTCTTTGCATATGGTAAATGAAAAAAGACAGGATGATTCCATAATGAAGTGAAACGAGTTGTTATATCAGAAATTTTGTGTTTCCATAATCTTTCTATATCCTACACGATACTTCGCAAGCCAAGGCTGCCTTTTAACCGCATATAAAAAAACTACGCAATTATCAACTGTATCCTACTGGTTTAATGTGTATTTTACACTATACACGTCCTATATCATAGTCAATGACGGCTAAACGGATTCGATATACGAATGAGTTGTCCTAATTCTTTTGAAACACTCATCCACACCAATGTGTAATAGGAAACAGAATCAAATTGACGTACCAAGACTTGTTATTGATGCATTTGACAAGGAGTACCTATTTTTAGCCCATTTAGAAATTTATAAACCGACTGACATGAGGTAATACAATAACCCACAAGTCATTTACAATATTTGAAGACATTTAGAAGAGTCGAGCAGAAAAATTGAAAGTGCAACCATTTCTGTATTGACCTACAGGCGTACTAAAATAAATATAAGAAAAAAATATCACTCTTCAATTATGTGTTTTTAATCGCATGTAAGGAAAATATAGTACATAATATCATTCTTTTGTGTATTAATCATGTACAGTCGTCAAATATATATCTGTACGCTTCAGGATGATCTAAAATATCTAAGCATGCAACGCCTTCGCAACAGTCGTGTTAAGACATTTATGACCATAAATCGCTTCGACAAATCTGATGACATGTACTCTAGGACACTTGCCTTACCAACAACAGCACCATATGAACAATGATTAAAAACACGCAAAATCTACATTGAACAGTATTCTAGTTTGCCTGGGATCCCCGAAGTTCCATTTTACATTTATGCATAGCACTAGATATAGTAGGACGATAATTAAAATTACTATTCGATCAGATATAGCATCATTACAATCAGTATAATTGTTTTGGACATAATTTCTAAATGGATAAGCCAGGGATTTCAGAAGACAGATTTGTTCAATGTTTGTGTCATTGTTGTTCAAGCAAAAGGGCATCTTATTGGCAGAGTCCATAAGTTGCAATTTCCTAACTGAAGCAATTAGAAATCGTCCTTATTCACAGCAACAAATAGGTACATTTTGCTTGACTGACTACAAGAACTTGATTTCAGAAGACAAACGTTATTACAGCGGTGCTGTTGCTGTATGATATAAGATTCATGTACAAAAAACATACGTATACAATGTATTGCCTATTTGGGTCTGGAAGAAAGTTTGGTATAAATTGAAGTATAATTGACAAATTGTCAGTTGATAACCCCAACTCACTAGTTAATCTGTTCCTATTGGTTAAATTCTAAGTTGTATTATAATGTAGATATTTCTTGATTCCGCCAGTTTGAGATAGAATATTGAAATATAATAAATAGGTCACTCACATCTGTAAAAACTGACTCATGGGGACTTTGACGTTTTCTCAGGATAATACTCCGGGTCGCTTCACCTCGAGATTAAATACATGTTCATTAAATATCGCCATTTATGAACATTTATTGGAGTACATAATTTGTGACGTTATTTCGACAGTACTAAGGTATGACAGCCGGCGACACCATAACTATAGCCGGCGACACCATATCTAGATGGACTTCTATCAGTATACATAGGGTTGTACTTTGTTTGGCAGACAAATTCATTTCATAGAAAACAATTTCTTTTCTCAAAAGGGTTCTAACTTAACCTACTTTTCTGGTAGATCTAATTGTGTTCCACACAATAGTATTATAGCTATACCTAAAAAGTTGACGGTTTCTAAAAGTTTCTATGAAATGAAAATTCTGCGAAACAATGCATTCTATGAAACATTTTTCTGCAAAACAAGGGGACACGGTGTTCATGGTTTTAGAGGCATCGCTTCAAGCTATCATCATTAATTGAATGGTGGGCGTGAGCTGGGTGTGGTCGCTCGGCGGTGTTACTTTAGTAAGTTTTGGTTATCAATGAAAATGTCTTCTGAAAACGGATCTAAATGTGAATTCTATCAGTAGGTATACGCAGTTGTAGACACGTCAAGCTATCGTTACTCATTGAATGGTGGTTATCAATGAAAATGTCTTCTGAAAATGATTTCATATCAATATACATAGTTTTAGACACGGTTCAAGCAATCATTACACATTGAATGGTGGGCGTGTGTCGGGTGTGGTGGAGTCGGGATTATTACCCGGTTGTGTCGCTCGACGGTGTTACTGCGAGGAGTAGGGCGGCGCGGAGGGCACGGTGGAATACACGAGCGGCGCGGGCGCGGGCCCGCTCCATCCGCCGCCCGGCATGCTCATGCGGTACCCGGCTGCAACAACGCAAAATTAAATAGTATGTTGTGTCTCAAGGGCGCAAAATGATATGAGGTATATTGAATCTCGAGCGTAATGAGGGATTCAAGTGTTTACGCCGAAGGCGGAAATAATTTTTCTACCGTGTGACACATACTGCTTTTCACACCGCCTATGAGGCCCGCTGCTAAAAACATAAAATATCTTACAAATAATTTTGCTACCGAGTGGCATATACATACTGCTTTTCACACCTTATATGAGGAAAAGAGTTATTGTTGCTCTCAAATCAGGGAAGAAAAGTACGATAAATCCTCATTCGAGGGCAACAATGATTCTTTTCTGAATAGCAGATGTGAAAAGAAATATTGTGCAAGCAGGTCTCAAAGTGTTTACATGTCAGTGATTACAGTTTCAATGGTAACATTTAGGGCGGGTAGCACAGACTGATCAACATTAAATATGGTGCCGGCAGCTGGCATCCCATATAGACTTGTGCAACCCACTGTTAGTGACAAGAATACATCAGCCTGTGTCAGTCCACTGCTGGACATAGGCGTCTTCCATGGCACGCCACTGAGCTCGGTCTTCAGCTCTCCTCCGCCAATCCCTGCCCACTGCCTTAATATCATCGCCCCACCTAGTTACAGGGCGCCCTACACTAACGTTTGCCGACACGCGATCTCCACTCAAGAACCAGTCTGCCCCAACGGCCATCGGTTCTGCGGCATATGTGACCTGTCACTGCCCCTTCCACAGGCTCTCAAAAGGTTAAGCTTTTATCGACGCATATATGCCCCATGCCGGTTCAACGCCAACGACGGATATAGCCGTCACAGCGTGAAGTGCGATGCCAAACTACATGCATTTCTATAGGATTCAACTTGAGTTTGACATTCCCATGTCCATGGCGTATGAATAGCAGCGTTTGTATCTGACAGAGCGTTGAAAATAAAGTCTGCACTGTCAACTGTCAGTACTTAGCTAAAAACATGAAACATATCCCAGGGAAAAAAGTTTGGTCACGTGTCAATTAAATATGAGTTTTAATCGCATTGTATTAACTCAATAAAAATGTGGCAAAAAGACAAAATTTTTCCTGAATCCACATTACATATATCCAGCATTATATACAGTTCTAGATTGAGATGAGATGACAATCTACTATGCCCTACCCCCTCTGATATTCCTCATACAATTCCTTAAGGGCCGATCAACTATTTTTTGTTGCCGATTACCATGCTTACGTCTCCTGAGTCACTCTTTGAAACCGTGATTTTTATGGTTTAAATCTACCAATGAGTTGTTATTCCCTCACTGACAGGACAGCATTACAATATACGGCGATAAAAAAACAATCAACAATATTGATTTTTTTTATGTGCCCAGAGATCTACGGGATGGAGAGATGACGGCATAAATGGGTCAATCAACTCTTCTTTGTTGTTATTCTGTCCCGTCAGCGAGGAGACAACAGTAACCGAGTTTCTTAGGAAAATGTTTATAATATGGACTTCAAGCATGCTTGAGAGATGACCCATGTCCAAATGGACAGATAAACATCGTTAAAACTCATGTTTGGTAGATTTAAAGCCTATAAAATCACAGTTTTAAAGAGTGACTCAGGAGACGTAACCATGGTAACGAGTAACAAAGAATAGTTGATCCACCCAAATAACATATACATCTATAGTAGAACTAGTAGAAGGCGGTATTACCTGCTGCTGCCGCTTGAGGATTGCTATAGGCGGTGGCATATTGCTGATAGTAGCCGGGCGCCATATAGCCTTGTATCGCTGGGTAGCCCTGGAACACACAGTGTCTCATGTACAACGTTTAAATTTAGCAATTATTTATATAGTTCAGACAACGAATGCTCAAAAAAGGTATAGACGGAAATAGTTGGAACACCATTTTCGGCTTCGTAACTTATGTAAGGATAGGTTATAAATTAAACGTTTGTATATATTACAATATTAATTTAATCCCAACCATGTAAAAACACATGTATGCAGAAATTATATTGCTAATGTTGACAAAAGAAAGTCGTTTCAAAGTGACATTTAAAATGTCCACACCGTACGACTACAATTTTCCGATGTAGGAGTTATTTCAAAATTATTCTGTAGATCTCCTTTAGACTATGTGGCCGACTGTATTTTTGTATATGTTTATGTATGTATATATATTTTTATACTATATGTATGTAGAGTGATTGAAGAGGAAGGTTTATATGTATAATAACATCCATTAAATAGTGCACCCGTGTGAAGCCGGGGCGGGTCGCTAGTTCTATTCTATAACTACTCGTACGTAATGGAGTCATTTTGCTCATATTTGCATGTAATTTTACTCTCATTTTGCTCATATTTGCATGTCATTTTAACTAGCAGATAGCAGAGCTGGACCATTCCATTGAAAAGAAATAGGCATATAAAAATTTGATCTGAGATTTGGTCTAACGGATCATTATAAAACTCGGCTGTAGCTACTGGTATTTTCAATGCCATATCATATAAAATAGCTGTTATAAAATAAGCTGATATACCCTAGGTGTCAGTTGAAGAGAAACACAGCTCTTTTTTTTTCTATGAGGCAGGTCGTCCAAGTCAGCTAAGGCCAATACAAAGGCCAAAAATTGATTGCGTCAAAAAAATTCCTAATCAGGTCATGATACCGAATATGCCTTCTTAAACGAATCCTCACTAGTTTTGTTACACCCTGTATAAACGCAATACACAGAAACTCACACATTATTTCGGTTCGGGATTATTTCGTTACAAATTTGCCTGGGGCGCTACCGCGAACAGCAAACGAAGTTGTCCCTCTCTGTCGCACTTGCAAGTTTGCATACAAGTGAGACAGAAAGGGAAAACTTCGTTTGTGGTTCGCGGTAGCCCCTCTGGTGAAGATGTCAGCGGTGCTAGCACAAATGCTGGCCAATATTTTATAAAACTGCAATTGGATTTTGAATCTTTCAACATGCAAAATAAGGTTGCTTTTAGTATGGATTACTTTGACACAGCTCGGCCAAGATAATAATTTTAAGTGTAACACGAGCGTGTACGCGTGTATGAAAACGTGCTCTCCCCGCCCGTTCGTAAAGGCAGGTTTAGGATTCTTTTAAAAGTATTCAAAACTAAGTTCAAGGAGAGGAAACTCCCTATTAATAGAAAAACCTGATGCACTTACTTGGTTCCTTTTCATCCTACTTAGGGAAATATTACATACAGGTAGGTTTATATAAATTATTACTTTATTTGTACTGTACTGTTTTTTTTTGTTGAGGTTATGCAATAAAGAGTATTTGTAATGTATTGTCACTACATAGTATAAAACAAAGTCGCTTTCTCTGTCCCTATATCCCTATGTATGCTTAAATCTTTAAAACTACGCAACGGATTTTGATGCGGTTTTTTTTAATAGATAGAGTGATTGAAGAGGAAGGTTTATATGTATAATACATGCATCAGAATTGTACCGATGCGAAGCCGGGGCGGGTCGCTATTATTGTATAAATAAATAAGAATTAGCCATATCACCAGTGGGAATACCGCGAACTGAAAACGAAATCCCTCTCTGTCGCTCAAATAATTCAAATATAATAGATCGACAGAGATCACAGAGAGGCAGATACTTCTTTAGGGTTCCGTACCCGAAGGGTTCAAATGGACACGGACACACACACACACACACACACACGCACACGCACACGCTCACATTATTCTCTCGAGGAGACAAACACGACACGTAATGTAATAACTTAAAAGAAGGTGACGCCACGTATTGCTAAAAATACCGCAATTGGCTCTTTCTCTTTAATGACAATTAACCTCACAGACCTAAACTCGAGGTCAAAAATTTCGGGTCACCCTAAATTAAATAAACGCAAAAGGTTTTTCTGAATATTTTACACTAGTTTTATTTACACGATATATTTATTCTTCGTAATACCCAACAGTATTAGCTATTCCCGGGATCCTATCATAAAAATATCAATTCTTTATTTATTCTTTATTCCATTGTAGTCATGTTCATAATACATTAAGATGTTACAAGACAAGTATGGTAGGTATATGACACCCTGTAAGGGCATTCAATAATGTATCTTAAATCTAGGTAATTACATGCTTTTTTAAAATAATTTATGTACTCAATAACAATGAAATAAATTAAATAGCCTTTTTATTTATCCAAGCCGACATTTATCCAATACAAAATGTCAATGCTAATTTATAAAATAAGTAAAATAATCATTATTCTCCAAAACTGACGACTTTTGCGATATCTTTCTCCGTTAACATTGTTTTTCATGGGTTTTAGGAATCCGATTTAAACCTGGAAACATTTTTTTTTACTGTTATTTTTGGAGGATAGATGTAGAACTAAATACAGATCATGACAGGATTAAAACACTACAAGTTTGCACTCATCATCATTCTAGCGTTATCCCGGTACAGTCGCATCCTGAAGGATGCCCGGGGTCCGCTACCTAATCCCAAAATTTGGCGTAGGCACTAGTTTTTACGGAAGCGACTACCATCTGACCTTCCACCCTGAGGGGAAACCAGACCTTATTGGAATTGGGCTTGTCAACTTGATAGAAGTTCTCAAGCCGCCCGAAGGCATCTAACTTGGCTTAACGATTATCATAGACAGCAGCCGGGATCGACGGCTTAACGTGCCTTCCAAAGCACGGGAGCGCTCAGTTAATAACCACTCAAAGCGGTCACCCATCCAATAACTGACCTGGGCCGACGTTGCTTAACCTCGCATACCGCACGCGGTACGCGGGCGCCGCTGGGCCACGAGCGCTCCTTGGACTATGTTAGCAAATATGACGGTATTTTACAGACCCGTACGTATTCTTTGTCCGCGAGTGTAATTCATTGACTAAATTAAGGCCACATTGTGCATCCCTTTGTCATATGGAGCTGTTAATTAGACATGGGTAACTCCGGAGTGATATATAAAAAAGATATATATCGCTCCGCCCGCACGAATCACTCTTCATATCCTTCAAAATTCGAGTATATCAGTATATCTGTATATCCGTAAAACTCCCTCTCTCCCGATATCGTTTGCTTTGCAATAGCGACATCACATCGCACCAGGTAGGTACTTACTCATATTTAAAAAAAAACTATAAATCAATACCTATTTATTGTATTGAACTAATTACTAATCTCAATGCTTCGTACAGTTAAATATCTACTAAAATAAAAAATCTACCAGCGTAGATACACTACAAATCAATTTATAGCTCTTAGTGAATTACTGATCTACTTGATAGATTCATTCGAATCAATCTCGATTCGTAATCCACGACGTAAAATTGAGCGGTGAGCGGCCGAGCGAGTCGCGTTGCGTGGCGAGAGCTAGAGAGCTACAGAGCTACTGATCGACGGATGCATACGGATATAAAGATATAGAAGAGTGATATATATCCCGGGAGCTGAAAGATATGTTTCACTCTTTTCTTTAAAGTGACACATTTTGCCCATGTCTACTGTTAATTAGGTTTGTTTCGTTATCATAGCCTAATTAAAGGTCATTAGTCATTAGGAATGCTATTAAATAATCTCACTCAGTGAAGGTACTTTCCATTATTACCATGAGCATTAATGAATTTAGGTTGTTTTAGAAAATTAGTTTCTTGTTCGTCGATATCCACCTTTGAATATACATCGATGGAACATGGATGCAGGGATCGGATACCGGTATTTTCTCCATAGAAAAATACCGGTATTATTACGGTCACCGGTTCATTATTTCGTTTTTAATGGGACAATCTAATAATACGACGTTGTCACCTAAATACATGATTCAGCCCTACGTAAAGAGCAAAAAATAATCCAAAATATTGGGCTAATTCAGGGTTTTTTTAAAATACCGGTATCGGTCCCTGCATGGATGGCGTCTTGTGTCGTCGCATTAGCATTACTTTATCAGTTATCTCCGCTATTTAAAAGAGTAAATCGCCAGCGCGCAGGCGAGGATTATGTAGATCAAAAGTAGGGATGCGCCGAATATTCGGTTATTATTCGGTATTCGGCATGTTTTTTAATGTTCGATATTCGGCCGAATTATTCGGTTCAGCTGCCGAATATTTACCGAACTATTTTGAGAGGGTTTTGTTACAAATTACAAGAGTGTATTATAGTTGCTGCTTCGTGAAATTAATACTTGATCCATTATTAACAGTGACTTATTTTTTGTCAATATTTCGCTTTGATAATGAACAAAAATTTTACCATTCAATTAGTCTGTTTTACAAAAATAGACGAAGGAATACGTTCAACCGAATAATTCGGCAGAATATTCGGTTCGGCAACAGCTGTACCTAATATTCGGCGGAATGTTCCTATTCGGTCAAACTCATATTCGGCGCATCTCTAATCAAAAGTAACTACGCATACGAAGCCGTTAAGTCTTTATTGTAAGGATATAAGAGCTTTTGAGCTCTTCATATGCGCTGACTGTACTTGGGAGACTGAGCTTTGCTCTGCGTTTTCCAGAGAATGAGATCTAGCTAGACCGATTGTTCGCCACGAAAACCCCCATAGCATATTTCAGGAAAAAAAAAGAAATTAAAAATAAACACCAACGGCTTTAAAGTCCCTATGCATGCCCGTGGCTAAGGGTCCGCTACCTGATCCCAAAATTTGGCGTAGGCACTAGTTTTTACGGAAGCGACTGCCATCATGCCCTATAATAGCGAAACTTTGTCGAATATCTCTATCGCGCTTACATTATTCGAGTAGGGATGTCAAAAAATAATCGATTATTAAAAAATTGATTATTATTTAAAAATAATCGATTTTTAAATCGAAATAGATTTTGCAATTAATCGAGTATGATTTTTACAGCCTATTAATCGTAACATAATTTATCAAAGAATGTTGTAAGCTTCTACCACCATGGACATGAGAATATTAGACATCTACAAAGTTATAGTAAAGATCCTGGCATTTCTAGCAATGAAGCTAATATTAAAGCCACGCCCCTTAGGTATCGCGGATTTCAAAATATCCGAATTTACTCAGGTATTATCACGATACTGCAATACACATCAAGATTCTTGTGATACTGACCATGAAATGAGTGTATCGCATGATAAAAAACACAGTCCATAGTAAAAATAACCAAAAAAAAATTAGTATTTCTCCAAAAATCGATTGTTTTTCAATCGATTTTTATTTGGAATAAATAATCAATTTAATAATCAATTTCAAAGCGGACGTGACAACCCTATATTCGAGCGATAAAGCAGCCGCTGCCGTCGACCATATAAAATTAATCGAACGATAATCGATCTACGTCGCCTGCGTCTTAATCTGAGATAGACTTAATCTGGTATTGGCGTAGGTACAGTCGCGAACCGGGATTGTTGAGCCACTTGTCATTGTCTGTAATTTAGCAGTGTAATGATTGACAGATGTTATCCGATGTCGCGTCAGTCCCGATTTGCATTACACGACCAAGTTGCGATTGTCAAGTGGCAACAATCCCCTTTCACGATGGTAACCCAACCAGCAAAATAGTCCCAGAATGCGCACTTTATAAGAGTGGTAGGCTTATAGCGCTCTAATATTTGTTTGGGAAAATGTCATCGCTCTTATATTAGTCTTAGACAAGCTAGTACGGTCTTAAGAACGCTCAGTCTTATTACCTAATCTCATATATATATATAAGAGCATTTTATAATGCTATTATAAGCCTCTTGCTCTTATATTAGTCTTAGACAAGCTAGTACGGACTCAAGAACGCTCAATCTTATTACCTAGTCTCATATATGTATATAAGGCATTGTATAATGCTATTATTAGCCTCTTGCTCTTTTATTAGACTTAGACAAGCTAGTACGGACTCAAGAACGTTCAATCTTATTACCAAGTCTCATATATGTATACAAGAGCATTGTATAATGCTATTATTAGCCTCTTGCTCTTATATTAGTCTTAGACAAGATAGAACGGACTCAAGAACGCTCAGTCTTATTACCTAGTCTCATATATGTATATAAGAGCATTGTACAATGCTATTATAGGACTCTTCCTCTTATATTAGTCTTATACAAGATAGTACGTATTCAAGATCGCTTAGTCTTATTACCTGGTCTCATATATGTATATAAGAGCATTGTATAATGCTATTATAAGCCTCTTGCTCTTATATTAGTCTTAGACAAGATAGCACGGTCTCAAGAACGCTTAGTCTTATTACCTAGTCTTATATATCTATTTAAGAGCATTTCATAATGCTATTATAAGTAAGCCTCTTGTTCTTATATATAATATAATAACATTTAAGAAGACTCGCGCACTTGAGAAAACTTGTTCTAATAGCCCGATTCTCTAAGCTCATTTGATTTTATAATATATTTACTAGACGCTGTTTTAAGGATGTCAGGCTAATATCAGCATAGCACAAGACTGCACTGTTAGTACGTACTTTTCTGATCTTAAGTAAAGCTATAATGAGATCAATAGCACTTTGTCTAGTAAAATATTAGAGTGACATAGGATCAACACACTTAAATAAAAAATACAAGATCAATATAAAATGCTTTGATCTTAAATATATTTTGGGAACACAATTGTAAGAGCAAGATTTAGTTGGCTAAAGTGAGACTGTGATTTTAATATTAGTGAGGGTTCTGCAGGTTCTACTTATATACAAGAGATCGACATTGAGAGAAATCATCATTTATCAGATTAAGATAAGCACAATGGCGATTTATACTAAATAAGTAATAATATTATTAAGATATGTTGATACTTAATACTGATTGTACGAGACAGGACAACCGATTATTTTATGGAGTTGTTGTGTAAAATATTAATGCATGCTCTAATAGAACACTCCCACCTTCTCATTCTAATAGCTACTTGTCCTTTTAGTCGCCTAATAAACCCGTACAAGATCACGCGTTTGTTTATTTATTTAAATTCATTAATTACCAAATTTTCAAAAGTGAACCTAATTCCTTCCTTCATCCTTCAGGAGTCTTTACAAATTTTCATTGCAAAGACTATAAAATAGTCGGTTGTTTGTATTGATTATCCGAAGGGAATTATATCATACTAGTTAAATCATTATGCCATTTATTTGTGGTTTGTCTTAATAAATGAAAAATATAATTGTCAAAATCACTAGCTCTTCTAAACTAATTACATGAATCTAGCCCTAAAAATAACCTCGGAACTTTAAAGTTTGGAGTAAACGGCTCGATTCTTTTGGAACACTACTTCTGAAGAAGGTTTTATGTAGATAAGCACGGAACCCAAATTAATTCAACATGGCCGTATAATTCGTACTCAGAATGCTAATATTAGTGTAAACGCTCTTACAATAGTCTAATAGTGCGCTGGGAAAATGCAGCTGTAGCAATGGCGTTACTCCCAATACAAATAAAGAAATAAAATAACTAAAAGAGAACACGAAATACCAGGAATGATAAGGCGCATCAAGTTTGAAGCGAGAAACAGGGTCTACTTTACAGTAAATAATTTATTCCCAGGCGATTACTTACCGTAAAACAAACACACCCGATGATAACGAACACTTCGTCAATATATTTCAATATCAATAATTACTTCAAGTTTGTTACTTTTTTTCACATGATGCACTAGCTGTCACACTAACGACTCCAGAATATTGAAATACCGTGTGAATTTAAACAATATCAAAATAAGCTAGTTTAGACTTACAGGATTGTAACTTTGGACCTATATAATCCTATGTAGGCTTATAGGGTACTTACGTAAAAGCAATATTAGCCTAAGTCAGCCTAAATTAGTTTTGGGCAAGATTACTTTAAATACCAACAGCATTCAATAAGACTGATATTGGAACGATATTAGCATATTTACTCTTATAATTGGTGCCCAAATCCGGGCTTAGACGATGATATAGAATCAATATAAGAGCAAAAATGATTTTTGCTGGTTGGGAATATACAGGGCGTCCCACGGCTATGCCACATGGAGGGTTTGTACCTTGAATATTGTAGATGGAACATTTTACTGAAAGAAGACATTATTTTAATTTTAAAAACAATTTAAACTGCATTCACAAATATTTGCATACAAACATTTATTCTGCAAATAGGCCACAAGGGCACTTTTACATGTCAAAATATTAATTTATAATTTCAGAAAGTCTGACTATAATAAGTAATACATTTTTCATGTCAAAATATTAATTTACAGTTCAAGAAGGAATAATAATTTCAAGTTTACAATTATAACAAAATTAATGATATCTAAATAATATTTAAACCGTGAACCGGGAATCGAACCCGTTACACAAGAAAAATAATTACCTGTAGCTTTATCATACCAATTGAAAGGCTTCATTATATGGATTATTTTTTGCTAAATAACATAGTATCAGAAATAAAAGGAAGACCATGAATTTTAACATTTTTAATACAAAATTAATCAATTTATCACGTGTAACGGGTTCGATTCCCGGTTCAACCATAAAAATATTTAAATATCTGTGAATGCAATTTACAATGTTTTTTCAATTCAAATAATGTCTTCATTCAGTAAAATGCTCCATCTACAATATTTAAGGTACTTTCCCTCCATGTGGCATAGCCGTGGGACACCCTGTATACACTGCATATCCGCCCCAAGGCACAAGAGAGGTAAGTTTAATCGATTAAATACAAATAGCAATTAATGATAACAATGCTCGGATTTAATCAATTAGTTCCTGATTGTGATTCTCAGTAGTGGATACTATTTGCTGTAACTTTCAGCAGTTGAAGAAACTGTAGCTTTGTGATTCTGGCTAATTTCATAAAATATTTACGTTTTATTTTGCTCAGGCTATAATTTCCTTCTCAATATCATTTATTTGTGTATTTATACTTGTCCTTAATAAATTATATGTGTATGTATGTTTTATATCTCTTGTCTTTTTTATACCTTGTTGTACAGGTTGCTGAATTTGTCTACCTCCATTCATTTCTTCTCTCATTTGCTCAAAGGTTAACTGGAAGAGATCCCTTAAAGGGATAAGTTCGCCTTTGTACATACCATTTCTTTTTGTATTTGTAATTTTTGTTATTGTGTACAATAAAGAGTTTTACTACTACTACTACTACTAATACTTGACAATTCGGACAGAGGGTCAATACAATTTCCCGTTTACGGTCAAGAGGCCTTATAAGTTTTAAAATGTTTTGATTTCAAATTATGATGACAAGAGTATTGATAATAACAATAAAGTGATTAAAGGATACGATGACTTTATATAAGTTTTAAGTAGTAACATAGGATTCCTTTAATTTTATTGTGTGTAGTAGAATTTATGCGGAAAAAACCGTTTTTAATTTGAAAATGGTCGTTTTGAACTGATATTTCAAAAGATATTTCTAGGTAACAATAGTCCTGTTCTAGATAGTAACATTGAGAAAATGTCAAGTGTCAATTCAAACAGAAAAATTTCCTAAAAAAATCATAGTAAATGTTATTTGCAAAAGACACATATTTGGAAAATGTATTCCTCATTAAAATTTAATGAAGACATACATATTTGGGAGAATATATACCTCATAAAACGGAAAATTGTATAATTAAATATCGTGACTCGGGAGACATCATCATGATAACAAACTACATAAAAGTTCATTGACCCATTATACACTTCTTTCAAGAATATGAGGTGACCTTACTTATAGTTTATGTTTTTGCCATTTTGGCTAACAACTATAAGTTTTTTTTAAACAAAACACAAACTAACGCGTTTGCGTTTACTCTCAATTTATATGGCAACGCGAGCAGCGCCTCTGGTGACCATAGATGGTAACTACTTTTTCCTATACGAATTGAGACTATACGCAAACGCGTTCGTTTGCGTTTTGTTTCGTAAAACTAATAGTAGAGGTACAGAATAATTAATAGTACATACACTATCGCTCATAACTATTTAGGCACTCGTATTATTGTTCCATAGGTACAATTTATATTATACAAAATCGACTTTTAGAATTGACCGTCTCTTCTCATTGTATTTTTGTACTGTACGGTATCCTTTGATTGTGGTGTGCAATAAAGAGTATTTGTATTGTATTGTACCGCTAAGTCGCGGTCGGATTTGTGCAAATTACTTTTTTAATTTAGCTAACATATCGAGCTTCGAAATGTAAATAATATCCGTGTACATTTCCTATTTATCGAATGGCAAGCGTTAAGAAATCCATAAATCTTTTTCCAGTAAGAAATAGTTATATTTTGTATGAACTAGTACATAAGAGTTTTTAAATCGGTAAAGTAGACTCGACATTTTAAAATGATGTCTTTGGCAACAATTTGAGGCTTGGTAATTACATAAAAAAAAACCAACATGTTAGGGTCGGTTGCACCAACATGCGATCACAGGCCGGTCATCGTCAAATATGGCGCCGATAGCTGTCATCCCATAGAAACTTGTCAAACTTTCCATACAATCACATTTTAACGAACACCGCTTACAATTACAGACGGTTTGGTGCGACCCAGCCTAAGAGTCAATTGCCTGTGATTAAACACTATGATTTTAGAGTATTTCTATATTATACAATTTGTATGGTGATAATTGCTGGTGCCTAAATACTTTTGAGCGGTAGTGTATGTAAAGGTTTTCTGTCTAACAAAACCGATGATTGACAGCTAGTCATGGCATCCCGCTCGTCGCATTGCACGTGCTCTTTTGTTTTCAGCGCAATAGGGTATCCGGACACCACGGAAGAGTGTCAGAGCTTAACCGAAGCGGCAAGGGGAACAAGACCTGAGGGGCTACCGCAAACCACAAACGAAGTTTTCCCTCTCTGTCTCACTTATGTGCAAACTTGCAAGTGCGACAGAGAGGGAAAACTTCGTTCGCTATTCGCGGTAGCACCCCTGTACTCCAAACTTCGTATTGTGCCGTCCCTTTCACTCTCTTGTTACAGACTATATGATTCTGATATACATTTTCATACTTTTTTCTTTGCACCGCTTATAAAATATCTGTTTAGCCCTTTTATCTTGACGCTTAGAGACCTTATACATCTCTAACAAATCTCGATTGTTATTAGTTTCTTAGTCTTATTTTGACATGTAACACTACATTTAATGAATGATACTTTGATTATTGTATTATTTTTATTTGATGTACTTAGGATAGATTTTGACTTGTAAAAGTGCCCTTGAGGCCTATTTGCAGAATAAATGTTTTGATTTTGAATGGGCGGCTGGTAGAGAATGCCATTTGGCATTAAGCCCGCCATTTGTACAATTTGTGTATTTTGTGCAATAAAGTTTAAATTAATAAATATATCAGCGAAAGGGACGGCACGATACGGAGTTCGGAGTAGCGCCTCAGGCCTGGCTATACTGAGTGTTATAAACTTAAGGTAGGTTTAGGCTCGGTTTTATAAAGATCCGTTCGACCTTATGTCGGTTTCATATGTCAAAAAATGTACTGAGTTACTGAAATTTGATGTGACATTTGGTCTAACGGATCGTTATAAATCCCAACCTAAGGCTCGGTTTTATAAAGATCCGTAGACCTTATGTTGGTTTGTTATGTCAAAAAATGTACTGAGTTACTGAAATTTGATGTGACATTTGGTCAAACGGATCTTTATAAAACCCGGCCTTAGACGACTATTTTTATCCGCCTAAAAAAGGCACCGTATAAACACTTTCGGTGCCATTTTATCGCGGCATACCAGCGCTGGTACTGAATACAACACGCGGCTATTTTTTGGCACCAGTGACCTCCGCCCGCGTCACCCGCTGCGCCCGCGCCTATTGTACTCTGCCTTTACCATGAGTTTGCATGACCGTACTCGCTAGCGACTGCGTAAACGATTTAGTATGCCGATTCTTAGTTCTATTGCGTAACCGCCAGAGGCGCTGTACTTTTGCCAATACAAATTTTTACGCAGTCGCTAGCGAGTGCGGTCATGTAAACTCATGCTAAAGGCACTGAAGTCACCGTGTAAACGACTATTGTCGGTTTGCTGGTCACTGACGGCGAGAATTAGGCGGCTGAAAACAGTCATTGTCTAAACGGTATGAAGATGTGCTGAAGGTAGACAATGGCGCCGTAATTTAGGCGGTCGAAAATAGTCTTCGTCTAAATCCACCTTTATTTTCAAATATTTGACACACTTGGCAATTATTATTACCAATTTGTGGCATCCTTGTTTCCTCACATAACTCACCTAATATTGCTATAATTTAAGATTGAACCCAAAGGCAGTGCTCAGTAGCTCAGCTTAATATTAAAAAATATGTATGTATGTTTATATTGCAGCATTTGAATTCTGTAGTATTATGATACTGTTATTTTATATACATTGTATATTGTTTTGAAAAAATGACACCTCGCCGAGTTTCTTACGCCGGTTCTTCTCGAGGCAGAGGGTTATTTTATGAACCGGTGGTAGTTTTTTAACATTCATAAGTGCATGTAACATGCCTAAATTGAAGAATAAATGATTTCATTTCATTTCAGTAGTGGGCCTTTACCTAACTAAAAGAGAGTTAACTCTTTAACCACAGTAGTTTGATATGTCAGCCAAAGTGACAGTGTAAATGACACGTTCCTTATTTATGACAGTTAAAATTTGCGTGTAAATTTTTTGATGTTCTGCGTTTAAAGGGCCCAAATGCTGGTCATGAGAAAACCCATTCGCAACAACGCGCACCGAGGGTTCCGTACACAGATGTGTACCGGTTCCAACCAGGGCCATCTTTCCCATTGGGCACGATGGGCACTTGCCCAGGGCCCCGCGATCGATAGGGGCCCCCTAGTTCCTGCCAGATCATCAAACGATAACCAATATTTATTACCGAAAAATATTGGTCAAAATATCCGACAATATACTCTTACTCACTCGAAAGTCAACTTTTCCGATTTCAGTTTGTTTAGATAGTTTACTCGTATTATGAATATTATAGAGATGTCGTCGGGAATGGTATAATGATGGAATTGGTATACTAAATATCTCGCGGACAAAGAATACGGGTCGGTAAAATACCGTCATATTTCCTAAAATGTACAAACTTGTACAGTTATTGACCGAGTCAAACGAAGGTCTCTACTTCAGCTCGACAAAAATGCTTTCGTATGTCCCGATTTCCGGATTTCCGGTCGTTCTCCTCTAAGTACATGTCGCGCATTTTAAGAAATGAATAGGAATAGGTTCTCATGAAATTTCGTGGGCAGGTTCGATAATTACATAGTTTCTTTTTGTCGAGCCCAGTTAGTAGAATTTTCAAAAAAATAAACGCTTGCGAGGTCTACAGCTCACAGAGTACGATATAATCTATAAAAGTGATACTTTAGCATTACATTGAAAGCATTTTTGCCGAAGTTGAAGCAAAGAACTTCGTTTCACTCGGTCAATAAAAATAAATGTAGAACCTTGTTTAGCCACTTTATTTGTCTATTCTAACAAAATAGTGATCTGTCAAGGGTAAATAGGGGCCCATTACCCTAATGTGCCCAGGGCCTCCAATTGGTTAAAGACGGCCCTGGTTCCAACCCTATTAAGAGGTCTTATAAGTTTTAAAATGTTTTGATTTCAAATTATGACAAAATTATTAATAATACCAATAAAGTGATTGAAGGATATGATGATTTTAATAAAGTTTTAGATAGTAACATAGCCATTTTTTGGTTTTATTGTATGTAGTAGAATTCAAGTGGAAAAAACAAGTTTTTAGCTTGAAAATGGTCGATTTGGAGTGATGTTTGAAACGATATTTCTTAATGAAAACTCGACAAAATACATTAAAAGTTTATGTCATAATGTCGCAATAGTCCTGTTCTAGATAGTAACACTGAGAAAATGTCAAGATACGTGTCAATTCAAAATAAAAGGGCCTAAATAGATGAGCATTTTTTAACTAATAAGGACTCTTAAATCAGGAAAATAACAACATGGGGTAGAAATTATAGTGGCGGTTTTTATTTTTACATTTTCCCTCATAAATCAAAAATCACTCAACGTAAAAAAAATGTTTCAGAATGTGCAACTCATGCCCTTTCATATAACACCCCACTTGACATATTCACTTAGACTTTCAAATTTTGAACCACCTTATTATCTTTCATTTTTCAAAGGATTAAAAAAAAATATGTAAAAAAACATTTTCTATGCATCTGGGTTACCCTTCTTTATAACTGTTCCAAATTTCAAATCGATACCATAAGCAGTTCTTGAGATATTTAGCGATGTGACAGACAGACAAACAGACAAAGCGAAACCATAAGGGTTCCTTTTTTATCATTTTGGTACGGAACCCTCAAAATATATGTGATAATCCACATCGAAAGGGACCTTATGGCGGCAGGCGCTTACGTTACACCTATTCACTATTGTATTGGTACAGCGGCAATAAAGGCGTAAGTGCCGGCCGCCATAAGGTTCCTTTCGATGTGGATTATCACATATGTATACATAAGTGGCTTACCTGGGCATACCAATATCCCATGCCTTGCTGGTACGGGTAGCCGGGGTACCCTTGTGTCTGAGCGCCCATGGCCGGCGGAGCTGCTGGGGTGCTGGGCGTGCTCTGAAACAAACAAACAAACGAATAATATACTCTTATTCAATCGGAATTCTACTTTGACACTACTGTAACAGTTTCTATTCTATACATACTAGGCAGTACCTATGCCCAAAAATCGCATTTTTTTCAAAAGAAACTATTACTTTTGACGATCGGTTTAGCCTAGTGGGTAGTGCAGTGCACCTGCCGGTGAAGCTGACGGTCCTGGGTTCGAATCCCGGTCAGGGCAAATATTTGTGTGATGAGCATGAATATTTGTTTCTGAGTCTTGGATGTTTTCTATGTATTTAAGTATTTATATCTATTAAATATATCATTGTCTAGTACCCATAAGCCTTCTTGAGCTTACTGTGGGGCTAGTTCGATTTGTGTAAGATTGTCCTCTAATATTTATTTATTTATTTTATTTACTTTTGTGTTAAAGTACACAATAATATTTTAGTACGTGTGTATGTTAGCATGGAATGAAGTATTTTAAATATAAAACTAAGAGACAGGTGCAAACTTAAGGATATCAGAAAACTAAGATCGTGGGTATTACAGAGAAACCCTCAAATGGATGGACTGGACATATGATGCGGTCTAAAAAGAAGAAATGGACCCAAGAAGTCACAGAGGGGTGTCCACGGAAGGAGAAAAGAGCTAGAGGTAGACCACATAAAACATGGGAAGATGACTTGTCAAAAAAATGGAGTAGACTCGAAACAGGCATGTATCCAGAGGGGGGGGGAAAGTTGGGATTTATCCCCAACTCCACGAAAATGTTTTCAGCTGTCTGTTTATCAGTGATTACAGCGATTTTTACACAGTTCACATGGTTGTTTCAATGTTTGTCGACCCCCCCCGAACCAAGTCTGGATACGTGCTCGTCTCGAAAAACCGAGAAATGTGGCGCAGCCTGGAGGCAATGTCAGAAAGCTTGACCAAATAAAACATATTGGTAAAACACACAAACAGATGTTAAATTTATGTCAAGAATAAAGAGCATTTTAATTTTTTTTTTGTATGTCTACATTCTCACTTCTCGTCTTTATCACTTGTGATAGTCAAGCTCGGGTTCGGATAAGTACAATTTTATGCTGTGGCAGGCACTGTAGGCAGCCCAGCTTTTTAGAATTGTGCAATAATGAAATTTAATGCAATGAATTTACAGTTGCAATCTGAATGCCGTCTAGGCAGCGTTTTGCTTTGTCATTGGAATATAAACTGCAACTTCATAGCATTGAGTGTTTGTTTCTCTGAAAAAACTCCTGCTATGACTAGGTACTGGCACGTACTTGATGATTACAAAGTGTGTAATTTCTAATAAGTAAGTACGCCAAGTGATATGAACAGATGTAAGCTACATTGGTGCTTATATATGTATAGAATTGTAATACATATTGAAATATAAAAATGGCTCGCTCACGTATTTAAGGTCGCGCGACATGTTTCGGACCAATACGTGGCCCATAATCATGAGAACCAGCTGCGACGGCCGCGCATCTAGCACTGCGGCTAGTGTGCGGCTCGCTCGGCTGCTCGGTGCTGGCGGCGGCGGTGGTGCTGGCCACCTATTGGTACGAAACATGTCGAGCGATATTCGACCTTAAAGATGTGCGTGGCCCATTTATTACACTTCAATATGTCTGAAACCCACGGGAGTTTTATATTTAAACTATACATATAAACCTTCCCCTTGAGTCACTCTATCTTTTAAAAAAAACCGCATCAAAATCCGTTGCGTAGTTTTAAAGATTTAAACATACATAGGGATATAGGGACATAGGGACAGAGAAAGCGACTTTGTACTTTTTATACTATGTAATGATTGTAATACCACCTTAAATAACTATTTAATGCTGTTGTTCTGCCCCATTAGCCACGAGACAAAATGGCAGAGCCTCTTACAAAAAATATTCCGCCGCTTTAGCCTAGTTGGTAGTGACCCTGCCTTCGAAGCTGGAGGTCCCAGGTTCGAATCCCGGTCAGGGCATTTATTTGTGTGATGAACACGAATATTTGTTCCCGAGTCTTGGATGTTTTCTATGTATTTAAGTATATATTTATCTATATAAGTATGTGTATCGTCACTTAGTACCCGTAGTACAAGCTTTGCTTAGTTTGGGACTAAGTTCATTTGTGTAAGATTGTCCACAAATATTTATTTATTTATTTATTTATTTATTTATATTATGATATGGATTTCATTTTTCATTTCAACATTCCAAGATCATTCCTAAATATGGGTTAATTACTCCAAAATAATTCTACAATTTCTGGATGTTATTCCATAAAAATTTTTTTTTAATGTGACAGGCGACATAACCATGACAACAATTGACAAAAAAAATTGAAAGATGGTTATTGTTGTCATCAAATTGGTGATGCAGATATTTAGCATCATAGAAATACATACTAATGTATGGGAGGGTTTGAAGTTAATATTTGGGATATATCTGCTTTTATTTAAAAAAAAGATATTCATGTAATTTTACTCATTGGGAAAAACTCACTTTAAAAAACATGAGCATGACTGACAAGAGTGTATCCGCTGCAAAAATATATTTGCTTTAACTACCAAAAATTAAAAAAAAAAGAAAAACCATAGCTGCCATATTTCGATTTTCATTTGTTACAGAAAATGGTTGCCAGACAACGTTGCCAGAGCTCCAGAGGATGCACTGTGTTGAGAGTATGGGATCTAAATTTGTCCCTTCTGCTGTCAACACAGTGAATCCTCAAATTATATAAAGGGTCGGCAACGCGCACGTGACTCCTTTGGAATTGCGGGCGTCTATAGCCTGCGGTGTCCGCTTACCATCAGGTGGACAGTACACTTGCTTACCACTGGTGTTGTACAAAAAAAAAACTGCTTTTATTCAATACTAGCGACCCGCCCCGGCTTCGCACGGGTGCAATGCTGTTGCATGTATTATACATATAAACCTTCCCCTTGAGTCACTCTATATATTTAAAAAAACCGCATCAAAATCCGTTGCGTAGTTTTAAAGATTTAAGCATACATAGGGATATAGGGACATAGGGACAGAGAAAGCGACTTTGTTTTATACTATGTAGTGAAGCTGAATACTAGCAAGTGACTTTCACAGACATGTATGTATGTGTGTATGTATCTTGTAAATTTTGGGTTATTGTATTAGCATATATATATGTTATATTGCATTTATCTTAAAGGCGAAAAACTGCTAATTAAAGGTTTTATTACTGAAGTTTGTATTTATGTTGCTATAAAAACAACATAGTAGTGGCATTGAGCAAAGGTCAAAAAAATATAATGGAAATGCAATTCTAGTATTATATATTATAATATTATTATAACAGTTGGTCTGGTAAATTAAATGAATCTTAATGTTGTAAATAATAGTAGGTACAGACTTGATACAATGACTATTGTTCTCATTATTATATTTATATTTATTATTTCAAAACAGGCAGGTAATAGAAATAAGTGAGAATATGCATTGCTAGCAACCTATTATATTGTGAAGGAAAATGTTATGAGGAAATCTACATACACCTAAAAATAATTAAAGGGAAATTCCCAAGTACCAATGCAGAGGGCGTACTCCGAACTACGAATTGTGCCATCCCTTTCACTTATATGGTGTATAACATGAGAGTGAAGAGGATGGCACAATACGAAGTTCGAATTTCGAAGTTTGGAGTAGGCCCTCAGGGACTAATGCCTGTTCCCTCCCTTTTACAAGAAAGAAATCCTTTCCTTCTTTTTAGGTCCAAAGTCTACAACCAGCAGGCCCGGACTTAAGACCCGGGGCCCCTAAGGACTTGCCCCCGTATTCGTAAACGTTTATCAAACCTATATTAGTTAACTAGCCGCTAAAGTTCGTTTGTCCTTATCTGTCACTTTGGCACACGTGCTTGTGAGACAGTGACAACAGACATTTTAGTTAGCAGAGGTTTGTTAAGTTTTATGAATAAGGGGGTTAGTATCTGAAGCCATCTCCACCCTCATAAACCCTTTTATTCTGAAATTATTCCACCAGTGCACTGGAACCCTTAGGCTGATTAGGCCATTAGGCCAGGGCCTTGTAGGCCTAGGGGAAAATCCGGCGCTGACAACCAGCAGTGATTCATATATAGACTTACTAGCGACCCGCCCCGGCTTCGCACGGGTGCAATGCTGATGCATGTATTATACATATAAACCTTCCCCTTGAGTCACTCTATCTATTAAAAAAAACCGCATCAAAATCCATTGTGTAGTTTTAAAGATTTAAGCATACATAGGGATATAGGTACATAGGGACAGAGAAAGCGACTGTTTTATACTATGTAGTGAAGATTAAAATTACATTAGTTTTATTGGTTTTAAATACTGAATGGCGCAAGTGTACACTTTCTTTAAGTGAAAAGTAAATTCCGTTCAGGCTATTGAATGTTTTGGTAAGTGATTTCAACTTAGATTTTTTGTTAGACAAAATGAACACAATACAATGCTAACTATACAATACACACATCTTTACAACTTAGTCATTACAGACTGCCACATCCGTAGGGTATGCGTGGAGGCAGAGGAGACTTCTAGACACATTCTACTACACTGTAAGCAGGCGCGGATACAGGGGGGGCAACAGGGGCAATTGCCCCCCCCTGAAGCCTGTGTCAGGGGAGGGCAATTGCCTGTGTTCTGACAGTAAATAAGTTATCAAAAGTCAGTTTTATTTTCAGAAAGTTCGAAAGTGCCCCCCCCTGAACAAAATCCTGGATCCGCGCCTGACTGTAAGCAGGTAGAAGTATACAGGAAGAAGCATTTAGGAAATCCAAACACTGCAGGAAGCAGTAAACAATATAAAAGCATTAATAAGTTTCATACAGGAACTAGGGTGGTTAGAGTAGTGCTACCCCTTTTTCATGCATAATAGTCAAGCTGGATGTTGACTTGCGGAAAATGCCCAGTAAAACTGACTATACTGACACTACAATATCCCTTTCAGACTTGAAACACTGACAGACTGACTGGTATAGAATGCTTATGACTTAAATCCTCCTTTTGTATGATAAGTTTTACTTTTGTGCAATAAAGATTGAATAAATTACAAAAATAACAATGTAATGCAGTAAAGTGAAGTATTTATGTTGAAATGTTTTTGATATGACAAGTATTGGCCATTTTCTAAATAGACATTAATCCGTCGTCTACCGGTCCCTGGGATACCAGTGATTATAAAAAAAGAAAGCTATTGTTTATTTGTTGAAAGACGACGGCTTAAATTACAATGTTTTTAGCTACATACCTGACTCTCTCCCGTGCCTCCGTTCTCTTTGCCCCAGAAACATTTAACTGCATGTCCACTAATCTCCGTGTTATGTGTTCCCTCAATAGCGTGTGCCGCTGCCTCTTTAGTTGTGAACCTAATGAATGCATAGCCTTTGTCCCGGAATACTCTAATATCCTGTATCTGACCATACTGTGAGAATGTATTTTGCATCAACTCCTCGGTGATGACATTGCTTGTGAAGCCCCCGCAGTACACAGTCGTGTTGGTCGGTGAGCTTTGGTTGTACACCTCGTCAAATGTGGGCTGCTTGGCTCGCTTGCTGCTCGGAGCGCCCTCGCTCGGTCTGTTGGTCGGTGGCTTGCGTGTGGACCAGTTGGTGCGTATGGACCGCGAGCCGAGCCACTGTCCGTTCATAGCCTGAATAGCCGCTTCGGCATCCGCCTTCTTCACAAACGAAACGAACGCGTACCCTTTAGATTTGAGCGTTTGTGGGTCGCGGACTATCCGGCAGTTTGAGATCTCGCCAAACGGCGCGAAAGCCTCTCGCAATATGTGCGTCTCTATCTCTGGCGACAGGTCGCCTACAAATATGTGGTGGTGGTTGCTAGTATCCGTCTTGGGCTGGTTCCCGGGACTCGTTGCCCAGTTAACCTTCATCTCCTTGTCCAGAAACACCCGCTTGTTCATGGCGGCCAGGGCCGTAGCCGCCGCCGAGTGATTCGTGAACTCGAGGAAGGCATAAGGATCGTTGCCTGGCTCACGGATTATCTTACAACCTTTTACTTCGCCAATTTGGCCGAACAACGCGCATAGAAAATCTTCTGTGACACTCGCGTCTAAATTACCGACGTAGAGAGTTTTCGGGTGGCTTTCGTCGCCCATATTAGAATTAATCGTAATCTAGCGGTTACTTAATTACGACTATGAACACTAGAATCGAAATTACTCGCTAACCAACGTGTTATTTCATTACACAAAACATTGGATGACGGATAAAGAAAGAAAAATGTCGCAAACAGCGCCTATAACTTCTCGAAAGACGTTGCTTTGCTGTTGACTCGTGAAACGTTCACTTTTCGGAAACAAACGCATCTATAGACGAATTTCCGGTGGAATCAATTTAAAAAGTTGGCGGGAAAGCCGGATATATTACATTACTTCCCGATTTTGTATGAAATAAGCCGAATGTGAGCTATGTAACTAGTAGTCAGACACTATTTACGATTTTTGATTGCAATCAAACATTAATTTAAAAATAGATATTTTTTGTTACATTTTGCCATAAACAAATTTTATAACAAATTGACACAGAGTTCTCCTTAACTATTCCGGAAACGAGTGTCATTCGAAAGTCTATGACTCATCAGAAATATGCTTTCGTTTACAAACCCATCATTTTCATCCTAAATTGTGATTGGTACAATACGTCTGAGGTAAAAACTGACCAATGCCAAACCGGTTAGTGTTTATTCAAATCTGTCTGTCATTGCATAAAAAATATCATTTATTTTGATTAATCTTTTTATTTTTCACTTAAAAATAATCACAGTATGTAACAAAACACTCAAGTTTGATTTTTATTTGTTATGATTTAGTAATCAGAAAAATTAATTACATTAACCGTATATTGGCAACAATTTGGATTTGACACATATATTTAGTGTTGCCCCTGCATTAACTGCTACGCTGGCTGTCAATCAGCGACAGATTTCGGCAATACGGCACGATGCAATAGGGCCTATAATATTAATAAAATCTCAATTAAAACATGCATCACTCCATTAGTGTGTGATTGTAACTAATAAAACCTTTCAGACAACTTAATTACATCCGAGTTTGTACCTCATACGGGCGTGGGTTAGGTTAGAATAGTTAGTCTCGTACACGTATGCAGTGTTTCGGTTTTTGTACGGTTCGGTGTTGAAAATATGACGTAAAGTGGGTTTTTCTAATTTGAAAATAAAGTTTTCGATATGCTGCCGTTGACCCAGAAGGATGCCCGGTTCCCGCGCGGCCGCATAGCTGGACTCCGGGACAAGTTAACCAATTGGTTTAGACTAATATATTCGGATAAGAATTCCAGGAATTTATTCCTATTCCTTATACTGAACTTGTCGTTTGCCTTCGTCGAGCTGTTTTATGGTGTTTGGACGAACAGTTTAGGTGAGTGCATGATTTAATATTGGTTTACATATGTGGTATCCCTGCCACAGGAAGTGTTAGTAAATATGCTAAAAAAATTGTGTATGTTTATTTATTCAGCTATATCTATCATCTCATATAAAATTTCAAATTAATTTACTAAAGTCGATCCTTCCTAGTGTTTTGCCGGTTTTATACTCATGTCCCCCTTATTTTTTAATACCACTATCATGGCAAACAAGCATGTGGCCCGCCTGATGGTAAGCAGTCACCGCAGCCTATAGACTCTTGCAACTTCAGGGGTCACATAAATAAAAAAAAACTGGCAACAGTTATGAACTCTATATTATGTCTACTATTAATAAAAAGTATAATATGGACCACTCCAAAAGACTTAAGGTTCCCAATAGAATTTCAATGTTAGTGCTGGAGTTTAAAGTTAAAATTAGATTGCATTTTCTTGAAAAGTGACTGGTGCTGAAATGAATCAGCAAAGAACAGCTTTCAAAATTATCAAGATAATTATGGTCTTTGATAATTATCGCGATAATTATCCGATAATTATCGGATTATCGGATAATTATCGCGCGTAGTATACGTTATTTTATTAGTTAAATTTATTTTCCGATGTATGATATTTCCTGTAAAATGTATTTTTACCAATAAAGACTGTACTCTGTACTAATATATAAAAGACTATGGTGTTTTAGGCTGCAAAATAAATAGTTGCTATACAATATTTTACTATTTTTTTAATAACCATTAAAATATAATCAATTAATCATTACAACATCATTAAAACATATACAGAGCATAATTATTAACGTTCGAATTCACACACGTATTTTTTTAACTCATGCCGAATTTACAATTTTAGGTTATTATCAAATCGATAATTATCAAAGCATAAAAATCACAATCATCATTATCCTTTCGAACCCTGGCAAAAAATATTTATCTTTAATATTTATCTTACTTTTTGTAAAGCCTGTATAGATTGGTGCTCCTTAGAAAAGCTCCTAACAATACTAGTCAATAGTAATTCTGTAGTACTAGGCCCAAAATTCTATGAATTTATGCTCAGTTTTTTTATTAGAATTTATATTGATTTTACAGAGGCTCCTTAATCAGATTATGACTTGATGATATATAATAAACGCGTCACTCACGTCTTTAAGGTCGAATATAAACAAATATTAGAGGACAATCTTACACAAATCGAACTAGCCCCACAGTAAGCTCAAGAAGGCTTGTGTTATGGGTACTAGACGACGATATATTTAATAGATATAAATACTTAAATACATAGAAAACATCCAAGACTCAGAAACAAATATTCATGCTCATCACACAAATATTTGCCCTGACCGGGATTCGAACCCAGGACCGTCAGCTTCACAGGCAGGTGCACTACCCACTAGGCTAAACCGGTCGTCAATATCGCTCGACATGTTTCAGTGGTCCCTTTCTTAGTCATGAGAATGAGTCGTGATGGCAGCGCGTGCCAATATCCAACGAGAAATAGCGCGTTCTTTGAAATGCTGTTCTGCCCAGATGAGGAAACAATAAGGATTGATTTTCAGATTAATACTTGACTGTGTTTATGACAATAGCCGAATCACATTGCTTAAAATTTTCCCAATAGAAAAAAAAAACCAAAGTCGAGTCTTTATGTTCCTTTTTTACTCAGCCTACTAAAACAATGCATTATTAAACAATACAATTAAGTTAAAATGATGGTATTTTACCTCATATAAACTCTGTCAAGAGGAAATT
This sequence comes from Epiblema foenella, assembly GCA_963556455.1. Lineage (NCBI taxonomy): Eukaryota > Metazoa > Arthropoda > Insecta > Lepidoptera > Tortricidae > Epiblema > Epiblema foenella. Next base: position 17,599,605 of record OY747112.1, read on the forward strand.
TAATAAAAATGCACACAGATATTTATGTAGATTTGTCTAAAAAAGCCATTCCCGAAGAGTGTTGCATCTCATTTTGTCATGCACGAAAGACATAAGCGTTTCTCTTTCACTGCTGACGAATCGAGGCATCCCAAACTCAAACTCAAAATATTCTTTATTCAAATAGGCCTAGCAACAAGCACTTTTGAATCGTCAGGTATATATTACATAAATTGAATCTTATTATTCAGAGCAATTTATTGATGCATATGAATTAAAAAAAAAGACATGAATTACTGTAATGTATATCAAATGTCCCCTTAAAAACGTGAGTGACCTTTTGTAACATTGCAATAAGGTACTATTCCTTGTTAGGGGTCATCCATAAAGTATGTCACACTAATTTTGTGATTTTTTGACCCATTTGTTGGTCACATTTGTGAGACCCCCCCCCCATAGTGTGACGTCACATATTCCGAAATTAACTACTAACCAACATCAACTCAAACATTTGAAAAAAATAACATAACAATAAATTATCGCCAACACACAATTTAAACCTTATGCGTATACAAATAGAGTTTTTCCAACTCTATTTGTATATGCACTTGTAAGTTTTTCGTTAATAGTCCATATTTGGCATTTTAACTCATTAGATGTTTTGGATTTTGAAATGTGACGTCACAAATGGTGGGACCCCTCCCTCCCCTTGTCACACAATGTCACACTTCGTCGACCCCCTCCCGCCCCCTTAACGTGTGACGTAATTTATGGATGGCCCCTTATTTTGCTCCAGGTCTGATCTCCGATGCATTCCACATGTTCTTCGACTGCACCGGCCTCGTGGCCGGGCTGGCGGCCTCCCTGATATCCAAGTGGCGAGCGAACGAACGCTACTCTTACGGATATGCACGAGCTGAGGTGGTCGCTGGCTTCGTCAACGGGCTCTTCCTGTTGTTCATAGCGTTCTTCATTATGAGCGAAGCGGTGGAGAGAGCTATTGAACCACCTGAGGTAAGATTATTACACTATACATTCAAACAATAGGGATCATCATCAACATCATCATCATCATCCTAGCGTTATCCCGGTACAATTGCATCCTAAAGGATGCCGAGGGTCTGCTACCTAATCTTGAGACCTTGTACATCTCTAACTTTACTGATGTTGTAATATTTGTAATAGTTAACTTTGCAAGTTTATCTTCACTGTATGACATTAATTTTGTTCTAATTGTAAACTCGAAATTATTATTCCTTCTTAAATTGTAAATTAATATTTTGACATGTAGAAGTGCCCTTGTGGCCTATTTGCAGAATATATGTTTGTATTTGTATAATCCCAAGGCTTAGCACGGCACTAGTTTTTACAGAAGCGACTGCCATCTGACCTTCCAACCTGAGGGGAAACCAGACCTTATTGGAATTAGGCTTGTCAAGTGAGACAACTTGACTGTTAGAAGTTCCCAAGCCGCCCGAAGGCCTCTAACTTGGCTTAACGACTGCTATCATAGACAGCAGCCGGGATCAACGGCTTAACGTGCCTTCCAAACACGGGAGCGCTCAGTTAATATCCACTCAAAGCGGTCACCCATCCTATAACTGACTGGGTCGACGTTGCTTAACCTCGCATACCGCACGCGGTACGCGGGCGCCGCTGGGCCACGAGCGCTCCAAAATTTGAAGTAGGTAGTTGATTTTCTTATTTAGTGTCGATATCGCTATTTTATTTCTGAGCCACTTTGTACCTTGTCACAGTCAAAATCTATATGAAGCTGCTAAAGATCTCATTTTTATACTACAACTAGCTTTCGCCCGCGACTTCGCGTAAACTTCCACTCCCTAATTTTGATCCCTAAATGGTTCTTTCAAGGCATAATTTTGGGATAAAAATTATCCTATATTTTAATTCAACCTATAGACTCTTTTGTATACCAAGTTTTATCGTAATCTGTTCAGCCGTTATTGCTTGATTGTGTAAGAGATATGTAAACATCCAACTACTATTATATACTATTACTTATTAGTAGGATTGGATTTCTTGGCCACTTTGTACCTTGTCAAAGTGAGAATCTATATGAAAGCCAATAGAGTTGTAATATTAATGTCACTGTGACAAGGTATTAAGTGGCCCGGAAATCAAATTGGTTAACCATATCAATATGTTTACATTTTTTTTACCTTATTCCTTTGAAATAAGGTTCAAAAATGTATACATATTTATGCCCTTGACTGTATTCAGTAGCTCGGTGAGCTGTAGACCTCGTAAGCATTTTTTACGTTTACAAACACCCCATAAATCACGCCATTTTGAAAAATTTCTAGGGACTGTCGACAAAAAAGAAGTGTCCCTTTCACTCTCGTGTTATACACTATATGAGTGAAAGGGACGGCACGATACGAAGTTCGGATTTCGAAGTTCGTAGTAGCGCCTCAGCTCAAAGTCACGGGAATCGGTTGAGAAATGCGACCTGATGCACTACGATCTTAACATCCCGGAAAACTAGACTTTGGTATTAGACTGGTTTCCTCACGATGTTTTCCTTCACCGAGAAGCTACTGTTAAACGTAAAATGATACTTCGTAAAACACATCGTTGTAATAGAATTAGGAATGAAGCTATCCGTAGCAGAACTGGGGTCACCGACATAGCCTTCAAAATTGCGAGACTTAAGTGCCAGTGGGCAGGGCACATTGCTCGCAGGACTGACGGTCGATGGGGCCAGAAACTGCTTGAGTGGCGTCCACGCACCGGAAGACGAGCTGTCGGTAGGCCTCCGACAAGGTGGAGTGATGACCTGGTGAAGGTCGCGGGAATCCGGTGGAAACGAACGGCACAGGACCGGTCTAAATGGCGAGCCTTGGGGGAGGCCTATGTTCAGCAGTGGACGTCTTTCGGCTGAAATGATGATGATGATGATGATGATGAAAACACATCATTCATCAATTAAGGCAAGAAAGAAGAAGAAGATGTACAACACGTGCTGACGGAGTGTGTCCGGAGCGCTGCCAGGCGCTTCGCCGCAATATCCAGTGACATAGGCATATGCAACAGCATCCTGGCGTCACCATCATCTGATGATGCCAGGGGACTGCTTAGAGTTTATTTCACCTCAATAGGAAATAGTACCTCGTAAGTCTGTACTATTAGGATAATAAATGTATTACGGGGGTGGCGTAGCAATTGCTAAAGGAATTTAAAAAAAATAGACTGGTTTCCTCACGATGTTTTCCTTCACCGAGATGCTACTTCGTAAAACACATCATTCTTCAATTAGGGCAAGGCCCATTCACAGATCTGACGAAAATACTGAAGTTTGAGCTTCCAGTGTGAAGGAATAATGTAGAATTACACTACACAAAAATTACTGTGGACTGAAAAGGAAACAAACAAAAGAAATAACCTAACAAAATATTGAAAAATGCCTTGGTGACTCTGTCAAAAAAAGTTCCGCGTGACGTCACTTTTATCTATTCTAAAAAAATGTGACGTCACGTGAAAAAAATATGTGTCCAATATTTTTTTTTAATCTGACTGACGGACTAAATAGATTTTTTTTAGTAACATTCTCCATTCCTCACAAAATTTCACGAGAATCGGTTCAGAAATGGGACCTGTAGAGGTGAACAGCCGGACACTTTTGCGCAAGCTCAAACTAAAAACGGAAATCAGTTTGTCCTATTCGTTACTTTTCCCGTATCACGCTTTTCATTACAGATGCGGAATTCTGATTGATGTGGAAAAAATCCACTTGTTACCATGAATGGTAACAGCTGTGACGTATTTCCCCAGCAGTGGTAACAAATGAGAAAGAATCCTCGCTTTTACTTTTGTTAACAAATTGCAGAGAAGACCAAGAATCCTCAATTCCGAGAAAATAAGTTATTTATTTATAGTATAGCAATTATTTCGAACCGTGAAATCTTTGAGAAGACAATACGGTTGCCAGTTTTTGTTGCACTTTTAACACCACCCAGGGGTCACGTGTAGGGTAACGGTGGGTACTCCCTACGTACGTGGTGCAACTTCGACCCCCCTTGTCAAGTGAGCGGGCAACTTGACTGTTAGAAGTTCTCAAGCCCGGATGCCTCTAACTCGGCTTAACCACTGCTATCATAGACAGCAGCCGGGATCAACGGCTTAACGTGCCTTCCAAAGCACCTGGGGGGGCTAGCACAACTACCGCTGCGACGCGACGCGAGTAGAAAAAAATCTACCCTTCTTTCTAACCCGCACAGTTCGAGCGAGACAGGAATCGCTGAGTCGCGCGAGATACGATTTGTAATCACATCCCCACTGGGCCGACATTGCTTAACCTCGCATACCGCACGCGGTACGCAGGCGCCACTTGGCCACGAGCGCTCTAGGAAATAAGTATAAGGTACCTTAGGTACCTATACTTTTGGTTGAAAAACGCTTAGAGAATTTCAAATAGCCAAAAGCTGAAATTTCTCAAGCTAGTTACTTTTGCAGTCACTTGTCTATTGTTAAAACTTCATAGTCGTTAACACATCAAAGGGAAACGGTAAAACGTGCCTGATCGACTCTTACGTCCGAACACGTGAGCAGAGAAGTTTCGACATTATATCGAAAGCGATAGTGACGACATTTGTATGCCGACAGGCTATTATGAGGCATAGGATAAAACAATTAATGAAAACTAAATTGTTTCAAGATAACGTAATTTAGATGACACCTAATAGTATTCATATACAGAATGACAATCCGAGGTGCAAAGTAAATTCAACCGTGTTGTTCAAAGCACTTAGGTTCATAATCGCATTATAGTCCTTTAAAACTGTTCTAGCTAATTTCAAATGACTTATTCTCTTCTGGACTCGTTAGCGTCCATAAGCTTCGATGTCTGCTTACTAACAGGACGGTTGTTCATCGTGTGCCACTGTTGCTGTATAAAAAAAAATGCCGCTTGGTTTTTACCACATAACGCCCTAACGCCTAACGACTGTAAGCCTGAGGCGCTGTTCCGAACTACGTATCATGCCGTCCCTTTCACTCCTATAGTGAATAACACGAGAGTGAAAGGGACGGCACGATACGAAGTTCGGATTTCGAAATTCGGAGTACAGGGCCTGATAAGAGTGATAAGGTAACTTGTACAATTTAAAGGGATGCCTGGATTCCGTCAGCTACGCCCTTCGTGATAGAGACACGCTTATGTCTTTCGCGCACGACAAAACAGGATGCAACACTCTTTGGGAACGGCTTTTTTAGACAAATCTCGATAAATATCTAACTGTGTGCACTTTTATTAAATCTCCTCTTGATAAAGTTTAGATGCGATAAAATACCATCATTTTAACTTAATTGTGTCTTTTAATAATGCGTTGTTTCAGTAGGCTGAGTATAAAAAGGAAAATAAAGACTCAACTTTGGATTTATTTTCTATCAAGAAATTATTAAGCAATCACGTTTCGGCTATTGTCAGAAATAAAATCATAGATTTGTTAGCTGTTAGGCCAATACGTTTGGCCGATCGTCTACTACGCAGTTAGTCCATAATATGATTGGTATAGTCAAGAATCATATATCTGAAAATCAATCCCTAGTGTTTCCTCGTCTGGGCAGAACAGCGTTTCAAAGAACGCAATATTTCTCACTGCACGGCCTTAATCACTTCCACACTTATCTTTAATTTAAGAAACTATGTGATAACTTGATATCTTAACAAACGGTTTCCACATGTTGATAAGATTAAAGTCTATTATACTCGTAAGTATTAATGTTTTGACGTGCACAATTGCTTGGTAGCTTGTTCCAGGACATTCCGGTGCAAATGACCCCCTCTAACACGCGTTAGTTTGCAATTACCCATCCCGCTCTCTACGGAAGCTCTGCGCGTAATTTCGTAAATATTTAGTACATTGTTATTGTTTGTTGGAACACTGGATCACTTATGAAAAATCTATCCGGTTATTTCCTTAGAACAATAAAAAAGCTATCTTTTTTGTAAAAAAAAAAAAGTTTCACTGTCGTTGATAATTACGAGATCTGCAGCATTAACCTATTGAGCGCCAAGCATTACATACAAATGACGCATCGCTGATGCCACGCGTTCAACGCGAGATTAGACTTTACGCAATCGCGTATAGATCGCTATTGCTTTGACCAGGCTGTCGGCTGTAGCAGTCTTTGGCGTCCATGGTACGATTTTCCGATGACGTGAACAGCCGACTGTGGCGTTCAAAGGGTTAAAGTTTATTTTCACTATGATATTTAGGATTTTTTGACAGAGTCACTTCTCATTTGTTACCACTGCTGGGGAAATACGTCACAGCTGTTACCATTCATGGTAACAAGTGGATTTTTTCCACATCAATCATAATTCCTCATCTGTAATGAAAAGCGTGATACGGGAAAAGTAACGAATAGGACAAACTGATTTCCGTTTTTAGTTTCAGCTTGCGCAAAAGTGTCCGGCTGTTCACCTCTACAGGTAGGGGTCACAAAACCGCTAGTACTTTTGAAAATCGGTTTTTCGGTTTTTGTACATTACAAAACCGGGTTTTCCGGTTTTTCGGTGATTTTTCGGTTTTACATATAAAAAGTGAAAAAAACTGCATTTTATGAATTTCAACTTTAATATTCAGTCATTTAACAATGGATATAAAACCTTTTTTATATCTTATAATTATTAGGAACAAAAATTCAAAACAAAATAACTAAAATAATATCCTCCATGCACTTCTGGAGCCTGCCACAAGTATCAGAAGTGAATGTCATGAACGACACTACACAGCTCATTCGGTCAGAAGTGTCAGAACGGAACGGAACGAGTGAGTGAAGTGAAGTGAATGATATTTTCTAGGATTACAGATTAGGCAAGTAACACTCCGAATACTCCGATCATGGTTGCCATTTTGATGTGATTGTGTTGCAATAGTTAAAAAATATCTCGTTCGGTATGTTTATTTTAAACCCGCACACACTTTGTTTTAAAATGATCTTTTGTCATGTTAATTAACTTACAGATATTGTTCTTTATTTTTATTTACCGTGTATTCATTTGGTGTATGTTACATGCTGTGGTTTCACTGAAATGATTCCAAGTTTCCAACGAGGACCAGAGATGGCAGAGATGTTGTATTGAAAAACAAACTATACGTAGGGTAGGGCAATTAGCTAATTTTTATTAATTCAATTATATGTTCTATATTTACTGATAAACTAAAAAGTAGAAATTACAAATAGAAGAAGAAGTTATAAGTAGTAATAAACTGATAATCAAAGTAATACTTACAACTATCAAGTATTTAAGTGTAAAACCGAAAAACTCGAAAAACCGGTTTGTTCAAATTTGAAAGCCGGTTTTCTCAATCGACGAAAAACCCGGTTTTTCCGGTTTTTTCGGTTTCGGTGAAACCGGTTTTGTGACCCCTATCTACAGGTCCCATTTCTGAACCGATTCTCGTGAAATTTTGTGAGAAATGGAGAATGTTACTGAAAAAAAACTATTTAGTCCGTCAGTCAGATTAAATAAAAATATTGGACACGTATTTTTTTCACGTGACGTTCCGCGTGACGTCACATTTTTTAGAATAGATAAAGTGACGTCACGCGGGCTGTATCTTCATCATTTTTTGTTTGATTGACTAAAAAAAATACGTGTCCAATATTTCTTGATAATCTGACAGACTAAATAGATTTTTTTAGTAACATTCACCGTTACCTATATTTTTTGTCGATTCTGTTTTTGGAAATTAGAACAAAATATATCACGCACGACGTCTATAGCTCACAGAGATACTATATAGTAATATTAGCAGTGCCTCTACCATGAGTTTGCATGACCGCTAGCGACTGCATAAACGATATAGTATGCCGATTCTTAGTTCTATTGCGTAAACGCCAGAGGCGCTGCACTTTTGCCCATACAAATTTTACATGGTCATGTAAACTCATGGTAAAGGCAAAGGTAAAATTGTCGTATTTAAGAATTGTGAAACATGGCACGTTTCTCAAATAAAAGTATTTCTAATGAATAGGTACAGAATAAATTATACCTACCTCAATGCAATGTTCTATTATTGATACAAGCCGTGAAATCATGTAGAAATCTGATCGAAGGCCGTTTCTCGTGCTTGAGTAATGAATTGAAGATAAGTTACGTTACATTCATTCGTTTTAAATACTTAAAATATAACACAAATACTGTTTATTGCACTGCACACCTCAGAAAAAAACAGTATAGTAACATTCAATGATCAAACTGCGTTCCTTTTTCATCTTTAGGTATGTAAGTATTTATTACTTATTACTTACTGTAAAATTTTAAAACAGTTCTTTTGACGACCGGTTTAGCCTAGTGGGTAGTGCACCTGCCTGTGAAGCTGACGGTCCTGGGTTCGAATCCCGGTCAGGGCAAATATTTGTGTGATGAGCATGAATATTTGTTTCTGAGTCTTGGATGTTTTCTATGTATTTAAGTATTTATATCTATTAAATATATCGTCGTCTAGTACCCATAACACAAGCCTTCTTGAACTTACTGTGGGGCTAGTTCGATTTGTGTAAAATTGTCCTCTAATATATATATATATATATATATACTCGTATTGAATATATGGTTTTACATCAGATCTTAGTACATATTTTTTCTTCCCATAATATATTCAGCCAGATCAGGCATATGAAAACTTAGGTCAGTGATTTAATCACTCAGTCTATAAATAGGGATAAAATTACATGTAAATTAGGTCATTATATTAAACATATTAAACATGCATGCTTCATCAGCTACGTTAATTAAATTAAATTATTGTGTATAAATAACATTGATAAAATTTTAAGTCAATTGTGTAATAATCACAAACAGTCAATTAATTATGTCACATACTTCGTTAAACCTGTAATTAAAAAATTCTTTAATACTATAGAAATATTTTGTGCAATTTTATTCTAAATTCATGAATAGGCAATATTCTAATTGCGGCAGGTAATTTATTAAAGATATTTAAACACGTATTATGAGCACTTTTTTTCTGAGTACTAGCTTATGAGTAGGTGGTAACGCGAGCCTATGTGACCTAGTTGTTTCCTTTTCTTCGATAAAGATAAATTTAGTCTAAGCGAAACCCAAATTTGACGACCGGTTTAGCCTAGTGGGTAGTGCACCTGCCTGTGAAGCTGACGGTCCTGGGTTCGAATCCCAAGGGCAAATATTTGTGTGATGAGCATGAATATTTGTTCCTGAGTCTTGGATGTTTTCTATGTATTTAAGTATTTGGGTGGATCAACTTTTTTGTGTTGTTATTTTGACCCGTTGTCCAAGGGACAATAGTGGTGCAATTTGTTCAAAAAATGTAGTATTAAGTTCTACTAACATGCTTAATAGATGGACCATTATGGAATTAGCTTATAAGTACTACTTACACATGCGCATGTTTGATAGACTTAAATAGCATAAAATCACGATTGTATTCGAATTTTGTCCCCTGGACAACTAGATGTAACCACGGCAACGAGTGGCACTAAAAAGTTGATCCACCCATTTATATCTATTAAATATATCGTCGTCTAGTACCCATAACACAAGCTTCTTGAGCTTACTGTGGGGCTAGTTCGATTTGTGTAAGATTGTTTTCTAATATTTATTTATTTATTTTAAATCTAAAAATTATGTCCTCATTTTCAGGTAAAACACGAGCGTCTCCTCCTCGTTTCGATCCTAGGCTTCCTAGTCAACATGGTGGGCATATACGCCTTCCACCACGGCCACGGCCACGGGCACGGGGGCCATGGCCACTCGCACGGCGGCCATGGCCACTCCCACAACAGCCATGGCCATTCGCACGACGAAGTCAACACCGGCGCCGGTTCGGCCATCATGCGCGGTGTTTTCCTACACGTGCTAGCCGACACCCTCGGCTCAGTTGGTGTTATTATATCGGCGATATTGATGAGAATGTTCGGCTGGATGAGAGCGGATCCGATCTGCTCGATGGCAATAGCTTTGCTCATCGCTGGTAGTGTTATACCTTTAGTGCGGGACTCGGCTGGTGTGCTAATGCAACGGACTCCTACGGCTTTAGAGCGGGCGTTGCCGAACTTATACACTAGGGTTGTCGGTCTGGCCGGGGTCCACGGGGTGCAGGAGCCGCATTTCTGGACGCTCTGTAGTGATGTGCACGTCGGCGCCCTCAAGTTGGAGGTCGCGAAGGAAGTGGATCCGAGGTATGTGACGGAGCAGACAGCCAGGATCTTTAGAGAGGCTGGTGTCAATCATTTGACAGTGCAATTGGACTATTCCCCGCTCTGATCCTAATTTAATCCTGTACAGTTAAATTCTTTTGTCTTGTCAGCAAGCAACAAATTGCGACGATTTTAGACGTCGTTATTTGCAGCCCAGCTACCACGATATGTTTTATTGTCGTAAAGCACTGAACGTCACGTAAAACGTAACTAAAGAACCGATCATGTTAACAGGGGTGTTATGGGTCAATCAACTTTTTCTTGTTGTTATTTTGTCCCGTCAGCGAGGATACATAGTATCCGAGTTTCTTAGAAAAATGTTTATAATGTGGACTTCAAGCATGCTCAAGAGATGATCCATGTCCAAATGGAATATTAATTACTTTATTACTTAGGTCATTAGATACTATAACTTGGTATAAAAAAATGAAAGTGAGTGTAATATTTCGCCGATAAACTTAACGTTTGGCGAAACGGAAACAAATGTAAACTGTACCATACTTTTTTGGGAAAATAAATTTAAAAAAAAAAAATTTAAGCTCGTCGCTAAAACTCATGTTTGATAGATTTAAACGCTACAAAATCACAGTTTTAAATAGTGACTCAGGAGACGTAACCATGGTAACGAGCAACAAAGAAAAGTTGATTCACCCTTATCATTAAATACTAATAAAAACTAATGCGGTTCATTACTAAATGAGATTCCGAATAAGAATTCCCAGATGTTACCACTTGCGGTATATATATTGGTAAAGTTCTCGATTGTTACCAATGGTGGATTAACCAGTTTGGGTTGAAGTGGTTATGTATACGCACCCCATATGGCTCTAAGCCTTAGGTATTAACAATATTATATTAAGACTTATACAACATTTAATTAAAGTTGTCATGTAGTTGTAAAGTCTGAACCCTTTTACAATTTAAAGTATTTTCATGTTATTATTTTCTAAAATGTGATAATTCGATTCAATTTCCTATTTTAGTTCTAATGATATCGCTGAAATAGCCTAGATTGTTGTCTTGTGCAAACAAAATACATAATAAAATTTAAACGCAATTCGGGCAAATAGGTAGCATTTCTATTCTGATTTTTAATGACAAATATTCAATTTAGTGCGACTGACACACATGTTTTGTCATTAAGGGTCGGTTGCACCAACATACGATCACAGGCCGGTCATCGTCAAATATGGCGCCGGCAGCTGTCATCCCATAGACACTTGTCAAACTTTCCATACAATCAGATTTTAACGAACACCGCTTATGATAACAGACGGTTTGGTGCAACCCACCCTTATTAATGGAAAATAGAGATAGCAGCGCATGTGTTTTTTTTTATACAACGCCGGTGGCAAACAAGCGTACGGTCCATCTGTTGGTAAGCGGCCACCGCAGCGTATAGACGCCCGCCACTCCAAAGGAGTCACGTGCGCGTTGCCGTTTATAAGATTTGAGGATGCACTGTGTGGCCAGTAGAAGGAACACATTTAGGTCCCTCGCTCTCAACACAGCGCATCCTCGGGAGCTCGAGGTGTTAACGACAAATGTTAATATATTACGACCCTAACCCTTTAACCGCCTTTGTGCGATACACGAGACAAAGTGAGTTTAAATTACACCTTATTGATTTATGACAAAGTAGAAAATTGCGAGTCATTTTTCTGACGTTCGGCTGTTAAAGGGGTCCATGGCTATAGTGTAAATCCCGTTTATACAGTATGTAGAGATTACTCTGTATACAGGGGCGGTTAGAAGAATTATAATCCTAATAATAATTTAATGGGTGCTGTCTCTGTGTGCGTCCCATGACACGGGCAGGGACAGCATCCGCTCGGTGTATCCCTTGCATTTCATTAAAGTGTCAAAAGGGCCTCTACGTGTTGGCTATGTGGTACTCGTTTGGTACTTCGGTGCCTCGGTACTTCGGCTCCGCGCACGCCTCCCAAAGGTCCGGGATACCATTGTCCCGTGAACGGGAAAGACATATTAATATTGTGATAATATAATTGTATTGAAGCTGCAAATTCGAATGGATAATGTGATTAATTTGACCATACACAATTTGTCGGCTATTGCCTTTTAACCATGCTTCTCGAAAATGAGCAGTAGGTACTGTATACATGGTGCATTTTTAACTTTACGTGTTGTGACGTGTTGTGGTCAAAAGGTTAACGGGTGGAATATCTAGCGAATTTACAATGCCTATACCATTTGAAAGTGAGAACTGAACTTGTGAACATAGTGTATAACACGAGAGTGAAAGGGACGGCACGATACGAAGTTCTGAGTACAGGCACAGAGGGCCTACTCCGAATTCGTATCGTGCCGTCCCTTTCACTTTCGTGTTACATTATAGCCTCCTGAGACCCACCATACAAATAAAAATACAATCGAATTTGAACCTAACAGTTCCGATTACAAATTTGAATTTTATTTTATGTCAAATCAATCAAACCAAAACAAATGCAACTCTATCACTTCAAAATTTAACTTATTTCCGTTGACCATATTTTGTCCTTTATATAGGACGCGGGGTCTTAGGAGGGTATGAGTGAATTCGGAGTACAGGCACAGAATAGCGTCTTACTCGCTTTTACTACACGGTTCAAATTTGCGTGTACCTAAATGCATTGCAAGTGTTCAACTTTGCGTGTAATTGCATTGCGTGCAATTCAAACTTTCAAAGGGTTAGCAATGTCATAATAAATTGTTACATAACATCTCACAATCTACACGAGGAAACACCTTGACAATTGACTATTTGACTACATTTTTTTAATGGTGTCATTCGAAGCAATTTTTAGAGACGAGTAAATGTTTGTATGGGACCATCTACAATTAGAGCAACACAAAAGACGAAAACGAGAGGTAAAGTACAGCATAGCTGACGAGCACTCAAAACGCTCCAGGATACCGATAGGCAGTGAAATGTGACGTCACAGTGTAATGGCGTCGTAATCCCGTTGTATGGAAAAACGAGTAATTTGCCATTTTAGTCGTGAAATATTGCGTTTACGAACATAGTTACCGTACAATTTATTTTTTATTGAAACATGAGAATTCTATTAAAAAAAAAACAATTTATTTGCGAATATTTGAAGTTCCATATCTTATTAAGTATAGCGACCTGCCCCGGCTTCGCACGGGTGCAATGCTGATGCATGTATCATACATATAAACCTTCCCCTTGAGTCACTCTATCTATTAAAAAAACCGCATCAAAATCCGTTGCGTATTTTTAAAGATTTAAGCATACATAGGGATATAGGGACAGAGAAAGCAACTTCGTTTTATACTATGTAGTGATGATTTTGATTAATTTGTCTAATTTGCTATTTATTGTCATAATTTGATGGTTTATAGTTTATATATATTACCACACTATTGAATAAATTTTAACATGAAATGAAATGAAATCATTTATTCTTCGATTTACGCACATTACATGCACTTATGAATGTCAAAAAACTACCACCGGTTCATAAAATGAACCTCTGCCTCGAGAAGAACCGACGTAAGAATCTCGGCGAGGTGTCATTTCTCAAAACAACATACAATGTATATAAAATAACAGTATCATAATACTACAGATTTAAAATGCTACAATATAAAACATATATATTTTAAATATTTAGGACAAAATATTTCTCTGTTAGATTACTTGTGCGGGACGCTATCACTGCCAAACATCCCTATCCATGATGTAATCGTTTAAGGTGTCTTCGGGTAATTCCGAAGATAACAATTTCCAGTCTAACTAAGCGATTTTATTGCATCTCATCATCATCATCATCAAAAAGAGATGTTACCATTTTTGTTGATGTTTGGTAGTGCAAAAAAATCGCTTAGTTAGACTGTTATTTGTTTTTTTTTCGGAATCAACCGACATTCGCAATTACCTGAAGACACCTTATCTTATAATATGATTTTGAAATAATTGTTTATTTCACGACAGATTTAAAATTTTAAATGTCAACCCTATTGAAAACAATTTAAATACAACTTGGAACAGTAACTTGTGCAGGTTTTTATATGTAGGTTGCTATTTAGTTTCATGTCAAATTGGTGCATTTATTGTAAATTATGAAATAAGAAACAAACTTGGATAACTGGGTTAAGTTATTTTCGTTGCCTTGTTTTGGACCACTTTGTCGCGGTTTTAGTTATTACCAAACAAATAAAAAATGTTCAGCGTTATGGGATGTCTTTCTTGTTGTTATAAAATTTTTTATGGGAAAAAAATGAAAATACAAGTTGTAACAAAACTAGTGAAAATCCGTTTAAGAGCATATTCGGTATCGTGTTCTGATTAGGAAAAAGTAGAAAAATTTTTTTGACGCGAATATTTTTTTTTCTATGGTGCAAGTCGTCCAAGTCAGCCAACTGTCCATAAGCCAGCTAAAGGTCAAAAATTTATTGCGTCAAAAAAAAATGTCTTCTACCTTTTCTAATCAAAACACGATACCGAATACCGAATGATCCCCACTAGTTTTGTTACAAAACACTCCACTCCGTCACATTTTTGTGGAGAACAAAAAACAAGTCAGCGAAAACAATTTAACCATTGTATATATTTCCTGTTTATTCCATAGTTAAGTGGTACTTTTAATTTAAATCGAATTTTAAAGACTTATTTACACTAGGTCGGTTTTTGTTTAACCATTTGACCGCCATGAATTCTTTTTTTTGAACCTGAATGTGGCTTTATAGGCCGGGCCCAATAAAGCGATAGGAGTGCGCGGTTGGAGAGTAGCCTGGGGAAAATCCGCCATGACTATTTTAAAACGCAATTAAACCTCTTTGGCAATTAATGAAGGTTCATTTTAAACTGTATCTGTTAGCAAGTTATGGGTGTTATTATTTGTGACGGTCAAAAGCTTAAATTGTAATAGAGATATGACCCTTAACTACTTCAAATGACACCCCATCAAACCAATGTAAATAGAGCCTTAACTTTGTCGAATTGTCTAGTGTCAAATTATGTTTTTTAATGAATATATTTTTTATTTTATTGTAAGTAGTTTACTTTATACCGATATTCGGTTTTATAGGGGCTTTAGGTTCAGGCCCTAACGTTGATTAAACGTTACATTCCAGAAATTGTTTATAAAAGTGTATACTTATGCGGGAAAATAAAAAAAATATATATATAATAGGACGTTTCACTTATAATCCTGATAAAGGAAAAAAATGTCCCCAAGTTTTTATTCCACTATGTGAAGTTTTTCATACGTTGTGTATGGTGAGTCACTTAGTGAAAACCTAAAAATGTATGGAGAATTTGGGACTTTTTAAACACCAAAACCAAGAGGCGAAAACGCCAAATAGTCAAAATCGAGATTGTATACAGTGACTATTTTCAATTTATGTATGAATCGCAGTTGCAATATTTACGAATGTGAAACCTTAAAGTTAAACCCTTTTGTCTTTAGATTAATGCAGGGCTCGGAAACCAGTCGTCGTACGATTAACCGGTTAAAAATTTCGGTTAATTGCGTTTTACGATATTTTTTCGTAATTTACATCATTTATTCCATAGATGAAGGCTATTAAAAGCAAATCTTAAAATAAAAATGGAGATATGAGAAGTACTTTAGGAAATATTTTCATAATAGTAAAAACCGGGTTTTTTTTTTGAACCTGACTGTGGCTTTATAGGCCGGGCCCAATAAAGCGATAGGAGTGCGCGGTTGGAGAGTAGCCTGGGGAAAATCCAGGGGAAGTAAAAACCGGTTCCGAGCCCTGGATTAAAGACAGTTGTTTACGCGTCATAGTCACAAAACTGAAAATTTTTTTACGTAAGTGTTCAATACCTTTATAGATTACGTCAAATGGGTTGTTGCTTGATGTTTTTGCTAAACAACTCCGGTCAGAATAATAAAAATGTGCAATAGAAATGAATTGTTTTATTGTCTATTTATTTTCATTGTCATCAAATGTTTTTATCAAGAACTAGATTAAGTCTGGATAAAATGTGATAATCCACATCGAAAGGGACCTTATGGCGGCAGGCGCTTACGTTGCACCTATTCCCTATTGTATTGGAAATGAGGCAATAAAGGCGTAAGTGCCGGCCGCCATAAGGTCCCTTTCAATATGGATTATCACAAATTTTTCCTACATGTTTGTATTATAATATATTCAGAGTAACTTATTTCTTAATGATCTTTATTTTTCAAAGTACTTATATACATATATTTCTTCCTAAATACATTTGTTTCTATTAGGGTCACACTTCCTTATTCACAAATACCCAGGACTCATGTATTTTTTTAGCCTTCACCATAACCTCAGCGTAACAATATAAATATATATAGGCATAGTTGCAACGAGAGCGTGTCTCCGCCAACAAACTGTTATACAGTTTGGCGGGTTCTAGGTTAAGCTGCCATGTAACTTTTTTGGAAATAAACGATTTTTTTTTTTTTTTTTATTTTCCAATATTATCTCTGTCGCTTGTGACATAAGTGCGTTAGAGACAGACGTACTTACTACCATAGAGTATAAATATTTCTAATCCTATCAGATCCTATACGCGGGCCACCAAGAGTGACGGAAAAGGTCTTATGCAGATAAATTGAGAATGAGGGCTATCGCGTATGAATTCGCCGCTAGAGGCGCTAGTGTAGCGTGGGGTCTCCGAAACGTCACATGTCACTCTTTGTGGTTGCGCTACGCGGGTTAATATCTAATTGGAACTATATGGTGACTATTTTGCACCTGAGCTTGATTATGGCAAATATGAGTTAACAACTGGGTCAAAGACTGTCAAGGCTTCGCACTTGGTAATTCGTGCGGCAGAGAGGGAGATATTCGAACTTCGTTCGTTTTCAGTTCGATTTGGCGTAGGCACTAGTTTTAGGAAAGCGTCTGCCATCGGATCTTCCAACATCTTGGGATTACACCGTTTTGCCTTCGCCGAAAAGCTACTGTTAAATCACTGCCCTTTGTTGTGCCCTTCATCATCATCATCATTTCAGCCGAAAGACGTCCACTGCTGAACATAGGCCTCCCCCAAGGCTCGCCATTTAGACCGGTCCTGTGCCGTTCGTTTCCACCGGATTCCCGCGACCTTCACCAGGTCATCACTCCACCTTGTCGGAGGCCTACCGACAGCTCGTCTTCCGGTGCGTGGACGCCACTCAAGCAGTTTCTGGCCCCATCGACCGTCAGTCCTGCGAGCAATGTGCCCTGCCCACTGCCACTTAAGTCTCGCAATTTTGAAGGCTATGTCGGTGACCCCAGTTACCAGTTGTTGTGCCCTTATTGCAGAATAAATCGTCAGTGGACAACCAAAACTCACTATCAAATCTGTCACTACTCTTCGAAACCTCGTATCTCAGTACTGAAACGACGCTGAGATACGAGCTTTATTTTAAGTAGATATTTGTTACTTAGTGAGTGGTTTGGTATCCACTATATGCCACCGCCGTATTCTTTCATACATTGGCCACGTTGTGAGGCGAGGAGACAACAGCCTCGAGAAACTGAGTGGCTACCGCGAACGACAAACGAAGTTTTCCCTCTCTGTCTCACTTATGTGCAAACTTGCAAGTGCGACAGAAAGGGAAAACTTCGTTTGTGGTTCGCGGTAGCACTCCGGGTCGAGCTTTAAAACGAGTTTAAATAAAACAAAATCGATTGAATTTCATACAACTTTTTTACATTCTTATAAACATATTGACATGAACGCAACTTTTTACAACAAAGTAAATTACATAATGACAACTGTTAAGTATCGAAATAAAAATAATTTATAACACTGCAATAAACAGATTATAATTAATTCATTTACTATACTTATTTGGTAAAGAAATCCTAACCTCAAAATTCACTTTTTTTTAAACAACGCCGGTGGAAAACAAGCGTACGGTCCAACTGATGGTAAGCGGACACCGAAGCCTATAGACGCCGACAACTTCAAAGGAACCACTTTTGCCGAACCGAAGACCTTTTGAAAATTTTATGAGCATGTTCTATAATATATGCATTTTTTGTCGATTAATTTTTTTTTTCAAAATGGCGGAGAAGTGAGTGTTTCCGTACGTAATATCTATTCGTCTATTTCATCACGAGGCCTACATCTCAGAGCCATTAGTTTTAAACTGACTCAATCTTCATTTTAGGGGAAAATTATGTAATTTTGAGGTTAGTTAGAATAACCAAAATAAAACAAGTAATAATGAATTACCCCCTTATTCATAAAACTTAACAAACCTCTGCTAACTAAAATGTTTGTTGTCACTGTCTCACAAACACATGTGTCAAAGTGACAGATAAGGATAAACTTACTTTAGCGGCTAGTTAACTAATATAGTTTTGATAGACGTTTATGAATAAGGGGGTTAATCTATTCATCTGTAATATAACATTTGATCTACAAATAAAATAGTCCACAGTGTTCTGTTTTAAATAACAAACCACAAATGTGGAAGTCAAATACGAAAACCCGTTTGCTGTCTCTTTCACTAAACCTTATAAAGGAACCGGTGAAGGAGACAGCACCACGTTACAGATTTCGCTTTCGGGAGAACTTTAGTGGGCATCCCTCTCTTATTAGATCAGTGTAAAAGAGATGGTTGTAACCCGCAACTGATAATGGATACAAAAACTGATGAGCACTAATTTGGACTATAAAAAACTAAATTCAAATTATAACTCAAGCAAGGCTACATTGTATTGATTCCAAACGCCGAACTTACTTAGTAAGTCAGGTTCTGAATCATAGTCAATGTTAGTTTTTAACATTTGAACGCCTAAAGACGTCATGACCACTATAGGTGACACTGACAAGTTTTGTAAAGAATAGCGCTTCAAAGGCCTTATAAGTTATAAAATGTTTAGATTTCAAATTATGACAAAAGTATTGATAATACCAATAAAGTGATTAAAGGATACGATGATTTTATTAGTTGTAGATAGTAACCAGGGATGTAACAGATGTGGTTTTATCGGAACCGGAACCGGAACCAGATGTTTTAAATTCGGTATATCGAAACCAGAACCGGAATCGGAGCCGAAACTGAAAACGGATGCGGATCCGGATGCGGAGCCCGAGTGATAGATGGATAAAATGTTAAGGGCAGGGCAGGTCCAAGTCTTGTCTATTCTAAATAAAAATTATAAACCTGTTTGTTTTTGATGTACGCCGCTCATTTCTCCCCGCTGCGCTGCTTTGACATCCGATATAACATCCGTTTTAAAAATAACAGAACCGGAACCGAAGCGGATGTTTAATACCAATCGGAAGTTCCGACTTAACGGAACCGGAACCGGAGCTCTGTTACATCCCTGATAGTAACATAGCCATTTTTTGATTTTATTGTGTGTATAAGGCTTTAAGTGGAAAAAACACAGTTTTTAGCTTGAAAATGGTCGATTTGGAGTGATGTTTGA
Organism: Epiblema foenella; assembly: GCA_963556455.1. Lineage (NCBI taxonomy): Eukaryota > Metazoa > Arthropoda > Insecta > Lepidoptera > Tortricidae > Epiblema > Epiblema foenella. The sequence goes on from OY747112.1 coordinate 17,619,189, forward strand.
AACAATATTTGTTAAAGAAATATTCCTATTCTAGATAGTAACACTGGGAAAATGTCAAGATACGTGTCAAATCAATCAGAAAGGCGTCTAAATAGATGAGTGGTTTTTTAACTTATAAGGACTCTTCTCTCAGGAAAAATATGGGTGCATGCAAGCTGCTCAAAAATATGTCCCATGGATCTTATGGTTTCGGTACATATTTATGTGAGCATTACATATTTTTGCACTTGACTGTCCTACAAACAAGTTATTATTATAATTCTTATTCTTTTTGATTTATGGCAACCGGTCACATTAAGGGAGCGACCATTACTGCCAATGTCTCGTTTACGACGATACAAACAAGTTGTTAATTTTACAATTTATGTCATGTTACATAATATTTGAAGTTTCTCGTGACAGCTGTCAAAAGATCGATCAATCTCGTTACGTGGCTAAAATGGCGTTCAAAGTTAAAACACGCTCGCGAGAGTTAGAGCACCCCGGGGGTGTTATTCGATGAGCTTCTTGGCCTTGAAGTAGCGGCGTAGATACAGGACCTGCCATGTGGCTAGACCTAGAAGACACACCATCGAGAACACGCTGAAGAAGAGAACCCTGTTGTTGGTGGACTCTGGAAATAAGCGGAGAAAGTAAATGGTATTATTGATATTTGTGTGAATCAACTATTATTTAAAACAGTACAATACAATACAAATACTCTTTATTGCACACCTCATTTAAAGGACATAGTACAGTACAAAAACACAATGAGTAAAGGCAAACAACAGGCGGTCTTATCGTTAAAAAGCGATTTCTTCCAGACAACCTTTATTGATTTTATAGTTTAAATCCACCAAACATGAACCAAACATTTGGCGATAAGAATAAATCCATTGTGTCATGTCTTGAGCATTCTTGAAGTCTATATTTACAAAAAAGTTTTTATGTTATGTAATGTTTTTTTTTTTAAGTTTTCTAAAGTCGACGCTTCATGTAATGCATGCTGTGTTCACCTGCAATTGGTGGCGCAATTAAATCTAAATCATGTACTTTTCTGTGTATAATGCTAATGACTGTTGTTGCCACTGTCGGTGATCCTAGATAATAGTAAAAAAAAAGAAACTCGGTTACTGCCGTCTCGTCGCTAACGGGAGAGAGTAACAATAAGAGATAGTTGATTGACCCATTTTAAACAATCACTGTCGCCGGGTAGCGGGGCTGTCGCTATAGGCAGGCCCCTATTTCACCAAACCTGACAGGCGCGACACGACAATTGTCAAAAAACATTACAATTGTAGTTGGTGAAGCAGTTTTCACATGAAAATTTTAGATTTGTCAGCCTACATATATCAAATACATATATATATGTCAACTTAGTTAAATAGGGGCCTGGTCGCTACATCGATTTCTGGGAGATATTCAAGATCTAAGTAATTCTGGCGGTTAGTGTTAAGTAAGACATAAGATATTTACAGGTAATTTCATAAGTTAATGTACGATCCTAAATAATATCCTAGATAATATTTAAATGTTAAATTCCATGGTCCTTCTTTTGTTTAAAATGTTGTTTTACTCTCTCTCATGAGTAACGCTTTCGATCGTTATCGTAAAAATAAAAAATAAAAGTTTTTTTCATATTTGGTGGTTTCTATTCCTGATGGGATGGGTTTGGTGGGTTCGGTATGAGGCAGCTGATTTTTCAAAAATGTTTGAATGCAGTTTCTATTATTTTCAAGATCAAAATGAAGTATATTTCCTATCTTCAATATTTAAGGTACTTTCCCACCATTTAGCATAGCCGTGGGACACCCTGTATTAACCACTGTATTGTATTGTTTTTCTTTCCAACCATTGTTGTTTTTTTAGTTAGTAAATTAAAAAAAGTGCGCGCGCGTGCGTGTGTGTGCGTGAGTGCGTGTGTGTGTGTGTGTGCGTGCGTGTCTGTGTGTCTGGGTGTAGTGGCCATTTGCATACTCACACTTTAACACAGCGTAATTACCATTAGTGTCCCTCATCTCCTCCTCCCGCTTCCTCATCATGGTGAAGTCCTGAACGATGGCTTCTGACAGGTCTTCGAGCCTCTTCAATTCCACTTCCATCGGCTTCAGCTTGGCTGCTTCACCGATCTGTCAACGATAGGACATGTTATGGAATGGTTGGAAAACTTGTTTCCAATGGCGCTTGTAATAATGTAATGTGTCTTGTGGACCGAGTGAAATGAAGGTCTCTGCTTTAGCTTCGACAAAAATTCTTTCGTATGTCTAATGTCCGGATTTCCTGATTTCCGATTGTTTTCCAAAAAACTTTTTTTTCAATGATTGAAGTTTCTGCGTTAGAATTTCGGTTTGTTCTCCTCTACAGGTCGCATTTCTCAACCGATTCTCGTGAAACTTTGTGAGCAGGTTCGATAATTATATAGATTTTTTTTGAGTCAGTTTTCGGAAATTAAAAAAAAAGTTTTTCAATGATTTTGTAAGTTTTTACAGACGAATTTCGTTTTGTTCTCCTTTACAGGTCGCATTTCTCAACCGATTCTCGTGAAATTTTTTGAGCAGGTTCGATAATTATAGTGTTTTATTTGTCAAGTCAGTGTTTGGGAAATTAAAAAAATAATAACTCGCGTGCTTACAGAACCACTAGTAGTTAATGTAGATATAGTCACAGTAATATTTATATGACATGTTTATGTGTAAATACATTAATTTGTGGATATTTTTTTATATTCAAAAACCAAATAAGACTTAATAGACATGGGAGCAGTCCAGCAAATAACTATTTATATATATGAAACAAACAAAATAAATAAAAACATACAAAACCAAGAAACAAACAATAGGTTGTGTCTCAAGGGAGCAAAATGACATATTTACGGCGAGGGCGGTACATAGCGAGCTAAATATCGCCATGTTACAAGCAAAAGTAACTAAGTAACAAATACCTACTTAAAATAAAGCTCGTATATCAGCATCGTTTCAGTACTGAGATACGAGGTTTCGAAGAGTAGCGGTTGTCAACCGACGATATTCTAAAGTAGAATCTTGAGCGCAACGAGGGATTCAAGTGTTTACGCCCAAGACGGAAATAAATTTGCTACCGAGTGGCACATACCTTACTAAAAATAAATAAATACATTCAAAACCAAGAAATAATCACAAAAAATGTGCATCGTGCATTTGGCATTCCATCTGTATCACTAATGCAAATTTCGCTTTTAGAGCGCTTTAATAAAACGTAACAGGTCCACTAGCGCCACTCGTAAATAATTGTGATTGTTTAAATTTAACGATAGCTATCTAAAAAACCGGCCAAGTGCGAGTCGGGCTCGCGCACAAAGGGTTCCGTAGCAGCAAAAATCAACCTATCTCAAAAACTATAAGAGATACTTTGATCAAACCAAAAATCGTTGAAAGAGTTAATTAGCATGCATCACCTCTATTTTTTTTAGAATTTTATACCCCGTAGTTATAAAAATAGAGGGGGGGGGACATACTTTTTACGACTTTGAGAGCTGATATCTCAAAAACCGTTCACTTTAAGAAAAATGTTTTTTAGAAAACTTTATATCATTTTAAAAGACCTTTCCATTGATACCCCACACGGGTATGTACATCGAAAAAAAAATTTTCATCCCTCAGTTACATGTATGGGGGGCCCCACCCCCAATTCTTTTTTTTACTATTTAGTGTCATAATTTTGTAGCGGTTCATACAACACATATTCCCATCAAATTTCATCACTGTAGTACTTATAGTTTCCGAGTAAATCGGCTGTGACAGACGGACAGACGGACAGACGGACAGACGGACAGACGGACATGACGAAACTATAAGGGTTCCGTTTTTGCCATTTTGGCTACGGAACCCTAAAAAGGGGGGCGCTACGTACTGTATTTTGTATTTAAGTACGTTTTGAATCCATCAAACTAGTTATTACGTTGCTGGATTCGTCAATCTATGCGTCCAAAGTAAAAACGGCCGTTTTAATTTTGAGCTCATAGAGAGATAAATCTAGCAACGTAAAAATTAGTTTGATGGATTCAAAAAGTACTTAAATACAAACTACAGTACGTAGCGGCCCCCTTTTTTAGTTATATATCATTAAATTTAAATAATTACACTTATTTACGAGTGGCGCTAGTGGACCTGTTACATTTTATTAAAGCGCTCTTAATTATTGACCGAGTGAAACGAAGGTCCCTGCTTCAGATTCGACTAAAAATGCTTCGTATGTACGGATCTCCGTTTGTTCTCCTCTGCAGGTAATTTCTCAACCGATTTTCGTGACATTTTGTGAGCAGGTTCGACCGTGCGTTTTACCAACTTTTTTTGGCACTTCAAATCATTTATTCCATAGATGAAGGCTAACAAAAGCAATTCTTAAAATAAAAATGGAGGTATGAGAAGTAATTTAGGAGATATCTCCAAAATAGTAAAAACAGGTTCCGAGCCCTGCTCTACAGGTCGCATTTCTCAACCAATTGTCGTGAAATTTGGTGAGCAATGAGCACGTTCAATAATTATGTATAATTTTTGTCGAGGCGGTTTTTGGAAAATTTCAAAAACAATTTTTATTTTAAAACAAAAAAAACAACACTCACAGAGACACTAGTTTAAAATGAACATATAAATTTGTAACAAAAATTGTTAGTGTTGGTAGTGGTGATAAATAAATTGAATACATTTTAAGTTTCTGTGCCAGAATAACACAAGTTGCGAAGGAGGTACCTTGTTTTTTTTTATACTTAATTAGTTTTACTACGGAAACAAACTTAGATTCTGCCTGATGGTAAGCAGAGCTGATGGCAAGCGGATGCTTGCGACTTCAGAAGAATCACAAGCGCTTTGCCGACCCTCTATTAATAAATAAATAATAATAATAAATATTAGAGGACAGTCTTACACAAATCGAACTAGTCCCACAGTAAGCTCAAGAAGGCTTGTGTCGTCATATACTACCCTCTATTGATTTGAGATATGCAAGCTTGCATGTTGCAGGGCCGGACGATAGAGAATATGCTTGGGGAATTAATTAATAATAAGATGTCAATAAATAAATAGTAGACCATCAAATTACGACAGAAAACAATAAATTAAGGCACCTGTCCCACCGCCGGCGAGCAGCGAGTACTTTCATAGTAATTCTACTCATTTCTCGCTCAAGCGAGTGGGATTACTATGAGATTACTCGCTACTCGGCGGTGGGACAAGTGCCTAATAAATATGCTCAAAATCTTAAAAAGATATGACACTTGAAAATTTTGAAAAATTATGTAATTTTTTAATGACTAAAAGAAAATCCAAAACCACCATCCTTATGTTTTAATAAGCAAAAAAATGTACCTAAATGCAATATTTCACGACCAAAACAGTAAATTACTCGTTTTTTCATACAATGGTAGTACGGTCATCGTATATGACAATGACGTCACATACTATGTTTAATTAGTATGGGAGTTTCGAGGGTGGTTTGAGCGCTCGGATTTTAAGCTGCACTTTGAAATCCATTTTTGTCTTTTGTGTTGTTCTAATTGTACTTGTTCCATATACCTACACATTTGTTTCTCTTTAAAAACAGGTTCGAATGGCGTCATGAAAAAAAAATTAAGCATATTCTCTATTCCTTCATTATCAACCAGGGTTCGAAATTATCAAGAAAATTATGGTCTTTGATAATTATCGGATAATTATTCCTCACATGGGTAGGATTGTATACGTTATTTTATTAGTTAAATTTATTTTACGATGTATGATATGACCTGTAAAATGTATTTTTACCAATAAAGACTGTACTCTGTACTAATATATAAAAGATTATGGTGTTTTAGGCTGCAAAATAAATAGTTACTATACAATAATTTACTAGTTTTTTATTAACCATTAAAATATAATCAATTAATCATTACAACATCATTAAAACACATTTACTAACACACATTTTGTGTGTCTTCTGTGTCTTTCTTTCTTTCTATATACAGAGCGCAATTATTAAAGTTCGAATTCACGCACGTATTTTTTTAAGACTCATGCCGAATTTACAATTTTAGGTTATTATCAAATCGATAATTATCAAAGCATAAAAATCACGATAATTATCTTGATAATCATCACTGATAATTATCCTTTCGAACCCTGTTATCAACAACGCATCCTCAAGAGCTCTGGCAACCTTGCTCACCACCAGGAAGATAACATCGTACACTTAAGTAGTGGTGTTATTATGGCACCGGTCTCCTGTAAGGTTAAGGTGGAGGTACCTCCCCCAGTTGGGCTGCTCTAAATATGAGCGAATTCAAAACACATGTGGCTGAGGCTAATTCTTGTCACTTAGTTAATGCAGCCTACATTTGTGATAATCCACATCGAAAGGGACCTTATGGCGGCAGGCGCTTACGTTACACCTATTCACTATTGTATTGGAACAGCGGCAATAAAGGCGTAAGTGCCGGCCGCCATAAGGTCCCTTTCAATATGGATTATCACATCTTAATTGATTCCGTTATGGTTGTGTCACGAAAGTTACCAATATAATGTATGGGTAACTTTCGTGTCACAGCGGAATCAATTAAAATGTAGCCGTACTAAATGCCTTAACTATGTGACAAGAATTTAGTCCTCTCCTCACCCATACACAGTATAATATAAGATTTCAAGCTCACATGGTCATTTACATTAGAATAACGATTTGAAACGGGATATTTACCATGTATATTTGTATTTGTGAGTTCCCGATATTTCGGCATTATTGCACTCACAAATACAAATATACATGGTAAATATCCCGTTTCAAATCGTAATTCATACACAGTATAGTATTAATTTAGGATGTGGTTTGTTAATTTTAGTACAATCAAATTACGCACAAGTCTGGTTAATCCGTCGTCTACCAGCGCCAGAGATACCAGGGCTGATTTTTTTTATACAACGCCGGTGGCAAACAAGCGTACGGTCCACCTGATGGTAAGCGGCCACCGCAATCTATAGACGCCCGCGACGCCAAAGGAGTCACGAGTCACATACGCGTTGCCGACCATTGATGAAATTTGTGAATTCACTGATTACAAAATTGATTGATTGATTGTTTGGTATTATTTTTCGCTGGGAGACGACGACTTTCTAAACACTCATTGTGTAAATAAAACATATAACACTTCAAGGTGTCTAATGTAAAGTTACCCCAAATATCTGGCAGTTTGCAGTTTGAAGAACACCCATTGATCGTGATCATATAAATTAAAAATAATAATTATACATTGTAAATACTCTGACCAGACAACCATGTCAGTGGGAACGGCACAAGGATCGGATACCGGTATTTTCTCCATAGAAAAATACCGGTATTATTACGGTCACCGGTTCATTATTTCGTTTTTAATGTGACAATCTAATAATACGACCTTGTTACCTAAATAAATGATTCAGCCCTACGTAAAGAGTAAAAAATAATTCAAAATATTGGGCTAATTCAGGGTTTTTTAAAAATTCCGGTATCGGTCCCTAGAACGGCAATCTAAAATAATTGTAACTAAGATATTTGAAATAATAAAATAAATAAATATAAGTGGACAATCTTACACAAATCAACCTGCGGGGCTAGCATAACTGCCGCTGCGACGCGACGCGAGTAGAGATAAATCTACCCTCCTCTTTTCAATTTGCACAGTTCGAGTCAGACAGGAATCGCTTAAACACGCGAGATACTACTTGGCAGCAAGTTGTGCTAGCCCACCTAGTCCCAAACTAAGTAAAGCTTGTACTATGGGTACCAAGTGACGATATACATACTTATATAGATAAATAGATATTTAAATACATAGAAAACATCCAAGGCTCAGGAACAAATATTCGTGTTCATCACACAAATACATGCCCTGACCGGGATTCAAACCCGGGACCTCCAGCTTCGAAGGCAGGGTCACTACCAACTAGGCTAAAGCGGTCGTCAAATAATTTTGCTACCGAGTGGCACATGCTGCTTTTCACACTATGTGGGAAAGAGTCATTGTTACCCTCAAATGAGGGAAGAAACTACGACTTTGATCCCTCACTCGAGGGCAACAATGACTCTTTTCTGAAAAGTACTAGACAAGTAAATTACTTTATGTCACACCTGGCTCTGCGCGCGGAAAATCCCACTTCCTGGCCAGAGGGTGACATAAAATTTTGTACTTACCTCGGGCGGTAATTAAGAAAGCCTCAGATCGCGTAATTATCGCCCTTGCCTTCGGCTCGGGCGTCAAATACCTGCGATCTGAGACATTCTTTGTTTTACCGCCCTTGGTAAGTAATGTACTATTACGCTTGAATTAAAAAAATCTCGGCGTGTTGGTATAACTGTAATGCCGTGTAAATATAACTTTAAATAAATAAATAAATATTATTAAAAAGATCAAGACGAAGATTGATATTTGTAGAATATTGTACTTACACCTTCATAGTTTTTTGCTTCAATTCCAACTTTGATGTCCAAGTGCACATCCTGGCTGACGCTACGGCGTTCTGAAAGGTAAATACGTTGACAGGTTACAATATCCTTGCGCCAGGTAGTATCAATTTGTATACAAAGTATAGATGATCAGACACTTGTGCATTGGACAGAGTGTGAAGGTACATATAGTTAATAATACTCTTAAGAGTTTACGCTCCAGTGAGATTGGTTGAGTGGTTTCAACGGAATCTGAGCTGTGAGCGGAATCAAGCTGTTGGGAATTTTGTTGCTGTTTCACTAAACCTAGACTAGCTGAGAATAGTCCAGCAAGAATCTCAGCTAGGCCCAACCTGGGTCGGACTGACTCTACCCGATGTGCAGCGGGTCTACCGTACTGGGACAAATAGGGACTATATGTGTCAGTTTTGTCACGATCGCGCGGTGGACGTTCCCGCCAGTCGGAGCGTGAAGATTAACGCCTTACAGTTCAATTTATATTTTAAACTTTACCTACTGACCAGGGTTACCAACCTTACTTTGCTCTTTGAAAATATTGACACATAAACACAAGATTTGGCATAGATTTACAAAAGCTACTACCATTAAACACAGAGCTAATTTTCAATATAAAGAGGAAAACATACATTAATTTGATTATGTGCATAATACATAAAGGTGTAATGTGTTAATTGCAACACAGTAGCAACAAGATGTGAGAATAGAAAAACTAGTGAAAGCAATCCTTGTGAAAAATATAATAGACATATAGCGATTCCCCAATGGCCACCAATAAAAAAAAATAACTTACGTCTTACATCTTTAAGAACAAAAACAGAACTTTAAATTTTATGTTCATAGTTGAATTCAAGGTGAATATTTGATATGATTTGATAATTTTGTTTGTAATAAATGATTTCACTAAGCATTGAAAATTGTTCTTTAATTATTCTGAATATTAGGGATTAAGACTTTACATAAGAAAGTGTCATAAGGGGCTCCATGCGCTATTCATCGATTTTTGACAAGTTTTGAGCTGATACTGATCCATCAAACATATAGATATATTTATGGCACAAACGGTTATCGGTTCTTCAATCCGTTATCTACATTTGCAAGACCCAAATTAAAAAAAACTGATATTTATTTTATATGATTTATTGAAATGGTCCAAAGCGCTATTTTAGATACCAGTATGTTGTTTATGCACTTGAAATTTACATGATACTACGATTTGAAACGGGATAATATATTTACCATGTATATTTGTATTTTTGAGTTCCCGATATTTCGGCACTGTTGCAAGCACAATTATCAAGGATTAACTGACATACTGCGAGTTTTAGTTGTGGTCTACCCACACACCATAGCGATGTACCCTCTTCCTGGTTCGTTTCAAATCGTAATTCTAATGTAATTGACCATATAAGCTTGAAATCTTATATCACATGATACTGTTCCTTATTGTGCCTCTAACAACGCAAGAGAGATTTTTATTATTAACTCATCCTCACAAAAGTTCCATCCAAAAACTGGTTTATTGGTCTAAAATTGCCAGTTTGATGCCATATATCTCAAAGACAGTGAGTTTTGAAGTAAATAAGGTGTACTATTTCGGTAAACCTCATTGTTCTTAATAGATAAGCCTATAAAAAACACGAGATAATGGAGTTTCAGCTCAAAGGTCATTAGGCTAGGAGCCCGTTAATGTATTTACCACATTTTGTTGATTAACACCTTCACTGAGTAATTAACTGTAATTTTATTAACCATACAAGTATGGGGCTGTATCTACACCTTGCTGCAGTGAACATGTTAACAAGAATATGAAGATGCCACATGTATAAGGGTCATTATCAGTTGCAAAAATAAAAGCTGTCCCTTCGGTGGTCAATAGTTAACGGTTTCTGTGCATGTAAGCTATGTTTTTAGTACATGGATTTATAGCAACGGAGACACTGTTTATGCGGGTTACTAGACCAACCCAAAATTAAGTTTTGTAGCCCTTAACTTTTGACATGTCCTCCGAAAAAACGCGAACCTAAATCTGACAATGACCCATAATTAAAATTAAAATTCAGATATTACAAATACAGCTAATCCATATGGAATCTAAGCTAATACATACATGATAAGTAATTTTTGTTTTATTTGTAAATGTAAGTGAACCCGTCTAAAAGTATTCAAAATATTCTATAAAAATAAATAATAGTTATTTTTATTTTAAAATATTCTTCTTACCTGGCGGCACTTTGGATATGAAGCACACTTCAAATGTGTCATAAGTTTCTGTGACAAATGTAAACTTTCCCTTCACTATTGAGTCTTTCTGGGACAGGATGTGTCCTTTTGAATCACGGATCTGTGAAAGAGATAAGACAAGAAGAGATCTCATGAAGATAAACAAGCTGGATTTGTGAAATTTTTGTTTCTAGTTAGAAAAGCAGAACTATTCACATTGGATACAGTAGAATCCGCTTATTACATCTGCATGTAACATTTTACCGCTTTTAACGATACAGAAATCTCCTCATGTTAGGTTTTCATAGAAAACACTTTCTAAGAAGCAAATCTGTCTGTTTTGTGCGACGTAATATCACCGATCCCTTGAATGTCGGTGTATCTGGATTCTACTTTGGTATAAAATTGTTATCGTAACTGAGACATTGCTTTAGTTATATTCATTCAAGTAGCGTGCTAATTATAGATACAAGCATCTAGTTTTCATAAAACAAGAGAATGCCTTGTTAAAATATTGGAGTATACAGAAATGTTTTGAACCCATGGTATTGCCAAAAGTTGTCCAATATTGCAGACAATTTCAGAACTAAATTGAAACGTTAAACGTAAGAATAAGGGGTATAGTTGACTTACAATGTAGTCTACCCGCTGACCGGCGACTTCTGTGACTTCATACTCCCCGGCCACGAGGACATTCGCATGAAGCTCTTCCTTAAGACACTTTTGGGTGTTCGGGGCCAAGCTCCACATAATACCCTCCGTCCCATGCCAGAACAAACCCAAAACGAATATGAGATAGTAAACCTCCATATCTGCTATTCACTACAACTATATTATTGCAATAAGTTACTTTCAGTTCATTACAATCAGGAGAGGAAAACAAACATATTCTGTGTCAAAAAGACCGATGAGTTGGCCCGAAAGAACGTTGACTTGTCGGCGGCTGGTTGCCATGTTGCTGGTTTACGTAAAACGGAACAGTTAAAGCGTGGTCAAATAAATACTCAATACAAGATCATAGCTCGATATAAAATAAAAATACGTATAAATACATATCTAAAATCAAAACAACACAAATACCATGAGTTTAAAAGATTAATATTAATTTTAATAAATAACAATAACTTAGCTATTAGGTACCTGCGTACAAAGAACTGTGTCCATTTATTTTAAAAGTAGACACTATTGTCGTTAGATATAACTACATTACACATGTAAGATTATCAAAATGAACTCAATTGCAGTAGAATAAAGCGTATTTTTGTATGTTTTTTATTGAATCAGGTCAGGCGACAAGATGAAAATTGTGTGTAGGTTATTTTACCCTATGTTAGTGTTGTGCTGATATTAGCTGCGAGATGCATTTTATCGATACTAACGTAATAGTAAGTAAGGTACCAACTCATTTATATTAAAAAATCATTAATATTTGTATTTATTTTCCTCCAAGCCGATAAACAGATGTCGATAAGCGAATAGTGTCTAGGTATCTAAGAGCAACGCATTGATTTTAGTAGGACAAGTTCGCAAAAGCAAATTGACTACAGAGTACACACCGGACATGCACTTATACCGGATACGAATAATGCCGGGTCACTATCGTCCCTTTGTAGATTATGTTTGCTTACACCGTTATAACTTTGCATATCTAAAAAAATCTTCTTGTAGTCAAATCTAAGCTCGACTTGGTGGGGGCACTGCCGTGCCCCCTGAAATTCAATACATATTTTATAACATGTATTCGGACGAGCCGACTGCTGCAGTGAGCGTGGTTATTACTAAATTCTTAGAATGTCATTTGGATTTTTCTTATAATTTTTAAATTTCTTCTCACATTTCATTTCATTTTTTGAGCAAATAAAACCACTACATGCCTCGGCCGGAGCAAAGATTGCCTACACCGTACTCGTATAGTATACTTGGCAGGCAATCCAGAAGTAAAAAAGTTCTTAGCAACTAAATCATTTTGTTTCCTTTGTTTATCTTTTTTTTTTCAAAACTAAAATACAGTTTTTATTCGCCTACTCACTATCGTTGAAACTATAAACAACCATACTCGACTCGATTGGGTAGCTCAACATTTTTTAAATATAATTTTTGTAATTTTTTATGGGTTGAGTTTGGATCAAGGGTCGACACAATGCTTATACAGTACTATGAAAATTTTAAGACTATAGCTTCAACCGTTTCGCTGTAAACTCTGTTTTACAGCCGAGACGATGGACAGACAGACAGACGGACGCGTGAGTGGCTAAAGATTATAGCAAAAAGGTGGGCGGCGTGGTAATTTGGCGGGTGGAGTGGATATCGAGTGAAGTCCAGTTCCGTGGCCATTTAGAGGGTAAGGCTAAATTAGCCTCGAAGAAGCTCGGCGTGCTCAACAGATCGAGGCAGTATTTCACTCCGGCCCACCGCCAACAGCTGTACAAGGCGCAGGTTCGCCCACATACGGAATACTGCTCTCATCTGTGGGCAGGGGCACCCCAGTACCAGCTTCTCCCTATGGATCGCATTCAACGGAGAGCAGCTCGAATCGTCGGCTGCCAGCGTATTTCTGATCGGCTCGACTCCTTGGCATTGCGTAGAGATGTAGCCTCTCTGCATTTTCTATCGCTTGTATCACGGGGAGTGCTCGGAGGAATTGCTTGGAATGATCCCTGCTGCACCTTTTCGTCATCGTCCTACGCGTCAGCATTTCTATCCTCACCATTTATATGGTTGGCAGTCCGAAACTGTGCGTTTATGAAGAAATTTCCTGCCTCGAACAACCAAACTAAGGAATAAACTGTCGCCTGCGGTATTTCCGGACCGATATGACCTTCAAACCTTCTAGAAAAAGACCGTATTTCCTTCTGAAAGGCCGGAAACGTACTTGCGACTCCCCTGGTGTTGCAGATGTTTATGGGCTACGGTAATTGCTTACCATCAGGCGATCCGTCTGCTCGTTTGCCCCCTATAATATAAATATATATATATATATTTTACATCGACAAGGAAATGCATTTTGTTATCGATAGTCTATCTGTCAGATACAACGCTATTTGAAGTAAAAGTGAATGTGAAGTGAAATAAGTTTCCTAACCCTATTCGCGATTTTTCCAATTATTTTCGTTTCAAATAATGCACTTTTGAGTTTGAGTTATTTAAATACGATATTTAAGAATGACAAACGTATATGTGTGAAGAACCTTGACTTTTGTTTGCCAGTAATCGTGTGATTAACTGCAGAAAAGCAGACACCTAATATTTATCTGATTTCGAAGGAATATCATCGAAATTAATTTCTGTGCTTTAATTTTAACATTATTGTGTTAATTCAAATTTTTCAGAAGCACAGTGATCTCTTGTTCATCAAAGTAAGTTAATATCAGCATATTTTAAAGAAATATAAACATTAAATGTTTACATAACATTGCAATGCAAAGTATGATTACACATTATTATACATTATATTCGTACTTCTGCAATAGTACGAAATATTTTACAACTGATAAATACTGAAACAGGCATAATGATGTATATTTAGTTATTTTTACATTGTTTGTTACACAATATTTATTTTCTTTAATCTGTGATCCAAAGAATGCATCCAAAGGATATAATATATATCCGACCACTTTAGCCTAGTTAGTAGTGACCCTGCCTTCGAAGCTGGTGGTCCCGGGTTCGAATCCCGATCAGGGGATTTATTTATGTGATGAACACGAATATTTGTGATAATTCACATCGAAAGGGACCTTATGGCAGCAGGCGCTTACGTTACACTTATTCACTATTGTATTGGAACAGCGGCAATAAAGGCGTGCCGGCCGCCATAAGGTTCCTTTCAATATGGATTATTACATTTGTTCCTGAGTTTAACAATGATGATGCATAACCATGATACGCTGTGATGGCAGCTTCGGAGGAAAGTCATTCTAAGTTTTCTTACGGCAAATATAAAACTGTCTAACTTGGAGCAAACAAATTCAACATGTAGTTTCCAATTCAGATTTTGGGCGATATATAAACCTAAGAATATTGACATGATAATAATAATAGCCTTTTAAACTGAATTCAAGACTGAAATAATGTTGTTTCGCCTTTTCACAAAATGTCGCGCAATTCAGTGTGCCGTAAGGCATAGGCCTCCTCCAACTGTCTCCACTGGGTTCTGTCAGATGCGACTCTTGTCGAACGTGGTCCCAAGGTTAGCCTGATGTCTTCCCATCTTCTTATTGGGCGTCCCTGTCTTCTGGTGCCATCCCTAGGGTACCACAGAGTAACTTGTTGGCTCCATTTATTTTCTGGGCAACATAGCATATGTCAAGTCCATCCCCATTTGAGATGATCTAATCATTAATTCACCTTCAACAACTGCTCTCATGTGTGTAAATAAATCAGTATATTAGTATCATTTTATAGTTGACTTTCTATATACATAAATAGATATTTGTGGACAATCTTCTAACTAAGCAAAGCTTGTACTATGGGTACCATGTTATGCGATATACATACTTATATAGATAAATAGATACTTAAATACATAGAAAACATCCAAGAATCTTGAACAAATATTCGTGTTCATCATATAAATAAATCCCCTGACCGGGATTCGAACCCGGGACCTCCAGCTTCGAAGGCAGGGTCACCACCAACTAGGCTAAAGTGGTAATAACTGTAATATTGCTAGAGATTGGAAAGAGAGAAAGCGCTGCAGATGTGGTGTCACCATCCAGTAATTCACGATTGTTCCATACGAAAGCATTTCTTGCCCAAAAAAAAATAAATTTAAACTTGATTTCTGAAAAACATATAAATTACATTTGACAGGGTTAGGCATGTAATCTTATTTTTTAAAGATTTTTTAATTACCTAATGGTTAATTATTATTATTACAATTTAATATGACAATAATATGAAAATTGAGAAATGTGTTACTATAATCTACTTATCAACATATCCTTATAATGTTTTACTACATGAAGCCCAAGAAGGACAGGAGATCTTCTTATCCATTAATAAATAAAATAATAATAAAAATAAAAAATAGAAAAGCCTTTTATTTCTGGTAAACAAATAATTTACAATAGTGATATAAAGTTTACTTATGCTAGTGTGCACACCAGAACCCTCCTAAGAGGTAAAGGCCTCTTCCAGTGATTGCCAGTTTTCTCTGTTTTGGGCCTTTAAGAGACACATAACTTCTTATCCATTAAGAGACACATAGCTTTGTGATTATTTATTCTCATAGGCTGAAGTTTAAAAAGATCCGTTAGACCAAATGTCATATTTAATTTCAGTAACTCAGTACCATAAAAAAGTTTCAATTTTTTTTTATTTCTTAATTTGTAGGTTGTATATTGTATATGTATCATATGTTTCCAGGTTAGACATGTGTCAGAGTACCAACGGTGTGATGCGGACCTCATCAGAGATATGTAGTGGCCAGCCAGCCACACATTCCCCGTAATTAGCAGGTATGCTCTCGTTATTATTTATACCATGTCTGTGGCAAACATGCGTACAACCTGATGGTAAAAGTTGCCAATCTTTTGTTTTTCTGTCGGCTACATTTCAGGGAGTGTGCTGTGGAATGAGGGCTATCGCGCATGAATTCGCCGCTAGCGGCGCTAGTGTAGCGTGAGATCTCCGAAATGTCAAATGTCACTCTTTGTGGTTGTGCTACGCGGGTTAATATCCCCCGCCCCTTTCTAGCACCGGACGAATAGGGCTATGGCAAGGCGACACCGTTTTTTTTTTGTGGACAATCTTACACAAATCACCTGGTCCCAAACTAAGCAAAGCTTGTACTATGGGTACTAGGCGACGATATACATACTTATATAGATAAATATATACTTAAATACATAGAAAACATCCAAGACTCAGGAACAAATATCCGTGTTCATCACACAAATAAATGCCCTGACCGGGATTCGAACCCGGGACCTCCAGCTTCGAAGGCAGGGTCACTACCAACTAGGCTAGAGCGGTCGTTTTACGGTGGCAGTTCTAAAACTCGCACTATGCGTTTTGCAAAATCAATTTCAAACCATATATTCTGTATTTGTATATATAATTCCGTGGTAAATGTATATTAGTTACGAATATATGTATATTTATTCTTTCGAAATCGTTTAACTTTTATGAATTATTTTCTCATTGCACCCAAATTTGCTAGTTTCTGTTTTGTCCTATGGTATGGTCGACTGGTAGAGAATGCCTCATGGCATTAAGTCCGCCCTTTGTTACTTATATTCTATTTGTGCAATAAAGTTTATTAAAAAAAAAAATAGGCCTCAAGGGCAATTTTACTAGTCAAAATCTATCTACTTATATCAATTAAAAATAATACAATAATCAAAATATCATTAATTAAATGTAGTGCTAAGTAGACTAAGAAACTAGAGTCCGACTAAGCTGCTTTGAAATAATTTGGCAACACTACCTCAAACGTCATATTTTCATACAAATATGACGTATAATGCACAGTGTTGCCAAATTATTCCTTGCAGAGTTAGCGTGGTCGGACTCTAATAACAATCCAGATTTGTTAGAGATGTATAAGGTCTCTAAGCGTCAAGATAAAAAGTAATAAGGTACACTAATCATAATAAAATATTTTGAGATATATTTCTAAGCGTCAACATGAAAATAATAAAACCTAATAAATAGCCTCTTTGACTGTGATATATTATGTTAATTTTTACTAGTATTTCAATTTGACTTCCTATATTTATTTCAATTATTTTTATTTTTATTCTTTTGACATTTTAATGGACTGTTACTTTTGACATTTTATATATTTGCATGCTTGCATGCAGGCTAGATGCATGAAACAAAATGTATTGTAACATCCCTACTGTGTCTATGCAAATAAATAATTACTGATTTCTGATTTCTAAAAATTCTCAGAGGTGCATAAGGTCTCTGAGCGTCAGTCTAAAAATAAAATCAAATGAGAACAGAGCGAAGTCTCTCATCATGTCAACCCCACTGAACACTAGTACGAAGTTACTAGTCCTTGCAAACGTCCACCTCGACCCTACGTTTCTTGCTGTTGGTCATAACCTGGTTCTCTTTGCCTCTTCACAGCCGAGAGTGCTGGAATTATTACGAATTATTACAGTACTAGCGACTCGCCCCGGCTTCGCACGGGTGCAATGCTGATGCATGTATTATACATATAAACCTTCCCCTTGAGTCACTCTATCTATTAAAAAAATCCGTTGTGTAGTTTTAAAGATTTAAGCATACATAGGGATATAGGGATGTAGGGACAGAGAAAGCGACTTTGTTTTATACTATGTAGTGATAATTAATAGTAGGTACTAAGTTCAGGTACAGTCGATACAGAGGGCCTACTCTGAACATCGAAATCCGAACTTCGTATCGTACCATCCCTTTCACTCTTATGGTGTATAACACGAGAGTGAAAGGGACGGCACGATACGAAGTTCGGAGCAGGCCCTCAATACGATTAATTTGAACACTGATTATGCTTTCGTTCCATTGGATAATCTGCTTTAACGCTAATTTAATAGAGTTTCAATTACAAACATATGATTTTAAGACAGGTGTACATAATACACTTAGTGTAGGGTTGCCATAGGTCCCGGTATGTCGGGACATGTCCCGGTTTGGAGCGTGGTGTCCCAGTATCGCGCCCATTAAACAAATTGTCCCGGTTTGAAAACCATAGTTAATTAGTAGGGACCAGCAGCTAGGTAAATAAGTACTTATGCATGTACGTAATACGGACGGCTATAAGCCTAACGCTTAAGACATGCAGTGTCTGCGTGGCGCGCGCGCATGAAGGATGCCGTCCCACGGCGACGACCAGACCCGCTCCCACATCTGCTTTAACTTTGGGGATGAGACATTGAGGCGTTTAGGGTGCTGTTGAGACTGCCACGTTTCTGCAGTGCGTCAGCCATGTTCGGTTTGAAAAGCATAGTTAACCAGTAGGGACCAGCAGCTAGGTAAATAAGTACTTATGCATGTACGTAGTACGGACGGCTATAAGCCTAACGCTTAAGACAGGCAGTGTCTGCGTGGCGCGCGCGCATGAAGGATGCCGTCCCACGGCGACGACCGGACCCGCTCCCACATCTGCTTTAACTTTGGGGATGAGGCATTGAGGCGTTTAGGGTGCTGTTGAGACTGCCATGTTTCTGCAGTGCGTCAGACATGTTCGGTTTGAAAAGCATAGTTAATTAGTAGCGACCAGCAGCTAGGTAAATAAGTACTTATGCATGTACGTAGTACGGACGGCTATAAGCCTAACGCTTAAGACAGGCAGTGCCTGCGTGGCGCGCGCGAGGACGGAAAAAACCGGACGCGCTCCCACATCTGCTTTAACTTTGGGGATGAGGCATTGAGGCGTTTAGGGTGCTGTTGAGACTGCCATGTTTCTGCAGTGCGTCAGCCATGTTCGGTTTGAAAAGCATAGTTAATTAGTAGCGACCAGCAGCTAGGTAAATAAGTACTTATGCATGTACGTAGTACGGACGGCTATAAGCCTAACGCTTAAGACAGGCAGTGCCTGCGTGGCGCGCGCGAGGACGGAAAAAACCGGACGCGCTCCCACATCTGCTTTAACTTTGGGGATGAGGCATTGAGGCGTTTAGGGTGCTGTTGAGACTGCCACGTTTCTGCAGTGCGTCAGCCATGTTCGGTTTGAAAAGCATAGCTAATTAGTAGGGACCAGCAGCTAGGTAAATAAGTACTTATGCATGTACGTAGTACGGACGGCTATAAGGGAACATACCCAAACTACGTGACCCGTTTAGGGGGGGGAGGGGGGCCGCCAAAGTACCACTCTTGGTCACCGGGGGGAGGGGGAGGTCATTTTCTTGTCACGTAGCCGGTAGAATACTTTTGAGAAACATTCTAATTGAAGCGGACTCACGCGCCACGGTTTAACCCCATCACCCCTCTTTCTTCAGAAACCACCACCCCCGTTATACATAACGTTTCCGAGTGGATCGACTCTGGAAACGTTTTATTGAATGTATTTGTATGTATTTTGATTTTATTTCTTTCCCCGCAAATATGATCAAAATCATTGTGAAGGGCGGAAAAAGGGATGGCAGACTCAAGCCAATAAACTTAACAAAATTACATTTATAGGCACTTGATTGTTAATCCTTTTTTAACCGCCCTTGGTGCGCAATGTACTGTTTCTTCTTGATATATTTTTTACTAAATACAATTACAATTGAATAGCTACGCTATACCACGCTTGCACTCTCGAAGTATGCATTTTTAGGGGCCGTATGAGAAAATACAAAGAAAAGCCATTATTTTTTCAACTTTCCGCAAAAAATTTTTTATAAAATATACTACGTGAAAACTAGGGGGGGAGGGGGGGGGTCTTGGCATATACTACGCTTGGTCACCTAGGGGGGAGGGGGGTAAAAACAGCAAAAAAATTGGTCACGTAGTTTGGGTATGTTCCCTAAGCCTAACGCTTAAGACAGGCAGGGCCTGCGTGGCGCGCGCGAGCACGGCAAAGACCGGACGCGCTTCCGCATCTGCTTTAACTTTGGGGATGAGGCATTGAGGCGTTTAGGGTGCTGTTGAGACTGCCACGTTTCTGCAGTGCGTCAGCCATGTTCGGTTTGAAAAGCGTAGATAATTAGTAGGGACCAGCAGCTAGGTAAATAAGTACATATGCATGTACGTAGTAAGGACGGCTATAAGCCTAACGCTTAAGACAGGCAGTGCCAGCGTGGCGCGCGCGAGGAAGGCAAAATCCGGACGCGCTCCCGCATCTGCTTTAACTTTGAGGCGTTTAGGGTGCATGAGGCATTGAGGCGTTTAGGGTGCTGCTGAGACTGCCACGTTTCTGCAGTGCGTCCAGCCGGCTTTGACTTTGACCCCGTCTGGCGTAAGAAAACTACCTCACTTTTAGCTAGGGTGCGTGGCAGTAGCAACAGCATTCTAAATATGATAGCAAATAAGTTAGATTGTCCTCTGATGTGGAAACTTAGCCAGAGGACCAAATCCGCTTTTACAATTGAAACTAACATAGGCCAAGATCAACTAACCGATTGGACCGTGTGAGTTGTCCTTGTCATATAAATTAATATGAAATGAAATGAAATGAAATTATTTATTCTTCAATTTAGGCATATTACATGCACCTATGAATGTCAAAAAACTACCACCGGTTCATAAAATAAACCTCTGCCTCGAGAAGAACCGGCGTAAGAATCTCGGCGAGGTGTCATTTTTTTAAAACAATATACAATGTATATAAAATAACAGTATCATAATACCACAGAGTTACAATGCTACAATAGAGAACATATATATATATGTATATATTTGTTTGAAAATATTTAGGACAAAATATTTAGTACAACTCAACGGCCAAGTCAACAACATTAAATATAAATAATAAAGAAATCGCAGTAAGGAACCTTAGACTTAGCACGACTTTATCTAGATTTCATTACTTTTTAGAGATAAACAAGCAGCTCCATCGCGACTTGGCTAGTTTTTTACAGAATGTTTTTGATGGGATACGTTTGTCATAATTTGAAATCAAAACATTTAAAAATTTATAAGGCCTCTTAACTGAGCGCTCCCGTGCTTTGGAAGGTTCGTTAAGCCGTTGATCCCGGCTGCTGTCTATGATAGCAGTCGTTAAGCCAAGTTAGAGGCCTTCGGGCGGCTTGAGAACTTCTAACAGTCAAGTTGCCCACTCACTTGACAAGCCCGATTCCAATAAGGTCTGGTTTACCCTCGGGTTGGAAGGTCAGATGGCAGTCGCTTCCGGAAAACTAGTGGCTACGCCAAATCTTAGGATTAGGTAGGAGGCCCCGGGCATCCTGAAGGGCCGGGTCAACTGTACCTACTGGGATAACTCTAGGAGGATGATGACTTAAAGCCTAATATCTAGACATGCGCAAAAAAACCTGCATATGGCGTTGGTTGATCTCGAGAGCCTATAACAGATTAACAGAGTTCTACGGGAGGTTCTGTTGTGGATTTTGAAAGTGAAAAGTGTGCCGGAGAAGTATGTAATGCTGATTCGGTCTATATATGACAGACGTTGTACACGTGTCCACGTGGCAGTTAGCACCACCGACAGGTTCAGTGTCGCGGTGGGCTTACACCAGGGCTCGGCTTTAAGGCCCTACCTCTTCTTGCTTGTCATGGACGCTCTGTCGTCGGACATTCAGGAGGTAGCACCATGGTAACACCATACCTTGCCCTGCCCTGAAATGAAGTAATAGTTTATGCAGTTAGTTTATACAGTACTGTAAGTTATCTCGAATTCCGTTATTATTACTATTTTAATGCAATTGGGAATTGACATGGCAATGGCAGCCCCCGATGGATTTTTCTGGGCTTGTAAATATACCTCGCAACCAGTTAACCGTTTAGAAAAAAAAAGTTTTTATCTATATGTAATTACTTCCTATAGAGTCGGGGGATTTTCAAATACATTATTTAATTATTTTTCAATTGAGAACATCCGTCGGGGGTATTTTCACAATTTTTAATTTTGCCTTTAATTTAATCTTTTTAGAGAGCAGTCTAAGTATACCTATACGTTTGACCCTCGAACACTTCGGTTGTGGAATGAGCTCCCTACCGATGTTTTCCTAAGGAGCTACAAAAATAAGTAAACATAATATTTATAGCAGTCACTAGGACGGGTCATAAAGTAATAGCACATGTGGATGAAAACGCGACCGAAAAGTATGAAAATACTTCATACTTTTCGGTCTCCGGTTATAAAGTCATATCACAACTAGATGAAAACGCGAGCGCAGCGAGCGCGATATTTTTCGGACATTTAATACAATTGCGGAAAATACTTCATACGAGTCGCCAGAGATCTTTTCACGAGCTTTAGTAACCTAATTAACATTAACATCGGTAGTATCCAAAACATTACAAGATCGCAAAGCACACGATGTAAGTATCTGGTTACTTTTTAGGGTTCCGTACCCGAAGGGGCCTAATGGAGAACACAAAAGAAACACACAGAAGCTACACAGCAAACAGTATTAAAATAGTCGACATACGATAATCCACCTATATGCCTTCGCAAAATTCCCTATGCTGTTATTGTGCTTCATCATCAGGCCTTCTCAAGTTCCTGTACAGAGGCGTCTCAATAGATAGTGTAGCATAAATTAAACAGAAGATAGCCACAAGAATAAATGTTTATTAGTTACAAATACAAATGGAGAATACTTACTATTTTATTAAAAATAATAAATTACGCATTGGTAAAATAAAAATCACACAGATATAATCTGGAGTAGATACCGCGAGACAAATAACTTAGAAATCAGGAAAAGTTAATACGGCTGGAAACAATTAAAAGTCACACAGATGTAGATAAGATTAGGCGATACAATCCGGTCGTCGCGCGTAAATACACGAATCGTTACGTGGTTACAAGATCTTCATTTATGACACAGAATTTGATTTAATGGTTGTTGATTTAGCAGTACTGCAGGATAAATGTTAGACGAAACAGTTTGCATAGTGCGGACAAAATACGCTTTTTGAATTTAGAAAAATGAATATGAACGGATGAGAACGAGCTGAAAAGAAATTACGCAAATATTCTACACCACAAAACAACTACGCTACGGACTAAAGTGAGATCTGACTACAATTCTCTTTGTCAAAAATAAACATAACACGTCTTAACATATCGCGTATGATCGACACCAAATACGATATTGCATCACCTTAAGGCGGTGACTTGGACATAAACTGTCGTTAAACGTTATTAAAACAGTTATTACAATTTTACAGGTAAGAGTTAAATAATAATAAGAATGGCGTAACTGCGGAACGTAGAACGGTGAATCCAAGACTTCGTAAACTTGTTCTCTTCATGCACAGATGGGCTACCGCGAACCACAAACGAAGTTTTCCCTCTCTGTTTCACGTATATGCAAACTTGCAAGTGCGATAGAGAGGGAAAACTTCGTTTGCTGTTCGCGGTAGCGCCCCAGGGTAGGAAAACGACCTTGCGCCGTGACGGCAATCCCCTAAAAATCTGCCGTAAGGACACAGTTCTTTTGAAGGCAATGGTCACACTACACTGCACCACTGCACTTAGCACTCGCCCGGTGGGAGAAGCTGCAATATCATCATTCATCATCATCATCATTTCAGCCGAAAGACGTCCACTGCTGAACATAGGCCTCCCCCAAGGCTCGCCATTTAGACCGGTCCTGTGCCGTTCGTTCCCACCGGATTCCCGCGACCGTCACCAGGTCATCACTCCACCTTGTCGGAGGCCTACCGACAGCTCGTCTTCCGGTGCGTGGACGCCACTCAAGCAGTTTCTGGCCCCATCGACCGTCAGTCCTGCGAGCAATGTGCCCTGCCCACTGCCACTTAAGTCTCGCAATTTTGAAGGCTATGTCGGTGACCCCAGTTCTGCTACGGATAGCTGCAATATAAAAAACACAAATAAGCGACGAACCTAGTGATAACCCGACCAGATGCAGACCAACAAACTTACCCGCAAGAAGGTGATGGATGCGGCTGGACAGGGACTGATGCCAAACTGGCACCACCTATTATTTAACACGTGTACGCACAGAATTTAGGAAAACACAAACTACACTCAAATCCACAAAATGTTTACATCAAACATTCAATATGCACCGACCAACTTCACAAATTAATAACCTTAGGTGAAATACTCCATTAGGGATTAAAATGGCCTCATGAAGACGAGATGTATTCACTCCATGTTTGTCGACATGAAAATTTTCCTGTCAAGTTCAAAACCTTCTAGAAATTCGAACCGACAGCCAGAAAAATAACTATAATCTTCGAAAGAGGACGGTTAAATCTCTTAATTGAAAAGAAGGACATCTGTAAAGAAATTGTGAATATTTTGTAATTAACACCCCTGTCTACGCGCGTACAAGCTAGACGACAACTTTCTCTTACACTCGTAAGATGGCGTCAAAAGAAGCATTTATACAACTCGAAAAATTAAAACAAACTAAAATAAAAACAGATCATCACATGTAGCGATTACGCTGCAATAGGTACTATCAAAAGAGTGTAATGACATATTATTACTACCTTTTAAATACCTTTAAAACATGCCTTAAAATACTATTCTGATCCGTCATCAAATCCTCAGCAGATCATGTATAGAGAATCTACTCAGCAAACACAATCTAAAGAGCCGAAACACGAATAAGTTACTATATGCCATCGCAAAGTTCTCTATGTCATGGTTTTACTCCATCATCATACCCTCAGAAGGTTATGTACGACGTCTGTTCATGCAACGTAAACAAAAGGGACCAAAAACAAACAAAATATTATCGACCTCTGCACAGTACCCTACTATGCTTTTCTGCTCCATCATCAGATCCTCAGAGTTAAAGTGCATGTACTCCACACCACATTCTATGGAAATCGTAAATGCTGGCCCAGCAGTTCCGAAGAAAATGCACTCACACGCACTTTAGCAAGTGAAAAATGTTTACTGCAGCGCCCCCTGGCGAGTTATCATCGTAACTCCTAGCTAAATTTCTGCCCGATTAAACTACAAACCTAGTGCAGAAAACCGTTTCTAAAGCAGTCAAGCCGTTTCGAAGATATTGATGTGCACACACAAACAAACAAACAAACAACCTCTCACCCTAAATATACCTTCTCCGTTCCGTCGTGGGTAATAAAAAGGGCCTTAAAGCACGTTTGATGCTTTAAGCGTGACGTGATTAACGTATTTATTTTAAGTACGAGAACTGTCAGGAAATTTTAGGCCATGTCGGGTATTTTTCAGGGTTTTAAATTTGTTCATTCATATGGCAACCCTGTGCTGAGGGAAGAGAGTCATGTGTTAAGAAAGGTATTACGTGTAGTGTCCTACCCTCATCTCGTGCGCATACGTCACAAAGACCGGAGTGGGGATCAGTAGTAGTCCGACCGGCAACCGGAGTGGTGGTGCGCTGTCGAGCTGAGTGTCGTGTAGCTACACAGTTATACTTATGTGTACATAGTGCTTGGTACGAGAACATTACGTATGAATATGAAGGGATGTAAAAGGGGCAGGCCAGGCAAAAAATGGATGAACTGCGTTAGAGACTATATGGAGAGGAAGGATGTCAAGTGACGAGATGAGGGGGGATAGAGAGGAGGGAGGAAGAAAAAGACACGCTGCGCTGAACCCAAGACCAAGTATATGGGAAAGGACAAGCGAATGATTCTCATTCCAAAATTTAACATTTTCTTAATTTGCCCTTACCAAGCCCGGATTGTTAACGACTCGTGAGTGATTATTTCTGACTAACTATTTTAACAGTTAGGGATCCAGGTATAGAGTAAACTCCAAGTCAACAATAAGTTTAAATTGCACTCTGATTTCCTTAACTTTCACTTAACGTTCGGACCGGGAAGGACATCAATTAACTTTAACGATGAGAATCACCGTCTACTAACAAATATTATACTGTGTACTGTGGTATAATAGCACCTCCACCAAATGTGGTATATTACATGGTATATATATTAATATTGGGGTATGCTGCTCGAGAGGTACGGGTTTAGAGGTACTGGGAGGAGATCGTAGCTAAAATATAACACTGGAAGCACATATGAAACTAGTATATTTCTTACTGTACCGAAATATACATACAATATGCTCTTAAAATAATTTACAGAACATGTGATTCCGATGGTGTCCTGAAGACAAGTCCCTGGAAAACCAATTGTTTCCAGAAGAATGCCAGTTTGACGCATTCTCGAATCATAGTTTAAATTCAATTTGTATACGTTATGATTCTGGACCTACACGGCCAGCCTCATACCGTAACAACCTCTACAGTACCTACCTACTAACAAAAACATGGATTGTAATGTGAAATAAATTTTATTCATTCATTTATTCATTCACTGTACAAGGAAAACCGTCAAGCATAAGCAACGACGCAATAAAACAAAACGGCATCGATCGGTGGAAACTCAGCCCGCAGTACCATGCAAAATTCTTTTAATCGCACAACAATAACATTGTTGTGCGCTAACGTATCGCGGTGACGTAATCGCGACGAAAGCGAACGTGTTTCAGCCATTCAGGCTGGGCGCTGGGATGTGGGTCGAGACTGCCAGTCAAGTTCAAGGCCACGCGCGGCACACGCCGCAAGATGGCGCTGTTATTCGGAGTTCGAATTTTGCGAGCGGGGCGCGGGGCGCGGGAATCGGCGGGAACGAAATTTCGGTGCAACATATCACACTGCACTCGTTTACCGGACTCCGCGTCGCGTGGTAGTCTCGATAAAGTTTAGAATTCTAACATAACCTAACTACACAACGAGCTTCATGGATTGGATGGAGGAGGTGGTGCGTACTTAATTTTATTACCTAGTTGTTTACCGCTCCGCCATTACCCGTCCTAACGCTATGTCTATTGAGCTGAGGCGCGGAATATTTTGGCCGGAATACTTTACTTTTTATAGAGAGTAGTTTTAGATTGTAAAAGGGATTAATTCCTGCATATTTCTAACTCAAAATTAGACTGGGAGCTGCTGGTGCGACGTGCAAAATTTGTGATAAATAAAAACAAAATTGTGATCTAGCAACCAGAAAGGGATTGAGTTTTATAATCCTTTTAACACAAATATCCAATGTTATAAATCTCCGTTTTCGTAATTAATAGTAATTGACATCAAACTGATACATTTTTTGCACCAGACAAAACCATTGTTGAACTACGTTGTTTTCGGTACTAAAATCCTGGTTGTCGTAGGCCGGACGCGACCTGCCTCAACACTCGAATCACGCGATCGATAGGTAGCGCGCTCAGCTACTACGCTCCTAGCCTAACGGATTTTTCCATGTATTTTTTTCTTCCGTGTGGCAATACATTGCAGACTTTGAGAGTGTCTATACAGCCACACATTAGGAGCATTAGACATTTTTCCAAGGCCCTGCAATCCTAAATTCGGTAACCGTTCTTTATCATACGGTTCTTTGCTCTTTGATATGCCTGTATTAATTTAAACAAGTTGTTTGTGCCGATAAAAACTAGTCCGATCTTTTGTTGAGTTTTTATCGCATATGCATATTATAGCTAGTTGTGTTTACTGCGTATATTTTTAGGCATCGACGTTATCTACATTTAGTATTGGGAGGTATTTAAATGCTGCGGATATTATTGATTACGTTCCTTTGGGATCAGACGTTGGTCTTGATTCTTGCTAGAGACTATTATGGCACTAGTCCCAGCGATCAGCGAGTGAAGATATCCTCTCAGACGCATGTGTCGACTGCGATGTCCTTACAAGTTTGTTCTATTAGATGTTGTTTTCTTTTTTTTTAATTTATTAAGGACAAAAAACAGTTACAAGGTTACATACTTTAAGTGTAGAAGTTGTAAAATTACAGTGTGAAACCAACGACATTGCCCACAGATTAATAGATTAGTATGTAGCGCTAAGTACTTATAGATATCTTAAAATTAGAACAGTTTATGGACATGGTAGTTATATGCAACAATGCTAAATAGTGGGTACATTTAAGTATGTGAAACAGTAGGTGACAAACAACGCACGGATATTAAAAAACAAAAGAAAGAAAGAAACGGTACAAATGAAAACAGAAACCATTACTTAAATGTCAGTTACTAGCATGTGCACGAGTGACTTGCAAAGCCAAACTTGGTTTTAAAGTTAGTAGTTAGTAATCTCGCTCAGGCGAGTAGAATAAGGGATATAGGGATGTTGAAACCAAATAAGAAAATCGATATATTCGAATTTTCTCGAAGAACGATCAAATTAATAATAAAATAAATAAATAAATATTTTTGGAAAATCTTACACAAATCAACCTAGTCCCAAACTAAGCAAAGCTTGTACTATGGGTACCAAGTGACGATATACATACTTAGATAAATAGATACTTAAATACATAGAAAACATCCAAGACTCAGGAACAAATATTCGTGTTCATCACACAAATACACGCCCTGACCGGGATTCGAACCCGGGACATCCAGCTTCGAAGGCAGGGTCACTACCAACTAGGCTAAAGCGGTCGTCAAATTCTAATCAAATTGCGAAAAAAGTAACTCAAAAGGATAATTAATTGGGTGGATCAACTTTGTGTTGTTATCTTGACCCGTTATCCAAGGGACACTAGCGGCGCAGTTCGTTCAAAAAAAATGGTGTATTAAGTTCTACTAACATGCTTAGTAGATGGACCATTATCGAAATAGCTTATTAAAAAAATATATATATATATATTACAGGACAATCTTACACAAATCGAACTAGCCCCACAGTAAGCTCAAGAAGGCTTGTGTTATGGGTACTAGACGACGATATATTTAATAGATATAAATACTTAAATACGTAGAAAGCATCCAAGACTCAGAAACAAATATTCATGCTCATCACACAAATATTTGCCCTGACCGATTCGAACCCAGGACCGTCAGCTTCACAGGCAGGTTCACTACCCACTAGGCTAAACCGGTCGTCATTATGCGTCGTATTAAGTGCCACAAATACGTATGTTTGATAAACTTAAATAGCATAAAATCATGATTGTACTTATTTGAATTTCGTCCCCTGGACAACCAGACGTAGCCACGGCAACGAGTGGCACTAAAAAGTTTATTCATCCAATTACATAATTATAAGTTTTCAAAGTTTTAAGAGGGGGCATATTCTGTTCCTTTTCCGCAGAACGCACCTTTCTATTGGAACGATCGTCATTTACTATGGTGCTCGAGATCAGTGACGTCACTGATCTGTCGCGCTTTCTCTCTCTAACCAGTAACATTAAAATAGTTGTAGCTTCGTTGTTTCTTGAGATTTTTATATTTTCTTGCCTTATTTCTTTTGAAAAGACTACGCCTTTTGGGGTAGTCAAATTTTCAGTCATCATCCTTATCACTATGAGAGTAATCGCTTCTTGCTGGCGGTGGACCTGAGGGCCTGCTCCGAACTTGGTAGTGTGTCGTCCTTTTCGCTCATACACGAGAGTGTAAGGGACGGCACGACGATATGAACTTCGGATTTCGAACAGGGCCAGTGCCTTACCTTAATTTTGCTCTGTTTTTTTTTTCTACATTCGACGACTTGCAGACTTCACACGATTTTTACATTAGTTTCAAAACAAAGTCTGTATATATTAGTAGTAGTTTGTATATATTATACCGAGGTCAATATATGTATATGTTTATTTTTTTCAAAACATTTAACTTTTATGAATTATTTTCTCATTGCGCCCACATTTGCAAGTTTCTGTTTGGCCCTATGGTCGACTGGTAGAGAATGCATCATGGCGTTAGTCCGCCCTTTGTACCTGTATTATTTTTGGGCAATAAAGTTTAAATAAATAAAGTCCATGAAGCTTTATGTTTTCTGTGTCAGATCAACAAAGATGTTTTAATGTTTATTTGGGCGCAAACGGTACAATATTTCTTATAGTATATATCAGTTACTTAAATCATAAATCAACAAAGTTGCCACAACTTAATACTACATATAGGTAGGAAAGAATACGGGATAATCCAGGATTTGAGATGAGAAAACAAAATGATTATAAATTAATAATACATTAAGCAAAAACATAAACAAGAATTATTGACCGAGTGAAACGAAGGTCTCTGCTTCAGCTTCGACAAAAATGCTTTCGTATGTCCGGATTTCCGTTTGTTCTCGTCTACAGGTCGCAATTCTCAACCGATTTTCGTGAAAGTTTGTGAGCAAGTTCGATAGTTATATATAATTTTTTTGTCGAGTCAGTTTTTGGAAATTTTCAAAAACAATTTTTATTTCAAAGATTTTGTAAGTTTCTCCGTCCGAATTTCGGTTTGTTCTCCTCTACAGGTCGCATTTCTCAACCGCTCCTCGTGAAATTTTGTTAGCAGGTTCGATATTCATAATTGATCTTTTTTATAATGTCAGATTTTGGAGATGATAAAAAAACTCACTCACGAGGTCTACAGCTCACAGAGCCACTAGTTATTTTTTGTGTTAACTTATTTATACTACGCGCAGTGTAAATATTATTCATTTAAGACGTTAAATATTCAACGCTTAAACTTAACTAAAGAGAGGTCAAATATATCAACATGTGTGAAATTAAAGATGGATCTTTTGTTATAATTTTGTAAAGATTACCTATCTGTATAATCTATGTGCAAAACGATGTATATGATAATGATATGTTGCGGCCTTGACTGCGGCTTATCTATGCTTCCAACGCTGTCACACGACACATCATGTATTACTGACACAATTTTTATTCTTATTGCCTTTTGATAGGCACTCGTGCAAAATGGAGTCGCGTTATTCCGAAAGCAGACATAACTTATAATTTCATTAGCAATTTCGCCACGAACAACAAATTAATTTAAGAACTTATATTGTCTTCTGGAACATTCTGGGCTTTAGAATTAGAAAATGTGCCATTTGGACTAGATTATACATCCTGTGTTGCGAAGCTAGCTGAATTGTCAACAAGACTCAATAAAGACCTGTTTATAGAGACAGGGGGAGAGATAAGTTCGATAAGTTTTTTTCTACACGGCCATGAGAACTATTATCGAACATCGGTGCAGACATTAATGCAAATACGTCTGCTAACAGTCCCTAAGTGTCGCATTGCCTTGAAAATATGATTTCAGTGTTTGCAAAAGTTTTAGTACCAACCATTGGGGTTTTGGTATCAACGATGTCTTTATTGTTGTTTCCCACGTTCATCTTCGTCTTCGTGTTAAATACGACTTTGAAAGAAAATATAACTATCTTAAGAGTTGATTAAATAATCACCTTTGTTGATAACCGTTTTAGGTGCACAATTATCAGAAGTTATAAATTTTCCGTTCTTCTACGTAACCAATTTATAGGGGAGTAACTATTATTTTCCTTTATGTATCCGATTCTCGAATTTGTTTTTAACATTTCCATTTTGTATAGTGCACAATAAAGTATATTATTATTATTATTATTATTATTCTCCATCTTCTGTTTCTTCGATCTTTATTTTAGGAAGTCTTATTCCTAGTAAAGAACTTCATGGTGGGTAAATTCCACTGTTACACTAACATGTTGTCTCGGATACCGTTACATTCTCTTATCTCCTGATGCTGCTTCCTATGTATCTAAGGTTAATCATTATTCGGTCAAGGGTGCAATCGAACGATAATTTTCAATAATATTGATTGCATTTCCGCAGTTAATTAATTAATTGTTATCATCATCATCCTAGCGTTATCCCGGTACAGTTGCATCCTAAAGGATGCTCGGGGTCCGCTACATAATCCCAAGAGTTGGCGTGGGCTCTAGTTTTTACGGAAGCGACTGCTACCTGACCTTCCAACCCGAGGGAAAACCAGACCTTATTGGAATAAAGCTTGTCAAGTGAGTGGGCAACTTGACTGTTAGAACTTCTCAAGGCGCACGAAGGCCTCTATCTTGGCTTAACGACTGCTATCATAGACAGCAGCCGGGATCAACGGCTATATATGTTATATTATCACTAACTTTATATTTAGTCCGTTTATTGAGGCTTGATCTTATACTGTAACAACTTTAGTTACCTATTATAATTCTGCTCTCTTCATCCGGTAGGGTGGAATCTATTTCTTTATTCCGTGGTCACGTATTATTGTTATGATCAATTTATTTTACTATCAGTTGGAGCTATGCACTGTTTCTAGTTATTCTGTTTTGTTTTGGCTGCCAATTTGAATCAGCCTTGACTCGATTCCCGTCCGCGACGGATTCGTTTATATTTCGTTTTCGGTTTTTATGATGAGTAATCTGCTGTTTAAGGCTGTAGACGGAAACGGTATTCTTTTTAAGTCCGCATAGACATTGCCTAGACTTTTTTTGTTATAATTATAAACATATTTTCTGTGATTTTTTGAGTAATCGTCTCTAGGATCAAGCCAATTTGCATATAATGTAATTAATCACACTAACCAGAATTAAATACCGAAGGAATGCGATATGCAACGTTAAAAATACATAATAATCTCGTCAGTTGCGTCCACGGTTGCAAGTGTAAACAGCCTTCGAAAAATTTATCGCGGGAAAATTTCGCACGTGCGGCGTTCATAGCTGCGTCTGTTGGTGCATTGGGGAATTGTGTTGGAGTAATGCAGTAGTATGCCAGCAACGGTATGTGTGTGCCGAATGGATGGGCGGCTGGGTGATGCCTCGAGGACGGGGTAGGGGGGCCGAGTGGGAGATTTGGAGTTGGCCTTGACAATGAACCGGCGGCGCGCACACCACGCCGCTCATTTGAAACTCACGCACACGCCGACAGGAGCTATTCCACGAATGGCCTCCCACACCGGCTGCTTAGCAATTTATTATTGTTAGGGCTGTGTTAGATAAAGTTTTGATGCCAATAAGTACTGGGCGTAAAGGGAGCGAAATCACGACGCAGGAAAACAGAAAGTAGACATCCAGCCTACCTACCTAGCCAGATAATAGGAAAACGCTTATAGGACAATAGGAAGTCAATGGGGGCTATCGTTTTCCCTCACCAGTTGGCGCCACTGTCGAGTAAGGTCCAGCTGTCAAAAATTGTTATTGGTTATTATGGACATGAGACCGAAGTTTACGTTTAAATCATATTTAATACCTTAAAACCTTTCCGTAAAAATATCGAACATCCCGCATTGTAGCGCAGTCCCGTTTTGTTCGGAAAAAAAGAAGGAAATAACAGTCATTGACCCGTAATTCATATTTGCCTTAATCAAGCTAAGGTATTGAAAAATACTCACCATATTGTTCCAATTAGATATTAACTCGCGTAGCGTAACCACAAAGAGTGACATTTGACTTATCGGAGACCTCACGCTACACTAGCGCCTCTAGCGGGGAATTGTTACGCGATAGCCCTCATTAGTATAGACCAGGTCGAGTAGTTCGGTTTCATCAATCGTTGAAAATCACACCCACTCTCCTGTCGTGGGTAGTCACGTCCTACTCCTGTTGTCGTAAAATTCTGCAGAACCTGAAAGACATTTTTTGCGAAAGATTTTTAAAGAACAGACCATGAGCTGGCAGAGCTTAATTCTTGTAGTCCTGCAAAATACGAAAGCCATGATACCGGAATCCTATTCCCAAGTTTAGCCATCATTGGCTAAATTTGGGTATTTTATTAGGCACTAAATTTGTTTATATGTCTCTATACAATTTATGCTAAATTTTCCGTTACATACATGTCGCAGATAAACAAAAAAATACTTCAATGCTTAAGGAAAGATTGTGTGGGTCATGGCCAGGCATGAAGTCAACAAAATATACCTAATAATTATTATTTGTCATGAACGCGGATGGAGCTAGATTCTTGTCTACCATAATCTTTGACATTAGGTCTATTTTACTCCAGAAACAATACTTCTACCTTCTAAATAAGTATTTAAACAAATTACCCCTCTAAGGCTATTTGAATAAAGAATATTTTGAGTTTGAGTTTAACACGCGTGAGTTTACAACCATCCCGCTCTCTACGGAAGCTCTGCACGTAATTTCCTAAATATTCAGTATATTTTAATTGATTTTTGGAATACTGGATCACTTATGAAAGATCTATCCGGTTATTTTGATTTAACCTTAAAAATGTAGCATAATATTATGTAACATTGCTATCTTTTAAATTAATTGGTTACGCATAGTTCTCACTAAAAATTTTGCATGCTACCCTAAGCAGAGTATGGCTGATCTCAATCCTAAGATTAACACCGATATGTAATGTAACCTTTACTCAGCAAATAAATTCATTTCATTTCATTTCATTTTATTAGAACAGCAAAAAACTATCCTTTTTATAAAAAAAAATATTTCATGTCGTTGTTAATTATGAATCGAACTACGAAATCTGACATGATAGTTTATTTTTACGATGACATTTAGGATTTTTTGACGGTCACCAAGGCATTTTTCAATGTTTTCTTCGGTTATTTTGTTTCTTTTTCAGTCAAGAGTAATTTTTGTGTATATTTTTAATCCTGCTCGGTGCCTAAATTTTTAAATTTTTCCTTTATTCTAAAATTTTTGTGTATAATTCTACAATATTTCTTCACACTGGAAGCTCAAACTTCAGAATTTTCGTCAGACATTCTGAATGGGCCTTTCCTTAATACCTTTTAAAACGACGAAAACATCGAAGCAACCAGTAAAATTGAAGGCAAGAAATAAACCTAAGGCCTAATATTTTCTATGACGTGGCAACCCTATAGCCAAACAAGATCTGCCGGCGCGACGGTGCCTGCCCTAAGACAACACATACATAGGCAGCCTAGGGCTGAGATGGTCATCGCCTCCCGAACTTGCTCGCTTTATCGATACCGGTGCCCAAAAGACAATAACCCGAACCAGACATTAGCAATTTACAAGTATATGGTTTGGTTTGCAAAACGCTTCTTATTTTCTCTAGTACGATTACAAGATAGACTAAGGCCGGTTATAAAGATCCGTTAGACCAAATATCGGAATTTCAGTAACTCAGTACAATTTTTGACATAACAAACCGACATAAGGTCTAACGGATTTTTATAAAGCCGAGCTTAAAAAATCCTGCGTAGTTTAATTAGTCTTTTTACAATCCGAAAACGGTTTTAATTAGATTTCATGTTTCCCCTGACATTAGATATATATTATTTAAATGCATAATAAATGGGAGTCTTCTGAATAATCTATTTTCTATCTTCTTCTAATCTAATCTAATCTAAATATATAAAAGAAGTCCTGATCTACCATCAACGCACAGCCTAAACTACTGGAACTAGAAACTTCAAATTTGGTCCAGAGCTTACTTTTATGACGTATGCAAGGGATAAGACGGGATTTTTGGAAATTCCACCCCTAAGGGGATCAAATAGGGGTGCAAAGTTTGTATGGGAAATGTAATTTTTGGGACTTAGATACTTGAAACTTCGTATTTACATTCTTTGTTTAAATATTACAAAACAGAATTCAGCGATTTTCTAAATTCGTCCCCTAAAGGGGTGAAAAGGGGCTTCAAAGTTTGTAGGGGGAGCAAATCTTTTTTGAAGTTAAAGATTTGAAACTTCGTAAATAGACTCTATGTTTAAATACAACAAAACATATTTCAGCATTTTTCAAAATTGCTTCCCTAAAGGGGTGAAAAGGGGGTCCCAAGTTTGTACGGGGTGCAAATCTTTTTTGAAGTGAGAGATTTAAAACTTCGTATATAGACTCTCTGTTTAAATACAACAACAAATATTTCAGTGTCTTTTGAAATTGCTCCTCTAAAGGGGTGAAAAGGGGGTTCCAACTTTGTACGGGGAGCAAATCTTTTTTGATGTTTAAGATTTTAAATTTCATAAATATACTCTATGTTTAAATACAACAAAACGTATTTCAGAGTTTTTCAAAATTGCTCACCTAAAGGGGTGAAAAGAGGGTTCCAAGTTTGTAAAGAGGTAAATTTTTTTTGAAGTGAGAGATGTAAAACTTCGTATATAGATTCTCTGTTTATATACAACAAAAAGTATTTCAGCGTTTTTTGAAATTTCTCATCTAAAGGGGTGAAAAGGGGGTTCCAAATTTGGACGGGGAGCAAATCTTTTTTGAAGTGAGAGATTTCAAACTTCGTAATTAGTGCTGTTGAAATACGACATAACGGACTTCAGCGTTTTTTGAAATAGCTCCCCTAAAGGGGTGAAAAGGGGGTTCCAAGAAGTTCGTACGGGGAGCAAATATTTTTTGAAGTGCGAGATTTAAAACTTCGTATACAGACTCTCTGTTTAAATACAACAAAAAGTGTTTCAGCGTTTTTCTAAATTGTTCCCCTAATAGGGTAAAACGGGGTTCCAAGTTTATGCGGGGAGCAAATCTTTACTTTTCGTAAAAATCTATATAGGTGTCTTCTTCGAGGTTTCTCGGGGTGCCGATTACGAAAATGACATGCATTTGCAAATCCAAGATGGCGGACAATTATTTTTCTTAAAAGTCGATATGGGTGTCATCTTCGAGGTTCCTCGGGGTGATGATTACGAAAATGACATCCATTTTCAAATCCAAGATGGGGACATTTATTTTTCTTAAAAATGGATATGGGTGTCAATATCGTCGAGGTTCCTCGGGGTGCCGATTACGAAAATGACGTCCATTTTCAAATCCAAGATGGCGGACGTTTATTTTTTCTTTCGAGTAATTTTTCACAATAGATTAATAGCATCAGACAACTGACAGAAACAAATAAAATCTACGCGGCGAAGTCGCGGGCGGCCGCTAGTTTAGTTCAGAGATTTATTGGTACGTATTAGGTATACGTTAGCTTAAATAGAACCATCTTGTGAAAGGAGGCGACTATAGCTTTTTAGGGGTAGGTATATATAAATTTCTAAGGTGCACATTAAGTAAATTGGAACGTACGTGATGAATGAGAGAAGTACATGGGAAAGAAAGGGATGAATGAACGAATGAGTGAAAGAGACAGAGGATAGATTAGTAGTAAGGTAGTTGAGATGGAAAATAAATGATTATGGCCGAATCCTTGTTTCTTTTACTTACAAATTTAGCAGGCGGAATGTGATTTCGTAGACCTATATGTTCGATGGTTGTAAACGCTTTGCCTCAAATCTGAAATAGGGTTCCTTTATGAAACGGAAGTACCTATAAATCAATATTTTTTCAACAATTTCATTTCATCTTTTGCTTATCATTGGAAACAAATTTAAAACGAAACCAGTTCTGATGTCAGATTTGTCTTTTTAGAATTACTTAGGATTTTTGATAAATACGAGGTTCAAATTAAGTGATGTTCCATCTCGTTTGCAAGGATAAATAAATAAATATTAGAGGACAATCTTACACAAATCGAACTAGCCCCACAGTAAGCTCAAGAAGGCTTGTGTTATGGGTACTAGACGACGATATATTTAATAGATATAAATACTTAAATACATAGAAAACATCCAAGACTCAGAAACAAATATTCATGCTCATCACGCAAATATTTGCCCTGACCGGGATTCGAACCCAGGACCGTCAGCTTCACAGGCAGGTGCACTACCCACTAGGCTAAACTACTAATACTCATATTACTAAAATGCCGACTGCCGTTTGGAAACTATAAGTTTTAAAAAATGCCGTTTCTACTTTGGAAAAACACACACGCACACGCACACGCTAACGTACACGCACACATAGAAACCTTATAATATTTTAAAGAGCTATCCAACGATGGGGTTTGGAAGAAAAATAATTGCCACCACCACTTTACATGTAGGGGAAGTACCCTAAAAAAATTTTTTTTATCATTTTATTCCACCGTTTCGTCGGCGACATTGATATGTATACTCATGCCAAATTACAGCTTTCTAGTACTAACGGTTATTGAGAAAAGCGGGGGACGGACATGGCGAAACTATAAGGGTTCCTCGTTTACTACGGAAGCCTAAAAAACCACTTTAAGTACCTATATGGACATACTGTCACCACTAATCTTATTCTAATCGCGGCTGAATAGTAAATGCCTTTGTGGATACACAATTACTGGTTGTATTAAGAAATAAATAAAAAAAGAAACATTTATTCGTGATAAACACATGACAATTACAAGCAAAGACACCATGTAACGAAATTTGCCACGAAATGGAGACACCAGTGTTGCCAGATCTACTGGTTTTCCAGTAGATCTACTGGTTTTGGGGTATGTCTACTGGTCTACTGGTTTTGCAAGAGAATCTACTGGATTCTACGATTGCATTCTGGTTAATCCGTGTGGTTGCCGGATAAGAATTGCGCCACCCCATCTCTTCCCGTGGGTTTCGTAGGAGGCGAATAAGGGAAAATCGGAGGGTGGGCAGCAGCACCCTTCGATCATTACCGACATCAAACTGCGGTCGCCAACCCGCTTGCCAAGCGTGGCGACTATGGCAAATCCCCCCCAAGGGAAAAATAAATTGGGGGAGGCCTATGTTCAGCAGTGGACGTCTTTCGGCTGAAATGATGATGATGATGATGATTCTGGTTTTAAAACTTTTTCGTACGTACATGCATTTGCGCATGGATAATGACGTGTATTTATGAAGCAAGTGTTAAGGCGGGCTTAAATGACATCGTCAAACGTCATTTATCAAAAAATTAGGCTATGTTCCCATTATCCGATATTTATCGGTGTCAGAACCGACGACAAATGTACTGAGGGGCTACCGCGAACCGAAAACGAACGAAGTTCGAATATCTCCCTCTCTGTCCGTCGAATTAGCAAGTGCGACTAAGTAAGGCTACAATACCAGGTAAAAAGAAAAAAAAGGAAAACTTGTGATTTGACAATATCAGGAAGTAACTAAAACGAAAGAAAACTTGTGATTTGACAATATCAGCAAGTAAAAAGAAAGAAAACTTGTGATTTGGTAAGTTTTGGGGCATAACATTTTTCTACTGGTTTTTTCCCTTCATCTACTGGTTTTTAGCCTCATGTCTCCTGCTTTTTTCAGATTCTGGCAACACTGGGAGACACTCGCGGACAAAGAATACAGGTCGGTAAAATACCGACATATTTTCTAAAATAGTGCAAACTTGTACAGTTTTTTAGTCCCGTCATGGTCTTTATTTAATTTTACATCTAACCTTCAAAAATAACAGTTAAAAAATTAACGTTTCCAGGTTTTAATCGGACTCCTAAAAACCCATGAAAAAAACAATGTTAACGGAGCGAGATATCGCAAAAATCGCCAGTTTTGGAGATTGATATTTTTATGATAGGATCCCGGGAATTGCTAATACTGTTGGGTATTACGAAGAATAATATATGTAAATAAAACTAGTGTAAAATATTTAGAAGCACCTATTGCGGTTATTTAAATTAGGTTGACCCGAAGTTTTTGACCTCTATAGTTGCAAGCGTTTCAATCATGCCAGTTTAGACTTTTCAATTTGTAACTTGTACATGCGTACACATCCATAACACGTTTACATAAGTGTTAATTTTGTTAAACAACAAAAAACCACTCACCCAAAAATAACTTAATTTGAATTGGGTACTTCTTTATTATTTTACAACTATCGCTAACTGATTCTCAGCGTTCGATCTCATTGAAACCACTCTGTTTAAAACTCACACTAATAATTCCCTTGAGATAATGAAACATCTCTAATTAACTTAACAAACGATAACCTCAAAATCATGTTTGCGCCGATAGTAGAAATCGTAAACAAACGTGCGCCGGCGCTACCAATAAGGGAACAGTTGCCACCGTTAGCGGAAAACATCCTACCTTCATTGGTCCATTGAAAATGGGCCAATCGGAAAAGCACTAGCTATTTACTAACGCGTCGAAAACAACCCGAAACTCATCTTTAAAGCGAACGCGGTAAGATGGCGAATGTCAGAATGCAACTGCACCTTGCACCAATGAATGAGCAGTCGCTGTTGCATCAAATTTAAACCGATTCCCGACTTTAACATCAAGTGTATAAGGGCGCTGTTGTACAGTACCTTTTACATGAAGGGACCAATGTGACCGAGGCGTCGGTCGGCGTCGTGCGTGCGTGCGTGACCGATGGTGGGGCGGAGGCGTGGTCTGCGTACACGCATTGCGTGATGCTGACAGTGCGTGGGAGACGCAACGGGGTGTCGGCTTATATTCAATTTAGAATTTGTACCACGTTAACGTGATATCGAACCGAAGTCATGCGCATTCGTATTTGGAATATGCGCCGCGAATTACCGTTTTACATTTTGTTTTTACGAGCGTGAAGCGTCGCGTTTTCTCATGAAATTAGTGTTTTGTTTTGCTCGCATCAGTTCGTTCAAATTAGATAACCTTCAATTCTAGATTCGTAATTGGAATTATCGCCGGTTTTAATATCAAGTGCAGGATTGGAACCTTTTCTAAAAGTTGTGGCTTTAGTTTCTGCTCAAGTGAAGTTATACCATGAAGTGCGCAGTCGACGATAGTTGGCTCTTCTCTAACTTCGCGCACCTGGATCTGATGAAGTCGCCCGAAGTAAGATTTTAAACGTTTTGTTGTTGTTATAGCATTGATTCCACGGACAGCGGCCAAGGGTATAATTTATTAAGTAATACATATGAAGATTACAGTGCAGAACTTATATGTGAAAATAAATATACAATGTTGCAAGAGTTGAAAAAAATGCGAAAGAGTGTTAATGTTTTATAGGGTTGTATAATGTCTTAATTAGTTCTTAATAAAAACGAACCGTAACTAAAATATGTACATTCTGACGAAAATATCTATACGCAATACCTATAGCGACAAATTATGCAAACAGTGCCTTTACCATGAGTTTGCATGACCGTACACGCTAGCGACTGCGTAAACGATTTAGTATGCCGATTCTTAGTTCTATTGCGTAACCGCCAGAGGCGTTGTACTTTTGCCTATACAATTTTTTACGCAGTCGCTATAGCGAGTACGGTCATGTAAACTCATGGTAAAGGCACATGACTTTAATGACTAGGGCGTAAGGGTAATTTTGTCGCTTTGGGAACGTACATACACGTATTTATGCCTTTGATTGTACAAAATGAAATGATTTAGCAAAGGGAACCTTATTGACGACAATAACATTTGACTGTAAGGTGAAATGTAGGTATAGTCGAGTGCAAAAATATGGGTGTATGCAAGCCACTCAAAAATGTGTCCCATGGATCGGTACATATTTATGAGAGGATTCATTCGATACATATTTTTACACTTGACTGTACCTATTGTTGTAAATGTCAGAAAAGGTAGAAGATAGGTACATTATCTAATTTTATAAATATATATATATAAATAAATAAATATTAGAGGACAATCTTACACAAATCGAACTAGCCCCACAGTAAGCTCAAGAAGGCTTGTGTTATGGGTACTAGACGACGATATATTTAATAGATATAAATACTTAAATACATAGAAAACATCCAAGACTCAGAAACAAATATTCATGCTCATCACACAAATATTTGCCCTGACCGGGATTCGAACCCAGGACCGTCAGCTTCACAGGCAGGTGCACTACCCACTAGGCTAAACCGGTCGTCGGTATATATGTATATACCGACGACCGATTGTTTTCTGTTGTTTACCTACATACTCAAAAATACATCTTAAGTAGGTTAAGTATTATCATTGTAAGTAACTTAATAAGCATGCTTTTGGAAGAAAATGGCTGACTGTCGAGTTCCTTTCGGCGTTTCTTCTTGGCAGTGGTCTTCTTTTGTCAAACGCTTGTAGATTATTACTTGTAAAATTGCCATTTCGGCGTACTCGCAGAATAATGTTCAATTAAGTATACGAAATAATGTCTGTCGCCAAAAAAATAATTAGCAGTGATCGGAATAGGCAGAGTATAATTGCCTAAACTTAGTAGAACAAAGTCACGGAGTGGAGACTTCCTTGCGATAACATTTTTTTCCGGGACTTCCCGGATTCCCGGATTAAAAAAGTAATATGAAAAGAAATCCCGTAATTGTATCCCGGAGGTATCAAAAATTCAGTAGTTACAGTAACACTACAAGTTTCTATTACTTCACATGAAAATTATTAAATATATAATTAGGTTTGGAATTCTCTGCCGGCGTTTGTGTTTCCGAGCTCATATAACCTAGACCTTTTTAAGGCACGAGTGAATAGGCACCTTCTGGGTGAGCTCGCTTCATCGTCGGCCTCATCTTTGCCCCCTGGCTAGATGCTGGCCAAGAGCGATCCCATTTTTAATAAATAAAAAAAAAAAATAGTAAGGTGTCTTCGCAGAACTACTTCTGCGAAGACACCTAATTAAATTAATTTAATTAAGTGCCTACGCACTTTGTGTGTTTAATTTAATCAAACTTAGGTAATACCAGAAATGAAAGATAAAACCGAGTGAAAAATCTAGACGTTAAAATAATGAACTATTCGGTCTCAACAATAATATTGTTATGCAGAAATGCACGTGTGTGTAAATAAGAGTGAGATAAAAGTCATCGCGGTCGCCCGTGCATTCACCCCGAAACTATCAAGGCTGACTGATGGTGCATGCGCATACACAAAAAGCTAAGAATGCGCGTAGTCATTTCGGAGAAGACTAAATAGTTATTTGTTATACAAGGGTGCAAGGTTGTATTTTAACCGCGAGTGTGGAATTGAAACACAAGCTAGCGAATGGATTCTAGGATTGAACCACGAGCTAGCGAATGGATTCTATGGTTGAACCGCGAGCGAAGCGAGTGGTTCGAAAATAGAATCCTGAGCGAAGCGAGTGGTTCAAAAATAGAATCCTGAGCGTAGCGAGTGTTGCAACACACGAGACGTAAAATAACTTTGCAGCCGTGTATAACACAAATCTTTTCACCTCACTAGAGCGAGGAATTTTTTTCCTCCTCCTCGTCCTAACGTTGACAGTTGCGTCCTAAATATAGTTGTCCACTACCTAATCCCGAGACTCAGCGTAGGTACTAGTTCTTTAACACAACAGCACAATATAAAATTATTGTTGCTAGACTGTCTGGATTGGCCTTTACACGTTATTATGGTCACCGTAGCCTACGGACACTTGCAACTCCCGGGGTGTCGCAATTCACAAAAAGCTAAGAATGCGCGAAGTCATTTTGGAGAACACTAAAAACTACTTGCCAGATTTATCTTGATTTTTTTATACCACGTCGGTGGCAAACAAGCGTACGGCCCGCCTGATGGTAAGCGGTCACCGTAGCCTGCGGACGCTTGCAACTCCCGGAGTGTCGCATGCTCGTTGCCGACCCTTTAAAAATTATACGCTCCTTGAAAAACCCCGTAGTGTAGTCCCTCGGGAAAACCTCGGCAGGGAGCACATTCCGCAACCAGATGCGGAGCCCGAGTGATAGATGGATAAGATGTTAAGGGCAGGGCAGGTCTAAGCTAAGTCTATTCTAAATAAAAATTGCAAATATTAATGTATAAACGCTCATTTCCCCCCGCTGCGCTGCTTTGACATCCGATATAACATCCGTTTTAATAATAACAGAACCGGAACCGAGCGGATGTTTAAAACCAATCGGAAGTTACGACTTAACGGAACCGGAACCGGAGCTCTGTTACATCCCTGATCCAAACTATGAAGTTTAAAATTCTGAAAAAAAAAACGAGATGATGTACGTTAACGACTTTCGGTTTGAACAAGATAGGTCTCACGGTTTTTGAGTAATCGCTGAAAAAAATGTCTTGTTCAGTCAAAAGGATGTAAGAGCCTATGAAGATACGACCTTTTTTGGTTTGGTGTATTGGATAGAGGTTTTAAATATTTACTACTAGTAGTCGGTACGGAACCCTTCATTGTTCGTCGTCCGACACGCACTTATTTTGATGAAACTTTATTATTATTATTGGTATGCTGTGGGCCTTCTATGCCAGTATTATGATCTATTGTGGCAGCCCTATTCGCATCGTTTCGTGCATATACTTAATGTTTAATTTTTTTTTTGTTACCACTAAGTTGGTTTTGTCAATAGTATTTCTGTGGACATCTGCATGTCATTGGCTATTGTTTTAGTTCTTTAAGTATGGTATTTTTGTATTGTACGTACGAGTGTAGTTACGTATGTGTGTGTGTGCGTGACAGTTCATTTTTTCAACTAAGTATGACCCAACTG
Organism: Epiblema foenella; assembly: GCA_963556455.1. NCBI lineage: Eukaryota > Metazoa > Arthropoda > Insecta > Lepidoptera > Tortricidae > Epiblema > Epiblema foenella. Next base: position 17,663,382 of record OY747112.1, read on the forward strand.
TACCCAATCATTTGCCTTGCGTTACACGTTCTAAAATTATGTAATGTAGTTTTTCTAGTTGGATTCATACTTATATATAGATATAATGTGTTCTAAACTGATAAGTTAACCGTCCATCATTTTTATAAACAGCGTATTGTTACAATGTGTATGGAAGCCAACTTAATCATCGTCGAAATATCACCTCGATAGCATTTGACCTCGTCGTTACATAATTGAACGAAATTAATTGCGCGCCTCAGTTATTATACCACTCCACCACTCTACATATTGTATATTGCTAAATTATAGGTATAGTAGCACATGGGTGGATCAACTATTCTTTGTTGCTCGTTACCATGGTTACGTCTCCTGAGTCACTCTTCAAAACCGTGATTTTATAGGGTTTAAGTCTACCAAACATGAGTTTTAGCGATGAGTATACATCCATTTGGACATGGGTCATCTCTTGAGCACGCTTGAAGTCCATGTTATAAACATTTTTCTAAGAGACTCGGTTACTGTTTTCTCCTCGCTGAAGGGACAGAATAACAACAAGAAACAGTTGATTGACCCACATACATTATTTTACTTTTTCATTTAAGAATATTTTACTGGTGAGCGAATCGACGGCCGTTTCTGATGATATCATTCATTCTTCAATTTAGGCATATTACATGCACTTATTAATGTCAAAAAACTAACACCGGTTCATAAAATAAACCTCTGCCTCGAGAAGAACCGGCGTAAGAAACTCGACGAGGTGTCATTTTTTCAAAACACTATCATAATACTACATAATTAAAATGCTATAATATAAAACACATACATTTAGGACGAAATATTTTTGTGTTAGATTACTTGTGCTGGACGCTATCACTGCCAAACATCCATCCATGATATAATCGTTTATCTTATAATATGCTTTTGACATAAGTGTTTGTTTCACGACAGATTTAAATTTAGAATCCGTAAGTTCAGTAATGTGTATGGAATTTTATTGTAGAATTATATATAATTTCCCAAGAACGACTTAATGTTATCGTCTTACGTCTGCTATTTATTTCATTTTAGTATGAAACGACCTTTTGCTTTCTTTCCTCAGTTTCTTCTAGGCCTTTCCTCTTCTTTTAAGACTAAAATGGGCATTTCTGAATAGTTTTTCTTTTTCGCCTTAATTTTTGTTATTATCAATGTCCGCCAACTTGAATATGTCATGCTCGCTTTAAGGGCTTTACCTACGGTGGCGTCGTTAATCGGGTCGCCACCTTCCCTAATAGATGGTCGAGGGAGGCGATGGCTGAGATACGCGTCATACTCGTGATCGGGTGCTGTTTGTGGAGTCCGGTCTGTTTATGCTTGGTAGGACATAGTGACTACGTTATTTAGATTTAGTGTCTTTTTATAGGGGATTGACGAGATACATCATCCTGTTGTGTATTCATTTTTATTATCAGTGACTTAGAGACCATATACATCTCTAACAATATTAAATTAATCTTAATTTTGACGCTCAGAGACCATGTACATCTCTGGGATATTATATTAATTTCATTATCCTCCTTGTTTATTCTTGAGACCTTATACATCTCTAACTTTACTGATGTTGTAATATTTGTAATAGATAACTATGCAAGTTTATCTTCACTGTATGACATTAATTTTGTTATAATTGTAAACTCGAAATTACTATTCTTTCTTGAACTGTAAATTAATACTTTGACATGTAAAATGTATTACTTATTATAGTCAGACTTTCTTAAATTGTAAATTAATATTTTGACATGTAAAAGTGCCCTTGTGGCCTATTTGCAGAATAAATGTTTGATTTTGATTTTTTCACCCGTCGGGGTCTTGCGTCCGCATTGTGCGATAGAGAGAGTTTGTCGCCGTCAACCATTTGGCCTAATTTCTCGCATAGTGTTACGGGCGGCAACGTTTTACACCACTTAAACCTTTATCAAATGAGACAGTATTGGCCTTGATCGATTCGTTACGTCCTTAACTAGGTTTATACGTTTTGCTTTTTTAGTATTTCTCTTTAGTTTATAACACAATAGCAAAAAACCAGGAGGGAGTTTTGAAAAAAAAAAAACGAATCTTCAATGGTCCATATTTTCACTTGTAGGCAATTTTTCTAAAAAATCAAATAATTCGTATCGTTCCCAGCACGCTCGCCGCGTTTCCTTGTTGAACAGCCTAGCTCAACCTCTAGGCGAAAAGACCCGGCCCTGGGATCACCTGAGACCCCGATAAGTTTTTGAGACACTTTTTTCACTAACTCTTTAGTGTCTGAAGACCAGGGTCCCAGGGTCTGCTGGGAACGATGCCTCGGACGACATTAGGTTGTGTTGAGGGCGGACAATATTGCTTGTAAAAGTGCCCTTGAGGCCTATTTGTTATAAATTACTTTGTTTTTAATAAAATATCAAGCTAGAGTATTTACAGCATAAATACCTATAAAAATTCAAATTAGGGTCTGGAAAAGTGTCGCTTTGTATGAAAAAATTCTGTTTGAATTTACAAAATCTGACTTTTCGATATGTATTTTGAAATAAATTGATGTTATATCTATACAATCGATAGGTAATTTGAGGAAGCAACAAGCATTAAGTTTACACGAAAATGTATAGCACTCTGTTGTTCAATGCTAAAGCTAGTTACAAATGCAAATTGAATGCACACAGTGTGAATAATTGGTCCCTACGTGTGCGTAGTACAATTTCTGCTACGTCTAGACAGATATTGATGACGAAATCACGATGATCGTTGACACCTATGGAACTTTATTAGCATATGTCTGGTTCTTTTTAAAGTTCTTGCTCATGACAATTTTTTTGGCTATAGATGGGTACTAGATACACAATATAAACTAAGATGCTACCTTTAGCGACTCCGACTTATTTTTTTTTAAAGTGGGGTTTTCAGTATAGGAATGACTATTCTGACTGAAAAATACATTCTGAATTACAAGCATCTGCAAATTTGCATCATATACACAGGAACAGAACATTCCACAAATGTTGATCCTCGCGTCGGTTTTATAAAACGTTACTTTTACGTGTAATGTAGCGTAAAAGATAAATTTGAAGCATGAAGGTATTCTGAGGCGCGAATACGACATTCCTTTACGTCGCCCTTATGTAATGCGCAGTGTTGCCAGATGGTTACATTTCTTACATTTTTCGTAACTTTTGACCGGCTCGCGTAACATGTAAGTAATTTTTGATGTAGAGGAATTTTTTGTAACTTTTGAGGATAATGAGACTGTATTTAAAAAGAAAGGTAATTGTATCTAACCGGGATCAAGCGACACAATTTATAGGCTTCCATACAGAAAAGGTGACAAAATAACCTACATAGTACGACTGTCCGTTTTTGTATGACATTTGAGACACCGCCCATCAGCTTGGCGTAATTCTGTCGCCGAACTAGCCGAATTGTAGCTGTATATGGCGACTCGTTTCTTAGAATCGAATGTTTTGATAAGTAATTATGAAAAATATATAAAATGTAACTTTTGCATTAAAAATGTAACTTTCGTCCCAACGGCCCTGGCAACTCTGGTAATGCGCACGTTGCACGAGTTGTTTTAAACTGAACACGTGGCGGTGGCGTCGTGTCACGTCTCGTTTTGTAAGCAAAATGTATCGTCCTTGCCTTACGGTAAAATTGTCCAACGCATTGCGTAATGTCGTTATGATATCCAGATTCACGGGATCATAACCCTTATCGTACTTCAGAATGTGTCTTTAGATTTTATTTTATGGGTTGATTAAGTTTTTGATTTTATTTTTGTTATCAATGTAGGTATCTAACGTTCATGTTCTTTTTATCTTTGTCTATGTTGATTATAATTGCATCGTAATTCGTAACAAAACACCCACCCTTAGAGTCGGTTGCACCAACATACGATCACAGGCCGGTCATCGTCAAATATGGCGCCGGCAGCTGTCATCCCATAGAAACTTGTCAAACTTTCCATACAGTCAGATTTTAACGAACACCGCTTATGGTTACAGACGGTTTGGTGCAACCCACCCTTAGAGTCGGTTGCACCAACATACGATCACAGGTCGGTCATCGTCAAATATGGCGCCGGCAGCTGTCATCCCATAGAAACTTGTCAAACTTTCCATACAATCAGATTTTAACGAACACCGCTTACGATTACAGACGGTTTGCTGCAACCCACCCTTAGCTGGCACTTACCAAAAATCGTCAATAGCGACGTCGTCGACAACTTTTTACAGCGATTACAGCGATTTTTACACAGTTCACATGGTTGTTTCAATGTCCCCCCCCCCCGAACCAAAAGTCTGGATATGTGCCTGCCTATTACATAGAATTAAAATGTATATTTGAATAAATGGTTCATTTCTCGTAATTTTCATTATTGACCTAGTGAAACGAAGGTCTCAGCTTCAGCTTCGACAAAAATGCTTTCGTATGTCCGGATTTCCGTTTGTTCTCGTCTACAGGTCGCAATTCTCAACCGATTCTCGTGAAATTTCGTGAGCAGGTTCTATAGTTATATAGAATTTTTTTGTAAAGACGGTTTTTGGAAAATTCCGAAAACTTTTATTTTATCAATGATTTTGTAAGTTTCTGCGGTCGAATTTCGGTTTGTTCTCCTCTACAGGTCGCCTTTCTCAACCGATTCTCGTGAAATTTTCTGAGCAGGTTGAATAAATATACAGTTTTGTTTTGTAGAATAAGTTTTTGGAAATAAAAAAAAAATATTTGTTCAACGGTTTATTCTCCTCTACAGGTCGCATTTCGCAAACGATTCTCGTGAAATTTTGTGAGCAGGTCCGGTAATTATATAGAATTTTATTGTCGAGTCAGTTTTTGGAAATTTTCAAAAACAATTCTTATTTCAAAGATTTTGTAAGTTTCTGCGTCACAATTTCGGTTTGCTCTCTACAGATCGCATTTTTCAACCGCTTCTCGTGAAATTTCGTTAGCAAGTTCGATATTCATAATTGATCTTTTTTATAATGTCAGATTTTGGAAATGATAAAAAACTCACTCACGAGATCTACAGCTTACTGAGGTGTATAGATGTAAGTATAATATAAGTAGATATACGTTGTGTTAGCATATTAATTGTGTTCTTCAGTATTAAAGCTTCTCTTGAACCGTACGCTCGTCTTTCGTTTATCGCTCCCCTCGCCACCTCACCTCATTACAGAGCCACTAGTTATATTACGTTGCATATGCTATTTAAAGATTTCTAGATGTTGTCTAGACGCGAAAGGTTTTCAACAAGCCATGTTTTCCGCGGCTGGGACGTAGGCCGGCCGTGCCGTAGGTCGGGCTCGGGCGTGCGGTCGACGCACTCGCAATGTCACCCCGCGTCGGATTCGGCCCGCCCCCCGCCCCACCCGCCTTCCGACGTCTGCGTACATAAAATCATTTCCGAACTGCGAGAGCGGCGTCTTTGATTGAGATCCTTTGTTTTGGCGTTGCGTTGGTGGTACTTATTTTAAGGGCCTTTATCAGTTAAAAAACGCTCATCTATTTACGCCATTTTCTTTTCAGACACATATCTTGACATTTTCTCAATGTTACTATCTAGAACAGGATTATTGCGACCTTATGTCGTAAACTTTAAATGTATTTTTTGGATTTTTCATTAAGAAATATCGTTTCAAAAATGACTCCAAATCGACCATTTTCAAGCTAAGAATTTGTTTTTTCCGCTTAAATTCTACTACACACAATAAAATCAAAACTATTACTTACTATTTAAAATTTCAATAAAATCATCGTATCCTTTAATACATTTATTGGTATTATCAATGTTTTTGTCATAATTTGAAATCAAAACATTTTAAAACTTATAAGGCCTCTTAAACTTGGATCTATAATGTGAGCAGATAGTATATTCATTTGTGCTCACACCCTTGGTTCGGTTTACTTAAGTGTTTCAAGCAAACGTATGTGCGCCAGTGTGTAACTGACCTACCATCTGGTTACACATTGTACTGTTTCCAAGCGACATAATGTAAAGAATCGGTTTATGTATGAAAATAGAAAAAAAAAACACTGACGTCATTACGGCTTCCTTTCTTAATCAATACTCACGGTCCGGCGTCCTAGGCACACACTCACGGACCCGGACGACGTAATCACAGCGTCTATCGAAAGATGGAACGCTGCGCTTACGGCGTCCAACTCTGACACGACGCGTACACATAGGCATTCCCGCCGGCGGGGACGTCCACCGCGCGATCGCGACAGCAGTGACACATATAGTCCCTATTCGTCCCGGTACAGCCGCACACCGGGTAGAGTCAGTCCGACCCAGGTCGGGCCTAGCTGAGTTTCTTGCTGGACTCATCTCAACTAGGCTAGGTTTAGTGAACCAGCGACAAAACACCCAGTAGCTCGATTCCACTCACACCTCAGATTCGGTTGAAACCGCTCAACCAATCTCACTGGAGCGCAAACTCTTAGAGTATTCCAGTGTTCCAAAACACACGCGTGGTCGTGCCGGAGGTTTTCCCCTGGATTTTCCCCAGGCTACTGGGCCCGCTTTATTGAGCCCGGCCTATAAAGCCACAGTCAGGTTCAAAAAAAAAACAATACTATCAAAATATGCTATGTAAATGAACACAAAAAATTGAGCTTGTATCTTCTAAGCCATTTACTTTGGTACGTATAAGCCAATAAAAGTAAATGTCCAAGACGCATAAGACCATTAATATAAAGTCTAAATTGCATTACTCATTGAAAAAGATTAAAAGATATCGCCTTTAGCAAACCCGATAAATCTGATGTCAGGATTACGTTATTTAGTTTGCTCCAATTTCAAATGAAATATTAAAGAGATCTCTCAGTTTAGATTACTCGCTCCGTTCAAAATTGATCGACCTGGTTTGACGGCTGGGTCATACTTAGTTGAAAAAACAAAAGTCGCCCCTCCTGTGGTCAATAGTTAACAGCTTATGTGCATGTTAGCTATTAGAATTACGATTTGAAACGGGATATTTACCATGTATATTTGTATTTTTGAGTTCCCGATATTTCGGCACTGTCAAATCGCAATTCAAATGTAAATGACCATGTATGCTTGAAATCACGTTAGCTATGTTTTTATTATAGGGATTTATAGAAACAGAGACACTGTTTATGCGGTCCTTAACTTTTGGTATGTCCACAGAAAAGACGCGAACCTAAATCCGTGTCTGACCCGGCTAACATTTTCAATTGCAAATTTAAACAAATCTGTATTTAATTATTCTCCTCTTCATTCGATCTGTCAATATAGTCCTCATTAAAATTTGGGACTGTTTTAACTTGAGGTAGGTCCGTATTATTACTGTCTGATTTGGGCTTTGACTTTCAATTCTTGGAAGAATCTTATCTGAAATATTTTAAATAAAACCAAATCTTTTAAATAAAATTCTAAAGACCCGGAGGATTTTTTACCGGCAGAGTAAATTTCTGGAAATGAGCTATCGGATATCGGATTTCATTATAAAACCTGAATTTAAATGGCTTTCTCCCGATTAAACTACGGACTCGGAGGATTTTTCTCGGTTATGATCACGCACGTTGTGGTAGGTTATGTTATATAATTCAGGTGCCAGATCGGCCGGCCGATATTGGGCGTTGTCGGTCAACGAACTCCGCTATCTGGCATTATTTGGTTCGGCTCAATGTCGGCGCAAAGTCACGGGTCACAGTCCTTGCTCTGACTGTATTGCGTTCCGCTGTTTTATTTACTACTAGCGGCCGCCCGCGACTGCCCGCGTAGATTTTAGACTGTAACAGATATATAAATGAGGTCTATATTTTTCTGTCATTTGTCTGATGATGTTAATCACGCATTTTTAAATAAATAAATATATATTTTTGGACAATCTTACACAAATCAACCTAGTCCCAAACTAAGCAAAGCTTGTACTATGGGTACCAAGTGACGATATACATACTTATATAGATAAATAGATACTTAAATACATAGAAAACATCCAAGACTCAGGAACAAATATTCGTGTTCATCACACAAATACATGCCCTGCCCGGGATTCGAACCCGGGACCTCCAGCTTCGAAGGCAGGGTCACTACCAACTAGGCTAAAGCGGTCGTTTTTAACTGTATGTTCATGTACTGAGTATATTATATTTGTAACGGTGTGTCTTTTGGTGCAGTGAATAAATGCTTTCTTTTCTTTAATCTTCTGTGAAAAATTATACTCAGAGAAAATAAATATCGGCCGTCTTGGATGCAAAATGGATGTCATTTTCGTAATCGTTACCCCGATTAACCCTTTATGGACCCCGACATCCATATCGATTTTTAAGAAAACTAAAGATTTGCTCCCCGCACAAACTTGGAACCCCTTTTTCACCCATTTAGGGGAGCAATTTAGAAAAACGCTGAAATACGCCATTAATATATTTAAACACAGTCTATATACAAAATTTCGAATTTCTCACTTCAATAATAACGTGTTTTCGTACAAACTTTCATCCCTTGTTTTACCCTCTTAAGGGATGAATTCCGAAAAATCCTTTCTTATCCCTAGCCTACGTTATAAATGTAACCGATTGTGCAAAAATCAACTCTAGCATTAGTGGCCTCGGCTGTGTGTTGATGAGTCAGTCAGTGACTGCTTCTATTATATATATATAGATTGTTTTGTATTTATCTGTCTAGTCTGGTATTACGTTTCAGGCTTCTGTTTTATTTAAAGATTATTTATACCTTGTTGAAGAGACGTGACTATTAGTTGTTGATTGATTGATAGGTTTGTTGTAGAAGCTTAATTATACAGATACAAAAAGTTGGTGTAATTATTTTTAACTTGTCATCTCTCTTAAACTTGTGAAATAGAAAGAAAGAAAGAAAAACATTTATTCATGACGATACAAACATAAAATATAGATAAATAAATGTAATTAAAAGAACATGGAATCGCCACAAAAAGGTTACACAGGGACGGGCGCTGATCTTTCGGCGAAACCTAGGTTGTTAATGACGGTGTGTGTAGCACGCTTCGCCTAAAAAATTGAACGCGACCTATTACAACTTGATACCGCCGTCTTGTCACGTCGGGCTGTCACATGAATGTCCAACTGTCAAAAGTTGAAAATAGGTATATTTATTTTGTATGTGTTTCCATTTATTTGTGTTCTTTCATTACGTTTGTTTTGTTTTGTTCTGATTAGCCGATAAGATAAGTATTTATGGATTATTCCTTCCTTGTGACTAATCAAACTTTATCTACCTACTTAATCAAAATCAAACATTTATTCTGCAAATAGGCCACAAGGGCACTTTTACATGTCAAAATATTAATTTACAATTTAAGAAAGTCTGACTATAATAAGTAATACATTTTTCATGTCACACTTTATGGAAGTAAACATGTAGTGATTATTGTTCTTAGTTTTCATTGATATCATCATAATGATGAAGGCAACCATTCAAAGCATCCAGAAAAGCTACATTGCCAACAGTCAGCCTATTAATACTGCTAAGGCATCTCCGATGATTATGAAACAACTGATCTACCGCAAGTTACAAAATGATATTATTGCCGGTTGGTCCACACTCGGTCTGTGGGTCTGGGTCGCTGCGACCTCGCTCGCGCCGAAACACCGCGTCGGTCAAGGCCGGCGTCTAGACGCCCCCCGCACTCCCAAACACCCCCTCCCACGCCTAATCCCAACTACCTATTTTTACCTTGACAGTGCCTGGGGCCTAACCTATACATACGCTACTACTTTATCTAGGTGTGATTAATGTATGATTTATGTCTCCAATGTAATAGAAGTTTTAGGAGCGTGTTAATAGACCTTTTAGGCCCCTTTTATTTTCCATTATTCATTTTTAAATTAGTCATTCTGCTAAATTTAATAAAATAAGTTTTCAACTGTGTTTTACATTACACAGTATTCGTCACATTATTATTTGTGATAATCCACATCGAAAGGGACCTTATGGCGGCAGGCGCTTACGTTACCACCTATTCACTATTGTATTAGAACAGCGGCAATAAAGGCGTAAGTGCCGGCCGCCATAAGGTCCCTTTCAATATGGATTATCACACTTATACATTAATTTAATGAAATTTTCTTAAAAATCTTGTCCATTCATGTAAGTTCCTACCTCAATTTGTTAAGTTCTATTTGGAGAACCGGTAGTTTTTTTTAAACTTTGTCAGTCATTCAATATGTCTTTCCTATTTATTTGTGCTCGAATTTACTTGTCAAGTCCCTGCTTTTGATATAACCTATATAGTCTTTAATCTGTCTATCTCTTTCTGCTTTTCGCGCGTTTTCCTATGAAGGCTGGACGTATTTAGAAGTTCGAAGACAGTCTGGTAATTTTCCACACGAAAATCGATAGCTTCGCTTCCCCCCTCCCGTTACAATTTGGTGCCGAGATTTGATAACGAGATTGTTGTTTGTTGACGGAACATAAACTGAGGTATGACGTCGTTTTTTATAGGCAAGATTTTTTTTTAAAGCGACTAGCAATTAGCTAACGGCTTGCCTGATGGTAACCAGATACCGTAACCTATAGACACTTGTATATGTTTACAAATTTTGCTTAAATCCACACATAATTAATTAGTGTTGTTACACAACGTGCATTAATAATTAAGATGCATAGGCAACACGATTTTCGAATCGTTAATTAATGAATTGGAATTTATGTTTTTAAATTTTGTTTTCCCAGACTGTAAGTTGCTTGCTTTTGCACCTGTTCACTCAAACACCTGCAAAACAAAGTCATTGCCACTGACTTATACACTGAGGACTGGTCCTACGGACATTTGGGGGCCAGAAATGCGGTACCAGAGGACCTACTCCGAACTTCGAAATCCTATCGTCGTATCGTGCCGTCCCTTTCACTCTCGTGTTATACACTATATAAGTGAGAGGGACGGCACGATACAAAGTTCGGAGTAGGCTCTCAGTGGTACGAACGCATGTTAGAGGAAAAGGAATCTTCAACACAGGATTTAGATTTCATATTTATATGCTCGCTAGCGTCTCGCAGTCGCGATCGCGCGGCGCCTCACGGCGCTGTCGTTAAACTATGAAATCTAACTGCTGTGTAGAAGGTTCTAATTGCTGGGCGTGGCCGTCGGTTTGAAAATGTTTAGACTGGCCTGTCCTTACTTTTACTACCACATACGTCGACACCACGCACGTCGCTGTCGTCGACACACACTTTCGTCCGCGTACTGTCGATAGGCTGATGCAAGGCTGATGACGCAGCTCGTGTCACCCACACCATTAATCGTAATCGATGTAACGGTTTGCCATGCCTGGCGCAGTATATTATTGTAGCATGACTGCCAGAAACTGCTTTTTTATTTTATTTTTTTATTAAAAATGGGATCGCTCTTGGCCAGCATCTAGCCAGGGGGCAAAGATGAGGCCGACGATGAAGCGAGCTCACCCGGAAGGTGCCTATTCACTCGTCGTGTCGTGTGGTGCTTGTGGACGCGTACGTGCGCTTCCCCGTATGTAAAGCAAATTGCGTAGCGCTACCAAAAGCGTGGCAATTGAAGTTTTAAATTATCAGTCATTGTTTATGGGAACTGAGTTGTAAAATGTTGTGGGCGATGGGTTAGCAGCCTATCACTGCAATGTCACATTTTGTTCTTTAAACCTACAATTGCTTAATGTGGCGTGGTCGTGTCGGAGGTTTTCCCCTAGATTTTCCCCAGGCTACTCTCAAACCGCGCACTCCAATCGCTTTATTGGGCCCGGCCTATAAAGCCACAGTTAGGTTAAAAAATAATGTGTCTGTTATTGTAAGATTTGTAAGTTTCCATAGTTTAATTATGCACACGAAATATCCGCCCGCGATTGTGTTGTCGTATAGATTAAAAATGTTGATGACGTCATTGGTCGTACAACGTAGACCTCACGTGTATTTTCTCCTGTACCTACAAAACTGAAAAATAATATCTACTCATGTAGGAAATTATAAATCATCATTTCGCACGTCAAAAACAGGGAGTCTATTAACGTTTTTTTGAAATTTTGGAGCGCTTGCATAACACATATACGAAAATTTAGATAAATACAATATCAACTAACACAATACCATTTTAGGGGGGTCCTCTAGAGCCGCACCAAAGATCACCAAGGGGGTGGGGAGGGCCTAAAAGTGGGCCAAAAAACTTTACGTGCGGGTTCGAAAAGATAATTATCAATGATAATTATCGTGATTTTTATGCTTTGATAATTATCGATTTGATAATAACCTAAAATTGTAAATTTGGCATGAATCTTTAAAAAATACGTGCGTGAATTCGAACGTTAATAATTGCGCTCTGTATATGTATTTAATGTGTTTAATGGTTAATAAAAAACTAGCACAATATTGTATAGCAACTATTTATTTTGCAGCCTAAAACACCATAATCATTTATATATTAGTACAGAGTAGTCTTTATTGGTAAAAATACATTTTACAGGTCATATCATAAAACGGAAAATAAATTTAACTAATAAAATAAAGTATACTACCCTACCCATAAGAGCGATAATTATCGGATAATTATCGCGATAATTATCAAAGATCATAATTGTGTGTGTGTGTATGTGTAAAATTCTTTATTGTACATGAGTAAAACATAACATAAATTACAAGAACAGTTGACATATACGTACAAAGGCGAGCTTATCCCTGTAAGGGATTTCTTCCAGCTAACCTATAATTATCTTGATAATTTCGAACCCTGCTTACGTGATTTCTGGATAAGCGCTTGCACGAGTGCTCCAGCCAGCGTGACCACTTTATAATCGGCGTTCCTACTAAAAGAGTGGTCAGAAAACTACTAAAAAATACCAAATGAATTCCATAATCTACTAGAAACTACTAGACTAACTAAATCAAGCTTGATTGTGTTTAAATCGCAATTATTTGTGTATAAATCTTGTATATCGTAGTTAGTGAGTGCGAGAGGGAGAGAATGTCAGTAAAACACTCAATCATGCATAGTGACAGCTTCGTGAAGGCGCATCCACAAGCCTCGGGATAGAGCGAAACAACCAAGGTCATCATATCCCTATCTTGCAAATCTTATAAGCTGAAACGTTTAATTTACAACATTTATAACATATTGAAACAGATTTTCAAAAATAACCACTTGTGGATTGCTATAAACTACTGTCTTATTTTCTCCTACTAAACGCTTGAAAAAATTCCCTCAAAACTACCAAAAAAGTAGGAAACTACTAAAAGTGGTCACGCTGGCTCCAGCGCATGCGACGAGCGTTATGTAATCCGATGAGGTGAAGTGCAATGGGCCTCCAGTATTCCCGCCTCGGTCGAATATAAATGGAACGTGACTTGAATTAGGTCATTTAAATGCATTGAACTCGTTTAAAATCAACGCCCTCTTTATTATTCTATATTTTCTGTTATTGTTAAGATTTGTGACATAGAGACATGATGCATAATCACTACATAGTATAAAACAAAGTCGCTTTCTCTGTCCCTATGTCCCTATATCCCTATGTATGCTTAAATCTTTAAAACTACGCAACGGATTTTGATGCAGTTTTTTTTAACAGATAGAGCACTCGAAGGGGAAGGTTTATATGTTTTTTTTTTTTATTTGAAACCATACAAAAAACGCATATATCTAAAAACATCAGAATATTTATGTATAATACATGCATCGGCATTGCACCCGTGCGAAGCCGGGACGGGTCGCTAGTAAAGAAATAAAACCGACTCCAAAAAACACTAAAAAGTAAAAAATAGTTGTCTTACTTCTAACATGAGACTTTACGCTTCTTATTGAGCAATGTAGACGTACCTATTGTAATTTTTGAAGCCGGTGCCATCCAAAGAAATTGTTTGAAGTTGACGAAATGGAATACCACCCATGAAACACTAGGAATTTTGGATGACCATCCGTGGTCTTCTTCATCAGTTCTCGTTCACCAAATGCTACTTTCTTTTCGAAAATACTAAAATCGCTATATGTTTCCCCTGATTTTTTTTTTATCAGATCAATTATCAGAAATAGATTCTGGTAACAACGGGACCAGCCTTGAAGCATATGCTTTCAAACAAACAAAAAAATGTCTAAATCGGTTCATAAACGACTGAGTTTTGAGGTAACACACATTAAAAAATAAAGAACATACGACCGAATTGAGAAGCTCCTCCTTTTTTTGAAGTCGTTTATAAAAAAATAATTGTCATCTTACATAGTGTATTTACGTAGGACCACTTACAGATTTATCCAACGATCTTATGATCAGGGATCGGATACCGGTATTTTCTCCATAGAAAAATACCGGTATTATTACGGTCACCGGTTCATTATTTCGTTTTTAATCACAATCTAATGATACGACGTTGTTACCTAAATACATGATTCAATCCTACGTAAAGAGCAAAAAATAATCCAAAATATTGGGCTAATTCAGGGTTTTTTAAAAATACCGGTATCGGTCCCTGCTTATGATGGGTCTATAGTATTTCCGCCTTAGTCGAATATAAATACGGGTCATTGTCAGTTGTAAAAACAAAAGTTGTCCGCTTATGTACATGTAAGTTATGTTTTTATTACATGGATTTATAGTTAAGGAAACACCGTTTATGCGGGTTACTAGACCAAGCCAAAATTAAGGTTTGTGGCCCTTAACTTTTGATATGTCCACCGAAAAGACGCGAACCTAAGTCAGACAATGACCCGTTGTGGAACGTGACTTAAATTATATAGACTTAGAGACATGAATAAAATATAGAGACATGATGCATAATCACTACATAGTATAAAACAAAGTCGCTTTCTCTGTCCCTATATCCCTATATCCCTATGTATGCTTAAATGTTTAAAACTACGCAACGGATTTTGATGCGGATTTTGACCCATTGTGGGATTTGACTTTAATTAGGTCACTGATTACTAGACCAATCCAAAATTAAGGTTTAGGCCCTTAACTTTTGATATGTCCACCGAAAAGACGCGAACCTAAGTCAGACAATGACCCATTGTGGGACGTGACTTGAATTAGGTCACTGATTACTAGACCAATCCAAAATTAAGGTTTGTGGCCCTTAACTTTTGATATGTCCACCGAAAAGACGCGAACCTAAGTCAGACAATGACCCATTGTGGAACGTGACTTGAATTAGGTCACTGATTACTAGACCAATCCAAAAGTAAGGTTTGTAGCCCTTAACTTTTGATATGTCCACCGAAAAGACGCGAACCTAAGTCAGACAATGACCCATTGTGGAACGTGACTTGAATTATGTCACTGATTACTAGACCAATCCAAAAGTAAGGTTTGTAGCCCTTAACTTTTGATATGTCCACCGAAAAGCCGCGAACTTAAGTCAGACAATGACCCATTGTGGAACGTGACTTGGATTAGGTCACTGATTACTAGACCAATCCAAAATTAAGCTTTGTGGCCCTTAACTTTTGATATGTCCACCGATAAGACGCGAACCTAAGTCAGACAATGACCCATTGTGGAACGTGACCTGAATTAGGTCACTGAAGTGCATTGCACTTGTTGAAAATCAACGCACTCTTTTGTTTTCTGTTACTGTTATAAAATTTGATATAGAGGACTGATACATAAAAAAAATATATTGTGATCTTACATATTCACCCACTATGTATAGGATGGAAATACCGCATGATTTGATCAGAGGACCTACTCCGAACTTCGCATCGTGCCGTCCCTTTCAGTCATATAGCGTATGACACGAGAGTACGATACGATTCTCGGATTTCGAAGGTCGGAGTAGGCCCTCAGTTTTCCCTGGGTAAATGTAATAAAAAGAATAATAATAAATGAACTTTATTCTGCAAGTAGGCCGCAAAGGCACTTTTACAAATCAAAAACTACTAGCGTTTCTCATGAGACCACTGCCGAGAAGAAACGCCGAAAGAAACTCGACAGACAGTCATTTTCTCCAAAATATGCTTATTACAATGATACTACTACGGCTTTATATAGCTATAAAACCTCCCCCCACGGACATGACCCTACTGAGGGTTTGGTTGTAGCTTAATATGACACTTTTTTAGCATGAGAAGTGATTTTTTTTTAGGAAGCAACGTGACTACACGTTTAGTTGAGACAGGTCAGTTAGAGTCATTAGATTTTGTTTTTTAGGTTTAGTCATCGGAATTAGTCACGCGTCCGATATGTGAAGATTTGTAAACGGATGTCGATTTTAGCAAGAATATTGATGTAATGAAAATTAAGATATACAAAGTTACGAATGTGCGATGAAATATATATTTTTTTATGCATTCGTTATACTCCTTGTTTAATCTTGAGACCTTATACATCTCTAACTTTACTGATGTTGTAATATTTGTAATAGATAACTTTGCAAGTTTATCTTCACTGTATGACATTAATTTTGTTATAATTGTAAACTCGAAATTATTATTCCTTCTTGAACTGTAAATTAATATTTTGACATGAAAAATGTATTACTTATTATAGTCAGACTTTCTTAAATTGTAAATTAATATTTTGACATGTAAAAGATCCCTTGTGACCTATTTGCAGAAAAAAAAATTCTAATTGACCGAAAGTCTCCGTTTCAGCTTCGGCAAAAATGCTTTCGTATGTCCAGATTTCTGGATCTCCATCAATGTTCGATAATTACTCGTGTTGCAATTTATAACATAGTGTGGTTACATGGATAGAAAACCATCCAATTATCACAACAAATAGTTTTTTTATCTATTTTTTTCCAAGCTCTCGTCAAGATGACGATGTCAGCTCCAGCAAGCCTCTATCTACAGTGCAACTTCTTAGATGTAATTAAAAAACTAATCAAAACCACAAAATGTGTATATGTACTTATTTCCAAAAAAAACGTGTACAAACCTTGTAGCCTTTGATAAAGGATCCGCAAAAATGGACTGAAAAACCCCAACATGCAAAAGGGAGCAGCCCCAAATTCTGTTCAACATCTCCCTTTTCTCTCGAGTTCGAACACACTCCACTAAAAAGTGTTGCACATCTTCGATGGTTCCGCAAAAGAAAAAAAACATAAAAGAAATCAATAAAATAAATAAATATTAGAGGACAATCTTACACAAATCGAACTAGTCCCACAGTAAGCTCAAGAAGGCTTGTGTTATGGGTACTAGACGACTATATTTAATAGATATAAATACTTAAATACATAGAAAACATCCAAGACTCAGAAACAAATATTCATGCTCATCACACAAATAACAGAAATGGGACTATGGTTCGCAAAAATGTTGTTTTTTGTTTATTGGCCAAATGTTAATTGAAAGTTGGGCGATACGCGGATTTAGGTTCGCGTCTTTTCTGTGGACATACCAAAAGTTAAGGGCTACTTAATTTTGGATTGGACCAGTAACCCGCATAAACAGTGTCTCCGTTTCTATAAATCCCTGTAATAAAAACATAGCTAACATGCACATAAGCCGTTAACTATTGACCACAGGAGGGACGACTTTTGTTTTTTCAACTAAGTATGACCCAGTTACCACAACACAATTCTCATGTTTCAATCAAAGAAATTGTATGGCAATGTGCATAAACGCAATATTCTCAACGACAAATTTTCCATTTTTCCATACAACGGTATTACGAGGCCACGCAGGCGTGACGTCACGTCTCGTTAGCTATGCTGGACTTTGCCTCTCATTTTCGTCTTTTGTGTTGCACTAATTGTAGTTGGCCCCATACAAACTTTTAATTGTCTCTACTCGAATGGTTTGAATGGCATGAACATTTTTTTGTCATCTAGGCTATTACATGGATTATTTTCAAACTGGCCAAATTAAGATTTCCGGCCAATGAACGTAAAATACTTTAAAAAAACGTTTTAAGCTTCTGTAAAGCTGGGTGTTGTGTAGATACGCAGTATTTACCAGTGCTAGTTACGCGGTATTGCACTATCCCCGACGATATAGCTATATTTACTAGTACTGTCGTCAAAAATACGTGTTAAATCTTTCGGATTATTGCCGCCCACGGTGTATATAAAGTGTGCACAAAGCGCTCATTTTCCTCCTAGAACACAACATGACAATGACGAACAACGACTGTCACTCAGCCCCTTGCTAGCAACGGTCTCGTCGCCGGCCTATCTCAACACCCGAGCGGTTAGTCGTAATGGTATTTTGGCATTAGAGCGTAAAGCGTAGGGTTGTGCCACGCGGAGTATGCGGGATTTATTTAAATTTCAATTTAGCTGGTGGCCGAGCTTATGAAATAAATAGAGAATATGCATTTTTTTCATGACGCCATTCGAACCGGTTTTTAGAGAGGAACAAATGTGTATATGGAATAAGTACGATTAGAACAACACAAAAGACAAAAATTGATTTAAAAGAATTGAAAGTACAGTTTGTTCGGAAAAATAAGCATCTCGTGGTGTTATGGCTTATTTTTGACCCTTGTTATACAATCTATTATTACATGTGTTGTACCTACAGTCGGTTAATTTGAATGTTCACTTTTATACTCTTTTCTTATTGAAATACAGTCCAGAACTAACAAACAGCACATTAGTGTTGTTTTATCCTCCATTATTAGGCTAAATACGCAAATGCCGGCAGCCCTGAGCTATTCGGTTATCTATGAAGGTGAATTCGGTCGGCCGGTCGTAGACCCGGGGCGCGACCTACGGCAACCTACGGCAACCTTGCGCCGGCCCATTTTCTAGCCCGGATACGTTATTGATTCCGACAGTTGGTAACCTGGGAAACTGGGAACGCGAATTAACACCGTGTTGAGTTATATCAGCTATTGCATAATTGTGATAATCCACATCGAAAGGGACCTTATGGCGGCAGGCGCTTACGTTACACCTATTCACTGTTGTATTGGAACAGCGGCAATAAAGGCGTAAGTGCCGGCCGCCATAAGGTCACAATTAGAGCGGTAGAGACATATCCGAAATACGCGGAAAACTGACCAGGGACAATGAGCCTCCGTTGCACGTAATGGTCTATGAAAACAAGATCTGACAATTTGGACGGTGACACAATATACTTATTTTTTTAAAATCTGACTGTGGCTTTATAGGCCGGGCCCAATAAAGCGATAGGAGGGCGCGGTTGGAGAGTAGCCTAGGGAAAACCTCCGACACGACCACGCGTGTGGTTTGGAACACTGGAATACTCTAATCCCCTTATTCATAAAAATTAACTAACCTCTGCTAACTAAAATGTGTTTTGTTTCTTACCCACAAACAAATGTCAAAGTGACAGATAAAGACAAACGAATATTAACGGCATTTTAGCTAATATAGGTTTGATGAACGTTTATGAATAAGGGGTTAAGAGTTTGCGCTCCAGTGAGATTGGTTGAGCGGTTTCAACCGAATCTGAGGTGTGAGTGGAATCGAGCTACTGGGAGTTTTGTCGCTGGTTCACTAAACGTAGCCTAGCTAAGAAGAGTCCAGCAAGAAACTCAGCTAGGTCGGACTGGCTCTACCCGGTGTGCGGCGGTACCGGGAGGAATATCGACTATATTATGTGTCAGTGTTGTCGCGATCGCGCGTTGGACGTCCCCGCCACCAGTGCCTTTACCACGAGTTTGCATGACCGTACTCGCTAGCGACTGCGTAAACGATTTAGTATGCCGATTCTTAGTTTTATTGCGTAACCGCCAGAGGCGCTGTACTTTTGCCTGTACAAATTTTTACGCAGTCGCTAGCGAGTACGGTCATGTAAACTCATGGTAAAGGCACAGATACGTCACTGTCGAAGACACACACTTACGTCCACATACCGTCGATAGGCTGATGCAAGTGCAAGACTGATGACGTAGGTCGTGTCACCCACACTACTAACCGTACCGGATTCCCTACTAGGCGCAGTATGTTATTGTATCAAGTTTGCACCAACACTCATCACATCACGTGCACGCGTGCACGTGCCTGTGCGAAGCTTATCTATATAGAGTACTAGCGACCCGCCTCGGCTTCGCACGGGTGCAATGCTGATGCATGTATTATACATATAAACCTTCCCCTTGAGTCACTCTATCTATTAAAAAAACCGCATCAAAATCCGTTGCGTAGTTTTAAAGCATACATAGGAATATAGGGACATAGGGACAGAGAAAGCGACTTTGTTTTATACTATGTAGTGATGAACAATGATAGAAAATGATACCTTCTCTTATATACAATAGGGTGGATAACTGAATGTATGAAAAGACCCTTTAAATACATATTTTATTTTAGGTTTCAAGGTAGATAGGTACATTAATTTGTTAAGAACATGAGTGCATTACTCGCCAATAAACGTTGTGTTTGGCGAACGGATATTAATGTAAAACTGTATCTAACTTTTTTGGTAACTATATTAAAAAATTTAAAAAAAAATCTTTTTTGCTTCGGTCCTTTTCGGCTGCTATGCAAAAGTTGTTACACCTACCTAATATTCATAATATAAAATATGAAAGAGATACATTAATATTTCGTACTGCCCTAAGCTAACGAACTTTTACAAAATAGCCTTATTCGACATGATTAACTTGGGGCCGTTAGCTTGGGGCAGTACTAAATATTAATTTATCTCTTTCATATTTTATAAATAAATAAATATTAAAGGACAATCTTACACAAATCGAACTAGCCCCACAGTAAGCTCAAGAAGGCTTGTGTTATGGGTACTAGACGACGATATATTTAATAGATATAAATACTTAAATACATAGAAAACATCCAAGACTCAGAAACAAATATTCATGCTCATCACACAAATATTTGCCCTGACCGGGATTCGAACCCAGGACCGTCAGCTTCACAGGCAGGTGCACTACCCACTAGGCTAAACCGGTCGTCAAAAATATTTTATAATATGAATATTAGGTAGGTGTTGTTATACCTACCTAATATTCATAAATCGTAATATAAACTAAATAACTTTTTCATAGCAGCCGAAAAGGACTCAAGAAAAAAAAATGTTTTTTTTTTCATATATTGAGTGATCCACCCTATTATACAATTTACAATAGGGTGTTTTCCAATGTTCGAGATGAAATATAAGACTTGAATTAAATTACAGTTTATTATAATTGTGTTTTTTGAATTCTCAATAAATTCATGGGTGGATCAACTATTCTTTGTTGCTCCACGGTTACGTCTCCTGAGTCACTCTTTAAAACTGTGATTTAAATCTATCAAATATGAGTTTTAGCGATGAGCATAAATCCATTTGAACATCGGTCATCTCTTGAGCATGCTTGAAGTCCATATTATAAACATTTTTCTAAGAAACTGGGTTACTGTTGTCTCCTCGCTGACGGGACAGAATAACAACAAGAAAAAGTTGATTGACCCCCATACGTATTTTATTTTCGCAATATTAAAATACTTCTTGGAATCTGAATGTCACGTGATTTCGAACAAAACTAAAAGTAGGCCAAAATACCACGCGTGATTTCTAGATAAGCCCTAATAGGGCGGTGAATGTTCGTTTTAGCGCCGAATTCAAAACGAATATAAAAAATCTCAATTTTCTAGTCTTAGCTTCTTGCGGCAAAAATATTTTTCATATGTACAATTGTACATATACGTGTATACTTTCATTACGAAACATTAAAAAAAATGACAATAACCCTATTAAGGCACTGGTCCCACCGCCGGCGAGTAGCGAGTAATCTCATAGTAATTCTACTCGCTTGAGCGAGAAAACGAGTAGAATTACTATGAGAGTACTCGATGCTCGCCGGCGGTGGGACCAGTGCCTAACTGCTCGTAAAATCGGTCTAACAGGCCCCTTAGACCGATTTTACGTATATATAAGTTTTTTCGAAACAAAACACTACATAAAAAATAAATTAAAAAAACGTTGAAATGGCAATAAAACAATGAAGTAGCCCAATGGTCGGCTTGTAGAGAATGCCATTTGGCATTCAGCCCGCCATTTGTACATTTTTTTATTTTGTGCACGTATAAATAAATAATCCCAAGATTTGGCGTAGACACTCACGAAAGCGATTGTTAACTGACCTTCCCTCCCAGAGGCAAAACTAGACCTTAACCTCTTAGAAGTATTCCAGTGTTTCAAACGACACGCCTGGTCGTATCGGAGGTTTTCCGCTGGATTTTCCCCAGGCTACTCTCCAACCGCGCACTCCAATCGCTTTATTGGGCCCGGCCTATAAAGCCAGTCAGGTTGAAAAAAAATTTAATCTCACGGTGTTTCCCACCAATGAAAAGCTCCACTGTCATATTTCAAATTATAGTTCGTTCAATATGTGTGATATTTCAAATGGGGTACTAGGAATTGTCATTTAATACGGTAACCATAAGGAAATAACTTTGTAGCCGAGTGACTGATATGAACCTTGAATTTATTTGAGAAGCTTCACAAAATCAAAACATTTGTGATAATCCACATCGAAAGGGACCTTATGGCGGCCGGCACTTACGCCTTTATTGCCGCTGTTCCAATACAATAGTGAATAGGTGTAACGTAAGCGCCTGCCGCCATAAGGTCCCTTTCGATGTGGATTATCACATTTATTCTGCAAATAGGCCTCAAGGGCACTTTTACAAGTCAAAATCTATCGAGGTACATCAAATAAAAATAATACAATAATCAAAGTATCATTATTATTAATTAAAAGTAGTGTTACATGTCAAAAATAAGACTAAGAAACTAATAACAATCGAGATTTGTTAGAGATGTATCTTTCTCATCACTTTTACAAAACGGTATAATTATTAAATTATTATATTTATTATCTAATTTTAGTATTACGACGTTTTTATACACTATTTTTAGACATTGTTTTTGTATTTCTACAAAAACTGCGAATACATTAATATTGTTATGAGATATTTTTGTCTGTCCGAATAAAGTACCTAATACTTATAAATATTTATGAGGTCGTTAAATGTGTTTATATTAGGGATGCGCCGAATATTCGGTTATTATTCGATATTCGGCATATTCGGCATGTTTTTGAATGTTCGGTATTCGGCCGAATTATTCGGTTCAGCTGCCGAATATTTACCGAATAATTTTGAGAGGGTTTTGTTACAAGAGTGCACAAGTTACATGAGTGTATTGTAGGTACTGCTTCGTGAAATTAATACCTGGCCTATTATTGACAGTGATTTTATGATTTAACTTATTTTTTGACAATATTTCGCTTTGATAATGAACAAAAATTTTACCATTCAATTAGTCTGTTTTACAACAATAGATGAAGGAATTACTTTGAACCGAATAATTCGGCCGAATATTCGGTTCGGTAACAGCTGGACCTAATATTCGGCCGAATGTCTGTATTCGGTCAAACCGTTATTCGGCGCATCTCTAGTTTATAGAAATATAGCTCATGAACATGTTTTCAATTGTAAATTAGTTAGTCGAATACCTAGAGTCAAGGCATAAATATCGCTCCCAGAACGACGAAAATATCTGAACGCTCTTACGAACGGGATTCCTCGATTCTGTCCGCTACTGTCAGACTCTGATAAATCTGATAATTATAGTCAAGAATCATGTCTTGGTCTAATAATTGAACCTATCTTGGTCTAATAATTGATAATAAATTTAACTGAGGCACTCACATTAACGATGTATGCACAAAGCTTAGATCCATCCTCTGTAATATTAGTGTCTTAAAGCACAAAATGCCTTATAGCACCCTGCGCCTACTCTATATGGCAATGGCTCATTCAGTCATAAACTATCGTATTTCAAGCTATGGCAGAACCTATAAACATACTTACAGCGCATATATATGTAACATACAACTAAGACTATTAAAAACTAAGCATAGACATAATTATGATAAATTGTTCAAATACTGTAGAACTTTAAATGTATATGATCAAGTCAAACTAGCCATAATATCAGAATATAAGGACAGAATGGGAAAACTAAATAGGTATTAGAGGCCAACCGGTCTGCGATATTTGACAAGGCGTTAAAGTGCATGTTCAGATATTTTTGAGTACCCTGAAGAGTACAGATATATTTGATGGCGACTGTACCTAGTATTTCAAAATTGTGTGTTTTCATACAACTTGATAAATTTTCAAAATGGAATGTATTCGAGATGAGTTACCGAGATGCCAAGTGCCTAGGGGCACTGGGTCTCAAAATCTGGCGCTGCCTTAGGCCTTATAAAATCACCTATTTACCAGATTCTCGAAGTTTTATGTAGGATTCCTATAAACGGCGCTTGTGTTACTACAAGACTAGAGAGTTAGGTGAATTTGAACCTCCGATACAAAAGTTAGATTTGTTATTTAAATGGCATCAACAATCGGGTCATGCGGCGCTGTCATTTAAATATTTTAAATATTCAATGTAACTACTGTGTAGAAAGTTCCAATTCCTTTGACTCTAGTGACGCGCTTCGACGTCGGCTGTTTTTTATGTGAACGAAAGAAAAATATTTATTTGGTACAAATTGTTTATACATAGTAGGAAATTATAAGAGAGGTAGGGCACAGCAAAATGTCGTCTTGCTCGAATTTGGAGCAGCCCAACTGGGAAAGTACCTCCGCCTTGTTGTATAAAAAAAAATATGTATAAATAGGTACCTATTTAGTACCAAAATGGGTGCCGCTCAGCATAGTGTCATGAAAATCATGACGCTGATTGTCAGGGCAACCAGGAAACAACATGAAATGATAAAACAGTAAACATGAGAGAGAGCTGTCCCTAACACACAACATAACATTGACAATGTGCAAAATTACGATTTGAAACGGGATATTTATCATGTATATTTGTATTTTTGAGTTCCCGATATTTCGGCAACTCAAAAATACAAATATACATGATAAATATCCCGTTTCAAATCGTAATTCTAATGTAAATGACCATGTAAGCTTGAAATCTTATAATGTGGAAAATGTGTAGCCATACAGAATAATATTTTGTACCTGCTCATACAAGCTAAATCGTGGATTATAATACTGAACTTACATGAAGCTAACTATCACTACATAGTATAAAACAAAGTCGCTTTCTCTGTCCCTATATCCCTATGTATGCTTAAATCTTTAAACCTACGCAACGGATTTTGATGCGGTTTTTTTTTAATAGATAGAGTGATTGAAGAGGAAGGTTTATTTATTTATATGTACAATATATGTATAATAAAGCTATACATTGTATCTGCGGCTCTAAGAGTGCACAAATCTACGCCATACACCTGTATTACACGAAACCAAAGAAGAAAAGATAATATAATTCCAACTAAATCAATAAACACAACCTTTGCAAGCAGGCAGTACATTTTTAAATCAGCTAAATTGTATAATTTCTTAAATAAACAAATCGACATTCATCACCTCTCATATAATGAGTGTAAAAACTCGATATCAAAGTGGTTAAACCTAAAAAGCTACAATGAAATAGAAAATCTGCTTTACAATAAATATGTAAAAGCTCACACATAAAACAATCACGCTTTCATACCATCACACATGCATTTATTACTTTAATAAGATATTAAGTACCTCATAATTATAGTTATGTTACTAGTTCTTAGTTAAATAGACACAGAAAGTGTCTAAAACTTTTTTACTGAAGTGTTCATTTATTTCTTTCGTCCCATATATGTTATAGTCTACTTTATAATAATTATTTCGTTTTATTCTTTGCAATTGCATTGTATAGACTAAGGAAGAGCGATGCCTCTTAACACAGGTATCACATACTTAAAAAGAGGCATCAACAGCTATTTTGTAATGAAAACCAATTGTGATTGAATAAATAAATTTATTATTATTATTATTATTATTATTATAATAACATCCATTAATTAGTGCACCCGTGCGAAGCCGGGGCGGGTAGCTAGTACACTATAAAACATAACACTAAACATCTGCTTAGGTATTGGCAATTTGCTTTTCTGTTAAATATCTTTATACCCTACATTTTAGGTAAATATTTATGTTAACCCTACATTTTAGTTAAATATTTGAGAGACGTAGACGGCCTAATTGCTTACGTCCCAGACATTTATATTCACGCCTGGGCGAGCTGATTTCGTGTAAATTTAGGCATAAATCCGCTGTCGAATAGACTAATCCTAATATTATAGAAGTTAGTTCTAATGTTAACTTCATTTTTTTTTATTTCCCATATAGGTGTACAGATATACACTTATGTCCGTCAGTAGTACAATGTTTCTTATCACTAATGCGACATTTATATTCACGCCTGGGCGAGCTGATTTCGTGTATATTTAGGCATAAATCCGATGTGGAATAGACTAATCCTAATAGAAGTTAGTTCTAATGTTAACTTCATTTTTTTTTAATTTCCCATATAGGTGTACAGATATACACTTATGTCCGTCAGTAGTACAATGTTTCTTATCACTAATGCTTACATTTTATTATAAACAATTAATTATACAATTTTCCAAACATTTCAGTTAAATTGTATAGCTGAGCGGTAAGATCTCAGGCACATGTGCCTTTACCATGAGTTTGCATGACCGTACTCGCTAGCGACTGCGTAAACGATTTAGTATGCCGATTCTTAGTTCTATTGCGTAACCGCCAGAGACGCTGTACTTTTGTCCATACAATTTTTTACGCGGTCGCTAGCGAGTGCCTTTACCATGAGTTTACGGTCATGTAAACTCATGGTAAAGTCACTGGTCCCGCCGCCGGCGAGCAGCGAGTACTCTCATAGTAATCCTACTCGTTTTCTCGCTCAAGCGAGTAGAGTTACTATGAGATTACTTATTACTCGCCGGCGGTGGGACCAGTGCCTTACAGTACTTCTAATATATATTTTTTTTAGAAACAAAATACAAACGAACGCGTTTGCGTTTAGTCTCAATTTGTATGGCAACAAATAGTTACCACCAAAGGCCACGAGAGGCGCTGCTCGCGTTGCGATACAAATTCAGACTAAATGGGTCGATCAACTTTTTCTTGTTTTTATTCTGTCCCGTCAGCGAGGAGAAAACAGTAACCGAGTTTCTTAGAAAGATGTTTACATCATGAGCTTCAAGCATGCTCAAGAGGTGACCTATGTCCAAATGGATTTATGATAAAACTCATGTTTGGTAGATCTAAACCCTATAAAATCAAAGTTTTAAAAAGTGACTCAGGAGACGTAACCATGGTAACGAGGAACAAGGAATAGTTGATCCACCCAAATGCAAACGCGTTCGTTTGTGTTTTGTTTTTGTAAAAACGTATACTAGTGGCACAGGACACAATCTTTCACACCAGCGGGGCCAGCATAACTGCCGATGCGACGCGACGCGAGTAGAGAAAAATCTACCCTTCTCTTTCTAATTCGCACAGTTCGAGTGAGACAGGAATCGCTGAATCGCGCGAGATACGACTTGGCAGCAAGTTGTGCTAGCCCACCTGGGAGGTTCGTACAACTGTTTGTAAAAAAAAACAGTTATGTACGTGTGCGAGTCAATTTAAATGTAACAGTAGCTTTTTAGTAAAGGAATTTGGTCTAATGCTAGGTCTAGTTTTCTCCCTGGGTTTCAAGGTTAGATGGCAGTAGTTCGTAACTTTTTACAAGCATTACTACAAAATCAAAATCAAGACATTTATTCTGCAAATATGCCTCAAGGGCACTTTTACAAGTCAAAATCTATCTAGGTACATCAAATAAAGATAATACAATAATCAAAGTATCATTCATTAAATGTAGTGTTACATGTCAAAAATAAGACTAAGAAACTAATAACAATCGAGATTTGTTAGAGATGTATAAGGTCTCTAAGCGTCAAGATAAAAGGTAATAAAGTAGGTACACTAATCATAATAAAATATTTTGAGCTATATCTATAACACGTCAATATGAAAATAATAAAATCTAATAAATAAATATCCTCAGAGATGTATAAGGTCTCTGAGCATCAGTCTAAAAATAAAATCAAATGAGAACAGAGCGAAGTCTCTCATCATGTCAATTCCACTGAATACTAGTACGAAGTTACTACATGGTAAGTTAGCCTAGTCTCTGAAGCATTTTACAAGTTATCGCCCGATAGGAAATGACTGAGGAAATTAGTACCTTGTATGTGTACTGTGTACAACTGTACCAGTATTAATATCAGGGCTCGGAATCGGTTTTTACTATTTTGGAAATATCTCCTAAAGTACTTCTCATATCTCCATTTTTATTTTAAGATTTGTTTTTGTTAGCCTTCATCTATGGAATAAATAAATAAATAAATATTTTTTGGACACTTGCACAAATCAACCTAGTCCCAAACTAAGCAAAGCTTGCACTATGGGTACCAAGTGACGCACATACTTATATAGATAAATAGATACTTAAATACATAGAAAACTACCAAGACTCATCAGGAACAAATATTCGTGTTCATCACACAAATACATGCCCTGAGGGGCTACCGCGAACTGAAAACGAACGAAGTTCGAATATCTCTCTCTCTGCCACACGAATTAACAAGTGCGACAAAGAGGGAGATATTCGAACTTCATTCGTTTTCGGTTCGCGGCAGCCCCTCTGACCGGGATTCGAACCCGGGACCTCCAGCTTCGAAGGCAGGGTCACTACCAACTAGGCTGAAGCGGTCTAGCGGATGATTTGGAGTGCGAAAAAATATGGTAAAACGCAATTAACCGAAATTTTTAACCGGTTAATTGTGTGAAGAAGAAACCGGTTTCCGAGCCCTGATTAATATCAGATAAATAAAAATGTTTCTTCATTTCAATAGACCTCTGGAAAGCTCAAGAAAATTCTACTCAAGAATGCACTGATTTATGTGATTCTTTGAAATTAAACCATAATGCACCCTTAAATGTCATTGGATAAAGAACTTCATCGCGAGGCGCTTAAGTCGGTTTTCCCACGACGCACATTATCGCATAACGCCGATTACCTACATGTAGGAAACAAGTTGCATCACGACGTTTTTACGATATGGCATTTGCGACGCGACAATGTCATGGGTCTATTGAACTCGGCCCGCCATCCTTGAAACTTTATTATCGGATAGATATAGTTGTTTTTTACGCTATTAATATCGCTTATCTATTAAAACCATGACCTGCTGCAATACAATTTGATTTTCCGAAACATGCAATGAAATATTGAGGTTATGTTCCTGATAATAGGCTGTGTAGTGTCACGTTTGCGGCTAGACGAGAGGCCTTTAAAGGTATTTCATACAAAGTTGGAGACCTAGGCCTGCAAGATGCTTTTTTTTAATTACCATTTCACATTTATTTGTGACAGCATCACGGCGTTCAGCCACAAGCATTACACTACAAAACATTGATGTCAAAGGCTTATTATAGGGTTGAGGACTATCTAACAGACAGAAATGCATGGCCCAAACCAAATACCTAAATAGCGTAAAGAGTCTAATACTTTCATTGTATATAGTTGACACAGTTCTTGCAGGAAACCATATCAAACGATTCGACGTGTTTTGTTTTCTTGTGTAACTACACATTGTAAATACCTATTGTCATTTTTTCCTCGTTTTTCTTTCAATTCTCTTTTGTTGTTTACCACTTACATTTACTTAAGTAGGTTAAGTAGTCATTGTAATAAGCATATTTTAGAGAAAATGACTGACTGTCGAGTTTCTTTCGGCGTTTCTTCTCGGCAGTGGTCTCATGAGAAACGCTAGTAGTTTTTGACTTGTAAAAGTGCCTTTGCGGCCTACTTGCAGAATAAAGTTCATTTATTTCAAGCAATTATTTGTTTTTTGGTTCGTAATCGTATTGATACGATTATTTAAAAAAATAAAGTGAACTATGTTTGCTATATTTTGCTGTTTATATTAAAATCGACATGAATATAATAAATAATACATTATTAACACAGTCCAATAATTTTAATTGCAAATTTAACTACAAAAATACACATTTCAAATATTTCATCTAAATATTAGCGGTAATAATGTCTACTCAAACCATGAAGGTTGTTAGGTGTTTAAAAAAAAATAAAAGCGGTTATAATTTTTGTCAATTAACAAGAATGACAAGCTGTCAGTGTCGTTCCACAGGATAGGTCGATCCTAATGTTTCGTTCAGAAACGTGCTTTCGTACCTACAGTTTAGTATATTTTAGTAGTAGTGTTTTATTTTCAATTCGAGTTGGAAATTGAACGAAACAAATAGTAATATATGTGTCAGTTATATTTTTTGTCTTATTTACTTTTAGTTTCTTTAGAAATTAAAGTTTGATTTCTTGGAGTTTTTTTTAATTTATTTCATTGCATGTTCGAGAAAAGCGCTCGTGGCCCAGCGGCGCCGGTGTGCGGTATGCGAGGTTAAGCAACGTCGACCCAGGTCAGTTATTGGATGGGTGACCGCTTTGAGTGGTTATTAACTGAGCGCTCCCATGCTTTGGAAGGCACGTTAAGCCGTTGATCCCGGCTGCTGTCTATGATAGCAGTCGTTAAGCCAAGTTAGAGGCCTTCGGGCGGTTCGAGAACATCTAACAGTCAAGTTGCCCACTCACTTGACAAGCCTAATTCCTAAGGTCTGGTTTTTCCTCGGGTTGGAAGGTCAGATGGCAGTCGCTTCCGTAAAAACTAGTGCCTACACCAACTCCTGGGATTAGGTAGCGGACCCCGGGCATCTTTAGGATGCAACTGTACCGGGATAACGCTAGGATGATGATGATGATGATGATGTTTGAGAAAAGTACTTACTTCCCGGCCTCTGTAGTAATGTACTATTTCACTCCAATATATTTGATTCTTTTGTTCTTTCTTTCTTGTTTTTGTCTTGTCTTAGCCTGCCCAGCTGGCGCGATAGCATACACAAGTCACGTTTTATTGACTAAAATGTCACATAAAACATGTTGCTATAAGATATCATGATTCCTATAGCTATCGCATGCTCTTTGTCACGTTTTATTGACTAAAATGTCACATAAAACAAGCATGTATAAGAATATCATGCTTCCTATAGCTATCGCTTGCTCTTTACAACAGGCATGAAGACAAAAAAAATGTCCCGGTACCGCCGCATACCGGGTAGAGTCAGTCCGACCCAGGTCGGGCCTAGCTGAGTTTTTTGCTGTACTCTTCTCAGCTAGGCTAGGTTTAGTGAACCAGCGACAAAACTCCCAGTAGCTCGATTCCACTCACACCTCAGATTCGGTTGAAACCACTCAACCAATCTCACTGGAGCGCAAACTCTTAGAGTATTCCAGTGTTCCAAACCACACGCGTGGTCGTGCCGGAGGTTTTCCCCTGGATTTTCCCCAGGCTACTCTCCAACCGCGCACTCCTATCGCTTTATTGGGCCCGGCCTATAAAGCCACAGTCAGGTTCAAAAAAAAAACAAAAAAATGTTTGTATGGGACCAACTACTATTAGAGCAACATCAACATAAAAGACGAGCATTGAAAACGCTCCATACTGATTCACACGCAAGCGCGACGTCACACCTGCGTGACCTCGTACTACTGTTGTATGAAAAAAAGGAAAATTTGCCGTTTTTCTCGTGAAATATTGCGTCTAGATGTACATATTCAATTCAATTCAATTCAATAATTTATTTATAAAAGGAACTTTTACATGTCATTAACTTAACCTACTATACTTTGTATTACATATCTATGTTTTTAATATCAGGATGTCAAGTAAGTAAATTATAATGTTATACTTATAGATAAGAGAACTGCGTTTACGGCGCTGAAAGCGAACCCTGAAAAAACTCGTCAATCGAGTACAACGCGTCTTCGCACAGCTTCGCTTTCATTTTTTGTACAAATAGTGAGTAACTAGAAGCCTGCTTAATGGCTGAAGGGATTTTATGGTATACTTTTGGACCAGGGCTGCCAGCTGATATTTTTAAATTATTCAGTCGTGACTCTGAAATTATACAAAATTGCTTGTCAGGATACATACACTGCATAAAAATCCTTTACAAACACAATATTGATTGTTAATGGCGTAAACTTACCTACATGATTGATTTATTTCTTGAGTATGCATATAACGCGCATTCAATTCATTCCATATGACAACAAGGTTTTATGTATCCAATTATACATGAGGATCCAGCATACAAAAAGGATACAATCTGTCACCTAATTATACACGTTTTGTATCCAATTATACAATCTGGCAGCCCTGTTTTGGACCTATCATATATCAATATGCTCGTCACTAGTGTGTCTGTTCTGATTTATCTTTCCGGCCCCGGGCCCAACGGAAGACCAGCGCTGTGGTATAATTATGTATGCCACAGCATATGCTGAGTGGTGTCCTTTTGTAGCCACCATAACAGCACCAAATAGGTATAAGTTCTTTTTGTCTGTTTTATAATTCAAAATGTGTTACTTTTTTTTTTACTTTGTTCTATTTGTTTAAATATTTTCATGTGGTGCTGTATGTTTGGTTTATCAATAAATGTTTTTCTATTCTATTCTATTCTATCATATTTAGGCACTTCTTAG
This sequence comes from Epiblema foenella, assembly GCA_963556455.1. Lineage (NCBI taxonomy): Eukaryota > Metazoa > Arthropoda > Insecta > Lepidoptera > Tortricidae > Epiblema > Epiblema foenella. Next base: position 17,695,733 of record OY747112.1, read on the forward strand.
ACTTAGCTAGCCGAGTGCGGAGTATACACAGGTCGTGCCGCAGCCTGGTGTTTACAATTTATTTTTTATTGAAACATGAGAATTCTATTGGTATCTTTCGATTTTCATTTGGCCAATAAATAAAAAAACTGGCCAAGTGCGTGTCGGGCCACGCACAGTGTAGGGTTCCGTAGTTGCCCGTCCATCGCGTCACCGGCCATATGCAGAATTACGGACCCGTAGAAGGGTTTTTACTGATCTTAGTACTGATGATGTACTTTTTTGAGAATTTGTGTTGTATACATATTTTTGCCCTTTACGGTAATGTCTACTTAGCTGTGATAGTTTTCCTTTTAAATTCATCGTATATACTACTACCATGATTTTTTCACATGCCTAGTAGCCACCGTTTAGCTGGCAGGAGGGGGGGGAGACTTGACCATAGCAAAAATTATCACTTCAAAGCTTAATATCACGCCAACCGATTCTTGAATCAAAAAATGCTTTTAGAAACCTTATAATATTTTTGAAAGAGCTATCCAACGATACACACGATGGGGTTTGGAAGAAAAAAAAATTGCACCACCACTTTACATGTAGGGGAGGTACCCTAAAAAAAATTTTTTAATGATTTTAAATTTAGAATAAAGGAAAAATTGAAAAATTCAGGCACCGAGCAGGATTCGAACCTGCGACCTCCCGGCACTCGCGGCCAGTAGCTCTAGCCAACTGAGCTATAGGTGCAATCACTACCCAGTTCTAAATTCATCAACCGTTCCTTCGTTCGTTCGTTAATGATTTTATTCTACCGTTTTGTCGGCGTCAGTTTAGACTTAATAGAATGCATAAGAACGACGCATATTATCTGAGTATACTCGCACCAACTGATCAAACGGTGCGACTGTAAATAGTTTAACATGTTTGTTCGAGAATTCTATGGGTAGATATTGTTTAATTGTAAATACCACCACCATGTTTAATATTTATGTTATTTGGCAACCTCTTGTATTTACGGAAGAGCGGAATTTCCTGACACAAGCTTACTTTAAGCATAAAGGAGATTCCAACCTTATGTATCTAAACCTGTAAAAGACACAATAAACATTTTATTTATTTTTTATTTATGTATGTATGTATTTGATAGAATTAGGAATGAAGCTATCCGTAGTAGAACTGGGGTCACTGACATAGCCTTCAAAATTGCGAGACTTAAGTGGCAGTGGGCAGGGCACATTACTCGCAGGACTGACGGTCGATGGGGCCAGAAACTGCTTGAGTGGCGTCGACGCACCGGAAGACGAGCCGTCGGTAGGCCTCCGACAAGGTGGAGTGATGACCTGGTGAAGGTCGCGGGAATCCGGTGGAAACTAACGGCACAGGACCGGTCTAAATGGCGAGCCTCGGGGGAGGCCTATGTTCAGCAGTGGACGTCTTTCGGCTGAAATGATGATGATGATGATGATGATTTATGTACCATCGCGAACAGGGTTTGTTGGGCCACTTGATAACGTTCGCAACTTTGTCGTGTAACCCTAAATCGGGACTGACGCGACATCGGGTAACATCTACCATTCATTACGCGGCTAAATTACGGACAATGACAAGTGGCTCAATTCATGGTTCACGAGCGTACCTACGCGAAAACGTTGCATGTTGCATGCCATCTTGCTAGTTTTTTTTTTAACCTGACTGTGGCTTTATAGGCCGGGCCCAATAAAGCGATAGGAGTGCGCGGTTGGAGAGTAGCCTGGGGAAAATCCAGGGTAAAACCTCCGATACGACTTTTTTATATACAACGCCGGTGGCAAACAAGCGTACGGTTCACCTGATGGTAAGCGGCGACCGTAGCCTATACACGCTCGGAACTCAAAAGGAGTCACGTACTCGTTGCCGACCCTTTATAAAATTTGAGGATGCACTGTGTTGACAGCAGAAGGGACAAATTTAGATCCCTATCGCTTTATGGGCCCGGCGTATAAACCCACAAAATAAAATAAAAGGCTTCAACCGGATCTGAGGTGTGATGCGATGATAATGGATGTTTGTATTGTTCCAGGTGTCGATGATGTCGGCTGTGAGCGGCACGGGAGACCAGTTGCTGCGGCGCGTGAAACAAGAGGCGGAGCCCCCACCGCAGTACTCGCCGACGGAGCAGCTCGCGCACGCCTCGCCGCCGCTCCCGCGCCCTATGATGATGCCAGAGGTAACCCTGAACTGGGACCAGTGTATCCATGACACAAGGATTCTCTAGAGCCCTCGCCCTCTTGACAAGACAGTGGTATGTGTGCGCAAACGGATCCCGCACCATCTTCAAAGGGATGAGGTAAGTCGCCCGTTTTTTAGGGTTGCATCTTTTTTTTTTGAACCTGACTGTGGCTTTATAGGCCGGGCCCAATAAAGCGATAGTAGTGCGCGGTTGGAGAGTAGCCTGGGGAAAAACCAGTTAAAAACCTCCGGCACGACCACGCGTGTGGTTTGGAACACTGGAATACTCTAAGCGCTCCAGTGAAATTGGTTGAGCGGTTTCAACCGAATCTGAGGTGTTAGGGTTGCATCATGGCCCGGCGCGTAGTTGGTTTACGCCTCTTGTAAACGGTGACTAAAGTTTTCCCTATTTGGGGTTGCCAGTGCTCTTCGTGCCGGAAGCCTGAGCATAACAATCTCGCTCGAGCGCAAACCCAGCCTCGCTGACTCAACCTCGCTGGAGCTCAAACTCAACCTCGCTGGAGCGCAAACTGAACCTCTCTGGAGCACAAACTCTTCGTGGTCTTGTCGGAGGTTACCCCTGGATTTTCCCCAGGCCGCTCTCCAACCGCGCACTCCTATCGCTTTATTGGGCCCGGCCTATAAAACCACAGTCAGGTTCAAAAAAAATCCGGAGTATAAGTATGATATACTTGGCTAATGATCTCGGGGAAGGTGGTAACGACTCTCCAGAAAGAGCCAGTAGAGGTAATGTTCTGTGTTATTCTTTTTGAGGTGTGCATTAAAATGAATTTGTATTGTAGGAATTGTATTGAAATTGAAAGGCGCGATAACGGTTCAACTGAAAATCTGAGTCCTCTGAAAGACAGCGCGTAGCTGACGTTTTATACTCCAGGCCCTAATATCAAAGACCTCAGTGAGTGTGGTGCCTATTATTGGTTCATTGATCCAATTGGCGCTAAAAACCTTCTTCAGTTGACTTTTCTTAGTCTTTATTGTAAACAGATAAGACCTACCAATACAACTGACCGTTGTGTGATCGAACCCTAATGTTTACAGTTTTGGACTTTATTCCTTCGTAATACGCCGTAAAACGTGTTGATATCTCTCACGGCTCGTTCGTATGCGTAAATGCGTTGCGTTACACAACAAATTACGTAATTATGCAACCATTGTGGCGCGAGGGCATGCAAATTCCGACCCTTTATCTCCATTCATGCTCACGGGCAATGTTTATTTATCACAACGTGACTAAGTGATGCGAATATATACAGGGTGTCCAGTAAATAATGGACAAGGTTCTAACCACCGATAGAGCACCTGAGGCTGATCCAGAAAAAGGACTTTCAGCAGGCGAATCACGTAACTTGATGTACTAACGGTAGATAGATTTTACTGTCAATTTTGATGTATAACTGTATGAGCTGACAGTTAAAATTTGACATTAAAATCTACCTAAGGGTAGTACAAAAATTACGTGATTACCCCGCTGGTCTAGTTAAAAGTCCCTTGGGTTTTCGAGATAAACGAACTTTTCCATTTTAATACCTGTATAGAAATTGACAAACTATTACCGCTTAACTTAAGATTAGGTTATGTCCTTCCTTCTCAGCTTCAAAAGCAGCTTTTATCTTAGGTGTGGTCTAGGTTCCTTAGACCTTGATTTTTTATACAACGCCGGTGGCAAACAAGCTTACGGTCCACCTGATGGTAAGCGGCCACCGCAGCCTATAGATGCCCGCAACTCCAAAGGAATCACGTACGCGTTGACGACCCTTTATAAGATTTGAGGATGCACTGTGTTGACAGCAGAAGGAACACATTTAGGTCCCTCGCTCTCAACACAGTGCATCCTCGGGAGCTCTGGCAACCTTGCTCACCTCCAGGAACACAATGTGCGCGTTGCCGACCCTTTATAATTTTTTTTCGATGTTGCTTAGTTGCCCAAAGCTGCAACATTATTTGAACAAGCAAAAAAGTCCAGGCGCATATAATGATACAGCTGTAAAAACTGATCGCAGTTCATCACCATTGTTCTTCGCCATAAAAAAGGAACCCCAATTTGTTTGACACAGCCGGCGTGACTGACAAATCGTTTCCAAGAATCTGCAAATGCAACACCAATTATATTTTTTACACGCGCTTTATAAAAATGTTGAGTTAATTATTGATGTTAGCCTTATTTAAGAGGCCTTATAAGTTTTAAAATTTTGATTTCAAATTATGACAGAAGTATAACACCAATAAAGTGATTAAAGGATAAGATGTTTTTATTAAAGTTTTAGGTAGTAACATAGCCATTTTTTATTTTATTATGTGCATTAGAATTTAAGCGGAAAACACAGTTTTTAACTTGAAAATGGTCGATATATTCCGTATCATTATCTATAAATAAGGGAAAACCTCACGTTTATTGTATGTATTATACCCTTAAATATTTATTTTATTCTGTTTTCTAGTATTTGTTGTTATAGCGGCAACAGAAATACATCACCTGTGAAAATTTGATCTGTCCAACTATGATGGCTCGTGAGATACAGCCTGGTGACAGACGGACAGCGAAGTCTTAGTAATAGGATCCCGTTTTACCCTTAGGGTGCGGAACCCTTTGGGGTGGATCAACTATTCTTTGTTGCTCGTTGCCATGGTTACGTCTCCTGAGTAACTCTTCAAAACTGTGATTTTATACGGTTTAAATCAACCAAACATGAGTTTTAGCGATGAGCATAAATCCATTTGGACATGGGTCATCTCTTGAGCAAGCTTAAAGTCCATATTATAATCATTTTTGTAAGAAACTCGGTTACTGTTGTCTCCTCGCTGACGGGACAGAATAACAACAAGAAAATGTTGATTGACCCTCATGTATCTTGCCCTTCATTCTTCAACCAACTAAATCCTCTCTTCCAGATGGAACTAGAGCCTAAAGAAGAGGTGAAGTACTGTGTGTCCCCCGGCGAGGGCGTTGCCGGGAGCACCAGCCCGGAGCAACAACACTGCTCGTCCACCACAGCGGCTGCACCCAGCACGAGGGACGAGGACGCACCGAGGCGACTCTGCCTCGTCTGTGGTGATGTCGCTTCAGGGTTCCACTACGGGGTGGCCAGCTGTGAAGCCTGCAAGGCCTTCTTCAAAAGGACAATCCAGGTATGTTTCCAAGCAGGTTCTTGGGTGATCGTAACAGGGTTGGTTTTACAGCGAAAGATGATGTGTCCTTCATAGTGTCAAGGACAGTATGAGTAAGAATAAAGAATAAATATGTAAGCGTCAACACTGTAAAACCATAGTCCAATGTATAGGTAATGTTTAATTTTTAAGGCCAAATATTTGTACACCCTTGTGGGTAGATCACAGAGGACTGTCTAACTCATTATTTCTGTCATCCTATCATGTAACCTGTGTATCACAAATAAAATACTTACTTACTTACTTACTAATCAAAATCAAACATTTATTCTGCAAATAGACGACAAGGGCAGCTTTACATGTCAAAATATTAATTTACAGTTCAAGAAAGAATAATTTCGAGTTTACAATTATAACAAAATTAATGTCATACAGTGAAGATAAACTTGCAAAGTTATCTATTACAAATATTACATCAGTAAAGTTAGAGATGTATCAGGTCTCAATATTAAACAGGGAGTACATATAATGAAATTAATATAATATCCCAAAGATGTACATGGTCTCTGAGCATCAAAATTAAGAGTAATTTAATATTGTTAGAGATATATATGGTCTCCAAGTCACTGATAATAAAAACGAATCCACAACAGGATGATGACAGGTCAATCTCCTATAAAAGACACTAGTAGTAACGTAGTCACTGTGTCCTTGCAAGCATGAACAGACCGGACCCCACAAACAGCACCCGATCACGAGTATGACGCGTATCTCAGCCACCAAGGGCTTTATATGTAAACATAGGACATGGTGGTAGTGTAAGAGGCACAGTGTGACACTGTGTTAACTTAAATTGCATGCATGAATGAATTCATGAACTTGTGAAGCTCCGCATTTTTGTTTGTTGTGTATAATTTATTCATAATAATCTCAATTGTTACAACTTTGACGATCATAATTATTCATTCTTATGGGTTGACATTAATGTAATTTATAATGTAATGTAATAATATGAAATAAATAATATCAATATCAATATATCAATCAATTATCATCATAGCCCTTTTAAAGTCTATTGCAGACGATTCAAGCATTGATGTGTATTTCTGTAACCTTTTACCAGCTAATTCGTCAAACAAAGCTTCATCGAATAAGTTTCTGCCGTCCACAACGCTTTTCCGCCATCCGTCTATCAGCGGCAAATGATTCCCAGGCCTGATTGTCAATTCATAAGCCCGCCATATCAAGCCGAGTCCTTAAAGCACCGCATTGTATACTTAAATCATCATCATCAAAACGTAAGAGCTTCGCTCTTGTCGGTGGAGTAACCGCCACTCTTCTCTATTCATTGCCAGTTTCTTGACTTCCCCATACGAATCGGCAACTTCCTCCCTCACTTGGTTAAAGTAAGTCAGTCTAGGCCTTCCTCTTCCTCTCCTGCCTTCAATTTTGCCCTCTAAGATGTTTAAGAAGAAGCTGTCGTGCCGTATCAGGTGTCCCATCATCCTGCTTCTTCTATTTCTAATTGTTAAATATGACATTAGAATTCAAAATGCTTAAATATAAGTAGAAATTTAGGCTTACATTTCAACCAAAATGTCCCGGATTAAATTCGTAATTGATACATAAATACCAACCAAGTTAAACATTACAATAACATAAAGAATTCAATCGAATTCGTCGGCAAAAAAATCTCTCAAGGAAATATGTAGTAAAAATTTGTCTATGAGTAATTTACATAAATTGTTTTTAGCCAGTCTTGAGGCAATAGTATTATATTAGAGATCTTACTTGACAAGCAGAACACGTTTTTTCACATCAGTGCAGTATTTGATGACACTATACAAGAGCTCGATAGGTATCTCTGTCGAATACTTCAAGAATTGATGAATTGTGGCTTCCGGGTTACACGCAGGCGCGAATGCAGGGGGGATAATTGGGGTAAATCGCCTTCTCAAGCAGGATCTAGGTGCTGAGACACGGATGTCGAAAGCTAAAGCCAAAGCACCTAGTTTTTGACATTTTTAAAGAATTCCGCGCGCGCGCCCGTTTGTAACATAAATAAAGCATACTATTCAGTGAAAGAATTTATGGCCGATACTTGAAACGCAATTATAATCCTGTTGCAATGTCATGATATCATTATCAACATCTTTTGACAAAGTCTAGTTTGCATTTAATCTAACCCTGACATTTATACTATTGTAAGACGCCTTAGTAATTTTAGCGTGTGTTTATTATTTCTTATTCATATTCATATATCTTTATTGCAAATCACATTGTATCGCATTGTTGTGTGTCGCATAATTTAATTTTATTTGGACTGTACTTAGATTTTAATAGATAAAACTGCTATACCCTGACAGGGTTACCATGTACTGTAAACCCATGGTATTGCAATAAATAAATAAATAAATATATTAACCTTGCGCCCTAGGCACGTGCCTAGTGCTTAAGGCTAATCCGCTTCTTGAATTGAGACCTAAATGACCTTAGGCCTTTTTAAGTGGACAATGTATCTCACATTACATGTTTATCATGTGGGTGATTGATGCTTTTCAAGGGGGTTAAGGGAGAATCTCCGGCGTTTACAAATGCTCGTTTCTAACGTCACACTATTACCTATACATCGGGTAGGACAATCAACTCAGAACCGATATTGGTTTATGTTCTTATTAAAAATTTACTCTGGGTTATCATTGCGTTTTGACAAAACTTAATGAGATGCCAATGATGAAAAAAACACTATAGTAACGCTGATAATTTATTTATTTAAACCTAGTTGCACAAAAGTTAAACTTAACGTCATCATCATCATCCTAACGTTGTCCCGGTACAGTTGCATCCTAAAGGATGCCCGTGGTCCGATAGCTAATCCCAAGAGTTGGCGTAGGCACTAGTTTTTACGGAAGCGACTGCCATCTGACCTTCCAACCCGAGGGGAAACCAGGCCTTATTGGAATTAGGCTTGTCAAGTGAGTGGGTAAATTGACTGTTAGAAGTTCTCAAGCCGCACGAAGGCCTCTAACTTGGCTTAACGACTGCTATCATAGACAGCAGCCGGGATCAGCGGCTTAACGTGCCTTCCAAAGCCCGCGAGCGCGAATAACCACTCAAAGGAGTCACCTATCCAACAAGTTAAACTTGACGTATTTGGGCAAAATATTCCCTTGCCTTCCCCCCTTTCCCTTTGTAGGCTTGTGTAGTACATGTATTAAGAACTAAAAAGACCTAATTCCCAACACTGTACTAGAGCGAACTATTCCGTAACGTTTCTGCTCTTAGCACATTTAGTACATGCGGAGCGAAACAACAATATCCGATTAGATGACCGAACCTGTGAAAGCGACCGAGCGAAACTGAACAGCTCTCGAAATCTCGACTGGAGCGAGTGAATGAAACGAAACTTGTGTGCGAGCGAGATGACGAATTTTGATCTGTGCTACTTTAAAAACGGATCATGATCCCTTTCGATTATACAGGTCATTCATTCACACACATACAGTTCGTTCATTCAATTCTGTCAGACGAGAACAATAGGCCCGTTTCTTTCGGTGTACTAGTGTACTAAAAGAACTAAAAGACGGAACTAGTACATTTGAGCGAATGTACTAGTCAGGAGCGATCCGCTCAGTGAACGAGCGCGCACAAGCCTATCCCTTTGTTAATTCAGTATAATCCAAAATCCTTGAATCAGTTTAACGTGTTTTTTTATAGCCTTTGTTTATGCACCAGCTGCATAAAGCGCAGTTTGTCAATAAATGTTGTACTGCGTACTCAAACTTGAAATTGTTTTATTTTTGTGTGTACTATTTTGAAGAGCTGCGCGTAACGGCACGCAAAACACATCTGGCAACACTGTTGTTTATATACATGGATGTATCCACAGGGCAACATAGAATACACATGCCCCGCCTCCAACGAGTGCGAGATCAACAAACGACGCCGCAAGGCGTGCCAAGCTTGCCGGTTCCGCAAGTGTCTGCGCACGGGCATGCTGCGGGAGGGGGTGCGCTTGGACCGGGTTAGGGGGGGGCGGCAGAAGTACCGCAGAGCGCCGGATCCGCCGCCGCAGGCGAGGCCTCACCTCGACGATATCAAGGTACGACGTGGAAAATATCTGCAACACACATGACAATACAATACAATACAAATACTCTTTATTGCACACCTCAATCAAAGGATACAGTACAGTACAAAAAACACAATGAGAAGAGGCAAACAACAGGCGGTCTTATCGCTAAAGAGCGATTTCTTCCAGACAACCTTAGGGTAGCGGAAATCTAAACAGAACGATGATGATGACTTTAGTGATAAGGTCGTAAAAACGTAGGTCTTTTAGTCCCTTTGGTAATGTATGTATATTTATGCTGTTCTTTAAATTTTGTCAAGCGTCCGCTATTGAAATTATAATTTTCAATCCAGGTGAAAAATTGAAAAATTCATGGCCACAGATAGGATTATTTTTGGGATATTCTTCCCAATTATTCAACTGTGGCGATTATTTTTAAAAATACGAAAACGGGGTATGTAGCGGTAGAAATTCCCTACCTACCCCGTTTTCGTATTTTACGCCCACGTTTCTTCGTTTTCCTGAAAAAAAAAACGAATTTTAGTCGGCAGAGGTCCGCTACGTTTTATGAATAAGGGGGTGGGTCATATTCTACTTTTTCATGACCAGTGTCGGCGCGTATAGACACAGTTGGTGGCTGATGGCCCAGGCTGGCTTGATGATGTGGATGGCAGGTTGAGGAAATGACGAAGGCAGCGGTTCATCGAATTAAATTGTTATAATTCGGGCTTTTTACATAATGTTTTTTATGAAGCTAACGTTATATAAATGGTTAACAAAATAGCAAGATAAAATGTCTGCGTAGTGCAGCTTATGAAGCGAAAGCTGTAAGTGGTAGCCATCTTCCCCCTCCCGCTTCTCTATTGGTGCTTGAAGGGATGACGACACATCATGCCATTGGCTGTCGATCACGTCATATGTGCCTCCGATTGGTTGCTGGGGATGTGTCGCGATACGTGGGTGGTGACGTCATGGAAGATGGACCGTGTCCCGAGGCGCGCGGGCTGTTGCTATGCGCGAGTCGAGTTGAAGGTCATTGTCGGCCGCCAGCTGATTAATATACACGCATTGAAATTGCGCTTTAACATAAGCTCCCGGCCTTGGAAGATGCAGCTTCCAACAGTGGAAGACGGCGAGAGTTACTCATCATTTAAAGGCAGAGGGCAGATTTTGGAGAACGCTCGACGTACGGTGCCGTGGGCTGTGCGTATATCGGCCACTCTTGAGACGCCGTCCCTTCCAGGAAATGTCTTTGTAATTCGCCCCAAACTCCATTTGAGGGGCGGAGTGTGGTCCTCCTTAATCAGTACGAGCGTGTCCTGCTTCAAGTCCCCTTTGGTGCGTGTCCATTTGGTCCTGACCTGGAGCTCGGATACATATTCCTTGGACCAGCGCGCCCAAAAATGCTGCCGTATCTGCTCCACTCGCTGATAACGTGACAGACGGTGAACTGGAACGTCGTTGAGGTCAGCGCATACAGGAGCAGTCAGCGGGCGTCCAACCAGAAAATGAGCCGGGCTGAGAGGGGAGTAGTCTAGCGGATCTGAGGACATAGGACTCAAAGGACGGGAGTTCAGGATGGCCTCGACCTGCGTCAAAACCGTGCTGAACTCCTCGTAAGTTAAATGCACATCACCTATCACACGTCGCAGGTGATGCTTGCAACTTTTTACACCGGCCTCGACAAGACCGGCAAAATGGCTAGCATAAGGTGGCATCATTATAAATTCAATTTTCTGTGTGATCGCGTACTCTTTTATTTCACCTGAGCATGAATTTAAAAATCTTGCGAAATCATTCATGAGTCCTACAAAATTGCGACCATTATCGGAAAATATTTTTGACGGTTTACCTCGACGAGAAATGAACCTTTTCAACGCCAGCAAGTACGCATCTGATGAGAGATCAGTGACCAGCTCTAAATGTACCGCGCGAGTAGTGAAACATATAAAAATACATAAGTATGCTTTTGTAGTTACGGCGCCCCTCCCTTTGCGGTTTAGTATGAGATAGGGACCTGCATAGTCCACAGCGCAATTCATAAACACGAATCCGGGTTCTAGTCGTTCAGGTGGGAGATTTCCCATAATAGGGGTCAGCGTTTTACCACGAAAACGAGCACAGGCAACACAGTCATGAACGACTTTTCTAGCGAGATTTCTGCCGGCTATAGGCCACCAAGTCTCTCTAAGCGAAAATAAAATGTGCTGAGGTCCAGCGTGGAATAATTTACGATGTTCGAACCGAAATAACAATACGGTAAAATGATGTTTACTGGAAAGTAATACAGGATGTTTTTTATTATAATCAAACCTTAATGAATCTGTTAGACGACCTCCAACCCTAATTAGCTTACAGTCATCAATAAACAAATTTAATTTTGCTAAGAAACCCTTTGCGATATATGTGTTTCTTATCAATGCATCGTAAACATCGGTAAATGATTCCAGCTGCGATAAGCGCGCGAGAAGTATCTCCGATTCCCTCAGTTCGTCCAGCGTCAGCGCGCCGGTTCGACGTGCATGTTTATTGCGAGCGTTATGAATGAATCTGAGTACATACGCGGACGCGCGATGCATGCGATTGAACTGAGAAAACCTGGAGAACGTAAACAAGCTATCGTTGTTGTCATTGCATAACAAACTGGTCACAGGATTCGACTTACATTCCGGCAACTGGGACCCGCCTGGCAACAATGACACATCTAGGGTTTTATAGACATGATTGGCATCATGCAGGAATTGGGGTCCACTCCACCAGAGATTAGAGTTAATTAATGCGTCTAAATGTACCCCGCGAGAAACCAAATCTGCTGGGTTCTCCTTGCCGCTGACATGTTGCCACGAATGTCCTTGCGTTAATTCGTGAATTTCTGCAACCCTGTTCTGAACGAAGGTTTTTAATAAGTTAGGCTGCATTCGAAGCCAGCCCAGGACAATTGTTGAATCTGTCCAAAATATTACCCTATCAAATTCACAGCGAAATGATTTTCTTATTTTATTGTACAAACGCGCGCCAATTAGCCCAGCTGATAACTCGAGCCTCGGCGTACTCATAGCGGGCGCTATGGGTGCGACCTTGGCCTTCGAGCATAGTAGTCGCACTGTAACAGCTGATTCGCTATCTACTGTTCGAACATAGACACAGGAACCGTAGGCTAATTGTGATGCGTCTGAAAAAATATGTAAGTCTATACTTGTAGGGTTTGTATTACACATAACATGACGAGGTATACGAATGTTAGGTAAAAACGAAAGATTGTTTACGAAGCGGTGCCAGGTCTGCGTGACGTCATCGGGAACCGCTGCATCCCAATCAAGTTTTAATAAAAACAGTTTTTGCAATAAACACTTCGCGATAGTTATCATTGGACTTAACAACCCAAGCGGATCAAAAACCTGAGATGCTATAGACAATATTACGCGTTTCGTTACAGCAGGCTTTGTATGGGATTCGAGTCGTGAATTATAGTGCAATTCATCGCTTTTATAGTACCAACCTAAACCTAAAGTTTTGCTATGCGCGTGCTCACCTAGCGATAGCTCTTTTGATGAATCATCAGGGTAGCACTGGTCTGTACAGTCGAAGTTAAAAACCCACTTGCGTAATGGGAAGCAGCCAGAATTTAAAACTTTCGCGGTTTCTTTACAAATGCGTTGTAATTCTGAGATTGTAGACGATCCGGTAATCAAATCGTCTACGTAGAAATCGTCTCTAATGGTTCTGGCCACTTCTGGATCTGTACATTCCAGTGCCAACTGTTTTAGACACCTGCAACTGAGAAAAGCAGCGGCGGTGGTACCGTAGGTAACGGTCTGCAGCTGATATACCTCAAGTTCGTCAGTTGAATTATCGCGCCATAAAATCAGCTGTAAATCGCGTTGAGATTCATCAATAAGAACCTGTCTATAGTGTTTCTCGACGTCCGCGCAGGCAACGTACCTATTTTCGCGAAATCTTAACAAGATATCAATCAAATCACCTTGAATAGGCGCGCCGACACGTTGCAAGTCGTTCAACGATTTGCCACTTGTCGAAGAAGCACTGCCATCAAAAACGACTCTAAGGCGAGTTTTAATCGCGTGTTTCCGTAGGATTCCGTGGTGAGCTAAAAAATAATTAGGGGTTCCGTATGAAAAAACTCGCTTCATATGCCCTAACGACTGGTATTCCTTAATAAAATCGCTGTACATTCCCTTATACACTGGATCGCGATTGAGCCGTTTCTCCAAGGACAGAAAACGCCTTTTCGCTTGTGCGAATGAGTTACCAAGTGACTCTGGTGGCTCTTTGAGAGGCAACTGCACGCAAAACCTACCATCGTCGAGACGAGTTGTTGTTTTGACGAAATGATCCTCACATGCGATTTCATCTTCACTGAGCAAATCACATAGTTTATGATTTGCATAGACCTCTTCTATCTCCCAAAACCTACGTAATTGGTTATCCAATGATTGCATATCATGAATTTGCGTGAAATTGCATTTAAGAGGCTTTGTGTTGCGAGTATTGGAGTAAACAGGTCCCGAGATAATCCAACCAAATTTCGTGTTTTGCAAGAATGGCCCGTTGACTAATCGCATCTTACCATCGACGACTAGGTCCCAAAACAGGTCCGCGCCTATAAGTAAATCAACGGATTGACATTCGTAAAAAGTTGGATCTGCCAGACATACGTTATCTGGAATGCGGAATTGGTTACGTTTAATCGTAAACGTAGGAAGTGTTGATGTTAATTGCGGTAAAACCAAACACTGTAATCGCGTTTTAAAGTTGTCAACAATTGAATTTATTTCTATTTCACATTTTTGCGAACAATGAGTAATAGAATTGCTGACTCCTCGAATTTGTTGAATGGACTGTATCACTTTCGGTTTTAATTTATCACACAACGCTTGCGTCATTATTGAACATTCGCTACCACTGTCGAGAATCGCTCGCGACCTGTGATAGTTGCCGGAACTATCACGAATTTCGACCAAGGCAGTAGATAGCAAAACGGGCTGCACCGAAGACGATTGCGCGTTGATGTCTAAGTGTGCATTCGTTACCTGCATTGTATGCGCGTGTGTAATATTATTATCGGGGATTAAGGCAGAGCAGGAAGGGGGCGTCGACGCGTTGTCTAACGCCAGCAGCGACACGGAGCGCTTGTCGATGTCACCTTCCTTCTCATCCTCGTGAATTATGGAATTATGCTTCTTATTGCACCTCCTGCACGGGCCGTACCTACAGTCACTAGTCAAGTGACCGGCACGTAAACAATTCTCACATAGTTGTTTGTCGCGAACTAGTTTCAATTTGTCTCGCAAACTCAAATCAATAAATGCTTGACACGAATACAAAGGATGTTTACCATTGCACATTAAACATATTTTTTTATGCGGCGTCTGTTTAGCGTGAGGTTTGTCTACGAGCTTGTCGGTAACTATGTTGCAGTTAACTTTAGGTGTTGTGTGTGCGTTGTGAGTGTATGTTTTCTTAACATCGTGCTGCAGATGAGTGCTACTATAACTGGACCTGCTATGCGTAACCAACAGTGTTTCTAACATGTCGGCGCGGTCGCGAATGAATTTAAGTAAGTCGTCCACTTTAAGCGGGGATTTAGAATCGCTTGACACTGGTAACAAAGTGCTTTTGTATTGTTCCCATTCACGTTCGGTAGTGGGATCTAATTTGGAAACAACCAAGTAAATGATAAGCGTTCCCCAACTCTCCGTGGGCTCACCGAGCAGTTTTAAAGCACGTAAATTCTTTAAAACTGTATCAATTAGCTTTCTTAGCAGTGTCGGCGATTCCTTAGTAAGCGACTGTATGGAAAATAATGCCTTTACGTGATTATGAACAAGTAATCTACTGTTGTCGTACCGGTTTAGAAGCAATTCCCAAGCAATAGTATAGTTATCAGCTGAAAATTCAAGCGAATCAATAACAAGTTGCGCATTACCCTTAAGAGAGGACTTTAAATAGTGAAACTTTTGAATGTTGCTTATTTCTTGGGAATTGTGAACTAGTGACGAAAAGGTGTCGCGGAATTGCAACCAATGCTCATAGGAACCGTCAAAGAATGGCAAAGAAATGGTGGGGAGTCGAACTGACTGAGATAGATTATTTGAGGCCATTGCATTAGATTCGTTAGCCTTTTCAGCGCATGTCACCATGCACTGAGTCTGAGCAAGAATGCCGTAATATTCGCTTTCGAACTCCTCCCTGGTTTCAAAAAGTGTATCCATTTCACCGTCGGGAATAATGCTTTCTAGCTGATTATGTACGTCAGTAAAATCGTCAAAAATAGCTTGAGCCCCTTGCATGCGTAAATTGAGCTCAGTACGCTGAGTATCGGACAAAACTAAGCCCTCGAATGATTTCACAAACTTTTTGAAATTGGTGAGCCTGCACTTAATGGAACCGCGTCTACGGTTCAACTGTCTCACGGTGTCTTGATCGGATGCCTGATTAGGACTATCTAAAGCAGCATGGAACTCGTGATTACCTTTGCTAACCATTTTGACGGTATTAGGCGTAAATTACTCACAGTTGCAAGCACCACTACAGTCGATCACAGCAAGGCGGCACGCGGTATGGCTGACGCACGCTGTTTGCCGACCGTTTTACGATGGTCGCTAGGGGCCACGACGCGTGATAGGGGCCACAACGAAAGCACAAGCACTGGAATTGAGAAAAGCACAGTATGACGCAGGAGTAAAGGGGAAGGTAGCGAGGTAAGCTGGCTCGTCTCACCGAAGCTCTCTTGCCGGTGCCGCTGCGGTGCCTGTCGTCGACTCAAACTGCCTATGCGTTCTCACACCCAATCCAAATATCCAGGGCTGGTTCTTGGTATCCGGTATCGATGGTCCATTAATTATGTCGGCGCGTATAGACACAGTTGGTGGCTGATGGCCCAGGCTGGCTTGATGATGTGGATGGCAGGTTGAGGAAATGACGAAGGCAGCGGTTCATCGAATTAAATTGTTATAATTCGGGCTTTTTACATAATGTTTTTTATGAAGCTAACGTTATATAAATGGTTAACAAAATAGCAAGATAAAATGTCTGCGTAGTGCAGCTTATGAAGCGAAAGCTGTAAGTGGTAGCCATCTTCCCCCTCCCGCTTCTCTATTGGTGCTTGAAGGGATGACGACACATCATGCCATTGGCTGTCGATCACGTCATATGTGCCTCCGATTGGTTGCTGGGGATGTGTCGCGATACGTGGGTGGTGACGTCATGGAAGATGGACCGTGTCCCGAGGCGCGCGGGCTGTTGCTATGCGCGAGTCGAGTTGAAGGTCATTGTCGGCCGCCAGCTGATTAATATACACGCATTGAAATTGCGCTTTAACAACCAGTTTTCTATTACAATAAAAGCTCTATGATATGTATTGAATTAGTGAATAAAAAAAGGACTTCGTAATAGTACCTGAACCTAATAAAACGAGTAGGATAGGTTAAAAATATTTAAATATTAATAACATATTGCTGTAAGAGGTGGGTAACACAGAGGTAAAA
This sequence comes from Epiblema foenella, assembly GCA_963556455.1. Taxonomy (NCBI): domain Eukaryota; kingdom Metazoa; phylum Arthropoda; class Insecta; order Lepidoptera; family Tortricidae; genus Epiblema; species Epiblema foenella. Next base: position 17,712,623 of record OY747112.1, read on the forward strand.
ATCATTTTTTCATACAAATGGTGAGACATCAAGAGCCACTGAGTTACTCGATTTATGGATATTAGCTGTGGTTCGTTAATTGCTAAAACTGTCGGAAGTGATACTGCAATTAAACCTCTTTTTAAATAACAATACAAAAATATGAAGTGAGGCCCTAGTATTCAAAAATCTGCATTAAAAAAAGTGTCTGAAAATTATGTAGATGAAAAATTAGAATGGCCCTGGTAAATATCTTTCTATTCCAGATCCTGGAGGTCCTGTCGTCATACGAGCCCGAGCCGTTCACGTGCGCGGCGGCGCCGGCCGGCGCGGGCGCGGGCGGCGCGGGCGCGGGCGAGCCCGCGGCGCGCACCCTCGCGCTGCTGGCCGACCTGTACGACCGCGAGCTGGTCGGCGTCATCAGCTGGGCCAAGCAGATCCCGGGCTTCACCGACCTGCAGCTCAACGACCAGGTCGGTGCTGATGAAATGTCAAAGTTTTTTTTTCTAATCTGACCGTGGCTTTATAAATCTGACCGTGGCTTTATAAATCTGACCGTGGCTTTATAAATCTGACCGTGGCTTTATAAATCTGACCGTGGCTTTATATGCCGGCCCCAATAAAGCGATAGGAGTGCGCGGTTGGAGATCAGCCTGAGGAAAATCCAGGGGAAGCCTCCGACACGACCATGTACGACTGCGAGCTCGTCGGCGTCATCAGCTGGGCCAAGCAGATACCGGGCTTCACCGACCTGCAGCTCAACGACCAGGTCGGTGCTGGTGAACAGTTCGAGTTTTTTTCTCTAATCTGACCGTGGCTTTATATGCCGGCCCCAATAAAGCGATAGGAGTGCGCGGTTGGAGACCAGCCTGAGGAAAATCCAGGGGAAACCTCCAACACGATCAGGCGGGAGGTTTAAAAAGGGACTATGTGTCTGTGTGGTTGCGATCGCGCGGTGTTTTTTCTTCTGACTGTGGCGATAGGAGTGCGCGGTCGGAGAGTAGCCTGGGGAAAATCCAGGGGAAAACCTCCGGCACGACCACGCGTGTGGTTTGGAACACTGGAATACTCTAAGAGTTTGCGCTCCAGTGAGATTGGTTGAGCGGTTTCAACCGAATCTGAGGTGTGAGTGGAATCGAGCTACTGGGAGTTTTGTCGCTGGTTCACTAAACCTAGCCTAGCTGAGAAGTGTCCAGCAAGAAACTCAGCTAGGCCCGACCTGGGTCGGACTGAGAATGACGGAATACATGGTCTAAGTAAACAAGGTCTGACAATCTCCTGACTGTCACACCTTGTTTTCTTAGACCATGTATTTACGATACGTCGTAACACCACAATATGTCACTGTCAACGATACACACACTAAACTTACGTTCGCATACGATCGATAGGCCAAAATGTAGCCTACAAGAGGCTACTAAAATGTTTAAAACAAATTATATATGTTAGGCTAGTAATAACTTGGTACGCCGATCGCTCAAACAAAGCTTAAGGCTTCATTTATCCTGTTTTTTTGTCACGGCACGAAAATGTAACGTTCCCCCTCCTACTTAATAAATAAATATATATAACTTAAAATATGTTATTTTACTAACTAAAACTACGGAATGGCTGGTGACGTAATGTGTTTCCCACACTACTAACCAATGTACCGGTTTGCCATACCTGTCGCAGTATACGAGCCCCAATGCAAATGAGTACGTCTGGTAGGAAAAAAATGTACTAAACTAACGTTAACCTAAAAATTCTGGGGGACGAAGGTGTTTGGAAGAATTAGCAATATAAAAACAGTATAAGTTATAAATCGTATTTTATTTATTCAATGAAAAAAAAAACGAACTTTCCTTGGTAATAAAAAAAACATTGTTTCACCAATTGTACTAAAATGCAAAAAAGTTCGTCTTTAGTGTTACCGACGCAGATTAGAACGTCTACCACTTGGTGGCGTCTCCTTTTGCATCTAAAACGGCTTTAATTCTGAGCGGCATTGTATCTACCAGCTGTCGACACTCTTCCGGGGTTGTTTCATTCCAAACACAGGTAAGTTTCTCTTTAAGATCAGCTTTTGATCTAGACGGGTCCTTTCGCAACTTCTTCTTCATTTTCCACCACAACGTTTCTATGGGAGACAAGTCCGGGCTGCTGGATGGCCACGACATGGTAGGTATTTTTTTCTTTTTCAGCCACGCCATCGTTGCTTTAGCGGTATGGCATGAGGCACCATCTTGTTGAAAAGTATACGCATTTTTATACTTTAACTTACGTATAGACGGCAGCAAACTCTCTTGTAAGATGCTTTTGTATTTTTCGGCATTGACGGTTCCATCTATAAATTGCAGACAGCCGACACCCTGTGCCGACATGCAGCCCCAAATCATTAAGGAAGCTGGAAACTTTACCTTACGCTTAAGACAATCTTTTTGAAATGCCTCTCCTTTTTCGCGAATGACTTTACTTCGTTCATCGCCTACTGTGACTTCAAATTTAGATTCGTCACTCCATATAATTTTACGCCACTGATCGACGGTCCAATTTCTGTACTTTTTGGCGAATTTCAACCTGTTAGTTTTCTGCCGTTGTGTAAGTAACGGTTTCTCTTTAGCAGTGTAAAAACCGTAGCCCATCCTCTTCATCACTCTCTTGCAAGTATCCACTGAAATGTTTTTTTTAATTGCGTCACGCCATAGTACCGTAAGTTCTCCAGCTCTTGCACGACGATTTTTCTTGATGATCTTCCTCAGAATCCTGTTTTCTGCTTTAGTAGTAATTCGTGGGCGGCCGGATTTCTTTAAACAAGAAATTTTGTCGTGTTTTCGATGATGCTCGATGATAGTTTGGATTGTAGACCTTGGCATAGAAAGGTCCTTGGCAATTTGGTACGTAGATTTGCCTTTATTGTTACTGGAGATTATAATTTTCCGCACTTCTTCAGTCACTGGCTTACCTCGTGCCATCTCGATAGAAAAACGATTTGGAGTAATAAAAAATTAGGCTGAATTTGCCCTTTTATATAGTGGTTTGTCATTTTACATGACAGAGAATATTCCGTATTCAATTTGAAAATAATATTTTATATTACGAACCCTGGTAAACAGGTTTTATTTTAAATAGACGACCTATTTTGCCTTAAATATGAAGCAGACGTAATTATTTGCGTGTGAGATGTAATATTTATAATTAAATTATTTTAAAATAAATAACGAGATGTACACTTTGTACAACTCAAAACTAAGCTAGCTTTAGTGACATTGCGTCTAGTGTATTCCATTAATCATCAAAGTCGATTCGGGTAGAAATACTAGTTTTTGAAAAAAAATACGCATGCAGAATTGCGACTAGACGAGCTATTTTGCATTGGGGCTCGTATTACTGTATCATGGCTGTAATACAACTGAACATGAAAACAATGTAATGAACACTCGCCCAATGCTCGCATAGTAAGCTCGGTCTAATTCGAGAGAAGTTTTATCGTCACGTTTTCGTGTTTCTTCGCACTAAATTTACATTTGGCAGATGCTAAACTGCGCTGGTGAAACGCATAAAGACCGCACGGTGATTCCGACATAAATACATTTTATGTACATACATGCACACTTGAAGTAGGTACAAATCATTAGGCTAAAAGTAGTATTCAAATCGGGGATCGGATACCGGTATTTTCTCCATAGAAAAATACCGGTATTATTACGGTCACCGGTTCATCGTTTCGTTTTTAATGGGACAATCTAATAATACGACGTTGTTACCTAAATACATAAATATTTTTTTTTTTGTGGACAATCTACACAAATCAACCTAGTCCCAAACTAAGCAAAGCTTGTACACTATAGGTACCAAGTGACGATATATAAGTATTTATACTTATATAGATAAATAGATACTTAAATACATAGAAAACATCCAAGACTCGGGAACAAATATTCGTGTTCATCACACAAATAAATGCTCTGACCGGGATTCGAACCCGGGACCTCCAGCTTCGTAGGCAGGGTCACTACCAACTAGGCTAAAGCGGTCGTCGAATTATGAAATAATTTTACCTAACACATGTATATATAACATTATTGGATTATTCTAATTCATTTCGATCCCCTACACGCACCACCGCTGCCCTACACGTGACCCCTGGGTGGTGCTAAAAGTGCAACAAAACTGGCAACCGTACTGTCTTCTCGATGATCTCACGGTTCGAAATAATTGCCATACGATAAATAAATATTTCGATATCACTACTACTACTACTACTACTTACTAATGAATTCTCGATTACAATTTTAATATTTGTCGACAGATGCGGCTCCTACAAAGCACATGGGCGGAGATGCTGTCCCTAATGCTAGCGTACCGTTCGGTGTCGAGCGGCGGCGGTGCGCTGCGGCTGCGTTTCGCGACAGATCTGTCGCTAGACGAGCAGCAGGCGAGGGAGTTGGGCGCAGGGGAATTGTTCACACAGGTACGCACTTTGTGCTCACAATGGGAGATATTCCCATTTGTTTAAAAAAAAACTGGAACTATTCATTTCAGGAAAGAGTAAGTACATATTAAATGGCTTAGCAGGCTAAGGAAGGACGTGTGGCCCCTGTCAGGAATATTCGAATAGATAAATGTCAATTGTTGGTGGCCTCATAACTAGTAATCACTCCAACTTTCAGCCCTCTATCTTGAACTGTCACAGAGATAATGTCAAAAATGTATTTTTATCCCATTTTTTTCAAACTCTTGTATCTTCTGATCCATACCAGCTAGAGCATTGAAACAAAATCACAGTTATGTAGGTTTAGTGGGATTATACCCTATAATTTTATTAATATTTTATACGTGAGAAATAAAAGAAATAAATATTAAATTATTTTTTGACAGCTCTTTTCAACAAGTTTTTTTGTAAGTACAACTATGAAAAAAATCATATGTATTGCTTCTAGTATTAGCTACTAGCATACGCAAAATCAGTTATTTATATTTGGTGGAACATACTCAAAAAAAAAATCATCCGTCGTTTCGTTAATTTAGTAGTTACTAAAATTAGTTTAAAATGCTGACACAGCAGTAGTTTAGCGACATGACAGCTATACGTTCAAGATAATACACCCTTAGTTGCTAAGCAACAAACAAAATCTTAAAACGAATTTTCAAAAGACTTTAGACTTTTTTTTGACTACTTCGTAATTTTTTTTGAGTATGTTCCACCAAATATAATTAACTGATTTTGCGTATGCTAGTAGCTAATACTAGAAGCAATACATATGATTTTTTTCATAGTTGTACTTTCAAAAAAACTTGTTGAAAAGAGCTGTCAAAAAATAATTTGATATTTATTTCTTTTATTTCTCACGTATAAAATATTAATAAAATTATAGGGTATACTCCCACTAAACCTACATAACTGTGATTTTGTTTCAATGCTCTAGCTGGTATGGATCAGAAGATACAAGTGTTTGAAAAAAATGGGATAAAAATACATTTTTGACATTATCTCTGTGACAGTTCAAGGTAGAGGGCTGAAAGTTGGAGTGATTACTAGTTATGAGGCCACCAACAATTGACATTTACCAATTCGAATATTCCTGACAGGGGCCACACGTCCTTCCTTAGCCTGCTAAGCCCTTTAATATGTACTTTCTATGTGAGATTATCTACGCGGTCACTGCGCTCTCTTTATCATTTTTTTTATACAACGCCGGTGGCAAACAAGCGTACGGTCGACCTGATGGTAAGCGGTCACCGCAGCCTATAGACGTCCGCAACTCCAAAGGAGTCACGTGCGCGTTGCCGACCCTTTATACGATTTGAGGATGCACTGTGTTGACAGCAGAAGGAACACATTTAGGTCCCTCGCTCTCAACACAGCGCATCCTCGGGAGCTCTGGCAACCTTGCTCACCTCCAGGAACACAACAATACATACTTGTATAGTAGATAATGTTATTATGGCTGTGGTCTTCTGCAAGGCCGAGGTACTTCCCCAGTTGGGCTGCCCCAAATTCGAGCAAGATGACATTTTGTTGTGCTTTACCTCTCTTATATATAATCTAAAGTTTGTAGGTAGTATTGAAACGCCAGTGTCCTTATTCTACATTTATTTGACACAAAAACAATGATGTTACAGTACAAATTGCATTCGATGACTCAATTGGCATACGTAATCCTAGCTGAAGTATCGGAAGATGACCGCTTGCAGCTATCGATCTCCCTCTACTATACTACGTCTGACGACCGCTTTAGCCTAGTGGGTAGTGCACCTGCCTGTGAAGCTGACGGTCCTGGGTTCGAATCCCGGTCAGGGCAAATATTTGTATGATGAGCATGAATATTTGGTTCTGAGTCTTGGATGTTTTCTATGTATTTAAGTATTTATATCTATTAAATATATCGTCGTCTAGTACCCATAACTCAAGCCTTCTTGAGCTTACTGTGGGGCTAGTTCGATTTGTGTAAGATTGTCCTCTAATATTTATTTTATTTATTTATACTTAGGTCGTGGAACAAGCTGCAATGTAGGCTAACGTACTCAGTGCTACAAACTCTCCTGATCATCTATTTTCTTTGTATCACTTTGCCGTATTCTGGCAAATATTCGTGTTGCGTCTCTTTCTTTAATATCGAAAAAGAAAGGCAGGTAGTGCGCGCATATTTTGCGTTTGGAACAAAAAACATTAAATAAATAAATAAATATTAGAGGACAATCTTACACAAATCGAACTAGCCCCACAGTAAGCTCAAGAAGGCTTGTGTTACGGGTACTAGACGACGATATATTTAATAGATATAAATACTTAAATACATAGAAAACATCCAAGACTCAGAAACAAATATTCATGCTCATCACACAAATATTTGCCCTGACCGGGATTCGAACCCAGGACCGTCAGCTTTACAGGCAGGTGCACTACCCACTAGGCTAAACCGGTCGTCATTAGGTATATTTTTGCTATCTTCTGACTTTTTTTGGAGCCCGGAGTTCACCAGGACTGGTAGACGACAGGTTAATTGAGTCTTGCTCTTCTATTGGATGTCCAATTGCCCCTCGGCAAAGACCTTCCTTCACTCCACTCCTCTCTATTTTTTGCTACTTCTACGTTGTCTGCCCATCTCTTCTGTGGTCTGCCTCTCTTTCCATGGCCTTCTCTTGGGTACCAATCCATTGTAAGCTTTCCCCATTTTTCTTTTAATAAGAGAACAACGGTTGGAACTCACTTGGAAAGTCACTATTTGCGACATGTTTCGGACTACAATTGGAGTCCTTCATCAGGTTGTGTTATCAAGGCAACCAACCGACCGCGCAACACTGTCCAGTGCAGTGTTGCCAGGGCCGTTGGTACGAAAGTTACATTTTTTTTCTTGAAAAGCTACATTTCTAATGCAAAAGTTACATTTTATATATTTTTCATAATTACTTATCAAAACATTCGATTCTAAGAAACGAGTCGCCATATACAGCTACAATTCGGCGAGTTCGGCGACAGAATTACGCCGAGCTGATGGGCGGTGTCTCAAATGTCATACAAAGTTGCAAGAGACGGACAGACAGCGCGCGCGCAGTCCTGTGTTAGAGTTGACTGCTCCAACAAATTGTCCATTTTTCTTTACCTCTTATGGTTGTTACCTGGCTACTTCCGTTTTAGACGTCTGACCTTCTGTTCTGGGTCGAATATTTTTGTGTTTTGTCCGATAACTTAGGACGATCAAAACATGCTTTGTGACCAATACTTACATGTTTCCATTGCTCGACAGACTTGTCAGGTCAGACGCGCAAGGAGCAATTTGACCCGGACCCACTCGGCTTCAAGCGCTGCGCGCCGAGCGGGCCCGAATATTCGCCGCTTGCGAAACATGGGTTGTTGGACATAGTCTACCAACTTACTGAGTTGCGCAGCGGTACTACGAACAATGAAAGTTATTAAGATTTATGTGTTGATCACTGATTATAAAACATTGATTAATTGTGTCAGTTAATATGTTGAAAAACTGAATATTGAACTAAGTCAACATTATTAACTATAACTATAGGGATGCTGACTCAAAATTTGACTACTCCATAAGACTACTCCAAAACAAACAAGACAAAAAAATATGCCAAGTGGTGAAAATCCTACTCAAATATCTCAAAAAATAACGTAGCTACAGCAGTTTCAATGTTGCTGGTTAGAGAGAGAAAGCGCGACAGATCAGTGATGTCATTGACCACGAGCGCCATAGTAAATGACGATCGTTTCAATACAAAGGTGGGTTTTGCGGAAAAGGGACAGAGTATACCCCCCCTTAAAACTTTGAAGACTTATAATTATGTAATTATTTATTATTTTGAGTTACTTTTTTCGCCATTTGATTAAGAATTTGATCCTTTTTCGACAAAATTAGAACTTATTGTCTTTGTTATCTGGTGACAACATCCCTATTATTAACGCATTAAACTTACATTTTTCCTCGTGGCGCCATGTTTTATTATTATAAAAGGGAAATCGCAGTGTCGAGGGCGTTTTCAAGAGTCCGTGCAGTAAATTAACTACGAAATAAATAACTAAACCATTTATAAAAAAAAAAACAGAATTAGCTAGCTCAAGTTGTTGTGCAAGTTCTACTTAGATAATTTTGTGAATCGTTGGCGCCATGTTTTGAAATAGTATTCGCTTGAACCATAGACATGTTTTAACATTTTTACCACAAAAGAATGAATTGAAATAGTGCAGCCCTATTACCGATTCAGTGTTGGCATACGTAACTATCGTCATTTTTATACTTTTGAGTTTAGAAGGTAACACCGATAAGTCGCTCCGCGACTGAATTCTCGACGTGACAGACTCTGTCGCGGTTGCAACTTGTGCTAGGGAAAGCGACAAATTTGACAGCCGCGAAAGACTTATCTCGAGTCGCGGGTGTAAGACGTGCTAGCCCCGCATAGCTTCCGTAGAGAGCGGGATGGTTAATTGCAAACTCACGCGTGTTAGAGGGGGTCATTTGCATTGGAATGGCCTTGCCTTAATGTGTAACGTGAATGTATAAAAGTTAATAATAGTACATTACTTACCAAGGGCGGTAAAACAAAGAATGTCTCAGATCGCAGGTATTTGACGCACGAGCCGAAGGCAAGGGCGATAATTATGCGATCTGAGGCTTTCTTAATTATCGCCCGAGGTAAGTACAAAATTTTATGTCACCCCTGAGGCAGGAAGTGGGATTTTGCGGGGAGCGTGCGGTAGTTGCCACTTTATGGCCAGGTGTGACATAAATGTATTTTCTCTCTTTCTTAGGCCCGCAGTGTACGTATAACGAGACTCGCCTGAGGTACGTGTGTAAATAAGGTTTTATAGCAGCAACAACTTCCCCGGCAGGTGGCGGGCGTGGCGCGGCGGCTGGAGCGCGCGGCGGCGCTACGCGAGGAGTGCTACCTCCTGAAAGCACTGGTGCTCGCTAACTCGGAAGCGCGCATCGAGGAGCACGCGGCTCTGCGACGATTCAGGGACGCTATACTTGCCGCGTTGAATGACGCCGTGTCCGCCCTCAGGTGAGTTTACCCTCGATTAAGTTTGAAATAAACAAATACGAAGATTTTTTTTTGTAACTTTCTCTTAATCTTCTCTTTTTCTTTTAATTTTTTTAATAAAAAATAGATCACTAGTGAGGTCTGCCACTCACAGAACATTTAGTTATACTCCTTGGAGATAATTCGAATTTATTGATTTTATCATTTGGTGTTGTGACGGCCAGCCACCGGTCTATGGTAATGGTAAAGATGGTGTCAAGCATGTCATATCAATTATTGATTTATTGTTAGTTGTCACAGAATTATATTTTTACGTTAATTCATTTAATTATAGGAGACCTGCAAATATAGTTTGATTTCCCTTTCGCCACAAGGTTCTCTATAGTGTCATGCTCAAGTTTATATGGTGTGTGTGTTTATATTGCAGGCCGTACAACGCAGGCGCGGCGCTGCAGCAGCTGCTGCTGGTGCTGCCCGCGCTGCGCCACGCCGACGTGGCCGTGCGCCGCTTCTGGGCGCAGGTCTACCGCGACCGCCGCGCGCCCATGAACAAGCTCTTCGTGGAGATGCTCGAGGCGTGCCTCCGGTAGGTGCGAGGACCCTGCAGGTCGTTTCCAGGTGTAACCTGGAACATCTGGATGGTGGTAAGTGTGGCCGAGGCGATCCCGGTTCGATCCTGGAACGGTGATGCGAGCGGCCGAGTCAGTCCCATGTGTAACCTGGAACATCTGGATAGTCTTGAGTGACCTACTTGACACGAGGTCTAACCCGAAACATCGGGATGGTGGCGCGAATGGCCGAATTGATCCCAGGTGTAACCTGGTACGCCTGGGTAGGTGCACGAGTGATTTATTTGGTTCCGAAATGGCCGGAGAGCGGTGCGAGTGATCTACCTCATCCCAGGTCTAACCTGGTACACCTGGACAGCGGTGCGAGTGACCTACCTCATCCCAGGTCTAACCTGGTACACCCTGATAGCGGTACGATGGACCTACCAAGCCCCAGGTCAAACCTGGAGCACCTGGACAGTGCGAGTGATCTGGCCGCACCCAGGTATAACCTGGATAGCGGCCCGTGAGAGACAGTGCAGTTTGATGCATAAACGAAAGATTAGAATATTTAAAACTATTTTCTTGGTGCAGGTCTGCCTTGAAAGACCTGGATTAGTAAGCTACAGGAAACGGTGCGAGATGACTACTAATATTGTTCAGCAGTTAAAATGTGAATGAAACGCTTGAAAAGATCTGCAGGATTCAGACTATATCGTTGTTAGTGTTGTTATATATAAAGTTAGGAATGAAAAGAAAGGTATACGTATGAATGACGATACAGAAGCACCGTTTTCAAGTGGAACTTTACAGTGACAGTAATTCGTAATGATACTAGTACCTGAGAGGTACTAAGTGACTAATACTAGGTTTAAATACTAGTGACGCAGTGGTTGGAGCCGGTTAATGATTAAGTATCGGGCGCGGGGTGTGTTTTTAGTTCACGTCACGATTCTACATATCATTCTTTTTAGTATGCATTTAATTCTTCATTCATTAGTGTTATTTTTAAGATGTTCTGACTTTTGGAAATGTTCAAGAGTTTATTACGGAAAAGATGCAGTCTAGTTCATTAATATATTATAAACAGTGTAGGCACGATATTGATAAATGGTACAATTATATTTAAAACCATAAAATAATATTAAACAAAGGTCTCCAAGAACGGAGCCCTGTGAAAGGGTGCCCATAAGGCAGGCAGCGTTTACCCCTGTGGATGGCTGCTGATCCACGGGCCAAGAAACGAGCCAGCCCTACGGTCCCCTGACACCTCGTCCAGCCTTCGTTACAGTTTAGCCTAGTGGGTAGTGAACCTGCCTGTGAAGCTGACGGTCCTGGGTTCGAATCCCGGTCAGGGCAAATATTTGTGTGATGAGCATGAATATTTGTTTCTGAGTCTTGGATGTTTTCTATGTATTTAAGTATTTATATCTATTAAATATATCGTCGTCTAGTACCCATAACACAAGCCTTCTTGAGCTTACTGTGAGGCTAGTTCGATTTGTGTAAAATTGTCCTCTAATATTTTTTTTTATATTTCCAAAATAGTAAAAACCGGCTCCGAGCCCCGGTTAAAATTATTCATTCGTATAAGAAGCAAGTCAAAATATCTATACCTACAAGACTAATACAACTACCATAAGGATGTGTAAACACAGATATTTTTGTCATTTTTTTTATTTTATTACAAATGTTGCTGGCTGTATTTTACAGAGAAGTTTGAAATTTAATATCTGTGCAGCTTTATGGCCTCAAAAATAAAGTATTCACATAATTTTGATAACTTTGCCCGTGCATATATTTTTGTACTAGACTATACAAATTGCAATCATACAACTTCTAACTTGTAGTAATTGCAAACGGAAATCTCCGATAAAAGTTGAAAAGAGGCTAGATTTTAATGAAAGTTAGTTATGAAATGTGTCGCAGTTGAAAATATCCACGCTAACAAAGCACTCAAAAATATATTAACAGAAGTACAACCATTTTTGGGTGAATTTTTAAGCTTTCCTGAAATAAACTCTTGACATTTCATCTGTTGCCAACCAAAACTCACTGTATCAAATACCTACTTAAATGTAATCGTTAAGCAACGTGGGCCGGGGTCAGTTCTTGGAGCGCTCCCGTGCTTTGAATATCTTGACCCGTTGTCCAAGGGACACTAGTGGCGCAGTTTGTTTAAAAAAAATGTATTAAGAGTCCTTATTAGTTAAAAAATGCTCATCTATTGAGACACGTTTCTTGACATTTTCTCTGTGTTACTATCTAGAACAGGACTATTGCGACATTATGACATAAACTTTTAATGTATTTTAGGGATTTTTCATTAAGAAATATCGTTTCAACATCGACCATTTTCAAGATAGAAAATGGTTGATGTTTGAGTAAGTAAGATCAGAAAATGTCAAGATACGTGTCAATTCAAAAGAAAAGGGCCTAAATAGATGAGCATATTTTAACTAATAAGGACTCTTAAGTCGGTTTGTTATGTCAAAAAATGTATTGAGATACTAAAATTTGATCTGATGTTTGGTCTAACGGATCTTTATAAAACCCGGCCTCAACCTGATGATTTCCTATTGAGTTTTGGTTGTAACTCGACGAATTCTACTGTCAGAATGATCGCGTGTAAATATTATTTATGAATTGACAGACTGTAAGTCTGGTCCGATGGCTGTGAAATGGCAATCTTGGGGTGTGTTACAAAACTTGTCGAACTGTCAATTGTAGCTCCGCCCCGCGCCTAAACGTACAAACGGACGCTCTAGTACAAAACTTGTTACTATTTTTGTATATTAGATATATATATAGCTTTATAAGCGGCGGGATTGGCGGTGGGCAGGGCACATTGCTCGCAGGACTGACGGTCGATGGGGCCAGAAACTGCTTGAGTGGCGTCCACGCACCGGAAGACGAGCTGTCGGTAGGCCTCCGACAAGGTGGAGTGATGACCTGGTGAAGGTCGCGGGAATCCGGTGGAAACGAACGGCACAGGACCGGTCTAAATGGCGAGCCTTGGGGGAGGCCTATGTTCAGCAGTGGACGTCTTTCGGCTGAAATGATGATGATGATGATGATATAGCTTTATGGTAGTGACCATTGAGATTTGGTATGGTGGGTTACTTTAAACATACAGGGTGGTGTTATACACGAGGCCATAGTGAGGGCCATATTTGAATAGGTTTGGTAATTTAATTGGATAGATAATGGGTCTGGGAACTACCTTTTGTAAACGTCACTTTTAATTGACCATTTGTAGACCTTGTTCCGTTGGTATAAGGTTCACGAAAGGTAAATTAACTGTGAAGATGATAGTAAACTAAAAATAAGCAGTATTTCTGGATGTTTGTAAATGTTTTCCGTCTGTTTTCGTCGTATCGCTGGGTGTTTTGACAGTTGCCTTTTTTTAACGTATTGGTGTTTACATATAAACGCTTTTGCTGGAAGCGAACTACATAACATTTTCATAATATTATTGTTTAGTTTAGTCAACTTTTTTACTTTAGTAATTCTTGTATTAAGCAGTACCGCTGCTATCGTAAACTACGAATTTAGAATAAAGGAAAAATTGAAAAATTTAGGCACCGAGCAGGATTTGAACCTGCGACCTCCCGGCAGTCGCGGCCAGTCGCTCTAGCCAACTGAGCTATAGGTGCAATCGCCACCCAGCCCCAAATTCATCAACCGTTCCTTAATTTCCTCATTCATCATCATTTTCTTAATTTTTTTCTTCTTTTCATTCTGCTCGGTACCTAAATTTTTCAATTTTTCCTTTATTCTAAATTTGTTTTTTACTTTATTTCAGCAATAAAATGATTTTATCATTATTATTAAACAGTGTAGTTTATTTTCGTATTTTTCATTTGGTATGAACATCTTGAAAAACGATAATAAAGTATATTTGATAGCCATTTCAATATTTAATAATTACGATATGGGTAATAACGGAAAACTTAAAAAAACATAATAACATGAAATTGTTTTTCAATTATGCAATTTCCTTCAATTTTTTTCTGTATGAAAAGTTACTCGAAACATGAAAAACTGTGTCCATCTCTTTCTAACTCATTTGGAAACTGTCAACTGTCAAAATTACACAGGGTGGCGCTTTGTTGACGCGCTATAGTACCGTTATTAAAAACGTATTGACTTGTACAAAATATGTTCTCTAAGAATTACTTTAAATTGGGAAGAAAACCTTAAGTATTCTAGAGTGGTCCATGTTATGTTTTTTATTGATATTAGACTTATTATAGAGTTCAAAACTGTTGCCGGTTTATTTTTATTAAGTATCGTTTTTAAGAAATATTTTTTTTTATCTTATCTTTGACATACCACACGTTTTAGATATTAATAGCATCATGCCTTGATCTGCTGTGAAAGAAAAAAATAAACATCAACTTGACAGCTGACATAGATATAACTGCCGCATTTGACATGTGTCAGGTGTCAAGATGATGTTTATTTTTTTGTTTCGCAGCAGACCAAGGCGAGATCCTATTAATAACTCCAAACGTGTGGTATGTCAAAGATACGATTCATAAACGACCGCTTTAGCCTAGTTGGTGACCCTGCCTTCGAAGCTGGAGGTCCCGGGTTCGAATCCCGGTCAGGGCATGTATTTGTGTGATGAACACGAATATTTGTTCCTGAGTTTTGGATGTATTTAAGTATCTATTTATCTATATAAGTATGTATATCGTCACTTGGTACCCATAGTACAAGCTTTGCTTAGTTTGGGACTAGGTTGATTTGTGTAAGATTGTCCAAAAACTTCAAACTCCAAAAAAAATTTCTTAAAAACGATACTTAATAAAAAAAAAACAGGCGACAGTTTTGAACTCTATAACAAGTCTACTATCAATAAAAAAAAAATTGAGGTTTCCAATTCTCTTGAGTCGTTTTCGGCATTTATGACGTTTGTTTCTTGTTGTTTACGTTGTACAGTACTATTACTTCGAGTTCGACACTGGCTTATGCTCTGCCATTGGAATGTCTACTTTAACGCTTGTGTAATAGAGTTGACGACCGCTTTAGCCTAGTTGGTAGTGACCCTGCCTACGAAGCTGTAGGTCCCGGGTTCGAATCCCGGTCAGGGCATTTATTTGTGTGATGAGGACGAATATTTGTTCCCGAGTTTTGGATGTTTTAAAAAAAACCGTATCAAAATCCGTTGCATAGTTTTAAAGATTTAAGCATACATAGGGATATAGGGTCATAGGGACAGAGAAAGCGACTTTATTCTTTAGAGTTACTTTTTTCGCCATTTGTTTAAGAATTTGATCCATTTCGAACAAAATTCGTACTTATTGATTTTCTTATTTATTGTCAATATCCTATTTAGGCGGTTGAAAATAGTCTTCGTCTAATTCGAGCATTAAAGTTGAAAATCCAATGTCAGTGTCATAGTTAAAGTAATTTACATGTATTGACGTCTTGTACAAATCGTTGAATGAGATTGTTATTTGGTACTTTATTGTTAAGGATATACTGTAAAGTATTGGCTATAAGTCAATACAAATTTGTACACAAAATGTGTTTCACCCTGTATTTATCTGCTGTATAAAAATGTGAATAAATTGCCACTTGTCAATTATGATAAAATTCCCAATGCTCGACACTGACCCAATTTGGCTCTCAATCTTATGTCATATTAATAGAGGTGAAGAATAGGTGTCAACTATTGGGTATTAGGCGTCACACACTGGGACATTTGTCTTATTTGCATTTGAGAATTCACTCAAATATATAAAAAGATTTTTTAAATATTTGGCATAAATCAAAAATCTAAATCAAATTTATTCTGCAAATAGGTTTCAAGGGCACAATCAAATGTTGAAATATAATAAACGGGTTGTATATCGCTCGACATGTCTCGGATCAATACCTGGCCCTTAATGAGAACCAGCCGCGACGGCCGCGCGTCTAGAACTGCGCGCTCGCGTGGCTCGCTCGGCTTTTGGCGACTTTAAAGCGATATTCGACTTTAAATACGTGAGCGATCCGTTTGTCATATTTCGATATCTCAAAAAGTCACGGGAATTTTACAATCCAATGTTACCCGATTAAGTGTAAAGTTTCAAATGAATATAAAATAACTGGGTCATACGCGGATTTAGGTTCGCGTCTTTTCTGTGGACATACCAAAAGTTAAGGGCTACAAAGCTTAATTTTGGATTGGACCAGTAGCCCGCTTAAACAGTGTCTCCGTTGCTATAAATCCCTGTAATAAAAACATAGCTAACACGCACATAAGCCGTTGACTATTGACCACAGGAGGGACGACTTCTGTTTTTTCAACTAAGTATGACCCAACTGCCAATTACGACAATGAATTCCTAATTTGTGATAATCCATATTGAAAGGGACCTTACGGCGGCCGGCACTTACGCCTTTATTGCCGCTGTTCCAATACAATAGTGAATAGGTGCAACGTAAGCGCCTGCCGCCATAAGGTCCCTTTCGATGTGGATTATCACATATATATAAGGTATATCGCCGGTTGACAATCAGAGGTCACTAGGTGTTTTAGTGTACAATAGTGACAGATTTTCTAGTGAATTTCGGTTCTCAACCAACTATATTTCGTTCCTTGAATTGTAAATTTTTGGTTGTGTCATCAAATCTTATAATTATACATAAATACTTAAAATGTAATATATACTTAAAATACAATGAATACAAAACTGGAATACTGTTAAACCGTATTTTTTAGAGATATATTTTGTAAAACCGACACAAAATTATGTATTTTATCAGAATTGAAATATTTTCAAAATATGGCGGGAGGATAATAGATTATATATATGTCATAATAACAAATATATGCACAATAAGTATATTATATCAGCAGTATTCATAAAGTACATGCCGTATCACTTGTGGTAAGAAATATTATACATTATTTATGTACATATAGAAATTTTAATCGATGTTGGATTATTGTAGTTTATATTAAATACCTCTAATTGTTACCATCTGACAATGGATATAACATAAAATAAATTTGCGTACTAAGCAAACAAATCAATACGACATGGTCGGTAAAAAATACAAACAAAATATCAGAATCACTATATATTTTGCACGAGCCGAAGAAGAGTGCAATAAATATCCTGTGGTATTCAAATTTATGATTTAATCCATATTATACAGACTACCGGCCATGCTCATTAAATACAGTCAGCGGTATCTACACGGGAGAAAAGGGCATAAATATGTACTCACAAGTCTTAAGTATAAGATTTATCGTAGGTACTAACGCTGACTGTACATTGGCCCTTCTCAGTGGATGCTTTCTAAAGTCGTGTATAGACGACTTACTACTTATAGTTACTGTTTTTGTCGCCTATACACTACTGCCATTTACCCACCAGTTGAATAAATCAGTAACAGCGGAAAAGCGATGTTCACGCGTTTACTTACGGTTCAAATCACCTTGGCGTTTAAAGGATATTCTCACCGTGTCAACCATTTCTTACTCCGGGGGTCTAGGAACGGATCTCGATAAAGCGCTGTAGTTATACCATAGATAAGTTGTATGGTGATGTCCCGTATGTGATCTTTGTACAAATAATGGAGATGTGCCAGATGTATTATAAGTCTTGAATTTATCGTATTTGATCTCATTTTACACTTCCAATACTTTCATACAAACTGAGAATGCCGAAATGGTCGCGTACGGTGCGGTTTCAGAGGAATTTCCTCCCACGGACGCTCCGGTTGTGGAATGAGCTCCCTGCCGAGGTTTTCCCGAGGGACTACAGTATGGGGTTCTTCAAGAAAGGAGTGTATACATTTTTAAAGGGTCGGCAACGAGCACACGGCGTTTTTCAATATTTTGTTCGGTTATTTAATTTCTTTGTTTCTTTTTCAGTCCACAGTAAATTGTGTTTAGTGTAATTCTACATTATTTCTTCACACTGGAAGCTCAAACTTCAGTATTTTCGTCAGATCTATGAATGGGCTTTGCCTTAAAGTAATTTACCCATATTTTTAGCTTCGTGACGTATATATTGAGCAAAAATCGAGAAGGTCCATTGGAGAGGACTGAATATTAGATCACTCTTAATTATTATGAATGATTTTTATATAAAGCTACTTTTGTTGTTGAAATTAAACATTTTGACAGAAGGGTGAATGGTGTGGACTTCTGGGGTTTCTTATGTGGACTGTAGTTTAGTAATAGGCACTGGTCTGGTCGTAAACTGAGTATATTGTTGCAGCTAATTACACAGTTTCACATCAAATATCACTGATCGTATTTTTATAATAAAATTGTGCGTCTATACGCTGGCACGGATAATGGAAGAGAGAGAAGAGCACAGATAACATATTTTACCTTTGAATAATAACTTACAAACTGAGGTAGGTGCCAGGCATACCAACTTAATTATATTTTTTATATCTTAATGTTGGCAGTCATGTCAACAAATGGTAATATTATTCCGGCGTCCTAGGCACACACTGATAGACCCAGACGACGTAATAACGGCGTCCATCGATAGATGGAACGCTGCTCTTACGGCGTCTAACTCGGACACGACGCGTACACACATTCCCGCCGGACGGACGTGTTGAAACCGCCCGCGTGGTCGTGTCGGAGGTTTCCCCTGGATTTTCCCCAGGCTACTCTCCAACCACGCACTCCTATCGCTTTATTGGGCCTGTAAAGCCACCGTCAGGTTAACCTCCTGGGGTTCAAAGTGATAATACTAGGACAAAATCAGTTTGCAGTGAAAGCCCAAGTATTTTAACAGAGAGTTGGAGCAATAACCCACTGTGATAGTACTAGAACAAAATATACGGTTAACCAGATATGAACAATTTTTGGTCCGGGCGTTCAGTTCAGCGTTAATTAGTTCTAATATTAGGACATTGGGTCTTCCTCGGAAATACCGTCTTCGAAATTGGGTCGTAGGAGGTTAAAAAAGTTATTTTATTGTATGCCTTTTTTAAGGAAGTGTCAATCAGATCAAATATGACAATGTTTATTTTATAATAGATGACTCCAACCAAACCTGTGTCTTACTATGTATTGAATCGATTCGTACCTTGTTTCTTTTACATCTATTACTTATAAGGCCGGTTCCGGAGATATGTGAAATAAATTATAAAAAAAAATATGTTTGTTATCATTATTCCTTTACCTCCCTCTTCATGTGTCTTGATGGACTCTAAGGGTGGGTTGCACCAAACCGTCTGTGATCGTAAGCGGTGTTCGTTAAAATCTGTATGTAAAGTTTGACAAGTTTCTATGGGATGACAGCTGCCGGCGCCATATTTGACGATGACTAGCCTCTGATCGTATGTTGGTGCAACCGACCCTAATTCTACAAAACTAGAATGCAAGTATACAGGTTAACAAATGGTTTAAATAGGGAGGTTGACTCAAAATTTAATTACAAAAGAATCAAGGCAAAAAAATAAGCCAAATGGTGAAAAATCCATTGAAATATCTCAAAAAATAACGAAGCTACAACCGTTTTAATGTTACTGGTTAGAGAGAAAGCGCGACAGATCAGTGACGTCACTGACCTCGAGCGCCATAGTAAATGACGATCGTTCCAATACAAAGGTGCGTTTTGCGGAAAAGGGACGGAGTATGCCCCCTCTTCAAACTTTGAAGACATAATTATGTAATTATTTATTCTTTTGAATTACTTTTTTCAACATTTGATTAAGAATTTGGTCCTTTTTCGATAAAATTCGAACTTATTGATTAATCGTATCTCGTACTTACTAATAATGTAAAAATATGGGTGCATGCAAGCTACTCAAAAATATGTCCCATGGATCTTATGTCAGCGCATTAAGGTTTCGGTACATATTAATGAGAGGATTCATTCGATACATATTTTTACACTTGACTGTACCTATAGTCAAAGAATACTTTTCACGGCTACAATTTGGGCTATACACAGATTTAGGTTGTCTTTCTTGTGGACACTGCCAAAGTTAAGGGAAGTCCGACTCAGGTCGGGCCTAGCCGAGTTTCTTGCTAGAATCTTCTCAGCTAGGCTAGGTTTAGTGAACCAGCGACAAAACTCCCAGTAGCTCGATTTCACTCAGATTGGGTTGAAACCGCTCAACCAATCTCACTGGAGCGTAAACTTAGAGTATACCAGTGTTTCAAACCACACGCGTGGTCGTGTCGGAGGTTTCCCCAGGCTACTCTCCAACCGCGCACTCCTATTGCTTTATTGGGCCCGGCCTATAAAGCCACAGTCAAATTAAAAAAAAAAGTTAAGGGCTACTTATATACTAAGACCGGGTTTTATAAAGATACGTTAGACCAAATGTCAAATCAAATTTCAGTAACTCAGTACATTTTTTGACATAACAAACCGACATAAGGTTTAAAGCAGCCGCGGCAGCAAGAAAATCATGTAAAGTTGGAGGGGGTGACGTGTTAAATGAACGGATGGCATAACGTTGGTTTAATATTTTTAATAGTGGAGATTTGACCCTTGAAGATCGACCGCCCTCGATCGATATTGAGGCTACAAAGGAAGCCGTTGAAAACCAACCCAGTAGCATCACCCGTCGATTATCGGTCTCACTTGGACCTTCTAAAGACACACATCGCCACTTAAAATCATTAGACCTATAAAAGTTGTCGAACCGACATTATTTATGAGACCCTAATATTTGTGTAAAAATCAATAAACGGAATTGATAAATGTGAGCTGTTTCTAAACTAACATATAAAAGGAATTCCTTGTTATACCTAGAGAGTAAATTAGAAAAAAAAAATGTTCAAGGCCTGGATGGCTGTGCAAAAAAGTTTAAAATGAGCGCATTAGCTCACTAAACTGTTTGTGTTTTGTTTTTACTTTCTAGGATCCAAATGTACACTAGATACGTAAGTAAACCATTGTATTATTATTAATAAAAAAAAAATAATAATAAACGGAATATCTAGATGGCTGGGTCAAGGGTCAGATTCAGAAGGCGGTACTCCTGGACACGGCGCGGATAGTCAGCAGGTTCCTCTCTCTGTCGCCCGACACCACCGGTAGCTTAGGCCCCGCCTCGCTGCCGGCAGCACACTAGGTTAGGTTTTTATAATGATTTTATGTTTTGTAAATATTGTTTTATATTTTACTTTTTATATCATTATTATAAAACCTAGCTTAAGCAAAAAAAAAATAAAGAGATAATAAACGGAATATAATATTTGAAACAATTTATTCTTAACCAAACATATATTAATTCGTTATACAATGGCGAACTGTTCGTAGAGCAGCTCCCGCACCTTGTAGTACTCCTCGGACAGGACTCCCTCCAGCGCCACGCGACCGTTCTCCAACTGGAATAGAGGTTATAGGGTGAATGCACCAGTGGTGGACCACTTACAAATAAACACAAATACCTACACTTTCGCATCGCTAAACTTAAGTGGCAGTGGGCGGGGCACATTGCACTAGGAATAGTGTTGTGAATTTAAGTCTAGAAGCCTCGAACCTTAAAGCCTCGAGCGTATAAGCCTCAAATTAATAAGTTCGCGTTGCTGCTTACGATCACAGAAACCTCGAGTCTTTAGGCCTCAAGCTTTAAACCTCCTGAGCTTTGAAGGTTTAAATCTGTAAGGTTTTTGCCGTAAAGGTTTGTAACAAAAAGTACAAGCTTTTAACAAATTAGATCAATCTATGCCACAGCCAGAGCTCGGGGAGGCGCGCTACAGGCTACAGGCTACAGGCTACAGGCTACAGTACTGACCCGCCGGATGGCGAGCGTGCCGTGGCAGCACTCGAGCGCGCCGTGCGCGAACTCGGCCGGCAGCCCGCGCCGCGCGAGCTCGGGGAGGCGCGCTACAGGCTACAGGCTACAGGCTACAGGCTACAGTACTGACCCGCCGGATGGCGAGCGTGCCGTGGCAGCACTCGAGCGCGCCGCGCGCGAACTCGGCCGGCAGCCCGCGCCGCGCGAGCTCGGGGAGGCGCGCTACAGGCTACAGGCTACAGGCTACAGGCTACAGTACTGACCCGGCGGATGGCGAGCGTGCCGTGGCAGCACTCGAGCGCGCCGCGCGCGAACTCGGCCGGCAGCCCGCGCCGCGCGAGCTCGGGGAGGCGCGCTACAGGCTACAGGCTACAGGCTACAGGCTACAGTACTGACCCGGCGGATGGCGAGCGTGCCGTGGCAGCACTCGAGCGCGCCGTGCGCGAACTCGGCCGGCAGCCCGCGCCGCGCGAGCTCGGGGAGGCGCGCTACAGGCTACAGGCTACAGGCTACAGGCTACAGTACTGACCCGCCGGATGGCGAGCGTGCCGTGGCAGCACTCGAGCGCGCCGTGCGCGAACTCGGCCGGCAGCCCGCGCCGCGCGAGCTCGGGGAGGCGCGCTACAGGCTACAGGCTACAGGCTACAGTACTGACCCGCCGGATGGCGAGCGTGCCGTGGCAGCACTCGAGCGCGCCGCGCGCGAACTCGGCCGGCAGCCCGCGCCGCGCGAGCTCGGGGAGGCGCGCTACAGGCTACAGGCTACAGGCTACAGGCTACAGTACTGACCCGCCGGATGGCGAGCGTGCCGTGGCAGCACTCGAGCGCGCCGTGCGCGAACTCGGCCGGCAGCCCGCGCCGCGCGAGCTCGGGGAGGCGCGCTACAGGCTACAGGCTACAGGCTACAGTACTGACCCGCCGGATGGCGAGCGTGCCGTGGCAGCACTCGAGCGCGCCGTGCGCGAACTCGGCCGGCAGCCCGCGCCGCGCGAGCTCGGGGAGGCGCGCTACAGGCTACAGGCTACAGGCTACAGTACTGACCCGGCGGATGGCGAGCGTGCCGTGGCAGCACTCGAGCGCGCCGTGCGCGAACTCGGCCGGCAGCCCGCGCCGCGCGAGCTCGGGGAGGCGCGCTACAGGCTACAGGCTACAGGCTACAGGCTACAGGCTACAGTACTGACCCGCCGGATGGCGAGCGTGCCGTGGCAGCACTCGAGCGCGCCGCGCGCGAACTCGGCCGGCAGCCCGCGCCGCGCGAGCTCGGGGAGGCGCGCTACAGGCTACAGGCTACAGGCTACAGGCTGCAGTACTGACCCGCCGGATGGCGAGCGTGCCGTGGCAGCACTCGAGCGCGCCGTGCGCGAACTCGGCCGGCAGCCCGCGCCGCGCGAGCTCGGGGAGGCGCGCTACAGGCTACAGGCTACAGGCTACAGGCTACAGTACTGACCCGCCGGATGGCGAGCGTGCCGTGGCAGCACTCGAGCGCGCCGCGCGCGAACTCGGCCGGCAGCCCGCGCCGCGCGAGCTCGGGGAGGCGCGCTACAGGCTACAGGCTACAGGCTACAGGCTACAGTACTGACCCGCCGGATGGCGAGCGTGCCGTGGCAGCACTCGAGCGCGCCGCGCGCGAACTCGGCCGGCAGCCCGCGCCGCGCGAGCTCGGGGAGGCGCGCTACAGGCTACAGGCTACAGGCTACAGTACTGACCCGCCGGATGGCGAGCGTGCCGTGGCAGCACTCGAGCGCGCCGTGCGCGAACTCGGCCGGCAGCCCGCGCCGCGCGAGCTCGGGGAGGCGCGCTACAGGCTACAGGCTACAGGCTACAGGCTACAGGCTACAGTACTGACCCGCCGGATGGCGAGCGTGCCGTGGCAGCACTCGAGCGCGCCGTGCGCGAACTCGGCCGGCAGCCCGCGCCGCGCGAGCTCGGGGAGGCGCGCTACAGGCTACAGGCTACAGGCTACAGGCTACAGTACTGACCCGCCGGATGGCGAGCGTGCCGTGGCAGCACTCGAGCGCGCCGCGCGC
Organism: Epiblema foenella; assembly: GCA_963556455.1. Classification (NCBI taxonomy): domain Eukaryota; kingdom Metazoa; phylum Arthropoda; class Insecta; order Lepidoptera; family Tortricidae; genus Epiblema; species Epiblema foenella. Next base: position 17,736,380 of record OY747112.1, read on the forward strand.
GAACTCGGCCGGCAGCCCGCGCCGCGCGAGCTCGGGGAGGCGCGCTACAGGCTACAGGCTACAGGCTACAGGCTACAGGCTACAGTACTGACCCGCCGGATGGCGAGCGTGCCGTGGCAGCACTCGAGCGCGCCGCGCGCGAACTCGGCCGGCAGCCCGCGCCGCGCGAGCTCGGGGAGGCGCGCTACAGGCTACAGGCTACAGGCTACAGGCTACAGTACTGACCCGGCGGATGGCGAGCGTGCCGTGGCAGCACTCGAGCGCGCCGTGCGCGAACTCGGCCGGCAGCCCGCGCCGCGCGAGCTCGGGGAGGCGCGCTACAGGCTACAGGCTACAGGCTACAGGCTGCAGTACTGACCCGCCGGATGGCGAGCGTGCCGTGGCAGCACTCGAGCGCGCCGTGCGCGAACTCGGCCGGCAGCCCGCGCCGCGCGAGCTCGGGGAGGCGCGCTACAGGCTACAGGCTACAGGCTACAGTACTGACCCGCCGGATGGCGAGCGTGCCGTGGCAGCACTCGAGCGCGCCGTGCGCGAACTCGGCCGGCAGCCCGCGCCGCGCGAGCTCGGGGAGGCGCGCTACAGGCTACAGGCTACAGGCTACAGGCTACAGTACTGACCCGCCGGATGGCGAGCGTGCCGTGGCAGCACTCGAGCGCGCCGTGCGCGAACTCGGCCGGCAGCCCGCGCCGCGCGAGCTCGGGGAGGCGCGCTACAGGCTACAGGCTACAGGCTACAGGCTGCAGTACTGACCCGCCGGATGGCGAGCGTGCCGTGGCAGCACTCGAGCGCGCCGTGCGCGAACTCGGCCGGCAGCCCGCGCCGCGCGAGCTCGGGGAGGCGCGCTACAGGCTACAGGCTACAGGCTACAGTACTGACCCGCCGGATGGCGAGCGTGCCGTGGCAGCACTCGAGCGCGCCGTGCGCGAACTCGGCCGGCAGCCCGCGCCGCGCGAGCTCGGGGAGGCGCGCTACAGGCTACAGGCTACAGGCTACAGGCTACAGTACTGACCCGCCGGATGGCGAGCGTGCCGTGGCAGCACTCGAGCGCGCCGTGCGCGAACTCGGCCGGCAGCCCGCGCCGCGCGAGCTCGGGGAGGCGCGCTACAGGCTACAGGCTACAGGCTACAGGCTACAGTACTGACCCGCCGGATGGCGAGCGTGCCGTGGCAGCACTCGAGCGCGCCGCGCGCGAACTCGGCCGGCAGCCCGCGCCGCGCGAGCTCGGGGAGGCGCGCTACAGGCTACAGGCTACAGGCTACAGGCTGCAGTACTGACCCGCCGGATGGCGAGCGTGCCGTGGCAGCACTCGAGCGCGCCGCGCGCGAACTCGGCCGGCAGCCCGCGCCGCGCGAGCTCGGGGAGGCGCGCTACAGGCTACAGGCTACAGGCTACAGTACTGACCCGCCGGATGGCGAGCGTGCCGTGGCAGCACTCGAGCGCGCCGTGCGCGAACTCGGCCGGCAGCCCGCGCCGCGCGAGCTCGGGGAGGCGCGCTACAGGCTACAGGCTACAGGCTACAGGCTACAGTACTGACCCGCCGGATGGCGAGCGTGCCGTGGCAGCACTCGAGCGCGCCGTGCGCGAACTCGGCCGGCAGCCCGCGCCGCGCGAGCTCGGGGAGGCGCGCTACAGGCTACAGGCTACAGGCTACAGGCTACAGTACTGACCCGCCGGATGGCGAGCGTGCCGTGGCAGCACTCGAGCGCGCCGCGCGCGAACTCGGCCGGCAGCCCGCGCCGCGCGAGCTCGGGGAGGCGCGCTACAGGCTACAGGCTACAGGCTACAGGCTACAGTACTGACCCGCCGGATGGCGAGCGTGCCGTGGCAGCACTCGAGCGCGCCGTGCGCGAACTCGGCCGGCAGCCCGCGCCGCGCGAGCTCGGGGAGGCGCGCTACAGGCTACAGGCTACAGGCTACAGGCTACAGTACTGACCCGCCGGATGGCGAGCGTGCCGTGGCAGCACTCGAGCGCGCCGTGCGCGAACTCGGCCGGCAGCCCGCGCCGCGCGAGCTCGGGGAGGCGCGCTACAGGCTACAGGCTACAGGCTACAGGCTACAGTACTGACCCGCCGGATGGCGAGCGTGCCGTGGCAGCACTCGAGCGCGCCGTGCGCGAACTCGGCCGGCAGCCCGCGCCGCGCGAGCTCGGGGAGGCGCGCTACAGGCTACAGGCTACAGGCTACAGGCTACAGTACTGACCCGCCGGATGGCGAGCGTGCCGTGGCAGCACTCGAGCGCGCCGTGCGCGAACTCGGCCGGCAGCCCGCGCCGCGCGAGCTCGGGGAGGCGCGCTACAGGCTACAGGCTACAGGCTACAGGCTACAGTACTGACCCGCCGGATGGCGAGCGTGCCGTGGCAGCACTCGAGCGCGCCGTGCGCGAACTCGGCCGGCAGCCCGCGCCGCGCGAGCTCGGGGAGGCGCGCTACAGGCTACAGGCTACAGGCTACAGGCTACAGTACTGACCCGCCGGATGGCGAGCGTGCCGTGGCAGCACTCGAGCGCGCCGTGCGCGAACTCGGCCGGCAGCCCGCGCCGCGCGAGCTCGGGGAGGCGCGCTACAGGCTACAGGCTACAGGCTACAGGCTGCAGTACTGACCCGCCGGATGGCGAGCGTGCCGTGGCAGCACTCGAGCGCGCCGTGCGCGAACTCGGCCGGCAGCCCGCGCCGCGCGAGCTCGGGGAGGCGCGCTACAGGCTACAGGCTACAGGCTACAGGCTACAGTACTGACCCGCCGGATGGCGAGCGTGCCGTGGCAGCACTCGAGCGCGCCGCGCGCGAACTCGGCCGGCAGCCCGCGCCGCGCGAGCTCGGGGAGGCGCGCTACAGGCTACAGGCTACAGGCTACAGGCTACAGTACTGACCCGCCGGATGGCGAGCGTGCCGTGGCAGCACTCGAGCGCGCCGCGCGCGAACTCGGCCGGCAGCCCGCGCCGCGCGAGCTCGGGGAGGCGCGCTACAGGCTACAGGCTACAGGCTACAGGCTACAGTACTGACCCGCCGGATGGCGAGCGTGCCGTGGCAGCACTCGAGCGCGCCGTGCGCGAACTCGGCCGGCAGCCCGCGCCGCGCGAGCTCGGGGAGGCGCGCTACAGGCTACAGGCTACAGGCTACAGGCTACAGTACTGACCCGCCGGATGGCGAGCGTGCCGTGGCAGCACTCGAGCGCGCCGTGCGCGAACTCGGCCGGCAGCCCGCGCCGCGCGAGCTCGGGGAGGCGCGCTACAGGCTACAGGCTACAGGCTACAGGCTGCAGTACTGACCCGCCGGATGGCGAGCGTGCCGTGGCAGCACTCGAGCGCGCCGTGCGCGAACTCGGCCGGCAGCCCGCGCCGCGCGAGCTCGGGGAGGCGCGCTACAGGCTACAGGCTACAGGCTACAGGCTGCAGTACTGACCCGCCGGATGGCGAGCGTGCCGTGGCAGCACTCGAGCGCGCCGTGCGCGAACTCGGCCGGCAGCCCGCGCCGCGCGAGCTCGGGGAGGCGCGCTACAGGCTACAGGCTACAGGCTACAGGCTGCAGTACTGACCCGCCGGATGGCGAGCGTGCCGTGGCAGCACTCGAGCGCGCCGTGCGCGAACTCGGCCGGCAGCCCGCGCCGCGCGAGCTCGGGGAGGCGCGCTACAGGCTACAGGCTACAGGCTACAGGCTACAGTACTGACCCGCCGGATGGCGAGCGTGCCGTGGCAGCACTCGAGCGCGCCGTGCGCGAACTCGGCCGGCAGCCCGCGCCGCGCGAGCTCGGGGAGGCGCGCTACAGGCTACAGGCTACAGGCTACAGGCTACAGGCTACAGTACTGACCCGCCGGATGGCGAGCGTGCCGTGGCAGCACTCGAGCGCGCCGTGCGCGAACTCGGCCGGCAGCCCGCGCCGCGCGAGCTCGGGGAGGCGCGCTACAGGCTACAGGCTACAGGCTACAGGCTACAGTACTGACCCGCCGGATGGCGAGCGTGCCGTGGCAGCACTCGAGCGCGCCGCGCGCGAACTCGGCCGGCAGCCCGCGCCGCGCGAGCTCGGGGAGGCGCGCTACAGGCTACAGGCTACAGGCTACAGGCTACAGGCTACAGTACTGACCCGCCGGATGGCGAGCGTGCCGTGGCAGCACTCGAGCGCGCCGCGCGCGAACTCGGCCGGCAGCCCGCGCCGCGCGAGCTCGGGGAGGCGCGCTACAGGCTACAGGCTACAGGCTACAGGCTACAGTACTGACCCGGCGGATGGCGAGCGTGCCGTGGCAGCACTCGAGCGCGCCGTGCGCGAACTCGGCCGGCAGCCCGCGCCGCGCGAGCTCGGGGAGGCGCGCTACAGGCTACAGGCTACAGGCTACAGGCTGCAGTACTGACCCGCCGGATGGCGAGCGTGCCGTGGCAGCACTCGAGCGCGCCGTGCGCGAACTCGGCCGGCAGCCCGCGCCGCGCGAGCTCGGGGAGGCGCGCTACAGGCTACAGGCTACAGGCTACAGTACTGACCCGCCGGATGGCGAGCGTGCCGTGGCAGCACTCGAGCGCGCCGTGCGCGAACTCGGCCGGCAGCCCGCGCCGCGCGAGCTCGGGGAGGCGCGCTACAGGCTACAGGCTACAGGCTACAGGCTACAGTACTGACCCGCCGGATGGCGAGCGTGCCGTGGCAGCACTCGAGCGCGCCGTGCGCGAACTCGGCCGGCAGCCCGCGCCGCGCGAGCTCGGGGAGGCGCGCTACAGGCTACAGGCTACAGGCTACAGGCTGCAGTACTGACCCGCCGGATGGCGAGCGTGCCGTGGCAGCACTCGAGCGCGCCGTGCGCGAACTCGGCCGGCAGCCCGCGCCGCGCGAGCTCGGGGAGGCGCGCTACAGGCTACAGGCTACAGGCTACAGTACTGACCCGCCGGATGGCGAGCGTGCCGTGGCAGCACTCGAGCGCGCCGTGCGCGAACTCGGCCGGCAGCCCGCGCCGCGCGAGCTCGGGGAGGCGCGCTACAGGCTACAGGCTACAGGCTACAGGCTACAGTACTGACCCGCCGGATGGCGAGCGTGCCGTGGCAGCACTCGAGCGCGCCGTGCGCGAACTCGGCCGGCAGCCCGCGCCGCGCGAGCTCGGGGAGGCGCGCTACAGGCTACAGGCTACAGGCTACAGGCTACAGTACTGACCCGCCGGATGGCGAGCGTGCCGTGGCAGCACTCGAGCGCGCCGCGCGCGAACTCGGCCGGCAGCCCGCGCCGCGCGAGCTCGGGGAGGCGCGCTACAGGCTACAGGCTACAGGCTACAGGCTGCAGTACTGACCCGCCGGATGGCGAGCGTGCCGTGGCAGCACTCGAGCGCGCCGCGCGCGAACTCGGCCGGCAGCCCGCGCCGCGCGAGCTCGGGGAGGCGCGCTACAGGCTACAGGCTACAGGCTACAGTACTGACCCGCCGGATGGCGAGCGTGCCGTGGCAGCACTCGAGCGCGCCGTGCGCGAACTCGGCCGGCAGCCCGCGCCGCGCGAGCTCGGGGAGGCGCGCTACAGGCTACAGGCTACAGGCTACAGGCTACAGTACTGACCCGCCGGATGGCGAGCGTGCCGTGGCAGCACTCGAGCGCGCCGTGCGCGAACTCGGCCGGCAGCCCGCGCCGCGCGAGCTCGGGGAGGCGCGCTACAGGCTACAGGCTACAGGCTACAGGCTACAGTACTGACCCGCCGGATGGCGAGCGTGCCGTGGCAGCACTCGAGCGCGCCGCGCGCGAACTCGGCCGGCAGCCCGCGCCGCGCGAGCTCGGGGAGGCGCGCTACAGGCTACAGGCTACAGGCTACAGGCTACAGTACTGACCCGCCGGATGGCGAGCGTGCCGTGGCAGCACTCGAGCGCGCCGTGCGCGAACTCGGCCGGCAGCCCGCGCCGCGCGAGCTCGGGGAGGCGCGCTACAGGCTACAGGCTACAGGCTACAGGCTACAGTACTGACCCGCCGGATGGCGAGCGTGCCGTGGCAGCACTCGAGCGCGCCGTGCGCGAACTCGGCCGGCAGCCCGCGCCGCGCGAGCTCGGGGAGGCGCGCTACAGGCTACAGGCTACAGGCTACAGGCTACAGTACTGACCCGCCGGATGGCGAGCGTGCCGTGGCAGCACTCGAGCGCGCCGTGCGCGAACTCGGCCGGCAGCCCGCGCCGCGCGAGCTCGGGGAGGCGCGCTACAGGCTACAGGCTACAGGCTACAGGCTACAGTACTGACCCGCCGGATGGCGAGCGTGCCGTGGCAGCACTCGAGCGCGCCGTGCGCGAACTCGGCCGGCAGCCCGCGCCGCGCGAGCTCGGGGAGGCGCGCTACAGGCTACAGGCTACAGGCTACAGGCTACAGTACTGACCCGCCGGATGGCGAGCGTGCCGTGGCAGCACTCGAGCGCGCCGTGCGCGAACTCGGCCGGCAGCCCGCGCCGCGCGAGCTCGGGGAGGCGCGCTACAGGCTACAGGCTACAGGCTACAGGCTACAGTACTGACCCGCCGGATGGCGAGCGTGCCGTGGCAGCACTCGAGCGCGCCGTGCGCGAACTCGGCCGGCAGCCCGCGCCGCGCGAGCTCGGGGAGGCGCGCTACAGGCTACAGGCTACAGGCTACAGGCTGCAGTACTGACCCGCCGGATGGCGAGCGTGCCGTGGCAGCACTCGAGCGCGCCGTGCGCGAACTCGGCCGGCAGCCCGCGCCGCGCGAGCTCGGGGAGGCGCGCTACAGGCTACAGGCTACAGGCTACAGGCTACAGTACTGACCCGCCGGATGGCGAGCGTGCCGTGGCAGCACTCGAGCGCGCCGCGCGCGAACTCGGCCGGCAGCCCGCGCCGCGCGAGCTCGGGGAGGCGCGCTACAGGCTACAGGCTACAGGCTACAGGCTACAGTACTGACCCGCCGGATGGCGAGCGTGCCGTGGCAGCACTCGAGCGCGCCGCGCGCGAACTCGGCCGGCAGCCCGCGCCGCGCGAGCTCGGGGAGGCGCGCTACAGGCTACAGGCTACAGGCTACAGGCTACAGTACTGACCCGCCGGATGGCGAGCGTGCCGTGGCAGCACTCGAGCGCGCCGTGCGCGAACTCGGCCGGCAGCCCGCGCCGCGCGAGCTCGGGGAGGCGCGCTACAGGCTACAGGCTACAGGCTACAGGCTACAGTACTGACCCGCCGGATGGCGAGCGTGCCGTGGCAGCACTCGAGCGCGCCGTGCGCGAACTCGGCCGGCAGCCCGCGCCGCGCGAGCTCGGGGAGGCGCGCTACAGGCTACAGGCTACAGGCTACAGGCTGCAGTACTGACCCGCCGGATGGCGAGCGTGCCGTGGCAGCACTCGAGCGCGCCGTGCGCGAACTCGGCCGGCAGCCCGCGCCGCGCGAGCTCGGGGAGGCGCGCTACAGGCTACAGGCTACAGGCTACAGGCTGCAGTACTGACCCGCCGGATGGCGAGCGTGCCGTGGCAGCACTCGAGCGCGCCGTGCGCGAACTCGGCCGGCAGCCCGCGCCGCGCGAGCTCGGGGAGGCGCGCTACAGGCTACAGGCTACAGGCTACAGGCTGCAGTACTGACCCGCCGGATGGCGAGCGTGCCGTGGCAGCACTCGAGCGCGCCGTGCGCGAACTCGGCCGGCAGCCCGCGCCGCGCGAGCGCCGCGCGCAGCTCCGAGAGCCGCACCGCGTTCACGAGCGCCGCCGCGTGCGCCGCCGCGCGCCCGCCCGGCTCCAGCGACATCACCACGTCCTCCGGGGACGACTCCTCTGTACACGATCACATTCATTTAACATTAATAGATGTGGGATTGGTACTTTTTGATGGCTGTGCAAGGTGCTGGCTGCTAGATGATGAATAAGGAACGTTCGAATGTGGTTTGAAATAGTTTGGAACGGCGAATGAGTTGACGTATGATTCAGTTTGTAAGACGACTTGAACGAGGCAACATATCATAATAAAGTGGTAAATAAAACAAATATTTCAATTAGAAGATTATTATACAGAATTAGGAATGAAGCTATCCGTAGCAGAACTGGGGTCACCGACATAGCCTTCAAAATTGCGAGATTAAAGTGGCAGTGGGCAGGGCACATTGCTCGCAGGACTGACGATCGATGGGGCCAGAAACTGCTTGAGTGGCGTCCACGCACCGGAAGACGAGCTGTCGATAGGCCTCCGACAAGGTGGAGTGATGACCTGGTGAAGGTCGCGGGAATCCGGTGGAAACGAACGGCACAGAACCGGTCTAAATGGCGAGCCTTGGGGGAGGCCTATGTTCAACAGTGGACGTCTTTCGGCTGAAATGATGATGATGATGATGACGAACCAGGGCTCGGAACCGGTTTTTATTATTTCGGAAATAAGTTTTTGTCATCTCTCCTTTTTTATTTCAAAATTTGTTTTTGTTAATCTTCCTCTATGAAATAAATGAGTTAAAGTACGAAATAATATCTTTAAACGCAATTAACCGAAAATTTTAACCGGTTAATTGTATGAAGACGAAACCGGTTTCCGAGCCCTGCATTAAACATTAAAAAAATATATACCGACGCCCAGGTTAAGACGAAATAAAAGTTAAATAAAACAAATTTCAAAATAAAGAACTTCAGGAAATCTATTTTGTTCGCAGTCGGAAGGCCTCCTACTGCCTGTACTCCTAACTTGTTCAAAAAGGGCGCCCTCTATATGGTAGTATTGTTACAGAAACAATCAGTCACATATAAAGCCTATATTTAAAATATATTCACATCGACCTCTTATACATTTTACGTCGACATACCGTTAGCGTGATTCAGGATTCGCACGGCTGGTACAGCGACATCTAGCGCACAATTGGGTCAACTTTACCGTTTAAAGGAGTTAACTTGTTTAGACGCAAACAAACATTACACTACTTTTTTAGGTAGTCGTGTAAAAAATTACGTTGCGCATGTAGGATTAAATAGCAATGAGAATTAGTAGATTGTGCCTCAAGGGAGCAAAATTATATATTTACGGCGAGGGCGGTATATTGAATTCTGAGTAAAGCGAAAGATTCTACAATAGAATCCTAAGCGTAGCGAGGGATTCAAGTATTTACGCCCTAGACGGAATTAATTTTGCTACCGTGTGCATACTGCTTTTCACACCGTCTATGAGGCCCGCTGCTAAAAACATGAAATATCTTACAAATGATTTTACTACAGAGTGTCACAGACTGCTTTCCACACCTTCCATGAGGAAAAGAGTCATTGTTGCCCTCAAATGAGGGAAGAAAAGTACATCTTTGATCCCTCATTCGAAGGCAACAATAACTCTTTTCTGAATAGCAGGTGTGAAAAATATATTTCACTAATAGTCAAGCTTTTTTTTTCAAATTCCTAACGAAAACCTTGGTTGGTACGAAGTTTGTAAGAAAATATGAACAAAAACGTCACACTTTCCCATGGTCAACCTGAGTCCTATTCTTCATCTTTAAACAAAATTTGTATATAAATAAGTTGAAATTTCATGTTTTCCAAGTAAGTACATGCATTTTTGTAAATTTTATTTATTGGTAACGTGCAAATAACTTTTTTTACGATTATTTAGTAATTGTAATTTCTATTAAATCGTCTGCGTCCTTTTCGTTTAGCCGAAAATAGCCTTCGGCAGTTTCATAACGCAATATAATTATGCTTTTGAACAAATAAATGGCTCTTTGGTATTTGGGTCATTCTACTTTTTCATGACCAGTTTTCTATTACAAAAAAATATTTATGATATGTATCGTATAACTGCTGGACAAGACTACAATTATACAAACACTGCTGGTTCTGGTATAGTAGTATTTTATTTTAATCGACTTATAACAATGACAGACCAAAAACAAGGAACAGAACAGAACATTCAAAACGAAATATAAAAAAGTATAAAAGGGTAAATCATATAAATAGGTGCGTCATGCACATATCGAATTAGTGTAAAAAAATAGGATTACGAAATAGTACCTGAATCTAATAAAAGGAATTTATAGGTAAAAATACTTAAATATTAAAATATTGCTGTAAAAGGTGAGTAACATAGTGTAAAACCATTTTTTTCGTACAAATGGTTTGACATCCAAGGACCACTGAGTAACTCGATTTATAGATATTAGCTATGGTGCTGTAATTACTAAAACTATCGGAAGTGATAATGCAATTAAACCTCTTTCTAAATAACAATACAATAATATGAAGTGAGGTACAAGTATTCCAAAATCTGCATATTAAAAAAATGGCTGAAAATTATGTAAATGAAAAAATAAACGTCCTAAATGTACTGGTTTAAAATCAAATTAAAAAAAAAATGTAATTCAAATTATGACAAAAGTAATAATACAAAAAAGTGAATAAAGGTGGTATTATGAAAGTATTAGATAATAACACAGAATAACTGTGTGTAGTAGAATTTAAGCGGAAAAAAAACCAAAGAATCGCAATCGCAGTTCAGCGCGGGAATGCTGCCTGCGCGATGGGCACCAAGAGGCCCAGCCCTCTTATTTAATTAATTATTTTATTTATTTATTTCTCTAAGTTTAAGGTTTAGTATTAGTTATTTTAATTTAATAGTAGTTTTAGTCTTGTATTTATTTTTTTGGGTGGATCAACTATTCCTTGTTGCTCGTTACCATGGTTACGTCTCCTGAATCACTCTTTAAAACTGCGATTTTATAGGGTTTAGATCTACCAAACATGAGTTTTAGCGAATATCATAAATCCATTTGGACATAGGTCACCTCTTGAGCATGCTTGAAGCTCATGATATAAACATCTTTCTAAGAAACTTGGTTACTGTTGTCTCCTCGCTGACGGGACACAATAACAACAAGAAAAAGTTGATTGACCCTTTTAAGTACCTATCTGTTTTTTAAAGTTTTCTCATAATAAACATCTCAATCTATTTAAGCTTGAAGCGATTTCGAGTAATATTTCAAACGACGTTTTCTTAATGAATATGTAAAAAAACTCATGTTAAATCTACAATATTAAGCCGTTATAGCTAATGTAGATATTAACGAAGAAAACATAATAAGATACTTGTAAACTGTATGTATGTATGTAAGCGCTTTATTGTACACAATAACAGGTTAAAACAATATACATGTCACATAAGATTAGAGTACAAAGGCGAACTTATCCCTATGAGGGATCTCTTCCAGCTAACCTTTGAGGGATTGAGTGTAGAGTGGGAGAATGAGATAGACAAACTTACACAGTCTACTAAAACTTTTCAATAAGGAAACTGTCAATTCATACGGAAAATAAACTGCCTAGAAAAGCAGTCAGGTTGACAACAAAACCAGTGGTACTGACCTGGCGCCCCGGGCTCCCGGGGCCGCGCGCGCGGCACGAGCACCCCGGACAGCCAGGCCAGCTCCGCGCCGCCCGCCTGCCGCCACGCCAGGGAACTCATCAGCGCGTCCGTTAGCTTCACCTGGAAAACGATTACTGTGTCATTCAGATCCATACAGTACGCCTCGCGGCCTATCCTCGTGGCGCCCACGCGCCTTTTGATAAACCAAAATAAGCATGACGGCTCCAGCCCAGCACTTTTTTCAACTAACCTTCAATTACTGCCCACGCGCCTTTCAGAAGGCCATATTAATATACTCTGTAAATCACATAATCATAATTATACCCTGAAAGTTTCACTTCAAACTGGTAACTCTAACATATACAAATTTCAACTCAAAATCTTGGGCGGATATGACTGTAACTATTATGTCCTATAAGAAGGACAGTCGGGTCATAGTTAAAGAGGAGCCAAAAAATCTTTGGGCGCCACGAGGCTATAGAACGTAAAACAAATACTTTCCACCCTAGGGTCGGAAAAGCGACTTTCGATCAAAATCAAAATCAAAGATTTATTCTGCAAATATGCCACAAGGGCACTTTTACATGTCAAAATATTAATTTACAATTTAAGAAAGTCTGACTATAATTGTAACATGGTTAATCATCCCTATGAGGGCTACCGCGTATGAATTCGCCGCTAGAGGCGCTAGTGTAGCGTGAGGTCTCCGAAATGTCAAATGTCACTTTTTGTGGTTGCGCTACGCGGGTTAGTATCTAATTGGAACAATATGGTGAGTATTTTGCAATGTCTGAGCTTGATTATGGCAAATATGAGTTACGGGTAAATGACTGTCAGTGCTTTGAGACAGTCTTGTCTTTCGGAAACTTATGTCCTCCCTTTCCGAACAAAACGGGACTGCGCTACAATGCGGGATATTCGATATTTTTACAGTACGATTTTAATGTATTAAATATGATTTAAATGTAAGTTTTATTCTCATGCCTATAATAACCAATAACATTTTTTGAACTTATTCGAGAGTGGCGCCAACTGGCGAACACAAAAGAAGAGAGGTAGGGCACAGTAAAATGTCATCTTGCTCGAATTTGGAGCAGCCCAACTGGGGAAGCACCTCCGCCTTGCAGAAGACCACAGCCATAACAACATTATCTACTATACAAGTATGTAGTGTTGTGTTCCTGGAGGTGAGCAAGGTTGCCAGAGCTCCCGAGGATGCACTGTGTTGAGAGCGAGGGACCTAAATGTGTTCCTTCTGTTGTCAACACAGTGCATCCTCAAATCTTATAAAGGGTAGGCAACGCGCACGTGACTCCTTTGGAGTTGCGGGCGTGTATAGGCTGCGGTGGCCGCTTACCATCAGGTTGACCGTACGCTTTTTTTTAATTCTAAATAGGCTTGCGCTTGACCACAAATCACCTGATGGTAAGCAATATTGTGGTCTAGGATGGAACGCGCTTACCTAGTATACCGATTCACTCTCGCTTTGAAGACCGAAAGGTTGTAGTTTACGGGAAACAAGGATTCCGGCAAGGAGTTCCACAGATTGGCGGTTCTCACAATAAAGGTGGAAGCAAAACGCTTCGTGCGAGCTTTCGGAACAGCCACCGTAAAACGATGGCGCCTTACCGTATTCCTACTCGTCCGATGGTAGAAAGGGGCGGGAGGAATTATGTTGTGTAATTCCTCAGCGCACTCCCCGAAATGCAACCGATAAAAAACCGAAAGACTGGCAACTTTGCGGCGATGCTCTAGACTTTGCAGCCTCGCATTGCAGAGAGACTCCTTTCCTATGAGCCTCTTAGCACGCCCCTCGATTGCCTCCAACGCCTCAAGCTGATATTTAGCCGATCCATCCCATAGTTGTGAACAGTACTCCATGCACGACCGAACTTGTGCTTGATATAGTGTAAGCAATTGTTTGTCTAGTAAATAACACGCGAACTAGCAGAAAAGAATAATATTATAGAAGATAATTAAGAAATCGGTAAATACACAACCGTATAGGAAAAAGCGGATGACAACGAACGTAATAATTTAAACGTTGACACATTGAGTATGTTTATACTATTCCAACATCCTCCCTTAAACATAATCCCATCATCTTGGAACAGAAAACCAGCTTTGGGAGTGACGTAGCCTTAGTAAGCGCGTCTGCCACCATCAGGTCCGTCTGAACGTATCGGACATCGATGGCACCTTCGTGTACTTTTTCACGCACAAAATGATGCATCACATCAATGTGTTTGATTCTCGAATGATAGCCATCAGTACCAGAAAATTTGATACTGCTCTGGTTGTCACTGTAGATAACCAAGGCTTCATTCTTCAACGTCGGCCATAAATCCTCTTGAAACTGCTTCAACCACATAGCCTCTTGTACACAAGACGATAATGACATGTATTCGGCACTATTCCAACAGTTTGCCACCGGCGTTGTATTAAAAAACGGTAGCTCTCATTGGAACGTGTGTGTCACCTGGTAGATGTGTGACTCGGTGGTCGCATCAACAGTCTCCCCCCGCTCGGGCGTGAACACTTTCTCGATGCCCTCGCTCTCGCAGTACTTCCTGTAACATACAATACAATATAATAGTAGCTTGTGTCTCAAGGGAGTGAAATGATATATTTACGGCGAGGATTAGTGATTCCCTAAGAGAATTGTTTAAATCAATGGGTATGACTGTGCCATGTCAGTGTATCTACGAAAATATAATGTTTGATAGGAAGAACCAAAGGCTATTTCGTATAGGACGTGACGTGCATAATGTGAATACTAGGAATAAATTAAAACTAATAGCTGGAAGAAGTAGGGTAGGTAGAGTTTAACCCCCACATTCATAAAACTTAACAAACCTCTGCTAACTAAAATGTCTGTTGTCAATGTCTCACAAGGACATGTGTCAAAGTGACAGATAAGGACAAACGAAATTTAGCGGCTAGTTAACTAATATAGGTTTGATAGACGTTTATGAATAACGGGGTAAGTTTTTTGTGGGGCTCTGTACACGATATTACAATTAGGACGATAAATCCATTTGGACATGGGTCATCTCTTGAGCATGCTTGAAGTGCATATTATAAACATTTTTCTATGAAACTCGGTTACTGTTGTCTCCTCGCTGACGGGACAGAATAACAAGAATAAATTAATTGACCCATAATTATGACTTTGGCTTTGAGGGCGGTATCCTGAGCGTCTGCAGTGCGGTCTAGTGGCTGGCTAGGACGATATATTCACAGGTATAATTCTTTGGTCGGGTTTCATGACTGTTACCCACAGATGCAGTGTTAGTTTGATACGACGTATATCGTGGTATTCGTGGTCATCTGTTTTCTACGTATAGACGTGTATAGTGGTCACTTATTTATTTATTTATTTATTTATTTTATTTGGAGATCCAACAGCTATTATATAACATTACACAATCAAGTAGATACAGATAGCCAATTATAGGAACTCACAGGTAGTGCCATGATACTTAACTAATAGGTACTAATATTACGCGCTAACGTAACCGCACATGCAACAAAAACAAAAAAAAAAAGGAAAATAATCTGTTACAAATTAAAGGTTTAGAATTATAGCTTTGCCGAAACTGGAATTCTCATAACTAACGAAACTAAATTATTAGTACATTGTGTAACATACATAACGAGGATAGTTGGGCAGCAGCAACACTACTGAGCACCAACTCAATGACGACAAGGATAAAAACAAGAACGATAGTAAGAAGCTAACACGCTCACTGCAAGCACTCAAAATACTGCTGCACTATATTACGTCTCACGCTAGGAATTCCACAGTTGAATACATCAATATCTAGTCCAATAGACGACTCATTTAGGTTACGACTGGCACGCGTTAAGAAACTATTCTGTCTATATTTGGAAGATGCATTTTTGATTGCAATTGGGGGATGATACCTTTTAGAACGAGTGGGGACCTTGAAGCAAAGTTTACTTAGTAGGTCAGGGCAGTCAACTACGCCATTAGTTATGTTAAGGAGATATGTTATGTCTGCTATTTCACGACGTTTTTGTAAAGGGACAAGGTGATGCTGCTTACATATCTTAAGATAGTTGGAAGATCTGTAGGGACATTTTAATTTAAAACAAAGATATTTTATAAATTTTTGCTGTATGCGTTCAATTCTGTCACTGTATGTATTGTAGCAAGGGTTCCAGACCTGAGAGGCGTATTCCAACTTGCTTCTGACGTAAGCCAGTGTACACGACGTGTATAGTGGTCACTTATGCCAGTGTACACGACGTGTATAGTGGTCGCTTATGCCAGTGTACACGACGTGTATAGTGGTCACTTATGCCAGTGTACACGACGTGTATAGTGGTCACTTATGCTAGTGTACACGACGTGTATAGTGGTCACCTGAGGGTCTGGAGCGCGGCCTGGCTGGCGCGGAGCCCCACGACCGCGCGCGGCTTGGCCTGCGCCACCACTCGCAGTAGCGACTCTCCGTCGCAGCGGCCCTCGAGCTCGATGTATTGGATGGACGCCTTTATGGGCACCTGACGCACCGTGGTGAGACATTTGCTGGGGATCTCCGTTATTTCCTCTGGAAATATTAATAATTAATAGAACATTACAATGCAAAAATACTCTTTTCACACCTACTATTCAGAAAAGAGTTATTATTGCCCTTGAATGAGGGATCAAAGATGTACTTTTCTTCCCTCATCTGAGGGCAACAATAACTCTTTTCCTCATAGAAGGTGTGAAAAGCAGTATGTGACACTCTGTAGTAAAATCATTTGTAAGAAATTTCATGTTTTTAGCAGCGGGCCTCATAGACGGTGTGAAAAGCAGTATGTGTCACACGGTAGCAAAATTATTTCCGTCTTGGGCGTAAATACTTGAATCCCTCGCTACGCTCAAGATTCTACAATAGAATCCCTCGCTACGCTCAGGATTCTATTGTAGAATCTTTCGCTTCACTCAGAATTCAATATACCGCCCTCGCCATAAATATATCATTTTGCTCCCTTGAGACACAATCTACTATTTCACAGCCGCTATTCAGAAAAGAGTTATTGTTGCCTTCGAATATAACTATCTACCAAACTGAAACAATCTACAAATATTCTCTTGCTTCTAAATCTATCAAAGCGGCCCCGTTTTTTTCTTAAAGTCACTCCAGTTTACGGTACCCCTCACGATGGGGTTGGTATTTTTTGTGCCCCCCTTTAGCTGTACCATCCCATAAAAGCCTATCTTATAAATCTTTTTTAAGGCAAGGCCCATTCACAGATCTGATGAAAATACTGAAGTTTGAGCTTCCAGTGTGAAGAAATAATGTAGAATTACACTACACAAAAATTACAGTGGACTGAAAAAGAAATAAAGAAAAGAAATAATCGAACACAATATTGAAAAATGCTTTAGTAACTCTGTCAAAAAATTCTAAATATCATAGTGAAAATAAACTTTAATGCTGCAGATCTCGTAATTATCAACGATAGTTATACGTTTTTTTACAAAAACGATAGCTTTTTTATTGTTCTAAGGAAATAACCGGATAGATTTTTTATAAGTGATCCAGTGTTCCAACGATCAATAATAATGTACTAAATATTTCCGAAATTACGCACAGAGCTTCCGTAGAGAGCGGGATGGTTAATTGCAAACTCACGCGTGTTAGAGGGCGTCATTTGCAGTGGAATGGCCTTGCCTGAACTTAAAAGGCCTTATAAGTTTTAAAATTTTTTGATTTCAAATTATGACAAAAGTATTGATAATACCAATAAAGTGAATAAAAAATATGATGGTATTATTAAAGTTTTAGATAGTAACATAGCCATTTTTTGATTTCATTGTGTGTATTAGAATTTAAGCGAAAAAAAGCAGTTTTTAGCTTGAAAATGGTCGATTTGGAGTGATGTTTGAAACGATATTTCTTAATGAAAAATACAAAAATTACATATTAAATTTATGACATTAGGTCGCAATAGTCCTGTTCTAGATAGTAACATTGAGAAAATGTCAAGATACGTGTCAATTCAATCAGAAAATCGTCTAAATAGATGAACGTTTTTTAACTGATAAGGGCCCTTAATGCAAAAGAAGTAGTAAATAAATATTAGTAAATAAATATTAGAGTAAATAAATATAAATATTAGAGGACAATCTTACACAAATCGAACTAG
The DNA here is from genome assembly GCA_963556455.1 of Epiblema foenella. Taxonomy (NCBI): domain Eukaryota; kingdom Metazoa; phylum Arthropoda; class Insecta; order Lepidoptera; family Tortricidae; genus Epiblema; species Epiblema foenella. The sequence goes on from OY747112.1 coordinate 17,753,795, forward strand.
CTCCACAGTAAGCTCAAGAAGGCTTGTGTTATGGGTACTAGACGACGATATATTTAATAGATATAAATACTTAAATACATAGAAAACATCCAAGACTCAGAAACAAATATTCATGCTCATCATCATCATCATCATCTCAGCCGAAAGACGTCCACTGCTGAACATAGGCCTTCCCCAATTTATTTTTTCCCTGTGGGTTTCGTAGGAGGCGAATAAGGGAAAATCAGAGGGTGGGCAGCAGCATCCTTCGATCATTACCACCATCAAACTGCGGTCGCCAACCCGCTTGCCAAGCGTGGCGACTATGGCAAATCCCCCCCAAGGGATTCATGCTCATCACACAAATATTACCGGGATTCGAACCCAGGACCGTCAGCTTCACGGGCAGGTGCACTACCCACTAGGCTAAACCGGTCGTCAAGCAGTAGTGAGAAGGGCTGGAGTGGGGTGGGGGGTGGGGGGGGGGACGGGCTACCTTCGGGCTCGGGCGGCGGCGGCGGCGGCAGCACGTCGCGCAGCTCGCCCTCCGCGTCCAGCACCTCCGCCAGCCGGTACTCCTCCGGCTGCGCGCGCGGAACAAACATCATATTCATATAACTAAAATAACTTTCAGTAATACCGGATGGTACATGGGCCATTCTACTTTTTCATGCACATAATTTTCAGACACATTTTTTATTAATGCAGATTTTGGAATGCTTGGACCTCACTTCATATTTTTGTATTGTTATTTTGAAAGAGGTTTAATTGCAGTATCACTTCCGATAGTTTTCGTAATTAACGAACCACAGCCAATATCCATAAATCGAGTAACTCAGTGGTCCTTGGATGTCTCATCATTTGTATGAAAAAATGGTTTTTACAGCAATATGTTAATATTTAAGTATTTTTATCTACAAAGTCCTTTTATTAGGTTCAGGTACTATTTAGAAATTCTATTTTTGTACACTAATTCAATACATTTCATAGATTTTTTTTGTAACAGAAAACTGGTCATGAAAAATTAGAATGACCCTATGCCCTCACTGTCAAGACGGCAGTGTTGGAGATCTTGAGCACATTATATTTCAATGTGAAGCTTTTGCATTTGATAGACTCGTCCTTGCAAGTGAATTAAGTGAAGTGTTTAAAAATGATGTCCCCCGCCGCCTAAATGACATTCTCAAAAATGTTGACAGTTTCGTTCCGTTATACAAGTATATTAAAAACACAGTGTCAAAAATATAATGTGAAGTGAAGTGATAAATGATGTTGCTGGCGCACTCTGTGCCATTCTAACTCCTAAAATGAAGTGTAAACAACTATAAAATAAAGACTTGGCTTAAAATACTCGCATCCAGGCCATAATTAATAAAAAAAAAACGAAAATAACATATGTGATAATCAACATTGAAAGGGACCTTATGGCGGCCGGCACTTACGCCTTTATTGCCGCTGTTCCAATACAATAGTGAATAGGTGTAACGTAAGCGCCTGCCGCCATAAGGTCCCTTTCGATGTGGATTATCACATATATTAAATAAGAATAACTAACCTAATTAAAATAAATACAATAGACAATCAATTAAATCTCTCTTCTCGCTCTTGAAGCGGCCGGGCGGGCCGGGGTGTACAGTGCTAGCCTCACCCGGATGAGCTCCCCGTAGTCGTCGGCCCGGGCGCGCTCCTCGTGGCACGGGTACATGGCGTGGTGGCGCTTGTTGCTCTCGAAGCGGCCGGGCGGGCCGGGGTGTACAGTGCTAGCCTCACCCGGATGAGCTCCCCGTAGTCGTCGGCCCGGGCGCGCTCCTCGTGGCACGGGTACATGGCGTGGTGGCGCTTGTTGCTCTCGAAGCGGCCGGGCGGGCCGGGGTGTACAGTGCTAGCCTCACCCGGATGAGCTCCCCGTAGTCGTCGGCCCGGGCGCGCTCCTCGTGGCACGGGTACATGGCGTGGTGGCGCTTGTTGCTCTCGAAGCGGCCGGGCGGGCCGGGGTGTACAGTGCTAGCCTCACCCGGATGACCTCCCCGTAGTCGTCGGCCCGCGCGCGCTCCTCGTGGCACGGGTACATGGCGTGGTGGCGCTTGTTGCTCTCGAAGCGGCCGGGCGGGCCGGGGTGTACAGTGCTAGCCTCACCCGGATGAGCTCCCCGTAGTCGTCGGCCCGCGCGCGCTCCTCGTGGCACGGGTACATGGCGTGGTGGCGCTTGTTGCTCTCGAAGCGGCCGGGCGGGCCGGGGTGTACAGTGCTAGCCTCACCCGGATGAGCTCCCCGTAGTCGTCGGCCCGCGCGCGCTCCTCGTGGCACGGGTACATGGCGTGGTGGCGCTTGTTGCTCTCGAAGCGGCCGGGCGGGCCGGGGTGTACAGTGCTAGCCTCACCCGGATGAGCTCCCCGTAGTCGTCGGCCCGCGCGCGCTCCTCGTGGCACGGGTACATGGCGTGGTGGCGCTTGTTGCTCTCGAAGCGGCCGGGCGGGCCGGGGTGTACAGTGCTAGCCTCACCCGGATGAGCTCCCCGTAGTCGTCGGCCCGCGCGCGCTCCTCGTGGCACGGGTACATGGCGTGGTGGCGCTTGTTGCTCTTGAAGCGGCCGGGGGGCCGGGGTGTACAGTGCTAGCCTCACCCGGATGAGCTCCCCGTAGTCGTCGGCCCGCGCGCGCTCCTCGTGGCACGGGTACATGGCGTGGTGGCGCTTGTTGCTCTCGAAGCGGCCGGGCGGGCCGGGGTGTACAGTGCTAGCCTCACCCGGATGAGCTCCCCGTAGTCGTCGGCCCGCGCGCGCTCCTCGTGGCACGGGTACATGGCGTGGTGGCGCTTGTTGCTCTCGAAGCGGCCGGGCGGGCCGGGGTGTACAGTGCTAGCCTCACCCGGATGAGCTCCCCGTAGTCGTCGGCCCGCGCGCGCTCCTCGTGGCACGGGTACATGGCGTGGTGGCGCTTGTTGCTCTCGAAGCGGCCGGGCGGGCCGGGGTGTACAGTGCTAGCCTCACCCGGATGAGCTCCCCGTAGTCGTCGGCCCGCGCGCGCTCCTCGTGGCACGGGTACATGGCGTGGTGGCGCTTGTTGCTCTCGAAGCGGCCGGGCGGGCCGGGGTGTACAGTGCTAGCCTCACCCGGATGAGCTCCCCGTAGTCGTCGGCCCGCGCGCGCTCCTCGTGGCACGGGTACATGGCGTGGTGGCGCTTGTTGCTCTCGAAGCGGCCGGGCGGGCCGGGGTGTACAGTGCTAGCCTCACCCGGATGAGCTCCCCGTAGTCGTCGGCCCGCGCGCGCTCCTCGTGGCACGGGTACATGGCGTGGTGGCGCTTGTTGCTCTCGAAGCGGCCGGGCGGGCCGGGGTGTACAGTGCTAGCCTCACCCGGATGAGCTCCCCGTAGTCGTCGGCCCGCGCGCGCTCCTCGTGGCACGGGTACATGGCGTGGTGGCGCTTGTTGCTCTTGAAGCAGCCGGGCGCGCGCGCGCCGTGCCGCAGCGGGATGTCGTGGCGCCCCGTCACCACCCACATCTCCAGCGACCCGTCCGAGTCCGAGTCCGACGACAACCCGGATATCTCCTCCCTGTACAAACAGCCTCACATAAGGACCTATCATTATACGATGCGATCAATAAACGGCAATTGGGTATTAAACAAAACTACACATAAATTATTTTTACAACACTAATAAAACTGAAATTGTTGAGCTTGCCCCCTGTTACTGTACACACTTGACGGAATTGTAGAGCTTGGCCCTCTGTTGATGGTATTCACTTGACAGAGTTGTTGAGCTTGGCCCTCTGTTGTTGGTACTCACTTGACGAAGTTGTTGAGCTTGACTCTCTGTTGCTAGTACTTACTTGATGAAGTTGTTAAGCTTGGCCCTCTGTTGCTGGTACTGACTTGACAAGTTGTTGAGCTTGGCACTCTGTTATTGGTACTTACTTGGAGTTGATAAGCTTAGTCCTATGTTGTTGGTAATAACTTGACGGAGTTGTTGAGCTTAGTCCTATGTTGTTGGTACTAACTTGACGGAGTTGGTGAGCTTGGCCCTCTGTTGTTCGTACAGTCGCCATCAGACGAGGTACTCAAATATTTCGAAGCAGCATAACTTTTCAATAAATTCGTTATAATAGTTATGGTTAAGTGGTTAAATAGGTGTGGTTTGTTCGATTCCGTCTAACTGGAAGGAAGAACCCCAAAGGCATGGAACACAGGCGGGGTGGTGTTGTTCTTCAAGAAGGGTGACACCACTCTTCTGAAGAACTATCGACCCATAACACTACCTTTTATCTTGACGCTTATACATCTCTAACAAATCTCGATTGTTATTAGTTTCATAGTCTTATTTTTGACATGTAACACTACATTTAATTAATGATACTTTGATTATTGTATTATTTTTATTTGATGTACCTAGATAGATTTTGACTTGTAAAAGTGCCCTTGAGGCCTATTTGCAGAATAAATGTTTTGATTTTGATTTTTGACACTTCTGAGCCATGCCTACAAGCTGTTTTCAAGAGTCATTACGAACCGTCTCACACGCAGGCTAGATGACTTCCAGCCTCCCGAACAAGCCAGTTTCCGAAGAGGCTTTAGTACCATATACCATAGACCACATACATACGCTTCGTCAGGTCATACAGAAGACTGAAGTGTATAACCTTCCCCTCTGTTTAGCGTTTGTAGACTATGAGAAAGCCTTCGATTCGATAGAAACCTGGGCGGTGTTACTATGTCTATAGAGGTGCCAAGTAGACTACCGTTATATCGAAGTGCTGAAGTGTTTGTACGAGAACTTCACTATGTCAGTCCGATTCCAGGACCGGAACTCGAAGCCTATTCCGCTGCAGCGGGGAGTTAGGCAGGGAGATGTTATTTCTGGAGAAGGCTAGGCATTAACAGAAATGGCGAGTACATCACTTAGCTTCGGTTTGCTGACGATATAGTAGTCTTGGCTGAAACCATGGAGGATTTAAGTCCCGAACGAGTTGGTCTAAGGATGAACATGGATAAGACGAAGATCATGTCAAATGCGCATGTAGCACCAAGTCCCGTTACGATCGGACGCTTTACGCTTGAAGTTGTAGACGATTATATATACCTAGGACAGACTGTCCAGTTAGGTAGGTCCAACTTTGAGAAAGAGGTCAAGTGTCGAATCCGACTCGGCTGGGCAGCGTTCGGGAAGCTACGGCATATATTTTCGTCTAATATTCCGCGGTGTCTCAAGACGAAAGTCTTTGATCAGTGTGTGTTGCCAGTGATGACATATGGTACGGAAACGTCAAAGTCACTCAGAGGGCAATGGAGAGGGCTATGCTGGAGTTTCTCTGTGTGATCGCATCAGAAATTAGGCCATCCGTAGCAGAACCAAAGTAACCGATATAGCCTTTCGAATCGCTAAACTTAAGTGGCAGTGGGCGGGGCCCATTGCACTAGGAACCGATGGCCGTTGGGGCCGGAAGGTTCTCGAGCGGCGACCACGGACCGGAAGGCGCAGCGTGGGTAGGCCCTCCACAAGGTGGACTGATGACCTGGTAAAGGTCGCAGGAGTCCGCTGGATGCGGGTGGCGGTCATTGTGGCATTCTTTGGGGGAGACCTATGTCCAGCAGTGGACGTCTTTCGGTTGATATGATGATGATGATGAGTTATGGTCAATAACATCAGAACATGCAAATTGTCATAAATATAAGAGCAGCGTATTTTCAATAAATTCGGAACATATAACGAAGTAATAATATCAGAAAGCACAGAACGTGAAAAGGTATCTACGCAGTCAGGATGATCATAAAGATCAGAACATTTATGTAAAGTATACCTTAAGTCTGTATCAGTCTAAATTCGTTACTATATTGTCAGAAACGATTTTGACAACTATTGTGAGTTATATAGTAAAGTATAATTTTTCAAGCAGCACACTCTAAAACTGCATGCCTGTCAGATTGATAGCTTTTCTATTTATATACAGAGGTATTAACTTAGTAGGACTTAAACACAATCAGTACATTTATTTTATTATTAAAAAACCTATCAACAATTACTTCACTATGAGTAAACTAATAAAAACTTCCAATTTTCTTCAGTCTGTGAAAACGTTAGTACTTCGTATAACTCCTCCGGCGTTTAATACATTCTGCAACTGTCTTCGCTTGGAACGAACCATGTTTTCACATACGTTTCGCCCCCGAAAAGACTCCCAAACGTTGATGGCGTGGCGTATTACAGCATCTTTTGTGCGACACTGGTTTCCGTCCCACTCTTATTTATTTATTTAATCTTTATTGCACAAAAGTAAAACTTATCGTACAAAAGGAGGACTTAATGCCATAAACATTCTCTACCAGTCAACCTTAGGGCAAAGCAGACAACTCTTGTGGCATTTTAGGCCATAGATTTTCTATGGGCTTGAGATGGGGGCTTTTAGCAGGCATTTTTATACGAGTCAGCACACCTCTATGGTCATGAATCCATCTTTGTACGAAGCGAGGATTATGCACCGAGCCGTGTTGCATGAAAGTTATGTGCTCATTTGGGTAAAATACGTTGACAGTTGGCAGAAACGACTCTTCAAGTATTTCTTTGTAATGCACCGCATTCATACGACATGTAATTTCTACCAGCTCCCCTGGGCCATCCTTACACATCCAACCCCAAAACTCGATCGTAATACGCCCACTCTGGCGATTAGACATTTTTTTTAAATTTAGTTGGAACAGGATATTTTACATACATATGAGCCACTACTTAAAACCTCGAGGGTTTAAATAATAGTTGGCGAGATCGCGCGGCACATCAACGTTTATTACGTTGTTAGCTATTACACTTGCAATAATAAATAACATAATATCCACAGTATTATTCTAAATTTAGATAATATTTTTAAGTAGTTTTTTACATTTGTCATGATTAATACTGGTATTCGTGAGAATCGTGAGGTCATGCAATAACTCCTTAGGTAGGTTGTTCAAAATGGACGAAAGCAAATAATAAATCGTTCTTCTGTTGTTGAGCTTGGCCCTCTGTTGTTGGTAGGTTGGTACTCACTTGATGGAGGTGTTGGGCTTAGCCCTCTGTTGTTGGGTACTCACTTGATGGAGTTGTTGGGCTTGGCCCTCTATTGTTGGTAGGTTGGTACTCACTTGATGGAGTTGTTGGGCTTAGCCCTCTGTTGTTGGGTACTCACTTGATGGAGTTGTTGGGCTTGGCCCTCTATTGTTGGTAGGTTGGTACTCACTTGATGGAGGTGTTGGGCTTAGCCCTCTGTTGTTGGGTACTCACTTGATGGAGTTGTTGGGCTTGGCCCTCTATTGTTGGTAGGTTGGTACTCACTTGATGGAGTTGTTGGGCTTAGCCCTCTGTTGTTGGGTACTCAGTTGATGGAGTTGTTGGGCTTGGCCCTCTATTGTTGGTAGGTTGGTACTCACTTGATGGAGTCGTTGAGCTTAGCCCTCTGTTGCTGGTACTCACTTGATGGAGTTGTTGAGCATGGCCGTCTGTTGTTGGTACTCACTTGACGGAGTTGTTGAGCTCAGCCTTCACCTGATGGGGTTGTTGAGTTTGGCCCTCTGTTGCTGGTACTTACTTGACGGAATTGTTGAGCTTGATCCTCGGTTATTGGTACTTACTTGACGGATTTGTTAAGCTTGGCCCTCTGTTGTTGGTACTCACTTGACGGATTTGTTGAGCTTGGCCCTGTGTTGCTGGTACTTACTCGACGGAGTTGTTGAGCTTGGTCCTCTGTTATTGGTACTTATTTCACGGAGTTGTTGAGCTTGGCCCTCTGTTATTGGTACTCACTTGACGGATTTGTTGAGCTTGGCCCTCTGTTGTTGGTACTCACTTGACGGAGTTGTTGAGCTTGGCCCTCTGTTGTTGGTACTCACTTGATGGAGTTGCTGAGCTTGGCCCTCTGTTGTTGGTACTCCTCTAGCTCGGCGCCCTCGAGTCTCACTCGTTTCCGTACAACCAGCTCTATAGTCCGGTCGCCGCCGTTCTCTATCAGGTCTCGGGCTAATGTGCCCGGCGAGGTTCTGTGAAGATACAATACAAAAAATTTAATCAATGCAAATCAGTGAAACGTAAGCAGAGGAGGTCTTATTGCTAGAGGGAGTTATAGTATGTTTTGAAAATTAGATCGTGTTACAAATTTAGAAATAAAGGATAAATTGAATTTTTTTAGGCACCGAGCAGGATTTGAACCTGCGACCTCCCGGCACTCGAGCCAGTCGCTCTAGCCAACTGAGCTATAGGTGCAACCGCCGCTCGGGCCGAAATTCCTCATCATTCCTTCATTTATACAAACGCCTTAAGGGAGGCGTACAGCGACATTTGTAGCGGCGTTTGTAGTTTACGTTAGCAGCGGTACTGCTTAATACAAAATAAATTTAGATCGTGTTAACTTCCACTTTAAATTTATACGAATCAAAAACCATTTGATTCGTGAAAAAGAGTAGTGTTTTAGTTTACTTATTACAACGGCCCTAAATCTGTTTTTTCCCGAACAAGGAAAATAAAATAAAATTATCTGTGATGTGAAATTTTGGTAACAAATGTGGAAGAATCTTATTTACGTAAAAAAAACGGACATGCGAGATGGATCGGATACTATTTCGTAAGTATATACCGACGGTTATTTTTTATGTACGAAGTGTTTATTATACGAAAAAATATATTACAGTAGAATCCGATTATAACGACTCCGCATATAACATTTTACCGCTTTTAACAACATGTAAATACCACAACATTAGATTACATATCAAACATTTTTCAAAGTAAATAAGTCCGTTTTGTGCGACGTAATATCACAAGTCCCTTGAATATCGCTTTATCCTGATTTCACTGTACTACTAATGTTATAAATGCGAAAGTTGCATGTTCGGATGTCTGGATGTCTAGATGTTTGTTACACAATTACGCGAAAATGGCTGAACGGATTATGATGAAACTTGGTATACAACGAGTTAAAAGCCTGGATTAACATATGGAATAGTTTTTATCCCAAAAATCAATCCTCAAAGGGATGACATACCTGTTTTATATTGAATTGAGGTGTGCAATAAAGAGTATTTGTATTGACGACCGGTTTAGCCTAGTGGGTAGGGCACCTACCTGTGAAGCTGACGGTCCTGGGTTCGAATCCCGGTCAGGGCAAATATTTGTGTGATGAGCATGAATATTTGTTTCTGAGTCTTGGATGTTTTCTATGTATACTGTAATACTGTAATACTTAAAGTATTTATATCTATTAAATATATCCTCGTCTAGTACCCATAACACAAGCCTTCTTGAGCTTACTGTGGGGCTAGTTCGATTTGTGTAAGATTGTCCTCTAATATTTATTTATTTTATTTAATATAATAAATATGCGAATGTCTGGATGTTTGTTACACAATTACGTAAAAACGGCTGAACGGATTGTGATGAAACTTTGTATATGAGTTTAAAGCCCGGATTAACATATGGAATAGTTTTTATCCCAAAAATCAATCCTCAAAGGGATGACATACCTGTTTTATATTGAATTGAGGTGTGCAATAAAGAGTATTTGTATTGACGACCGGTTTAGCCTAGTGGGTAGGGCACCTACCTGTGAAGCTGACGGTCCTGGGTTCGAATCCCGGTCAGGGCAAATATTTGTGTGATGAGCATGAATATTTGTTTCTGAGTCTTGGATGTTTTCTATGTATACTGTAATACTGTAATACTTAAAGTATTTATATCTATTAAATATATCCTCGTCTAGTACCCATAACACAAGCCTTCTTGAGCTTACTGTGGGGCTAGTTCGATTTGTGTAAGATTGTCCTCTAATATTTATTTATTTTATTTAATATAATAAATATGCGAATGTCTGGATGTTTGTTACACAATTACGTAAAAACGGCTGAACGGATTGTGATGAAACTTTGTATATGAGTTTAAAGCCCGGATTAACATATGGAATAGTTTTTATCCCAAAAATCAATCCTCAAAGGGATGACATACCTGTTTTATATTGAATTGAGGTGTGCAATAAAGAGTATTTGTATTGACGACCGGTTTAGCCTAGTGGGTAGGGCACCTACCTGTGAAGCTGACGGTCCTGGGTTCGAATCCCGGTCAGGGCAAATATTTGTGTGATGAGCATGAATATTTTTTTCTGAGTCTTGGATGTTTTCTATGTATACTGTAATACTGTAATACTTAAAGTATTTATATCTATTAAATATATCCTCGTCTAGTACCCATAACACAAGCCTTCTTGAGCTTACTGTGGGGCTAGTTCGATTTGTGTAAGATTGTCCTCTAATATTTATTTATTTTATTTTTATTTAATATAATAAATATGCGAATGTCTGGATGTTTGTTACACAATTACGCAAAAACGGCTGAACGGATTGTGATGAAACTTTGTATACGAGTTTAAAGCCCGGATTAACATATGGAATAGTTTTTATCCCAAAAATCAACCCTCAAAGGGATGACATACCTAAATTTACACTAACGTGAGACATATTTACACTTAATAAGAGAACAACGGTTGGAACTCACTTGGAAAGTCACTATTTGCGACATGTTTCGGACTACAATTGGAGTCCTTCATCAGGTTGAGTGTTATAGTGACTTTCCAAGTGAGTTCCAACCGTTGTTTTCATATTAGATGACATACCTGTTTTATATTTTTATTGTGGTGTGCAATAAAGAGTATTTGTATTGACGACTGGTTTAGCCTAGTGGATAGTGCCTGCCTGTGAAGCTGACGGTCCTGGGTTCGAATCCCGGTCAGGGCAAATATTTGTGTGATGAGCATGAATATTTGTTTCTGAGTCTTGGATGTTTTCTATGTATTTAAGTATTTATATCTATTAAATATATCGTCGTCTAGTACCCATAACACAAGCCTTCTTGAGCTTACTGTGGGGCTCGTTCGATTTGTGTAAGATTGTCCTCTAATATTTATTTATTTTATTTTTATTTAATATAATAAATATGAGAATGTCTGGATGTTTGTTACACAATTACGCAAAAACGGCTGAACGGATTATGATGAAACTTTGTATACGAGTTTAAAGCCCGGATTAACATATGGAATACTTTTTATCACAAAAATCAACCCTCAAAGGGATGACATACCTGCTTTATATTTTTATTGTGGTGTGCAATAAAGAGTATTTGTATTGACGACCGGTTTAGCCTAGTGGATAGTGCCTACCTGTGAAGCTGACGGTCCTGGGTTCGAATCCCGGTCAGGGTAAATATTTGTGTGATGAGCATGAATATTTGTTTCTGAGTCTTGGATGTTTTCTATGTATTTAAGTATTTATATCTATTAAATATATCGTCGTCTAGTACCCATAACACAAGCCTTCTTGAGCTTACTGTGAGGCTAGTTCGATTTGTGTAACTGTCCTCTAATATTTATTTTATTATTATTTTATTTAAGTGACTTCAATTGTCTTTTTTGAGAATAAATGTATTCCATTTAAACCAACTCACAATTACTTCAAATTCGTTCTCATTATCCGAGCGTTCTAAATTAGCTGGCGACATAATTTGTTTTGAATTCATATTAAACTCATTGTGGACAAGTATTTATATCTATTAAATATATCGTCGTCTAATACCCATAATACAAGCCTTCTTGAGCTTACTGTGGGGCTAGTTCGATTTGTGTAAGATTGTCCTCTAAAATTTATTTATTTATTTTTTATTTTATTTGTATTGTATAAAGGGGTGAATCAACTTGTTAGTGCCACTCGTTGCCGTGGTTACGTCTAGTTGTCCAGGGGACAAAATTCGCATTCCATCGTGGTTTTATGCTATTTAAGTTTATCAAACATAAGTATTTGTGGTACTTATAAGCTATTTCCATAATGGTCCATTTAATAAGCATGTAAGTAGAACTAAATACAAAATTTTCTTTAACAAACTACGCTACTAGTGTCCCTTGGACAACGGATCAAGATAACAACACAAAAAAAGTTGATCCACCCAAAGAGTGGAAAATCTGGAAAAGGCTAGTATGGAATAAATACCTGGCAGTGAGCACTATGGAGTTGTTCGGGTTCGGAGCCCACTGCAGGAACAGGTCCCTGGCGAAGCCGCACTCGAGGTCGGGGAAGGACGCGAGCACTACCCGCGGGCCGGGGACACGTGCCACGTCCGCGGCGCCGTGCGCCAGCTGCACGTGCCGGAGCACGAACGGGTTCGAGCGGGCGCCTTCGAAGGCACGCGTCAGTTTGTCGCTCATCCATTCAATCTGGCGACACCACGTGGTAAATGTTAAAGACTATCGGCACCCTACACGAGCTGCACGTGCCGCAGCACGAACGGGTTCGAGCGGGCGCCTTCGAAGGCACGCGTCAGTTTGTCGCTCATCCATTCAATCTGGCGACACCACGTGGTAAATGTTAAAGACTATCGGCACCCTACACGAGCTGCACGTGCCGCAGCACGAACGGGTTCGAGCGGGCGCCTTCGAAGGCACGCGTCAGTTTGTCGCTCATCCATTCAATCTGGCGACACCACGTGGTAAATGTTAAAGACTATCGGCACCCTACACGAGCTGCACGTGCCGCAGCACGAACGGGTTCGAGCGGGCGCCTTCGAAGGCACGCGTCAGTTTGTCGCTCATCCATTCAATCTGGCGACACCACGTGGTAAATGTTAAAGACTATCGGCACCCTACACGAGCTGCACGTGCCGCAGCACGAACGGGTTCGAGCGGGCGCCTTCGAAGGCACGCGTCAGTTTGTCGCTCATCCATTCAATCTGGCGACACCACGTGGTAAATGTTAAAGACTATCGGCACCCTACACGAGCTGCACGTGCCGCAGCACGAACGGGTTCGAGCGGGCGCCTTCGAAGGCACGCGTCAGTTTGTCGCTCATCCATTCAATCTGGCGACACCACGTGGTAAATGTTAAAGACTATCGGCACCCTACACGAGCTGCACGTGCCGCAGCACGAACGGGTTCGAGCGGGCGCCTTCGAAGGCACGCGTCAGTTTGTCGCTCATCCATTCAATCTGGCGACACCACGTGGTAAATGTTAAAGACTATCGGCACCCTACACGAGCTGCACGTGCCGCAGCACGAACGGGTTCGAGCGGGCGCCTTCGAAGGCACGCGTCAGTTTGTCGCTCATCCATTCAATCTGGCGACACCACGTGGTAAATGTTAAAGACTATCGGCACCCTACACGAGCTGCACGTGCCGCAGCACGAACGGGTTCGAGCGGGCGCCTTCGAAGGCACGCGTCAGTTTGTCGCTCATCCATTCAATCTGGCGACACCACGTGGTAAATGTTAAAGACTATCGGCACCCTACACGAGCTGCACGTGTCGCAGCACGAACGGGTTCGAGCGGGCGCCTTCGAAGGCACGTGTCAGTTTGTCGCTCATCCATTCAATCTGGCGACACCACGTGGTAAATGTTAGACTATCGGCACCCTACACGAGCTGCACGTGCCGCAGCACGAACGGGTTCGAGCGGGCGCCTTCGAAGGCACGTGTCAGTTTGTCGCTCATCCATTCAATCTGGCGACACCATGTGGTAAATATTAAAGACTACCGCTTACCGCTATTTGACGACCGCTTTAGCCTAGTTGATAGTGACCCTGCCTTAGAAGCTGGAGGTCCCGGGTTCGAATCCCGGTCAGGGCATGTATTTGTGTGATGAACACGAATATTTGTTCCTGAGTCTTGGATGTTTTCTATGTATTTAAGTATCTATTTATCTATATAAGTATGTACTTAGTACCCATAGTACAAGCTTTGCTTAGTTTGGGACTAGGTTGATTTGTGTAAAATTGTCCAAATATTTATTTATTTTTATTTATTTTTTATTTTATCGGCGGCACCCTACACGAGCTGCACGTGTCGGAGCACAAACGGGTTCGAACAGGCGCCTTCGAGAGCACGTGTCAGTTTGTCGCTCATCCATTCAATCTGGCGACACCACGTAGTAAATATTAAAGACTAACCCCTTGGCCAAGATGGGACTAGCAGACGACACAGAATGTAGGATGTGTGGCGAGGATAACGAGACAATGGAACACTTACTGTGTGAATGTCACGCCCTTGCCAGACAAAGAATGAATGACTTTGGCAGTGGTTACCCTGAACCAAAGGAATTTAGAGTACTCCCGCTGAACTCCATCATTCGGTTTGTGGAAATGCTGGAGAGCAGCTTGGCGTAGGCATAAAGGAGGGGGCAATTGCACAAAAGATCCCACTGGGTCGAAGTGCATCCGCTAGGGCCCTCATCTAAATAAGATAAGAAAAGATAACCCCTTTATTCATTTATTTACCCCTTATTAATAAAACTTAACAAACCTCTGCTAAGTAAAATGTGTTTTGTCCGTTTCTCACAAACATAAATGGGTCATACTTAGTTGGAAAAACAATAGTCGTCCCTCCTGTGGTCAATAGTTAACAGGTTATGTGCATGTTAGCTATGTTTTTATTACATTTTATAGCAACGGAGGTACTGTTTATGCGGGTTACTGGTCCAATCTAAAATTAAGCTTTGTAACCCTTAACTTTTGATATGTCCACAGAAAAGACGCGAACCTAAATCCGCGTATGACCCAAATGTTAATGTGACAGATAAGGGCAAATGAAATATAGCTGCAATTTAACTAAGACAGATAAAGACTAACAGAGACTTTAAGAGAGGTAGGGCACAGCAAAATGTCATCTTGCTCGAATTTGGAGCAGTCCAACTGAGGAAGTACCTCCGCTTTCCAGAAGACCACAGCCATAATAACATTATCTGCTATACAAGTATGTAGTGTTGTGTTCCTGGAGGTGAGCAAGGTTGCCAGAGCTCCCGAGAATGCACTGTGTTGAGAACGAGAGACCTAATTTTGTCCCGTCTGCTGTCAACACATTGCATCCTCAAATTTTACAAAGAGTCGGCAACGCGAACGTGACTCCTTTGGAGTTGCGGGCGTCTATAGGCTGCGGTGGCCGCTTACCATCAGGTGGACCGTAAGCTTGTTTGCCACCGGCGTTGTATAAAAAAAAGGGTTGGCCTACAAGGCACGTGTCAGTTTGTCTCTCACTCTCTCTCACTCTCACCTGAGACTTGGCGAACTCTACCACATTGTAGCCCACATTGGACAGCAGTAGTAACGTGTAAGCCACTAGTCCAGAGTCCTTGTTCCTCCAGAGCTGGTCCAGCATGTGCGCCAGTTCTAGTACTCGACCAGCCGTGTCAGTGCATACTAGCACGTTGCCGCCGCCGCGGAGGGTGCTCAGGATTGTCGCTGAAATGTGATTTATTTTATTTATTTATTGCAAACAAAACATATACAGCATTACAGTCGAAACAAAGGCACTGTATAATTTAGGTTATAAAACACATAATTCACAATAGGAAAAATCAAATATCAATCAACTCTCATCCATCATCACAGTACCGCAGACACATTTGATACACAACCGTCCATCGACTTTCAAACACACACTCACACTCACATTCTGGTGCCCATGACAGAAGCGAGTTCAGCAGTCGCAGAGCGCGCACAACTGGCGAGCTTCTATGCGCCACAGTGCGTGTAATTGGGACTGCCAAAAGGTTGGGACTTCGCGGTCTTAGGAAATTTTTGGGCAGAAACGGGATAGCGAGCCTAACAATTAGTGCTACGAGCTCAGGACAGTCTGTATCGCCACGTAAAATTCCACATGCATTCACTAGGAGATTGGTATTACGCCTTACAGCAAGGGAATTAAAACCTAGCGACCCCAATAAGTACTTGGTCGGATATAAGAAAGGATAGTAGGTGATGTGATGTGTATATAAGCTTATTTTTTTCAAGTCACATAATTTCTTTTGGACTGTCCATAAAGGAAGTCACACATTAAGGGGGAGGGAGGGGATTGATGAAGCGTGACACTGTGTGACAAGGGGTCGGAATTTCGTGAAATCATATTTCAAATTACAATACATTTAAGTGTTCAAATTCCTTTGGTCTATTAACGAAAAACTAAAAAAAAATTTTTTTTTTGTTATAGGGGGCAAACGAGCAGACGGATAGCCTGATGGTAAGCAATTACCGTCGCTCATAAACACCTGCAACACCAGAGGAGTCGCAAGTGCGTTGCCGGCCTTTCAGAAGGGAATACGCTCTTTTCTTGAAGGTTTGAAGGTCATATCGGTCCGGAAATACCGCAGGCGACAGTTCATTACAGTTGGGTTGTGCGAGGCAGGAAATTTCTTGAGAAACGCACAGTTTTGGACTGCCCATCTAAATGGTGAGGATGGAAATGCTGACTTGTAGGACGATGGCGAAAAGATGCGGCAGGGATCATTCCAAACAATTCCTCCGAGCACTCCCCGTGATACAAGTATTATATATAAGTGAGCGGGTAACTTGACTGTTAGAAGTTCTCAAGCCGGAGAGCAGCCGGGATCAACAGCTTAACGTGCCTTCCAAAGCACGGGAGCGCTCAGTTAATAACCACTCAAAGCGGTCACCCATCTAGGACGACGTTGCATGGCTGGGCCACGAGCGCTCACACCTACCTATTATTCAACGTAATTACTTATTCAACGTGAAATTTTAGGACTAGCTTATGACCGAGTTACGGACGATATGGCGGGCTGTACATATAGATACAGTAAAATTGTAGTGGGCATAAGTATCGTACATGAGTTAGTCTGGAATAAACGTTCGTTTACTAAGGACGTGTCTTATAATACCCTATAAAATCACAGTTTTAAAGAGTGACTCAGGAGACTTATAAAGGGTCGGCAACGCATACGTGACTCCTTGCGAGCGAGCTTGTAGAAAAAAACCCCTAGTCGTACTTCTTATGCAAAAAACGGTTTCATTAAAAGAGCGTGCAGGCTTTATGACGAAAAATTTCAAACATTAGATATTTTCCATGAGACATTATGTAGCTTCAAACGTTTATCTTTACAATGTAGTAACCACAACAATATTTTTTCATAATTGTAAGTTTTTGGCACTATTTATTTATTTATACTACTAACGATGTATATCAAAAGCTCTTAAATTTTATTGTTTTTAATGTTTAGGTTTACATATTCGAATTAAGGAAACCGTAAGTCTACAACTTAATACCCTTTACTGTGTCAATTGTAAACATATGAGACTGTTTGTTTCTTAATAAATAAAATAAAAAAATAAAAAATAATAATTTCACACCTCATAGAGTTCAACCTTAATACAATGCCCACATGGCGACCTTGCCATGGCCGCACGTCGCACCGATCACATACCGCTTATAACATTTGACCGCTTTTAACGACTTCGAAATCACCACACATTAGATTTGATACGAAAAGCATGCTACAGTGTAGACGAGTTTCTTCAGGGAAATGATTGACTAAGTGCACCTTCGAACTAGCTGATGATTAAAATAATTAATAACAAATTTATTACATTAGGAAATTTAACTGACATTAATTTTACTTTGTTTTTTGTGTATTTTATTATCAATGTGTATAATTGTTCCTTGACATCGAAATTGACTTTTGTATTTATAGAATTGAGAATTGTTTTGTTTTTTGTGTATTTTATAATCAGTGTGTTTGTTGCTCGACATCGAAATTAAAATTGAGAATTGTTTATATAATTAATTACAATAATTAATTAATTGTTTATATTATTAAATGTACTTTTTCTACTGTAAATTATGACTTGTAAAAATCTTTTTTACCAATAAATAATCTGAATCTGAATCTGAAACATTTTTAAAGTAAATCAGTCCGTTTTGTGCGACGTCCTGTTAGTGCGACGTAATATGATCCCTTGATTGTCGCTTTATCCGGATTCCATTGTGATTTAAAAAATAAACTTACTCATAAGCTTTTCGTCCCTCAGCCTCCGTCTCGGCTGTACATAATCCGCGTTCATAGCACCCAGCAACAGCAACGATGGCCGCATGAGTTTCTCAATCTCACAACCGTTGAGATGCCGCTCCTTCTTATGGTTGAAGTCGGGGGCGTATACTACGTCTTCTTCGCCGGGCGCTGCAATCCGCCATATGGTGCCTCCGAGCGAATGGCCGGCGGGGAGCGGAGTGATGCGAAGCCCGAGGCCTTTGCCTGCAAGTTATTGGTAATATAGATTCAAAAACAAAAATACATCAAAAAGCTCACGAATTGCACACAAAAACAAAAATATGTTGGCCACAACATGTTGTCGACTTGCAAAATCTAATAAAACGGTGTCTATTGTGGGGCCAGGTTTTTATAATAAACTACCCGAAACAATTTAAAATATTGAGAGTGACGTGACATTTATAAATAATTTTTAAAAATGGCTAACGGCGAAGGCCTTCTATGACATAGATGAATATGTAAATTAAATTTGTTGCATGCTCTTGTAATTGTAATTTTTTTTGACATTTAAATTCACTATGTAATAATTTAAATAATGTACCTAGTCTAATTGAAATTTTAATTTTTTATTTAATCTACATAATTAAATTATTGTAACAATCTTCTCACATGTAAATTTTTTGTATATTTTATGAATAAATAAATATGAATAAGGCCCGGCGCACACTAATGACAGGCTCCCTAGCCCGGCATGTCTAAGGAGGCCCTGGCATGCCATGGATTGCTTCTTAATATAGGCAGTTGTTGTATAGAACACTACCTATGGTTAGGGAGGCGAATAGGGGAATTTTCGGTAATACTCGAGCGTGGCAGTTTAAGATATGAGAGATACCTTAGACCTAATAGAACAACCTTGTAAAGTATTTAGCTCTATATGTAGTGACGCGCGCCTAGGATAGACGATCAGATTAGTAAAAAAAAATCGATAGTCTGAAATACTCGAGCGCGTCAGATTAAGTTTTTGGGGGTAGATTTTAGTGTTTTAAGACTAAATTTAACTAATCTGACGATAAGTCCTTGACGCCGCCGAGTAATAGGGTCGCGAACTTGTAAAAAAAAAACGTTAATCCGGCATTCTCGAGCGCGATTTTTATTTTATTTATTTTGAAGAATATAATGTAAAACTTACTAAAAATACAAAATCTGCCGGTTTCCGCATGACCGGAAGTGTGGAGGAGCCATTTCGTCTTCCGAAAAACGCGTCGCGGCATATAAGTCGCGAACGATACATTTTACAAAAAAAAGTTTAAATAAACAAAAAAGGTAATTTTATTTTAAACAAAAAAGGTCTCTTTACATTTTTGTCCAAAGTTAAAACTTTTTGACTTGAAGCATCATAAAAACTCAAACTCCCGGTTTTTGAGTATATCTCGAAGACTGAGGGTGTTAAAAAAATTTGATATGAAATAACGATGATTAAATTATGTGACTTTTATTATATCTCAAAATTTTATTTTTCTAAAGCTTCTCGACAATTTTCGTGGACTCGGAAAAAGTTACGCGTATCTGTATACAAAAGTATTATTAACATGTACAGTTTCATGTATGTATATTATTCAATAGCCTGTTGATCCTCAAATTGTTTTTTGGACGTACCGTAAGCAAAACGAAGTGAAGAATTGAAGTAAATGTAAAGGTCATACATAAAAATACAATTATAATACAATTTTTATATCATTTCATTTTTTTATACAATAAACTAGCTTTTGCCCGCGGCGTCGCCCGCGTACTAAGAGTAATTTTTAACCATCTACAAAAAAGGAGGTTCTCAGTTTGACCTGCATGTAGATATGTATTGCATGTCATTTTCGTAGTCGGCACCCCGAGGAACCACAAAGATGAAACCCATATCGATTTTTAAGAAAAATAAATGTCTGCCATTTTTGATTTGAAACTGGATGTCATTTTCGTAATCGGCACCCAGAGCAACCTCGAAGATGACACCCAAATTGATAATTAAGAAAAATAAATCTCCGCCATCTTTGATTAGAAAATGCATGCCATTTTCGTAATCGGCTCAAACTTGGAACCCTCTTTTCACCCCTTAAAGGGAGCAATTTCGAAAAACGCTGAAACATGTTTTGTTGTATTTAAACAAAGAGTCTATATACGAAGTTTTAAATCTCTCACTTCAAAAAAGATTTGCTCTCCGTACAAACTTTGAACCCCCTTTTCACCCCTTTAGTGGAGCAATTTAGAAAAACGCTGAAATACGCCATTAATATATTTAAACACATACTCTATATACAAAGTTTCATGTCTCTCGCTTTAATAAATACATGTTTTCATACAAACTTTGGACCCCCGTTTCACCCCTTTAGGGGGTGAATTTTGTAAAATCCTTGTCAGTCAGTCAGTCAGTCAGTTTCTTCTTTTATATATTTAGATAATACAATTCGCACATTTCATCTACATTTCATCATCATCATCATCATCATCATTTCAGCCGAAAGACGTCCACTGCTGAACATAGGCCTCCCCCAAGGCTCGCCATTTAGACCGGTCCTGTGCCGTCCGTTTCCACCGGATTCCCGCGACCTTCACCAGGTCATCACTCCACCTTGTCGGAGGCCTAGCGACAGCTCGTCTTCCGGTGCGTGGACGCCACTCAAGCAGTTTCTGGCCCCACATTTACGTTGGTTGTATCTATCGCTTTATTGTCATGCTTAAATTCCCCGTTTTATCAAGGAGAAAGAAAGGAAAAAAAAGAACCAAAAAACCTTTTTCGGTCAGATTAAGAGAACCCACCAACATTTTTGTCAGATTAAGAAAATATGCTTTCAGGATACCGAGATAAACCTCCCCTATGAAAATCTGACGCGCTCGAGTATTTCAAAAAAACTTTATTTTTTTGCATTTTCAAAAATTCATCGTAACTTATCGTCACGCCGAAATCGTCAGTTTTTTTAAAGGGAGCTTCCTTGGGGCCTACTTAACACCCCTTCTGAAAATCTGACGCGCTCGAGTAAATTTTTTTTTTTTGCATTTTTGACTACTTTATATTCCTACCCCCACCACGCAAACCGGCAGATTAGTATACCGTTGTTATCAGAGGCACTTGGGGCATACGTAGTATGAATATCGGACGCGCTCGAGAATGCCCAAGTAACTGTTTTTTTTAACGTTTTTGAAACACCGTACACGCCAAACCCACCGCTAAAATGGTTTTTACCATACGAGCTTTTCTTTTCGAAATTATATTATCTTTCGATTTTGATAGGTCTCGACGGCGCCGTTGAATTACGCCATTT
Source organism: Epiblema foenella (assembly GCA_963556455.1). Lineage (NCBI taxonomy): Eukaryota > Metazoa > Arthropoda > Insecta > Lepidoptera > Tortricidae > Epiblema > Epiblema foenella. Next base: position 17,774,858 of record OY747112.1, read on the forward strand.
AGCTACCTCGCCTCCCTAACTACTACACTACTACTGGAACACTAACTACAATACCACGTTTTGCTGCCAAGCCATTGTCTTATCCCCTGAAGAACGGTGTTAGACTCATCGACATAAGCTTTGACTCAATAACTCAAATCAGAAACTTATTTATATAGTTTACCCTACTAACTTTCTTTCTTTTATTATTTAAATGATTCTTGTTTATATTGCCAATTGCAATTCTTATTTGTATTTACCTGTAAGTAGTTATACATTAAGCAATAAGACTCATTGTTTAAAACTATTTGTAAGTATTGATGTAATAACTGTTGCTAAATCTTCAATAAAATAAAAAAATAACACTCTTTTACTTCTTCATTTTGTTAAAAGGGAAAAAACTATTCAAAATTTGGCTTCATCTTAATTCATAGTTCGTTGCCATGTACTTTGCATATACTTTCTCATGTTGTGCATAGTTATAATTGAGCTATAAACTACTATAATGTCACAGGAGTTTAAATTTATGTTAAGGTTTGTAGCTTGTAACTGTGCCCTTTTCAAATAAATAGGCCTTCATTAGGATCCCTTGGCGTACCTTGCCGATAGTAGGCGTAGGGTTAGAACCTAATAGTTATAGGTTGTATTTATTGTCATCATCATCATCAGCCGAAAGACGTCCACTGCTGGACATAGGCCTCCCCCAAAGAGTGCCATAATGACCGGTCCTGTGCCACCCGCATCCAGCGGACCCCTGCGACCTTTACCAGGTCATCAGTCCGCCTTGTGGGGGGCCTACCCACGCTGCGCCTTCCGGTCCGTGGTCGCCACTCGAGAACCTTCCGGCCCCAACGGCCATCGGTTCTACGTGCAATGTGCCCCGCCCACAGCCACTTAAGTTTAGCGATTCGAAAGGCTATATCGGTTACTTTGGTTCTGCTACGTATAGCCTCATTTCTGATGCGATCACGCAGAGAAACTCCCAGCATAGCACTCTCCATTGCCCTCTGAGTGACTTATGATATTTATTGTAGCAAAAAAAAACCATATACAATTGTACTGTCAAGACAATAAGTACTTTGTATATTATTTTGAGTGCATTATTTTTCATCACTTCTCATGCTGTTGAGTGTAATGATAATAATACTGGACGCAGAATCACATCATCCACATTGAAACTAGGACATAAGTAAATAATAAGTTGATCTTCAACAATAATCCGGCCTGGGGCTTACCTTTACTTTAAGCTTTTTTTCTATTCTTTTTTGAGGTGTGCAATAATAGTACATTACTTATCAAGGGCGGTAAAACAAAGAATGTCTCAGATCGCAGGTATTTGACGACCGAGCCGAAGGCAAGGGTGATAAATACGCGATTCGAGGCTTGCATTATTACCGCCCATGGTAAGTACACAATTTTATGTTTCCCCCTGGCCAGGTAACTGCCATTCTATGGCCATATGTGACATAATGTGTATTAATAAAGTCAAAGGCATAAATATATGTATGTATCAAATGCAAAAAAACATCTGAACGCGCTTATACCATTGTCATTCATGTTTGCATATTTTGTCACTATGCATATGGATATTTCGATGCTAACTGTACTCCTGTACTTGTTTTTTTAATGTTGGTTTTTTATTTTAAATTCTTCATTTCTTTCTGTATACGTATTGTTCTTTTTGGAGGTGTGCAATAAAGTGTATTTGTATGACAGACAAGCATATTATTTAAATCAATTAAGGTACATAATAGGCACATAATAAGTCATAGGAGTACACAAATGGCACTTACCCTTCATATCAACACTCTGATTATACTTCAACTGGACAATACTATCAAAAGCAGCATCCACATCGTCCAGCGTGAACAGATCAAAGTCCGACACATTCCTGTGCGCCTGATACAGATCGTACATAAACATCTGTCCCATCTTGTACACGGGGAGTGTGGCGTAGATGGGACAGTTCAGCCCGAGTTTACCGACTGCATACGGAAGAGCTCCGAGATGCAGCGGGTCTGAATGCGAGAGAAGGACTGCGTCTATACTGTTTATATGTCTGGAATTAAGTGAGATAGCAAAATTAACATGAGAAGTTGTATAATTGCAAAAGTATAAATGTCCTGTTGGGAGTAAATTTAACCAATTTCATTTGAATGTTACCCTTCCAATATGGTTCCCGTCACATCTAATGTTAGCAAATAGACATAACAGGGTGACCACTATTTACTACAACCAAAATTCCCTGACTTTTCCCGGTTTTCCAGGTGTTTTTTCAAGTTTTTCCCTGACCATAATCTTAAACGTAATAAATATAAAATATATAATTTGAATACGTTTTTTCAGAATTATCTGCTAGCAAATTACAGTGAAATAATACAAAAACGGAAATAATAAGAAGTAGTATCTGAATAACTCGGTCGGTAAGAGCGAAAGCATTGTTAGACAGAAGTCGTGGGTTCACATCCAATGTCAGGTGACGTTTTTGTACTGTTTCGTTGTATTTATATATTTTATTTGCTATCAGATATACCCTAATGTCAAAGGCTTATTACAGGGATCAGGACTATCTAACACGACAGAAATGCATGGCCCAAACCAAATACCAAAATAGCGTAAAGATTCATGTATAACATTTTCATTCTATCTACTGGACACAGTTCTTGCAGGAAAGCATATCAAACGATTTAATTTAATGTCTAGGAGAAATATTTTCCATTATTATTCAAAATCAAAACATTTACTTTGCAAATAGGCCTCAAGGACACTTACAATTATTTTTTTTTTAATCTCATATTTGGTAATACCATGTAATACATATGCAGTTACGACGTGCTTTCTTGTGGAACTACGCATTATAAATACCTATTGATATTTTTTCCTCATTATTTATATTCTCTTTTGTTGTTTACCCCTCAGATTTACTTAAGTAGGTTAAGTAGTATCAATGTAATAAGCATATTTTTGGAGAAAATGACTGACTGTCGAGTTTCTTTCGGCATTTCTTCTCGGCAGTGGTGGAAACGCTAGTAGTTTTTGACTTGCAAAAGTGCCATTGCGGCCTACTTGCAGAATAAAGTTCATTTACTTCATTTACATAAAGAGACAAATTTTATTCCCTGACCTCCATTAAATTTCCCTGACAATTCCCTGACTTTTCCATGACTAGCGAAATTCCCTGACTTTTCCCGGTTTTCCAGAAAGTGGCCACCCTGCATAATATGCAGAAACTAACATTTTGAAACACTGGGAGACCAGGAAAGGGCTGTTGATATTAAAACTGGTTTTACTTTACCTTTTTAAATACTATGTTGTTAATATAAATAAAAGTGACAATTATATAAGTGAGTTCCGTCTCTAAGCCATTATACAGTATAAAATGTTTAAAACTGTTACAATGAATAATGCAGTAAATTAAACTTCCCAAAAACATAATTTTTACATTGTACTTTTAAGAATAATAGAATATGAAAAAGATACAGAGAATAACAACTGTCATAATAAGTAGCCATCAAATTGTCAAGATTATAAAATAAATTGCAGTACTGAAATACAAGATTTGAAAGCTTTCTGCCACACACCTGCCCATTATATACTTTGTAGCATACATTTACAAATAGGTGATGTCTTATATACGCTTTTTAAAAGAAAATAGATATAACTAGTAGTTTTGATAAAACATAACCTCAAACTGACCTCTTCAGCTCTTTTATGAATTCCATATCGAATTTCTCGTCCCATCCACAGTCGAGGAGGAACTTGAATTCGTCTACTTGCAAGACGTAGCATGGTGGAGTCTCGTCTCCAGCCCCAGAGATGCAGTGTAGCTTGATAATCGAAGTCATAACGCCGGTCAAATAAATGCAGATTACAAACAACTTTCACACTTTAAACATTATGGAATCACACGAATCCAATTAAACTGTTTATCAGCATAAATTGGTAAGTTTTTTAGTTAATTTCAGTGTAGTTTAATTAAGAAAACAATATTACAAGCGACAAACAAACAAGAGCTCGAGTTGGTGGTTTTCTTTTTTTTTTAATTTAATGACAGATAAGTCAAAATCTGGCTATGGCAATATGTGTCTTAACTTTTGGTGCATTCAGCCAAAATAAATAATAAATTATTATAATAAAGAAAAATAAAGAAATTCGAATGAGAAAAATATTATAATTATATTTTATAACGAAACATTATTAATATGGCATAATGCACATACCTAGCAATTTATCACGGCAACTGGCAGAGACACGGCTGTTGTTGGAATGAAACAGCAATATGTTAATCTAACTTCAGTAGTTGGTTGGTGGTTGGTAGTGGTTTGTGGTGGTGTTACTACAACTACCAACCAACTACTGTTGGTAGTTTAGTAGTAGTCTTTAGTAGTTGTCTTGACAAATTGCTAGGCTTATAGATTTAGGCCAATACGGTTTTAAAATCAAATGGACTTGTGATCAGAGTATTCTTCGATATTTGTCAAATGTCGCATTTTATGGGTTCATTCACTCTCACAATCAGAACGAAAAGTCCAATCTCATTGAGTCTGTCATTTTGTAACTTCTTCTTTATTTCTCGTTTGTTGGAGGATCTTCTTGCCTAAGATAAAGATATGAGTGAGGATATGAGAATAAAATATTATGTTTATAAACATTAGAATATGAACTTTGCACAATGCCTAATGCATTTAAAATTAAAATTTTGGTACCCATGGGTTGGATGGTGATTTATAAAAATAGTGTCTAGGCCAGATTTTGGGATTAGGTGTCTAAGCAGAGGCCAGGCTAATTTACGTGTTTGAGTCAAACAGTACATAATGGTACAAAATTTTACACTTGCAAAAGGTGCGAGGCAGGGTCGCCATGCGCGTTACCTATTATTATTATTATTGTTTGTTGTGGGCCTTCGTTGCCGCCTCGACCAGTATTGATCTATTGTGGCAGCCCTTAAAGTTCTTTGCTTATACCCGTTGCTTCCAGGAATTTCCAGATTCTTTGGGTCGCAATCTGTTGTATCTCCTCTGGGGGCATGATGTTGCTCCCTAGATAGATACTTCTTTTGCGCATAAGTGGTCCACAGGAGCAGAGGATATGGATGGCAGTTTCCTCCGACTCTTGGCAGAATCTGCATGCTGCGCTTTGTTTTATGCCCATTTGTGTTAGATGCGCGTTACCTAGTGTTTTCTTCTTGTAAAAATATTATTAGTTATCTTTAACTTACTTGTCTGATTTAGACTCAGTAGGCTCAACAGTTGCTGGCTCTGCACTAGGTCTGCCAATGATTGATATTTCCGTTGGCTCAGCCTGTGTCTCAGCGGCATTGGCTCTAGTGTCGTTTTTACTCTGACGTTGTTTTGCGCCAGTACAGCAAACTGATTTTGCCGGTTCTTCCATACCTAGTAGGACTTGATCGTGCACGGCTAGTTCAGGGTAGTCTCGAGCTTTAAGCAGAAGAGCTTTAAGTCATCGTAGATAACACATCTCACGAAATTAAAATATGTAGTAGCAGGCTTCGAGCTCTGAGTTTATCAGGGTTAACGTCAGTTCATTTGCGGTACTCAGAATTGGCTCAACCAATCTCACTGGAGCGCAAACTCTTAGAGTATTCCAGTGTTCCAAACCACACGCGTGGTCGTGTTGGAGGTTTTCCCCTGGATTGTCCCCAGGCTACTGTCCAACCGCGCACTCCTATCGCTTTATTGGGCCCGGCCAATAAAGCCACAGTCATGTTAAAAAAAAAGAGGCATTATTTCTCACCTGCCTTTGCCATTGCTAGCGCATATTTCTCCTCGATTCGAGCATCTGAAAATTATTTACTCTTATATTATTTCAATACACGACTTTATTGGAATTTGATAGTCCGATTAAGTCCATGTCCCCCATGTATGTACCTACAAGTGTGTGTCTGTCTCTTCAACCAGTACAGACGGTTGAGACATAGTTTCGAACTTCGACTCATCTCAATCCGTCCTTCTACTCAAGTGCTCACAGGTTAGGTGGAAGAGATCCCTTATAGGGATAATTTTGCCTTTGTACACATGCATCATGCATATCGGTTCTGCTGTCAACTCAGTGCATCCTCAAATCTTATAAAGGGTCGGCAACGCGCACGTGACTCCTTTGGAGTTGCGGGCGTCTATAGGCTGCGGTGGCCGCTTACCATCAGGTGGACCGTACGCTTGTTTGCTACCGGCGTTGTATAAAAAAAAAACGCAGCCTGCGTGGCGTCGTTAACCTGTTACCGTACGTTCTGGTTCACAGCGGTAGCGCTGCGCGGACGTCGCGCACACTGTGTGACTAAGCCTTAAAGCGGAGGGTATTTACTAGTGTCCGACCGAAATTTCGGTTTCGGTTTCGGTTTCGGCCAGTTTCGGCCAAAAAATCAAGTTTCGGCCCGAGTTTCGGTTTCGGCCAAAAACGGCCGAACCTTTCGGCCGCGCCGAAACTTACAACATCGTACCTTCGGGTTAAAAAATCGCTAACTTTGTGTTACAAATAATGTATTTTTTTCACTTTATTTATAGGGTAGTTAAATTTTCAAACAGAACCTCTGTAACTGTGCTGAAATTTCATTGTGATAAATCTTTGAAAGTAGAAACCTGTAATTATAGGTCGGCGAGATATTAATTTTAGAAAAAAACTTACTAACATTTTTTCGACTTTTTAAGGACTTTTTTTTTTATAAAAGGTTCGGTTTCGGTTTCGGCCGAAACTACAATGAAACCGAACCATCGGTTTCGGTTTCGGTTTCGGCCGAAACTACAATGAAACCGAACCTTCGGTTTCGGCAAAATAACATGTTTCGGTCGGTCACTAGATTTACCATTTATTTTGTGCACGATCAAGTTCAGGATAACGAGGAAAAGCAATCCGAAGATGCTCATGATGCAGTATGCCCACCATGGCGGCTGATACATCTGGAAAATCAGTTTCTGACAATATAGTTTAGTCCAATGTTCTGCAGTAGTTTGGCTCAACTACTGCAGGGGCGCTACCGCAAACAGCAAGCAAAGTTTTCGCTCTTTGTCGCACTTGCACGTTCGGACGTAAGTGCGACAGAGAGGGAAAACTGCGTTTGTGGTTCGCAGTAGCCCCTCAGAACAGAAGGGCTACCGCGAACCGAAAACGAAGTATATCTCTCTCTGTTGCTGGAATATGCAAGTGCGACAGAGAGGGAGATACTTCGTTTTCGGCTCGCAGTAGCCCCCCAGAGGGGCTACTCCTTCGAAATGTGAACTACGTATCATACCGTCCCTTTCACTCATATAGTGTATAACACGAGAGTGAAAGGGACGGCATGATACGAAGTTCTGTCCTGACTGACCTCCATAATTCGGTTTTTGGAAATGTCGGAGAAGCTTGGAGTAGGAATAAAAGGGGTTATTGCACAAAAAATCCCATTGGGTCGTAGTGCATCCGCAAAGGCTTTCGTATTGATAAGATATTGGGCATCCGGGTTGGAAATGGGTGTCACCCGGCACCCAGTGGCTTGCTCGTGACAAGGAAGGAGATGAGAGAGGAGGCGGTGGGGGCCCCCCCGTAAATCCCGCAAGGGTCCGGGTGTCACCCGGTCCCACCGCCCGCTCTACGCCACTGTAGCTGCTTCGATCATTCTTATAGAACTTTTTTATTAGAAAGTTTTATATTTTTTTCTAAAATGGGGTAGGGTCGGTAGGTGGGTTTACGGCCTGTTAATTTGATGGGCCAGTTTGCGGCCACTTGGATGAGTTGATGAACTGAAAGGATATTTTCTTGCTTTTTTAATATATTCCCATTCAATAGGCACTAATTAAAACGCATACGACTCTATTTCTTTTAAGGCATGTAAAAAGGTAAATATCTTTAAGTGAAAAAACTTCGTTCTTCCGAAGGCCGCAAACTGACGCAGGCCGTGTAACTGGCCTAGCGACCCTACCAGACCTTCCAGAAATCGTGATCCTGTGAAAATATGATCTATTTTACAGAACAAATTCTCTTTCTGATAGAAGTATGTTTTTCTAGATTCTGAATGTACCTTAAATACCTAAAAGCACTCGTAAATTGTTAGTATTCTTCTTGGGTATCTTCTATCTACGCTTCGCTGAGATACACAAGGATAACAGATTCAGAAATGCTTCAGAATAAACCAATGACGTAATAAAGAGACATTTATTGCGTGTCACATTACCTGGTGTCATTGAAAGCATTTTTTTACATTCGCGCGAGACTGCGACTAGCCTTATTCTTAAACGTCTACCAAACCGAAATGCTTGCTTTTGGTATTGAAAAAAAAAACGTTAAATATATCTGGATTCTTGGTGGCATGCTTGTTAGGGGACGGGGGACAAGACGTCATTTTTTACTTACGCCCTTTTGGAATGACCTATTTTTCAAAATGAATGAAAATGGCCTAAATAGATGAGCGTTTTTTAACTGATAAGGGCTCTAAAACACATTTTCTATTAAAATTTAGTGCAAAATCTTCAATACCGGTATTCCGATATTTTGGTACAGGTCTGTTTCAATCCCGGTATAAAAAAAAAAAAAAATTAACCTGTTTATTCCAGTGAAATTTTTTACATAATTTTATAATCACTTACTTAACTATTAATCTTAAATTACAAAAGATTTTTTAAGTTAAGGAGTTGCGGATATACAATTTTATTAATCTGTATACATTGTGTTTGTGAAGGTCGCGGGAATCCGGTGGAAACGAACGGCAGAGGACCGGTCTAAATGGCGAGCCTTGGGGGAGGCCTATGGTCAGCAGTGGACGTCTTTCGGCTGAAATGATGATGATGATAATGATACATTGATTTTTTTAACAAATATAACTTAATGGCATATTGAAATACTGTAAAAACCGGTATTAAGGGATCTCGTGATCCCGGTTTGCATGCCCTTCTAAACACCTTGTACCACCGCATTTTCTAGTATCACGTAAACACAGCCCTTAACACATGCCTGTGCTCACGACGGCTCCCGACACAAGTCTCAAAGTAACAGTATACTAACAGCGAACAGTTTGTAAAACAATACCCTTGACATCTAGAACCACGGAGCCACAGTCAATGTATTAAACACAGTACAAATACTTTGAGTTCCCCGTGTGGTGTCAGACACATATAGTCCCTATTCGTCCCGGTACCGCCGCACACCGGGTAGAGTCAGTCCGACCCAGGTCGGGCCTGGCTAAGTTTCTTGCTGGACTCTTTTCTTTTTGAACCTGACTGTGACTTTATAGGGCGGGCCTAATAAAGCAATAGGAGTGCGCGGTTAGAGAGTAGCCTGGGGAAAATCCAGGGGAAAACCTCCGGCACGACCACGCGTGTGGTTTGGTTGGAACACTGAAATAAGAGTTTGCGCTCCAGTGAGATTGGTTGAGCGGTTTCAACCGAATCTGAGGTGTGAGTGGAATCTAGCTACTGGGAGTTTTGTCGCTGGTTCACTAAACCGAGCCTAGCTGAGAAGAGTCCAGCAAGACACTCAGCTAGGCCCGACCTGAGTCGGACTGACTAACCGGTGTGCGGCGGTACCAGGACGAATAGGAACTAATTTTTTTTTTTAATTTTAATTTATTTACCAAAAAAGTTAGATACAGTTTTACATTAATATCCGTTCGCCAAACCACAACGTTTATTGGCGAGTAATGCACTCATGCTCTTAACAAATTAATGTACCTATCTACCTTAAAACCTAAAATAAAATATGTATTTAGAGGGTATCTATTAGCAATTTTTTCAATTTAGTGTGTCAGTGTTGCCACGATCGCGCTGTGGACGTCCCCTCCTTCTATAACATACATGTAACATAAACCGGGTGGACAATTTTTGTTTTTACGACTGACAATGACCCTTCTACGAATCCGTAGATTTGTATTTTTTTATGTTATAGGGGCAAACGAGCAGACGGATCGCCTGATGGTAAGCTATTACCGCCCATAGACATCTGCAACACCAGAGGAGTAGCAAGTGCGTTGCCGGGTTTGTATTTGTTCTGTATTAGGATATTTAATCGGAGAGAAATGACACAGCGTGTGAGTATATTCGAGACTGATTTATTTTTACCTTTGTCGGTAGGTGCGTAAAGCCTAAGCTACCCGCATACATATCAGTATTACTGTTTTAAGCTAATCTACTGTGCTAGAGCGCTCTTACTGGCTCATTATTATGCCATTCTCATGCTAATACGCTGAAATGAAGAACTTAATATAACCTCCGGTTAAAATTAGCAGCTGTTAATGTTGTTTTGTTCATATTAGTCTAAGCTATTAACCGCTGTATTGTGCTAGTTGTAGTGTATTCGTAATTGGTGCTTCCTATTATTCTATTACGTTAATGCGTTCATAAAAAATATTATAATCTAGACAGTTTCTAGTATAAAATCTGAATAAATATAAATAAATAAATATTAGAGGACAATCTTACACAAATCAAACTAGCCCCACAGTAAGCTCAAGACGGCTTGTGTTATGGGTACTAGACGACGATATATTTAATAGATATAGATACTTAAATACATAGAAAACATCCAAGACTCAGAAACAAATATTCATGCTCATCGCACAAATATTTGCCCTGACCGGGATTCGAACCCAGGACCGTCAGCTTCACAGGCAGGTGCACTACCCTCTAGGCTAAACCGGTCGTCAAAAAAAATGAATGTCAAGAAGAAAAAATTAACGTCAACATCTAATGTCATAGTTATGAAAATAGTCATTAAGATGTAATGTCATAATTATTAAAATATAATTAGTATTTCAACCACAATTATACCCACGGTGTTTTATCATTCATGTAGTCTTTTGTGCTATAATATGCTTTCGATATGAGTTTACGATTTACATAAGTCTTGAATTTATTAATAGATAAATTACATATGTACAGCAGTGGACGCAAATATGCAGAAAGAGAGAGATAATACATTTACTCACTATTGCTCGTTGGTAAGGTTTTAAACAACTTGGAATAAGTTTCTGTCAAAAAATATTTTTGGTACCAGCTTTTACTGCCGACTATACCTTTTTCCCAGTCATCAACTACTCTACGTTTAATTGATAAAAGCTTGTACTAGTTTTTGTAATGCTGTTAAAGTATGATTATAAAGGCATAAATTATTTAAAAAAAAACTCGGGACATGTCACACATATTGACCTAGCCAAAGACTAAGCAACGCTTGTATGATGGGTGCTAGATAACGATATTAATACTTATCATAATCATAATCATTTATTTTGCAAAAACATACACAGATGGTACAGTAGTCATGTCAGTGGTATTACATTTTCATGAATGCATGTTCCGCCACAGCTGGCATGCAAAATTATTAAGATTAAAACAATTACAATAATTCAGTATCGATAAAATTTCCATCACATTTAAATTGCACTTTGGATATACATAAAAAGAAAAAGAAAAAAGTAAGTATCTAGTCAATCAAGCATGTTTTCAAAATATTCCCTTAGTGTATAAAATGGTCTTGTCAATAAATAAGATTTCAATTTATTTGTAAATTCATTAAAATTACTACATTCTTTAATGTCATTAAAAAATAACGAAAAAAATTAATTAATTATATAAAGAAATACATATATATGTAAATACATCCATGACTCAAGTACAAATCGTGCTCATCACACCAAGTTTGCCCCTAGCGGGATTCGAACCATGGGTCCGAGAATATGGATCCGAGACATGGGCGCTAACGATGGGCCTCATAAGAAAGCTCAAGGTCACCCAAAGAGCAATGGAAAGAGCTATGCTCGGGGTTTCTCTGCGTGATAGAATTAGGAATGAAGCTATCCGTAGCAGAACTGGGGTCACCGACATAGCCTTCAAAATTGCGAGACTTAAGTGGCAGTGGGCAGGGCACATTGCTCTCAGGACTGACGGTTGATGGGGCCAGAAACTGCTTGAGTGGCGTCCACGCACCGGAAGACGAGCTGTCGGTAGGCCTCCGACAAGGTGGAGTGATGACCTGGTGAAGGTCGCGGGAATCCGGTGGAAACGAACGGCACAGGACCGGTCTAAATGGCAAGCCTTGGGGGAGGCCTATGTTCAGCAGTGGACGTCTTTCGGCTGAAATGATGATGATGATGATGATGGGATTCGAACTCGCGACAATCGGAACAGAAGGGTCACTACCAACTGGACCAATCCGGTCGTCCTTGTCCATCCTTCAGACACTATCGATCGGAACTGGTTCTATTCATCACGCCAAGTCTCCTCTCACAATTCATCAACTGCCCGGTCGGTTATGAAATACAAATTAATTAACACGGACTCGTTCGGTGGCGGTTTTAGAGCTCGCGATAAGGATCCGACACGACTACGATCTTAAGAGACGAAGTACCGTAAACTGTCAAAATTATAATATTAATAATAGACACAGAATTGTAATAATTATATAAAATGTCAATAATAATAATTCATGAATTAAAATGACAATTAAGGTCCAAATATTTTCTTACACTATAAAAGCATTTGTCCAGAAGCCAGCTAGTCATTTTGTTCTTAAAACTATTGCCTTGTAGTAATTTTATGTCATCCGGTAGTTTATTATATATTACGATGCACATGTTAAATAAATATGTTATCACTCGAAACATCATCTGTTAGATGGCATTGCCGCCGAACAGCCGAACGGAACGTAACCGATGTTGAGCGAGCTTCGGAGCGGCACAGGGGCGCTACCGCGAACAGCAAACGAAGTTTTCCCTCTCTGTCGCACTTACGTCCAAACGTGCAAGTGCGACAGAAAGCGAAAACTTCGTTTGCTGTTCGCGGTAGCGCCCCAGAGGGCCTACTCCGAACTTCGAAATCCGAACCTCGTATCGTGCCGTCCCTTTCACTCATATAGTGTATAACACGAGAGCGTAGGCCCTCATTGTACTCATTACAACTCTCATCTGTCTCGTAGCGCTGTGATGCCGGAGAGCTGTCCGTCGCGGGCGAAAGGATATAATATATTTTTAGCATTGAAAGACATATAATCGATAAATAACAAAATGTAATCGCTGTTTCTACAAATATACAAAGAATTTGCATTAAATTAACAATTTATGGACACAGAGAAACTTTATACGCGCCTAACCAATCTTAGCAACAACTGTCAAATCTACCGTTTCCCGCGCGAACTGACAGCGGTTGTCAGTCGGAGTATTTGAGGCTTTATTAAAAACTCATCGAATCCAATAATATAAATACCTTTCACGCTGAGTGATGTTTAGCGTGATAATCGTGTCTTCCGAGTGATGTGTAATATTTCACTTGTAATATTAATCACATTACTTACACATGTCTAGTAATAAAGCATGTCCATATACAGTCAACTGGGGTTACTTTCAAATTGAGGGGCGACTTTAAAAATCCAGTTTTTATACTTATCGTTAGTTTTAATTTGGTTAGCATGAAGTCAGTGAAATATCTTGGTAAACCTAACCATTTACCTACTACACTAAATCAGACTAGAAATACTTATCGGTGATTATATAAGTGTTCTAAATCGATCAAAGTGACCCCGTTTTTTCCTAAAGTCAAATATAGTGGTAGCCGGGTAAGCTTAGGTCGCGTGGTGTAAAGGAGTTTACAAGTCGGTAAAAACAATCAATCTTGCCACAGAACCGTCTAAAAACAAAGGCTTACGTATTGAAGTTTTGTTCTACGACAAAACAATTAGAGACGACAAAATCACAAGCGTAATTACGATTCGATCGGCAATTAGATCGATGGTAATCTAATTGGTTATTTCTACTCGTCGACTTCAATGTTTGAATTAATATATCGTAGACGAAACTAAAACCACATATTTTTCTCTATGGAGCTCCCTTTAAGTGAACTCTTATGAAATAGACCAATCGCGTGTCGCCGTTACTGAACTCTTATGAAATTGACCAATCACGTGAAGCCGCGGACATGGAAAAAAAGACATCAACGAGCTATCAATCCATGTGCCTAATCTTCATTTCCGCGGGACTAGCTTGTTTAGTTATTTCGGTTTGTTTGATTAATTTCCATTGAGTCGAAAAAAACAGTGTATGCAATAGTTATATGATTAGCTTTTTAATACGTTATATAACGATTGCATATACTACTATTTCAACATGTTAAATGTCATGTCATGTCTTAATAATTATTGTCTTCATCGTCCAAAAGACAAGACGTCCAAAATAGAAGATGGAAAACTGTTGTTGATGAAAATAAACCCGTTTTGTTGCATAATATAATAATTAGTTTTCTTTCCCTTGGTATCTATACACTTAATAATTAATCACTTCTGTCATCATGACATAAGATTGAAATTGCCATGTTTTATTTACTTATTTTATTAGGGGTTCAACAATAAGAATACTACATACTTAATTAAAGTCCTAAATGCACAAATATATGCTAAGTACGCACGCATGTTTTGAAACTTAATTCTTAAATGAATTGCCATCTTAGCCTCTGTTTTACCAGTTGTATGTTTTATGTTTTACGTTCTTTTTAAACTAACTGTATTTGTGTGGACATCTATAATTGGCTTTGTTATTAGCTATTAAGTTTTGTATTATTTTTCTGTAATGCTGTTGATGCCCCGAATAAATAAAAATAAAATAAAATAAAATAAGTATCTTATTAATTACAGAAGGTCACAACATGCATTAATTAACAGTCAAATAAAAAAAAAATTGTGTACCGGTCCCGACCCAATTAATTCAGGAAAATCTCAACAAAATGGTGTGGCAATTGAACGCCATGAGTACGCCATCTATCGAAGAAATTTGGTACAAATTTGAGCGACTGAATAACTTAGTATGTATGGCAGCAGACAGACAGAGAGCCAAAGTGAAACCATAATCTCTTTTTTACCATTTTGGTACAGAACCCTAAAAGTGTTTAAGTACAATTAATGATGATTCACAGTAGACCGTTCCGTGTCCGGGCCGGCCCGTCTCCGAGCTTATTTGTGTGTCAATGTGCTAACCGTTCCGCGTCCGGGCTGGGCCGGGACCGTGCCGTTTCCAAGCCTCGGACGTAAGTAGATCAGCCGTCAAACGTTTGCATTGATAATAGAGCGACCGTTCCGTGCAGGCACGTATCCAGACTTTTGGTTCGGGGGGGACAAACATTGAAACAATCATGTGAACTGTGTAAAAATCGCTGTAATCACTGTAAACAGACGGCTAAAAATAAAAACGTTTTCGGGGGGGATAAATCCCAATTATTCCCCCTCTGGATACGTGCCTGGTTCCGTGTCTGGGCCGGCCCGTTTCCGAGCGTCACCGGGCCCGTCCGTGGCCGGGCGGCCGTTGATTTTCTGTCATAGAAAACGGGCCGGCCCGGACACGGAACGGTCTAGTGTGAATCATCCTTTAGTTTGCTCCTATTCTATTAAGATTAGAAAAGACATAAATCGTGGCCGGTGTGGTTACAATTTATGTCTTGCAGCAAAGGTGGCTTGATATGATGGCATATTTGACGACTTGAGATCAATAAAATCTTCGTATTTCTTATGTCGTAAACATCCGCGACAGGAGACAGTGTAGCTGGAGGTTAGTACGAGTAGGCAAACTGAATAATTTAATATTACACTTATGGGGAAAAAAATCATGCATAACTTATGCGCAATTTATTGTGGGTCCAAAAGGTCTATCGGGGATCGAAAACGATTATTTTGAGGATATTTAATTTAATTTTATGTTGTAAATTAGTTAAACTTCGAAAATTTTTCAAAATATATTTAGAATAAGCACTAGTATTTAGTTTAGCCCTCTCATGTTTGCTATGCCCTTGCAGGGCGTCACATGTATACATGTATTTTTTTTAATAGCCTATTTAGTGTCCCACTGCTGGGCAAAGGCCTCCCCTCTTTTTCGCCACTCGTCGCGGTCGTGTGCCAGTTCCCGTCAATCCGTACAAAATGTATCAAGGTCGCCCCGCCATCTCCTTTTCGGTCTGCCTCTGCTTCGGGAGCCATCTTGTGGGATCCATTAGGTGGCTACTTTGGCCCATCGCTCCGAGTGCATTCGACAGACATGGCCAGCCCAGTCCCACTTCAGCTTACCTGTATTACCTGTATACCTGTATTATTATTTTTTTTTTCCACCTATAACCTGTAATGTGACATGCAATAAAAAAATCTATTCTATTTTAAAAAACGATATAGGGTCGCTTGCGGCCTTCTGAAGAACAATTTTTTTTCAATTAAAGATATTCACTTTTTTACATACCTTAAAGACGTAGTGAGTCGTATGCGTTGTAATAAGTAGCTATTGAATGGGACGCCCTGTAACTAGGTGGGGCGATGATATTCGAAAGGCAGTGGGCAGGGATTGGAGGAGAAGAGCTGAAGACCGAGCTCAGTGGCGTGCCATGGGAGAGGCCTATGTCCAGCAGTGGACTGACACAGGCTGATGATGATGATGATGAATGGGAATGAATTAAAAAAGCAAGAAAATATCCTTTCAGTTCATCATCCAAATGGCCGCAAACTGGCTCATCAAATTAACAGGCCATAAACCCACCTAGCGACCCTATCGTCGGGGTATAAAGTAGTATTACTGTCGTTGATAATTACGAAATCGTCAGCGTGAAAGTTTATTTTTACTATGATATTTAGGATTTTTTGACAGAGCTACCAAGGCATTTTTCACTTAATAAGAGAACAACGGTTGACACTCACTTAGAAAGAACTCACTTGGAACTCACTTGGTGTTGCGCGGTCGGTTGCCTTGATAACACTCAACCTGATGAAGGACTCCAATTATAGTCCGAAACATGTCGCAAATAGTGACTTTCCAAGTGAGTTTCAACCGTTGTTCTCTTATTAAGTCTAAATATGTCTAACGTTAGTGTAAATTTATGTAAGGCATTTTTCAATAATTTGTTCGGTTATTTTGTTTCTTTTTCAGTTCAATTTAATTGATTTTTGGAACTAGAAAAATCTGTCCATTGCACTTGAATAATAAAAAACTATCCTTTTTGTAAAAAAAAACATCATTGTCCTTGATAATTATGAAATCTCCAGTATAAAAGTTTATTTTATATTAAGGATGTTTTGACAGAGTTATCAAGGCATTTTTCAATATTTTGTTCGGTTCTTTCATTTCTTTATATTTAATTAGAATTACGATTTGAAACGGGATATTTACCATGTATATTTTATATTTATGAGTTCCCGATATTTCGGCACTGTTGCAAGCGCCATTATCAAGCATTAACTGACGTGCTGCGAGTTTTAGTTGTGGTCTACCCACACACCATAGCGATCTACCCTCTTCCTGGTTCGCTTTTTTCCCACAGTGTCACCATCACTACCACCGTCCGCCTTGTCACTTGAAACTCGATTACGGTCACGAAAAAAAATCGTAATTATAAATAAATAAATAAATATTTTTGGACAATCTTACACAAATCAACCTAGTCCCAAGCAAAGCTTGTACTATGGGTACTAAGTTACGATATACATACTTATATAGATAAATAGATACTTAAATTACATAGAAAACATCCAAGACTCAAGAACAAATATTCGTGTTCATCACACAAATAAATGCCCTGACCGGGATTCGAACCCGGGACCTTCAGCTTCGAAGGCAGGGTCACTACCAACTAGGCTAAAGCGGTCGTCAATTCTAATGTAAATTACCATGTAAGCTTGAAATCTTATAGCAGTAATTTTTGATAATTTTTTAGCACTGGAAACTCAAACTTCAGTATTTTCATCAGATCTCTGAATGGGCCTTGCATTAAAACTTGCACATTACACAGTAGTTTTACTGTGGATATATTCAACCATTCATAACCATAACTTCCATATTAGTACAGCGGAATGTCTCGAAAAGTGTTTCCTACGAGTCTAATTTCAAGAAAGTTCCGAGTCATTACTGTACGAACTGTGAAACAAAGAGCTATGCATAAGAACCTAAAGCAAGAAACTTCGGTGAAGTATGAGTATTACCGCTCCAAACAAACCTGGCCTCTCAAACGAGGCAATTGTTGCTTATATGTGGTTCTGATTACGCTGGCATAGTGATACTCGAAAACGTCTACCGAAGGCAAATGCAGCACGCAATCAAGGTAATGTTGCCAGCGGCAGGTGCGTTCCGCGGCGGCAAGCCACGAATTTATAACGGCAACACTGACAAGTTGATTTATGCGGAAACATTCGCGCCGATTGTGAGATCTGTTTCACGCACGTGCAATTGTTGTTCAACTATTTTTCAAGTTTTATTGGCGTTGATGGCGTATTGAATGGATAGCGGTTAGCGGTGGTTGGATTTGTTGCGGGTATTGGATTATTGATGTTAGATACCTAGGTATTATGGCTCAATTGCTAAAAGGCAAATGCTTCTTCAGCTCTACGACGATTCTGGAAGCAACATCTCCTGCCAGCATCTCTTGGTGGTGCCTCGCAGATAGATGGCACTGTACCCATGGCGTTCAATTTCTACATCATATTGTTGAGATTTTCCTGATTTAATAGGGTTGGAATCGGTACACTTCTGTATGCGGAACCCTCGGTTTGCGAGTCTGACTCGCACTTGACCGGTTTTTTTACAATTATTCGCTGCCTTCGCTTTCCCATTTGAGTCGTTGTCAGTTGTAAAAACAAAAGTTGTCCACCCGGTGGTCTGTAGTTAACGGCTTATGCACATGTAAGTTATCTTTTTATTCCATGGACTTAGTTACCAAAACACCGTCTATGCGGGTTACTAGACCAATCCAAAATAAGCTTTGTGGCACTTAACTTTTGATATGTCCACCGAAAAGACGCTAATCTAAATCTGACAATGACCCATTTCAGAGCCAGTGTTTCAAAAAATACCATAAGGCATTACTAGATAATATACTCCTCTTAAAGTCGCTTGACGAGTACGTATTGAGATGAAGTCGCGTTCAAAACATGATAAATAGTAATACCTAGAGATGTAAAAATAGGATGTAAGTGTAAGATACAATTTGAAATCAAATGAAAACATTTCAGTTGCAACTTATTGGTTATTAGAAACTTCCCCCGCAGAATCAGCTCGAGATGTGTATCGCGCGTATTTATGTACAATTTGCAACGTAACAACTTAGATTTGTGGGTGCGGGGCCGTGTGTTTGTTATCAGTGCCTTTACCATGAATTTACATGACCGTACTCGCTAGCGACTGCGTAAAAATTTGTACGGGCAAAAGTACAGCGCCTCTGGCGGTTACGCGATAGTACTAAGAATCGGCATGCTAAATCGTTTACGCAGTCGCTAGCGAGTACGGTCATGCAAACTCATGGTAGAGGCACTGACGGTTACTAGTGGAGAGCGGGTGAATTTTGGAAATTTCTAATAACGTCATCTTCGTGCTAGCGTTATCCCGATACAGTTGCATCCTGAAGATGCCCGGGGTCCGCTAAATCCCAAGATTTGGCGTAGGCACTAGTTTTTACGAGCGACTGCCATCTGACCTTCCAACCCGAGGAAACCAGACCTTATTGGAATTGGGCTTGTCAAGTGAGTGGGTAACTTGACTGTTAGAAGTTCTCAAGCCGCCCGAAGGCCTCTAATCATCACTACATAGTATAAAACAAAGTCGCTTTCTCTGTCCCTATGTCCCTATATCCCTATGTATGCTTAAATCTTTAAAACTACGCAACGGATTTTGATGCGGTTTTTTTTAATAGATAGAGTGACTCAAGAGGTAGGTTTATACGTATAATACATGCATCAGCATTGCACCCGTGCGAAGCCGGGGCGGGTCGCTAGTGAATAATATAAATGAACATTATTTTCTTGCATGTGCTTCCAATAGGTCTTACACGATTTTCTGAAAAGTAGCCTAAATTAATCCGTACGTGGAATTTTTATTTCTATTTTAAGGAATCGATGAATATTAAAACAATATTGAAATTTTCAGTTTCAATATCCGCTCGAAAACGCGAGACGCCATTTTTACGAGCCCTGTGACGTCATAGGGCAATAGATATTGATTAACAAAATCGCAGTTCAACCGATTCGTTGTTATAGGTACTCGTTATATCGTTGTATTTTTGTTGATTTAAATATTTTAAAATTGTTACAGTCCTATTGATAAAACAACGGACAAAAATAGTTGCCCGTGGTACTGCCAGTAGGACCACGGGTAATAAAATATATTATTTAACTAGCTACCCGCCCCGGCTTCGCACGGGTGCAATGCTCATGCATGTATTATACATATAAACCTTCCCCTTGAGTCACTCTATCTATTTAAAAAACCCGCATCAAAATCCGATGCGTAGTTTTAAAGATTTAAGCATACATAGGGATATAGGGACATAGGGCAGAGAAAGCGAATTTGTTTTATACTATGTAGTGATTCTAAATCTCTAATTAGTAAAAAAAATATTTCCCTTGTTTGTTCGCATGTGTTGTTACGTTAGTGCGTAATATTAGTACTTATTATTTAAGTAACATGGCACTACCTGTGAGTTCCTATAATTGGCTCTCTGTATCTATGTGATTGTTTAATGTAATATCATAGCTGTTGGGTCTCCAAATAAATAGTAGATTGTATGACAAGGGTCTAAAATGAGCCATATTACCACGAGATAGTTATTTTCCCGAACAAAGTGAGTAAAAATAGTTCGAGGGGTAATATGGCTTTTAGACCGGAGTTATACACTCTACTTTTCACTTCGATTGCGAGAAAATAAATAAACAAAGGTTAGCCATCCAAAATTAACAATTAATTCCACGGCGAACTTGTATGTAGTTTTTTTTCTAAACTGCTTTCATGCTTTGACACACAAAATAGACACCGCGGTTCGCGCGCAACATTCACGCGCAAAAAAGCTAACTAACCTTCCATTGAGCGCTTCAAAGCGTTGCTCGAACGAACTAATCACTTTTTTAATTATTGTGAAATAGGGACTACTACAAACTTAATCTTTAGATTCTTTAGAGAAATGAATTCTGTTTTCTGATTGGTCGATTTTAGTAAAGCTGTATTCTGGTTTGTTAATACCCAATACCAAATATTTTTTAAAGAGTTAAATTAGTGTTGTGTGATTGGTGGATTTAATAGGTGAAGTATTATGATTGGTCTAAATTGAATGTTTTGTAAATCATAAATATGTATTCATATTTTCCCTAGGGGTTAAATGTACTACTTTAGCCCCGCTTGACAAATCTAATATGACACACTATTCGAGCATAAGAAGTGAAAAATAAAATAAATAAATATTAGGGGGTCCAGCTTCTCCCCTAGAGCTGAAAAAGCTGTTGGCGCTGCCTCTTTACCGACAACCCCAAACTGAGGTATATAACGGGGGCAATATTCTGCCGTTTAGGTATAATTAATGTAGACTATACGGGAACAGGTTATTCGAGAACTTTCCAGCTTAGTCTAGGACCTCGGGCCCGCGGTCCAAATTAACCGATATTGATGCAAGAGCTACTAAAGTTCCATTATCATATAATAACCTCCTAAGACCCCGCGTCCTATATAAAGGACAAAATATGGTCAACGGAAAATAAGTTAAATTTTGAAGTGATAGAGTTGCATTTGTTTTAAATAAGACATAAAGTAAAATTCAAATTTGTAATTGGAACTGTTAGGTTCAAATTCGATTGTATTTTTATTTGTATGGTGGGTCTCAGGAGGATAAATTGTAAAATCAAAATGAAAATCAAACATTTATTCTGCAAATAGGACACAAGGGCACTTTTACATGTCAAAATATTAATTTACAATTTAAGGATGTCTGACTATAATAATACATTTTTCATGTCAAAATATTAATTTATAGTTGAAAAAGAATAATAATTTCGAGTTTACAATTATAACAAAATTAATGTAATACAGTGAAGATAAACTTGCAAAGTTATCTATCTATTACAAATATTACAACATCAGTAAAGTTAGAGATGTATAAGGCCTCAAGATTAAAGAAGGAGTATAATGAAATTAATAAAATATCCCAGAGATGTACATGGTCTGTGAGCGTCAAAATTAAGATTAATTTAATATTGTTAGAGATGTATGTGGTCTCTAAGTCACTGATAATAAAAACGAATCCGCAATAGGATGATGTTTCTCGTCAACCCCCTATAAAAGACACTAGTATTAAGGTAGTCACTATGTCCTTGCAAGCATGAACAGACCGGACTCCACAAACAGCACCCGATCACGAGTATGACGCGTATCTCAACCATGAAATAATGAAACGCTTGCGTCTTTAAGGTCGAATATCTGTTCCGAAACGTTGCTTTAGAAAGCACGTTAAGCAGGTCGATCCCGGCTGCTGTCTATGACAGCAGTCGTTAAGCCAAGTTATGCCTTCGGGCGGCTTGAGAACTTCTAACATTCAAGTTGCTCACTCACTTGACAAAGACTAATTCCAATAAGGTCTAGTTTGCCCTTGGGCTGGAAGGTCAGATGGTAGTCGCTTGCGTAAAAACTAGTTCCTAACCCAAATCTTGGGATTAGGTAGCGGACCCCGGGCATCCTTCAGGACGCAACTGGACTGGGACAACGCTAGGATAATGATGATATTCTAAAACGGTTCCCGGTTCTTAATGTCATCCCTTTTAAATTTGATAAACTTTCCATACAATCAGATTTCAACGAACACCGTTTACGATTAAAAAATAAAAATAAAATAAAAAAAACGTTTATTGCGTCGAACTTAAATCAAACAAAAAAAAACACAATAATAATTTAATATAAACAATGAAACTTAAGTATCTAGGCAATGGGTATCAGTCTCAGCTTTTGCTGAACATAGTCCATCCAGCGCTGATTTTCAGACTGATCCCTTTTATACATACTAAGTAAAAACTAAAACTAAACAACTAAACAGGTCGGCCACGTTTGCAAATCTTGCTTGCGCGAATGTGTGTGTGTGTGTGTGTGTGTGCGAGTGTGTGCGTTACCTTTATGCGGATTTACTATTAATAAAGAAACAAACAACAAAAAAAACCTTAAAAACTTAAAAAAGAAAAAAACCTTACAATTGTATTTATTTATTTATGATATGATATTATGTATTTATTTGGGTGGTCTAAAATTATTTTGTAATGCCAGAAAGTGTGCTTTAACAAGTTTTTTTAATTTTAACAAGGGATACAGGCAGTTTGGTGCGGAGATTGGTTGAGCCGCTTCAACCGAATCTGAGGTGTGAGTGGGATCGAGCTACAAGGTTCCTCCACTATTCGTAGCTGAATGGTCGCCAGACTAGGAGACGCAGAACTTTAGTGCAGCGCGCGCTACTCTTCAAGTTCCGGATGTTACGCCGACCGATTCGTACCACATATTGCCAAATAGTATTTTTTAATACCACGTTGGTGGCAAACAAGCTGACAGCCCACCTGATGGTAAGTGGTTACCGTCGCCTATAGACGCTTGCAACACCAGAGAAGTTGCCGACCTGTAAGAAACCTTTTCACGTCTTTTTTGAGTCCCATTCTGTAGCCCATTAAGAATATCTCGCCAGGAAGTTCATTCCGCAACCTAAGTGTTCTCGGTATAAAGTGCCTGTTGAATCGTACTGTACGAGAACGCAATGGCTCCAAGGATGAGCTCGCTGCGGACGGCTGATATAGGTGGCCGTGGGCATCATATCAAACAGTTCTTCAGAGCACATCCCGTTATACACGGTAGAACACGCACAGGGAGCAGTGTTGCCAGATCTACTGGCTTTCCAGTAGATCTACTGGTTTTGGGGTATGTCTACTGGTCTACTGGTTTTGCAAGAGAATCTACTGGATTTTACGATTGCATTCTGGTTTTAAAACTTTTTCGTACGTACATGCATTTGCGCATGCATAATGACGTATATTTATGAAGCAAGTGTTAAGGCGGGCTTAAATGACATCGTAAAACGTCATTTATAAAAAAATTAGGCCTGATATTGTAGCCTTACTAAGTAAGGCTACAATATCAGGTAAAAAGAAAAAAAGGAAAACTTGTGATTTGACAATATCAGGAAGTAAAAAGAAAGAAAACTTGTGATTTGGTAAGTTTTGGGGCATAACATTTTTCTACTGGTTTTTTCCCCCCATCTACTGGTTTTTAGCCTCATGTCTCCTGCTTTTTTCAGATTCGGTCTGGCAACACTGACAGGGAGGCAAAGTCCGCCTGAGACCAAGCGGTTCAAGGTCGCCTGTCACACTGGGATCGTCGACAATTCTCACTGCACGTCTTTGAACTGAGTTACAAGGGCAAAGTTGGTATTTTGGAGCTCCGCCCATAAGTGAGTACTCCATATGAGGCCTATCTTGCGACTTGTAAAGTTGCAGCCTTTATCGAGGTGTGAAGTACTGTTTCGACCTACTGAGCACTCCAAGTTTCTTTGATGCCAACTTTACCCTTACTTTCTAAGTGGCTAAGGAACTGCACGTCAATGGGAATGTCAACGGCTAGGATTCCAATGCTCTGAGATATGATAAGGAGTGTGCCCTGAAATTGAGGGACCACAGTAAACGGGACTTTTTTGGCGGTGAACGCTCAATCTTGTAAGTTGTTATGGACATTTTGATAGGAAATTACCTAATGCCACAATTTGAATGGTATAAACAGAGACGAAACCTAAGTCTGATTGTTGACTTCCATATTATTTTGAATTACGATGCTCTGAGAATAATTATGATCTGATGGTGTTTTTTTAACCATTTTATCTCATATAATTTGGTTAACTTTTGTATCTTAGAGACTATATGATGCTTTCAAAATGAAATGTGTACCTTATCAAAGCACTAATTAAACGCATGTAGAATTTCAATCTAAGGAGTTCACTCATAGCGAGGCAGCAATCATTTTATTTGCGCAGGCGATAATGTTAATCTCAACTTATTCAGAAAATTGTTTGTAGTGGCGAAATGCAATTTTTGCGAACGGATATAGGTATTTCGATAAACCAATACTGATTGTGAAACGTTTTCATAGCCCTCAAGCCATATCAAAACGCCCATAACGATTGTTCGTCCATACTTTACAATTGCCATCAATTTTAACCCATCAAGATGTTTCTAAAGCTGGTTGTGGTTCTTGTTGTGAATTGGTATTGCGCTGCCCGCCGTGGCCAAGTCGCTCTCCGAGTCTACAAAGGGGAGACGGCTTCGCTTGAGGAATTTCCGTTCATAGTCCTGATTCAACAGCAGAACACAAACGGACCTTTTGTCAGACAATGCACAGGAAGCCTTATCGCAGAGACTTGGGTGCTTACAGCGGCTCACTGTATCTTTCGTTATGTGGAGGATCCTCAAAATGAACGTATAGTAAGATACGGTGATTTTATGTTACCGGCAAACGAAACTAAACTATATTCAAAAATAATACGCGTATTTGTTCCCACAAGTGTCCAAATAACGGCCCAATTTTGGGTAGATAAGCCCATGAAACCTGGGAGAGATGATATCGGAATGCTGATGATTGAGAGAGTACCAAACAAGCCAAGGGCGAAGCTTCTGGCGCTCGATTACCGTACCTTGTTTGGTCTTCCTGCCAAATACGCCGGTTTTGGGTTGAAAGTTAAGAGCCATCTTTCACCTATGAAATATAGATTAAATCAAGATTTCCTTCCTCTTCAAATGGGTGATGGTGTTCTAGTGCCTTGTGACAATTTGAGGAATTATGGATTAGTTATATGCATAGAGCCAAAGTGCTCCAACAGGGCTCAAGGAGACCGGCCAGGCGATTCCGGCGGTCCGCTTGTATACGACGGGCGTATCATAGGTGTGACGAAGGGACCACCTTCGTTAACATTGCCAGATTCAGGAGGATCTTTCACTCCTGTTAGTGTCTATTTGGAATGGATCCATAATGTTATGTCTTCGAATGGTTAATAAATAGGAACAGACTGAAGGAAAACTAGCAAAAGACAACTAGGTAATCGTTTGTTTGAAATATCCTATCACGTTGAATATTTCTGCCACAACTTTCAAACTTAATCCCTTATTTTAAAGTTACAATTTGAATAACATAGAACAAATTACGTGCTTCATGGTTCCGTTTTTACGGATGGTAGCCCGGCGAGGATGTCCACCGCGCGATCGCGACAACACAGACACATATAGTCCCTATTCGTCCCGGTACCGCCGCATACCGGGTAGAGTCAGTCCGACCCAGGTCGGGCCTACCTGAGTTTCTTGCTGGACTCTTCTCAGCTAGGCTAGGTTTAGTGAACCATCGACTAAACTCCCAGTAGATCGATTCCACTCACACCTCAGATTCGGTTGAAACCGCTCAATGAAATCACTGGAGCGAAACCTATTAGAGTATTCCAGTGTTCCAAACCACACGCGTGGTCGTGTCGGAGGTTTTCTCCTGGGTTTTCCCCAGGCTACTCTCCAACCGCGCACTCCTATCGCTTTATTGGGCCCGGCCTATAAAGCCACAGTCAGGTTTATAAAAATGATGGTAACAGTTTTGATACCTTTAGCTTCAATCTTTTGTTTTCAAGCATAACAGAGTGTAAAATCTACGGTTTACTTCTACAATATCTTATCTCCTTTTTAGTAAAATGCATAATGAACCTTATTGTAGGTACATTAAATAGAGGTGACTTTTACACAATCGATTTATGTGATAAGTGGTTGAGGAGTTATCAATGCAAGTATTGGGTACTTGACATTTTTTATAATCTGCTTTAATATGTTATAAATCTCTTTGTCAAAAAAACGTAGTTTTGCTTACTTGTTACGAAATACGTACTTTTTTATTTTTTTCAAATTTTCGTTCTAAAACGCGATCTAGTGCTTGTAATGACGTCACACTGCTATAAATAAACTAACCTCTTCGCGTGATACTTCTAAGAATTTTATATCAACTAGCGACCCGCCCCGGCTTCGCACGGGTGCAATGCTTATGCATGTATTTATACATATAAACCGTCCCCTTGAGTCACTCTATCTATTAAAAAAACCGCATAAAACTACGCAATCCGTTGCGTAGTTTTAAAGATTTATTAAGCATACATAGGTCTCGTCGCCAATGTAGTAATGTTATATTTATTAAATAACACCACGATGTTGGATTATTTGTTTTATTAAAATATAAAGTATCTTTTACACAGAGAGCTTCACACTGACTGACCATAGATAACATATATCACACTCAACTGGGTTACCACAATAGGGATATAGGGACATAGGGACAGAGAAAGCGACTTTGTTTTATACTATGTAGTGACTAGCAAAAACGGTTTTGACAGCACCTGTTTGTAGTGGTATGCCGTCACTAACAACTGCGTCGTTTTGCTCATTTGAGTAACAGATAAGAAAAACTAAAAGCTATTAAAATTATATGATGTTCATTGAATTATAACTAATTAGGGTCGGTAGGTGGGTTTACGGCCTGTTAATTTGATGCGCCAGTTTGCGGCCACTTGGAAGGGTTGATTAACTGAAAGGATATTTTCTTGCTTTTTTAATATATTCCCATTCAATAGCTACCAATTAAAGCGCATACAACTCGCTATGTCTTTAGGGCATGCAAAAATGTAAATATCTTTATAATTGAAAAAACTTCATTCTTCAGAAGGCCGCAAACTGACGCAGGCCGCGTAACTGGCCTAGCGACCCTATTTAACTTCAAAAAAAAGGCTTTCTTCTGGTTTTAATGTTAGCTGGAAGAGATCCCTTACAGGGATAAGTTCGCCTTTGTACAAATATCTATCATTAAATTTATTTTCGACTATGTACTTGATTTGTGCAATAAAGTATTTACTACTACTACTCTACGTTTTATTTTTCTACTCCTGTACATTTTTTCGTGACTTACGCATTCATGAACTAATATAAATACATACTTTATTTATTCTGTAAAAAGTCTATCTAGCCTATTGCCCAAAAACACACTCCTTACCCTACTTTAATGAAAAATTAAGGCAGAGTTGGGTGCCATAGACTACTACAAATATAGATGTTTAGTAGTCATTCTTTGATGCGCTCAAGTGTTATGATTAAAATCAGAGCTGCCAACTTAACACAATTTGCTATAATTTTTATGTATTAATTAACGCATAATATATTATTTACTAATATAAATACATACATTTGTCATCTTTTTTGTGATGTTTAAAGAGTAGAAAGAAAACGAAATAGTTAAAATTTGATCCGGATTTGAATTCAGTTTAGGTCGGATGTCAAGTCAAGCAAATTAAAAAAAAACAAATCAAAGGGTCATATTTTGACCCACCAGAACATTCAAGAAGATAATTGATTATATTACTTACATAAAAATATTTGTTTTTGTGTTAATTTTGAAAGCGAGCCAAAGCGAGGCCGCCCTAAGTCAACCTGAGAGCGGGCGATCATCGCATAGGTGAATGTAAAATCTTCGCAGGTCCGTGGTGGTAAATAAAAATAGTGGACTGTAGATTTAGGAGCTGGTTTAATCCAAAATAGAAAAATATACAGAAAAGTGAGTGTAACAGTCTTTGGGAATTGCTGAACAACCGTAAGTTATTAACGTAAGACAATTTTGAAATCTAAACATTGCCATATGAAAATTGTCCATATTAGCTCGACTGGTTATGAATTTAATGTTACATTGAATATTTTATTTAAAAAATATGCAAGTATGATTGAAATAATTATAAGATGAATTTATTACATCTTATCTTATCTTATCTTATTTAGATGAGGGCCCTAGCGGATGCACTTCGACCCAGTGGGATCTTTTGTGCAATTGCCCCCTCCTTTATGCCTACTCCAAGCTGCTCTCCAGCATTTCCACAAACCGAATGATGGAGTTCAGCGGGAGTACTCTAAATTCCTTTGGTTCAGGGTAACCATTGCCAAAGTCATTCATTCTTTGTCTGGCAAGGGCGTGACATTCACACAGTAAGTGTTCCATTGTCTCGTCATCCTCGCCACACATCCTACATTCTGTGTCGTCTGCTAGTCCCATCTTGGCCAAAGTTCCTTTGACCCCGAAGTGACCTGTAAACACCCCAGTTATCATCCTGAGTTGCTTTCTGCTGTATTTCCAGAGTTTTCTGGTCCAGCCTGTATCCACTCCTTCCATGAAGAGCTTTGAGTGCCTTAAGCCCGCCTCATTCCTCCACTCATGTTGGTGCTTGGTTTTGGCGCATTCTTTCAAGGCTAGTGTTATGGTTCTCTGCGAGAGTCCCACAAACGGTTCCGGACCTACAAAGCAGTTTGCTGATCCCCTTCTTGCAAGCTCATCAGCTTTTTCGTTACCAATGAAGCCCTCGTGCCCCGGTATCCATACCAGTTGCACTTTGTTGAGTCTCCCAAGCTTATTTAAAACTTGGATACCATTGTACACAAGTCTAGAGTCCACTTTCGGCGCTGTTAGCGCCTTAAGGGCTGCTTGACTGTCACTGAGTATATAGATATTCTTCCCTCTGGTTCGTCTATCTATATTCACCTGTGCACAGGCAATTACGGCGTATGTCTCCGCCTGGAAGACAGTCGCAAATTGCCCCATGCTTACACTACTACTATAGTCATTCGCATAAATGCCTGCACCCGTACCGGATTCCATTTTTGATCCGTCTGTGTACCAGATATCGTCTTTGTTACCATCGCTCGGTCGTTCAAGACCTTCAGCCCATTCGGCCCTTGAGGGAACTTTTGTAGTGAAGTTCTTATTGAACACATACTTGGGTTGCATTTTGTCGCATCCCATGTTTGTTATTCTGTCTAGAAAACTATCTGTTTCCATGTTTGTGTGTTTAGTCTTAGGCTTACTGTCGCTCCACAGTCCAAGCACTCTCAGTCTGTAGAGCGACTTGCGCGCTTCCGACTTGATCACCAGGTGAAGCGGTGGTAGGTCTAGTAGTACTTCTAGCGCCGCCGTTGGCGTTGTACGAAACGCCCCTGTTATAGCCATGCATATTGTTCTTTGCACCTTTTTCAGGGCCTCTCTGCATGTACTCTTTAAAGTCCTTGGCCACCATACCAGGCTTCCGTACAATAGTATGGGTCTCACCATCATGGTGTAGATCCATTTCAGTACCTTTGGGTTCAACCCCCATGTTTTACCATACGCCGATCTGCACATTCCAAACACTCTCAGTGCCTTGGTTATGGAGAGATCTGTATGCTTTTTCCAATTCAGCTCCTTATCCAGTGTAACACCCAGATATTTCACTTCATTGGACAGTTCAATTACCCTTTCGTACAGTTTTAACTGCTGTATGCCTCGAAGGGTTCTTTTCCTAGTAAACGGTATTACTACAGTTTTGCCTGGATTGATGGACAATTGGTGGCTAATGCACCAGTTCTCCACCTTCTTCAGAGCTTTGTTCATGATTTCTGATACTGTACTTGGGAATTTCCCGTTAACAAGTATCACCAAATCATCAGCATATCCTACCG
This sequence comes from Epiblema foenella, assembly GCA_963556455.1. Taxonomy (NCBI): domain Eukaryota; kingdom Metazoa; phylum Arthropoda; class Insecta; order Lepidoptera; family Tortricidae; genus Epiblema; species Epiblema foenella. The sequence goes on from OY747112.1 coordinate 17,805,101, forward strand.
TTCGGATAGGCCCATTATTCAGTTCTCCCAGGAGTGAGTCCACCACCAGGCTCCATAGAGTTGGCGACAGTACTCCGCCCTGTGGACAACCCTTTGTGGCTGTAGCCGTTATCTCATCTCCTAGAAGACATGACTTTATTACTCTGCCGTTTAGCATGTTGCCTATCCATTTACAGATGGTGGGCTCTATGCCGTGTCTAGCAGCTGCTTCGCTGATAGCGTTATACGTGGTGCGATCGAAAGCCCCTTCCACGTCTAAGAAAGCTGCCAAGCATAGTTCTTTGTTCTCTATGGCTTGTTCAGCTCTAGTTGTTACCAGATGTAGTGCTGTTTCTGTCGACTTCCCTGGCTGATAAGCACATTGTAGTTCGTGCAGTGGATGTCTCCTTAATGGGCCATCCCTTATGTGTCTATCTACCAACTTTTCCAATGTTTTCAGGAAAAATGAGGATAGACTTATTGGCCTGTATGATTTTGCTTCACTGTAATCCGCCTTACCTGGTTTGGGTAGGTAGGTTACTTGTACCATCCTCCACACGCGCGGTACGTGTGCGAAGGCTAAACACGCTCTGTACAATCTACTTAGGTGTGGAATTAGTACATTGGCGCCTTCTTGTAGTAGTATGGGGTAGATACCGTCTGGCCCCGGGGCTTTAAAAGGCTGAAATGTTGACAGCGCCCACATGATCTTTTTGTGATCCACTACCTTTTTAGACGTGTCCCAATTGTGCCTTGTTGTATGTGTGGTCTGTTCCAACGCACTAATCGTCGCATCGTCATTTGTGCTCTGGTGTATTACTGAGCCTGGAAAGTGTGTGTTACACATTACCTTAAGGGTTTCTAATCCCGTTGTCGTCATTCTTCCGTCACTGTCCCTAATGGTTGTGAGCGGAACCGACTTTGTTGTGGCTAGTGCCTTTGTTAGTCTCATTCCTTCTGGTATGGACTCAATTTGATCGCAGTGATTCCTCCATGCTCTCCTTTTCGCTTTCCTCACAGCCTTGCTGAATTCTGTGAGCTTTTGTGCATAGTACTCAAAGTCATTAGATGACTTTGCGTCATTAAATATTGCCCTGGTTTCTCTCCTGAGCTTCACTATCTCGGGGTTCCACCACGGTACCTTTTTCGCCAGGGTTTTCTTCTCCGGGCAGTTATTAGTATAGGCTGTATATACAGCTTGTACTATCTTGTCCGCTTCGAATTCTATGTCAATAATAGAGTTTAGCTTACCTTTTGGGTCACCCAAGTCCACTTTCAGGTCCCTTCTAAAAGCCGACCAGTCAGTGTTCCTGGGATTCCGTTTACGTACCGTAGTTATTTGTGTTTTGGTTTGGTACCTAAAGCAAATGTATCTGTGGTCCGAAAGGGAAATATCATCAGACACATGCCATGAGTTGATGCTATTACAGGTGTTATTAGTAGCTAGCGTTATGTCAATTACCTCTCCCCGCCTAGAATTGACGAAGGTGGGTTCATTGCCTTTATTTAATAATTGTAAAGAAGAGCTCACCAGAAAATCCAGTACTTTCTCCCCTCTCCTGTTGGTATCTGAGCTGCCCCAGATGACATGATGTGCGTTCGCGTCGCAGCCGATGACCAGGTTGTTGTTCGCCCGGCTGCCGTATGCAACCAGATCCCGCAGCTGCTGAGTGATGGGATCCGTTGCCTCGTAGGGAAGGTAGGCTGATGAAAAGATGAGCTCCTTACCCTCCCCCTTGTTGTGGATCATCACCGTGGTGAGATCCCTGGAACAGAAAGCATACAATGGCATGGCATTGATGCCGTTTTTGACATAGATACATGTCCTCATGTTATTTTCTGGACACAGGTAAACAATTGTTCCCCCCGTGCCCCCTAGGCCTCTTATTTCATTTTTGTATATATATGGTTCTTGAATAAGAGCAATATCGAACTTGTCGCATTTTAACTGCCGTGCCAGAAGGGCAGTGGCTGCCTTATTGTGTTGTAGATTAATTTGTACACACCTTATCCCCGCCATTGGCCTTGCTAGTTTTTATGGGTGCTGAGGTCAGCAGCCACCCCCTGGACCGTCTCGTCACAGGACATCGGTGACATGGTGCTCTCCAGAAACAGGTCCGCCATGCCTCGTAAGTCCTCCGAGCCAATCGCCGATAGCGGTGATGACTCTCGGGCCATACGAGACTCGGCGCTCCCCTCACTGGAACGCAGCATGTCCCCGGCCTCCGACACCGACTGCCCCTCGTCCGCTGTTGCCTCAGCCCCCTCGGCCTCATCGCCGCTGGTCGGTGGCGCCCCTACTTCCGGCGCCATACCCCCCTCGGCCTCCCCAGGCGTCTCTCCCCCCTCGCCCATCCCCGCACCGGTGCCAACCCCAGCTCCTCCAAGCCCCTTCTCCATATCCTCAAGAAGCTTGAACGAGCTGAGGTCGACTCCCGAGTGCAGATGGTAGTCTGCCGCCTTGATGACGTCGGCGGACACCCGGTCCATCAAAATGATGCGCCTGGTGCTCGTCGCCGACGCCACAGTGTCGACCACCTTCCACTCCTCCGTGTGCAGCGAAGGGTTGTACCTTTGCAGCACACGAAGGAGTAGTTTAATGTCTTGGGTGCCAACGATCTTCGTTTTCCACGCCATCTTGACGGGTTTCGGAAGATCCTTGGCATCCATGACCTTTAGGCGCAGCCCAGCAATCTCCACGCCTCCGATTGCTGACCTGAGCCATGCGGCGGACTCTCTCCCTTGGCAATTGACGTGGAGAGCTCCCGCCACCACATTGCCGATGGTAACCCTGGGTAGGGGATCCGGGGCATCAGCCAAGAGCTCGAGGACGAGCCCCTGGATGGCCCCCAGATGCCCCATCCCGATCCTCTCGGCTGGAAAGGCCTCTGGGACGATGGCCATCTTCTCGCTTGCAGCGACTTCAGCGAACGAAGTTGCGATTTTCGTTCGCTTGGAGTCGCTGGCAAGCAGAGGCGAGTCGCCACTGGCTCCCAGTGGCCTCTTTTTCTGCACCCCGGGCCCCGTAGTGGGTGCATCCTGCGTGGTGCCCTCGCTCGATCGTCGAGCTCTTTCTCTGGCGTTCTCTCGCCTCCTCTGCCTCCTGCTTTTTGCGATTCCTCCGCCGGACTGCGCGTCCGTGCCCGGAGGCACGGATACGTCGTCAACGGCAACCGGTTCAGCTGCAGGAGTTGGGAGGGTTCCGGCCGGCCGGTTGCAGTCGGCCACAGTTCCGCGTCCCACCCCTCCGGCACCTGCGCCAGTCGGTCTCCTTGCGGGGACCTGCTGGGCGCGTCCTCTTTTCGACCCTTGGGGAAAAGATCGGACGGTACCTCCGGGGTGGACCGCTCCACCATGACCTCTGCCTCTATGCGCGCTAGGCGCCTTCTGCATCCTTGCGGATCCCCTTATTCCACTGCTACCCGCTCTCGCCGCACTGTCTGGGACAGTGTTGCGTACCGCCGGTGCAGCATGTGCGCTAAGCGCCTTGGCCTCATCCCTTGCGGGTACGGCTTTCTCTCCTTCCTTCTTCGATGCTTGGTCTTTTTTAACTACTTCCATGAGATTCCCACGAGTAGCAAGGGAAAAACGGTCGCAGACAGCAGAGCCCCGCTTGCCGCCTGAAGGGCAGAATACTCCACGATTTGCCCCGGTTTCGTGGAGGGACCGTTTGCGACTGGGCACGCCCCCAGCCATGCATCCATCGGCACGGTACAGCACACCTTGGATTGGCGGAGTGGAAAGGGGTTTGTAGGGACGGGGATAGGAATATGGGATGGAGGGTAGGATATGGGGAGAGACAGGATTAGAGACGGGAAGTGACTGTTTGGAGCACGGGATAATGGGTAGGGTTACGCCTGGACAGTGGGGTTTCCATCCAGGCGGCGTCCTCATACTTGGCTACTGGCTGATCCGGGGTAGATGGTAAAAGAAGTGCGACGCCCGTTCAGACCACCAGCATTTCCAGGGTGTACGACCTGCCCCCCTGGCAGGTTCGTCCCTGAGCTGCGTCGGCAGACCCAAGGACGACGGGGACGTGTATGATGGACTTGAGGGAGCAAGTCTACAGCTCAGCGCCGCACACCTGAGCGTACCCGCTACCCCCCTACACCCCAAATTTATTACATACAATTAATTGGGTTATTTTTATATGAATTATTGAATACAATTTTGATTCAAGAAAAAGGATTAAAAACGTTTTAGTTTTTAAACGATTCTGAACAGTGAAGAACATGGGGAAGAGGTGGAGCGAATTGAAGCACGAAACTGAAGATCAAACGGGATAGCAGCGCACGTCGAAGCCCTCTGCCCCATCTATTTATTATTTATTTAATATGCACGCAAAATAGATGACAAGTGAAAAAGAAGATAATTTGAAGCTTCTTGGGAATGCCACCCAAAACATGCATGCACAGCTTGATTACAAAAATGAGCGAAACCTATCCTAAAGTAAATAACACATAACAATATACATAACAATATACTGAGCATGTACAATAGCTTTTATTTTACAAACAACTAGTATGACAAAATATGAAAAATACAACAGGGCTGGCGACAAAAATGATAATATATAGTGTCGGTAGGTGGGTTTACGGCCTGTTAGTTTGATGCGCCAGTTTGCGGCCACTTGGATGAGTTGTAAAACTGAAAGGATATTTTCTTGCTTTTTTAATATATCCTCATTCAATTGCTACTATTTAAAACGTACACGACTCACTATTTCTTTAGGGCATGTAAAAAGGTAAATATCTTTAAGTGAAAAAACTTCGAAGACCGCAAACTGACACAGGCCGCGTAACTGGCCTAGCGACCCTATATATATGTTTGTATTTGACTAAGATGACGGAGTACTTTGACAGATAGCCCTGACTACCTGCCTCCTGAATATCGCAAGTCGCGCATCCAAAATATCAACATCCACATCGCCATACCTCGACACTAGGTCATTATACTCACGACACATCCTCACAATAGGATTGTAAAAAGAAGTATTATTTCTATATAATACTACGACCAGTTTAGCCTAGTGGGTAGTGCACCTGCCTGTGAAGCTGACGGTCCTGGGTTCGAATCCCGGTCAGGGCAAATATTTGTGTATGAGCATGAATATTTGTTTCTGAGTCTTGGATGTTTTCTATGTATTTAAGTATTTATATCTATTAAATATATCGTCGTCTAGTACCCATAACACAAGCCTTCTTGAGCTTACTGTGGGGCTAGTTCAATTTGTGTAAGATTGTCCTCTAATATTTATTTATTTATTTATTTATTATTATTATATACTTGAAGCGCAAAAGTTTTTGAAGCACGGGATCCATCTAGAGGACATAGGAACATAGGCCAAGACGCTGAACCAAATTAATTCAGAGTTTATCCGTTGAACTCCATCATCTGGTTTACGGAAATGTGGGAGAGTAGCTTGGAGGTATAAAGGAGGGGGCAATTGCAAAGATCCCATTGGGTCGAAGTGCATCCGTAAGGGCCCTTATCTAAATAAGATAAGATAAGACTATTATTATTCACTTAAAAGACACAAAACCAGCGCAGTGACAAGAATACTCACTGGTCACTGCAAACTTAACAAACATCTAACACAAATGGGCATAAAACAAAGCGCAGCATGCAGATTCTGCCAAGAGTCGGAGGAAACTGCCATATCCTCTGCTGTGGACCACTTATGCGCAAAAGAAGTATCTACCTAGGGACGCACATCATGCCCCCAGAGGAGATACGACTGCGACCCAAAGAATCTGGAAATTCCTGGAGGCAACGGGTATAAGCAAAGAACTTTAAGGGCTGCCACAATAGATCAATACTGGTCGAGGCGGCAACGAAGGCCCACAACAAACAATAATAATAAGATAAGACTAGCGCTCAGTTAATAGCCACTCAAAGCGGTCACCCATCCAAGAGTTGACCGGGGTTGACGTTGCTTAACCACGCATACCGCACGCGGTACGCGAGGTTAAGCCACGTCAACTTGGTTTGACGACTGCTGTCATAGACAGTAAATTCGATTCATTATCGCTTCTAATGTGTGTATCATTTGCAAACTCGATTATTGATTTATGATTGAGTGTCGACTCTGGCTTGACGTTTAAATTGAAACTGTTTGAAACAGATGCGGTCTCCGTATGCTAATTAATTAATTTATCGTTGCTTAAGGAATATAGAACGTATTAATGAAAGATGAGTGTTCACGTGCGTTGAACATGCCTGCATCATCAGCAGATTTGGGACAAGAAATTGCACAGTCGCACAGAGAGCGGGCAAAGTACTAAACAGTGTTGTTCCTAGAGAAGTTTTGGGTTGCCGTATTCGGAGTCTAAATTTGCCGTATTTTAAGGAAAATCGAAGATTATTGCCGTATCCAATAAAAATGTACTAATTATAGTTATTTTAAAAACCTCATCCTAAAAAAGGATTATTTTAGCATACGTATCAATTACAAATTAAAAAAAATATTTTCAAATTAAACAATAACGTTTTTATCGGTTAAAAACGTCACTAATTTGAGTCAACAAGTCACTTGCCCTTGATATGTTGCGGCGACTTCACGTCACGTCGTTGCTTATAAGTGAGACAGAGAGGGAAAACTTCGTTTGTGGTTCGCGGTAGCCCCTCTGTCTCAACCGAAGGAAGGGTAATCATACCAACACAAACAACTTTTTTCGTTCAGAAATATGTTCAAAATTCAAGCTCAAATTCACGCTGAAGTAAAAGAATCAGAGGGGCTACCGCTAATATTGACATATTTGACATGGACATTATTCTATTGGTTGCTTTGGGTTGCTTACACGGTTGCTTACTGTATTTGTAATTGGACCAATGGCATATACGTAAACTTTATGTTTCTGCTACTTTATTTTATTTTTTACAATTTTTGACCCATGGGCGATCGGTGCCGAAATTGCCGTATTTTTGAATACGGCAGTGGACCTGCTGCCGTATACCGTATTTTTGATCAGATGGTACCTGAATTGCCGTATATTACGGCAATTGCCGTATCCGGAACAACGCTGGTACTAAACCACGGTTTGCCAAACTAACGAAATACATCTAAGAAGAGGATTGTTCATATTCACACACACATACATATAAATCGGCCAGTGCGCGCAGTAAAATTGTGGAACAACTTACCGTTGTCCTTAAGACAGTCCCAGTCTGTAGCATCATTCAGGAGCATGAAAATTACCAATAGAAAACACATATTTCAATTAAAAAAATTGTATGGCAACTATTGTTTTTGTATAGAATAACTTATTTTTTTCTAATGAAAATTGCAAATCGCCCCTCTTCCAGTGATCGTTTAAAAATCCCGACTTCATTAGGGAAATAAGTTTTACGCCCATTTCAATAAAGCGCTGGTCGGTAACTTTTTAACTGTACGTTCATAAACTTCGGAACTCATCTTTGTCCAAGTTTCAATCGACGTTTAAAGTTTACAAGGAGATTGTTCGAGTTAGTAAATTTTTCTTTCAATTAATATTAGGTAGATTTTGTGGAAATATCGCTCGTTCAGATAAAACCACTTTAGAATTTAGATCGAGGTTTACCCGGATCCCTAAGGATTTTGGATATCGCTTTCACCAGCTTCCTAATGTTAAATTTTAATTCCAAAACCTTATAAACCATAATCTAATAATTTTAACTATCTACAATTTTAATAGTACATTACTTACCAAGGGCGGTAAAACAAGGAATGTCTCAGATCGCATGTATTTGACGCCCGAGCCGAAGGCAAGGCCGATAATTATGCGATCTGAGGCTTTCTTAATTACCGCCCGAGGTAAGTACAAAATTTTATGCCACCCTCTGGCCAGGAAGTGGGATTTTCCGCCCGCGGAGCGTGCGGTAATTGCCACTTTATTACCAGGTGTGATATAAAAGTTAATATTGAACTAAGTAAACCCGTCGTCTACCGGTCCCTGGGATCCCCGTGATTATAACAAAAGAATGCTATTGTTTATTTTGTTCTCCGGGAGTTGAATACAAGGCGTCCCACGGCTATACCACATGGAGGGAAAGTACCTTGAATATTGTAGATGGAACATTTTACTAAAATTAAAAAACAATTTAAACTGCATTCACAGATATTTAAATAATTTTATGGTTGAACCGGGTATCGAACCCGTTACACGAGAAAAATAATTACCCTGTATCATCTGTATGCTTTATCATACCGATCGAAAGGCTTCATCATAAGGATTATTTTTTGCTAAATAACATAGTGTCAGAAATAAAAGGAAGACCATGAATTTTAACATTTTTAATACAAAATTAGTCAATTTATCACGTGTAACGGGTTCGAGAGCGAGGGACCTAAATTTGTCCCTTGTGCTGTCAACACAGTGAATTCTCAAGTTTCATAAAGGGTCGGCAACGCGTACGTGACTCCTTTGGAGTTGCGGGCGTCTGTAGGCTGCGGTGGCCGCTTACCATCAGGTGGACCGTACGCTTGTTTGCCACCGGCGTTGTATAAAAAAAAGTTACCAGGGCACTTACAAATATTTTCTTCGGTTATTTTGTTTCTTTTTCAGCCCACAGTAATTTTTGTGTACTATAATTCTACATTATTTCTTCACACTGGAAGATCAAACTTCAGTATTTTCAGATCTGTGAATGGGCCTTGCCTTAAGTAGCTATCGTAAAAAAAACATTAAGAATTTGTTACTAGACACTTTTAAAAAAAAATCATTAATAAACTCAAACTCAGACTCAAAATATTCTTTATTCAAATAGGCCTAGCAACAAGCACTTTTGAATCGTCAGTTATATATTACATAAATTGAATCTAATTATTCAGAGCAATTTATTGATGCATATGAAATTGTAAAAAAGACATGAATTACTGTAATGTATGTCAAAAGAGAGTATAATAAATTCACAAAAAATCCTCAATATGTAAAATAAAAACATAAAAAATAGTATAATCTAGACAGTTTCTAGAATAAAATCTGAATGTCAAGAGGAAAATTTAACGTCAACATCTAATGTCATAGTTATGAAAATAGTCATTAAGATGTAATGTCATAATTATTAAAATATAATTAGTATTTCAAACCCACGGTGTTTTATCATTCATGTAGTCTTTTGTGCTATAATAATAATATATGCTTTCGATATGAGTTTACGCTTTACATAAGTCTTGAATTTATTAATAGATAAATTAGTCACGTTTGTAGGTAGTTTATTATAAAACTTTACACAATTACACATTAATGATTTTCTTATTTTTTGGAGCCGAGTGGAGGGTACCGCAAATAGTCGGATGAAAACTTTTTTACAGAGACATAATTACGTATGTATATTCAAAAATGTAATATTAAACAACTTTTAGGATTTAAAAACTATTTATGGCTCGGTTTTATAAAGATCCGTTAGACCTTATGTCGGTTTGTTGTGTCAAAAAATGTACTAAGTTACTGAAATTTGATCTGACATTTGGTCTAACTGATCTTTATAAAACCCGGCCTAAGTATGTTTTAATGGCCACTAAATTATTAAGATAAAGTTGGCTAAGGTTGAAACAACTTAAAAGGTGTTTAAGAATTGTAAATAAAAAAGCCCGGGCTCGCGATTAATCGAGAAAGTAATTAGGAGCAAATTAAACTACGCGTTTAACATAAATACAAGAGCGCAGAGAGAATCGCCATTTTAAAAATATTTGGTAAAAGTAAAAAAAAATTGTACAAGCTTCTTAGCGTTCCGTACATGAGAACACAATTAATATGGCGCGCGTCAAAGCTCTTAAGTAGTTGACTGAGAGACTATTATTGCTTAATCCACACGCCTTATTACTTGGGTCGTGCTATACCCAAATGGTAAGGGTCGGTTGCACCAACATACGATCACAGGCCGGTCATCGTCAAATATGGCGCCGACAGCTGTCATCCCATAGTTTTAAAATCTTTGGTAAAACTTTAAAAAATATGCTTTTTAGCGTTCTGTACCCAAATGGTAAAGGTCGGTTGCACCAACACACGATCACAGGCCGGTCATCGTCAAATATGGCGCCGACAGCTGTCATCCCATAGAAACTTGTCAAACTTTCCATACAATCAGATTTTAACGAACACCGCTTAAGATTACAGACGGTTTGGTGCAACACACCCTAAAACGGGACCCTATTAAGACTCCGCTGTCCGTCCGTCCGTCTGTCACAAGGATGCATCTCATGAACCGTGATAGACAGTTGAAATTTTCACATATGATGTATGTCTGTTGCCGCTATAACAACAAATACTATAAAACAGAATATAAAATAAATATTGAACGGGTGAATTTTTTTGGCATTTCGGTCGGTGCTTTTTAAAGGCAATCAAAGCGAGGAAAGACGTCTATGTCTAATCCCAACCAAAAGGCCTACAGTGACCAGTCCCTCTTGCACGTTTGTATGTAAGTGCGATAGAGAGGGATGACTTCTTTTGCGGTACGCGGTTGGCCCTCAGGTCTAGTTTTCCCTTGGGTTGGTAGGTCAGATGGCAGTCGCTTTTTATACCACGCCGGTGGCAAACAAGCGTACGGCCCGCCTGATGGTAACCGGTCCGCAGCTTATTGACGCTTGAAACTCCAGGGGTGTTACATGCGCGTGACCGATATTTTTAACACAAGTAAAATGCCCCAAGGGCCTGTGTCTTTACCATGAGTTTACATGAGCGTACTCGCTAGCGACTGCGTAAAAAATTGTATGGGCAAAAGTACAGCGCCTCTGGCGGTTATGCAATAGAACTGAGAATCGGCATACTAAATCGTTTTTTTTTAACCTTGGTGTGGCTTTATAGGCCGGGCCCAATAAAGCGATAGGAATGCGCGGTCGGAGATTGGCTTGGGGAGAATCAAGGGGAAAACCTCCGACACGACCACGCGTGTGGTTTGGAACACTGGAATACTCTAAGTGTTTGCGCTCCAGTGAGATTGGTTGAGCGGTTTCAACCGAATCTAAGGTGTGGGTGGAATCGAGCTACTGGGAGTTTTATCGCTGGTTCACTAAACCTAGCCTAGCTGAGAAGAGTCCAGCAAGAAACTCAGCTAAACCCGACTAAATCGTTTACGCAGTCGCTATTCTAGCGAGTACGGTCATGCAAACTCATTGTAAAGGCACTGTTTTAGGTTTTCAATTTTAATATTATTTACGTTATTGTTATTTAACTATTATTACCGCTTGTAAATCAATAATAATTATTTTAGTATGTTGTTAAAATTTTCCTTTTTCCCTCTATCTTTCCTTCTATTATTGTTCTGATCCATTCGTCATGGCGTATGAGATGTCCTATCATTTCTCCTCTTCTGTTTTCTATTATTTTCAATAAACTCCTCTTCTCTTTAACTAAGTTTAAAACTTCTTCGTTAGTTTTCTTCTCTGTCCAGCTGATTCTTTCCATCCGTCTCCAACACCACATTTCAAACGCTTCTAATCTTTCACGGTCCCTTTGCGTCATCGTTCACGTTTCGCAGCCAAAGACCTAGAATGACGTACATGGAGCAAATAAAACATAAAATAAATGCTGCGTCATACAAAGAAGTGGACAAAGCTGAATTTAGAATAAGCTGGCAATTACTCCACCGACAAGAGCCAAGCTCTTAAATATTATGATGTTAAAATTTTCATGTATTGAACAGCTTGTCGATAAGCAAACATAATGACAGCGAATGGGCTGTTCCCGCAAGCAAACACGGCGCAAAGTGCAAAGAATTGTAAGAGTGAAAAACTGTTTGACTTAGCTTCAGGCTTATACTTTATTTACTCTCCGCTTCCCGGGCGATAATCCACAGTTTCGGCATTTGTAAACGAAAAGTAAATGGTTTTATTGAAGCCGAAACAAAGTATCACAATGTTTCGTCTATATTCGTTTGTACATGTATGTTTGTATGAGTATATACCGCACATTGTAAAAGTGTTAATCGTGTTTTACAATTTCCTATTAGACCTTTCACCTGTAATTTTTATTGATTATGATTCGCTTTATTCATTCTTATTCTTAAATTAGGTATAACAATTTAAATATATAAAAGAAGAAGTCCTGATCTACCATCAACGCACAACCGAAACTACTGGAACTAGAAACTTCAAATTTGGTTCAGAGCTTTTTTTTATGACGTATACAAGGGATAAGACGGGATTTTTGGAAATTCCACCCCTAAGGGGATCAAATAGGGGTGCAAAGCTTGTATTCGTATATAAAGTCAAATATAAAAACAATCATACAAAATATAAACACACTATAAACGAGGCGGGGCCTAAGCTGCCGGTGGTTAGGGCGACAGAGTGAGGAACCTCCTGACTATCCGCGCCGTGTCCAGGAGTACCACCTTCTGTATCTGACCCCTGACCCAGCCATCTATCGAGAGTCTCTTGAGGTGTTGGTCGAGACTCTTCGCTATTAGACCGTTCGCAGAGACACTATCGGGACAATGGTCGTTGAATCAACGTCCCACTTGGCGGTCACCTCGTGTGCCAGGTCTAGCTACAGGTTTTGTCCTTCTCGGCTTTTACGAGGTTCTCGTCATGGGGGATGGTGATGATTATAATTATGTATAGTAGAAGATATACATGTTTAAAAAAAATCTGTTGTAGCACTCAGGGCTCCACTTAGCCTAGTTTGGGGTTCGCCCGTCGTTCTTTTTTATTTACTTACTAGCGACCCACCCCGGCTTCGCACGGGTGCAATGCTGATGCATGTATTATACATATAAACCTTCCCCTTGAGTCACTCTATCTATTAAAAAAAACCGCATCAAAATCCGTTGCGTAGTTTTGAAGATTTAAACATACATTGTTTTATACTATGTAGTGATTTCCCGTGTTAGCAAATAAAGGTAATTATTATTGAGTATTTATTTAGTTACAGTTTTATTAGCTTTCATAATATCTATATTTGTAGATTCTGCTTATTACAAATACTTATATGAAAAAATGTGGATTGTTTAATTCAAATACACCCCACACTTCGGTAGGAGTTCTATCGTACTCGAGCAGTATTCGAACGTTCCCCAACGCCATCTATCTTGTCAATGAGCACGGAAACTATTCTGCGATGCTATCATGGATACTTGCTGTACATTATAGTGCATATATTGCATTACGTGAGATTCTAATGCGATGCGATCCCCGTTCGCTGTGAAGGGAAGTTTACATTATATACTAACTATGGAATAAACTGTCGCCTGCGGTATTTCCGGACCGATATTCATATTCTTCATCATCATCATCATCATTTCAGCCGAAAGACGTTCACTGCTGAACATAGGCCTCCCCCAATTTGGGGGGGATTTGCCATAGTCGCCACGCTTGGCAAGCGGGTTGGCGACCGCAGTTTGATGGATTCATATTCTTATTCATATTCATTTATTCATTGCTTTGTGTGTACAAATAAGGTCTTAAACATAATACATAGGTATCAACACAACCCTATGAGGGCATTGCAATTTAATACAGTAATTTATTACAGGTCATACTTAGTTGAAAAAACAAAAGTCGTCCCTCCTGTGGTCAATAGTTAAAGGCTTATGTGCATGTTAGCTATGTTTTTATTGCAGGGATTTATAGAAACGGAGACATTGTTTATGCGGGTTACTAGTCCAATCCAAAATTAAGCTTTGTAGCCCTTAACTTTTGGTATGTCCACAGAAAAGACGCGAACCTAAATCCGCGTATGACCCTTATAAACTAACTATGGAATAAACTGTCGCCTGCGGTATTTCCGGAGCGATATGACCTTCAAACCTTCAAGAAAAGAGCGTATTCCCTTCTGAAACGCCGGCAACGCACTTGCGGCTCCTCTGGTGTTGCAGGTGTTTATGGGCGACGGTAATTGCTTACAATCAGGCGATCCGTCTGCTCGTTTGCCCCCTATAACATAAAAAAAACCTGTGATAAATATTTAGCTGTGAACATATACATACATAAAACTCACGTCTGAATTCCCAAAAGGTAGGCAGAGTACATGAAATTTAATTCCCGTGCCACATTTAGCAATTGCAGGTTTAAACCTGCCATCCGGTTCCCAATGTTCCCATAGTCGACTCTTATAACACCCATGGGAAGAAAGGGGGCTGTTCTAACCCGCACCACACTGGTTAGTTTTTAAAACTAAGGCATTATTGTATAGTAGATTGTAGAATGACAAGGGTCTAAAATGAGCCATATTACCACGAGATAGTTCGAGGGGTAATATGGCTTTTAGATCAGAGTTATACACTCTACTTTTCACTTCGATTGCGAGAAAATAAATAAACATAGGGTAACCACCCAATATTAACAATAAATTCCACGGCGAACATATATAATTTGGCAGCATGTGTTTTTTTTTAAACTGCTCTGACATACTAAACCTAGACACCACGGTTCGCGAGCAACGCTCTAAACCTCAAATGTAAAAGTTGCCGGGCAAATGATTCAGTTAGCAATTCAATTATTGTCTCCTAGACGTAGTGTTACGACCAACCCTGTCGAAGGGACTCGTCTGAAAATCAGCGCAAGGCCTGCATATGCTGAGACGAGCACCCATTACCCAACCTAATACAAATAAATATGTATTTTAAGTGTCTATTTTAAGCTATGTTATAAGAGATCCTTTGTACTGTACACATTTTGTTTCTTTTTTGGCAATAAATTATTTTAAATTTGAATTTGAACATTCACGCGCGAAAAAAGCTAACTGACCTTCCATTGAGCACTTCAAAGCGTTGCTCGAACGATTTAATCATTTATTTAATTATTGTGAAAGGGAATCTTCTCTTTCGAGAAATGAATTCTGTTTCCTGATTGGTCGATTTTAGTAAAGCTGTATTCTGGTTGGTTAATACCCAATACCAAATATTTTTAAAGAGTTAAATTAGTGTTCTGTGTTTGGTGGATTTAATACGTGAAGTATTTTGATTGGTCAAATTCAAATGTTTTGTAAATCATAAAAATGTATTGAACTGTTTATTGTTGTATATTTTTTTAACATGTAGTCTATTCCATTTCCTAATTTATCATCCTTTAATTCCCAACGAACTATTATCGCCGTAGCTTAATCATCCACTAAATGAAACCAAATTAGAAATATGCATCTCATTTACACCTGCGTCAGAACCGAAAAGGTCTCAAATCGAGACCAAATCCCGAACGAATACTAACTCTATATCATACCTCTAAGCTTGAAATTACGAAAACTTGTTAGTTAGTTAAGTCTTTTGAGACTAATAGTGAATTTTGTTCTTCAGGTGCACGCTGAATTAGATAAAACTACTGGACTCAGCGCACTGGAACAAAGTACTTAGTTTTTACAACATAATTAGGAATTTACATTCGTTTTATGAGAGGGAAGAATGGAAAATTCAGGTTATTCGCTCATATTCATTTTAAGTTGAGACTTGGAGTGTTTTATGTTCATTTAAAAAGTTACTAGAATGTTTGAAGAACTAAATGCTATGTAGTCTCCTGACCGGCTCGGAAACCGGTATCGTCTTCGTACAATTAACCGGTTGAAATATTCGATTAATTACGTTTTACGATATTTTTTCGTATTTTAAATGATTTTATTTTGACGCTTAGAGACCTTATACATCTCTAACAAATCTCGATTGTTATTAGTTTCTTAGTCTTATTTTTGAGATGTAACACTGCATTTAATTAATGATACTTTGATTATTGTATTATTTTTATTTGATGTACCTAGATAGATTTTGACTTGTAAAAGTGCCCTTGAGGCCTATTTGCAGAATAAGTATTTTGATTTTTTGATTTTGATTTTTGATTTATTTCATAGTTTAATCATTTATTCCTTATGTTAGAGCTCCCGAGGATGCACTGTGTTGAGAGCGAGGGACCTAAATGTGTTCCTTCTGCTGTCAACACAGTGCATCCTCAAATATTATAAAGGGTCGGCTCACGTGACTCCTTTGGAGTTGCGGGCGTGTATAGGCTGCGGTGGCCGCTTACCATCAGGTGGACCGTAAGCTTGTTTGCCACCGGCGTTGTATATAAAAAAAGATGAAGGCTAACAAAAAGAAATCTTAAGATATAAATGGAGATATGAAAAATACTTTAGGAGATATCTCAAAAACAGTAAAAACTGGTTCCGAGCGCTGCTCCTGACTTGTCGGTACGGAGGCGGTGCGGTATGAGAAAATAGGGTACTTGACATTTTTTAAATAAACTGTTTTAATATTTTTTATACAAACGCCTTAAGGGAGGCGTACAGCGACATCTACCAGTAGACTTATGCTTCATTAACTGGGTAGCGATTGCACGTTAACGACTTTTGGTAAGCTATTGTAAAGTTTTGCACCATCATACATCAAGTTCCGAGTTCCATATTTTGTCCTTGGGAATCGTAAAGTTAAGTTATCGGCATTTCTAATTTAATTTTTTGGTGTTTACTCTTTTCACTAAATGCTATTTCCGACTGTATTTCGCGCTTGATTATTTGGGTGGATCAACTATTCTTTGTTGCTCGTTGCCATGGTTACGTCTCCTGAGTGACTCTTTAAAACTGTGATTTTATAGGGTTTACCAAACATGAGTTTTAGCGATGAGCAACAATCCATTTGGACGTAGGTCATCTCTTGAGCATGCTTGAAGTCCATATTATAAACATTTTTCTAAGAAACTCGGTTACTGTTGTCTCCTCGCTGACGGGACAGAATAACAACAAGAAAAAGTTGATTGACCCATTTCACGTATAAGAATATTAAGATTTCGTCATATAAAGTGAATACTTTGTTTAGCACTCATAATATTTGATGTGCAAGTGCAGCAATAAAGAGCAAATATTTGTATTTGTATTGTATAAATTTGCCTTCCCGCTTCATCACTCGGTTAGAAGTAATTCGAGATCTCTTTTATTTGCCACTCGATATTTGGCATTCGGCCATTCTACTTTATAATTTACATAATTTTCAGACACTCTTTTTTAAAATGAAGTTTTTGAAATACTTGGCCTCACTTCATATTTTTGTATTGTTATTTAGAAAGAGGTTTAATTGCAGTAACTTCTGATAGTTTTGGTAATTAACGAATCACAGCTAATATCCATAAATCGAGTAACTCATTGGTGCTTGGATGTCTCACCATTTGTATGAAAAAATCGTTTTCCCACTGTGTTATCCAATTTGTACAGCAATATGTTAATATTTAAGTATTTTTACCTATAAAATCCTTTTATTAGGTTCAGGTACTATTTTGAAATCCTATTTTTGTACACTAATTCAATACATTTCATAGGTTTCTTTTTGTAATAGAAAACTTGTCATGAAACAGTAGACTGGCCCAATTATCGAATCATGTGAACGCTGTCTCTAATTTGACCCACCATTACGTTTGAGGGCCTCGTTATTTGCTCGTCTGTTAAATAATAGTCATTCGTCGTCAATTATAGTCTGGCTAATGAAAGCTGGAACTGAGATTTATTTAATAGTTTTTATATGGCAACTATACGACGACCGCTTTAGCCTAGTTGGTAGTGACCCTGCCTACGAAGCTGGAGGTCCCGGGTTCGAATCCCGGGTCAGGGCATTTATATTTGTGTGATGAACACGAATATTTGTTCCTGAGTCTTGGATGTTTTCTATATATTTATCTATATGTTAGCGACCCGCCCCGGCTTCGCACGGGTTCACTATTTAATGGATGTTATTATACATATAAACCTTCCTCTTCAATCACTCTATCTATTTAAAAAAAACCACATCAAAATCCGTTGCGTAGTTTTAAAGATTTAAGCATACATAGGGATATAGGGACAGAGAAAGCGACTTTGTTTTATACTATGTAGTGAAGTATGTATATCGTCGCCTAGTACCCATAGCACAAGCTTTGCTTAGTTTGGGACTAGGTCGATTTGTGTAAGAATTTCCACAAAAAAAAAATAGCTGTGTCAAATATGTCCAACGTCAGTTAATTGCAGTGTCAATGGAGACATTTCTTGATCCTTTACGGGCCAGTAACAGGATATATTTCGCTTGAATTACTACTTCCATAAAAGACATGGAATGTTTAAACATAATAAATCTTTTTTTTGGTAATGTTATCGCAAAGTATATACTGAAGTATGTAGTGCGAACATATTATTTTGTTGCCCAAGTATCATTAATGTTTTGTCATATTATATTTAGTTTTGACATTGTTTAAATTATTATTATTATTTTGAAATTTCTTATAATTATTATTAGTTTTGACATTGCTTAAATTATTATTATTGTATTATATTTCTTTGAGTGTTTATTATCCTTTATTTATTTTTTGCTTAAGCTAGGTTTTATAATAATGATATAAAAAGTAAAATATAAAACAATATTTACAAAACATAAAATCATTATAAAAACCTAACCTAGTGTGCCGCCGGCAGCGAGGCGGGGCCTAAGCTACCGGTGGTTAGGGCGACAGAGAGAGGAACCTCCTGACTATCCGCGCCGTGTCCAGGAGTACCGCCTTCTGTATCTGACCCTTGACCCAGCCATCTAGCGAGAGTCTCTTGAGGTGTTGGTCGAGACTCTTCGCTATTAGACCGTTCGCAGAGACGACTATCGGTGAGTGTTTATTATTATTATTGACATTGAATTAAGTGCATGTACCTATTTTAATTCTGTGATGAAATAGTTATCCTAGGGTGTAAGTGATTTGGTGCTGTATGCTTACATTGTGTGTTAACATAAATAAATAAATAAAAATAAATAAATTATACACAGTACCGTTCTATTCTAGTCTCGGCTTTAGATTTTTATTCCAATAACAAAAATTAAGTAATTTAAAGTCCTATTAAAATGCAAGTAGGTAATGCAGTTCCCCAATGTTATCCATAAAGCAATTTTTCAACCAGGCTACCCCCAACGGCCCAACTCAATTTCCAAACGTAAAAAAGTTTAAAAGAGTGTGAAACATAAATTTCAAATTACGGTAATACATTCTGCCGCCTCCATTTTTGCGCCAGTCTACCCGCAATTAGACTCGCCTCGTTAACCCAGAGATCAAGACCTAATGAGCCCCGTATATGGTGCAGTACACTCCCAGGATCAAAAATTATAATCCACGTACACCAGTGCAAGATGAACTCAGTTGTCGTATCATAACGGCTGTTGAAAGTTCTTCATACGCTGGCTTGGTACGCCGCGATGACAGTCGCTTGACGACCGAGTCACCACCGTGAATAAAACGTTAAACCTCATCGCTGTTAAGTAGGAAAATTTAATGTAACGCAACGTTGTAAGGTCCATAATTGCGTGCCGTCACACACGCAAGCGCTCGCCATTGATAGTCACGTTCGACATTCAAAATTTAAAACTGACGTTTATTTTCACTACATCTTATCTCGACATTACATTGTTCCAAAATTGAACTTCAACTTGACGCCGTAAGATTGACTTTGATATAATAATTGCTTGAGTTGGGGAGGTTTACGAATGAAGCACTCGAAATGAACGTTCCGTTCTTTCAGAAATAAATAGCGGCCATAATTCCCACCTCTCGCACACGCGATTTTTGTGCCTCGTTTTTTACGCGCGTCATATTAAATTTCGCAGATTAAAAATATAAAAAGAGACATAAATGTGAAGTGCGTGCCTTTAAAAGTGGCGTGCAGTGTGAAATGGGACACTTGAATTCACTGGGCTATATTCCACCGTAATGAGGGATGTATCGCGCGGGCGATGTAATTGACTCGATTCCGCCTACAGCGTATAATTTTATTTTCATAACGGTAGGCAAAACCGCATTTCGAGGCGGCGCGAAAGATGTATAACCACGTTTAATGGGCCCATTTTATTTACGGAGTACTTTTGCTGTGGTATTTTTATGTAATGACTACGTAGCTATACATGTACATAGATTCTGGTAGCTGAAAGTTGAATCTTAAATGAGTGGTCATATAGTCGAAATTGGCATAGATAAGCGGAGGCTTTGTTCGCACAATGGTAGCAAACTACATAGATTATTTCGTGAAGGGAAAAAGACACTGTAGCCTATGGAGGCTTGCGAATGACAAGCGTTTTGTTGACTCTTTATTCAGGCAAATGCAGGTTTCTCTCTTCTAGGCGACATAATACCAGAGCTAGTATAGTGAAATATCTTACTAAGAGACTGCCGATTTCACAGTCTCACTACTACTATAGTTCCGTGGGGCAATGTTGTATGTTTAAGTATTGAACAATTGCGGTTACTAAATAAATAAGAGTTGTCTGTGCGTCTTCTACAAATTGTATTTCGGAGAGTGTGCTCAGGAGCTCCATGAGCTCATACCGCCTTCCTCCTTCTTCCATCTGACATCCAGACGTACGGCTGGATACCATCCTTACTTGGTCGAAATTTCTCTTATTCGAACCAAGCGCTTTGCATCATCTTTTATAATGCGCACTTCTAAGGTTTGGAATTCTCTGCCGGCGTTTGTGTTTCCGAGCTCATATAACCTAGACCTTTTTAAGGCACGAGTGAATAGGTACCTTCTGGGTGAGCTCGCTTCATCGTCGGCCTCATCTTTGCCCCCTGGCTAGATGCTGGCCAAGAGCGATCCCATTTTTAATAATAAAAAAAAAATCAATACAAATGCCGAAGGCAGAACAACGTTGGCAAGACTTTCTCCATTGTTCTTAAGTTCCTATTATAAATGGTTGGAACAACTTTTTTGTGTTGTTATCTTGACCCGTTGTCCAAGGGACACTAGTGGCGCAGTTTATTCAAAAAAATGTTGTATTAAGTTCTACTAACATGCTTAGTAGATGGACCATTATGGAAATAGCTTATAAGTACCACAAATATGTACGTTTGATAAACTTAAATAGCATAAAATCACGATTGTATTCGAATTTTGTTCCCTGGACAACTAGACGTAACCACGGCAACGAGTGGCACTAAAAAGTTGATTCACCCAAATAATAAAAGAACCCAGGAGTTGCAAGCGTCCATAGGCTACGGCGACCGCTTACTATCAGGCGGGCCGTACGCTTGTTTGCCACCGACTTGGTATAAAATAAATAAATAAATATTTGTGGACAATCCTACACAAATCGACCTAGTCCCAAACTAAGCGAAGCTTGTACTATGGGTACTAGGCGATGATATACATAAGTTAAATACATAGAAACATCCAAGACCCAGGAATGTCGTACTCATGAAACTCATGATACAAATAAATGCTCTGACCGGGACTCGAACCCGGGACCTCCAGCTTCGTAGGCTAAAATGCGTCAATTTATTTCTTAGTAGTAATACATCCTTTAAAAAAAACAAATAGGAGCATAACAAAATTAACCTAACTATACATAAACTAAAATAAAATAAATCCAAATATTCACAAATAAAAAACTGGCCCAAGGTCGGTGCCGTGGGGCAAGGTGCCCAGAAGGCTGGCACCTTTCTTAGTAAATTGAAGCGAAACAAAAACCCCTAGTTCCGAAATTACCACAATCTTCGGTATCTGAATAGGGCAAGCAGACGCGCTCACAATCTAATAAACCTCACTAAAAGCCGAGTTCTCAGTCCCCAGATAAAAGTGTCTGTTAGATAAATGTTAGCTCTGTCCTTTATCTTTCATATGATATTAGAAAGTGACATGCGATAATTTTAACTCACGGATAAAATCTGGCGATTGAAAAATGGACTCTAAGAAGTTTTCTGATCTACCTAATTTTTATTTTGCTTCTAAATACGGAGTTGGTAGCTAGGCCAGTTACGCGGCCTGCGTCAGTTTGCGGCCTTCTGAAGAACGAAGTTTTTTCAATTAAAGATATTTACATTTTTACATGCCCTAAAGAGATAGTGAGTCGTATGCGTTTTAATTATTAGCTATTGAATGGGAATATAATAAAAAAGGGCCATTCTACTTTTTCATGTACATAATTTTCAGACACTTTTTTTTTAATGCAGATTTTGAAATACTTAGCCCTCACTTCATATTTTTGTATTGTTATTTAGAAAGAGGTTTAATTGCAGTATCACTTCCGATAGTTTTGGTAATTAACGAACTACAGCTAATATCCATAAATCTAGTAACTCAGTGGTCTTTGGATGTCTCACCATTTGTATGAAAAAATGGTTTTTACCACTGTGTTACCCACCTTTTACAGCAATATGTTAATATTTGAGTATTTTTACCTATAAATTCCTTTTATTAGGTTCAGGTACTATTTCGAAATCCTATTTTTGTACACCAATACATATCAGAGATTTGTTTGGTAGGTAATAAAAAACTGGTCATGAAAAAGTAGAATGACCCAAAAGCAAGAAAATATCCTTTCAGCTCATCAACTCATCCATGTGGCCGCAAACTGGAGCATCAAATTAACAGGCCGTAAACCCACCTACCGATCCTATCATTTACTTATTTTTTGCTTAGGGTAGTATTTACAGAAATTATCGCATTGACAGAAGAGATAAAGTACATGTTATTGTTATGTATTAAACCTACGCCGTCTCAGAGGCCATATATATGAATGGGCTGCCAACCAATAATTGGCAATAATTTGCTATCACAGATTTGAACCTCTTGATGTTACATTAAATACTTCAAAAGATTTAAGCCATTGATGAAATAATGGTCATGCTGGATCGTAGCACGTGTATCGTCTTATTTTATGAATAATTATGATATTTATACTAGTGTTCATTGGAATTGACATGATGAGAGACTTCGCTCTGTTCTCATTTGATTTTATTTTTAGACTGACGCTCAGAGACCTTATGCAGCTCTGAGGATATTTATTTATTAGATTATATTATTTTCATTTATTATTTTATTGACGCTTAGAGATACATCTCATAATGTTTTAATATGATTAGTGTACCTTATTATTTTTTATTTTGACGCTTAGAGACCTTACACATCTTAGTCTTATATTTGACATGTATCACTACATTTAATTAATGATACTTTGATTATTGTATTATTTTTATTTAATATAGATAGATTTTGACTTGTAAAAGTGCTCTTGAGGCCTATTTGCAGAATAAATGTTTTAATTTCGATTTTGATTTGTAGTATATAAATATAATTTAAAGTGTAATTTGGTGCACTCGTGGAAATAATGTAGCTTAGGCCTTGCCTCGCTGCCGGCGGCACTGTAGGTAAGGTTTTTATAACGATTATATGTTTTGTAAATATTGTTTTATATTTTACTTTTTATATAATTATTATAAAACTTAAATAAATAAATAAAGAGATAAGAATGTGTTCCTTCAATTTGCTGACCTGAATCTAGTGTTAGTAAAATTCTAATCTAGCTTACTGCATAATGC
Organism: Epiblema foenella; assembly: GCA_963556455.1. Taxonomy (NCBI): domain Eukaryota; kingdom Metazoa; phylum Arthropoda; class Insecta; order Lepidoptera; family Tortricidae; genus Epiblema; species Epiblema foenella. Next base: position 17,828,295 of record OY747112.1, read on the forward strand.
TTACAAAACTTGGAGTTGGTAGCCAGTGCTTCATTATATTAGAACATAATTAATTATTTTATTAATACGCTAGTGACACAGTCTGAAATAATAATAATTGAGTAATTGAGGTAAATCGCAACGTTAAACCATATTTTCATAATATAAGATTTCAAGCTTACATGGTCATTTACATTAGAATTACGATTTGAATGGTGTTTATTTGAATGGTGTTAATTACATGGTAAATATCCCGTTTCAAATCGTAATTCTAACATATTTTCATAAGATGAAAAGTCAGAATTAATTCTTGATAATGGCGCTTGCAACAGTGCCGAAATATCGGGAACTCAAAAATACAAATATACATGGTAAATATCCCGTTTCAAATCGTAATTCTAACATATTTTCATAAGATTAAAAGTCAGAAAATTCTTTCGCTAAATCGGAACTCGGAATCGCTAAAGTCCCTAATTGCCGAGCACTCGCGAGAGTTCGAGAAGACTGGAAAATTCGAGAGAATTGCCCGCCTCGGCCGCCAGATTAGACTTCGTGATTTGATTTTATCGACTTTCCGAATCGCGGGATTTAATGCGGTTAGGTGAGTGGGATTTATGAATTTCGAAATAGCTTTAAAGCCAGTGACAGTCGGGCGAGTAAGGCACTTGTCCCACCGCCGGCGAGTAGCGAGTAATCTCATAGTAATTCCACTCGCTTGAGCGAGAAAACAAGTAAAACAAAAATCAAACATTTATTCTGCAAATACGCCCCAAGGGCACTTTTACATGTCAAAATATTAATTTACAATTTAAGAAAGTCTGACTATAATAAGTAATACATTTTTCATGTCAAAATATTAATTTACAATATATACGTTCAAGAAGGAATAATAATTTCGAGTTTACAATTATAACAAAATTAATGTCATACATGAAGATAAACTTGCAAAGTTATCTATTACAAATAATACAACATCAGTAAAGTTAGAGATGTATAAGGTCTCAAGATTAAACAAGGAGTATAATGAAATTACTATAATATCCCAGAGATGTACATGGTCTCTGAGCGTCAAAATTAAAATTAATTTAATATTGTTAGAGATGTATATGGTCTCTAAGTCACTGATAATAAAAACGAATCCACAACAGGATGATGTATCTCGTCAATCCCCTATAAAAAGACACTAGTATTAACGTAGTCACTATATCCTAGCAAGCATGAACAGACCGGACTCCACAAACAGCACCCGATCACGAATACGACGCGTATCTCAGCCATAAAATTACTATGACAGTACTCGCTGTTCGCCGGCGGTGGGACAGGTGACTAAGTACGCGGAATTACGGCTCGTCGACCTTACCCGCATGTAGTGATGGGCCGTTCTCGAGAAGTTTCCGAAACGAGAGAATGTCGAGAGAAGCTTCTCGAGAAAGTTCTCTTGAACGGAAATTTCTGAGAAAGTACTTTAAATATGCACATATTTAGAATTTTTATTTTTTATATTTCATGATATTCGTATCGTATGTGCATTCGCAAGACATTTAAGCCTATCTGAGTATTTTAAGGGATAAATTCTCATCGCTCTCGAGAAATTTCCGGGAAAGTTCTCGAGAATGTTCTCCGGAGAACTTTCCGCGATAAATTCAGCATCGTTGAAATGGAACACATTAAAGCATTGAAGGGTCATACTTAGTTGAAAAAACAAAAGTCGTCCCTCTTCAATAGTTAACGGCTTATGTGTATGTTAGCTATGTGTTTATTACAGGCATTTATAGAAACGGAGACACTGTTTATGCGGGTTACTGGTCCAATCCAAAATTAAGCTTTGTAGCCCTTAACTTTTGGTATGTCCACAGAAAAGACGGTTATAAATTGAACACCTATTTCGCAAATATCTGGAGCACGTGTAATTTTTAACAACACTATTCAATAAATTACTTAGAAAACACCAAAACAATGGTATACATAAATTTACACTAACGTGAAACATATTTACACTTAATATGAGAACAACGGTTGGAACTCACTTGGAAAGTCACTATTTGCGACATGTTTCGGACTACAATTGGAGTCCTTCATCAGGTTGAGTGTTATCAAGGCAACCGACCGCGCAACACTGCCCTCCGACGCGCACGAAGCTCGCGGGCGGAGGCGGGCGGGGGCGGGGGCGGGGCGGCGCAGTCCTGTGTTAAAGTTGACTGCTCCAACAAGTCCAAGTCGACCGACGGCAGGCACACTGAACTAACTATGTCCACACGTTCATCGTTACACAATTGTAGTCCAGGAATAACAGGCTTCCACGCTGGCGGCAAAACCCAGCCCTTGTCTCTATTAAAATTAGGGCGTCGTCCAATTTCAATAGCCTCGCGGATCTTACGTGGCACAAAACTTTTTTCCCGTGCCAACAGTTTCGCCTTGTCGAAGCGCAAAAAATGAGACGCACCTGTATCGCATGCATGTCCTGCCACCGCGGAGGTCCTGCTGTCCATATTTTTCACACTCCGTATGTGTTCCAATAATCTTGTGGACACATTTCGCCCGGTCTCCCCAATTTACGCCTTGCCGCAGTCGCAGGGTATCTCGTAAACTCCTGGATTACCCAACGGGTACTGGTCTTTGGGAGAGTTAAGTAACTGTCTCATCTTGGTGTGGGGACGGAAAATCGTTTTTATGCAATATCTCCGGCGTAATAGGCGTCCAATAGCATCCGTCACCCCCTTTACATACGGTAGGTACGCCGGTACTCTCTCCGCCGTGTGTAAACGTTGCCGTGTACCAGTACCAGCTGCGCGCTGACTCTGTCTCCAGCTGTACCCATTCCTTTCTAACACCTGCCTAACCTGCTGCAGCTCATCTTGCACGTACTGCGGGTCACAAAGTCGCAAGGCTCTGTTGATCAGCGCACGCGGAACAGAAGACAGGTGTGCGGGGTGATGGTGTGAGTCAGCTTGCAAATAACGGTCCGTGTGTGTTGACTTCCTGTACACTATATGAGTCAGACGGCCACGTTCTCGTTGCACCAAGACATCAAGAAATGGAAGCATACTATTGCATTCCTTCTCTATAGTAAACTTTATTTTGGGATGCAGGTTATTTAAATGTTCTAGCAGTGGTTCCACGTCCCCGACCGGTACCACTGCGAAAACATCATCCACGTACCGCCACCAAAACCTCGGTCTATGCGGATAACTCTCCAATGCTCTCCGTTCAAAATCCTCCATAAAAATATTGGCCACTACTGGCGCTATTGGAGAGTCCATTGCCACACCCTCGATTTGTAGGTAGTAGTCACCCCGCCAGACGAAATATCCACTGGTTAAACAGAACTCGATGAGCCTCATGTACTCGGTAGGTAAATCATTATGAGCAACGATTCGTTTAATAATTTCTATTGTCTCCAATACCGGCACATTCGTGAATAAGGAGGCTACATCAAAACTCACCATTAATTCGTCCCCGTGCAACACCACACCCTCCAGCATACGTACGAAGTGGGCAGAGTCCCGTACAAAACTGAACGTGTTACCAACACATGGCTGAAGCACATCAGCTAAGAAACGGGACGCCTTGTACGTAGGGGAGTCTATATGGATCACAATGGGTCTGAGGGGCCAACCAGGTTTGTGGATTTTAGGTAACCCATAGATCTTAGGGGAAGTGGGGTTCAATTGTCGCAATTTTCTCGCCTGGTCTCCAACAGGGATTGCCCTTACGATATTATTTAGCTTAGTGGTCACACAATTCGTAGGGTTAACTCTCCCAAAGACCAGGACCCGTTGGGTAATCCAGGAGTTTACGAGATACCCTGCGACTGCGGCAAGGCGTCCATTGGGGAGACCGGGCGAAATGTGTCCACAAGATTATTGGAACACATACGGAGTGTGAAAAATATGGACAGCAGGACCTCCGCGGTGGCAGGACATGCATGCGATACAGGTGCGTCTCATTTTTTGCGCTTCGACAAGGCGAAACTGTTGGCACGGGAAAAAAGTTTTGTGCCACGTAAGATCCGCGAGGCTATTGAAATTGGACGACGCCCTAATTTTAATAGAGACAAGGGCTGGGTTTTGCCGCCAGCGTGGAAGCCTGTTATTCCTGGACTACAATTGTGTAACGATGAACGTGTGGACATAGTTAGTTCAGTGTGCCTGCCGTCGGTCGACTTGGACTTGTTGGAGCAGTCAACTTTAACACAGGACTGCGCCGCCCCGCCCCCGCCCCCGCCTGCCTCCGCCCGCGAGCTTCGTGCGCGTCGGAGGGCAGTGTTGCGCGGTCGGTTGCCTTGATAACACTCAACCTGATGAAGGACTCTAATTGTAGTCCGAAACATGTCGCAAATAGTGACTTTCCAAGTGAGTTCCAACCGTTGTTCTCATATTAAGTGTAAATATGTTTCACGTTAGTGTAAATTTATGTATACCATTGTTTTGGTGTTTTCTAAGTAATTTATTGAATAGTGTTGTTAAAAATTACACGTGCTCCAGATATTTGCGAAATAGGTGTTCAATTTATAACCGTCTTTTCTGTGGACATACCAAAAGTTAAGGGCTACAAAGCTTAATTTTGGATTGGACCAGTAACCCGCATAAACAGTGTCTCCGTTTCTATAAATGCCTGTAATAAACACATAGCTAACATACACATAAGCCGTTAACTATTGAAGAGGGACGACTTTTGTTTTTTCAACTAAGTATGACCCTTCAATGCTTTAATGTGTTCCATTTCAACGATGCTGAATTTATCGCGGAAAGTTCTCCGGAGAACATTCTCGAGAACTTTCCCGGAAATTTCTCGAGAGCGATGAGAATTTATCCCTTAAAATACTCAGATAGGCTTAAATGTCTTGCGAATGCACATACGATACGAATATCATGAAATATAAAAAAAAAAAATCTAAATATGTGCATATTTAAAGTACTTTCTCAGAAATTTCCGTTCAAGAGAACTTTCTCGAGAATCATTGAGAATTCTCACGGAAGCGAATTCTCGAGAGCGAGAATGTTCTCCTCGGCCCATCACTACCCGCATGTGTGGCTAATTAAGTACGCTGACTTAAGAGACCTTGTCAGTTAAAAACGCTTATCTATTTACGCCATTTTCTGTTTGAATTGACACGTATCTTGACATTTTCTCAGTGTTTCTATCTAGAACAGGACTGTTGCGACCTAATGTCATAAATTTTTAATGTATTTTAGGTATTTTTCATTAAGGAATATCGTTTCAAACATCACTTCAAATCGACCATTTTCAAGCTAAAAACTGTGTTTTTCCGCTTAAATTCTATAATACATACAATAAAATCAAAAAATGGATATGTTACTATCTAAAGATTTAATAAATTCAACGTATCCTTTAATGACTTTATTGATATTATCAATACTTTTGTCGTAATTTGAAATCAAAACATTTTAAAACTTATGAGGCCTCTTAAACCCTCCGAGTAAGTTCGTCAGCGATCCAGCAGGTTTGATTTTAGCTATGGAATGCAAAAATCTAGATGGCTACCTCTTTTTCTAATTTAGAGGCTCTTTTGGAAGGGACATCTGAGAAAGTGCTCGTTTTTGGGAAGTGCACCTTATGCACCATACGCTTCCAAAGCACGGGAGCGCTGTTAGTAACCACTAACACCACTCAACACACAACACAAACAAACAAACAAAGCAAGCTGTTGACAAAGTGTTTTCGCTGCCAATAATGTTAATATAATCTTATAATTATTGTACTGAACACACTATTTTTAATTGTTTCTTTTATTTTTAATTTATTATTATTCATTTCTTGCCGACATCTTTGTAAATTGTAATTGTGTAGTCTTATTGACCTGTAAAAATCATTTTTTACTAATAAAGTATCTGAATCTGAATCTGACTTAAAACGGTCACCCACCCCGGCCCGTGTTGCTTAACTTCGCGTACCGCACGCGGGATGCGGGCGCCGCTAGGCCATGAGCGCTCCAGCTTTTAAGTGTCTCCATTAGACTCGTCGTCGTATATCCGAATTAGATCTAGTTTCCCTTCTGGATTGTACGGTCATTGGCAGTCAATACTTATGTAATGAGGTTGTGGCGTCTAAACACACCACTCTATTCTCCCAGACATTTTATATCGTGGCTACACTGACTCCCGGTCTCATAAAGACCGGGTCACCGATTGGCAGATACAGCCGCTACCATTCCGTTCATTCAGAACGGAATGACAGTATTTATAAAGCGATTGCCGGCTGCATCTCGCCCTCTTTTCTATCTACGCCACTCCTGCTGTTAACTGCCGTTGATCGTAACTAGCGTAAGCATTTTTACTTGTACATGTTACACATTATCGTGCTGCAATAAATATAATATTCCTGTCTGCTGGAGTTTTGAATCACCGCTCACCATCACCACCCAAAAGGTTGTTGACTCAAGATTTAACTGCTCCAAAAGACTCCAAATGAAAGAAGGCAAAAAATATGCCAAATGTTGAAAATCCTATCCCAATATCTCAAAAAATAACGAAGCTACAGTCGTTTGGACGTTGCTGGTTAGACATAGAAAGCGCGATAGATCAATGACGTCACTGACCACGAGCGCCATAGTAAATGACGATCGTTCCAATACAAAGGTGCGTTTTGCGGAAAAGGGACAGAGTATGCCTACTTTTAAAACTTTGAAGACTTATAATTACTTAATTATTTTTGATTTTGGGTCAATCAACTTTTGCTTGTTGTTAGGTATTTTGTCCCGTCAGCGAGGAGATGGCGAGGAGACATCAGTATCCGAGTTTCTTAGAAAAATGTTTATAATATGGACTTCAAGCATGCTCAAGAGATGACCCATGTCGAAATGGATTTATGCTCATCGCTAAAACACATGTTTGATAGATTTAAACCCTATAAAATCACAGTTTTAAAGAGGAGACGTAACCATGGTAACGAGAAACAAAGAATAGTTGATTCACCCTTTTAGTTACTGTTTTCGCCATTTGATTAAGAATTTAATTCTTTTTAGAGAAAATTCCACCAATTATTGATATATTTCGTGTCGACATCCCTATTTTGTATGAATAGTCCTGTCTATTAGGAAGGGAGAGTCTGTGAACAGAGATCACAGACTCACGAATATAACACGGGGACACATTTTCTAATGATGGAAGCAACCCTATTGAGTTTGTCGGATCAAATACCACCTTAAACCAAATTGCTTTGACTTTAGCTTCGATTGTTTTTGTTTACGTCAGTTCTCTTTGATCGCTGGCCGCAGGCAGATTGTCGATTTATCTCTTTTACGAATACTTTTAGAATAAGGCAGCTTAAAATACAAAAATACAAAATACAAACATTTATTCTGCTAATAGGCCACAAGGGCACTTTTACATGTCAAAATATTAATTTACAATTTAAGAAAGTCTGACTAATAAGTAATACATTTTTCATGTCAAAATATTAATTTACAGTTCAAGGAGGAATAATAATTTCGAGTTTACAATTATAACAAAATTAATGTCATACAGTGAAGATAAACTTACAAAGTTATCTATTACAAATATTACAACATCAGTAAAGTTAGAGATGTATAAGGTCTCAAGATTAAACAAGGAGTATAATGAAATGAATTAGAATGTGGCTTACCAATGTGGCAACGGCACGGTTAGTTTATTTCGCTTACTTTAATAGTATAATTAGTTATGGTCTTATCTTATGGGGATCAGCTGCAGATATCGAAACTGTGTTTATATTGCAAAAAAGGGCTATACGAGCAATTTATAACTTAGTCTCGCGTGAGTCATTGAGATAAATATTTAAGCAAATAGATATCCTAACCCTGCCGTCGCTGTACGTATTTGAAATAATTATGTATGTTAGGAAGATTTTATATAATTTCCCACCGAACACTGATATGTTAATAACTACCAGTAACACTGGGAAACTCAAAATAACTTTTTACAGACTAGTAAAGGCGAAGAAGTCGTTCTTGGGAAATTGTATAAAATTCCACAATAAAATTCCAAGACACATTACTGAACTTACGGATTCTAAATTTAAATCTGTCGTGAAACAAACACTTATTTCAAAAGCATATTATGAGATAAACGATTACATCATGGATAGGGATGTTTGGCCAGTGATCGTCCCGGACAAGTAATCTAACACAGAAATATTTTGTCCTAAATATTTTCAAAGCAGATATAATATATATATATATATATATATATATATGTTTTCTATTGTAGCATTGTAATTCTGTAGTATTATGATACTGTTATTTTGTATACATTGTATATTGTTTTGAAAAAATGACACCTCGCCGAGTTTCTTACGCCGATATGTATATAACATTCATTGATTTACAGGAGGTAATAATAGTTAAATAACAATAACTTAAATAATATTACAACTAACTTAAATCTAAAACAGGCCCTTGGGGCATTGTACCGAGGATGCTGGCAGCATTTCCTCGCTGTATCGCAATGCTGATACGTTGTGCGAGGAAGTCGCCAGCTCTTCCCTCACCAGTGACGTCAACCAGATGCTTCGCGATTTCAGTACTTAACTTGTGCCCGCTGAGTTTACCCATAGTTTACAATAAACTAATGCACCAATAGTTTGAGAGTCATTGACATCAAGAAGCAATAAACGGGCCATTCTACTTTTTCATGTACATAATTTTCAGACACTTTTTTTTAATGCAGATTTTGGAATACTTGGCTCTCACTTGATATTTTTGTACTGTTATTTAGAAAGAGGTTTAATTGCTGTATCACTTCCGATAGTTTTGGTAATTAACGAACCACAGCTAATATCCATAAATCGAGTAACTCAGTGGTCCTTGGATGTCTCACCATTTGTATGAAAAAATGGTTTTTACCACTGTGTTACCCACCTTTTACAGCAATATGTTAACATTTAAATATTTTTACCTATAAATTTTGTTAGGTTCCGGTACTATTTCGAAATCTTATATTTGTACACTAATTCAATACTTATCATAGAGTTTTTTTTTGTAATGGAAAGCTGGTCATGAAAATGTAGATTTTTTTTAATACAACGCCGGTGGCAAACAAGCGTACGGCCCACCTGATGGTAAGCGGCCACCGCAGCCTATAGACGCCCGCAACTCCAAAGTAGTCATGTACGCATTGCCGACCCTTTATAAATTTGAGGATACACTGTGTTGACAACAGAAGGGACAAATTCCTGAGCTTGATACATTTATTCGAAGAACCAACAGCTACAATCATTTACAAATCATAACATAATATAATATACAATATAATTAAAGGCCTACAAACTAAACTTAAAATAAAAACTTAAAAATAAATAATCTAAAATAAGGGGTCCCCCCGCGGCTTAGTGCCAAAGATGCTGGCAGCATTTCCTCGCTGTATAGCAATGCTTATGCGTTGAGCGAGGAAGCTGCCAGCCCTTTGGTCACCAGTGGTGTCCACTAACCTTTTAGTAAGTTCTTTGAAGAACTCTTGGGCCCTGGGACCCCACGGACCGAGGGTCACTACACCGAACGGAACAAAGTTGTATTCGGTGCCGAGACCCCTATATTTGTTTACCTTAGGGACAAATTTAAGTTCCTCGCTCTCAACACAGTGCATCCCAATTACCCAAACATTTTGAAACATGAACAAACAACGCTTATTATTAAATAGAAAAATAGCAAACTCCTGATAACACAGTCTTAAATTTAATCTAGTAACATTGTTTGCTGGCCAAGTGCCGTCTAAATTAAAGTAACGGGGAAGGAAAGCGGTCGGTTGAAAACATTGGAAAGGCGAGAAAAATGTAATTGAACATGAATTGCATTCACAATTTGGCTCAATAACAAAATTATTAGGTATGTTGGGCCATTGCAGACATAATTTACATATAAATCATTTAATAACAACCCTACCGAGCACCGAAGACTTAGGGCATTTTTTTTGTTTATAAGGCTTTATATTATTATGTTTGATCTTTGCTCGTTTTTTGTTGTGTATTAGCATTTTTATTACAAATAACACTATTTTATGTAAAATACGGAACTGCCCGTGAATAAATTGAACACGTATATAGCTTAAACATTTAGTACCTATTTTTATAATTATTTATTTATTCAGTAAAGCAAAACTGTTTGCACAGTTTGACTGTGGGATCCATTAGTCTATTATAATCTTAAGGATGTAAGTAGTCAATCAAAATCAAAAATCAAAATCAAAATCAAAACATTTATTCTGCAAATAGGCCTCAAGGGCACTTTTACAAGGTAAAATCTATCTAGGTACATCAAATAAAAATAATACAATAATCAAAGTATCATTAATTAAATGTAGTGTTACATGTCAAAAATAAGACTAAGAAACTAATAAAAATCGAGATTTGTTAGCGATGTATAAGGTCTCTAAGCGTCAAGATAAAAGGTAATAAAGTAAGTACACTAATCATAATAAAATATTTTGAGCTATATCTATAACACGTCAACATGAAAATAATAAAATCGAATAAATAAATATCCTCAGAGATGTATAAGGTCTCCGAGCGTCAGTCTAAAAAATAAAATCAAATGAGAACAGTGAAGTCTCTCATCATGTCAATTCCACTGAACACTAGTACGAAGTTACTAGTCCTTGCAAACATGAACAGACCGGACCCCACAAACAGCACCCGCTCACGAGTATGACACGAGTATGAATCAAAAAAGTCAAACAGTCAAAAAAGAGCATCTTAAGTGAGTTAGTTACCTACTATCTTAATCTAAAGTCTTCACTACATAGTATAGAACAAAGTCGCTTTCTCTGTCCCTATATCCCTATGTATGCTTAAATCTTTAAAACTACGCAACGGATTTTGATGCGGTTTTTTTTTAATAGATAGAGTGATTGAAGAGGAAGGTATATGTATAATAACATCCATTAAATAGTGCACCCGTGCGAAGCCGGGGCGGGTCGCTAGTAATGAATAAAACGCACAGTGCATTTACCACGAGTTTACATGACCGTACTCGCTAGCGACTGCGTAAAAAATTGTATGGGCAAAAGTACAGCGCCTCTGGCGGTTACGCGATAAAACTAAGAATCGGCATATTAAGGCGCCTATACCCGCGAACGACCTTGCGCGTTGGGGCGTGGCTTAGCCTTTCCCGCCGCACTACCCGCGCCCCCCCGCTGTAACAGGTTTTTGCAGATTTTTTGTATGTGTGTATGTATTTTTTATATTATTATTTTCTAAATACGTAGGAATGTTTGAAGTAATTAAATATATAAAATAGTTAAGTAGGTATATTGTCTCAGAACCGGACTCTTATATTTTAGCGTCGCGCGCAAAGCGACACAGCCTTCCCGTCCGAGAGCCGGTGGCAGACTGCCGCCCGTCGCCCGCGCACGTATCCGCCCCAACTTTTATGACGGTGTGGTAGTTATTCCAGGTTTTTGACAAAAGTAATGATTATTTTACAATATCCAACACAGAGATTATGAAAAACTGAATTAAGTTTTATTTTCTGAATATCCCGTGTAAAAAACATGTCTAGATAGTGAGCAGTAGCGATTTAAAAGGTTGAAAAATGCCTTATTTGATATTTCTTTTTTGTTAGGACAATCTAGGCGTGTTGCAATTTCCATCACTGAGATTGAAGAGGACATATCAATTGTTCAAGTATAACTGTTCGAGACCTATATTTCGGGCCAGTTTTGAGTTTTAGGCCTTTGAACTCGACCAAAATGTGGTATTTCACTCTATTACGCGCCTTAAACCAACTCACAATTACCTCAAATTCGTAAAAACGGCGCGCGTAAGTCCTCAAATCTCATTATCCGAGTATTCTAAATTAGCCGGCGACATAATTTGTTTTGAATTCATATTAAACTCATTGTGGACAAAGGGCTGGATGCGTGTCACGTGCGGAACGCGATATGGGAACAAAGTACCTATGCCAGTACCGCGGTTATGCGCTCATCTCAAGCCATTTTCGACTCTATGCCGATGCGATTCGGGCTACGTAATGTGTCTCCTGGTATGGTTGGATATGCGATGCTTTTAGGATTTTGGAACTTTTTCACAATTTCGTACGCGTTTTAAAGTTAGCTCAGAACTGAGTATTTAGGACATTAAGGCCATGTTTTGCCTAGGAATTTATGTTTGCTTTGCAGAGAACAAAATATTATTTAGAATGATTCGTGTTTTATATGTTTCGCTTAGTTTCATATCTTGTAAATTCTTCGCAGGTCCGTAGGTGGTATTTTTTTATTTTTTATTTGTTAATAAAATGAAAATGAAAATATTTATTGGTAACATTCGTTACAGGTCATACAAAAACATTTTTCATACAAAAAATTGTTTTGAACATTACTACATTTTGTAGGTATATAGTAAAACATATTATAAATAGTAAGTAATTTATAATATGTTTTACTATATACCTACAAAATGTCATCATCAATCATTATAATACATTATTTCATGTCATTGGAAAAATATTCACCTAAGCCATAAAATGTTGATTTTACAAGCCATTTCTTTAATCTCATTTGAAAATTATGAGAGGAAGGTGCATCTTTAATACTTTTTGGTAGGTGATTATATATACGTGGGCCGAGTATATATGCTGATAAGCCACAAGATACAATAACAAAACACTTCAAATATTTTCGCCAAACTGCAAAACAGTTTGTTTGCTAAGCCAGCACTCTTTTTTACATTTGACCGTTTAAACTAGGCTATTATATTAAAAACTAACATCTTATACCTACTCGCGTTAAATGGCCCACTGCCTCCCACCGCATAAACAGATGTTTTAATTCGCAATGACAACACAATTGACAGACAATTGAGTGTCACTCAAAGGAGCAATGTCAAGCATCGGGTCATTTACTTTAATTCCATTAAGATAGATAGATAAAAACACTAGGTATTTGTGCGACTTAACTACTTTCACTTTCTTTAATGAAAGTATCCATCAAATAATAATAGTGAACCGCCGTAAGGGAACATACACAAACTACGTGACCCGTTTAGGGGGGGAGGGGGGTCGTCAAAGTACCACTCTTGGTCACCGGGGGGAGAGGGGGGGGTCGGTTTCTTGTCACGTAGCCGGTAGAATACTTTTGAGAAACATTCTAATTGAAGCGGACTCACGCGCCACGGTTTAACCCCATCACTAAAACTTGTCCAGTTTCGCCACATCACTAATTGTACTGTTTCTTCTTGATATATTTTTTACTAAATACAATTACAATTGAATAGCTACGCTTTAAAAAACGCAAAAAAATTGGTCACGTAGTTTGTGTATGTTCCCTAAGCCGTGGTCTCCTGGCGAAAGAAATGAACAATAGCATTCTTTCCAGGATCCCCGGTACCGGTAGTCCACGGGTTAACTGGGGGGCGATTTTTGAGTGTCGAACGCTCGACTTGTCGCTCAACATACCTTTCTTTTTTTTTTTTTCGACGGGGAAAATCCGTTATGGATACCTCCGCACCGTGGGGGCGGCGCGGTGGTTATGTCGGATTTGCACCAACTAAAAACCCCCGCTTGTCCTCCTCAACCCATTTCGGGCGGCTCTGGGATCTCCTACGGAACACACCAGTGTCGCCCTAGAGTCCCGCTATGTTTCTATGACGATCGTAGCCCCCAACTCCGACCGTCTACGACCCCGAGGACCCCCTTTTAGTCGCCTTCTACGACAGGCAGAGGATACCGTAGCCATATTCTATGCCCGGGCTACAGGGCGCCACTCAACATACCTACAACTACAAGTAACCTTAGGCGGCATTGTCCTTTAACGCGCATGTTTAATACTTACCAACAATACCAACACGACTTGGATATTAACTGTACTCCCTTCTCAAACATAAAAAGGATGCTCTTAATTAAATGATATTTAATAATAAAGTTAACAGTTTATACACAGAAATTGTCTTCCCAACATTGCGAGTCACTGCAGTAGGTACTCGCGGCCTTACTAAGTTGAATTTAGTTAAGTTTATATATAGTTATCAGTGTTGCCAGGGCCGTTGGGACAAAAGTTACTTTTCTTTTCTTGAAAAGTTACATTTTTAATGCAAAAGTTACATTTTATATATTTTTCATAATTACTTATCAAAACATGCAATTCTAAGAAACGAGTCTACATATACAGCTATAATTCGGCGAGTTCAGCGACAGATTACGCCGAGCTGATGGGCGGTGTCTCAAATGTCATACAAAGTTGCAAGAGACGGACAGACAGTCGTACTATGTAGGTTATTTTGTCACCTTTTCTGTATTGAAAGCCTATAAATTGTGTCGCTTGATCCCGGTTAGATAAAATTACCTTTCTTTTTAAATACAGTCTCATTATCCTCAAAAGTTACAAAAAAATCCTTTACAACAGAAGTTACTTACATGTTACGCGAGCTGGTCAAAAGTTACGAAAAATGTAAGAAATGTAACCATCTGGCAACACTGATAGTTATGTATATTTCTTTATCTGCGCATGTGGTGATCTTCTTTAAGTGATAAGGCGCTTAACTGTTAAGTGGAAATGTAGTTACCTAACATGTATCAGTGTACTTATTGTTGAAGGTCCAAATAAATAAATAAAATAAATAAACAAATATTTGTCTAATCATCCCTTTTTTGACAGAACTCGAGCGAAAAGTCGAGCGATCGAAACTCAGAAATAGGCCCCTGGTGTAATACAAAATAGAAAAATATACAGTAAAGTGAGTGTTACAGTCGCGGGGAATTGCTGAGCAACGGCAAGTTTTTTAACGTAAGTCAATTTTGAAATCTAAACGTTGCCATATGAAAATCGTGCATATTAACTCGACTGGTTATGAATTTAATATTATATATTGAATATTTTATTTAAAAAACATACACGTTTTATACAAACGAAGGAACGGTTGATGAATTTGGAGCGATTGGCCGCGAGTGCCTGGAGGTCGCAGGTTCGAATCCTGCTCGGTGCCTATACAATTTTTCCTTTATTCTAAATTTTATTGAAATAATTATAAGATAATTTTATTACAGTTATTTTTATATGAATTATTGAATACAATTTTGATTCAAGAAAAACTTTTAAACGATTCTGAACATATCTAAGTGATTATTTTAAATAATAATCTCGCCTTTGAGCGCCTTTATATTTTTGAGGATTTTAGAACCATTTGATATGTCGAAAGGTGTTTGAAGGGTCGGCAACGCGCATGTGACACCCCAGGAGTTGCAAGCGTCTATAAGCTACGGTGACCGCTTACCATCAGGCAGGCCGTACGCTTGTTTGCCACCGACGTGGTATGTAAGTTATTTTCGGATGATTTTCATATCTTTCCAATCAACTTACAAAACATGCCTATCTATCTAACCAACATGTTACTCATAAAACATTCAATGTCTTCAAAGCCGCCGCCGCTGCTGACGGTATCTAATCAATCACAGACCTATTAGCATTCGCCTCATGCGCGCATGTTATGTCTCCCTCTGTATCATTGATTTTTTTGCCGTCGCTACCTCCTGATTTATCGTTCGACGGTTTTTGCATATCTTCCCCTTGTCGCTTAACGAGTGGAGTGTTTAGTGACGACAGGGAGATTTATTTAGTATGGTCAGGGTAATTCTCTTTTTTTTGAACCTGACTGTGGCTTTATAGTACTTGTCGAAATTCCAGTACAATTACATTTTAACGAACACCGCTTACGATTATAGACGGTTTGGTGCAACCCACCCTTATACTTTATACCAGAGGTTCTGGACAATGTCGTTCGTAGCCGAGGTTTGAACCTGCGATCTTCAATGAATGTAGCGTGCTTTGCCGCTCAGCAACACCAGCTCAGGTTGTGAGTCAAAACATTGTGGTTGTTGTAAATTCTAGGGTACTATAGGTACTTACCTCTTAGAGCATTCGGTTGATGACGCTCAACCAATCTCACTGGCGCGCAAACTCTTAGAGTATTCCAGTGTTCCAAACCGTCCGCTTTTTTTTTAACCTGACTGTGGCTTTATAGGCCGGGCCCAATAAAGCGATAGGAGTGCGCGGTTGGAGAGTAGCCTGGGGAAAATCCAGGGGAAAACCTCCGGCACGACCACGCGTGTGGTTTGGAACACTGGGATACTCTAAGAGTTTGCGCTCCAGTGTGATTGGTTTAGCGGTTTCAACCGAATCTGAGGTGTGAGTGGAATCGAGCTACTGAGAGTTTTGTCGCTGGTTCACTAAACCTAGCCTAGCTGAGAAGAGTCCAGCAAGAAACTCAGCTAGGCCCGACGGGTCGGACTGACTGGATAATTCTCATTTTATTTACTATGTTCAGGATAATTCTCATTTTATTTACTATCGTCAGGTGATTCTCATTTTATTTACTATGGTCAGGATGATTTTCATTTTATTTACTATGGTCAGGGTGATTCTCATTTTATTTACTATGGTCATGGTAATTCTCATTTTATTTACTATGGTTAGGGTGATTTCTCATTTTAATGATTTTTTATGTTATAGGGGGCAAACGAGAAACATTTACCGTCGCCTATAGACATTATTTTTTTTGAATCTGACTGTGGGTTTATAGGCCGGGCCCAATAAAGCGATAGGAGTGCGCGGTTGGAGAGTATAGCCTAGGGAAAATCTAGGGGAAAACCTCTGGCACGACCACGCGTGTGGCTTGGAACACTGGAATACTCTAAGAGTTTGCGCTCCAGTGTGATTGGTTGAGCGGTTTCAACCCAATCGGAGGTGTGAGTGGAATCGAGCTACTGGGAGTTTTGTCGCTGGTTCACTAAACCTAGCCTAGCTGAGAAGAGTCCAGCAAGAAACTCAGCTAGGCCCGACGGGTCGGACTGACTGGGTAATTCTCATTTTATTTACTATGGTCAGGATAATTCTCATTTTATTTACTATGGTCAGGGTGATTCTCATTTTATTTACTATGGTCAGGGTGATTCTCATTTTAATGATTTTTTATATGTTATAGGGGGCAAACGAGAAACAACAGGGGGAAACAATTACCGTCGCCTATAGACACCTGCAACACCAGAGGAGTCGCAAGTGCGTTGCCGGCCTTTCAGAAGGGAATACGATCTTTCCTTGAAGGTTTGAAGGTCATATCGGTCCGGAAATACCGCAGGCGATATGAACCATATTTTTTGCGTCATTTTTCTTAAGTAAAATGTATGTTTATTTTATTCTCTTCTTTCTTTTTCCTTGAATCATGTTAATCGTTCTTTACTTTTTTTTTGTCTTTGTACGGTTACTCGCCCTGAAATCACTGGACGGTCCCATCGGAAGACCAGCGCTGGCGATTGCCCGCATTATACTGAGATGGTACCGTTTCGAGATAACACAACTTTCTGGTTTTTGCTTATTTTATTTTTTATTTTGCTGTGTTAATTGTTGTTTTTGTCTCGAATAAATATTTATTATTTCTTATTACTAAGCATTATTTGTCAAATCAATGGTTTTAACGAATGTTTGCTTATGACTGTTATGTTGAATAATTTTAGTTTCTAGTTTCAACAAGATGTTATTTTTGAAAATAATCTGTGAGTCAAAAAATGTGTGGATCAACTGTTTGAAGAATATTCAGCTGACATTAGTTAGGTGGGTTATTCTACTGTTTCATGACCATTTATCTATTACAAAAAAAAATACATGATATGTATTGAATTAGTGAACAAAAATAGGATTTCGAATTAGTACCTGAACCTAATAAAAGGAATTTATACGTAAAAATACCTAAATATTAACATATTGCTGTAAAAGGTGCGCAACACAGTAGTAAAATCCATTTTTTATACAAATGGTGAGACATCCAAGGAGTAACTCAGTGGTACTTGATTAATGGATATTAGCTGTGGTTCGTTAATTACCAAAACTATCGGAAGTGATACTGCAATTAAACATCATTTAAATAACAATACAAAAATATGAAGTGAGAGCCAAGTGTTCCAAAATATGCATTAAAAAAATTGTTTGAAAATTATGTACATGAAAAAGTAGAATGGTCCAGGTCTGCTCTTGCAAACGAAATCTCAGTGTCACATTGATTCTCATGATTTGCCTCCACTTCATATAAAAAGGTTTCCACTCAGCCACTCGTCTACATTTAAAGCAATATGCCCGAACTTGAACAAGTCAAAGAGTCAACCCACTCGATATGGCCGAAACTTCAAACGTGCAATCGATACTAGTCGATACGTAACACGATCAGCCAGTAATCGAGACATTTAACTCGGCGCGTGACTCCATTAGTGAATACAAAGAAACAGTCCTACATCAAAGAGTGCTGCAGCTAAGCATCGCCTTTCTCTCGTGTAGGGCGGGGCGGGCGATCGCCGAAAAATTGAGAATCGGCTGTTTCAAGTTCGCCGACCGATTGAAATAAAAATAAATAAAATATACAAATGTTTGTGTCGATGTTACACAAATCGACCAGGGGGCCGATTTTTGAATGTCGAACGATCGACCTTTCACTCGACATCTGTCAAATCATCATAGTTTTTTGACAGATCTCGAGTGAAAAAACGAGCGTTCGACACTCAAAAATCGGCTCCCAGTGCCTCTATCATGAGTTTACACGACTGTATTCGCTTAAATTGCGTAAACATTTGTTTGAGCAAAAGTACAGCGCCTCTGGCGGTTATGCAATAGAACTAAGAATCTACTAAATCGTCTACGCAGTCGCTAGCGAGTATACGGTCATGTAAACTCATGTTAAAGGCACTGCTCCGAAACTAACTTGACAAAAAAAATATCGATGAATGCAGAAAATGCGAGCGAATGCACCCGTAATAAGGTTTAATACCCTTCGTGACTTTTGTCAGCGTTTTTATTTGGAAATCGACTTCATGATTAGAAAATGAAAATTCGGCGCGTGACTCCATTAGTGAATAGAAAGAAACAGTCCTACATCAAAGAATGCTGCAGTGAAGCATCCCTTTCTTTCGTGTAGAGCGGGGCGGGCGATCGCCGAATAATTCAGAATCGGCTGTTTCAAGTTCGCCGACCGATTGAAATAAAAATAAATAAAATATTGTAAACGATGGGAGTGGCGTTAGTGAAACCGCGAGGTTGAACGGATACCTTTTATTAAATTAAAGGTACAGGTTACAGAATTACTACGAGATAAGTTCACTAATTGATGGCCCGCAGTGTTGCCAACTCTGTACTTAGAAATAGAGCTACTGAGTTGTAAAAAAAAGCTAAAAAGGAGCTACTTTTGTGCAAGAAAAGGAGCTAAATAAAAAAATATTCATAATCAGAGTTTTAATATTAATGGACACATATTTATATTATTAAAGTTTAGGTAATAAACAGGTACTAATTCCTATCTGATAGGAATTCCCCGTCCCCGTGGGTGATTGATTCGGTGATTACTGATTCCCCAGCATTCATAGACAAAGCTAGTACTGATGGTTGCGTTCAATTTACAGTGGTCAAACAGGCGCGTTCGATGAAGACTCGATATTTTTTCTCGAGATTTGAAATAGAGCTAAATATCGATAAAAAAGAGCTATGGAGCTAAATACATTTTATTAGAGCTGTCGAATTGCAAAAAGAGCTGTATTTGGCTCTAAAAGAGCTGAGTTGGCAACACTGATGGCCCGGGAACCGTTCGCATCACTTAGTAAACAATCTGGGGAGCTATCAAGTGAGCCGGGATCCGTCAGCACTAGATAACTTTCCAACCGAAGTAAGATGGCGGAACAAAATCCCTCAAGCCTTATATGCATCGGCCGTCGAACAAACGCTAGCGCGTTCTAACTTGCATCGTGGCGCCATCTATGTTGTTAATTAGAAACTAATCGATTCAGGCTTATATGCATCGGCCGTTGAACAAACGTTAGCCATCTATGTTGTTAACTAGGAATTATAGGTGTTTGGTGTTACAATATACAAATGTTTGTGTCAATGTTACACAAATCGACCTGGGGGCCGATTTATGATTAAAAGATTCAAAGAATTTATTTGCTCAGAATACATGATAATACATAAGGTGTTGAAAATAAATATGTCCAGTGCATTCAGCCTGCATGCAGGCGTGCAAACACTATTTAAGAGCGACATAATTAATCAATAATTTAATATATCTACACAATTTGCAAAATTTACGAAACAATGTTAACGTAGTAAAAATTATAATAATGATATCAAATAATAATATTAATAATTCATGAATTACACTATAAATGCATTTGTCCAGAAGCCAGCCAGTCATATGAATGTCGTATGATCGACTTTTCACTCTACATCTGTCAAATCATCATAGTT
This sequence comes from Epiblema foenella, assembly GCA_963556455.1. Lineage (NCBI taxonomy): Eukaryota > Metazoa > Arthropoda > Insecta > Lepidoptera > Tortricidae > Epiblema > Epiblema foenella. The sequence goes on from OY747112.1 coordinate 17,848,475, forward strand.
TTTTGACAGATCTCGAATGAAATGTCGAGCGAACCCAAAAATCGTCCCCCAGTGCCTTTACCATGAGTTTACATGACTGTATTCGCTTAAATTGCGTAAAAAATTGTTTGAGCAAAAGTACAGCGCCTCTGGTGGTTACGCAATAGAACTAAGAATCGGCATACTAAATCGTCTACGCAGTCACTAGCGAGTACGGTGATGCAAACTCATGTAAAGACACTGGTCCGAAATTAATTTGACAAAAAAAATGTCGAGTAATGGAGAAAATGCGAGCGAATGCTCCCGTATTTAAGGTTTAATACCCTTTATGACGTTTGTCAGCGTTTTTATTTGGAAATCGACTTCATGATTAGAAAAGGAAAATTCGGACACTTTCCTCCAGTTTCAAGACGCCTTATAAGTTTTAAAATGTTTTGATTTCAAATGATGTCAAAAGTATTGATAATACCAATAAAGTGATTTAAAGATACGATGACTTTATAAGTTTTAGATAGTGACATAGCTATTTCTTGATTTTATTGTGCGTAGTAGAATTTAAGCGGAAAAATCAATTTTTTGTTTGAAAATAGTCGTATTGGAGTGATGTTTGAAACGATATTTCTTAGTGAAAAATCCAAAAAATACTTTTAAAATATTAGGCCACAATAGCCCTGTTTTAGACAGTAACACTAAGGAAATGTCAAGATAAAGTATAAATTCAAACAGAAAATGGCCTAAAAGATGAGCGTTTTTTAACTCATAAGGGCTCTTAAGTGAGTGTGTGAGGCACTTGTCTCACCGCCGGCGAGCAGCGAGTACTCTCATAGTAATTCTACTCGGTTTCTCGCTCAAGCGATTGGTATTACTATGAAATTACTCGCTACTCGCCGGCGGTGGGACAAGTGCCTTAAGCTTGAGTAGTTCTTCAAAATAATTAAGAGAGAAAAATATTGAAGTTCGAGGGTCCATGGAATATAGTAACCGATTACTCAGGCATGCGCTTGTATGCATTAGTAATATGTTTTTACACAGATTTAATGATATGGGTCATAGCATGCACTGCGCTTTAAGGGTCATACTTAATTGAAAAAACAAAAGTCGTCCCTCCTGTGGTCAATAGTTAACGGCTTATGTGCATGTTAGCTATGTTTTTATTACAGGGATTTATAGAAACAGAGACACCGCTTATGCGGGTTACTGGTACGCTTTGTAACCTTTAACTTTTGGTATGCCTTCAGAAAAGACGCGAACCTCAATCCGTGTATTACCCAAATAATAATTGAGGTAAAAGTATGAGTACGATTTTTATTTATTAATGAAATGAAAACAACCTTACTGATTTGAATTGCATCTTACGTAAGTTGTGACGAAGAAGTATATAGTTACTTTATTACATAACATCAAGCTATCATTAATTATGTAGTTTGCAGAGTTCTCTCCGCCGAAATTCTTGGCGAAGTAATTGGATTTCAATTATGACAAAAAACTCCATTTATTTCAAAAAAAAAAATTCGGATAATTTGGATATTAAGAGGTATTTCAGCCGATAGTTGGCTGAATGATGAAATCTCTTAAGATCCAAATTATCCGAATTTGCTGCTCATCCTTCCGTGTTGCGAACTACGTCCGACCTCGCTTTGATCGAAGCTCCTTTGAAGTCATAAATTACTTAATGGGCCATTCTACTTTTTCATGTATATCATTTTCAGACAATCTTTTAATGCAGATTTTGGAATACTTCGCCCTCACTTCATATTCTTGTATTGTTATTTAGAAAGAGGTTTAATTGCAGTATCACTTCCGATAGCTTCGGTAATTAACGAACCACAGCTATCAATAATTCGAGTAACTCAGTGGTCCTTGGATGTCTCACCATTTGTATGAAAAAATGTTTTTTTTTTGCCACTGTGTTACCCCTTTTTTTATACAACGCCGGTGGCAAACAAGCGTACGGTCCGCCTGATGGTAAGCGGCCACCGCAGCCTATAGACGCCCGCAACTCCAAAGGAGTCACGTGCGCGTTGCCGACCCTTTATAAGATTTGAGGATGCACTGTGTTGACAGCAAAAGGAACACATTTAGGTCCCTCGTTCTCAACACAGTGCATCCTCGGGAGCTCTGGCAACCTTGCTCACCTCCAGGAACACAACACTACATACTTGTATAGTAAATAATGTTATTATGGCTGTGGTCTTCTGCAAGGCGGAGATACTTCCCCAGTTGGGCTGCTCCAAATTCGAGCAAGATGACAGCAATATGGTAATATTTAAGTATTTTTACCTATAAATTACTTTTATTAGGTTCTGGTACTATTTCGAATCCTATTTTTGTACACTAATTCGGTACATATCATAGATTTTTTTTGTAATAGAAAACTGGTCATGAAAAAGTAGTGATGTCAAAATACGTCAATTCACAGAGAAAATAGATTTAACAAAATCTACAAATTCGTCTAACCGATTTCTCGGCTTTCCCGTTCGACTCTAAAGTCGCGTTGTTAGAATGTTACAATTTTTTGTCAGTTGTTTGTCGAGCAATGGAGGCTGGGTAAGTAGACGTTCACATTCGAGATTTTCCCTCGTTACACGTTTTTTTATTAGGAAAAAATGGAGTTTTTCGTTATAATTGAAATCGAATTACTTCGCCAAGGATTTCGGCGGAGAGAACTCTGCAAACTACATAATTAATGATAGCTTGATGTTATGTAATAAAGTAAGTATGTACTTCCTCGTCTCAACTTACGTAAGACGCAATTCAAACCAGTAAGGTTGTTTTGATTTCATTAATAAATAAAAATCGTACTTACACTTTTACCTCAATAATTATTTGGGTAATACATGGATTGAGGTTCGCGTCTTTTCTGTAGGCATACCAAAAGTTAAAGGCTACAAAGCGTACTAGTAACTCACATAAACGGTGTCTCCGTTTCTATAAATCCCTGTAAAAAACATAGCTAACATGCACATAAGCCGTTAACTATTGACCACAGGAGGGACGACTTTTGTTTTTTTCAATTAAGTATGATCCTTTAAGCGCAGTGCATACTATGACCCAAATCATTAAATCTATGTAAAAACATTGTTAAATATTACTAATGCATACAAGCGCATGCCTGAGTTATCGGTTACTATATTCCATGGACCCTCGAACTTCAATATTTTTCTCACCAATTATTTTGGGACGACTTTTGTTTTTTCAATGAAGTATGACCCTAATAGGGTGGGGTTAAGCTACTAGCTGTTAGGTACCTATTATAGGATGTTTGCATATGAAAAATTTTCGGAGGATTTTTGGATCTTTGAATCCTGGGTCTTAAGGTTGACGTAACGAGTGTTGAAGAATCATTTCCTTCTTTACGAAGATTTGACAAATGAAAGGCGTGTATTAATAAAAGATTTATGTATTTAAAAAAAAATCAACAGCAAAGAAATAAATAATAATAATAATAATTAAAAGCAAGAAAAAAACTAACAATTTAAGTGTTATGTCTTGAATGATGCTCTGTAGGTATCGTAACTCTTTAAATACATGCATGTTTCTCTTGTGTCACGTTGTGTAAATTATCAATTATTAGCATGTTGTGTTATTTTGAAGTTTCGTTTTTTGGTCTGAGCAACAGATTTTGTATTAGTCAGTAGTGGAAACTGTTTGGCTAATGTTATGTTTATTATGATTAACTTGATGTAATATTTTTGCCTGTTTGTTTCCTAAATAAATAAATAAATTTAATAATTTTGGATGAAACCTGCGTTGTGGATTTGGCTCTGTGCTTTTGGTTGAATAATAAAAATATGAAAAGTAAAACAATAAGAAAAAAGGTTTCCAGAGAGAACGATATACACGTATAAATATATATTTCGAAGAACAATTTTCGCTTAAAGCAATAAAGATAAGAACATTACTTATTGGAACAGTAAACAACTTTATTAAAACGACTCAAAAAATATTAGTTATTTGATCTAAAAATTAATATTAATTATGATAATGTAGGTATGTGATAAATGTCAGTTTTTGTTTCTGAGTCTTGGTTGTTGTCTATGCATATCTACTAAATATATTATGCTTAGGCAACCCCGCCGGCGGGGACGTTCACCGCGCGTTCGCGGCAACACTGACACATATAGTCCCTATTCGTCCCGGTACCGCCGCACACCGGGTAGAGTCAGTCCAACCCAGGTCGGGCCTAGCTGAGTTGGCTTGATGGAGTCTTCTCTTCTAAGCTAGTTTTAGTGAACTAGCAACAAAACTCCCAGTAGCTCGATTCCACTCACACTTCAGATTCGGTTGAAACCGCTCAACCAATCTCACTGGAGCGCAAACTCTTAAAGTATTCCAGTGATCCAAACCACACGCGTGGTCGTGTCGGAGGTTTCCCCTGGATTTTCCCCAGGCTACTCTCCAACCGCGCACTCCTATCGCTTTATGGGGCCGGCCTATACAGCCACAGTTTTCAACAGTTTTTAGAATTTGTGTCTATTTTTGTGTGTATTTGTGGGTGTTCGACCCTCTACAGCTTTATTATATATATTTATATATACATATAAGTCAATTATGTAACTTTTCTCTCTTTGCATATAATTATAATTATTATTTAAATTAAAGTAAGGCATGTTTAACTTAAAGCAGACATCGCTTTATTATCTCAACGACCAATGCAAATAAATAACGAACGGGACAGATTTATAGCGTTTTAAGCACATTATAGAACCCAATTATGCGTAAACACGAAAATTAAAAGTTTGCGGTTCGAAAACAGAAAGGCTCTAATCACGATTTTCATTTATACCATCATGCTACCTAAGTGTATACGCTTAAGGTTTACATTTGTTAGTAGATCGGGTTCGTTTAGGGGCGTTTTTATAGTTTCGCCTGTTGTCGATGCGATGCGCTGCGCGGTGCGATTGCGAACGCGTTGAATTATTGGCGATAATTGTGACGATGTGTGTGTTTACGTACTTTGTTTGTGTATATTACGTACCTAAATAACAAGTTGTGGTGTTATTATGGCCGCCTACGGTCTTGTGTAAGGTACTTTCCAGTGTTGCCAGATGCTGAAATACAAAAAGCGGATGGTGCGCTTTAAAACGCGGTTTTTTGAATGAAAATGTGAAATGAGTTCATTGTTAACAGTTTTCTTTATTTTTATGTTCCAAATGAAAAAAATACGAGCGAAGTCATAAAATGTTACTTGCGGTCTTGCAGTTAGCTTAATGCGGATAGTGGGGCCTGAGGTACCTACTGTGGGGAAAAACGGGATGTCTAGCAACACTGGTACTTCCCCTGTTAAAGCGTTAATTATTATCTCATAGTTTCACACTACTCGTCAACAGAAGGCGCTAGTAGTACTTATTTTCCGAACTTATACTAATATCTTCAAGTTATAAAATTTACAATAATGTTTTTAAAAATATTACAGATGCTTATCGCCTTGTTACACCGCCCGAAATTCAGAATTTTATTATCAACTAGCGACCCGCCCCGGCTTCGCACGGATGCAATGATGATGCATGTATTATACATATAAACCTTCCCCTTGAGTCACTTTATCTATTAAAAAAAACCGCATCAAAATCCGTTGCGTAGTTTTAAAGATTTAAGTATACATAGGGATATAGGGACATAGGGACAGAGAAAGCGACTTTGTTTTATACTATGTAGTGATTAGTATTTAACAAAATGGCCCCTAGATGTCGCTGTACTGGTGACAAACTAGCTAACGCGAATCCTTCCTAGATACACAGGTCGAGCCTACTTTCGCGGATGACCTTAGACAACTGAACTACCATTATTATTATCAATAAGTAGTTATTGTAGTGCAGTGTTCATTTTTGGAACCTTCTTACACCTCAGTTGGGTCGCCTAATCAAATAAGGTCTGGTTCCTATTTCACCAAAGCTGACAGGCGCGACAATTGTCAAAAAACATTACAATTGTAGATGGTGAAACAGTTTTCACATGAAAATTGTCGATTTGTCAGCCTACATATGTCAACTTGGTGAAATAGGGGCCTGGTTTCCCCTCGGGTTGGAAGGTCAGATGGCAGTCCCTTGCGTAAAAACTAGTGGCTACGCCAAATTTTGGGATTAGGTAGCGGACCCCGGGCATCCTTCAGGATGCAACTGTACCGGGATAACCCTAGGAGGAAAATGATGATTGTGCTACTTGTGTACTCAAAGTGAAATATTTTTTTTTTATACAACGCCGGTGGCAAACAAGCGTACGGTCCACCTGATGGTAAGCGGCCACCGCAGCCTATAGACGCCCGCAACTCCAAAGAGTCACGTGCGCGTTGCCGACCCTTTATAAGACTTGAGGATGCACTATGTTTACAGCAGAAGGAACACATTTAGGTCCCTCGCTCTCAACACAGTGCATCCTCGGGAGCTCTGGCAACCTTGCTCACCTCCAGGAACACAACACTACATACTTGTATAGTAAATAATGTTATTATGGATGTGGTCTTCTGCAAGGCGGGGGTACTTCCCCAGTTGGGCTGCTCCAAATCCGAGCAAGATGACATTTTGCTGTGCCCTACCTCTCAGTATCACTACATAGTATAAAACAAAGTCGCTTTCTCTGTCCCTATATCCCTATATCCCTTTGTATGCTTAAATCTTTAAAACTACGCAACGGATTTTGATGCGGTTTTTTTTAATAGATAGAGTGATTGAAGGGGAAGGTTTTTATGTATAATAACATCCATTAAATAGTGCACCCGTGCGAAGCCGGGGCGGGTCGCTAGTTCTATTATAAATAGACTTATAAAGAAACAAAGAAAGAAAGAAAAGAAAACATGTTTATTTAGCGTATACAATATTAAATTAATTATAAAAGAAAGGAAAATTAAAATACAACTAATATATGCTGAAATGGTGGCCACTCAGCTTGGTGCCACGAAATAAGCTATTAGGCATTAAGTCGTGGCGCTGATTTTCAGTGGCGCCTGGTTATACTTGGTCGGACACAAATCTCAGGGAGTACTAACCCGTAAGAACCACTAAAGCTAACTATTCAAAGAGACCGGAACAATCAATTATTAGTGTCCGACGTGGCCGCTCGACTTGGCTTTAATTTAGTTCAATTAATCCGACCCCCGGATTGAATCACTCGTTTTATAAATTTAATTATCTGTTTGACAAGCGGCGTGCGTTTTTGATTGCTTGGTACCATGGCCGCCATTTTATCTATTGTTTTTAATAGTTAACAAATCTCGATTGTTATTAGTTTCTTAGTCTTATTTTTGACAAGTAACAGGGTCATAATTAGTTGAAAAAACAAAAGTCGTCCCTCTTGTGGTCAATAGTTAACGGCTTATGTGCATGTTAGCTATGTTTTTATAACAGGGATTTATAGAAACGGAGTCAGAGAGTCATGCGTTTATGCGGGTTACTGGTCCAATCCAAAATTAAGCTTTGTAGCCTTTAACTTTTGGTATGTCCACAGAAAAGACACGAACCTAAATCCGCGTATGACCTAACACTACATTTAATTAATGATACTTTGATTATTGTATTATTTTTATTTGATATAGATAGATTTTGATAAAAGTGCGCTTGGGGCCTATTCGCAGAATTAATGTTTTGATTTTTATTTTGAAAGGGTCAAACGGAACCCTATTTACTAAGACTCCGCTGAAATTTTCACGAATGTAACCCCCCCCCCCCCACTTATTTCATATTGTTTTGAACTCTCACATCACTTTAATGCAGCGTTTCGTAGAATACTCCTTTCTTTTCTACCACATTTCATAATTTTAGTGCTTATAGTCTCCGAGTAAATCTCTTAATTGGAAAAAACATGTTGAAGTAATTTGTTCAAGATTAGCCAAATTGTCTTATGCTCTGCATAAACTGAGGCAAATAGTAAGTGTAGAGGTTCTTTTGTCAGCATATCATGCACTAGTAGCATCTATATTAAGGTACGGGGTAATATTTTGGGGAAATTGCACTGATCGGGGAAAAGTTTTAATGAATCAAAAACGCTGCATAATGACTATGTTTGGTCTAAAACCATTAGATAGCAGTAAACCATACTTTATATAGCATAAAATAATGATCTTCCCTTCAGATTCAGATTCATTTATTCTCAATATAAGCTAACAATATAAATTACATCTCAATTTCCAAGAATCTCTATTGTGATTGTCAACAACATTAAATAAAACAAAATAAAATAAAAATCAATGAATAAAATAGCAGTTAAATAATACAATGAGTATGATAAAATTCACCTGAGAGGATCGTCATGAATATATTAATAGGTACTCTAAACACGGATAACAAGGAATTAAATATCAATATCTCGTAATGATCGTCAAAGTATATATTATAACAAATAAAGTAAATAATATTATAATATTGAATTAAATTAAACAATATCAACTATATTTTATTTCCATGTATTCGCTAATGGAATATAACGGGGTTTCTAATAAAAAGTTTCTCAGTTGACGTTTGAATGTTTCGTCAGATGGTTCAGTTCTTAATTTGGCGGGTAGGCGCTCGTAATAGGTTGGTCCAATTACCCGTGGATTTTAGCTGAGAGTGCCATGACTTCTATTTACATATTTGAAGTAGCAGTATTTGTTCGCAGCAATCCCAATTTATTTCAGCTGGGAATTAGTAGTAGTTCGCTAAGAACACGCGACAGCACTAAAATAAGATGCCGACTCACCCTGACTTGCTAAATAACAGTGTATTTGGTATAGCCCCTAAAATTTATAATAAAATACCAAAACCAATAAGAGACAGCACAATAATCAAATTCAAGCGTGAATTATTGACATTGTTAGGCCGGGTTTTATAAAGATCCGCTACACAAAATGTCAGATCACAGTAACTCAGTACATTTTTTGACATAAAAAACCGACATAAGGTCTAACGGATCTTTATAAAACCGAGCCTTAGTAGGTAAACGTTATTATAGGTTAAATTACTTTTTTATGATAACAAACCGACATAAGGTCTAACGGATCTTTATAAAACCGAGCCTTAGTAGGTAAACGTTATAATAGGTTAAATTACTTTTTTATGATAACAAACCGACATAAGGTCTAACGGATCTTTATAAAACCGAGCCTTAGTAGGTAAACGTTATTATAGGTTATATTACCTTTTTATGATAACAAACCGACATAAGGTCTAACGGATCTTTATAAAACCGAGCCTTAGTAGGTAAACGTTATTTTAGGTTATATTACTTTTTTATGATAACAAACCGACATAAGGTCTAACGGATCTTTACAAAACCGAGCCTTAGTAGGTAAACGTTATTATAGGTTATATTACTTTTTTATGATAACAAACCGACATAAGGTCTAACGGATCTTTATAAAACCGAGCCTTAGTAGGTAACGTTATTATAGGTTAAATTACTTTTTTTATGATTATAGTTTATAACTGACATAGATTTAGCCAAGTATAGAGTATTCCTTTTTAGGTATTCGTAGCCAAAATGGCAAAAAAAGAACCCTTATAGATTCTTCATGTCTGTCCGTCCGTCCGTCAGTCCGTATGTAACAGCCGATTTACTCGGAGACTATAAGCACTACAATTATGAAATTTTTAGTAGGAAAGTGTATTCTATGAACCGCTACATAAAAGTGATGTGAAATTACAAAAAAAATATTAAATTAGGGGGGGTACTCCATACATGTAACCGGTGGATGAAAAAAAAATTTCAACGCACATAGTCGTGTGGGGTACCGATAGATAGGCCTTTAAAAATGATATAATGATATGGTGGTTTTTAAAAAAAATGTCCATTTAAGTCAACCGTTGGTGAGATATAAGCTGTCAAAGTCATAGAAAGTGTCTCCTCCCCCCTATTTCCAAACCATAAAGTTTAAAATTCTGAAAAAAATTGAGGTGGTGTGTATTAGTAAATACATTCAACGATTTTTGGTTTAGGTTTTACGGTTTTTGAGTTTTCGCTTAAAAACTGTCTTGCCCAAACAACAGTTCGTAAGTGCCGTGTCCCTATGAAGATACAACTTTTTTAGATTAAATGTATTGGATAGTGATTTTAAATGCAGGTGTTGGTATGGAACCCTTCATTGCGCGTGGTCCGATACGCACTTGGCCGGTTTTTTTTTATTATGACATGTATTTAAATATATTGACTTTATTGTACTGAAAATGACTTTGACTTAATAAATAATAGCATCCTTCAACTATAATTTGTATTTTGTATTAAGCAGTACCGCTGCTAAAGTAAACTACAAAAGAAATAAAGAAAAATTGGAAAATTTTGGCACCGAGCAGGATTTGAACCTACGACCCCCCGGCACTCGCGGCCAGTCGCTCTAGCCAACTGAGCTAATAGGTGCAACCACCTATATTATATTATTATTATATTGGTTGCACATAACGGGGTCTACTTATAACATACGTTACTAATAAACTATTTCATTTCATTTCATTTCATACGGAAGGACACACATGACGAAACTATAAGAGTTCCGTTTTCGCCATTTTGACTACGGTACCCTAAATCACAAGTATAGTGGGTACTCCACATATTCAACGATCCCCACGGAACACTATTTGAGAAAATGAATTCCCCAAGCCAATGAGATATGAAGCTATTCAACCCCTGCTTAAGTAATTAGTCCCAGTTTTTGCTCACACGCGAGGTAATTGCGCGAAGGAGCTGCGCAAGACAGGGGATTATTAATGGCGTATTTACAGTTCATTAACCTGCTACACTATACGCCGATATTCAAGATAATGTAAACTTTGCGTGGCACAATATATAACAAATCTCGATTGTTATTAGTTTCTTAGCCTCCTAAACTCTTAGACCCCGCGTCCTATATAAAGGACAAAATATGGTCAACGGAAAATAAGTTAAATTTTGAAGTGATAGAGTTGCATTTGTTTTGGTTTGATTGATTTGACATAAAATAAAATTCATGTAATCGGAACTGTAAGGTTCAAATTCGATTGTATTTTTATTTTGGTGGGTCTCAGGAGGATATTCTTATTTTTGACATGTAACACTACATTTAATTAATGATACTTTGATTATTGTATTATTTTTATTTGATATAGATAGATTTTGACTTGTAAAAGTGCCCTTGAGGCCTATTTGTAGAATAAATGTTTTGATTTTGATTTTTGTTTGACAATGTTGTAACCTGATTGGTGACTCATATTTAAGGGCTTACACACTTCAAAACACAGATTTTTAGGGTTCCGTACCAAATTGGTAAAAAAGGAACCCTTATGGTCTATATTTTTATACAAACGCCTTAAGGGAGGCGTACAGCGACATCTACCAGAAGACTCATGCTTCATTAACGGCACTAACGTCTCAAATCATATTGAGAATCGTCAGTTATGGTTTCACTTTGTCTGTCTGTCACATCGCTATATATCTCAAGAACTACTTATGCTATCGATTTGAAATTTTGAATAGTTATACAGAAAGCCTTCTAGCCTACCTAGATATACATAGAACATGACTTTTTTAAATATATTTTTTATTTTCTTTGAAAAATGACAAATAATAGGTGGTTCAAAATTTGAAAGTCTAGTTAATATGTCGAGTGGGGTGTCATATGAAAGGGCTTGTACATTAGTACTGAAACGATGCTGATGTACGAGCATTTTTTTGAGTAAGTATTTGCTACTTAGTGACTTTTTTTAGACAACGCCGGTGGCAAACAAGCGTACGGTCCACCTGATGGTAAGCGGCCACCGTAGCCTATAGACGCCCGCAACTCCAAAGGAGTCACGTGCGCGTTGCCGACCCTTTATAAGATTTGAGGATGCCATGTGTCGACAGCAGAAGGAACGCATTTAGGTCCCTCGCTCTCAACACAGTGCATCCTCGGGAGCTCTGGCAACCTTGCTCGCCTCCAGGAACACAACACTACATACTTCCTTGTAACCCGACGATTAGGTACTATCAACGCGAGCAGCGCCTCTAGTGGCTTTTGGTAGTAACTATTTTTCGCCATAAAAATTGAGAATAAACGCAAATGCGATCTTTTGAGTTTAGTCTTAGAGTCGGTTGCACGAACATACGATCACAGGCCGGTCATCGTCAAATATGGCGCCGGCAGCTGTCATCCCATAGAAACTTGTCAAAATTTCAATACAATCACATTTTAACGAACACCGCTTACGATTATAAACGGTTTGGTGCAACCCACCCTTATATTTTATACTAGAGGTTCTGGACAATGTCGTTCGTAACCGAGGTTTGAACCTGCGATCTTCAACTAAAGTAGCGTGCTTTGCGTGCTCAGCAACACCAGCTCAGGTTGTGAGTCAAAACATTGTGATTATTGTAAATTCTAGGGTACTTACAAGGTACAACGGTGTCAGCGGGCCATGGAGAGACGTATACTTAACATAAAACTAATACATAGAAAGCGAAATGAAGACATAAGACAAAAACAGGTATCATTGACGCCCTTTCATTTGCGCAAAAATCAAAATGGAAATGGTGTGGTCACGCAGCGCGAATGCATAGAGAAAGATGGGCCAAAATTACCACCCTATGGCGCGGCCCTACGGGCACAAGGAATAGGGGAAAGCCCAAAGAAAGATGGATAGACGAAATTGTGGCTACAGCCGCCAAAGATTGGTCTGAGAGGGCCAAGGACAGAAAAAACTGGCTGAAACTGGAGGAGGCCTTCACCCGAAGAGGGGTCCCTACGGATTAATTGAAAATTTATTTTTAAACCTAAAGCAATTGTAAATTGTAATTTCGTAGGGAATCAATAAAGGCTTTTTATTTTTATTTTATTTTATTTATAGGTACTTACCTCTTAACCGCCCGCTTTTTTATTTCTTTGTTTTTGAACCTGACTGTGGCTTTATTATATAGGCCGGGCCCAATAAAGCGATAGGAGTGCGCGGTTGGAGAGTAGCCTGGGGAAAACCTCCGGCACGACCACGCGTGTGGTTTGGAACACTGGAATACTCTAAGAGTTTGCGCTCCAGTGAGATTGGTTGAGCGGTTTCAACCGAATCTGAGGTGTGAGTAAACCGCCCGCGTGGTCGTGTCGGAGGTTTTGAGATTTTCTCCAGGCCACTCTCCAACCGCGCACTCATATCGCTTTATTGGGCCCGGCCTGTAAAGGGAGAGTTAGGTTAAAAAAAACCAGCATAGATACTCAAAATTTCATACTATCAAATTGTTAAACTTTTCATAGGGTACAATTAGATTTTTGCAAACATCGCTTAACCATTACTATAACGGTTTGGTGGTTCTTCACTCGTATTTCACATAATCTAGCTCCTCGTTCTTCGCAATAACAGTTATTTATTTACTCTCTGTTATTTAGAGTACTCCCAGAAACTAATTAAAACCACGAATAATTATTATCACGATTCAGGGCTGTTATTTCAATTGCGGGAAACAAAAGACGGTGGATTAAACGAAACAGACTATGTTTGCAGAAAGATGACTTTCAACTCTCTCAATCTTAGATCAATGTATGTAAGCACTTTATTGTACACAATAACAGGTAAAATTAATATAAATGACACATGAGATTAGAGTACAAAGGCGAACATATCCCTAAGAGGGATCTCTTCCAAACCTTTGAGGGATTGAGTGGAAAGTGTACTTAAACTTTTCAATAATGAAACTTATAGCTAAAACCCAAACTAAATAAACGAAGTTTGATGAATAAAAAAGTACAGTTTTCAAAAAAAAAAACAAGTCAATGTTCAAAAGTGACTCCTTAATTTACTGAGCGAGAAGTGTTTCCGTTTTAGTTTGGGCAAAAATACTTTCAAAATATCTGAAGTCTGATCGCATTTTTGTCAATAAATAGTTACCACCGAAGACCACCAGAGGCGCTGCTCGCGTTGCCATACTTATTGACACGTTTGAGATTAAACGCAAACGCGTTCGTTTATGTTTTGTTTCGAAACTTATGCTACTACTTTTTGGTACTGAACCAATTCTCTGATATTTCAAAATCAAAATCAAACATTTATTCTGCAAATAGGCCACAAGGGCACTTTTACATGTCAAAATATTAATTTACAATTTAAGAAAGTCTGACTATAATAAGTTCAAGAAAGAATAATAATTTTGAGTTTACAATTATAACAAAATTAATGTCATACAGTGAAGATAAACTTGCAAAGTTATCTATTACAAATATTACAACATCAATAAAGTTAGAGATGTGTAAGGTCTCAAGATTAAACAAGGAGTATAATGAAATTAATATAATATCCCAGAGATGTACATGGTCTCTGAGCGTCAAAATTAAAATTAATTTAATATTGTTAGGTTAGACCATATACATCGGTCTCTAAGTCACTGATAATAAAAACGAATCCACAACAGGATGATGTCTCTCGTCAATCCAATCATTTTTTTTTATAGATTAGGTTTTTTTTTTTTTTTTGGCGGAGCCATGAGGAAAACTTAAAAAATATCACTTCCGTGGTCTATTGCTCACAGAGCCACGCTATCCAACAGTTGACGACTATTTATTGTTCACCTCTAGTACAAGATAGTATTTTTTTTCCGTACCCAAAGGGTAAAACGAGGCCCTGTTACTAAGATTCCACTGTCCGTCTGTCACCAGGCTGTATCTCATGAACCGTTATAGTTAGAGAGTTGAAATTTTCACAGATGTATTTCTGTTGCCGCTATAACAACAAATGCAAAAAACAGATTAAAATAAATATTAAAGGGTGCTCCCATATAACAAACGTGATTTTTTGTCTTTTTTATAGATAACTAGCGACCCGCCCCGGCTTCGCACGGGTGCACTATTTAATGGATGCTATTATACATATAAACCTTCCTCTTCAATCACTCTATCTATTAAAAAAAACCGCATCGAAATCCGTTGCGTAGTTTTAAAGATTTAAGCATACATAGGGATATAGGGACAGAGAAAGCGACTTTGTTTTATACTATGTAGTGATGGTACAGAACCCTTCAAGCGAGTCCGAGTCGCACTTGGCCGGTTTTTACAATTGGGTGAATCAACTTTTTAGTGCCACTCGTTGCCATGGTTACGTCTAGTTGTCCACGGGACAAAATTCGAATAAAATCGTGATTTTATGCTATTTCAGTTTATCAAATATTCGTATTTGTGGAACTTATAAGCTATTTCCATAATGGTCCATCTACTAAGCATGTTTGTAGAACTTAATTCAATTTTTTTTTAAACAAACTGCGCCACTAGTGTCCCTTGGACAACGGGTCAAGATAACAACACAAAAAAAGTTGATTCACCCAATTAATGACCCAAAAGCCAATAGAGTTTTCTGTATCTGGACCTTCTGTGGCAGTGCGCAAGGCGTTAAGAGCATGCATTTCTAGAATTTATTCATGTCTTACTTGCTCTTTCAAGTTAAGGTTGCTTGCCAAATAAATTACAGTCTGGTTTGTTCGTGGAAGCGTACATTAAGAAAGACGAATTTAATTAACGTGGGAAGTAACATGAAGTTTGTGTAATCTTTGTGAATTTAATTTAAAATGTTGTTGTCTAAGGGAATAGGTTTTTTTATATTCTTTAAAGTACGTAGACTTGTGACTGGCGACTGACTAATTTCAGTTTATTATATTTATTTCGATAAATAAGAGTAATTTAAAGAAATTGTGGCTCTCCAACGACTTGTGATTTGGTTGAATACTATATATATTTATTTATGTATATTAATTTAAATACGTATATATTTATAATATGTTATAGTTGTTATATATTTATTTAGTTCTGGTTTTAGCTATAAGTTTCCTTATTGAAAAGTTTTAGTACACTGTGTAAGTTTGTCTATCTCATTCTCCCACTCTACAGTCAATCCCTCAAAGGTTAGCTGGAAGAGATCCCTCATAGGGATAAGTTCGCCTTTGTACTCTAATCTTATGTGACATGTATATTGTTTTAACCTGTTATTGTGTACAATAAAGTGCTTACATACATACATACATAAATATAAACATTTTTTTTATTCTAAATATAAAATCAACTGACAAACTTTCTTTTTCAGTACATTGAATAGTTCGTGAGGTCCTTGGGGGCTAGAAGCTCACGAACTATTCAATGTACTGAAAAACAAGCTAATAAGAACTTGCTGTGATCCCAGAGCTGGCGCGTTTCTCGGGCAAAGGCTCAGCATTGCTGTGCAGCGGGGAAACGCCGCCAGCATCTTGGGATCATTTCCGCCAATGAGCGACCTTGGGGACGGTGTCTAGGGTTTTTATATTTCATTTGTTTTTTCTTTGTAATTAATGTTAATTTTGAACGTAATTAGTTTTAAATATTTACCTTATTGTTTTCTGAATTAAAAATATTTAACTGACAAACTTAAAATTAACTTATAAATAAGCTTAAAAATATACTTATAAAATGCTCCCCAAGTCGCCTTCGTGACTTCTGGTGCCCAGAAGACTGGCAGCGTTACCCCTTTGGATGGCCACACTTAATCTCTGGCCTGAGTAGCTGTAAGTTTTTTTAATTGTTTTAGGGCACATTATCCCTCGACGGTCCCATCGGAAGACCAGCGCTGGCGATTGCCCGCATTATGCTGAGATGGTACCGTTTCGAGATAAACACAACTTTTTTGTTTATTTTTATATTCTATTTTTGCTGTATTAATTGTTGTCTTTGTCTCGAATAAATATTTCTTATTTCTTATTTCTTATTATGACATTTTTAAATAGAAAACTTGTTTAAGGTCGAATATCACTCGAAACGTTTCAAGTCCGGCGTCCTAGGCACACACCTACGGACTGGACGACGTAATCATGCTGAGATGGTACTGTTTCGAGATAACACAACTTTTTTGTTCATTTTTATATTCTATTTTTGCTGTATTAATTGCTGTCTTTGTCTCGAATAAATATTTCTTATTTCTTATTATGACATTTTTAAATAGAAAACTTGTTTAAGGTCGAATATCACTCGAAACGTTTCAAGTCCGGCGTCCTAGGCATATACTTATGGACCCGGACGACGTAATCACAGCGTTAATCGAAAGATGGAACGCTGCGCTTACGGCGTCCAACTCTGACACGAAGCGTACACTTAGGCATTCCCGCCGGCGGGGACGTCCACTGCGCGATCGCGACAACAGTAACACGTATAGTCCCTATTCGTCCCGGTACCGCCGCACACCGGGTAGAGTCAGTCCGACACAGGTCGGGCCTAGCTGAGTTTCTTGCTGGACTCTTCTCAGCTAGGCTAGGTTTAGTGAACCAGCGACAAAACTCTCAGTAGCTCGATTCCACTCACACCTCAGATTTGGTCGAAACCGCTCAACCAATCTCACTGGAGCGCAAACTCTTAGAGTATTCCAGTATTCCAAACCACACGCGTGGTCGTGCCGGTGGTTTTCCCCTGGATTTTCCCCAGGCTACTCTCCAACCGCGGACTCCTATCGCTTTATTGGGCCCGGCCTATAAATCCACAGTCAGGTTAAAAAAAAAGGTTATAAAATTATGGAAATGACAGTGCCTTTACCGTGAGTTTACATGACCGTCTCTAGCGACTGCGTAAACGATTTAGTATGCCGATGCTTAGTTCTATTGCGTAACCGCGAGAAGCGCTGTACTTTTGCTTATAATTTTTTTTACGCAGTTGCTAGCGAGTACGGTCATGTAAACTCATGGTAAAGGCACTGTAGTATAGCACGACCCAAATAATAAGGCGTGTGGATTAAGCAATAATAGTCTCTCAGTCAACTACTTAAGAGCTTTGACGCGCGCCATATTAATTGTGTTCTCCTGTACCTCAACTATACGTAAGACAGCTACTAGGGCAATTCATTCGCACCATACAATCGAGTCAAATTAAATTAGGTACGTGTGAAAGAACCTTCTGCGGGGCGCGAATACCGAGTTCGTGTGACAGGACCGCTAGGCGGGCGTTAGATAGGGACGGAGATACCCAAAAGTTACGGGAGCGCGTAATAGCGATTATGAACCGTGCAGTGTCTTTACCATGAGTTTATATGACAGTACTCGCTAGCGACTGCGTCTAGTAACCCGCATAAACGGGGTTTCCGTAACTATAAATCCATGTAATAGAACATAATTTACATGTACATACGTTAACTATTGACCACCGGTGGACAACTTTTGCTTTTACAAATGACAATGACCCAAGTCCTCAGATCTGATTGTTAAGTATTAGATGATATTTTGAAACCGGTTTAGCCTAGTAGTGCACCTGCCTGTGAAGCTGACGGTCCTGGGTTCGAATCCCGGTCAGGGCAAATATTTATGTGAAGAGCATGAATATTTGTTTCTGAGTCTTGGATGTTTTCTATGTATTTAAGTATTTATATCTATTAAATATATCGTCGTCTAGTACCCATAACACAAGCCTTCTTGAGCTTACTGTGGGGCTAGTTCGATTTGTGTAAGATTGTCCTCTAATATTTATTTATTTATTAATTTATTATCAGTGTGTTTGTTGCTCGACATCAAAATTGACTATTGTATTTATAGAATTGAGAATCGTTTATATAATTAATGTAATGTGTGTGAATTGAATTGAAATTTATTACTCTGAAATTTTTGTGATAATTATTTGTATAGCGTTAATTTTTATCTACTGTAAATTATGACTTGCAAAAATTTTTTTTACCAATAAATAATCTGAATCTGAATTACATTAGCGATCCTAAAACACGTCGCGCTGGCAACACCGCACAAAGGTTTTAATTAAAATACGGCAGACTGCGGACCGTGAACGGACAAGCCTGGCAAGACTTACATTTAAATTAACCCGGCATGCAGTGTTGCCAGTTGCCAGTGACATCGCTTTAATTACTTGATGGCACTATTTGTGGTTAGGTTGAACTAATAAATGTAGCTGAAACAAATGCAAGTAAGCTAAGGTAAATGCCCCAGTGTCTAGCTGACTGAATATACAGGGCGTCCCACGGATATGCCACATGGAGGGAAAATCAAAATCAAACATTTATTCTGCAAATAGGCCACAAGAGCACTTTTACATGTCAAAATATTAATTTACACTTTAAGAAAGTCTGACTATAATAAGTGGGTCATTGTCAGATTTAGGTTCGCATCTTTTCGGTGGACATATTAAAAGTTAACGGCCACAAAGCTTCATTTTGGATTGATCTAGTAACCCGCATAAACGGTGTTTCCGTAACTATAAATCCATGTAATAAAAACATAACTTACATGTACATAAGCCGTTAACTATTGACCACCGGGTGGACAACTTTTATTTTTACAACTGACAATGTCCTAAGTAATACATTTTCATGTCAAAACATTAATTTACAGTTCAAGAAGGAATAATAATTTCGAGTTTACAATTATAACAAAATTAATGTCATATAGTGAAGATAAACTTGCAAAGTTATCTATTACAAATATTACAACATCAGTAAAGTTACAGATAAATAAGGTCTCAAGATTAAATAAGGAGTATAAAGAAATTAATATAATATCCCAGAGATGTACATGGTCTCTGAGCGTCAAAATTAAAATTAATTTAATATTGTTAGAGATGTATATTATGGTTTCTAAGCCACTGATAATAAAAACGAATCCACAACAGGATGATGTCTCTCGTCAATTCCCTATAAAAGACACTAGTATTAACGTAGTCACTATGTCTTAGCAAGCAAGAACAGACCGGACTCCACAAACAGCACCCGATCACGAGTATGACGCGTATCTCAGCCATCACCTAAGAAAGCACCTTGAATATTGTAGATGGAAATTTTACTGAAACAACACATTATTTGAATTTAAAAAACAATTTAAATTGCACTCATAGATATTTAAATAATTTTATGGTTAAACCGGGAATCAAAAAAAAATTTTTCTACTTTTTCCTAATCAGAACACGATACCGAATATGCCTTTAAACGGATCCTCACTAGTTATGTTACATCCTGTATATATATCAATTAACAAATTATAGATCGAATGGCCTCGAAATAAAGATTTATTATTATTATTTATAATATTCATATTCATATTTATATTTATTTATTCATGAAATATACAAAAATTTTACATGTCAGAAGATTGACAATAATTTAATTATGTCGATTAGATAAAAAATAAAAATTTCAATTAGATTAGGTACATTATTTAAATGATTACATAGTGAATTTAAATGTCAAAAAAAAAACAATTACAAAAGCATGCAACAAATTTAATTTACATATTCATCTATGTCATAGAAGGCCTTCGCCGTTAGCCATTTTTTTTAATTATTTATAAATGTCACGTCACTCTCAATATTTTTAATTGTTTCGGGTAGTTTATTATAAAAACCTGGCACCACAATAGACACCGTTTTATTAGATTTTGCAAGTCGACAACATGTTGTGGCCAACATATTTTTGTTTTTGTTTGCAATTCGTGAGATTTTTGATGTCTTTGTTGGAAATAATTGCATGCTACTACGCACATATTTAATTATGTAAAACAAGTATTGTGATGTTAGTGTCTTGATGTTACTGTGTATGAGGGGCTGCCTAGCTGGAGTTCCGTGTAATATTAGTAGGATGTAAGACAAGAGGCTGGCAATGGTTACCCTGAACCAAAGGAATTTAGAGTACTCCCGCTGAACTCCATCATTCGGTTTGTGGAAATGCTGGAGAGCAGCTTGGAGTAGGCATAAAGGAGGGGGCAATTGCACAAAAGATCCCACTGGGTCGAAGTGCATCCGCTAGGGCCCTCATCTAAATAAGATAAGACAAGGTTTTAGAGAGTTTATTATTATTATTTGTATCTCTCCTTTTGGGATGTCACGGCTCAATGTCCGGTCCTTTTGGAAGGCGTTCATGGAGATACAGATCCAACACGAAGAGGGCCCTTTGAGATACGATAATGTATTGGGGTGTGTACACCTAGCGGATACTATCTCTGCCTGCACTATTGAGGAGATACAGCCAGAGGCAGCACCCGCTACGTGCAAGGGCTATTGCGAAAAGAAGGGAAACTACACCGGTTTTATGGGAAGGAACTTGAGGGACTGGTTGCTGGGATATTGATGAGACAATTATTTTTATTATTATTATAAGATAAGACAAGGGGCTACTTTGGTTCCGCTGCGGATCTACATTCTGATGCGGTCAAGCAAGAGAAACTGCGCGGCTGCGGTGACCGCTTACCAGGTGGACCGTACGCTTGTTTGCCACCGACGTTGTATAAAAAAAAACTGTGGACCCTGACCAATTTCAGCGTCATAGTGCAGTATGCAGCTATCTCAGACCACGTGATAATGACAGGATAGTAGGCCAAATCACCAATACTGCCCTAGAAAAAAAAAAGTGTATTTGGTCTAACACCTAAAATCTATAATAAGATACCGTTAGAAATTAGGAATTGTACTATTGACATGTTTAAGAAAAAGGTGATGGAAATATTATTGCAAAAATGTTACTATAGTATTAATGACTTTTTAAATGATGATAATTTGTAAGTGTTTATATAATTGACGATCGGTTTAGCCTAGTGGGTAGTGCACCTGCCTGTGAAGCTGACGGTCCTGGGTTCGAATCCCGGTCAGGGCAAATATTTGTGTGATGAGCATGAATATTTGTTTCTGAGTCTTGGATGTTTTCTATGTATTTAAGTATTTATATCTATTAAATATATCGTCGTCTAGTACCCATAACACAAGCCTTCTTGAGCTTACTGTGGGACTAGTTCGATTTGTGTAAGATTGTCCTCTAATATTTATTTATTTATTTATTTATAATTTAATTTGATTTCTTAATAATTACTATTCTATTATTGTTAATATTGTTAATTTGAATTTGTACGCCGAAAGGCAAAACATGACGGACATTATTATAAACCTGTGACCATTATGTGAAATTACTCGTGTTTGACAAATAAATTATCTCTTATCTCTTATCTAAACGGCCACTTTAGCCTAGTTGGTAGTGACGCTGCCTACGAAGCTGGAGGTCCCGGGTTCGAATCCTGGTCGGGGCATTTATTTGTGTGATGAGCATGAATATTTGTTCCTGAGTCTTGGATGTTTTCTATGTATATAAGTATATATTTCTCTATATAAGTATGTATATCGTTGCCTAGTACCCATAGTACAAGCTTTGCTTAGTTTGGGAATAGGTCGACTTGTGTAAGATTCATCATCATCATCATCATTTCAGCCGCAAGACGTCCACTGCTGAACATAGGCCTCCCCCAAGGCTCGCCATTTAGACCGGTCCTGTGCCGTTCGTTTCCACCGGATTCCCAAAATCCGGATTCGGGTTGTGTAAGATTGTCCCCAAATATTTATTTTATTTGTTTATTTATCTCTTGTGGACCGTACGCTTGTTTGCCACCGGTGTTGTATAAAAAAAACTCCAGCCTAACCCTCCCTTACCCTACACAGTAATTATAATTATTTGAACAACGCCCCATTAAGGTGAAAGCCATTGAACCTCCAATTAATTATTAAAAATGTTGATGAGAAAAATTGGAAGGTATCCAGTTCGTTCATTTTTACTCTGTCCTCTTACGACTAATTACTTGGATTTTTTATTATGTTTAATTAAGTGTGACTCGTTTTCAAGGTTTTCCGCTTTGTGATTGTAATGAAGGTTGAGACGGATTATACGTCGTCAATAAGGGTATATAAGTAGTAAGTGCCTTTACCATGAGTTTACATGACCGTACTCGCTAGCGACTGCGTAAAAAAAATATGGGCAAAAGTACAGCGCCTCTGGCGGTTACGCAATAGAACTAAGAATCGGTATACTAAATCGTTTACGCACTCGCTAGCGAGTACGGTCATGCCAACTCATCACGTCAAAAACTACTGGCGTTTCTCAAGAGACCACTGCCGAGAAGAAACGCCGAAAGAAACTCGACAGTCAATCATTTTCTCCAAAAGTATGCTTATTACCGGATTTTAGCCTCTTTTCCTCCCCCTTTTTTTATACAATGCCAAAGTGGCAAACAAGCTTACGGTCCACCTGATGGTAAGCAGCCACCAGAGCCTATAGACGCCCGCAACTCCAAAAGAGTCACGTACGCGTTGCCGATCCTTATACAATTTGAGGATGCATTGTGTTGACAACAGAAGGGACAAATTTTGGTCCCTCGCTCTCAACACAGTGCTTCCTCGGGAGCTCTGGCAACCTTGCTCACCTCCAGGAACGCAACACTACGTACTTGTATAGTAGATAATGTTATTATGGCTGTGGTCTTCTGCAAGGCGGAGGTGCTTCCCCGGTTGGGCTGCTCCAAATACGAGCAAGATGACATTTTGCTGCGCCCTACCTCTCGTACCAATTGCTTTAAATGTGTTTCATAAAATATGCACTACTGTATTTGAATTTCAAAACTTCTCATTATATATACAAGCTCCTTGATATATTAAATACAAGATTGACTATATAATGAGACTTCGGTAAACACGCTGCGCTACCACGCACCCTGATCTCACTAACGAGACGTTCTGATCGTAATTGGCCCAATATTTGTTTAGGCACGTACGTCGCTAATGACAACCTCGGCAGATGTGAGCGAGAACCCTTGGTGACGCATGCATGACTCAAGAATTTTGCCACTCAATTATATTTAAAGTTAATTGAGTGAGAATTGCTAATGGGGACAAGCGTTTAGAGGAAGGTCACGCCATGGGAAGAAACAATAATTAAAACCCCATGTTTTCATAAAATAAGTTTTATTTACTTAAATAGAAGATCCTGCAGCCCAACAAGCGGGACGAATACGCGGGCGAAAGAGAGCGAGCAATATTTGGGTCATTCTACTTTTTCATGACCAGTTTTCTATTATAAAAAAAATACTATGATATGTAAATAAATAAATAAATAAATATTAGAGGACAATCTTACACAAATCGAACTAGCCCCACAGTAAGCTCAAGAAGGCTTGTGTTATGGGTACTAGACGACGATATATTTAATAGATATAAATACTTAAATACATAGAAAACATCCAAGACTCAGAAACAAATATTCATGCTCATCACACAAATATTTGCCCTAACCGGGATTCGAACCCAGGACCGTCAGCTTTACAGCAAAACAGGATTTCGAAATAGTACCTGAACCTAATAAAAGGAATTTATAGGTAAATATACTTCAATATTAACTTATTGCTGTAAAAGGTGGGTAACACAGTGGTAAAAACCATTTTTTTCATACAAATGGTGAGACATCCAAGGACCACTGAGTTACTCGATTTATTGATATTAGCTGTGGTTCGTTAATTACCAAACCTATCGGAAGTGGTACTGCAATTAAACCTCTTTCTAAATAACAATACAAAAATATGAAGTAAGGGTCAAGTATTCCAAAATCTGCATTAAAAAAAAATGTCTTAAAATTATGTACATGAAAAAGTAGAATGGCCCATTTACGATTCAATTTACAACCTACCTACCTACCTACCAAAACAAATTTCCACAAAATATTACATTGTAAATTTTATAACAGCGTTTGTAAAACCTGATATCCTTTCAAAACTACTTAGAGGAATAATAATTGTTATTAGTTAGGCACGTAGGTATAGTCAGGGAAGATTCGTTATTAAATAAATAAATATCTTTGGACAATCTTACACAAATCAACCTAGCCCCAAACTAAGCAAAGCTTGTACTATGGGTACCAAGTGACGATATACATACTTATATAGATAAATAGATACTTAAATACATAGAAAACATCCAAGACTCAAGAACGAATATTCGTGTTCATCACACAAATACATGTCCTGACCGGGATTCGAACCCGGGACCTCCAGCTTCGAAGGCAGGGTCACTACCAACTAGGCTAAAGCGGTCGTCAATTATTTATTTCAACTCTAAAAGTGAAAAAACCTTTGAATTCCGCGACTTTACGTAGTAGTTGGTAACGTATTAGGTACTCGCCGACCCGCCCGCGCAGCCGTCTTGCGACCTATGATATTTTTTTCTGCCATAATTTTTTAATCAAACCTATATGATATTTATATATTTAGAATCTACATAAAACCATCTTTCTTTTAGTATTTATTTCATAATTTTAGTTAACTTTGTACGTCCAATATGAGAGCGCAGAATAAAGAATTTAAACGAATGATAAATTAATAATTTTGCGTTTTTTTCAGAAAATTGTTCCAAAATAGTGAAAAATATGACCAAAAATGATTTCAGCGTATTCATTTTATACGAAAATGATATCAAACTTGCCCTAGTAGATATAAAAAATGAGTCAGCGTATTTTTAGATGTACTCGTCGGCTGTTATCTTTGAACCCCCCCCCCCCTACCACCTATATAAAAAATCCGGGGGGCTCTACTTCGAAAATGGATCTTTAGACCACAGATATCAATCCTGCCAAAGGAAATCTTTTGTTCATTATAAGCCGTATTAGCACATTTTTTACTTTGTACAGATGCGACTATAAGGGACTTTAAAAAAATACTTTCCACCCTAGGGTCTGAAAAGCGACTTTCAACTCTGCTATCTACTTATGAAATAGTACATACTTACCAAGGGCGGTAAAACAAAGAATGTCTCAGTTCGCAGGTATTTGACGCCCGAGCCGAAGGCAAGGGCGATAATTATGCGATCTGAGGCTTTCTTAAGCCCGAGGTAAGTTCAAAATTGGCCAGGAAGTTGGATTCGCGGTAATTGCCACTTTATGGCAAGGTGCGACATAAATTTAACTTTCCGAACAGTAAAGATGAAACGGTTTTTGTTATCAGACTACGTGGACAGTATCTCTAGGTCTACTGCTCACAGAGCTACTGTGGTGGAGGTGAGAAAGTAGGTGTGAATCCCCATATAAATTGACCACGTGATTTTTATAAGATTTCAAGCTTACATGGTCATTTACATTAGAATTACGATTTGATTGATTTGATTTTGATTGATACTGTGAGTGTGGTGTGCCGTGACCGTAATCGAGTTTCAAGTGACAAGGCGGACGGTGGTAGTGACGGTGACACTATGGGAAAAAAGCGAACCAGGAAGAGGGATCGCTATGGTGTGTGGGTAGACCACAACTAAAACTCGCAGCACGTCAGTTAATCCTTGATAATGGCGCTTGCAACAGTGCCGAAATATCGGGAACTCAAAAATACAAATATACATGGTAAATATCCCGTTTCAAATCGCCAGAAGCCTTTGATAAGTAACACCGTATTGAAAAGCATTTCTCGTGAACTATTACTTTTTTGCACATACAAATATATTATTTCTAAGAATCTATTTCGCTTTGGAGTGGGCTATACAGGTTCCAGCATGTGAATATAAAAAGAAGAAAAACCGGCCAAGTGCGTCGGACTACGCACAATGAAGGGTTCCGAATCAAACACCTCTAGACTAGTCCATATTTAAAATCACTATCCAATAGATTGAATCTCAAAAAAGTCGTATCTTCATAGGGAACTCACGGCACTTAAGACCTTTTGTTTGGGCAAGACAGTTTTTAAGTGAAAACTCAAAAATCGTTGAAAGTAACTAATGCACACCACCTCAATTTTTTTCAGAATTTTAAACTTTATAGTTTGGAAATTAGAGGGGGGGGCACACTTTCCATGACTGACAGCTAATATCTCACCAGCGGTTAACTTAAATGGACAAGTTTTTTAGAAACCTCCATATCATTTTTAAAGGCCTATATCCATCGATATCCCGCACGAATATGTGCGTTGAAATTTTTTTTTCATTCACCGGTTACATGTATGGAGTGCCCCCCCTAATTTAACATTTTTTTTTGTAATTTCACATCAGTTTTATGTAGCGGTTCATAGAATACACCTTCCTACCAAATTTCATAATTGTAGTGCTTATAGTCTCCGATTAAATCAGCTGTGATATACGGACGGACAGACATGACGAATCTATGAGGGTTCCGTTTTTGCTATTTTGGCTACGGAACCCTAAAAAAGGAAAACATTTGTGACTTACGACTTTAGTGCGGCCAATAAAAAAAATAATAAAATAAAATAAAAAAATAAATGGTGATCCATTTGGCATATTTTTTGCCTTTTTCTTTTGGAATAGTCAAATTTTGAGTCAAATAAAAAAAAATCAAAACATTTATTCTGCAAATAGGCCTCAAGGGCACTTTTACAAGTCAAAATCTATCTAGGTACATCAAATAAAAATAATACAATAATCAAAGTATCATTAATTAAATATAGTGTTACATGTCAAAAATAAGACTAAGAAACTAATAACAATCGAGATTTGTTAGAGATGTATAAGGTCTCTAAGCGTCAAGATAAAAGGTAATAAAGTAGGTACACTAATCATAATAAAATAGTTTGAGCTATATCTATAACACGTCAACATGAAAATAATAAAATCTAAAAACCCTGTTAGTATTTTTACTCATGTAATATTTTTATATTTCCTTATAAAACTGTATTAATTCCATAGCAACAGTACGCCTGCGTCCCCAACTAGATAAAAAGCGTACTAATCTCACTGAATAAGACCCTTTATGTATCGTTATGACGACATCAAAGACAAAAGAACCCCGCGGGAACTCCCGGATAAAACTATTGTCGGGACTTTCTCTGATGCCCATAAGACTTAAGCGTTACACAGCACCCATTATTATAATACCTTCTGTTGGAAAAGAAGTAGAATATGGAATATTCCCGGGGAAAAATGACGCCGCGTAAAGGTCATGGGAAATACTATTTAGGAATAGAGTTCTTGAATTTTAGAGGGAGAATGTAATACGTATTTTTAGAGGCTTCGGTGTCGAGGGAAAGGCCTTTTTGTGAAGTGACATAATTTATTAAACAAAGTAATACGAGTGTGTTGGGAAAGAAAAATATGACGCAGGATATGACAGAAAACACAAGTGACTAAGTGATTTCTGAAATTCTCGCGGCATTTCGTCGCGAGACATTTACTTAATATTATAGGTAGTGTTTTTGACATGTAATGAATTTTTTATAATGTCCCATGTTTAATAAAATCCCAGCGGCACTCAAAACACTGGAACATTCTTAATTTAAATATTAAATAAAATATATATATTATGTGAAGCTACTTTTTTTTATACAACGCCGATGGCAAACAAGCGTACGGTCCACCTGATGGTAAGCGGCCAGCGCAGCCTATAAACGCCCGCAACTCCAAAGGAGTCACGTACGCATTGCCGACCCTTTATGAAATTTGAGCATTGTGTTGAAAGCAGAAGGGACAAATTTAGGTCCCTCGCTCTCAACACAGTGCATTCTCGGGAGCTCTGGCAACCTTGCTCACCTCCAGGAACACAATACTACATACTTGTATAGTAGATAATGTTATTAAGGCTGTGGTCTTCTGCAAGGCGGAGGTACTTCCCCAGTTGGGCTGCTCCAAATTCGAGCAAGATGACATTTTGCTTTGCCCTACCTCTCTTAATCCGCTACCTCTCGTATTTGGTATTTTTCAGTCCACGGTAATTTTTGTGTAGTGTATCTAATCCTACATTATTTCCTCACACTGGAAGCTGAAACTTCAGTACTTATTTACGTCATATCTCTGAATGTTGCCTCAAAAGAGACGATGTTAGAGTAAACTTTTCTTAAAAGCGTAAACCAATATGGGCCTTGATTTAAAAAGGACAGATCTATTTAACGTAAGTTCTACACGTTAGGTAATCTACTAGAAGTACAGATAATAGTAAATTGTATGACAAGGGTCTAGAACAAGACATATTGCCACGAGATGATTATTTTCCCGAACGCATTGAGGGACAATAGTTGAGTGTTAATATGGCTTTTAGGCCAGTTATACTCTCTACTTTTCACGTTGATTGCAAAAAAAAGTAAACAAAGATTATTCACCGACAATTAATAACAAAATACAATGAGTATACGTCGGCAACTTTTTTTAAAACTCTTTTGACTTAGATACATAGTAGTTGAAATAAGGACGAAAAAAGACCTAATGTTTTTAATAAATAAATATAAAATAAATAAATATTTTTTGGACAATCTTACACAAATCAAACTAGTCCCAAACTAAGCAAAGCTTGCACTATGGGTACCAAGTGACGATATACATACTTATATAGATAAATAGATACTTAAATACATAGAAAACATCCAAGACTCAGGAATAAATATTCGTGTTCATCACACAAATATATGCCCTGACCGGGATTCGAACCAGGGACCTCCAGCTTCGAAGGCAGGGTCACTACCAAATAGGCTAAAGCGGTCGTCAAAAAAAAATAGTTCAATTAGTTAAACAAAGTATGTAACAAAAAGAACCCAACGTTCCGGTTGGCTGTAGATGTGTTTTCTGATTGGTGGATTTAATATTGTGAAGTATTTTGATTGGTCAAATTAGAATGTAATGTAAATCATAAATATGTATTCATATTTTCCCTAGGGGCTAAATGTACTACTTTAGTCCCGCTTGATAAGCCTAATATGACATGACACTCTTTTCGAGCACGAAAAGTGAAAATTACTTTAAGTATGAGACTGACATGTCGTATTCGGTGGGATATTCTACTTTAACACTAATGAAATAGAGTTTCTTTTACAAACACGCCGTCTGAAAATCGTTTGATTATATTAGCGTTATGTTACACTATTCAAATGGTATAAGAGCGTATATGAGTGTCAAACTCAATTTAATTACACTCTATTGTGGGAAATATTTGTGATAATCCACATCGAAGGGGACCTTATGGCGGCAGGCGCTTACGTTGCACCTATTCCCTATTGTATTGGAACAGCGGCTATAAAGGCGTAAGTGCCGGCCGCCATAAGGTCCCTTTCAATATGGATTATCACATTTACCAGTTCCTTTCTGACACATAACACCCATATAACGTCAATCCGCATTACACATCGAAACAATGAACAAAATCAAGTATTGATATTAGAGCTTCATGAGTAGTTAGGTAGTTGTAATACGCGTTTTAGAGGAGCAATCAAATGAATGTATGTCAGTTTCTATCACTGACGCGTAATAATTTATGATAGTAATTCACCATGAAAACAGTTTCGTACAATTTTTTTTGTTTTTTAAAGCTAGTGTAGTGACTAAAGCATTCGTTTCGATTCAGATGATATTTTCGTAAGTTGATGGAAATCGATCAAATGAATGAATTTATAACCGTCATAACTTAAGTGTTATAAGAAATAACATTCCAATAAATTGCAATAGAATGAAGTGTGAAATTACCTTTATCGCGGAATTGGAAATACAGTATCGATTTCTGAATGATACAAAATTGACGTGGGTAGAATAAAGATCATGTGACAATAGTTATATGTTATGCAAGGCTGCAAAGTTGTTGTTTGGCGCGAGTGCTCGAATTGAAAGCCGGAAGGATTCTAGAATTGAACCACGAGCGTAGCAAGTGGTTCACGAATAGAATCCTGAGCGTAGCGAGGGTTTCAAGACACGAGAAGCCAAATAACTTTGCTGCCGAGCGAAACACACAACTTTTCACCTCACCCTAGCGAGGAAACGTAGGTACAAGAAAATAATTCAAGTATTATTAAAGAAAGTTGCAATACGAATATTGTTTGAATATATTCCTTATTTTTGTATTTCCATAAATTAAAAAAGTAGGTAAAATAATGATGTAAAACTAAAATTGAATGATTTTCAATTTAATGTAAGTACATAAAATAAAATGTTTCATCGGGTGACACATTCCTTTAGCGAGCGGGCCGTCGCTATATACATGTATAGCGCTGTCTCACTCGCACACCGCACCGTCGTGCGGAAACAGCATCAGTGTAGAAACCGCCTTAAGACCGCATGCTGGCCGAACCATGATTCCGAACGCATCCATAAAAAAATTGGGTAACGCGGTACTACGTCATGTTCGAATTTCAAAATCACTTTATCCGCTAGCGGATAAAATGGACTTTTGCGAGCAGATTTGAAACGATAAAGTAAGCTTTTCAGAGCGGGTGAGGTGAAAAAGTTCTTACCCTAGATTCGTATCCAGTAGTGAAATATATGGGAACATTAAAAAACGAATTGTTATAAAATCGATTCGAATAATCATTCACCATTCATTAATAATCGCTAATTTTTAGCCTAGTTGGTAGTGACCCTGCCTTCGAAGCTGGAGGTCCTAGGTTCGAATCCCGGTCAGGGCATGTATTTGTGTTATGAACACGAATATTTGTTCCTGAGTCATGGATGTTTTCTATGTATTTAAGTATCTATTTATCTATATAAGTATGTAGATCGCCACTTGGTATCCCTAGTACAAGCTTTGCTTTGTTTGGGACTAGGTTGATTTGTGTAAGATTGTCCAAAAATATTTATTTATTTTATATTTTAATTAAGACAATCCATTCGTCTTACACATAGGCCTCCCCCAAGGCTCGCCATTTAGACCGGTCCTGTGCCGTTCGTTTCCACCGGATTCCCGCGACCTTCACCAGGTCATCACTCCACCTTGTCGGAGGCCTACCGACAGCTCGTCTTCCGGTGCGTGGACGCCACTCAAGCAGTTTCTGGCCCCATCGACCGTCAGTCCTGCGAGCATAGCTCTTTCCATTGCCTTGGGGGAGGCCT
This sequence comes from Epiblema foenella, assembly GCA_963556455.1. Lineage (NCBI taxonomy): Eukaryota > Metazoa > Arthropoda > Insecta > Lepidoptera > Tortricidae > Epiblema > Epiblema foenella. The sequence goes on from OY747112.1 coordinate 17,879,898, forward strand.
ATGTTCAGCAGGGGACGTCTTTCGGCTGAAATGATGATGATGATGATGATTCGTCTTACCCTCATCACTACAAACGCCAATTCATAACTGTCAAAAAGGAACTGGTAAATATTTCCCACAATAGCATCCAGCAGCTGAAAACAGTTCGTTTCAAGTTCACAATATTGTCGCCTTCCAAAACTGTCCAACAAAGCATCCGGATACATATTTTGCGTCGATCGTGCCGCAATAAATATCACTCAGTGTGAATGGCGCGATAAATCTCGGGCAGGCCAGAAACCAATTTTCTCAGAGCGTTATCACACGAATTGCTTTCTTCGTATGGTAAAATCATGTTTGAGGAATTCCTTTGAATAAATTCACGTTATATTTTATTGGGAGTTTTATTTGTTTATAATCGTATTGGTTCCCGTTGTTAGATATTTCTGGGTCTGTTGCTTATCATATTCTGTGCTCACGATGTGGGTTCTGTTTAAGGACAAATTTTTGTATTTCTTGATGCGTGCCGCACTTGGTGTGGGCAGTCCGCTCGCGATAATGCGTTTGAGCGTGGATCGGATAACCAGGGATTATTCATCAAATGGAAATAGCAACTACGCGACAATTTTTAGTACCTAGCTAAAATAATGTTACTAACGGATGCCGACGTGTTCGCAGATAGCTGGAGTACCCTGCTCTCTAAAATAAGTAAATTGTGCGATTTATATTGTTAGTTAATATTAGGTCTATATTTTCTTTAATTTGTTACTGTTAGCACTGAAGTTGCAAATCTCAAAACATTATAGGCGCTCTGGTACCTCACTGTTAGCTTATAAATGTATGTTCTAAATAAATAAATAAACATATTTAGATGGCTGAGTAAAAAATAAAAAGTGTTTCTTTCGCCAAAAAATTGTGATGCAGTTTGGCGAAGTTATAGTGTAAACGAATGTAAACTTTTTTTTGTAAGAAAAAAATCATTCAAGATGCACGTAAAACATTACAACTATATCATTGCTTACTGACTTATATTGCTGTATTGTCGTAACTAAAGCTTCACATTGTTAAATTATTAATAGTATATTATATGACAAGCTTCTAAAATGAGCCATATTATCATGACATAGTTATTTTCCCTAACGAAGTGAGGGAAAATAGTTCGAGGGGTAATATGGCTTTTAGACCAGAGAACACTCTACTTTTCACTTCGATTGCGAGAAAATAAATAAACAAAGGTTAACCATCCAAAATAACAATAAATACCACGGCGAACTTATATATAATTTGGCAGCATGTTTTTTTTCTAAACTGCTTTGACACACAAAACATAGACAACGCGGTTCGCGCGCAACATTCACGCGCAAAAAAAGCTAATTCACCTTCAATTCAGCGCTTCAAAGCGTTGCTCGAACGAATTAATCACTTTTTTAATTATTGTGAAACTACTACAAACTTAATCTTTAGACTCTTTAGAGAAATGAATTCTGTTTCCTGATTGGTCGATTTTAGTAAAGCTGTATTCTGGTTGGTTAATACCCAATACCAAATATTTTTTAAATAGTTAAATTAGTGTTTTGTGATTGGTGGATATAATAGGTGAAGTATTTTGATTGGTTTAAATTGAATGTTTTGTAAATCATAAGTATGTATTCATATTTTCCCTAGAGGTTAAATGTACTACTTTAGCCCCGCTTGACAGGACTTGATGAGGAGTGAAAAATATAAAGTGTAGTGAGTATAGAGGTTACGTGCTTACGACATAGTAGCTTGACAGAAGAAGAAGGAAAATACACCAAGCCATAGATATACATGCGTTTGCGTGCATAGATAATATAGGTGGTTTGTGGATGTTACACACATTCCAACATTTCTTTCGCAAGTACGCCCCACACAGAACTCCCGCTAGGCCGCTCTTGATACACAGTAACATCATGACACTAACATCACAATACTTGTCTTACATAATTAAATATGTGCGTAGTAACAACAATTATTTCCAACAAAGACATCAAAAAGCTCACGAATTGCACACAAAAACAAAAACATGTTGGCCACAACATGTTGTCGACTTGCAAAATCTAATAAAACGGTGTCTATTGTGGGGCCAGGTTTTTATAATAAACTATCCGAAACAATTAAAAATATTGAGAGTGACGTGGCATTTATAAATAATTTAAAAAAATAGCTAACGGCGAAGGCCTTCTATGACATAGATGAATATTTAAATTAAATTTGTTGCATGCCTTTGTAATTGTAATTTTTTTGACATTTAAATTCACTATGTAATAATTTAAATAATGTACCTAATCTAAATGAAATTTTTATTTTTTCTTTAATCGACATAATTAAATTATTGTAACAATCTTCTGACATGTAAAATATTTGTATATTTTATGAATAAATAAATATGAATATGAATATGTAAATAGTCTTTTTTTTAATCCTTTAATTTAGGCATATTACATGCACTTATGAAAGTCAAAAAATCGGAGTCGGAATGATTGCGTCTCTAAAGCTGATTATTCAGTTGGCAGCAAAAAAGGCCAATAAGCCAATAATTGAAATGAAATGAAATGAAATTATTTATTCTTCAATTTAGGCATGTTATATGCACTTATGAATGTCAAAAAACTACCACCGGTTCATAAAATAAACTTCTGCCTCGAGAAGAACCGGCGTAAACTCGGCGAGGTGTCATTTTTTCAAAACAATATACAGTGTATATAAAATAACAGTATCATAATACTACAGAATTAAAATGCTACAATATAAAACATACAATATATATATTTCATATTTAGGACAAAATATTTCTGTGTTAGATTACTTGTGCGGGACGCTATCACTGCCGAACATCCCTATCCATGATATAATCATCTTAATGTTTCGATTTCAAATTATGACAAAAGTCTTTATAAATAAATAAATAAATATTTGTGGACAATCTTACAACAAATCAATCTGGTCCCAAACTAAGCAAAGCTTGTACTATGGGTACTAGCGTCTATAGGCTGTGGTGGCCGCTTAGCATCAGGTGGACCGTATGCTTGTTTGCCACCGGCGTTGTATAAAAAAAAGAGGATTGAGGTCCAATAGCGGATTTCAATCCCGGGATTGAGAATCGTTCGGTATAACATGTCCTAGTGATGCTCAGTATAAATCATTCTAATAGTACATTACTTACCAAGGGCGGTAAAACAAAGAATGTCTCAGATCGCAGAACCGAACCGAAGGCAAGGGCGATAATTATGCCATCTGAGGCTTTCTTAATTACCGCCCGAGGTAAGTACAAAATTTTATGTCACCCCCTGGCCAGGAAGTGGGATTTTCCGCGCGCGGAGCGTGCGGTAATTACCACTTCATGGCCAGGTGTGACATAAATGTGATTTTCGTTACTAAAATGACAGTTTAAGTTTGACACCTTATTTCTGATTTTTTTATTTAGAAATTTTTTGCATTACTTTTCGTATCATTATTTTTTGTATTACTTTATTACATGAACATCTCTGTCTCTCTACTGTTAAGTCATCATCATCATCATTATCATCATCATCCTCAGCCTGCACTAGTCCACTGCTGGACATAGGCCTTCCCAAACTCACGCCACCGCACTCGGTCCTCAGATCTGATTGTTAAGTATTAGATGATATTTTGACGACCGGTTTAGCCTAGTAGTGCACCTGCCTGTGAAGCTGACGGTCCTGGGTTCGAATCCCGGTCAGGGCAAATATTTGTGTGATGAGCATGAATATTTGTTTCTGAGTCTTGGATGTTTTCTATGTATTTAAGTATTTATATCTATTAAATATACCGTCGTCTAGTACCCATAACACAAGCCTTCTTGAGCTTACTGTGGGGCTAGTTCGATTTGTGTAAGATTGTCCTCTAATATTTATTTATTTATTTATTTTATAAAAACCACAAGGTGGTAACTCCAGAATGAAAGTCGCGCCTTACGGCACGGCTACAGTTACTTCTCCCCAAACTCGCAAAATATTAATTTAAAAATAAGGACCAGAAGCTAGAATGGACATAAAATTAAATATCCGGAAAGAATCAGGGCGTTATGGCGTTATCTGTAATAGAAATCTGTGGATTTATCGGTCTGTGGCGAGGGTGTGCGCTGCGCAATGAAATATAGGCGGCCTTTGACTATTTCTTTTGCAAAGACAACGGTCGTTTGGCGCGCTTTTTGGATTTCGAAGTTGTTTTTTTGAATGCAGGATGCTGTTTTTCGTGTTGCATTTGTTTTTTGGTGTGATATATAGGGCGGTTTACGATGCAAAATTTTAACGTTTCATCGGGTAAGTGGTTGACAACAGCACTTGTGTTTTCTGGCTACTCAGACCTTTTAGAAACATACAAATACAAATACAAACATTTATTCTGCAAATAAGCCACAAGGGCATTTTTACATGTCAAAATATTAAGTTACAATTTAAGAAAGTCTGACTATAATAAGTAATACATTTTTCATGTCAAAATATTAATTTACAGTTCAAGAAGGAATAATAATTTCGAGTTTACAATTATAACAAAATTAATGTCATACAGTGAAGATAAACTTGCAAAGTTATCTATTACAAATATTACAACATCAGTAAAGTTAGAGATGTATAAGGTCTCAAGATTAAACAGGGAATATAATGAAATTAATATAATATCCCAGAGATGTACATGGTCTCTGAGCGTCAAAATTAAAATTAATTTAATATTGTTAGAGATGTATATGGTCTCTAAGTCACTAATAATAAAAACGAATCCACAACAGGATGATGTTTCGTTCAATGTGTTTCTTCAAGGTTCCATTTTTTGAATAGACCTGTGCTGTCTCTCTGTCTGACTGTCCGTTCTCCCGTCCCCCTCCGTCTGTACATCGGTCTGTCTGCATGTTTATTTCTCTCTCTAATCTATCTGTCTTCTATTGTTTTGCATTGAAATCGGTGAACTGATAAACAGTTCAGCTTGGAGATAGTCTGAACGTAAAATGATTTAGTTTTACATTATTGACCGAGTGAAACGAAGATCTCTACTTCAGCTTCGACAAAAATGCTTTCGTATGTCCAGATTCCCGATTTCCGGATTTCCGTTTGTTCTCGTCTACAGGTCGCAATTCTCAACCGATTCTCGTGAAATTTCGTGAGCAGGTGCGATAGTTATATAGAATTTTTCTGTCGAGATGGTTTTTGGGAATTTTCAAAAACAATTTTTTAAATAATGATTTTGTATTTGAGTTTCTGAGGGCGAATTTCGGTTTGCTCTCCTCTACACGTCGCATTTCTTAACCGATTCTCGTGAAATTTTGTGAGCATCCAATTACATAGTTTTTTTGTCGAGTTTGTTTTTGCAAATTTCCATAAACAATTTTTATTTCAAAGATTTTGTAAGTTTCTGCCTCCGAATTTCGGTTTGTTTTCCTCTACAGGTTGCAGTTTTCAACCGCTTCTTGTGAAATTATGTTAGCAGGTTCGATATTCATAATCAATCTTTTTTATAATGTCGGATTTTGGAAATTATAAAAAAAGTCACTCACGAAAAGTAAACTCGGGACACGTTCTGCTGATGCGTTTCCTCGTGTCCTTGCAGTTGACGTAGGTACAGTTTCCTGTGCCTTTACCATGAGTTTGCATGACCGTACTAGCTAGCGACTGCGTAAACGATTTAGTATGACGATTCTTAGTTCTATTGCCTAACCACCAGACGCGCTGTACTTTTACGTATACAATTTTTTACGCAGTCGCTAGCGAGTACGGTCATGTAAACTCATGGTAAAGGCACAGGTCAGGTCGGTAGGTGCTAGGTTGTCGACTCCCGTACTGGAGCCTTGTGTAAGAAGAAGGGCGTATTTCTATTTCAGATCCTCAAGTGGAGGATACGTAAGTGCAAAGTATTACTCAACGCTGCATCAAGTTCTGAGTGATCGGCTAGTCAGTCGGGAGTGAAAACTAGTGCGAAAAAAACCTCAATCTTTTATAGCGATGCGCCGAATATTCGGTTAGTATTCGGTGTTCGGCATATTCGGCATGTTTTTGAAAGTTCAGCTGCCGAATATTTACCGAGAGGATTTTGTTACAAGTTACAAGAGTGTATTATAGTTACTGCTTCGTGAAATGAATACTTGACCAAAAATTAACAGTTATTTAACTTATTTTTTGTCAATGTTTCGCTGTGATAATGAATAAAAATTTTACCATTCAATTAGTGTTTTACAACAATAGAATATTCGGTTCGGCAACGGCTGGACCTAATATTCTGCCTAATGTTCGTATTCGATCAAACCCATATTCGGCGCAGCTCTACTTATTTCTGTTTCAGATCCTCAAGTGGGTGATATGTAGGTGAAAAGTACTACTCAACGCTGTTTCAAGTTCTGAGTGATCGGCTCGTCAGTTGAGTGAAAATTAGTGCGAAAAATCAATCTTTTACAAGGCATCCCCAATGAAAAGGAACTTTAGTGAAGCATATCATGCTGTCTAGACTATACGTCCCATTAGTGGTAGAAAGGAGGCTATTTGTAACGCAAAACCTGCAGATAAAGGGCGGTATACACTGGGTAATTTACTAATCATCAGGCGGAACAAGCACATTGTGCGCGAGTTAATTACAGAGCAGGTGGGGACATACGGTCGTGCCGTGTGACGTCATATCAAGAAAGAAAGAAAGAAAAAACATTTATTCGTGGCACAGACAGTACAAAATCACATAACACCAAAATACAGAAAATAGCCACGAAATGGCCCCAAATCAGCATAGTGCTAGCCATTGGCTAGCGCTGGTCTTCCTTTGGGACCACGAGAAGCCACGAAAGACAAAAAACACTAAACAAGAGGGACTAACTACTCCGAAATTCGAACTTCGTATCGTGCCGCCCTTTTCACTCATCTATAATATAAAAGAAGAAGTCCTGACTGACTGACTCATCAACGTACAGCTGAAACTGCTAATGCTAGGAATCATCCCCGAAGCTACACTTGCATAAGACATGATTGGACGAACACAAGTTTTGTAGGGTGTCAGCTTATTTCTAAGTGACATTTTACTAAACTTGTTAATCATCGGTCCAAGCCTTCCTAGCACGAACAACGCACGGTTGCGTACCCTACTGATGTGGCTACGGAAAGTCAGTTTTCTGTCGAGGGTCACTCCAAGATATTTGACTTCGTTGGTGTAAAAGCTCTATTTGAAACAGTGTGTAGCGAGTATTCATGCGTGGTAACATCGTCGCCTATGCATGAATAACCCATATAACTATTAATATGTAGGTAGGTAATTAATAACGCATGGATTCCTTCCAGGAGAATCTTGCATAGATTTCGTTTCAGACTAGACTACTGAGACTATGTACCTATTTACGCGAGTGTATTGTCAGAGAATACAAACATAACATTAAAGAATCCCGCGCATGTAATATTATAAAACATACATATTTTGCCCTAGATATTATAAAACATCTGTTGTAGCTTTGTAATTGTGTAGTATTATGATGCTGTTATTTTGTATACATTCACAGTTCCTTGCGCTGGTTTTTCTCGAGGCAGACGTTTATTTTATGAACCGGTGGTAGTTTTTAACCATTTATAGGAGCATGTAATATGCCTAAATTGTATATTAATTATTTCATTTCATTTCAATTCAAATTTGTACCACATAATAATTAACAGTAGTTATAAAATTGCCTGCATTCGCAGTATTCGGTATAACTGGCTCTCAAACAATAGTTTTGTTAGGGCCGATTTTTCAATCCCCAGGTAAATCTGTCAGATAAATGTTAACTCTATCCTTTTCTTTCATATAACATTAGAAAGCGACAGCGATAATTTTTGTCTGACAGATAATTTTCTTGGCGTGGCGGTGGGTCCAAACCGTCTGTAATCGTAAGCGGTGTTCGTTACAATCTGATTGTATGGAAAGTTTGACAAGTTTCTATGGGATGACAGCTGCCGGCGCCATATTTGACGACCGGCCTGTGATCGATGTTGATGCAACCGAACCTTAGTCAGTTATCTTCTAACATTTAATCTCAGTTTCTGTGTAGTAGCTATCCTTTTTCTGTACCTCTAGTTTAAGTCTTTTCGAAACAAAATATAAACGAAAGCGTTTGTCTCTATTTTTACGGCAGTATCTATTTGTACGGCAAAAAATAGTTACCATCAAAGACCACAGGCGCTGCTCACGTTGCCATTGAGACCAAACGCAAACGTTTGTGTTTTGTTTCGAAAAAACTTACACTAGACGTACTGCCAGTGTTGCCAGGGCCCTTGGCACGAAATTTACGTTTTTTTTCTTGAAAACTTACATTTTTGATGCAAAAGTTTAATTTTTTACATTTTTCATAATTACTTATCAAAACGTTCGATTCTAAGAAATGAGTAGCCACGTACAACTACAATTAATTCGGCGAGTTCTGCGACAGAATAACGTCAGGTTGATGGATGGTATCTCAAATGTCATACAGATTTAGAAATAAAGGAAAAATTGAAAAATTCAGGCACCGAGCAGGATTTGAACCTGCGACTTCCCGGCACTCGCGGCCAGTCGCTCTAGCCAACTGAGCTATAGGTGCAACCGCCACTCGGCCCGAAATTCCTCAATCATCAATTTGTAGTTTACGTTAGCAGCGGTACTGCTTTATACAAAATTAATTCAAATATCATACATAGTTGCAAGAGACGGACAGACAGAGTTGTACCAAGTAGGTTCTTTTGTCACCTTTTCTGTATCTGTAAGTCTATAAATTGTCTCGTTTGGTCCCGGTTAGATACAATTACTACCACAAATGAAAAATGTTTACGGCATGAGGACCAATCTATATTTGCTTCCTAAAATTATAAAAAGCCTCCCAACACACATACAAGATTCATACCTATCCAACCCTAGATTACTTAAAGATGTTAACAAATATTATGTCATGTAATAATTATGACTACGCCTTGTGATGAGTACTTTCTTGTTGTTTACCAATGAACTGAATGTAATGTAAGTCTTAGTCCGAACTCTAGCTGTAAATAAGCCATTCATGGCTTTAGCAGTTAAGCAATTTCAAACTCTGCGCTAAATTATTTGGCACTTTAATAATAAAGAACAAATTGACCTCTCTTTTTAAATTTAATACAGTGTCATTATTCTCAAAAGTTACGAAAATTTCCTTTACAACAGAAGTTGGAAATGGAATGGAAAGAGCTATGCTTGGGGTTTCTCTGCGTGATAGAATTAGGAATGAAGCTATCCGTAGCAGAACTGGGGTCACCGACATAGCCTTCAAAATTGCGAGACTTAAGTGGCAGTGGGCAGGGCACATTGCCCGCAGGACTGACGGTCGATGGGGCCAGAAACTGCTTGAGTGGCGTCCACGCACCGGAAGACGAGCTGTCGGTAGGCCTCCGACAAGGTGGAGTGATGACCTGGTGAAGGTCGCGGGAATCCGGTGGAAACGAACGGCACAGGACCGGTCTAAATGGCGAGCCTTGGGGGAGGCCTATGTTCAGCAGTGGACGTCTTTCGGCTGAAATGATGATGATGATGATGATGATGATGATGAACAGAAGTTACTTATATGTTACGCGAGCCGGCCAAAAGTTACGAAAAATGTAAGAAATGTAACCATCTGGCAACACTGCGTACTGCATACATTTCTAGTGACGCCAGAGAAGTTATCAAACCACCTTTAAAGCGGTGCTAAGCGACTGCAGCCCGCATGAATTGCAGCTAATGGTGCATACACTCATATTTGTTTAAAACGTCGTAAGTACCTCGCGTGTCTACCTACATACGCCCTCTCAGTAATGGGATGGTTGAGATCGGCGGACAAAGTTTAACAAAATAAATAACGCAGAAGTGCTTAAAATATCTGCCGACATGTTACTCGAATGCATAGTTGAGTAAATACGTGCATTAACTGTTACTTTATACTTTATGGTCTTTAAGTATATGTCACAATATTCTTTGTGGAGTCCGGTCTGTTCATGCTTGCTAGGACATAGTGACTATGTTAATACTAGTGTCTTTATAGGGGATTGACGAGAGACATCATCCTGTCGTGGATTCGTTTTTATTATCAGTGACTTAGAGACCATATACATCTCTAACAATATTAAATTAATTTTAATTTTGACGCTCAGAGACCATGTACATCTCTGGGATATTATATTAATTTCTTTATACTCCTTGTTCAATCTTGAGATCTTATATATCTCTGACTTTACTGATGTTGTAATATTTGTAATAGATAACTTTGCAAGTTTATCTTCACTGTATGACATTAATTTTGTTATAATTGTAAACTCGAAATTATTATTCCTTCTTGAACTGTAAATTAATATTTTGACATGAAAAATGTATTACTTATTATAGTCAGACTTTCTTAAATTGTAAATTAATATTTTGACATGTAAAAGTGCCCTTGTGGCCTATTTGCAGAATAAATGTTTGAATTTTGAATGTGGTTAAAGTGGGTACTAAAGATACACATACATACATAAACTCACGCCTGTATCCCCAAAAGGGGTAGGCAGAGCACACGCAATTTAATTTCAGTGCCACACTTTATTATTTTCTTGAACCTGACTATGCGCACCTCCTTCCACACATTATTTTAGAGCATGCACCAGAATAAGATTATGAATTTGTTGGTTAGCATAGTAGCATTTTGAAGAAACAAAGGTAAAGTAACTGTTTTTTTTTAACCTGGCTGTAGCTTTATAGGCCGGGCCCAATAAAGCGATAGGAGTGCGCGGTTGGAGAGTAGCCTGGGGAAAATCCAGGGGAAAACCTCCGACACGACCACGCGTGTGGTTTGGAACACTGGAATACTCTAACCCCCTTATTCATAAAACGTAACAAACCTCTGCTAACTAAAAAGTCTGTTGTCAACTTGTCACCGTCTCACAAACACATGTATCAAAATGACAGATAAGGATAAACGAACTTTAGCGGCTAGTTAACTAATATAGGTTTGATAGACGTTTATGAATAAGGGGTTAAGAGCTTGCGTTCCAGTAAGATTGGTTGAGCGGTTAGAACCGAATTTGAGGTATGAGTGGAATCGAGCTACTGGGAGTTTTGTCGCTGGTTCACTAAACCTGGCCCAGCTGAGAAGAGTCCAGCAAGAAACTCAGCTAGGCTCGACCTGGGTTGGACTGACTCTACCCGGTGTGCGACGGTACCGGGACGAATAGGGACTATATGCGTCAGTGTTGTCGTGATCGCGCGGTGGACATCCCCGCTAGTGCCACACGTTTTTAAGTCCTTGAACAGTAAATGGATATCCTGACTCCATGGTATTGAAGTCTCTACTGCGAAAAGTTTGATGTGATTTTAATAGCATTTCAGTAAATTCATCATCATCCTACTAACTTTTTCCCATTTGTTCCCTAAGGGTTTGACACCTAATCCCAAGACTTGGCGTAGGAACTAGTTTTACACAGAAAGCGACTGTCATCTGATTATAAACCCACAGACAAGACAAAACATTGTTAAGATTAGATTGGTCTCCTCAATACGTTTTACCTTCGCTGAAAAACCAGTTAAATATCAAAAGATATTCCATTAGGTTTTATTTATTAAAGGACAAATTTAGCACTGGGATTTTCACAACGGGACAGAGAAAGGCTTGAGGCGTTCGAGATGAAATGAAATGAAATCATTTATTCTTCAATTTAGGCATATTACATGCACTTATGAATGTCAAAAAACTACCATGTGGTAACTAACATGATGTGGTGTTGAACAAGGATGGAGGGAATAAGCGAGATGGAAAAAGTCACTAATGAGGAAGTATTGGAAAGGGTAAAGATGCACTACGTTGAGAGCGAGGGACCTAAACTTTTCTCTTCTGCTGTCAACACAGTGAATTCTCAAATTTTATATAGGGTAGGCGACGCGCACGTGACTCCACTGGTGTTGCGGGCGTCTATAGGCGTGTCCGCTTACCATCAGGTGGACCGTACGCTTTTTGCCACCGGCGTTGTATAAAAAAAAGATGAAGAGACATATAACTACATACAATAGAAACTCCAAGAGAGACAATGATAGGTCATTTGATACGCGATCTAATTCAAAAGTTAATGGAGCGGAAAATTGAGGGAAGGAGCGGAAAGAGGAAGCTTAGGATTAATTATTTGGACCAGATAAAGAAAAAAATAGACGAGTAGACGTCGAGTCGTATCGAGAAGTCAAAAATTTAGATTCGAACCTGTGGCTTTCTGGCTAATCGCTATAGCCTCTGAGCTGTCGGAGAACCACGCTCGGCCCCCAAATTCCTCAACCGTCCCCTCTTACTATAGGCTATGTTGCCAGCGACGAGATAAAAAATGCAAACAACGACATCTAGTGAGAAGTCACGGAACCATTCAATAATGCCTTAAAAAATAACGACATCTAGTGAGAAGTCACGGAACCAGTCAATAATGCCTTAGAAAATAACGACATCTAGTAACAAGTCATAGAATCAGTCAAACACGTTATAGAAAGCAACGACATCTAGCGGGAACTAAAAACTTCGATCGTGAAACATCCAAAGGCAATCAATAATGCCTTTGAAAACAACGACATCTAGTAAGAAGTCACGGAATCTGTCAAAGCGTTATAGAAAACAACGACATCTAGTGGGAACTAAAAGATTCGATCGTTAAATATCCAAAGGCAATCAATAATGCCTTAGAAACAACGACATCTAGTAAGAAGTCACGGAATCAGTCAAACACGTTATAGAAAACAACGACATCTAGTGGGAACTAATAGCTTCGATCGTCAAATATCCAAAGGCAATCATCTGGAAACGCGCACCGAGCCGTAATAACTCAGTTTCGGCCCTCATTAATTTGTAGGCTTTGTTGTGCGACACAATGCCGACGTCTAATTGCTGACATCAACAATGATTACTCCGGGTGGGGCATAATGCTCGCGTTACATCAAAATGGGGAAGTTTGTTTTTACAAACTTGTATTGATAGAAGACGGGAAATTATTGGACATTTGATATCCTCCTAAGACCCCGCGTCCTATATAAAGGACAAAATATGGTCAACGGAAAATAAGTTAAATTTTGAAGTGATAGAGTTGCATTTGTTTTGGTTTGATTGATTTGACATAAAATAAAATTCAAATTTGTAATCGGAACTGTTAGGTTCAAATTCGATTGTATTTTTATTTGTATGGTGGGTCTCAAAAACTATCGCACGCAACTTCTCATGGTGTCTGTTTACAGGTGAATTTATTTTCCACTGTAGTTTTGTAAACTGGACAAGTGCGAGTCGGAATCGCCCAACGAGTGTTCCGTATTTTGTAGGTATTGGTACTTTAAATAAAGACGTTTGAAGAAGAGTTCTTTTATGATTTAATTACAAATGTAGGTTTATTTTTCAGATATCTCTCTGTAATTCTAGTATAAGATGATATTACTTGCCAAATTTTATAGGTCAACGGAAAGTACCCTATAATTTTAGATTCCCTTGAGAGTATCGGAATATACGTTTTTTGCGGCATAAACGGCCCTATCTTTTTTAAGTTAACTTACAAATTTGATTTTTTGACAATTTCAAAGGACTCTAGACCTGAGTATATGGTTTATGGTACCTCCACGCGTTCCCGATATACAGACAGACAGACGAACAACAATGTCAACACTTACAGGCTCCGTTTTTTTCCTTTTGAGGTACGGTACCCTAAAAGGACTAGAAACGCGTTGTATCCCTTTAAAATATGAAGGCTCAAATAAAAATAACAGTCCGTTTGTCCGACTTGCTAACTGCGTCAATTATAATTGTATAATTGTATCGGGACTTGGTAAAGTTGGCGACGTCTTCCTGCAGCCCTACGGCGTAGGAATACTGAACAGTTAGGAAACTAGACATTAAATAGGTACCTGGACCATTCTACTTTTTCATGTAGGTACATAATTTTCAGACACTTTTTTTTTAATGCAGATTTTGGAATACTGCGCCCTCACATCATGTTTTTGTATTGTTATTTAGAAAGAGGTTTAATTGCAGTATCATTTCCGATAGTTTTGGTAATTAACGAACCACAGCTAATATCCATAAATCGAGTAACTCAGTGGTCTTTGGATGTCTCACCAAATGTATGAAAAAATGGTTTTTACCACTGTGTTACTCACCTTTTATAGCAATATGTTAATATTTAAGTATTTTCACCTATGAATTTCTTTTATTGGGTTCAGGCACTATTTCTGCCGTCCTATGTCTAAAACTGATCAAAGCTGCTTTATAGCAGTTTTCTGTAGTTTACATGGGCTAAAAGAGAAAGAAAAGCTCTATCGAATGGTCTTGGAATCATATTTTTATCATTTGTAGTTGCGAAGATACTGAGTCGACCTACCACGTTAAGTGCATGATAGTTTGAGACTTTACAATACTATATAATCGCAAACCAACATTACTACACTATAAATACTCTAAAAGCCCCTAGCTGTTGTTTAATTTAATAAATCACTAGCATGATTCACAGCTAAAAAACCGTTATTAGACAAAAACTTCATAAAGCGCCGTTAAAGTCCTTTTACCTTTTTCTTACCTTCTTTTATACATATAATTTCTTATCAAATACTACACAAAAAAACAGTTACTACGCTTATACACGGCAAAACACCCTTAGCCCTGTATTTGTAAGACTTTGCTTGCGATTCCTATTGCAAATACAACACTAAAACCTAGTAACTGTAACTAATCCGTGACTACCTACATTAAAAACATAATAATGCAACTCTTAAACCCGGCTAACCAGCAATGCTACGCTAAAACCTAGCTATACGCAAAATATTATCCCTCCAATTTTACGGCATGCGGCCAGTCAACCGAGCGGCGCGTGCGCAGGACGTTGTGTCTAGTTGTGTAGTGAGTGATGATATTAATTATCGTCACAAAATGTCAGGAAACCATCCTTCAAACCGTTTCATAGCCAGCTACCATATGGAAATATAAAATCCCGTTTAGTAGGTAGATACGAAACGAGACTTTCTTTACCATTTTGTAGCCAGCAACCGTATGGGAATTTAAAATCCTGTTTAGTAGCTGGATACGGAACGGTAAGTGGTAAAGGAGATCGTCGATTTGTACCCACTGAAAATTGTAACGTTTCAAATTCA
This sequence comes from Epiblema foenella, assembly GCA_963556455.1. Lineage (NCBI taxonomy): Eukaryota > Metazoa > Arthropoda > Insecta > Lepidoptera > Tortricidae > Epiblema > Epiblema foenella. The sequence goes on from OY747112.1 coordinate 17,894,976, forward strand.
ATACTCAGATAGGACCTCAGAACTCAGGTCAGATTCTAGACTTATTTAGATGAATTTAGGAGGTAAAACTCTAAATACCAAATTTTATCAAAATCGTTAGCCCTGTTTTTGAGATAGCTGGGTATCTAATATACAAGATTATCTGGTTAAAAGTACTGTTAGTTGAATTTACCTATGCTATTTTGCCAAAGAGTAGTCGAAATATTTATGCTGATCACACAAAAAATAAATGTGTTTATTTGATATGTATACATTTCATTACTATACGTTACAATTTGTCGTGGACCCTCTGGTCCTATCGCCGAACATAATCGACGGTCTTCTCTATAGTAATTGAACCTATTTGAATGCATCGCAATAAAATAGGAAAAAATGCAGTAGATATGAGTTTTCAACGCTGTCTTGCTATCATATCATCAGAAGTTTTAGATTGGATATTGATATTCTAATTTTCACTACTTATTTGAGTTGATTGCTGAGAACACTATAACAATGCATTATTCATATGAATATTGCGAGCCGCCTACTTCATCAAGCGTGTTAGAAGATGATTTAAACAAATTACAGCTTATTCCTTCTAAAAGAGGAGCATAAATACTGTTAATCAATGGCCGTAAATATTACCGGAAAAAAGTGTACAAAAAATGCTCCCAATCTTTGTGGATATGTGGTAGTACACCAGCGTGCAAGGGAAATGTTACACAGGACTCCGGCTGGAAAGGTATTATAAAAAGCAAATACCATGTAACATAATGCATAACAAATATAACAAAAGACAAAAGAAGAAGTAATAAAAAGAGATTGCTGGTTTTAAAAAAGATGTGCAAATAATTACGAACCAATCCAGAAGCAGTATACTTAAATGATATGATCTTCAGAAAAAAAACATTCATCTTCACTATTAACTTCCAAAATTCAATATTGATAAATCTTCGGCATATCGACAGAGAAAAAAGAATCTAGAAGTCTACTTTTTTATTTAAGACTTGACTATAATTACTCTTGTCGATTGACTAGGTACTCTAGAAGAATTAAAATTAAAATGTTGTACGCCCGAAGAATGTCAAATACTAAGGCAATTTGCCGATTTCCTACTCGTTGACGACAACTGCGATGGAAAAACGGTATTATTGGTGTTTGCTTAAAGTGATTGTAAAATCCAGATAAACAAAATACACCACTTCACTGCGGATGGTACTTTCAAGTTTTGTCCTCCTCCATTTTCACAAATTTACAGTTTGCACGGCTTAAATGAACAAACATAACGTAGGTATAACCCTATTGATTTATGCATTTTTGCATAACAAGAACATAAAAACGTATGAAATTTTGCTAAGTGTAATAAAATCACAAAGGTCGGATTGAAATCCCAATAAAACAACTTTAGACTTCGAAAGCTCTGCAATGAAAGCTTTCACTTGTATATTTCCCGATATTGTTGTTAAGGCTGTTGGTTTTACTTCACTTAAATAAAAATCTTTGAAAAAAAGCACGAGATCTAAAACTTAAATTGAGACTAGGCCGAAGACATGACTGTAGCACGGTGTGCTTCAATAGCCTAGTTACCCATGAGTTAGATCTATGAAGGATTCCGATATATATATTAAACATAACTAAGACAACGACGGAGACAAATAAATTTCGTATCTACTAAACGAGATTGTATATTCCGATAAAGCTGGCTATGAAACGGTTCGAAGAAGATTTGTTTCTTTTTTTGTAAACAAATAGATACATCTATACAGATTTTATATATTTATTAAAAATATTGAATTACTTTTAAAACTTACTTCTATAACAGTGTGGATTAACGTGGTTTTGCCAAAAAACTAAAACTTTTTTCCACAAGATTACACGACTAAAACCCAGTTAGAGGCGATGGTTCGTTATCTAACGTGTTTTTAAATTAGGAACGCATACAACTTGCTTGAATATTTGCAGTTATTGCAAAGCTACAAAACGGTTACAGTCCAATAACGTGCTTATTTAAAGTTTTTCAGTGTAATCTGCTCACAACTACAAATACTATAAAATTGTTAAGTGACTTAGCCGTTATTTAGCTATGTTCTGTTTGTTATGCAATGCTAAAGAACGGCTAAGGTATACTTAACGGTGTTTTAAGTGTGATATCGGTGGTAGTTTAGTAATTATTTGCAACAGTAAAACACAAAAACCTTATTATCAAAATAAATATTCATTCTTTTACGGAGTAATGCAATAAAAAAGCAAGTATAAATTTAGTTTTAATTTTTACGTAAAAGAAATCTGGAATAAATATACACATTTCCTAGAAATTTTTATTTTAACGTTTTTTGCTCATATCTCAAAACTATAATTTGTGGGTTAGTTTGGTTTTAGACATAGGACGGCAGATTTTCGAAATCTTATTTTTGTACACTAATTCAATACATATCATATATTTTTTTGGTAATAGAAAACTGGTCATGAAAAAGTAGAATGACCCACCTACGAGTTATTAGTTCGGTACTCCTTTTTAGAGTTCGGTAACAAACTGATAAAACCGGCCAAGTGCGTGTCGGACCACGCACATTGAAGGGATCCGTACCAACACCAACTAGTCCACATTTAAAATCACTATCCATTACATTTAATCTAATAAATCGTATCTTCATAGGGAACTTACGGCACTTACTGTTGAGATGTACAGCACTAGCTGCGTGTCACCACACTAGTAATGTTGACTGGTTACTATGGTTACATTCTTTCTTATTTAATTGTGTCGTATTGTTTGAATATATTATGTTTTGTGATAAATAACAGTTTGCTTATTCTTTTACCTAAAACCTCAACATGGTAGCAGAGCGTGGTTACCTCAACACTTACGACCTTTTGTTTGGGCAAGACAGTTTTTAAGCGAAAACTCCAAAACCGTAAAACCAAAAATCGTTAAAAGTATTTACATGCATACATTGCATATCACCTCAATTTTTTCAGAATTTTAAACTTTAATGTTTGGAAAGAAGAGGGGACGACGACGACACACTTTCTAATAATAATAATAATAAATAGAAACCTCCATATCGTTTTTAAAGGCCTATCCATGGATACCCCACACGACTATGTGCGTTGAAATTATTTTTTTCATCCACCGGTTACATGTATGGAGTGCCTCCCCTAATTTAATATTGTTTTATAATTTCACATCACTTTTATGTAGCTGTTCATAGAAATACACTTTCCTACCAAATTTCATAATTGTAGTGCTTATAGTCTCCGAGTAAATCGGCTGTGACATACGGACGGATGGACGGACGGACGGACAGACATGACGAATCTATAAGGGTTCCGTTTTTGCCATTTCGGCTACGGAACCCTAAAAAAGGAATCCTTAAGGTTTCACTTTGTCTGTCTGTCACATCGCTAAATATCTCAAGAACCACTTATGCTATCGATTTGTGGAAAGTTATAAAGAAGGGTAACCTAGACCGTAGAACATGTTTTTTTAAAATATTTTGTTTTTGAATAATCACAGATACTATTAGATTTGGTTTAAAATTTGAAAGTCTAGTGAATATGTCAAGTGGGGTGTTTTATTACACTGTCAAATGTCATTAAAATTTGTCACTTTTTGACAGTTTCCATATAAAAACGGGTGAGCTGTGAGGTGACTGGTGAGAACGGTGCTTAGTGAATCGCAGGGGCGTCGTATCTTGTCGCGCCCCGGAAACAAAAGACGACCACTTTGTCGGCCTAGGTTGGTAATGTTGTATGAAACTCCATGATGGACCGCTCGTTTCGCCGCACCCGAAACGTGATACTTCCCAGCCTGTTATATCGAACATAATGTCAATATTCCATTGCATGTTTGACAAAAAAAACGTAATGGCGTATGGTAACGTAGTTGTCAACCAAATAGAATTCTTTTAAACTTTGTTACCGTCTTTTGTTTCCAAAAATCGGGTGAAAAAATCCATTGAACCATGAACTGTTGAAAGGTCGACCAACTTATATCGCAGCTCACACGAACTATTACGGCTCTTAAGTCTTCGGCCTAAAGGATGTTTTTGGAAGCAAGTTTACTTTAACGTGTGATAACATTATGTTTGTAAAGGTATTTCAAAAGACGGCCTTCTGTAGAATTAGTGATCTTGATCTAGTTAGCTAGTCTTTGACGGAATACGAAGGGGTCGTAACTCACTAATAGGGGCAATTTTTACCTAATGCTGATCTCAGTTGTTCTTGAAACATACACAGGTGTCTCTTGGCAACTCTATCTTACAATGATACAGAAGACATAATACGCACTTACTCTTGGTCTGTGGTCAGCTAAATCTTTTATCAGCTAAGCTACTCGCACTCATTCACGTCACACACGCACACACCACACCCCTACTCACATACACACTCACGCATCTTCACACATTACACACAAACACTTTTACTTAGTTTATTAATTTTCATGTTTTATACTCGTAACTGCTACAAATGGTGCATTCCAAGATACAGGCTCGCCTAGTTTGGACTGCACCAGAAATCCCGTGTAACCTGTTGTATCATTTGTGTTAGAATCAATAAATTTACTCTTTACTCTTTGTTATAGTGTTTGTGTTTTTCTCCTGTACAATTCATTGTCCTATTCTGCGGTTGGCTAATTTATTATCTACCGTTATAATATAAGCATACTTGTTAAATAAAGACTGAATGTGCATTAACACTACGGATTATCAACTCTAGGGCCGTTGCCAAAGGATTAAATTGCTTTAATAGAAATGTGATTTTACACGCATGGCCCAATACACCCGGTGGCGTTCACCTGAATACCCGAGAAAGCATCTGGAGAAGGCATCTGGACCGCCAGTTTTCTATTGGTGCACTCATAATCTTTTGCTTACGAAGATAGAGTCGATAATCAATTGAACATTCAAGGCAGTTGTTACGACTCTTTGCAATGTGGTCATTAGTGTTTGTTGCGGTTACCGAACAAGCATTGTTTTCTTTTAGTGGATGGGCCAAAATTGAAAAAAAGACTTTACTGCACTAATAATTAAACAGAATATTATATAGTCTCCGTTTAATATTCGTTCCAGTAACAAGATTGAAATAAAACATCCTATATAACGTACAAATGTATTAAAAAACCAACCGAGGCAAGTATGAGATACTCCGTCCCTGGTGCTTAATGATGCACCTAATTTTTATTCCACCCAAAAAATAATGTAATATTTGGGTATCTTTTTAAAATATCGTAATTAATGGTAACATTTTGACTGAGAGAAAACAATATTTTACAAATACTGAGACAATAAGTTGAAAGTTCAATTTTGGGTGGAAGACATCAATTATTAGATTTGCGTTAAAAAATATCGACTTACATCACTCCAAATCAACAAACAAATCAAAAACTTTTTTTGCCGTATAAATTCTAATATACACAATTAAAGCAAGAAATGTTCTATTACTGTCTTAAAATTCTATAAAGGCATCGTACTCTTTATACAGCAGGCGAATCACGTAACTTTATGTACTAACGGTAGATAGATTTTACTGTCAATTTTGAAGTATAAATGTATGAGATGACAATTAAAATATGACATTAAAATCTACCTAACGGCAGTACAAAAGTTACGTGATTACCCCGCAGGTCTCTAATTTTTTTTAATTTAATTTAAATTTATTTATCAAAAAGTACATAACTGAAGATCTTTGGGGGCTGTCTGTCAAAGTATTACATTCCATAATAGAATTAACTGCTCCTTATATAGCTGATATCTTTAATAGAAGTATTGATACTGGAGTTTTTCCTGACTTGATGAAACATAGTAAAATTATCCCGTTGTTCAAATCAGGAACGAAATCAGACCCCACAAACTTCAGACCTATCTCAATACTACCGGCATTAAGCAAAATTTTCGAGAAACTTATCCTTAATCAGCTTCTATCCCATTTCAATCGTAATAAACTGCTGAACAGTAAGCAATTCGGATTTACTAGAGGCCGTTCCACCACGGATGCCGGTGTGGTACTCATTAAACATATTTTTGATGCCTGGGAAAAGGCTCAAGATGCTGTTGGAGTTTTCTGTGATTTATCAAAAGCATTTGATTGCGTTGATCACGAAAATTTGATCAGAAAACTTAGGCACTATGGGATAAAGAATGGAGCGCTTGATCTCGTTTCATCATATTTATCGAACAGAACACAGCGAGTAGTCATCAATGGGACCTCGTCAGCAGGGTCAAACGTTGCTCTTGGAGTACCGCAAGGATCCATCCTAGGACCGTTCTTATTTTTAGTGTACATAAATGACTTACCAGAGCTTGTGCAGGGTAGACATGATATAGTTTTATTTGCAGATGACACTTCTCTAATTTTCAAAGTGGATAGAAAAGAGAAAAGCTTCGACTGTATTAATGATGTATTATCCACTATTGTAAATTGGTTTACAGCTAATAACCTGCTTTTAAATGCAAAGAAGACGAAGTGCATAAAATTTATTTTACCCAATGTTAAGCACATAAACAACTCAAAAATTAAATTAAAGGGCGAAATTCTAGAATTCGAAGACAAGACTGTGTTTTTGGGAATAACCTTAGATTCAAAACTTCAATGGCATGCACATATAGCCACATTAGCAGGAAAACTTAGCTCCGCAGCCTATGCAGTGAGGCGAATCAGGCAGCTGACAAACGTCGAGACAGCAAAATTGGTGTACTACAGTTACTTCCACAGTGTTATGTCATATGGAATCCTGCTGTGGGGGAAAGCGGCGGATATCCAGACTATCTTCGTACTACAAAAACGAGCAGTGCGTTCTATTTATGAACTAGGAGCTCGTGCTTCCTTAAGAGAAAAATTCAAAGAGGCAAACATTCTCACTGTAGCTTCTCAATACATTTTTGAGAACATTATGTATGTACGGAAAAATCTCCATGAATTCAAACTTAACAGCGAAGTCCACGACTACAACACAAGAAGTAAAAACAAGCTCGCAGTGGCAGCTTGTCGTCTCCGTAAAGTTAGCACGTCCTTCGTGGGGAATTGTATACGCTTTTATAATAAAATACCCATGGATGTAGTGAATTTGCCCTTCAACAGATTTAAGTGTCACGTTAAAAGTCACTTGGTAAGCAAGGCGTATTATTCCGTCAATGATTTTTTAAACGATCAAGAAGCTTTTAAGCCAGTTGTCTAATTTACTAGAATTAGTAATGGTTTATAATGTAGACATGTATAATTACAATTTTAGTCTGGATTTTTACTGTTCTAAAATCATTTCATATACATTTGAGCACATCATGAGGTATCTCATTGTATTCGATATTTTATTATTAAGTACTACTTTGATTATAAATGTCCTGCAGCTTGAATATGTCATGCTCGCCTAAAGGTCTTTGCTTACGGTGGCGTCGTTGATCGGGTCGCAACCTTCCCTAACATATGGTCGAGGGAGGCGATGGCTGAGATACGCGTCATACTCGTGAACGGGTGCTGTTTGTGGGGTCCGGTCTGTTCATGTTTGCAAGGACTAGTAACTTCGTACTAGTGTTCAGTGGAATTGACATGATGAGAGACTTCGCTCTGTTCTCATTTGATTTTATTTTTAGACTGACGCTCAGAGACCTTATACATCTCTGAGGATATTTATTTAATAGATTTTATTATTTTCATGTTGACGTGTTATAGATATAGCTCAACATATTTTATTATGATTAGTGTACTTACTTTATTACATTTTATCTTGACGCTTAGAGACCTTATACATCTCTAACAAATCTCAATTGTTATTAGTTTCTTATTCTTATTTTTGACATGTAACACTCCATTTAATTAATGATACTTTGATTATTGTATTATTTTTATTTGATGTACCTAAATAGATTTTGACTTGTAAAAGTGCCCTTGAGGCCTATTTGCAGAATAAATGTTTTGATTTTGATTTTGATTTTGATTTTGAGTTACAACCTTTTAATTGCTCGCCAAACTGCCATAACAGTTTGTTGGCGAGATCGCGCTCATTTAACTAATGTTAGGTACTTACTATGCTATTATGAACTAAACTTAAACACTGAATATGACAATACCTAAACATTTAACTGTAATATTTTTTTAAGTTTTTATAACAATAAACATTACAATGTTACCTATAACAATTTAACCATTTTTTTTGGTTTTTCTGTCATTGGCTATGCTTAAAGTATAATAACTAATCTAAGTATAACTATAACTCTAGTAAGCGGCTTATGGAGGCGACAGGTGAACCACGCGCAGGCAGCTTTCTCGCGCAAAGAATTGCCATCGCAATCCAGCGCGGGAATGCTGCCTGCGTAATGGGCACCATCCCGAGGGGACCTAATTTTGATATTAATTTTTAATGTTTAGTTTTTAGTTAGGTATAGTTGTTTTTAATTCATTTAATAATTATTATTATCATAATTATCATGTAAATTGGTTTTATGAATAAAATTATTTAGTCCCTAGTTATTTTAGGTTTTATGGAAAAATTGACTGCAAGTGAAAATATAGAAGATCTGTACCTACACATTTTCTGTAAACGCTGTTGAACTTCTTAAAGAAATAAACAAATAAATACAGATTATTGGAATTAAGTACTCAATAATTTTGTCATAAATGAATCCCCTTTTACCTACCAAAGTCCAAAACCCGTCATGAATTGTATAAGTTATAACTTATAAAACAATTTCGTAAATAGAATTGATGGAGGACAGGCCTCACTTAATTCTATTATATTAATCGGATCCCTAAACGATCGCTCTTTTTCTTAACCGTTTACCCAAGTTTGTGCTTCTTGTAATTGAAATCGAGCCTAATTAGAGACTAAGTGCTGAACACACGCAGTTGAACCAGCTAGTTCATTTTTCTACTCGTCGACTTCAATAAAATAAAAATAAAAATAAATAAATAAATAAATATTAGAGGACAATCTTACACAAATCGAACTAGCCCCACAGTAAGCTCAAGAAGGCTTGTGTTATGGGTACTAGACAACGATATATTTAATAGATATAAATACTTAAATACATAGAAAACATCCAAGACTCAGAAACAAATATTCATGCTCATCACACAAATATTTGCCCTGACCGGGATTCGAACCCAGGACCGTCAGCTTCACAGGCAGGTGCACTACCCACTAGGCTAAACCGGTCGTCAATGTTTGAATTAAGATATCGTAGACGAAACTAAAATCAGGAGCGCTCGTGGCCCAGCAGCACCCGCGTACCACGTGCGGTATGCGAAGTTAAGCAACGTCGGCCCAGGTCAGTTATTGGATGGGTGACCGCTTTGAGTGGTTTATTAACTGAGCGCTCCCGTGCTTTGGAAGGCACGTTAAGCCGTTGATCCCCACTCACTTGACAAGCCTAATTCCAATAAGGTCTGGTTTCCCCTGGGGTTAGAAGGTCAGATGGCAGTCGCTTCCGTAAAAACTAGTGCCTACGCCAAGTCTTGGGATTAGGTAGCGGACCCCAGGCATCCTTCAGGATGCAACTGTACCGGGATAACGCTAGGAGAATGATGATGAGACGAAACTAAAATCACATACTTTTCTGCGGCGACGTCCACCGTGCGATCGTGACAACACTGACACATATAGTCCCTATTCGTCCCAGTACCGCCGCACACCGGGTAGAGCTAGTCCGACCCAGGTCGGGCCTAACTGAGTTTCTTGCTGGACTATTCTGCCGGGAGGTCGCAGGTTCGAATCCTGCTCGGTACCTAAATTTTTAAATTTTTCCTTTATTCTAAATTCACTGTTTAATTGTTTCTTTTGTACATTTATATGGGTAATTTTTGTAACACAGCCCATTAAAAAGTAGTCAAATTAAGTCAGTATTGTAACGGAACGCAGTTAGCTACGTTGGTCACATTCATATTAAAAAAGCTATCGAACTACATACATTTCGATATGTAAGAGGTCTAAGAATAAGAGATGCGTTCATTTTTAGAACTAAATGACATCTACATTATAGAGAAATTGATAAAATATTATATATTACCAACGCCTAGTTAATTTCGACTTTTCTTAATCTAGTTAAATACACGTCCAATAGGTCTAATTAAGTGAAAGTTAACTTAATTGATTACGCTAACCACATCAGATAATAATTAATGTAAACTGCTACCAATTTATGTAAGCCTAGTACTTTTCCTCACAAGCCGTATCAATTTCAAACGCTGTTCAGTTGTTCTGACATTTTCTAACTTTGGCAAAGTCATATCAAGTACTAGTTAATTCACCCTGCTTAAATCTTATGTTACCTTGGTATTATAATTTGAGAAACGAGGTGGGTGCGACAGCAAGCAGCAGGTTTGGAATATTCTAATTTTAAATAATCGCATCTAGTAGTGGCTGACACGAACTGTTATTGTTTTATGCAATCTTAGTACCTTGTTACACGAAACGAAGTAGGTGAGACAATGGACAGACGTTTAAATACTATTCTAATTCAAGAAAGGTCGTATCGAGCAATGATTAATTCGAACTACTGTTTAATTATGCAATCTTAGTACCTCAGTTTCATGAATTGAGGCAGATGAGACCGCGATCAGTAGGTATACACACTCTGACACTAGTACTACTTAAGGCAAACTACTAGCCGTTTATGAGAACCTAATATCTCATTTTGCAAAGCATGTCCCGGATGTCCCGGAAGTCTCGGAAGTCTCTGAGATATTCCAAATTTGAATAAGCCTCGTTTAGCAATAATTAATATTAACTCTTAAAACTTATGTAAACTTGGTACTTGATTTCCCAAGTCTCGGATGTCCTGGAAGTCACGGAAGTCTCTGGGATATTCCAAATTTAAATAAACCTCGCCTAACAATAATCAATATTTACTCTTAGCGTTTATGTCAGCTTGGTACTTGAATTCGTAAAGCATGTCTCGGATGTCTCGGAAGTCTCGAAAGTCTTGGAAGTCTCGGAAGTCTCGGATGATGGTCTCGAATGTCTCGGATATTTGAGTATAAAAGGACTGAGAAATTTATTTGAAGTCACTTAGAATTCGTCATTCAGACTGTTAAGGTCTCTGGCTTATTTAATATAAAATTCTTGGTGGGTGATTCTCTTAACATAAGGGTGGTTCGTCATATTGGGGAGATTTTCTTCATAATGAGGGATCACTTTTTAATATTTTATTCAATAATTTCGGGGATTTTGAGTCATTTTTCAGTAATCTAAAAGCCAGAACTTTGACCAGGTTTACAGTATACCTGAGGAGTCATTCCCGCCTTGCGGTGTTAATGGGCATGATTCAGAGTCTTTAGTTACCAGATCTAAGGGTGGTCTGGCGTCTACCTTTTTACCAACATAGGAGACGATCAAATCCCTTACGCGTCCTCAATGCCCAACTGACAACGTAAACGAGGCTGCCATAGTTTGGGTCAGCATAGAGGAGTATTCCTTGCTCGTTGAAATTGTGCAGTAGTTGAGAGGCGGTCTTGTTAAATATATTTATATATTATCTTTATATACACAATAGGGCGTCTTACTCACTGTACCCTGTCTTCGGACCAGTGGGGGAGACAACTTACACAGGCTTTAGAATTGCAATCCTCAGTTTAGCCGACTGAACTTTCAAAGCTTAGTTAGGGAATACGCATTCTTAGAAACTAAATCTGGTAAGAATTTAGTTTCTACAGTTTAGATCTATTTGGGATAGTGATAGGTTAACTTCATACACTGATTTTAATATGTTCATTCTGGGATTACTGAATAGGTTCAGGATATTATGGTATTTTCTAGAGTCGCTAATTTATACGTTAGTAGGTTTTCATATTTTTAAGTTATAATGGTGACAAGCTGAGGCGTCTCAAATTTCAGTTTTAATTGAAAGGGTAATTAGTAATTTGGTCACTGGGATTTTAAATAGAATTGGAATTTTATGATATTTCCATATTACATTGTTGCATTTATATTGAATAAATCTTTAAAGCTATTATTGATGACAAGCTGAGCAGTTCATTTTGTGCCAAGTGACAAGCAGAGCAGTTCATTTGTATGATTATACCAAGTGACAAGCAGAGCAGTTCATTGGTTTAATCTATTTAGTGACGAGCTGAGCAGTTCACTAAATATAGATTACATAGTGACGAGCTGAGCAGTTCACTAAGGTTTAATGACAAGCTGAGCAGTTCATTAATCTAGCTATTATTAGATTTATCTTAGAACAATTGAATTCTGAAATAGAATTAGATCATAGCTTTCTAAAGTTATACGTATAACACAGACTGGAGAGTTTCTTGGTGTTTCTTCTCTTCAGAAAACTAGGTTCCGAAACACTGGTAGATTTATGAAATAATATCTATTAAAACTAAACACAATAAAATAGATATTCCTTAGCTATTTTGATTTCCCCCATCCAGGCGTCAACAGTAGTGAAGTAAGTGTGTATGTTTGGAACAGAATAATTGAATTTCATTAGCTAGCTAGGACTGGTTTATAATAAAGTAATTGTTAATGTAGGAAATATTATTCTGTTCATAGTTAAGTTTAGGATCACTACTGTGGCGGTAACGGATCATCGGTAGGTCCTGGTAGGGCCCGTTTTACCACAAAACAAAAACATTCTTATTTAAGAGTTTATTTATGAGAAAAAACATGAGAGTTTAAGTTCTAGATTTACGATATCAAGTCGATTAGTTAGTTCAAATTAAGTTTCAGTAATTAGAATGAGGAGTCCAAGTCTTGACATGAATTCACATAAAAGATAATGGGTTTTACGGTTCACAACTCTTCAAGGGTTCTACTCTAGACGATTCACTTTGGCCATTGCGTAGTTTTAGTTAATAAAATAACATTTTTAAGTTATATATTTATTCATTAAGTAGAGGGGGGGGGGGCGTTACAGTATACACCTTTTTTGAAAATTAGTCATGGAAGAAAATATTAACTTTGTTTCGCCTTTTACATAATATGTTTATTTACAATTAAAATACGCTATAATATTATAATTATTATAATAAGGCCTTCAGGCCCATTCTACTCCCTTTATCTTTACTAAATTGAAAAAATTGCTAATAGATACCCTCTAAACACATATTTTATTTTAGGTTTTAAGGTAGATAGGTACATTAATTTGTTAAGAGCATGAGTGCATTACTCGCCAATAAACGTTGTGTTTGGCGAACGGATGTTAATGTAAAACTGTATCTAACTTTTTGGTAAATAAATAAAAAAAAAACTATTACGCCTTTAAATCAATGTTAACTATTAGTTTTGTATTGTATTTTACTCTAACCTTTTTAACGCTGGAAAATACTATGCATTCCGGCCTTCCTGTTATTACCGGTAATGGTTTTTATGGGTAAAGTGTCAAATAGAGGTATTGTTGTCAATCGGCGAAACCGCTAATATATTTGAATACCGGTTTTGATTATACCGCTAACGCTAATCAGAGCTTTAGCGATATAAATAGCGAAATGCGATTATAACCGGTTATACCTTATTTAAAACCGGTAGTAAGAATACCGGTAACGATCCCTGGATAAAAGCGGAATGACAACAATACCTCTAATTAGAATATAGGTATTGAATTGAAATGAAATGAAATCATTTATTCTTCAATTTAGGCATGTTACATGCACTTATGAATGTCAAAAAACTACCACCTTCATAAAATAAACCTCTGCCTCGAGAAGAACCGGCGTAAGAAACTCGGCGAATATACTATGTAAATAAAATAACAGTATCATAATACTACAGAATTCAAATGCTACAATATAAACATACATATATATATATTTTTTTTAATATTAATGACAAAATATTTTTGTGTTAGATTACTTTTGCGGGACGCTATCACTGCCAAACATATTATTAGCGGTAATAAATAGTTTGTCAATTTCTATACAAGTATTAAATAAGGTAAGAGGTTCAAGTAGAGCCTCTAATGAAACTAAGCTGTAACTCAACCGGTCCATGGAAAACTTCGGCGAGATATTACGGAAAAACTTGTCAGCCGGCTCAAATCGAGTTTACTCACTAAAGGCTGGGACGAGTTACAAAACTAATTAATATCGAGCTCATTCATAAAGTATTCATGTTAGAGCCTAAGGGCCTTTTGAGTGACTTTCTATTACTGTTTTACTCATTATATGGCGTTTAATAAATATCTATCGTAGGTATAATGGAAATTATGGAACAGAAAGAAAAAATATATAAATGAAATTAAATTTAAAATAAACCTAACTAAAAAACTCACTCACAAAATGATTCGAAATCAAAACACAGGCCGGCTGCAGTGCTGTCATCCCATAGAAACTTGTCAAACTTACTATTCAGATTTTAACGAACACCGCTTACGATTACCGACGGTATGGTGCATCCAACCCTAAGGCTCGGTTGCACATACGATCACAGGCCGGTCATCGTCAAATATGGCGCCGGCAGCTGTCATCCCATACTTGTCAAACTTACCATTCAGATTTTAACAAACACCGCTTACGATTACAGTGGGTTTGGTGCAACCCACCCTAAGATTCGGTTGCACCAACATACGAGCACAGGCCGGTCATCGTCAAATTTATTTATTTATTTTTATATATAGTGCCGGCAGTTGTCATCCCATAGAAACTTGTCAAACTTACCATACATCAGATTTTAACAAACACCGCTTACGATTACAGACGGTTTGGTCCAACCCACGCTTATTCTGCAAACAACAGGGTAATCACGTAACTTTTGTACTACCGTTAGGTAAATTTTAATGTCATATTTTAATTGTCATCTCATACATTTATACTTCAAAATTGACAGTAAAATCTATCTACCGTTAGTACATAAAGCTACGTGATTCGCCTGCAGGCCTGCACATGTGCACTTTTACAAATCAAAATACATCACTATTTATTAAAAATAATAGGTAGGTACAATACTCAAATAAAATAATACAAGTTTTATTTTTTTAATCATATGGCAATTTTTGTTGCATTTTTGTCAGTTATTGTTGCATTGTTTAGCACAACTTAGGGATCACTTGTAGGGTAACGTGGTGCAACTTCGACCCCCCTTGTCAAGTGAGTGGGCAACTTGACTGTTAGAAGTTCTCAAGCCGCCCGGAGGACTAATTTGGTTTAACGACTGCTATCTGCTATAACATTGATGTCAAAGGCTTATTATTGGATTGAGGACTATCTAACAGACAGAAATGCATGGCCCAAACCAAATACCCAAATAGCGTAAAGAGTCTAATATTTTCATTGTATCTAGTTGACACATTTCTTGCAGGAAAGCATATCAAACGATTCGACATGTTTTGTTTTCTTGTGTAACTACACATTGTAAATACCTTTTGTTATTTTTTCCTCGTTTTTCTTTCAATTCTCTTTTGTTGTTTACCATTTACATTTACTTAAGTAGGTTAAGTAGTATCATTGTAATAAGCATATTTTGGAGAAAATGACTGACTGTCGAGTTTCTTTCGGCGTTTCTTCTCGGCAGTGGTCTCATGAGAAACGCTAGTAGTTTTTGACTTGTAAAAGTGCCTTTGCGGCCTACTTGCAGAATAAAGTTCATTTATTTCATTTATTTATTTCATTTATCATAAATAGCAGCCGACATCAACGGCTTAACGTGCCTTTCAAAGCACGGGAGCGCTCAGTTAGTAACCACTCAACGCGGTGACCCATTCAAGAAATGACCCCGGTCCACGTTGCTTAACCTCGCATACCGCACGCGGCACGCAGGTGCCACTGGGCCAGCGCTCCGTGTTTCAAATTAAGTATTACTTGTTAGAAAAAGGAAATAAATAATAAGTGAAAATAAAAACAATCCAGATTTCTTAGAAATGAAAAATGAAATGAAATGAAAATAAAAAAATTAAATGAAATGAAAATAAAAAAATGAAATGAAATGAAAATAATTTATTCGTGGCATAGACACTAAAAGATAATAAATTTTTAACTATTAACTAATAAAATTGCCACGAAATGGTCCCGACTCAGTATAATGCTGACTCACAAGCCAGCGCTGGTCTTCCGGCGAGACCATTTTTGTGGATCACGTTGCTCCGCTGTCCGACGCGGCCTTAACCTATTCTGAACGCACCCTTTACGCTTAAGTCAGACAGCGCCATCTGGCAGGCTGCTTTACTAGAGATGTATAAGGTCTCTAAATTAGAGCATTTAAGACAGGAGAAGAAGCCTTCTGTGCATCTTTCAAAACAAAATGATCCCAACACAACAAGACGACCGCTTTAGCCTAGGTAGTGACCCTGCCTTCGAAGCTGGAGGTCCCGGGTTCGAATCCCGGTCAGGGCATGTATTTGTGTGATGAACACGAATATTTGTTCTTGAGTCTTGGATGTTTTCTATGTATTTAAGTATCTATTTATCTATATAAGTATGTATATCGTCACTTGGTAGCCATAGTAGCTTTGCTTAGTTTGGGACTAGGTTGATGTGTGTAAGATTGTCCAAAAATATTTATTTATAAAATATTTTACCACATTTTGGGAGGGACGAGGTAACACACATATATACAGAAACTACGCACACTTGCAAAACATTCACGCACGCACACTCGAAACACTTGAACAATAAAATTCGACCTTACAGGCGTTTACACTAGGTCAATTATCTCATGGCTAAAAACCAATTTCACTAAGGACGGAGAGTAACAGATCGCAGGTCATTGGGAGTTAGAAGATCCTTAAGGCAAGGCCATTCCAGTGCAAATGACCCCCTCTAACACGCGTGAGTTAGCAATTAACCATCCCGCTCTCTACGGAAGCGGATGCGTAATTTCGTAAATATTTAGTACATTTTTATTGATTGTTGGAACACTGAATCACTTACGAAAAATATATCCGATTATTTTCTTAGAAAAAACATATCACTGTCGTTGATAATTACAAGATATGCAGCTTTAAAGTTTATTTTTACTATGGTATTTAGGATTTTTTGACAGAATTACCAAGGCATCACTACATAGTATAAAACAAAGTCGCTTTCTCTGTCCCTATATCCCTGTATCCCTATGTATGCTTAAATCTTTAAAACTACGCAACGGATTTTGATGCAGTTTTTTAATAGATAGAGTGACTCAAGGGGAAGGTTTATATGTATAATACATGCATCAGCATTGCACGCGTGCGAAGCCGGGGTGGGTCGCTACTTTTTCAATATTTTGTTCGGTTATTTCTTTTCTTTGTTTCTTTTTCAGTCTACTGCAATTTTTGTGTAGTGTAATGGGGGCTATCGCGTATGAATTCGCCGCTAGAGGCGCTAGTGTAGCGCGAGGTCTCCGAAATGTCAAATGTCACTCTTTGTGGTTGTGCTACGCGGGTTAATATCTAATTGGAACAATATGGTTACTATTTTGCAATACCTGAGCTTGATTATGGCAAATATGAGTTACGGGTCAATGACTGTCAGTGCTGTGAGACAGTTTTGTCTTTCGGAAACTTTTCCTCCTTTATTTCCTAACAAATCGGGACTGCGCTATAATGCGGGATGTTGGATATTTTTACGGCACGGTTTTAAAGTATTAAATATGATTTAAACGTAAACTTCGTTCTCATGCCCCTAATAACCAATAAAAAAAATTTACAGCTGGACCTTACTCGATAGTGGCGCCAACTGGCGAGCACAAAAACGATAGCCCTCATTATATTATTTCTTCACACTGGAAGCTTAAACTTCAGTATTTTCGTCAGATCTGTGAATGGGCTCTGCCTTAAACATGAAATCCGATGAGAATTGGGCTCCAAGCTCTAGCCACAAGTACTGCTTACATTTCTAGAATTTTCTGATTTATTTAATCCTGCGGCTACGTATCGCTGGGAGCACAAATTGGACAGCTCTTGAGCCACGTTCAGCGATGTAGCCGTGCCTAACGAGCGTACGTTCCGGTCCGAGTGACTCGTTAAACGACGTGTCTTCCCTGTTTTAAAGTACTGACAATTTTGTGGTTTAGTTTACATGAGTAAATGAAACATAGCGGAATCACGTATGTATAATATAGTTAAAGTATACGGTGGCGTCGTTGACCTTCCCTATACGGCCGTTTATCTTCATAGAACGTGACCGTAAGTCTATGATACCGCTGGTCTCAGTTGACAGTTGGCTTTGCTGTGATTGGCTATTGGTTTGACGACCATATTGTAAACAATCTTTGTTTAATGTTTTGTGAAGTCATGACTGTCACAATATAGTGTTTATCAAGTGGAGTCGCAGTGCTCTTTTCCGCTTTATTTTGTGATAATTATGCCAGTGCTATTGCAAAATGTACGATGGGTGTTGTGTATGGTCAAAGTTCCTGTATCGCCATATCGTTTAGTTTCTGGGTCATAATAGAAAAGTCACATTTCGTCCATATTAGTTATTTTTTTCCATGTTTAGTCCATTTTTTTATTTAGTTCATATTAGTCGAGACAAAAATCTGTCAGAATCTTGGTGTAACAATTCCAAACAGTCCCCAGGTCGGGCCTAGCTGAGTTTCTTGCCGGACTCTTCTCAACTAAGCTAGCTTTAGTGAACCAGCGGCAAAAGTCCCAGTAAATCGATACCACCTCAGACTCGGTTGAAACCGCTCAACCAATCTCACTGGAGCGCAAACTCTTAGAGTATTTCAGTGTTCCAAACCACACGCGTGGTCGTGTCGGAGGTTATCACCTGGATTTTCCCCAGGCTACTCTCCAATCGCGCACTCCTATCGCTTTATTGGGTCCGGCCTATAAAGCCAGTCAGGTTAAAAAAAAATCCAAACAATTGAGTGAAATCCGCAAAAACAATATCACCAGTGAGATTTAATGCTTGAGTTTTAACCGTTTAGTACAATCAATAATATCTTTTCACGACTTTATCCGCGTAAACTTCTATTCATTTGTCATTCTTTTGAGTTACGAGTTTCGCAATAAAAATATTCTATGTATAAGATTTCAAGCTCACATGGTCATTTACATTAGAATTACAATTTGAAACGGGATATTTACCATGTATATTTGTATTTGTGTTTTCCTTGATAATGGCGCTTGCAACAGTGCCGAAATATCGGGAACTCACAAATACAAATATACATGCTAAATATCCCGTTTCAAATCGTAATTCTAATATTCTATATGTTAATCCAGGCTATAAACACGTATACCAAATTTCATAATAATGCGTTCAGCCGTTTTTGCGTGATTCAGTAACAAACATCTAAATTTTCGCATGCATAATATTAAGTACGATAGTATCGTGTAATTATTTGCTGAGCATATAACTATATAACTACTAGTAGCCTTATAGATAACTATTAGTACATTAACTAAGATTAAAATTGCATGCATCATAATTAGTGAGTAATAAATGGGGTAAACGTCCCAGTGATTGACGCCTCAATACCCAACAGTTGACACCTGTTTCTCACCTCTATTACTATGACATAAGATTGAAAGTGGTTGAGGTATTGGGTCAGTGTTGAGCACTGTGACATTTACCTAATTACAGCGACCGCATGAATACTATAACTACATACTTAGATATAATGACACAAGTGTATCAAGAGCATTCTAACTGCCAACAAACTGTTACGCAGTTTGGCAGTGTAGTTAATTTTGTGTAAATTGATGTGTCTTTATGAAATAAACGATTAATAATAATCACTATCAAAAAGAAATGTTAAATATTTTTGTTGATGTTTGGTAGTGCAACAAAATCACTTAGTTAGACAGGAATCTGTTATTTTCGGTCTCCGGCTCGGGTCTGAGGTTTGCGTGGACCACAGCTGTGCCTCATGCGGGGCCCCTGTAGACCGCCTCGGTCACCACGGGCTTGCCTCCTGAAATTTTGATATTAATTTTTAATGTTTAGTTTTTAGTTGTTTTTATTTCAAGTTTTTAATTCATTTAATAATTATTATTATCATAACTATCATGTAAATTGGTTTTATGAATAAAATTGTAGATTTGTGGGATTTTTGACATGTAAAAGTGCCCTTGTGGCCTATTTGCAGAATAACTGTTCTCCGTAATTATATGTTTTTAATTACTTATAAGTAGGATATTATCGTGTAATTATTTGCTGAGCATATACTCGTAACTATATGTCGCTAGCGTGGAACTAATAACTGGTGGCAGTCGACGCGTACCGCGCAGGTGCTCCGCTGCAACACTCCACCGAGTCACGCCGTGCGACCTGGAAGTAGGAACGAGTGTGGTATTCAATTCATCGTCTTCTTACGTTTTGCCGATTTGCCCGTAAAAGAAAAGATGATTTCACACCTGCTATTCAGAAAACGGTTATTATCCTCGTGGCGCCCACGCGCCTTTTGATAAACCAAAATAAGCATGGCGGCTCCAGCCCAGCACTTTTTTCAACTAACCTTCAATTACTGCCCACGCGCCTTTCAGAAGGCCATATTAATAAACTCTGTAAATCTAGTAATTGAGGCTCAGTGGCCTTTGTAAAGATCAAAAGGTAGACAAATAATTGAATTTAAAAACACATGCTAATATAATCATAATTATACCCTGAAAGTTTCACTTCAAACCGGTAACTCTAACATATACAAACAACTCAAAATCTTGGGCGGATATGACTGTAACTATTATGTCCTATAAGAAGGACAGTCGGGTCATAGTTAAAGAGGAGCCAAAAAATCTTTGGGCGCCACGAGGCTATTGCCTTCGAATGAGGGATCAAAGATGTACTTTTTTCCTCATTTGAGGGCAACAATGACTCTTTTCCTCATAGAAGGTGTGAAAAGCAGTATGTGACACTGTAGTAAAATCATTTGTAAGATATTTCATGGTTTTAGCAGCGGGCCTCATAGACGGTGTGAAAAGCAGTATGTGTCACACGGTAGCAAAATTATTTTCGTCTTGGGCGTGAACACTTGAATCCCTCGCTACGCTCAAGATTCTACTTTAGAATCCCTCGCTACGCTCAGGATTCTATTGTAGAATCTTTCGCTTCACTCAGAATTCAATATACCGCCCTCGCCGTAAATATATCATTTTGCTCCCTTGAGACACAATCTACTATAATCGTCCTCCTAGCGTTTTGTCGATTTGCCCGTAAAAGAAAAGATGCTTACACACCTACTATTCAGAAAACGGTTATTATTGAACCTTAAACATAGTTTGTCAGAATCCAAGTATGAAAAAGGAATCAATAACACAACACAACTAGAAAAATATTCTCTCGAGGTAGGCGTAATATATAGACCTGGACACACGATTTTAAAGATTTTCTTCGAGAATATGAATGAATCTGAATGGGTGAATAAGCTTGTCTATAATTAGTGCACTACCTACCTGTATTGTTTCAATATTTTGCATGACTTAATTCCTGTTATTACTATTGTTTTAATTTTTTTATTACTTTATACTACTATATGTGTTGTCTACCTTAAATATGATTTTGCATTCTTGCGGTGACAACAACCAAGTCGAATACATGTATTTGTCTATAACCATGTTCTCATGGAAGTGATTGTTGATCTTATATGAGAATAAATGTCTTTAAACCTATTGCCTTCGAATGAGGGATCAAGAATGTACTTTTCTTCCCTCATTTGAGGGCAACAATGACTCATAGAAGGTGTGAAAAGCAGTATGTGACACTCTGCAGTAAAATTATTTGTAAGACATTTTATGTTTTTAGCAGCGGGCGTCACAGGCGGTGTGAAAAGCAGTATGTGTCACACGGTAGCAAAATTATTTCCGTCTTGGGCGTAACCACTTGAATCCCTCGCTACGCTCAAGATTCTATTGTAGAATCTTTCGCTTCACTCAGGATTCAATATACCGCCCTCGCCGTAAATATATCATTTTCAACACAATCTACTATTAATGAGCACAATTAAAACCAGAAGAGGAATAATGATTGGCTACCTGCTACAACGTGTTGTATGCCTTGTTATGCTGGGTTAAGATTAATAAAAGAAATCCCATTGACCATTAGCTAGTTAGACAAGTAGCTTTGCTAGGATTAGTTAGCGTAGGGATACTACGCTTTTTCCTGCGGGATCTTAAATCCTGTACTTCGCTAGGGTTTTAGTAAGCCCTGTTCGGCCCAAGTTAGTGTGGATAATTAGTAGAGGTCCCGTTCGGGGATCAACTTAAATGGATAGGTTAGAAAAAAAAAACAATCTGTAAGTCCATCATCATTCTCTTAAGAGCTGGGCTCTTGTCGGTGCAGCCTGATGCAGTTATCTTTATCTTTACCGGCCCGAGGCCAGCTTCCTGACTTCCTGATACGACACGACCACATCCTTTATCTGCTTCATATAAATTTTTCACGGTCTTCCTCTTTTCCCATTAATTTTCCCTTCTATCATGTTTCTGTTGAAGTTGTCATGACAACTGTCCCCGAAAGGCACCTCTACTAATTACCCCAACTAACTTGGGCCGAACAGGCCTACTAAAATCCTAGCGAAATACAGGATTTAAGATCCCGCAGGAAAAAGCGTAGTATCCCTACGCTAACTAATTATAGCAAAGCTACTTGTCTAACTAGCTAATGGTTAATGGGATTTCCTTTATTAATCTTAACCCAG
This sequence comes from Epiblema foenella, assembly GCA_963556455.1. Taxonomy (NCBI): domain Eukaryota; kingdom Metazoa; phylum Arthropoda; class Insecta; order Lepidoptera; family Tortricidae; genus Epiblema; species Epiblema foenella. The sequence continues at coordinate 17,917,441 of OY747112.1, forward strand.
CATAACAAGACTAAAACTTAAAATCTAACACAAAGACATGACTTGTTTTTTTTTTTTGGCTGTGGCTTTATAGGCCGGGCCCAATAAAGCGATAGGAGTGCGCGGTTGGAGAGTAGCCTGGGGAAAATCCAGGGGAAAACCTCCGGCACGACCACGCGTGTGGTTTGGAACACTGGAATACTCTAAGAGTTTGCGCTCCAGTGAGATTGGTTGAGTGGTTTCACCCGAATCTGAGGTGTGAGTGGAATCGGGCTACTGGGAGTTTTGTCGCTGGTTCATTAAACCTAGCCTAGCTGAGAAGAGTCCAGCAAGAAACTCAGCTAGGCCCGACCTGGGTCGGACTGACTCTACCCGGTATGCGGCGGTACATGATTTGTGTATGAAGAGCTTCAACTTTATTCTCTTCAGTGTCATCTTGGCAGCGGCACGGAAGGTTCCCCACCGGTCGACCGAAGAGGGCGTGGCCAACGTTGAGGCTGCTGGATACATCAACTAGATGACTGTGTTGGTGAAGAAACCACGCAGTGCAGCGTCACAGCTCCCCATCTTCTTGAAATGTGTCCCGATGTTCCCGAAGCCCAACTACGGTGATAGTGGTATTTAACTTATGGTGAAGTTATCCAAGGAAAGGAATAGAGAGAGATTTAAGGGAGGTAGACTTGTGGGATGACATTCCGCTGTGGCTTACCTCTCTAAAATCTCTCAGTCGAGTCAGACAGCGAAGGCACCAGTGCGGCATGTAATAATAATCTGAAATCATATTATTAATTCAGATAACACGGAATTTCACACTATTTAGAAAGAAAGAAAGAAAGAAAAAACATTTATTCGTAGCACAGGAGTAACACACATACCAATACCAGGGATTAAAGTTGAAAAACGAGTAAAAACAGTAAAAAAGGTGTAAAACAAAAAGAAAACAATCAATAATGCCACGAAATGGTTCCGACTCAGCATGGTGCCAACCTAACTGGTCGACGCTGGTCTTCCGTCGGAGCCAATCGGTGAAATTCACTCATTTAGCTATTTAATTCTCCGCACACATTCTGATTTTTCCATATAATAAATTTATGAGATCGATTTGTCAGAAAGATATTGCGTTGTGAATTCAGTTTATGAAATTTTAAGATTATAAATTCCTAACGCACCTTCCATACATTATTTTGGAACATGCACCAGAATCAGACTATGAATAAAGATTAGAATTCAGACTGTGAGTCGAGCCTTGTCGCCTAAACTGCGCCACCTCATAGGTCCTTCCTAACTCTCACCAAACGAGCTTACATATTTCAAAAGCCTGATAATGCAAAATGGCCCATGCGCCAACTACGCACGGCTCATAATCAATGCGCGTGTGACTAGAATGCGAAATTTCACCTGAAAATTCAGGTTGGGAAAATATTTTCGTTGCCAGTGTACGGAGAACGAAATGACGGATGTTGTCTTTATATAAAGCGCGTACTTCCGATAATTGTTTTTGGAACGTATTTTAGGTGGGTGTTGCGTAGAAAAGTTTTTGTTGAGGTTAATCTGAGTGGCTACAAGCCGTCGTCTTCAAGCGTTCTTAGAATTACGGTTTGAAACGGGATATTTACCATGCGAAAAAAGCGAACCAGGAAGAGGGTAGATCGCTATGGTGTGTGGGTAGACCACAACTAAAACTCGCAGTAAGTCAGTTAATTCTTGATAATGGCGCTTGCGACAGTGCCGACATATCGGGAACTCACAAATACAAATATACATGGTAAATATCCCTCAAACCGTAATTCTAATGTAAATGTCCATGTGAGCTTGAAATCTTATAATAGCATTCTTTTGTTATGATCTTTGGGATCCCAGGGATCTTTCTTTTTCTTTTTTTTTTAAACGATTCTCGATATGATTTGAGACGTTAGTGCCGTTAATGAAGCATGAGTCTTCTGGTAGATGTCGCTGTACGCCTCCCTTAAGGCGTTTGTATAAAAAATAGTTTACGTTAGCAGCGGTACTGCTTAATACGAAGGAACGGTTGATGAATTTGGAACTGGGTAGCGATTGCACCTATAGCTCAGTTGGCTAGAGCGACTGGCCGCGAGTGCCGGGAGGTCGCAGGTTCGAATCCTGCTCCGTGCCTAAATTTTTAAATTTTTCCTTCATTCTAAATTTAAATCCCAGGGATCGGTAGGATCGGTAGACGACGGGTTAAGTATCCAGTAGCACCTTCGTTCACGTGGTGTCTGATAGGATTTATGTAGATTAGCCCCGCCCAGCCAGTTTCTCCAACATTTCTATCTATACATTGAGACTGGAGGACTATCCAGATTATTTTCAAGGGAATATTCGGCAGAAGATCTTCATACAATAATTATTACTCGCACTCAGATTCGGTTGAAACCGCTCAACCAATCTCACTGGAGCGCAAACTCTTAGAGTATTCCAGTGTTCCAAACCACACGCGTGGTCGTGCTGGAGGTTTTCCCCTGGATTTTCCCCAGGCTACTTTCCAACCGCGCACTCCTATCGCTTTATTGGGCCCGCCCTATAAAGCCACAGTCAGGTTCAAAAAAAAAAGATTCGCACCGAGCGCATGCGCGGAGCGGCTATTCATACATTCTCGTATTAATGGCGCAGCGAGGTTTTTTTGTCACAGGGGGCGCTGGAGCGCACTGAACAGCTTTGGGAGTACCCTAAAGTTACCAGCTCAGAAAACTGATACAATGGAAATTTATTCTTTAGCAATCATGTCGTCTTGCATGCAAGAAGAAGTGAAATAAACATAAGTAGTAGTTCGATGGAACAGTTATAGTATGTAGCTCGATGGAACAGTTATATATCCTTCTAGTATTTTTAGAGCTGATCCTAAAGGGATGGAAGAATCATAATCACAGTCTTCTTCTCGTGTAAATGGTTTCAGACTGTGTGGGACCAGAAAGTGGCGATGCTTATTGCCGTTTGTCGCTTCTTGAAGGTCTTGCTCGGAGCAGGAGTGCACTGATTAGGGGCCGCACTGTCCGGCGTCCTAGGCACACTCACGGACCCGGACGACGTAATGTCAGCGTCCATCGTATAATTAGGCATTCCCGCCGGCGGGGACGTCCACCGCGCGATCGCGACAACACTGGCACATATAGTCCCTATTCGTCCAGGTACCGCCGCACATCGGGTAGAGTCAGTTCGACCCAGGTTGGGCCTAGCTGAGTTTCTTGCTGGACTCTTCTCAGCTAGGCTAGGTTTAGTGAACCAGCGACAAAACTCCCAGTAGCTCGATTCCACTCACACCTCAGATTCAGTTGAAACCGCTCAACCAGTCTCACTGAAGCGCAAACTCTTAGAGTATTCCAGTGTTCCAAACCACGCGCGTGGTCGTGCCGGAGGTTTTTCTTTGGAGTTTCCTCGGGCTACTTTCCAACCGCGCACTCCTATCGCTTTATTGGGCCCGGCCTATAAAGGCATAGTAAGGTTCAAAAAAAAAGAGCAGGCGTGCGGGCACCCTGGGCAGGACAGCATGTCATCATCGCTTGAGGAGTCGTCCCACACGGAAATTGGGCAATAATCAAAATCAAAACATTTATTCTGCAAATAGGCCTCAAGGGCACTTTTACAAGTCAAAATCTATCTAGGTACATCAAATAAAAATAATACAATAATCAAAGTATCATTAATTAAATGTAGTGTTACATGTCAAAAATAAGACTAAGAAACTAATAACAATCGAGATTTGTTAGAGATGTATAAGGTCTCTAAGCGTCGAGATAAAAGGTAATAAAATTGGTACACTAATCATAATAAAATATTTTGAACTATATCTATAACACGTCAACATGAAAATTTAATAAAATCTAATAAATAAATATATATAATAATATACTTTGTTGTTATACTTTGTTGTTGTTTATTGTTGGCCTATGTTCAGCAGTGGACGTCTTTCGGCTGAAATGATGATGATGATGATGATGACTTTATTGTGCATTTTGTATAGTGCACAATAAAGTATATTATTATTATTATTATCCTCACAGATGTATAAGGTCTCTGAGCGTCAGTCTAAAAATAAAATCAAATGAGAACAGAGCGAAGTCTCTCATCATGTCAATTCCACTGAACACTAGTACGAAGTTACTAGTCCTTGCAAACATGAACAGACCGGACCCCACAAACAGCACCCGTTCACGAGTATGACGCGTATCTATAGTTCAGCTCAGTTACGTTTTCTTTCCCCATTTCATACTTTTGCAATAATAAATAATAAATAAATAAATAATAAATAAATATTAGAGGACAATCTTACACAAATCGAACTAGTCCCACAGTAAGCTCAAGAAGGCTTGTGTTATGGGTACTAGACGATGATATATTTAACAGATGTAAATACTTAAATACATAGAAAACATCCAAGACTCAGAAACAAATATTCATGCTCATCACACAAATATTTGCCCTGACCGGGATTCGAACCCAGGACCGTCAGCTTCACAGGCAGGTGCACTACCCACTAGGCTAAACCGGTCGTTTATGCAATGTTATTGCATAAAATAACCCATCAATCCAATGCAACGGCAAAGTAAAATACCGAAACGCGAAGTGACATAACGAATTCCTGTTTTACGACTCATTAAAATCTTAGTTCTATCCGAAGGATTTACGAGCGATATTTTTATACCAGGGCTATATAACGTACACGTATTGAATTGGAATCCATTTGACATTTATCACGAGAAAATGTGTAAGGGTAAGCAGGGTAATTTGACCTCGATCATGTTCGGATTATGTTGTCAACACAAGGAATCCTCAAGGCAATAAAAAGTCAGCAATACGATTATGATTTTTTTTATACAACGCCGGTGGCAAACAAGCGTACGGTCCACCTGATGGTAAGCGGCTACCGCAGCTTATAGATGCCCGCAACTCCAAAGGAGTCACGTACGCGTTGCCGAGCCTTATAAAATTTGAGGATGCACTGTGTTGACAACAGAAGGGACACATCAGGGATTCTTCTGGAGTCGCAAAACAAACAACAAAGGAACTGCAAAACGACACGAAGAATGACATCTTGCTCGAATTTCGAGCAGCCCAACTGGGGAAGTACCTTGCAGAAGACCACAGCCATAATAACATTATCTACTATACAAGTATGTAGTGTTGTGTTCCTGGAGGTGAGCAAGGTTGCCAGAGCTCCCGAGGATGCACTGAGTTGAGAGCGAGGGACCTATATTTGTCTCTTCTGTTGTCAACACAGTGCATCCTCAAATTTTATAAGGGTCGGCAGCACGTACGTAACTCCTTTGGAGTTGTGGGCGTCTATAGGCTGCGGTGGCCGCTTACCATCAGATGGACCGTAAGCTTGTTTGCCATTGGCGTTGTATAAAAAAAACTATTTATTTATCGTATTATTATTTCGAATCGTGAGATCTTCTGGAAGACAGTACGGTTGCTAGTTTTGATGCACTCCTTTTAACACCACCCAGGGGTCACGTGTAGGGTAGCGGTGGGTACTCCCTACGGACGTGGTGCAACTTGGACCTTGGTGAAGTGAGTGGGCAACTTGACTGTTAGAAGTTCTCAAGCCGCCCGAAGGCTTAACGACTCTTGACATAAACAGCAGCCGGGATCAACTAACGTGCCTTCCAAAGTACGGGAGCGCTCAGTAACCATTCAAAGCGGTCATCCATCAAAGAACCGACCACGGCCTACGTTGCATAACCTTGCATACCGCACGCTGCACGCGGGCGCAGCTGGTCCACCAGCGCTCCGACTACTCAGATAATATCAATCACTTTCATCACCATCATCATTTAGCCGGAAGACATCCACTGCTGGATATAGGCCTACCCCAAGGAGCGCCACAGCACACGGTCGCGAGCCACCCGCATCCAGCGACTCCCCGCTATCTTGACCAAGTCATCAGCCCACCTAGTGGGAGTCCGTCCAACCACCACTACAATCAATCACTCAATATCAATCACTTTACAAATTACAAATTCATTCCTAATTAATACTTTTAGCAAATAGACCCATTGGTTTGATTATCGCAGGTATTTTATAGCGGTTTCTTCAATTCAGATTGCTACATGGAATTTTTATTGCAGTTGTTGAAAGTTTGCATGGATGCAGGAGAAAGTTTAGATTACTGTTTTATATTAAACGCTCTGTAGCGTAGGCTACGTTCACACGGCGTCATTTCCTTGTATACGAAATTTTATTTAAAATCAAAATCAAACATTTGTTCGGCAAATAGGCCACAAGGACACTTTTACATGTCAAAATATTAATTTACAATTTAAGGGTCTGACTATAAGAATACATTTTTCATGTCAAAATATTAATTTACAGTTCAAGAAAGAATAATAATTTCGAGATTACAAATCAGGGATCGGATACCGGTATTTTCTCCAAAGAAAAATACCGGTATTATTACGGTCATCGGTTTATTATTTCGTTTTTAATGGGACAATCTAATAATACGACGTTGTTACCTAAATACATGATTCAGCCCTACGTAAAGAGCAAAAATTAATCCAAAAATATTGAGCTAATTCAGGGTTTTTTAAAAACACCGGTATCGGTCCCTGTTACAAATATAACAAAATTTATGTCATACCGTATCGACAGTGAAAATAAACTTGCAAAGTTATCTATTACAAATATTACAACATCAGTACGAGCCCATATAACCTAGACGTTTTTAAGGCACGAGTGAATAGGCACCTTCTGGGTGAGCTCGCTTCATCGTCGGCCTCATCTCTGCCCCCTGGCTAGATGCTGGCCAAGAGCGATCCCATTTTTAATAAAAAAAAAAAATCAGTAAAGTTAGAGATGTATAAGGTCTATGTCTGATTAAACAAAGATTATAAAGAAATTCATATAATATCCCAGAGATGTACATGGTCTCTGAGTGTCCAAATACAATTAATAGGTAGTATTTTAACATCCTTAGAGATGTACATGGTCTCAGACCGTCAAAATTAAGACTAATTTAATATTGTTAGAGATGTATATGGTCTCTAAGTCACGGATAATAAAAACGAATCCACAACAGGATTATGTCTCTCGTCAATCCCCTATAAAAAGACACTAGTATTAACGTAGTCACTATGTCCTTGCAAGCATGAACAGACCGGACTCCACAAACAGCCAACCTATTGGGCTATTGAATTTAGTAGTGAAATAATACGCAATAGAACTAACAATCGGCATACTAAATCGTTTACGTAGTCGCTAGCGAGTACGGTCATGCAAACTCATGGTAAAGGCACTGGTGGGCTGTCGGCTTGTTTGCCACCGATGTGGTATAAAAAAAGTCACCTTATAATTACCACTTAAATAGAGTAAATAGAGTAAATTTATTGATTCTAACACAAATGATACAACAGGTTACACGGGATTTCTGGTGCAGTCCAAACTAGGCGAGCCTGTATCTTGGAACGCACCATTTGTAACAGTTACGGGTATAAAACATGAAAATTAATAAACTAAGTAAAAGTGTTTGTGTGTAATATGTGTGAAGATGTGTGAATGTGTATGTGAGTAGGGGTGTGGTGTGTGCGTGTGTGACGTGAATGAGTGCGAGTAGCTTAGCTGAAAAAGATTTAGCTGAACACAGACCAAGAGTAAGTGCGTATTATGTCTTCTGCATCATTGTAAGATAGAGTTGCAAACCATTTTTTTAATATTGATTTGACTTTTATCGAAGTGCAAGTTTTTAGGTCACAGAATTTGCAAACAGCGTTATATGTAAATGGGTGAATGTAATAGCCAGATCGTTGAGCATGAGCCGTTTGGATGGTAGGTACAGGGACTCTATAAATAAATTAATAATCTTTCTCATATCTAGAAATTATGACTTTCAAGAGGTTTTAAGTTACGTAGTAATTAACTAGAACGCGGGACTCTGTGATAGCGATATTTGATCTTGTTATTGCCACAATTCAGAACGTGTTTTTGACATATTGAAAGAATATGTGAATCAAAATCAAACATTTATTCTGCAAATAGGCCACAAGGGCACTTTTACATGTCAAAATATTAATTTACCGTTTAAGAAAGTCTGACTATAATAATGCATTTTCATGTCAAAATATTAATTTACAGATTGAGTTAGAGTAGAAAAATAGGATTTCGAAATAGTACCTGCACCTAATAAAAGGATTGTGTAGATAAAAATACTTAAATATTAACATATTGCTGTATTAAAATGTGGGTAACACAGTGGTAAAAACTATTTTTTCATACAAATGGTGAGACATCCAAGGACCTCTGAGTTACTCGATTTATGGATATTAGCTGCGGTTCGTTAATTACCAAAACTATAGGAAGTGATACTGCAATTAAACCTCTTTCTAAATAACAATACAAAAATATGAAGTGAAGGCCAAATATTCCAAAATATGCATTAAAAAAATAGGGAAAATTATGTACATGAAAAAGTAGAATGACCCTTATAGCGCCGTTTGTTTTTTATCATATATATAATGATGAACTATGTCTGCTATGACTATTGACTATCAATATTCAATCATGATGATGATGATAAAGAAATGGGATTGAAATATCGGAAAATGAAATGTTTAAATGCAAAAATGAGGCACTGGAGCCTTAGGGTGAGTTTCAGTGAGAACTATTCTCGTAAAACTCTGCTCATAATGTGTTTTTTCGAGCGCTAAGTGCCGGGGAGCTATCTTGATGCAACCATAGACTAAACAATACAGATGTTCTGTTGGATGTTCATATATTTGTGCAATTGACGACCGCTTTAGCCTAGTAGCAACGCATCATTCTCCATCATGATAACGCTAGCCCACACACCGCTCATAAAACGAAGGAGTATTTTATATTTATATTTAGGTATAGATTTCTATTTAGAACAATACATTTGATCTTTTTAAATTACATTGCCACTTTTGCTTTTATTTTGTTTAAAAGAAACTCTTTCGTTTTATATTTAGACATTCTAAATGTTTTACATTATTTTATAGCATACGGTATTTCATTATAAATTTTGGGGACTAAATACTTCTTGCTTCGTCGTCCATAGTAATTACTACCACAAACTGGCACCTCTAAAATTTTTACCAATTTTTCTTGTTAATCTAGGTTGATTTATATATATACTTTAAATTCATCCTTATTAAACTGCTCTAAAGCTAACAATAGCATAACCCCCTCATGAACCGGCAATTTGGACCATCATAACGTCGAATTAATGAACCATCCACCGTATATCTCTAAAATTAAAGAATAGCTACGCGGTCAACGATTCCAGTCACCAGAAGAAGCAGTGGATGCCTTCAAAAGTGCCATTTCGGAGACTACATCTTTGGAGTGGAATAACTGTTTCAATAATTGGTTTGAGCGAATGGAAAAATGTGTGAATATGTCTGGAGAATACTTTGAAAAACAGTAAATTTACATTTAACTCTTTACACTTGTCTATTCTTTATATTCCCTACACTTTCAGTGCACCCCTTGTAAATATTACTTGGTACCCATTATACAAGTTTTGTTTAGTCTGGGACTAGGTTGATTTGTGTAAGATTGTCCACAAAAAAAAAGATTTCTTTTGGTTGACCGCCACTAGTCAAAAAGTGAAGATATGTAAGTCTCCAACCGCCAACATTAAGATGATATAATCTAATCATTAATAGGTATCGTCAGAGATGTATGAAATCCTGTTTAAATATTTGACGACTTTTCTATTTGACATGTATATATATATATTTTTCTGTTTATTGCTATTTAATAATTTATCGTGTAAGTGCTTTGGTGTTATTGCTTTAAACTTACATTGTATTTAATTGAATAAATGGCACCATACAATAAAAATATTCAAGCAGCCAATTACGAAGTGCACCGACCATTTCTAGCTCTGTTTCTCAGACCAAGGCGTTACTTAGGTACCTACCTGATTTAATTATGCATTTAATTAAATTTTTTCCTCGTCCAGGAAACTGTAGTTTTATAAACGCTGCACGTTAACTACAGGCAGACATTTTTCTAAGTGTTATTGAAAAGTCATTCACTTGCTTGGTGCATGCACCTTTTGGGGTATACCCACTGATTACCTGGTAAAGGTCACAGGTTCGAAGTTTTGCGTAGAGCTAGATGGAATTGAGATTTAAATAATGCTCCATCAGTTTAGGTGTGAGTGTGTGTGTGGCGCGTTCGCTAAGTGCATATTCTAGTACAATAAAGCGATAGGAGTGCGCGGTTGGAGAGTAGCCTGGGGAAAATCCAGGGAAAACCTCCGACACGACCAAGCGTGTGGTTTGGAACACTGGAATAATCTAACAGTTTGCGCTCCAGTGACATTGGTTGAGTGGTTTCAATCGAATCTGAGGTGTGAGTGGAATCGAGCTACTGGAAGTTTTGTCGCTAACCTAGCGTAGCTGAGAAGAGTCTAGCAAGAAACTCAGCTAGGCCCGACCTGGGTCGGACTGACACTACCCGGTGTGCGGCAGTACGGACGAATAGGGAACATGTGTGTCAGTGTTCTCGCGATCGCGCGGTGGACGTCCTCGCCAGCGGGAATGCCTAAGCGTACGCGTCGTGTCTGAGTTGGACGCCGTAAGCGCAAAATCGTAATCTTTCAATGGACGCTGTGAGTACGTCGTCCGGGTCCGTTCGTGCCTAGGACGCCGTGCGGCCCTAATCAGTGATCACAGAGTTAAGACAGAGGGAGGAGGGATGGAATCATAGTCAACAAGGCGGTCAACTCTTCAGGTACAAAGGGGTGGATCAACTTTTTTTGTGTTGTTATCTTGACCAATTGTCCAAGGGCCACTAGTGGCGCAGTTTGGACCATTACGGAAGTATATTTTTTAATGAAGCATAAGTCTTCTGGTAGATGTCGCTGTACGCCTCCCTTAAGGCGTTTGTATAAAAAGAATAGTTTACGTTAGCAGCGGTACTGCTTAATAATACGAAGGAACGGTTGATGAATTTAGAACTGGGTAGTGATTGCACCTATAGCTCAGTTGGCTAGAGCGACTGGCCGCGAGTGCCCTTCGCGGGAGGTCGCAGGTTCGAATCCTGCTCGGTGCCTAAATTTTTCAATTTTTCCTTCATTCTAAATTCTTTATTGATGTTAAGATAACAAGAATTCTCTTTGCAGAAACTTAAATGTTTAACGAGTAGCTCGGGGCTGGGCAAAGAATCGTTTTCTCCGCAGTTCCATTGAAGCATGTAATTGCATAGGTACTAAAATAACAGTTAAATCTCAAGCTAGACTTAAACCAATCAGGGATATATTCTGAAGCACTGAATTGGAATTGGTTTGGTATTTATCGCGTCTCGTTTTGCCACTTTAGGCTTGGCATGCGTGGAAGTGAGTGAGAAATACAAAACAGATTCAAGTTCTATATGTTAAGTCGGACAGCACCAGAGGTTCTGTTGGCGAAATTTAGAAATGTCGTCAGTATGTGTATAATGTTAACTGTGACTTTAGTGCTGTGCTTGGCGACGTGGGTAGTAGAAGCTACAGACTGCAGGGTAATTAACTCATCATCATCATCATTTCAGCAGAAAGACGTCTACTGCTGAACATAGGCCTCCCCCAAGGCTCGCCATTTAGACCGGTCCTGTGCCGGTCGTTTCCACCGGATTCCCGCGACCTTCACCAGGTCATCACTCCATTAACTGATTATAAGATTTCAAGCTTACATGGTCATTTACATTAGAATTACGATTTGAAACGGGATATTTACCATGTATATTTGTATTTTTGAGTTCCCGATATACGGTTCGATGTACGGTTCGGTAGTAGTGACGGTGACACTGTGGGAAAAAAGCGAACCAGGAAGATGGTAGATCGCTATGGTGTGTGGGTAGACCACAACTAAAACTCGCAGCACGTCAGTTAATCCTTGATAATGGCGCTTGCAACAGTGCCGAAATATCGGGAACTCACAAATACAAATATACATGGTAAATATCCCGTTTCAAATCGTAATTCTAACTGATTATAAAATTTATTGAACGGTGGACGGCAACACTGACACCCACCAGTGACTAATTGTGAACCTTATCGCAACGAGATAAGGTCTACCAATGATCATCATCATTATCATCATCATAGTGTTATCCGGGTACAGTTGCATCCTAAAGGATGACAGGGGTCCCCTACCTAATCCCAAGAGTTGGCGTAGGCACTAGTTTATACGGAAGCGACTGCCATCAGACCTTCAAACCCGAGGGAAAACCAGACCTTATTGGAATTAGGCTTGTCAAGTGAGTGGGCAACTTGACTGTTAGAAGTTCTCGAGCCGCCCGAAGGCCTCTAACTTGGCATGACTGCTATCATAGACAGCAGCCGAGGTCAACGGCTTAACGTGCCGTCCAAAGCACGGGAGTGCTTAGTTAATAACCACTCAAAGCGGTCACCCATCCAATAACTGACCTGGGCCGACGTTGCTTAACCTCGCATACCGCACGCGGTACGCGGGCGCCGCTGGGCCACGAGCGCTCCTATAAGGTCTACCAATGTTACGAATGATTAAATCAATAAAAGGTCAACCAACGCATTCTGCTTGCCATCGGCTACGGTGTCTCCTTGCTATAAAACAGGATGTATGCTTGTCTGCAGCCAGACTGCATCTTCTACAAATTCTTTTTTTTCCTCTTGACTTTTTCATACTGAGTTCCCGGTAGTAAGGGAATGGAGCCCGGAATTTAATATACTGTTAAACAAATGATTGACGGGACAACATATTTTAAGGCAAATTACTGAAAGAAGAAAGAAAATACCAATCAGACTTAGGGTCGGTTGCACGAACATACGATCACAGGCCGATCATCGTCAAATATGGCGCCGGCAGCTGTCATCCCATAGAAATTTGTTAAACTTTCCATACAATCAGATTTTAACGAACACCGCTTACGATTACAGACAGTTTGGTGCAACCCACCCTTACTTAAGGTTCACAAAATACGATCTGGTAAAATGCGAATGGGAATGAAAACGAATCTGTGAACAATTCATTCGGGGCACCCTTCTAACAAATCGAGCTGGAGTATATTCAGGTATGACACTTCTCCTGAGCTAGTCTCATCCAGGAGTGACCCGTGGTCTCTTTAATGTCCTCAAGCCATTGAGTCGGTGGTCGAGACGCTAGCACAGTAAAAATAATAAAAATCCTACACACTTAATATTCTTTTACAAAAGTTGCGAAGTACCCACGTCAGGCAAGATGGCGGGTTATGCTTCGAGATCCCTCCGTACCAGCTGCAGCCGGTGGATCTTGACAACCACCTGAACCAGTTGAGGGCGCAGCTCAGCACCAGCACCCAGGTCGATTACAGGAAGGTCTCGTCACCGCATCTGGCGCTGGTAAATAGGTTAGTTGCATCACCCACTTCTCACAATCTTTCTTCGAGTACGCATCCTAAGAGTCTAATCCAGGAGTGACCTGGAATAATATCGTCAATCCATCGAGATGGTGGACGTCCGACGCTCCTTTTATCTAGAAGTGGTCACCATTCGGTCATTGTTTTGGTTCACCGGTCATTACGTTTCCTGGCAAGGCTGCAACAACTCCAGTTGAGTTTGGCAATAAATAAATAATAAATAAATATTAGAGGACAATCTTACACAAATCGAACTAGCCCCACAATAAGCTCAAGAAGGCTTGTGTTATGGGTACTAGACGACGATATATTTAATAGATATAAATACTTAAATACATAGAAAACATCCAAGACTCAGAAACAAATATTCATGCTCATCACACAAATATTTGCCCTGACCAGGATTCGAACCCAGGACCGTCAGCTTCACAGGCAGGTGCACTACCCACTAGGCTAAACCGGTCGTCGCTGTCGGACAATGAATCCGATGTCAGTTTCTTACGACGTCAGATCTCCGCATTCCTCAATAGGTCTTCCAGTTTAATTCCGAACATCATGGCGCGTTCCATGGCTCTCTTATGCAAGGCATGGTCCAAGGAAATAAAACCTGAAAGAAGGCATTAATGGCTCATGAATTTTCGTACATAAAATCTGTGCCCAGAGTCTTTCGCATTTTTCTAGGGAAAACGAAATTTCTTGTAAATTAAAAATTTTAACTTGTTTCCTCAAACTAGTATATTGCCAAATTTTGGGATTAGCTAGCGGACCCTGGGCATCATTAAGGATGCAATTGTACTGGGATAGTACTAAGATGATGATGATTTGTGTTCTTCCAGTGAAGTATCAAGATACATGGACACAGTGCTGGCTCCGTTCCTGGACGCGTACCACAGAAACATCCAGAACTCGTACCAGCAGCTGACCGGGAAGCTACTCCGCCGTATCAAGGAGGAGATTAACTGGGCTGTTCAGAAGAAGCAGAAAATTTACGCAGGACTCAACAAGCTGGCTGACGAGCTCAATGTACCGAGTAAGGGCGGATTCTTACAGCAGCCATGACTTCGAGTGGCGGCAGCAGCGATTTTCCTAATACATTGCGTGTTATCGCAACTAACTGCAGTGCGTTTTGCGTTTCAACTGTGCAATGAACAGATAAAATGCTTGCCGCGCCGCAATTCGCGTGAAATCGTGGCCGGGCTTCTAACACAGCAGATTAGTGGCATTTTACGAGAATGTCGCTTACGTGACGTTTTTCTTTTCACTTCTGAGAATACTAGGAAGCTGGTTGTTAGAATGATCATATTTTAAGGCTTGACCTAAAGATTGATAATATTATACAGTGTATTTCCGTTTAGTTTGTGAATGATTGGCACCTTTATGTGGGTATTCATTGCGTCCAGTCTGTAAAAAAAAATATATTCATCCAACCGAAATGGGAAACTAGGGACACTTCACCTCATGGGCATTTGGCTTGGTTAAGTAAATTAGGAACTTGGATAATCATAAGAGATTTAAGTTTCACAACAACGTGTGGACACTAGATTTTTTTGTTTGTGATTAGGCACAGATTTTCTCATCATGATTTCTTCATTATTCGCATTATTACCAACAATGTCTAGTTTAGCCTCTGGGTTGGAAGGTTGTTTGTAGCTTTTGTAAATCTAGTGTCTATTGTTTGTAGCTTTTGTAAATCTAGTGTCTAGTTAGTCTAAATCTTGGGATATAGATGTCCAAGCGGGCCCCGGGTTCGTTAGGGCATAACCGGAAAAAATGCTAAGATGATGGTGATAACGATGATGATGATTTCTTCATTGTTCCCAGTATCTTGCGACGAGGAGCGGCGCAATGCACGCACCCTAGCCAGCAAGCACGTCGCCGACATCCACACGTGTATAGAGCAAGCCAGAGATGCCATCGCCCAGATGGGACCGTACGTTGAAGAGATGATCCTCATCACGCGACAACACATGCAGTCGCAGCTGGATAACGCGACCAGGTCGTTCAATGAGGGGACCAAGTCTATACCGAAGTGAGTAAGATTAAGATTCTTCTTCTTTCATGAGTGAGACAGCTTAATGGGAGAGAATACTAAAACTGGAAAAGGTATGTTATATGTGATCGATGCGGCATGTACCTTATTGATAACAGTCAGCTTGTCTCTTTCGATTAGAACACTTATACTTTGTCTCACAAAGTTAAAGTTCTTCCCCAAGGATATCCACAATCACCGGTCCTGCGCCGTCCTCATCTAAGAGCTTCTCAGGCTTTATCAGATCTTAGTTCCATCTTGTCGCGGGTCTCCCAACGCTGCTATACTTACGTTAGATAAATCTACTTACTTCTAATATCATGGAATATTTTCCAGAGGTAACGTGTCTGCCTGTATGCGCGAGCTAGCCCGTGCTGCGGTGAACCTAGGCTACGACCTGGATCTGACGCTGACAAACGCTCGTCGCTTCAGCGAGCAGGCGTGCGAGCAACTGTCGGCGTGTAGCTCGCGCGCTCGTCGCGCTTCGGACGACGATGCCGCTGCGTTAAGGGAGCAGCTGTACCAATGTGTCTACGCTTAATTTGAGGGAGCAGGCGTGCCAGCAACTGTCAGTAAGCGTGTAGCTCGCTCGCCGCGCTTCGGACGATGCTGCTGCGTTAAGGAGCAGCTGTACCAATGTATCCTAGCGTAACTTGAACCAGCAGGCGTGCGAGCAACTGTCGGCATGTAGCTCGCTCGCTGCGCTTTGCATGACGATGCCGCTATGTTAAGGAGCAGCTGTACCAGTGTGTCTGAGCGTAACTTGAGCCAGCAGGCGTGCGAGCAACTGTCGGCGTTATAGCTCACTAGCTTCGGACGACGATATAGCTTAGCTGATTTAAGGAAGCGGCTTTAGTGTTTACGCGTGACTTGCGCTCGAACCGCAGCGGAGGTGTGAGCTCCTACCAGTGTGTCTCATTGTTGTCCAAAAGTTATCCATTAGATAGTTTAATGTGTAAAAATGTATATCTGAGATGATTGTTGAAGCATAAGTAAAGATGTGGGACTTGAAATTGCCGACAAAGTATCCATGTTTGTATCATCTAAGATTTAAATTTGTATCAGTTAAATAGGAACCAGTAGGTTTTTTTTCATAAATTAAAGAAACAAAAACGCATGAGTCCGGTCATTGGTCTACTCAATCAGGCAACTTTTTGAAAAAAGTTTTAATTTTTTAAGTATTTGATAACCCTTAAGATTAAACAAGGAGTATAATGAAATTAATATAATATCCCAGAGATGTACATGGTCTCTGAGCGTCAAAATTAAAATTAATTTAATATTGTTAGAGATGTATATGGTCTCTAAGTCACTGATAATAAAAACTAATCCACAGGAGTCACAAGCTACAAGTAGCTTTAAAAGGAGGAAAAATAGGAGGAAAACTGTCTAGTACCTATTTCCTTCACATATGGCTAGTTTATGGCCCCAAAATTCATCGCAGTGGTTCTGAACCTATTTGTCATGGATGTGATCATAATATAACATTAATAATAATATTGTGTTGGCAATCTGCGAGAGTTACAATTCATTGTGTAGGGATATGAGTACGATACGGAAATAAGTGTATTACGTGACGAATAGTATATGTTAGTTTTAATTTATTGTACAAAATAGTACACACAATATAAAAAAAAATTGTGGACAATCTTACACAAATCAACTTAGTCCCAAACTAAGCAAAGCTTGTACTATGGGTACTAAATGACGATATACATACTTATATATATAAATATATACTTATATACATAGAAAACATCGAAGACTCAGGAACAAATATTCGTGTTCATCACACAAATAAATGCCCTGACCGGGATTCGAACCCGGGACCTCCAGTTTCGAAGGCAGGGTCACTACCAACTATATAGGCTAAAGCGGTCGTCAAACGTTATTTGAGCTGTGTTATTAAAAGCGGTCGTGTTGTCACCCATTATATATTAATTAGGTTAAGACAAGTATATATATTTTTTGGTTGTCCTGAAAATCAGCGTCACCGACAACCTTTTTGGTGTATACCCACATCTAATTTGTAATATCTTCTTTTTATCTGTATGTACACCAAATAAACGTTTTTTCTTTCTTTTATTTCTTTCTTTCTTTCTTTCTTTCTTTCTTTCTTTCTTTCTTTCTTAGTACCTTATGTACTACCGTGTAACGAAACTGATGTTTGAGAGCTAATACAAAAACCAGCCAAATACTCTAACTTCGTGCATTAGGGTGCGGCACCAATAACAAAATTAAGTTTGTTTTAATGAAATGAGGAAATTTGAAATAAATATCAATATACTAGTGGCTCTGTGAAATAAATGAACTTTATTCTGCAAGTAGGCCGCAAAGGCACTTTTACAAGTCAAAAACTACTAGCGAGCTGTAGACCTCGTGAGTGATTTTTATTATTTTTAAAATGTGACATTATAAAAAAGATTAATTATGAATATCGAACATGCTAACAAAATTTCACGAGTAGCGGTTGAAAAATGCGACCTGCCAAGATAAATAGCCCAAGTGGGTTATAAATCAGTTGGTTCGACTGTACCTATAACGTTTAGTCATGATATATTACAACATGCTACAACGGTTGAAATCAAGTACCTACACGTATCTGATAGTGATTAGACACCGCAGCCTATGGACACTTTGCGACTCCAGAACAATCATTATGTGCAATGCTGTTTTTATAAATAAGTAAATATTAGAGGACAATCTTACACAAATCGAACTAGCCCCACAGTAAGCTCAAGAAGGCTTGTGTTATGGGTACTAGACGACGATATATTTAATAGATATAAAAACTTAAATACATAGAAACAAATATTCATGCTCATCACACGAATATTTGCCCTGACCGGGATTCGAACCCAGGACCGTCAGCTTCACAGGTGCACTACCCACTAGGCTAAACCGGTCGTCAAATTGTGTTTTGATTTGAGGATTCGTTCGTCGCAAACATGACGACACCAACTAGACGTGCTTTTAAGGTTCCGTACGCGAAGGGTCCAAACGAAACTGTCACTTGTGCCTCTGTCCGTCCGTCGTCTGTCACAAAATTTTGTTCCCAATTTTTTAACTTCCCATTGACCTATTAAGTTTAAATTTGATGATAATGTTTATTATTAATAAATTAATAAATAAAATAAATATTAGAGGACAATCTTACACAAATCGAACTAGCCCCACAGTAAGCTCAAGAAGGCTTGTGTCATGGGTACTAGACGACGATATATTTAATAAATATAAATACTTAAATACATAGAAAACATCCAAGACTCATTTTCCCTGACCGGGATTCGAACCCAGGACCGTCAGCTTCACAGGCAGGTGCACTACCCACTAGGCTAAACCGGTCGTCACCTACCTACCTACCTATTAAGTTTAAATTTGATGATAATGTTTATTATCTTAACTCACTGCTGCGCCTGCGCGCTGGGCTATCTCGTCAAACATTGCTTTCGCCGGCTCAACTCGCCCACATAAAACCAGGGCCTGGAAACCGGTTTGCTCTTCATACAATTAACCGGTTAAAAATTTCGGTTAATTGCGTTTTACTATATTTTTTCGTACATTACTTAACAAGAGCGGTAAAACAAAGAATGTCTCAGATCGCAGGTATTTGACGCCCGAGCCGAAGGCAAGGGCGATAATTATGCGATCTGAGGCTTTTTTATTTACCGCCCGAGGTAAGTACAAAATTTTATGTCACCCTCTGGCCAGGAAGTAGGATTTTCCGCGCGCGCAGCGTGCGGTAATTGCCACTTTATGGCCAGGTGTGACATAAAATCATTTATTCCATATATGAAGGCTAACAAAAGCAAATCTTGAAATAAAAATGGAGATATTTCCAAAATAGTAATAACCGGTTTCGAGCCCTACATAAAACACATGAACAGTGTTTAATATATGCATGTACGAGTAGATAAAGTAGTGTATGCAACTGTATATAATTAAGCATTAAAACACTCGTGTTTTAGTGCCTCTCATTATGTAGCAGTGGCATAAACTACTATAAACTACATGCCTAATAGCCTGGTACAGTCAAAGCCATAAAAATATTAGGTGCTACATCCCCAATGTGTCAAAAAATCTACATTCTTACTCCATTAAAGCAGGGACCGATACCGGTATTTTGAAAAAGCCCTGAATTAGCCCAATATTTTGGATTTTTTTTGCTCTTTACGTAGGGCTGAATCATGTATTTAGGTAAGAACGTCGTATTATTAGATTGTCCCATTAAAAACGAAATAATGAACCGGTGACCGTAATAATACCGGTATTATTCTATGGAGAAAATACCGGTATCCGATCCCTGCATTAAAGTCACGTTTACAAAATCAAACTCAATTATTTATTCTGCAAATAGGCCACAAGGGCACTTTTATATGTCAAAATATTAATATAAATTTCGAGATTACAAAGATAACAAAATTAATTTCATATAAGGACCCAGTCTGATTAAACAAAGAGTATAATGATATTACTTAATATAATATTCCAGAGACGTACATGGGGGCCGATTTTTAAATGTCGAACGCTCGACTTTTCACTCGACATCTGTCAAATCATCATAGTTTTTTGACAGATCTCGAGTGAAAAGTCGAGCATTCGACATTCAAAAATCGGTCCCATTGTCGCTGAGCATCCAAATACAATTATTAGATACTATTCTTATGACGACCGCTTTAGCCTAGTTGATAATGACCCTGCCTTCGAAGCTGGAGGTCCCGGGTTCGAATCCCGGTCAGGGCAAATATTTGTGTGATGAGCATGAATATTTGTTTCTGTGTATTTAATGTTTTCTATGTATTTAAGTATTTATATCTATTAAATATATTGTCGTCTAGTACCCATAACACAAGCCTTCTTGAGCTTACTGTGGGGCTAGTTCGATTTGTGTAAGATTGTCCTCTAATATTTATTTATTATTTATTCTAACGTCCTTAGAGATGTACATGGTCTCAGAGCGTCAAAATTAAGACTAATTTAATATTGTTAGAGATGTATATGGTCTCTAAAAGTCACTGATAATAAAAACTAATCCAGAACAGGATGATGTCTCTCGTCAATCTCCTATAAAAAGACACTAGTATTAACGTAGTCACTATGTCCTTGCAAGCATGAACAGACCGGACTCCACAAACAGCACGTTATCCACGTTAATCACCTGAGCTCGATCACCCAGGTGATTGTATTTGCCGATTATGTCTACTGAGATCTCCCAGGTGATCCTATTGGACCACGTGTCTGTCATGCTCCCCCGGGTGATTACAGTGGACAAAATGATGTCCATTAGGATACCCCATGAAATAATATTATTCCACGAGTGATCCTAGTGGACAAACTTATCCAGCAAGATCACCCAGGTGATTATTTTGGATTATGCTGTGTATTATAATCACCCAGGTGATTTTTACGGACATAACAATGTCCATTACAGCACCCGATGATTACATTATTTTCTCACCGAGCGCGTATAGATATTTTCAACGTCGACTGTACACAGAGCAGTCAAGGCTCTTAATCGTTCAAAGCATCAGGCGTGCTCAAATATCGTGATGGCAGTGTAGTAATTTGGTTAATTTGTGCCTATGTTATCGTAGAATAAATGACCCAACGTGAGATACTGGGGGTTAACGCCGTTGGCATTTTGCCAGGCTGTGGCATGCCAACGTCGATGTAGAGTACATTGAAGTGGTTTAAAATATACACATCAACATCCTTTTTTTTCATCCGGTGGACGTCCCCGTCGGCGGGAATGCCTAAGTGTACGCGTCGTGTCAGAGTTGGACGCCGTAAGCGCAGCGTTCCGTCTTTCGATGGACGCTGTGATTACGTCGTCCGGGTCCGTAAGTGTGTGCCTAGGACGCCGGACCGGGCGGCCCCTAATCAGTGATCGCCGAGTTACGACAGAGGGGGGAGGGATGGGAACGTAGTCGAATGCCTTCCTAACAAACGGATTCCTATGATTTATCAACATCCATTTTTTAAAGAAATTCGTTACGGATTTTATACGATTCGGAATGATTGCGTTTCTAAAGTTGATCATTCAGTTGGCAGCAAAAACGGCCAATAAGCCAATAATTAAACCAACAGGCCAAAATTAAGTCTTCATGGTGGTCTATGTACATAAACAAAAAAATATTCAAGCAAAACTGAATCTCAACCTTGGACTTCCTGTGCCTTTACCATGAGTTTGCATGACCGTACTCGCTAGCGACTGCGTAAAATTTTTTATGAGCTAAAGTACAGCGCCCCTGGCGGTTAATAGAACTAAGAATCGGCATACTAAATCGTTTACGCTGTCGCTAGCGAGTACGGTCATGCAAACTTATGGTAAAGGCACTGGAAACCTCCGACACGACTACGCGTGTGGTTTGGAACACTGGAATACTCTAAGAGTTTGCGCTCCAGTGAGATTGGTTGAGCGGTTTCAACCGAATCTGAGCTGTGAGAACCTTGGGCATAAATCGCCAATTACGCAAAGGAACTTGTACACCCATACAACTCATCAGGGCGACTTTACTGACAATTTTGTAATTTTTCATCACTGTTATGTAGTGGTTCATAGAATACACCTTCCTACCAAATTTCATAATTGTAGTGCTTATAGTCTCAGAGTAAATCGGCTGTGACATACGGACGGACGGACAGACATGACGAAACTATAAGACCATTCTCAATCCCGGTATGAAAATCCGGTATTGGCCTCAGTCCCGGGGTTTCGGTATTTCGGGATTCCGGGATTTTTCACCTGAGAATACGAGTAAGTGACAATTTAACGTAACATTGTAATTATCTGTGTATATAATTAAGTAAAAAAATAATGTATGACGGAGAATAATAATAAATGATGCCGAAATAATTATAAATACTCAACTCTCTGATTCTTGTCTTCTTATAAATTTAACGAATACATAAGACTTACGTATTTTTCTATTAAAAAATATCTAATGAAAAATTCTCAATACCGGTATTCCGATATTTCGGTATTGGGGTGTCTCAATTCCGTGCTTGAAATACCGTAAAAATCGGTCCGTGATCCCGGTATTACGGGACCCCGGGATCCCGGAATCCCGGGTTCCCGGTTTGCATGCCCTATCTACGTAAACCCCAAAAAGGCATTTCCACCGACTTATAGCCGTGGTCCCGGAGTTATGGAGCAGTACTCTACGCTCGCAGCGATACATAGAGCCTCTGCGTTGACATTTTCCAAATCACTGACTACCCGCAATGGATTTTTGAGGGAATTTCACATGCGACGCCATTGTTAAAGTTTATCGTTTATCCGTCCTCGACCGATAAAAAAATAAACAATAGCATTCTTTTGTTGTGTCCGGAGATCTCCGGTTAAGCAGCAATTACACTTCGTCGTTCGCCGCATGCTGCATGCTGCGACCGCAAAAGTGTAAAGAACACGTTAGTCGGCCGCATTCGGCGATCGACACCTGCCAACGCTTATAGGTAGGCGGACAGACTGAGGCCCGGTTTTATAAAGATCCGTTAGACCTTATGTCGGTTTGTTATGTCAAAAAATGTAGTGAGTTACTGAAATTATATCTGACATTTGGTCTAACGGATCTTTATAAAACCCGGCCTAAAGCGGCAATTACACTTCGTCGTTCGCCGCATGCTGCATGCTACGACCGCAAGTGTAAAGAACACGTTAGTCGGCCGCATTCGGCGATCGACAGCTGCCAGCGCTTATAGGTAGGCAATTACCGTGGGTCCATATTGGCTCACATAACATTACTTGTCATATTATTTTTCATAATAACGCTTTTTGATCATAGTAATCATTTGTCATAATTTTTTTGCCTACAAATTTGTTGTATATACATTTGTATTACCAACATCATTACTCATAATTATATTTAGGCAGATTTTTGAACAACATAATGTCATTTCCAACTATTCATCACAACTCATAATGATTTTTAAAATAAACTTAATAATTATAAACTTCTATTGTATAAGTATTTGAAAGCATAACATATAAAGTATGGGTGTATTGGATTATATCAGCTGTCAATGTATGCGCTGAATTACAACATGTAAATTTGATTGTCAATAAATCATCTATTATGTCGATTATCCCCGCAACTTTTTTATTTTTCATGTACCTAGCTTATTAAGCGATTTTGGCCCGCCAAGGAGTCGACGGAGCCCCGCTTCGCGGGGCTCCTTTTTCCGCTCTGAGGAACAAAAGACACCTAACACTCCTCCTCGCTTCGCTCGTCGTCGTACCTATCCCGACTCTGGGACTGTATTTCTATTTTGATAGCAAGTTGAATGTGGTATGGAAGATACCTGACAGTTTATAAATAAAACCAGGTAAAGTTTAAAATAAATATTATATAAATTTTTATTATTTAAAATCGTTATATTTTAAAAATAAATGAAAATTAACATTAGTATTACAGATATTTATTATGATTGACATTATTAACATGAATGATTCAATATTACGATAGTTATGCGCAAAGACAAGTTATAAGTAATGATCATTATGATATAAAATTATATAACAAACATTTTCGGACTTCCAATAATCGAAGTAGCAATTTTATGTGAACTTTGGCGCACCCAATTACCGCACGCTCCGCGCGCGGAAAATCCCACTTCCTGGCCAGAGGGTGACATAAAATTTTGTACGTACCTCGGGTGGTAATTAAGAAAGCCTCAGATCGCATAATTATCGCCCTTGCCTTCGGCTCGGGCGTCAAATACCTGCGATCTGAGACATTCTTTGTTTTACCGCCCTTGGTAATTAATGTACTATTCAAGCTTACATGGTCATTTACATTAGAATTACGATTTGAAACGGATCGGATCGGATTTCGGACGGTTTTTTACGGATTTGGTGTCTGGCGTCCAGTGATCCGAAAGTTCTCAAATCGAAAAGAGACTGTTTCCGGAAAGAACTCGCGTATTGATACTGTGAGTGTAGTGTGTCGTGACCGTAATCGAGTTTCAAGTGACAAGGCGGACGGTGGTAGTGACGGTGACACTGCAAAAAAAGCGAACCAGGAAGAGGGTAGATCGCTATGGTGTGTGGGTAGACCACAACTAAAACTCGCAGCACGTCAGTTAATCCTTGATAATGGCGCTTGCAACAGTGCCGAAATATCGGGAACTCAAAAATACAACGCGCGTCATACTCGTGAACGGGTGCTGTTTGTGGGGTCCGGTCTGTTCATGTTTGCAAGGACTAGTAACTAGTGTTCAGTGGAATTGACATGATGAGAGACTTCACTGTTCTCATTTGATTTTATTTTTTTAGACTGACGCTCAGAGACCTTATACATCTCTGAGGATATTTATTTATTAGATTTTATTATTTTCATGTTGACGTGTTATAGATATAGCTCAAAACATTTTATTATGATTAGTGTACCTAATTTATTACCTTTTATCTTGACGCTTAGAGACCTTATACATCTCTAACAAATCTCGATTGTTATTAGTTTCTTAGTCTTATTTTTGACATGTAACACTACATTTAATTAATGATACTTTGATTATTGTATTATTTTTATTTGATGTACCTAGATAGATTTTGACTTGTAAAAGTGCCCTTGAGGCCTATTTGCAGAATAAATGTTTTGATTTTTTTTTTCTTTGATTTAAACAAATATACATGGTAAATATCCCGTCCGTTTCAAATCGTAATTCTAATGTACTATTCCCCATATACCGATTACATAGAATGACTCAATTAACAGCCTTACACAATGAAATAGTTACCGAATGCCTCATTCGCAGACATTACTCAGACGCAGTTCATTGGTCGCGAGAGCACTCTTGCGTGCGACGGAGATTTGCGGTGGCCTGTAACTTGCACCGGACAGTCCGGTAAAGTATGAGAACTGAGAACTCAGGTGCACTAGATGCATTGAAGATAGAGGACCAACCGTGTTCTGCAGCGTGGAAAATTCTGTCGCGTCTGTAAGGATCTTGATGTTTATGTTTCCAATATCTCTCAATTCAAAAAATCAGTATTTTTAGCTACAAACAATTTAAAATGGTTGAATAACTGTTTGTCCGCCTTTTGCTATTCTTTTTCTCTGTAATTCAAACTACTTTTTTATTTTCTCTCTAAATTATAACTCATAGCCATGATGTGTACATATATTTTTGGACTGTAATCTAGTCATGTGTGTCTTCTTATATATATGTATTATTTCACTGTACATTTCGATTACTGTCTGTTTTATGTACCTTTCGAAATAATAAAAAAATAATAATTTGATTCTCAGAATTTCCAGGAATAAAATGTCATGTGTGTATTAGTAGTTTATGCATCTGTTGTATAAGAAGGGTATAAAGAGGCGAGTGGTGTGAGCCTTGGCGAACATCGCAAGTAAATACACAAAGTCTTTTTATACCAGTTGCATACAATACTTTTTCTATGACACCCAACTCTGCTTTAATTTTCATTAAATTTGGCTCAGGAGTGTGTTTTTGAGCAATAGACTAAATAGACTTTATACTCAGGGGCACTAGATGCATTGAAGATAAGGGCCAATCGTGTTCTGTAGCGGTTCACGTGGAAAATTCGATTCAAAGAATTTACAGGAATAAAATGTCATTATAGTAGTTTATGCAACTGTTGTATAAGAAGGGTATAAAAATGTGAGTGGTGTGAGCCTTGGCGAACATCGCAAGTAAATACACCAAGTCTTTTTATACCAGTTGCATACAATACTTTTTCTACGACACCCAACTCTGGTTTAATTTTCATTAAAGTAGGCTCAGGAGTGTGTTTTTGAGCAATAGACTAAATAGACTTTATACTCAGGGGCACTAGATGCATTGAAGATAAGGGCCAATCGTGTTCTGTAGCGGTTCACGTGGAAAATTTGATTCTCAGAATTTTCAGGAAAATGACATTATAGTAGTTTATGCAACTGTTGTATAAGAAGGTTCTTAAACGGCGAGTCGCGTGAGCCTTGGCGAACAGCGCAAGTAAATACACCACGAGGCTATTTATACCAGTTATAAACTATTGCATACAATACTTTTTGCTACGGCACCCAACTCTGCTTTAATTTTCGTGAAAGTAGGGTAAGGAGTGTGTTTTTGGGCAACTGGATAGACTTTCACAGGCTAAATAATTCTATTATATTTCTTCTTTCACTTTCCGAGCTATTCGGCTTTGGAATTCTTTATCTCCTGATTTGAGGCGTGCGGAATCTCTTGCTGTCTTCAAAAAACAGCTTAAAAATCACTATTTGTCTCATGACACGTGTATATGTTTATGAGTATAACTTAATTTAGTTTGTATTTTAATGAATTTTATTTGTATTTTAATAATTGTTATGGTAATTTTAATGTATCTACGTAATTTGTACATGTTGCAAAACTGACGCTCACAATATAAATTCCTCAAAATTGACTATGTGTAATTTTAAGTGACATTGTATATTGTGAAATAAATAAATCTAAATCTATATTTGTATACTATATTTATGTATGTATATTATCCTTAATTAAATGTTCTAGTTGTAATTATCAGTAGGTTTCATATGTATTAACTCTGCACCACCTGCTATGAATCGTTATGATTAGATTTCATTTCCCCTATCCTAAGGTTGTCTGGAAGAAATCGCTCTTTAGCGATAAGACCGCTTGTTGTTTGTACTGTACTATGTCCTTTAATTGAGGTGTGCAATAAAGAGTATTTGTATTGTATTGACCAATGTATGTATTTATATTAGAGTTCGCTATTGCTTAAGTCGCGAATAAAGTACAGGAGTAAAATAAATAAATAAAATGAACTGTATTATCAGCGATCAAGTAAACGATGTAAACAAGCAGGGCAATTTTGTAACTTCTCGAACGCGCGTTAGGAAATATTAATTACTTTTTTGGAGGGGAAAAAATATAGTTGATAGAGTCTGACCACGCTAACTCTGCAAGGAATAGTTTGGCAACACTGTGCATTATACATCATATTTGTATGAAAATGTGACGTTTGAGGTAGTGTTGCCAAATTATTTCAATGCAGAGTTAGCGTGGTCGGACTCTATATGAGACTTCTATACTTACGATACATCTAGGTATATGTATGAAGTAGGTGTATATATATAGTCCTCCTTGTCGTATCCGACGACGGCGACCCTTACAACTTTCTCTGATGAGCACGGATATGGCTCGCAAAACCGAATTTGGATATAAATGTTCGGTCGCACTGTGTGCAGTATAACTGCCCCTGATCATTTTTTGTGTAGGAATATGAGGGCTTGGGCCGAGTCTTTCGTAGATGGCGCTTATGGTCCAGGTGTTCGAGTCGAGTTATGAAGTAGGTGTATGTAGACACCGAAGTTTCAATTAAAGAATATCGTTTGTAATTTGGACATGGTACCTATAAAACAAATTTTGCTTTAAGGCGGGGCCAAATCTGTCTACTGGGAAGTTCCAACTACCAGCTTAATACACGGTGCCTCTCCCGATAATAGTAGTAGAAATCAACCTTAAATTGGATTCGATAAGGTTTCGTTTTGATCAAAAGTATCATGCATCCTCTTGTGCATATAATAGCCGTGTCTCCAGAGGCTTGAAAGCTGCGGATTGAAAGCTCAGTCACTAAATAAAACCATCTATATCCAATTCACTATACTAGTACACTGGGGGTAGAGTAGTAAATCGCGACAATACAGACACATATAGTCCCTATTCGTCCCGGTACCGCCGCATATCGGGTAGCGTCAGTCCGACCCAGGTCTGGCCTAGCTAAGCTTCTTGCTGGACTCTTCTCAGCTAGGCTACGTGTAGTGAACCAGCGACAAAACTCCCGGTAGTTCGATTCCACTGAATCTGAGGTATTTAGTTGAAGCCGCTCAACCAATCTCACTGGAGCGCAAATCTTAGGCCGGGTTTTATAAAGATCCGTTAGACCAAATTTCAGATCAAATTTCAGTTAAACAGTACTTTTTTTACATAACAAACCGACATAAGGTCTAACGGATCTTTTATAAAACCGAGCCTTAGAGTATTCCAGTGTTTAAATAAGAATAAGAATAAGAATAATTTATTTATGCACAAAGACACTGTTACATAATAAAACGAGTATATCCGATGAGTCCCAAACTAGGCTGAGCCTGTATCTTGGAGCCCGTTGAGTTACAGTTACCCAAGTTGACTACGATATTCTTGAACTACGTTATAGAAGTTGTGTTCGACGTTATACACGTTCGTTAAATATATATGTGTGTTCGTTTATAGTATGAAATAATTATAGATTGTTGTAAGGTAATTAACTAAATCTAGTGTATAAGTCTGTAACTAATCTCATATGGATTCTGTCCGAAATAAAATTATTATTATTAAATGATTTGCCACTGAATTTTCCCTTCGAATAAACTCAATAAACAGGTAAAGGGGACATTTCACGGTGAGGGGGGAAGCGTCAGTTGGAGGGGAGAGTTGTGAGTTTTGAATACCACACTCAAAGGTATCATAAATAATATTACTAAAGTTTGGACCCTTAAGGCGAGGCCATTCCGTTGCAAATGACCCCCTCTAACACGCGTTCCCTTGTAATTAACCATCCCGCTCTCTACGGAAGCTCTGCGCATAGTTTCCTAAATATTTAGTACATTTTAATTGATTTTTGGAACATGTTTGAAAAATCTATCCGATTATTTTGTTAGAACGATTAACAATCCTATATATCCTTTTGTAAAAATCATACCACTGTCATTGATATGACGAAATCTGCAGCATTAAAGTTAATTTTTAAGATGATATTTAGGACTTTTTGACAGAGTTACCAAGGCATTTTTCAATATTTTGTTTGATTAATTTTTTTTTTTTGTTTCTTTTTCAGACCACAGTATTTTTTATGTAGTGAATTCTACATTAGTTCTTCACACTGAAAGCTCAAACTTCAGTATTTGGGCCATTGTACTTTTTCATGTACATAATTTTCAGACACTTTTTTTTGAAATACAGATTTTGGAATATTTGCCCTCACTTAATATTTTTGTACTGTTTTTTAAAAAGAGGCTTAATTTCAGTATCACTTCTTATAGTTTTAGTAATTAACGAACCGCAGCTAATATCCATAAATCGAGTAACTCAGTGGTCCTTGGATGTCTCACAATTTGTGTTGTGTAGACTGTTAGGGTTGGAGCTCTGATTCGTCTTTGTGTTATGGGAGAGATGCAGCAGCAGTAAAAGAGGTAAATCGTAGGAAACAATGTATTGCGACTCAAGCTTGCACATGAAGTTAAGAGTAAGTTATGGCGGGGTGCCACAGATAATAATCCAGACAGGAAACACTAAAACTTAATACTACGTTTAATCTAGAATATCAGTAGTACCAACTTAATGAATTAGGTATCTATTGTTGGACTCTCCAACAATTTGTACGAAAAAATATTTTTTACCTCTGTGTTACTGTAACCCACCTTTTACAGCAATATGTTAATACTTGTGATAATCCATATTCAAAGGAACCTTATGGCGGCCGGCACTTACGCCTTTATTGCCGCTGTTCCAATACAATAGTGAATAGGTGCAACGTAAGCGCCTGCCGCCATAAGGTCCCTTTCGATGTGGATTATCACATTTAAGTATTTTTACCTATAAATAAATTTTACTAGATTCAGGTACTATTTTAAATCTTATTTTTGTACACTAATTCAATAAATATCATAGATTTTTTTCGTAATAGAAAACTGGTCATGAAAAAACAGAATGACCCATTTACATCAGATCTCAGAATGGCCTTGCCTTAACTAATTTGTTTGTTTCCCTATGTTAGTTATTTAATTCAATAGTTAATTGTAGTACAACAGATGGAGTTAGTATGCACAATCTTAGCTTACATTATATATTTTTATTTTAACATTATTATATGCACGACTATTTCTATGTTGGGGTAGCCAGAGGCAACTGAATACTATTTTATTATGGTAAACAGAAGTCTTAAGCTATCTTATTCTATGTATGACCTTATATTAAACAACTTAAATTATACCTAATTAGTTTTATGGACATTGTGTCGCCTACACCCTATATACCGATTACATAGAATGACTCAACTAATAGCTTTACACAATAAAATAGTTACCGAATCTGTTCTTACAATCGGTGATTTTCAAATTCACCTCTTTATCACTACATATCACTACATAGTATAAAACAAAGTCGCTTTCTCTGTCCCTATATCCCTATGTATGCTTAAATCTTTAAAACTACGCAACGGATTTTGATGCGGTTTTTTTAATAGATAGAGTGATTGAAGAGGAAGGTTTCTATGTATAATAACATCCATTAAATAGTGCACCCATGCGAAGTCGGGGCGGGTCATGGAATATCGGGGGCGGGTCGCTAGTTTTAATATAAATCTTAATATCGGTCAAAATTTATTGCTGTCGTTTTATAATAAAATAGTAATTAATATTAATTGAACCATTTAGCCCATAACAACTCCCTTCCGTTGGGAGGAGGGGGCTTAACCCCCTTAATACGCATCTACTTTTAAAGATGAGAAAATTAATTTTATCCTTAAGTTTGAATAGCTTTTGCTTGCCTGATGTGAAGATATAATATTAAAGATTACAATAGATTACCTTATCGCAGTAGAATACTCAAGCGAATGTTTCCCATAACTAGCTATTACACATATATTCTTGAACTGTGAAGTAGGTGCGGGCTGAAAAACAGCGCTGTCCAGCCGTCCAGGCTCGCAGCATATGCTGAGCCCGAGCCTATAGTCGCAATTACTTTTAATTTATTTTAATGTACCTACCTCTATTATTAATTTCTGTTTCTGTTATTTGTTGCTTTTATTTTGTGTAATTTCTTTCTGGCGACAATAAATCTCTTTTTATTTTTTTTATTTTTATTTTTAAAGCAAACGCCTTCATTCTATCAAAAAAAAACAGATTTTTATTTTATATTTACATAATAAATTCTTATTCTAGGTTGGACAGATGAGTGTTGTAAAATCCTATCGGATTTGTATCGACACAACATTCGTGGACATTAAAATTAGTAAGTTCATATAAAACTAGCTTTTCCCTGCGAGTTAGTCCACGTGCAACTCTCAGGATTTAATTGCTATTTCTTTATATAAGGCGCTTACATATATCGCTCGTTCTTGGATTGACTGATTACCCGAATAAACGGTGTTACCATAACTATACATCCATGTAATAAAAATATAACTTATATATATTTTTTTAATTTATTAAGGCCAAAAAACAGTTACACACAAGGTTACATGCTTTAAGTGTAGAAGTTGTAAAATTAAAAAGTGTGAAACCAACGACATTGTCCACAGATTAATAGATTAGTATGTAGCGCTAAATACTTATAGATATCTTAAAATTAGAACAATTTATAGACATGGTAGTTATATGCAACAATGCTAAATAGTGGGTACATTTAAGTATGTGAAACAGTAGGTGACAAACAACGCACGGATAGTTATTAAAAAACAAAAGAAAGAAAGAAACGGTACAAATGAAAACAAAAACCATGACTTAAATCTCAGTTGGTGTCGGCATCTAGCAATCTGAGCAACACCCTTTTTTTGTATACTGTGTCGGAGTCCATGAAAGTTCTGTGTACATATGCCGTTAAGTATTAACCACCGGGTGGAGAACTTTTGTTTTTACAACTGACAATGACACAGGTACTATATATTGCGTTTACGAAGCATCCAACACAGACATAGTAAAATCCCATAGAATGCACAAAATGCCTCGTAAACGTTAAACAAACAATAACACAAGGAAAGTTCAGAGGGGCGTTCACTTAATTAAAAGATTCAACATTAATTTGGGCTGTAAACAAGTTGTATCCGAAATGTAACTTGATTTGTCTGTGACTTTACTGCGCTGTTGCTATTAGATTAGGCCGGTGCACACTGTAGCAGCAATGCTCCAAAAAAAATGTACATTCCATGAGTATACGGATATATAACCAACTGCCAACTGAGTTAAAAGAATTGCCCATTACTATGTTCAAAAATCATGTCACAAAGTGGCTATTACAAAATTGTTTTTATAATATTAATGTATATTTTAATTATAAGGTTGACTTGTATTGATAACTAGTTATGTTTAATTAATGTTAATTCTATTTTTATTCTTGACTTTTTATCGAATTCTATTTTTATTTTTTATTTTGACCCTGTTAACATTCTCATTAGTTAATTTAATTGTTTATCAATGTATTTAATTTAGACGACTTGTAATATACAAAATGTAAATTCTTGCATGCTTAGTAAAGCAGAATGTATTGGACATTTAATATCTGTAACACCTTGTTTTGTAAACTACATTCTTGCAATGAAATAAATGAAATGAAATGTAGGACAGGCGACTAATAGTCGCCTTAATTTTTAACCTACTTCAAAAAACGGAGGTTCTCAATTGGGTCATTGTCAGGTTTAGGTTCGCGTTTTGGTGGACACATCAAAAGTTAAGGGCTGCAAAGCTTAATTTTGGATTGGTCTAGTAACCCGCATAAACAGTGTCTCCGTTACTATAAATCCATGTTCTAAAAACATAGCTTACATGCATATAAACCGTTAACTATTGACCACTGAAGGGACAAATTTTGTTTATGCAACTGACAATGACCCATTTTCAGTTGTATATTCTTTTTTAATTGTGTGTTACCTCAGAACTCCGTCGTTTATGAACGGATTTGATTTTTTTTTTGTTTGAAAGTATTTGTTATAGTTACTTATTATAGTCAGACTTTCTTAAATTGTAAATTAATATTTTGACATGTAAAAGTGCCCTTGTGGCCTATTTGCAGAATAAATGTTTGATTTTGATTTTTTTGATTTTGATTTTATGCTTCTAGGTTGCTCCCGTTGTTACCAGAATCTAGTTCTGATGATCCATGAGTCATTGAGGGAACTCCTTGGAAAAGAGTTAGCGTAGGTACTAGTTTTTATGGAAGCGACTGCCATTTGACCTTCCAACCCGAGGAAAAACCAGACCTTATTGGAATTAGGCTTGTCAAGTGAGTGCATGGGCATCTTGACTGTTAGAAGTTCTCGAGCCGCCCGAAGGCCTCTAACTTGGCTTAACGACTGCTATCATAGACAGAAGCCGGGATCAACGGCTTAACGTGCCTTCCAAAGCGCGGGAGCGCTCAGTTAATAACCAATCAAAGCGGTTACCCATCCAATAACTGACCTGGGCCGATGTTGCTTAACCTCGCATACCGCACGCGGTATGCGGGTGCCGCTGGGCCACGACTGCTCCTCGTTTGTTACTATACTATTCTATAATAATAAAACACTCAATTATTCATATTCATATCCATTTATTCATTGCTTTGTGTGTACAAATAAGGTCTTAAACATAATACATAGGTACCAACACAACCCTGTGAGGTCATTGCAATTTAATACAGTAATTTATTACATTGACATTAAATATTGATTACACAATAAAAAAAGATCACAGTAAAAAAATAAAATTTGTAAAAAAAAGTTAAAATTTGTAAAAAAAAAGAAAAAGCCAGTTATAAGTATAATAATTAAACATTGATAATAATTAATAAATAATAATCATATACATTGATTGATAATAATTAATTAATAATAATAGTAATTCATTTATAAAAATAACATTTAATTCATAATTATCATTATTTGCTATGATGAAGAATCATCATCATCATCATCATCATCATTTCAGCCGAAAGACGTCCACTGCTGAACATAGGCCTCCCCCAAGGCTCGCCATTTAGACCGGTCCTGTGCCGTTCGTTTCCACCGGATTCCCGCGACCTTCACCAGGTCATCACTCCACCTTGTCGGAGGCCTACCGACAGCTCGTCTTCCGGTGCGTGGACGCCACTCAAGCAGTTTCTGGCCCCATCGACCGTCAGTCCTGCGAGCAATGTGCCCTGCCCACTGCCACTTAAGTCTCGCAATTTTGAAGGCTATGTCGGTGACCCCAGTTCTGCTACGGATAGCTTCATTCCTAATTCTATCACGCAGAGAAACCCCGAGCATAGCTCTTTCCATTGCTCTTTGGGTGACCTTGAGCTTTCTTATGAGGCCCATCGTTAGCGCCCATGTCTCGGATCCAACTCGGCTGGGCAGCGTTCGGGAAGCTTCGCAGTGTATTCTCGTCCAGTTTACCGCAGTGCCTCAAGTCAAAAGTCTTTGACCAGTGTGTGTTGCCAGTGATGATGAAGAATAGTAGGATAATAATAATTTATTTGAATTGCGATTTCCTAATAGTCATTATTATTGCGATTATCATAATTCTTGGCATTATATAAAAAATATGGTAAGTATAGCATATCGGTGTACACATAGCTTTAGCGTGTCGTAATTCCGCTTGATTTTGTTCGGCTTGTGTTCTCATTCAATTCACAGTTAGTTGTTCGTTTAAATTGGGGCTATTTTAGCCCTCTAATATTTATTATTTTATTTATTACATACAAGAGCGTGCGGTATGTGAGGTTAAGCAATTTGGGTATAGGTCATAATAATCATAATCATCATTTATTCATAATACCATATTATGTCAATTTTATAATTATTATAGTTAATTAAATTAGAATAAGATATATTATACCTACTACATGTAGGATAACATATAGGTAATCAATAATTATTAACAACAATGTAACAATTTAAAGAATTAGTACAATGTCATAATTTAAAAAATAATAAAGTAGGTGCAATGTCATAATAATACAATAAAACGTATATTTTTATGTACGTATATATTTTGTACTATATTTATGTATGTTTATTTATCCTTGATTAAATGTTATTGTTGTAATTATTAGTAGGCTTCATATGTATTAACTCTGCACCACCTGCTGTGAATCGTTCTGATTAGATTTCATTTCCGCTACCCTAAGGTTGTCTGGAAGAAATCGCTCTTTAGCGATAAGACCGCCTGTTGTTTGCCTCTTCTCATTGTGTTTTTTGTACTGTACTGTATCCTGTGATTGAGGTGTGCAGTAAAGAGTATTTGTATTGTATTGTATTGTATAAAACACAATAAAACAATGTCAACAAATAAATTGAATAATAACCTAAGTACCACGGTCAGTTATTGGATGGGTGACCGCTTTGAGTGGTAATAAACTGAGAGCTCCCATGCTTTAGAAGGCACGTTAAGTCGTTGGTCTATGATAACAGTCGTTAAGCCAAGTTAGAGGCCTTCGGGCGGCTTGAGAACATCGATCAGTCAAGTTGCCCACTCACTTGACAAGCCTAATTCCAATGAGGTCTAGCTGGTTTCCCCTCAGGTTGAAAGGTGAGATGGAAGTCTAGATTTAGAATTTTCTATTGAAAAATTTAGGCACTGAGCAGGATTCGAACCTGCGACCTCCCGGCACTCGCGGCCAGTCGCTCTAGCCAACTGAGCTATAGGTGCAATCACTACCCAGTTCCAAATTCATCAACCGTTCCTTCGTAGTAAGCAGTACCGCTGCTAACGTAAACAATTCTAATGAAGCATGAGTCTTCTGGTAGATGTCGCTGTACGCCTCCCTTAAGGCGTTTGTATAAAAAGAACAGATGGAAGTCGCTTCCGTAAAAACTGGCAAATCTTGGGATTAGGTAGCGGACCCTGGGCATCCTTCAGGATACAACTGTACCGGGATAACGCTAGGATGATGATGATGATAAAGTATAAGCGTGGCAGGGAAATATAAAACCGTCCCCAATTCAAATCGTCAAGTCTGTAGTGTATGCAGTGCCACACATACACACACTCTCACACCAGTATATAAGCTCTTGTACCACCATATTTAGGAGAATGCAGCGGCTGATCGCGACCGAGTATTTAAGCTCCAAAAGCGAGCAATACGAATAATCGCGAGAAAACCTTACGATCATTCAGCACATGACCTATTTATTAAGCTTAGAATCTTGACATTACCAAATGTTTACATATCGTTGCTTTTCTAGAATAACGCACTATTTCGAAATACTACGTTTTGCAACTAACTAAAGGACTAAACGCGAAACACGCAGAAGTTTATCGTGAATAAAACACCCATCGGGTTACGTCAAAAAATGGCCAAATGACAGCATTGTGCCGTTATGCCATTGGTCGGATGGCGACGCCAATTTTTGGGCAAGACCGTCCGCGGGCCAATTAAGCCGTAATTTTTGACGCCGAAACCAAGACACTCTGCTGACTACTGGCACATAGCGAAATAAATATGCACACACGCATTTATTATTTGTGCACAAGTGTAGTATTGTAAAATAGTTCATCAGAGAACAATAAAATATTTGTGTAATAGTGTTACATTTAGGACGGGGACATTATTCAAGAGAAAGTATGTGCAAATATTTTGACATAACAATAAATGCACTTGTGTTCACGAAAAGCCTAGATATGAACAAGGTCTTGTTAGCGAAATAAGCCTATGTACTTGATAAGAGTAAATTAATTATTGTTGTAGTAAACTAATTCGGACAGTGTTATTTAAAAAATGACATTAAGTTATCTGTTGTAATACGAATTAAGTAATAATTTTATTGAAAAAAATTGGTTGCCTGTAAAGTCGGTATACGGGCGAAAGTTTTACGTGACAACGACTTTTTATGTCTGTCTCTCTCGCTCTTAGGCGGGCTAACCATGCCTCTCACTCGCTCTCATTGTGAGCGCATAACGTGAGCGGAGCGTAACGCAGTTTCTTGAAGTGTCACCCGGCAAACCAATTTATAAGACGTTGTCACGTCAAAATTAGAAGCGTGTAAGTACGTGAGAAGTAACCTCAACGCGTATAAAACCCGTGAGCAACAGTCAGGCAGAAGCACACGCGGGGGAAGTCTCCTGCTGGTGCCGGCCCACTCTACCGCTAAAGCCAGGAGATCAGTCGGTGTGTTGGGGGTGAAATTTTACAACGCGCTACCCGCCGACATCAAAGACGCTCCTAGTTATGTCACATTCATTACAAAAATAAAACAAGTTTTGGTACAAATGGCCTGCTACACCATTGACGAATTTTCGATAAGGTGTCATTGACCCACACGCACAATGTGTAAAAATTTTAATGTTTTACTGTTTTTAAATTTTTATTGTTTTTAATTTGACATTATTTTTATTGTGAAATTGTATTTTGAATTTTTTATTTCTAATGAAATTGTAATTGCGATTGATTGTGACTATTTGTTTTAAGTTTTAATTTTATTTTTAAATCTTTATTGATTGTACCAATTACAATTATGTAATCATTTATTTATTAATCAGATTCAGATTCAGATTCTTTATTGCATTCATGTTGTAACAATTAGGTCTTAAAGTTAGGTGTAGTTCTAAACATGAGCTCTTTCGAGCATTGCAATATACAAACTAAACTACTTAATAGGAGCTAAGCTATTAACATTATACAAATCAAATCAAATCAAATCTTGGCGTATAAATTATTTTATCAATAAATAAATGAATGAGTGAATGAATATATCGTAATCTCAACACAAACAGTATCACGCATTTCGTATCACTACGCCCATCCCTACAAGTCGATTTACCCCAAGCGACATTGTATAAAACTGAAACTACGTTTTTCCGAAGACACTCGAAAACGCTTCCTTTTTATCGGCATTAAACTCCACATTTTCGCCAACTGACACAAAGTAATTTGGCCCCCAAAAAACAGACCCTCCCAGTCCCTCTGGCGAGTACACGTTTAATCTCTTTATTCAGCAGTTGAAAGTTAAAAGGTTCGAGTCCCGGGAGAGGCAAAGGCAACATTTTTCTAGTAGCAGGTGCAGCAGATTAGTTTTCTCGATACCCGTACAGTTTCTAGTATTCCGATTGGGGTGGCCATGATTGCGATTCTGTACGGGAAATAAATTGAATTTATATGGTTAGGTTAGGTTAGTTTTTTTAATTAAAGCCGTCGTCTCCCGGCGAAAAAAAAACAATAACATTATGCCAATGGCTAGCACTATGCTGATTTGGGGCCATTTCGTGGCTATTTTCTGTATTTTGGTGTTATGTTAATTTGTACTGTGTCTGTGCCACGAATAAATGTTTTTTCTTTCTTTCTTTCTTTTATTTTGTTATGATCCCTGGGATCCCAGGGACCGGTAGATGGTTTTAGGTGTCACTAATAGAGATTTTTAATTATTCTTTATTTCTCGTTATTAATTAATTTATTTTACGATATAAATTACAATATAAATTTGTTAAAATAACAAGAATTTGTCACTTATTCCCACTAATTCTGTGCTACAATTCTGTTCACAGAACTAGTGCAACTTATTGACAGAACTAGTGGGAAATAAATTGTCCCAATAGTTCTGTGTACAAATTAGTTCTGTGTAAAGAAGTTATGGGACGAAACCTCCCACTAGTTCTGTGTACAGAACTGGAGCACAGAACTAGTGGAAATAAACGGAATTTATACCATGATAATCAATAGCTAATAATAATAAATACTTAAATACTAATAAAATTAACATGCGGCGTCTATAGCTCTTATTTATATGCTTTAAACATGAAAAAGATAATCATTACAAACTAAAAGTACTTTACTGTAATTAATAACATAGAACTAATACATTTACGCATCACTAAAAACTTTAGAAACCCTAAAAGTATGCTGTTATTATATTATGGTATGGTACGCAGTGTCTTAGAGTATGGTTCTGTTATATGGTCACCTTTCTATGCTGTACACTCTAATAAAATCGAGAGTGTGCAAAAAAAATTTCTTAGGGCCATATGTTTTCGCTGTCACTATGGACGGTCTATCTCAAGCTATAGTCAGCGTATGGCAAAGTTTAATGTCACATCATTAGAAATTAGACGTAAGCAATGTGACCTTATTTATTTATATAAAATTATCCATTCCCATATCGATTCTCCTTATCTATTGTCACTTTTGAATATCAATATAGTTTACAGGACTCGTTCTCCGAAAACTTTTACTCTGTCTGTATACCGAAATAATACTTCATATTATAATCCAATTGTTCGCATGTGTCGGGAGTTTGATGACTTGGTTCGCGTCTGTAAGGACCTTGATGTTTATGTTTCCAATATCTCTCAATTCAAAAAATCTGTATTTTTAGCTACAAATAATTTAAAATGATTGAATAACTGTTTGTTAGCTTTTTGCTATTCACTTTCTCTGTAATTCAAACTACTTTTTTATTTTCTCTCTAAATTATAACTCATAGCCATGATGTGTACATATATTTTTGGACTGTAATCTAGTCATGTGTCTTCTTATATATATTATTTCACTGTACGTTTCGATTACTGTCTGTTTTATGTACCTTTCGAAATAAAAAATAAAAAAAAAATTGACGTGGTACATTTCCTAAATAAGTAGGTACCTAATTGTTTCAAGGAAATTTCCAACTTATGTGTTCAGCACTCTAGCATGCAGGTAAACTAGCATTAACTTTTGCCCCGCAGAGATTTGGAACACCAGGCATACTTATAAAGTTTTACTTAGAGCTTAAAGTGATGCTTCGATTCGGTCAGTCACGACCCCCGTGAAAGAGACATGCTTGTCTGTCGCGAATGACAAAACGGGATGCTATTTAGACTAACGCTCAGAGACCTTATACATCTCTGAGGTTATTTATTTAATAGATTTTATTATTTTCATGTTGACGTGTTATAGATATAGTTCAACATATTTTATTATTTATTTTCTTTATTGGGGAAAAAAAACAGATACAGGCCGATGTAATAAATAGGACAAATCAGTATAGATGAAGTAAGTACAGTCTGTATCCTAAGACAATTCCCACTAGGATTTCACACATATTAGTTAAGATGACATTGTAGAACAAGTAAGTAATCCTTAATTAAATCTTGACAATATAAGATATACACTATTAACACACAGTACAGGAAATTACGTCTTACAGGAGGAGCAATAAAAACCACTACCAAAGATAATTATAAATTATATGAGCTGATTAACTTTGCGCTTAAAAATGGCCCGCGTACTACTAAATATGTCAACCGAGACTAAGCTTTATGATATTATGATTAGTGTACCTACTTTATTACATTTTATCTTGACGCTTAGAGACCTTATACATCTCTAACAAATCTCGATTGTTATTAGTTTCTTAGTCTTATTTTTGACATGTAACACTACATTTAATTAATGATACTTTGATTATTGTATTATTTTTATTTGATGTACCTAGATAGATTTTGACTTGTAAAAGTGCCCTTGAGGCCTATTTGCAGAATAAATGTTTTGATTTTGATTTTATTTTTATTTCTTCGGGAAAGCTTTTTAGCCAAATCTCGCTAAATATCTGTGTGCAGTTTTATTAAATTTCCTCTTGACAGAGTTTAGATAAGGTAAAATACCATCTTTTTAACTTAATTGTGTCGTTTAATAAGGCGTTATTCTAATAAAATTTAGACATTTAGATGTTTTTTACTCAATCACGCAAAAACGACTTAACGTATTACGATGAAACTTGGTAAACAACTAGTTTATAAATTTATTTTGTATTAAGCAGTATCGCTACTAACGTGCCCTACGTAATCCTGCTCGGTGCCTAAATTTTTCAATTTTTCCTTTATTTCTAAATTTGTAACTAGTTTATAGCCCGGAATAAAATATAGAACACATTTTATCTCAAAAATGAGCCCTCAAATGGACAATAGGGAGTAGAAGTTTAAGCGGAAGAAGTCGCGGGAAAAGCTAGTAATAAATACAACGATAATTAAAAAAAACTTTATATCACTACATAGTATAAAATAAAGTCGCTTTCTATGTCCCTTTGTCCCTATATCCCTATGTATCTTTAAAACTACGCAACGGATTTTGATGTAGTTTTTTTTAATAGATAGAGTGACTCAAGGGGAAGGTTTATATGTATAATATATGCTGATGCACGTATTATACATGCATCAGCATGCACCCGTGCGTAGCCGGGGTGGGTCGCTAGTAAGCCTATAAAGTTAAGTTTCTGATAAAAACTGATGATTATAATTGCTGACTATTTCATTCGTGTATTAACTGATGTATTTCATCACTAACCTTTTTTTAGTACTACAACTACAGTCTATTACTATCTGATACTTTTACTTTTTTAAACTTGTGCATAAGTCTAATGAGTATGTAATGAAACACAAAGTAAAGTACTGTAGGGGATGTAACTGGAGGTACGTGTTTAAGGATCTAAGGATCTAATAGTTCTTAGCTGAAAGGAAATTCTAGAAGCACATATGAATCTATTATATTTCACACAAAGACTGAAATATAATCACAATTATATGTTAAATAATTTACAGAACATGTGACTCCGAGAGTCGTGAAGTAGAGTCATTGAAAAACCAGTTTTTTTTTAAACCAAATAATATCGCTTTGACAGGCATTCTAGAACATATTTCAAAACACGATTTGTATACGTTATAATTCTTGACCTACACGGCCAGTCTCATACCGTAACAACCTCTACAGTACGTTTGTTTGTTTGTTTATACTTTGAATAAATTGTGATTTCAACTTCGTAGAATGAAAGTAATCTTATTTTGTTCTATGTAACAATCATAAAAATCACATCATAATAAAATATGTCAAGCCTCAGTGACTTACTGCTCATAAAGTAATCACTTTTTATTCTTTCAGGCAGTCCCTGGAGTGGCCAGTATAAATATTTACGTACAAAATTCCGCGATTTACAAGCCGGTTCCTAAACTCGACCGTTCCGTCCAAAATTGAATTAAAGTTAGTAAAACGTTCTAGGGTTGTTGCAAGCTTGGTATTGCCTAAACCTATGTTCAAATGTTCATTGCAAAAAGTCCTACGAAACACCTGTAGCGTGGTGTCCCTAACATGCCGTATTTCACGAACTCCGAGCTCCTATACAATCAGTTTGTGTTATTGAAGCCGAGTTTATTACTTAATGGCTACATTTATTGCTTCTTCCGATTTCCTGTTGTGAATGTCATAAAATATACTTTGTTAGTGAGCTTTATGAATTAATTTTACATAAAATGATTTGTCATAATAAGTATAAGCGCTTTATAGAACAATATGTTTATTTCATTTGTCAGTGCATAAAATTAATTTGAGATATAAATCAATTTATATACTAAACAAACATTTTATTTATTTATTTAACCTTTATTGCACAAAAGTAAAACTTATTATGCAAAAGGAGGACTTAATGCCGTAAGAATTCTCTACCAGTCAACCTTAGGGTAAAGCAGACAAATTTTGTCATTATTTCATCGCTATAGCTATCACACTCACACATGGTGTATCTTTATCCAAGTTTGTGTTGATTTCCAATTCACAGTAATTATTATTTTAAAATGATATTTCGGAGACGTCTAGAAAAAATAAATCTATAGGATAAATGGATTAGATGTTTTCTAGAGCAATATAAGATTGTTTAATTATATACCTAGAACTTAGATATTGAATTAATTGTGATTATACTGTTAGTATTATTTTCATTTGACATATACACATAAATTTTAATTAATAATAACCCATTACTAATTACTAACTATAGGTACCATTCTCTCCAATATTTCTACGCCGATGTTGGCAGAATATGCTGAACTAACCCATTTACTAACCTATAATATTGCACCATATTCTTAAAAATAAATAATAAAATAAATATTAGAGGACAATCTTACACAAATCGAACTAGCCCCACAGTATGCTCAAGAAGGCTTGTGTTATGGGTACTAGACGACGATATATTTAATAGACATAAATACTTAAATACATATAAAACATCCAAGAATCAGAAACAAATATTCATGCTCATCACACAAATATTTGCCCTGACCGGGATTCGAACCCAGGACCGTCAGCTTCACAGGCAGGTGCACTACCCACTAGGCTAAACCGGTCGCCGAAATGAAAAATGATTGATTGATTGATTGATTGATAAATCTTTGAAATTAGTTGATAAATTCCCACGAATTCCTGTAGCGTGGTGTCCCTAGCATGCCGTATTTCACGAACTCCGCGCTCCTACACAATCAGTTTGTGTTATTGGAACCGACTTTATTACTTAATGGCTACACTTATTACTTCTTTCTTGGTGTTAACATGGTAATAAAATGTTTTGTGTTAAACACAAACAAACACACATTAACATAAAAACAAAATATAAAAAAAAAACAAAATATACATGTGTCAGTGCATCTGGAAAGTTTTACCCTTTACTATGTAACTTCGAAGTGGAAGTGTGTTTTTTGCCACTATAAACTTTAAATGCAATTTTCCCAACTTGAGCATTTCGGAAGTCGAAAATTCAAAAATTTATATAAAAATAGTGATTCCACCTACAGTCATTATTCTTTTTTGGATTGATAGCAAATTTAATCTACTTTTTGGAACTATGCATAACTCAATATCTGAAACAAGGTACCTTTCCATGTGCACTGACACATATTAATAATATTTAACATTTAAATTATTGTATAAATTTTAAATTGGTTTTTCGAGTAACTAGGCTCATTCTACTTTTTCAT
Organism: Epiblema foenella; assembly: GCA_963556455.1. Lineage (NCBI taxonomy): Eukaryota > Metazoa > Arthropoda > Insecta > Lepidoptera > Tortricidae > Epiblema > Epiblema foenella. The sequence continues at coordinate 17,961,220 of OY747112.1, forward strand.
GACCAGTTTTCTATTACTTACAATAAAAAATCTATTATATGACCCTCCATTAACCTTATTCCAGGGAACCTACGATTTATCGACCACCTACGTGTCAATATAATTTCATTCTTAAGTTAAAGTTAGACTGCATTTTCTTAAAAAGTGACTCGTCATAAAAAGAATTGTCAAAACATACATTTTGTTTTTTGTAGCCTTCTTTTGTGCGGCCCGGAAAAGGGGTGTTCTCTGTATCAATTATTGTTCTACCAGATAACCAGACAATACACACTGAAAGATATTTGTTCACTAGCAATATTAAACCGGAAAACTCAGACATCGGTAAATATTATTGATCCCGCTATACCTCGCAATATCGTGATATTATTGGTATTGGAAGATTCCTATTGGATTGTCCTCCAATTTTGTGAGTACTACTACTTTTTCAGTAACATATTTTTGTCCATAAAATTCATTTTTTACTAATATCATGGAAGCGTGTCTTACAAACTAGACCACTTAAGCGAGTACTTAAAACCACTTTGTGTCCAGTTGAATACTTGACTGTATTAATCTTTAAAAATGTCGCCTTTTAAAACTAGTAGCTCTGTGAGCTGTAGTGCCATTATAAAAAAGATCAATTATGAATATCGAACCTGCTAACAAAATTTCACGAGAAGCGGTTGAAAAATGCGACCTGTAGAGGAGAACAAACCGTTGAACTAATATATATTTTTTTTAATTTCCAAAAACTTATCGACAAAAAATATCTGTATATTTATCCAATCTGCTCACAAATTTTCACGAGAATCGGTTGAGAAATGCGAGAACAAACCGAAATTCGCCCGCAGAAACTTACAAAATCATTGATAAAAAAATTGTTTTAGTTCCAAAAACCGTCTCGACAAAAATGGAAATTCCCAAAAACCATTTCTACAAAAAAATCTATATAACTATTGAACCTGCTCACGAAATTTCACGAGAATCGGTTGAGAATTGCGGCCTATAGACGAGAACACGGAAATCCGGACATACGAAAGCATTTTTGTCGAAGCTGAAGCAGAGACCTTCGTTTCACTCGGTCAAATAAATGATCTGAATCCCTATATCCTTTCCTAGTGAATAATAGTATTTTGGATTTAATAAAGATTTGCTAAGGTTTAGTTAGGACATCAGTCCTAGATCAATAGCACCGTCCCAAACACGCCTCACAAAAGCACGTGTAAGGGGGCGTCCATAAATTACGTGAGGTGTTTTTTTAAATTTTCTGTCCCTCCCTCCCCCCCTGGTGAGATGTCGTGAGATTTTATTCAACCCCCTCCCCCATCCCCCAATCTCACGTGAGATTTTTTAAAATGTGGGTTTCTTACGTAAACGCGTTGGATTGTTATTGTAAAAAGAAAACAAAAATTTGCTTCGTGCTTTTATTTACGACTAGTTAAGACTAGTAATCAATATTGCTGAGAGTTAACGTCGAAGTATGAATGAAATTATTCTCTTTCGAACGAATTACTGAATAATCTTAATCGTATTACGATTACGCTTAAGATTAAATCTTATAAGCGTGTAGAATCTGGATTAAATGGACCAAAATAGTTTAATATTTTTTTGTTTCAATCAGAAAAAAAATTGCGTGATATTTGCCGAGAACCCCCCTCTCTCCAACGTAAGATTAGATGAGATTTGACTCGACCCCCTCCCCCCCTTAAACATCTCACGTAATTTATGGACGCCCCCTAACAAAATGCAAATTGACCCTCACTAGCTCTAAAACTGTTAAGTCCTTTTACGGCTACTACCTACCCCGTAGAAACAAAATGGCGATAATGTTACCAGGAACACATAAACTTAAGACGTTTTGATTTTAATAGCTAAATACAGAGTAACGGAGGAAACATCATAGTTGAAAGGGTATATGCGGCACCATCCACAGCCTGTTCATTCGTGAACTTTACTGCAATGGGTTAAGGTCTAATATCAGCCGCTCCAGCTTATCTCCGTTTGCACCTCCAGTTTGATTTACATTTTGGAGTGAAAAGGAGAGGTGTTGTGGACGTTCCTTGAAATTGAATATTGGACATGAGTGTCGTTGGTGCAATTGATGATTATTATTATACTGGATGTTCTAATCTGTATGTAAAATTGCGAAAGGTTTAGTCGGCCATATTGGAATGCATTGACAATATTTCATATTTTTGTGTGCTATTTTTTATAGTCCAGCAGGCGAACCACGTAACTTTATGTACAGTCGCCATCAGATATATCGGAGCGAACAAGGTGCTCACAAATATCTGAACACGACTCTATTGTCAAGGCGTTAAAGTGCATGATCAGATATTTTTGAGCACCCTGAAGAGTACAGATGTATTTGATGGCGACTGTACTAACGGTAGACAGATTTTACTGTCAATTTTCGATAGAATGTAAAAGTACAAGTATTTTTTAATATTTGTATTAAATCCGCAATATGGCGCAAGGTCGGTGTCCCCTTGTTTTGCAGACAGAAATTTCATATAATTTTGTTTCGCAGAAAATGTTACAAATAATATTTGGTTCTTGTATTTTTATTTCGACTATTATTGTTCCAATGACTATTTACTTGAATGAAACATATTTCACAGAAACACAATTCAATGAATTTTGTAATATAATTTTTTTATTTAACAAACTTATCAAACAGTAGAATTATGTTTGGTGTTTCATTGTTTCGCAGACAGAAAGTTCATAGAATTTCGTTTCACAGAAACTTATATTAAATAATATTTGGTTCTTGTATTTTTATTTTGAATATGACTGTATCACCGCTTATTCATTTCACAGAAACACCTGTTAAAAGACCTGTTGGGGCTAAATCGACTCTAACGCGGATAGGTTAGAAGATTAAGACGGGAGCTGAAGCGAAGCGAAGCTCCCGTCTTAATTTTCGAGGTTATTTTTTAAAAAAAAACCAGAAAGACCTGTTAGGGCAAAATCGACTCTAAGGCGGATAGGTTAGAAGATTAAGACGAGAGCTGAAGCGAAGCGAAGCTCCCGTCTTAATCTTCGAGGTTATTTTTTTTATAAAAGCCCAGAGAGTCCTGTTGGGACAAAATCGACTCTAAGGCGGGTAGGTTATAAGATTAAGACAGTTCAGTTTTACTAGAATTTTTAACCGCATTGTTGTTGTGAACGCAGTGTTGTAATTTTATAGGAGGGTATGGATTTTGTCAAAGGCATGAATTGGAATGTTTAGAAACTGCAACTCAATAACATGTTTTACTGCGCAATAAGTTTTATATTAACTAAATAACATAAGGTCAAAGAATATATGATTTGTAATTATATCGTAATGAATATCGAAACATGAAATTTTCTTTGTAATAAAAATGTACGATAAAAAATTTGCAAAGTAATTATTTTACGAACTGATTATTCTATGAAATGATAATATAAATGAGATTTATTTTATGAGAAACAAAATTCTATAAAACTATTGTCTTGGTAATAATTTTTACGTAAACTAAATAATATGAGAAAAAATATTATTTCATTTGTAGTTCTATGATATGAATATCGAAATATTAAAAAATATTGATATCAAAAATCATTGATTTGAGTTTCTACGAAGTAAGTGTTCGGCGTAATGATTATTCTGTGAAATGATAATATGAGAAACATTTTCTGCGAAACGAAATTCTTTAAAAATGTTTCTATGGGATGACAGATGCTGGCGCCATATTTGACGATGTGCGGCCTGTGATAGTATGTTGGTGCAACCGACCCTCAGGCTGGGTTGCACAGAACCGTCTGTAATCGTAAGCGGTGTTCGTTAACATCTGGTTGCATGGAAAGTTTGACAAGTTTCTATGGGATGACAGCTGGTGGCGCCATATTTGACGATGGCCGGCCTGTGATCGTATGTTGGTGCAACCGACCCTTAAAAAAGTTGGTAATAGCTGACTAAATTGAATGCGGAGTGACATTTTAGTGCGCTCAAACAGTTTTAGTTTCAGTCATCAAAAATAGAAAACGTCAAGTATCAAAGTTAGTGAAAGCGGATATATTTTTTGTAGTGGCAGTAGTGGATAAGCTGTGACGTAACTTCCCGTTTTAACTATTGCTGGTAAAAATACTGCAAAAAAGCACCAAAAATTTTTTTGTCTTCCGCAGACCATTTTCTCAAAATGGTTTTCGAGTTAGAGAAATGGAAAAAAAAATACTAAAGCAAATTTTTCACTGGTTTTGAAAAATTAAAACTTTCATGTATAATCTACGGTATATAGGTATTAGGCCGCTTGTAGGTTCTATAAAAAAAAAGTTCGGCAACGAGCATGTCGCTCCTCAGAAATTTCATACATCCATAGTACAAGACGAGTGCTCATCATCTGTTTCAGGGGTCGGTAAAACCGCGGTTTTTAAGCCACATACTGTTATTTGAAGGGTCACTTACGGCTCTCCAATATCTCCTCAAATACATTAGTGAAAACCCTGAAAAAGATATTTTTGACCCTCAGTGAGGTTCCCAAAAATCTGCATTTTTATTGAATGGCTCTTTAGTTAAAAGATTGCCGACCCCTGTGCCCTTACCATGAGTTTGCATGACCGTACTCGCTAGCGACTGCGTAAACGGTTTAGTATGCCGATTCTTAGTTCTATTGCGTAACTGCCAGAGGCGCTGTACTTTTGCCCATACAATTTTTTACTCAGTCGCTAGCGAGTACGGTCATGCAAACTCATGGTAAGGGCACAGGGGTCGGCAATCTTTTTAACTAAAGAGCCTTTGCGGTTGATCAGATTTTTTTTGAACACTGATATACTCTATAGTATTTGCATTCCTATTTGCATTATTTGACACATTATGACTGACGTTTATAGAGATGTAACTAACCCAAATCGATTGTCACAGCAAGCGATTACGATTGGATGGCACCTAGAGTTATCAAATTGTGAAGTTTAATGAATTTTTATTTGAGATTTAAATAAAGCTAGAATTATATCGTCTTTTCATTTTTTTGTACGAAAAAATTAAGGAAATAAAATAAATTTAATAATGCTTTGTAGTGACCTAAAATAAAAAAATCATATCGACGTCCTGCCATCCCTAAATTAAAAAAAAGACGTAGAACGTAAACGTTCACAATGCAATTGTCTTCCTTTGTGCTTTCGATGTGCAAGACATGTTGCGTTGTATTGCTTTTGTGAGTGACATGTGTCAAATAATGCAAACAGGAATGCAAATACTAAAATTTTGCACTCCAGTGGATTGGTTGAGCGGCTTCACTCGTATCTGAGGTGTGAGTGGAACCTCAGATTTATGAACTCGATTATAAAATCAAAAATCAAAATCAAAATCAAACATTTATTCTGCAAATAGGCCACAAGGGCACTTTTACATGTCAAAATATTAATTTACAATTTAAGAAAGTCTGACTATAATAAGTAATACATTTTTCATGTCAAAATATTAATTTACAGTTCAAGAAGGAATAACGTCGAGTTTACAATTATAACAAAATTAATGTCATAGAGTGAAGATAAACTTGCAAAGTTACAAAGTTAGTTAGTTAGTATACGTATCAATTCACTCAAAAAATAGACTAAAATAGTAAATAGATGAGCGTTTGCAAACTGAGAGCTCAAATTCAAACATTTATTCTGCAAATAGGCCTCAAGGGCACTTTTACAAGTCAAAATCTATCTAGGTACATCAAATAAAAATAATACAATAATCAAAGCATCATTAATTAAATGTAGTGTTACATGTCAAAAATAAGACTAAGAAACTAATAACAATCGAGATTTGTTAGAGATGTATAAGGTCTTTAAGCGTCAAGATAAAAGGTAATAAGGTAGGTACACTAATCATAATAAAATATTTTGAGATATATCTCTAAGCGTCAACATGAAAATAATAAAATCTAATAAATAAATATCCTCAGAGATGTATAAGGTCTCTGAGCGTCAGTCTAAAAATAAAATCAAATGAGAACAGAGCGAAGTCTCTCATCATGTCACTGAACACTAGAAGAACTTATTAAAAGGTTAGTGGACACCACTGGTGACCAAAGGGCTGGCAGCTTCCTCGCTCAACGCATAAGCATTGCTATACAGCGAGGAAATGCTGCCAGCATCTTTGACACTATGTCGCGGGGGACACCTTATTTTAGAATATTTATTTTTAAGTTTTTATTTTAAGTTTAGTTAGTAGGCCTTTTATTATATTGTATATTATATTATGTTATGATATGTTAGTTAGTTTTTATACTTATTATGAAATACACTAGTACGAAGTTACTAGTCCTTGCAAACATGAACAGACCAGACCGGCCCCACAAGCTCATTTTAAATACAATACAGCTTGTTTTTGCTATTACTTTTTTCGTGTTTTTTAATAAAATCTTAAACGGGGAAACTACGATAAGAGACACTCGGGACATTCGCTTAGCATTAATAAATATAAAAGTGTATTGTAAGAGCGGAATATCTTTTAATACTGCTTAGCGTGGAATTGCGGGCCAGCTGAAAATCGCTTTATCTCTTCCGTCCATTGCTGTGAGGTATGTAGCTGTCATGACATTAATTAATTTATTATTATGATGATGATGATGATGCAAATAGCCACTATAGCCGAGTGGTAAGACACGCGACTTTCGGAAAGGAACGGCACGATACGAAGTTCGGATTTCGAATTTCGGAATAACCCCTCTGTACAATAAATTTAAATTTCTTAGACAGTTATGTAAGAGTCGTGTAAACAGTTGGCTTGTAAAATTAGATCCTCAGAGGTATAAAGGTACTATATTATTCTTAACATTAGTTAAATATGTGTTTTCTAAATAACCAAACGTGTCACTTACGAGTAGCTGAGATACTCATACTATCTCTTTCTTAAGCTAGAACGTTAAATTGTATCATGACCAAAAGCATATGCCTCTTCTCACCGCTACACTGTTATTGACACGATGAATGTTGTATTTCACCATTTACAAATTAATTTAATGAATGTATTTATTTTGGATAGGTAATGATGATTAAAAGTATTGAAATTGTATAAAACCTTTTTAATAGATTCTGCGAATGCGTTGGCGCCATTTTTGACAGTTAAAAAAATGGCGTCGATAAAAAAAATTAGGCTGGGATTATGGTAATCGAACCGAATGTAACCATGGTCGGATTATTGTAATAGAAATGTAATTAAATATTGTAGCAAGAAATGAATATGGTATTTTTGACCGAATGAAACAAAGATCTCTGCTTCAGCTTCGACAAAAATGCTTTTGTATGTCCAGATTCCGGATTTCCGTTTGTTCTCATCTACAGGTCGCAATTTTCAACCGATTCTCGTGAAATTTCGTGAGCAGGTTCAATAGTTATATAGATTTTTTTTGTCGAGACAGTTTTTGGAAATTTCCAAAAACAAATTTTTATCAATTATTTTGTAAGTTTCTGCGGGCGAATTTCGGTTTGTTCTCCTTTATAGGTCGCTTTTCGCAAACGATTCTCGTGAAATTTTGTGAGCAGGCCCGGTAATTATATAGAATTTTTTTGTCGAGTCAGTTTTTGGAAATTTTCTATAACTATTTTTATTTCAAAGATTTTGTAAATTTCTGCGTACGAATTTCGGTTTGTTCTCCTCTACAGGTCGCATTTTTCAACCGCTTCTCTTGAAATTTTGTTAGCAGGTTCGATATTCATAATTGATCTTTTTTATAATGTCAGATTTTGGAAATGATATAAAAACTCACTCACGAGGTCTACAGATCAGAGCCACTAGTTTTAAAAGGCGATATTTTTAACGTACTCGCTTAAGTACTCGCTTAAGTGGTTTAGTTTGTAAGACACGCTTCCATGATATTGGTAGAAAATGAATTTTATGGGCAAAAATATGTTACTGAAAAATCACACTCACACAGTACTCACAAAGTTGGAGGACAATTCAATGTGAATCAGCCAATATCAATAATATCACGATATTGCGAGGTATAGCGGGTTCAACAATATTTACCGACGTCTGAGTTTTCCGGTCTAATATTGCTAGTAGTCTCTCTCTTTGTAGTCGTTCCTTCATGACTGAAGATCGTGATCACCTGCAGTCTTGCTGGACAGCACGACTTGCTTCCAACGGCTTCTGTTGGTGGCCATCTGCACCACATCGTAGAACTTGCTGGTCTTATACTTGATTTGGTCGGTCCATCGCGTCGGAGATCTACCACGGGCGCGTTTCCCTTCCACATTTCCAACTATGACCAGTTGCTAGTAGTATTCTACTAGTTTTCTTAGACAGTTACATACCTCACCGCCCACCTGCGCCGACCGCGGCCTTTATTGTGCCCGTGACAAACTACACGAGCCGTTTAATAAAAGCACGTTGAGAAATGTCGCGTCCAGCCCTTTGTTGCGCCGCAAATACTTATAGGGGTTACGGGGCGAGTATGAGTATGAATATGTTATTACAGTGTCAATGAATTTCTTAATGGTATGTGAGCAATTAATGTGACTAGAAATTTTATTTTATCAATTTTATTTTATACCAATTTCTTTTTCTTTTTCTTACTTATATTTTAATTATCTTACTGAATTAATTTAATAGACTGACTCACTTTGAAATCGTGATTTTGACATCGCATGAATTTATTTTTTTATTTTATGTATTACAGTAATAGTATGTGATAATAATGATCTTATAAATTTTTGACATAATTATGATGATTAAGATGTTATATTTAAATTCAATAGTTTTGTTTGTACCAGGGATCGGATACCGGTATTTTCTCCATAGAAAAATACCGGTATTATTACGGTCACCGGTTCATTATTTCGTTTCTAATGGGACAATCTAATAATACGACGTTGTTACCTAAATACATGATTCAGCCCTACGTAAAGAGCAAAAAATAATCCAAAATATTGAGCTAATTCAGGGTTTTTTTAATACCAGTATCGGTCCCTGGTTTGTACACCTGAAAAGGTAGAGTCTTGGTGAAACTCTATGTGTAAAATTGTTTATTCTTCCAAACAATAAATACTTTTTGACTTTTTTTTGACTTTTGACTATGCATATGTAGGTATGCTTTAAGCCGGATTTTTCGTTCTGTAGTGCGCTCTGACGCCTCAGTCACATAATGGGTCGTCACGCAAACAAATAGAAAGAAAGAAAAGAAAAAAAATTCGTGACAAAAACAAACAAAAGACATAAGGTGTCCTTGGGTAATTCCGGATGTCGGGTAATTTCGAAATCAACAAATTCCTGTCTTAACTAACCGCTTTTATTGCATCTCATCATCATCAAAAATAATGTTAAATTTTTTTGTTGATGTTTGGTAGTGCAACAAAATTGCTTAGTTAATTTAAACTTTAAACTGTAATTTATTATTTTCGGAATTACTCGACATTCGGAATTACCCGAGGACACCTTATCAAATATAAAAAAAACATTTAAAAAAAAAACAAACAAATGTCACGAAATGGTCCCGCCTCAGCATAATGCTGGTTCAGGATCCAGCGCTGGTCTTCGGGCGAGACCATTTGTGGGCCACGTTACGTACACTCTGTCCGACACGGCTTAAAAATAATTGAACGCAGCCGTTGCGTTTATGTCAAACAACCAGCACCAACTGGCTGCGAACAGATGATTTATCTTATATATATATATATATGATTTATCTTATATAATTATAAATAGATGATTTATCTATCTACTTCGGTTGCACTTTGTTTTGCAGAGAAATGTTTCATATAATGTACCTATTGGTTCGCAGAAATTTCATTTCATGGAAAACATTTTTTTTAAAAAGGGTCGCATTCTAACCTACTCGTAACTCCATCTACTTTTCTGGTAGATCTTATTAGGCTCTACACTGTGACATTTTAGCTGTACCTAAAAATTTAATGGTTACGAAAAAAAAGTTTCTATGAAATAAAAATTCTGCGAAATCATGCATTCTATGAAATATTTTCTACAAAACAAGGGGCGAGCGAAACTACGACCTATGTAGTTATCTATATAAATAAAACTGTATTATTCTATACAATAGCATTCTTATCATTATTCTGCATTTTTATTAGGGTTCATGTTTTATTTATATTTACATTAAATAAGAAAAATACAAAACAACACAAATAATAAATAATTAAGCAAACTACACCTAACTAAAATCATCCGAACCTAGCCTATATGTACATATGTCCCTAAATCGGTGCCAAAGTGCAGAGTTCCCATAAGGCTGGCCGCGTTGCCTCGCTGAATGGTAATTCCAATTTAATTCGCTGCGCGAGGAACGAGCCAGCCCTGCGGTCTCCAGAGGATCGGATGAGCAAGGATTTTTTTTTTAAAGTTTCATTGCATCCGGTCCCCACGGACCTAGGGTCTCCACGCCAAATGCCGCAAATAGCGTAACTCTCGCCTAGAGTCGCATATTTGCGGCGCTTTGCTGCCTCAGCTACGGCAGCACCTCCGCCTGCCCTCAAAGACGTCATGCCCAGGGGCGCTACCGCGAACAGCAAACGAAGTTTTCCCTCTCCGTCGCACTTACGACCGAACGTGCAAGTGCGACAGAGAGCAAAAACTTCGTTTGCTGTTCGCGGTAGCGCCTCAGAGGGCCTACTCCGAACTTTGTATCGTGCCGTCCCTTTCACTCTCGTTTTGTTCACCATATGAGTGAAAGGGACGGCACGATACAAAGGAGTAGGCCCTCTGGTGAGACGGCTTATTCATTTACAACGTTATAACTACAATTCCAACAATCGATAATTTCTTCAAGAGCCCTGCATTACTTTTTAATTTTTCCCATCTGCCAAGGGCTACCGCAGAAAAGGCGGCAAACGGATTAGTTACCCATATCGGCCACCGCACCGCAGCGCCACTGTCTACGTTATCGGTATCGCCATTTTACTGTTTGACACTTCGCAAGGCTTCTGGGGATATCGATGCTAGTCCCTTAATTTGTTTTGACATGCAATAGCAAACAACCTTATTCACTGTGACTGTAACAAAATGTATGACAACTATATTGTTCTATAGCATGACGTCATGTCACATCAAATTAGGGATGTCAAAAAAATTATTAAAAAATCAATTAAACATTGATTATTATTGAAGGCAGTGTCTAAACGTTGACGCTTCAGGGGAATATAGGGCTGGACGTATTTCTTTGGCAATAAAAAGAGGTAACGCCGGCAGCATTATGGGCACTATGCCACAGACGGAACTTTTGGACGGGGTCTTTTTTGTGACTTGGGCTAGGCAAGCTGGCCAATAAACGAAAACGTTTTTGCGAATCTTCATAGACACATCTTTTTCGATTTTAATAATAATAATATTCTTTATTGCACCACTAATAAGGAGTACATTTATAGATTCGGTAACATTAATAATGGTAACAACAGGCGGTCTTATCGCTTTAAAGCGATCTCTTCCAGATCCAGACAACCTTTGGGTAGCAGGAAATATTTTTATAAGAATTATAACAGGCAGTGCAGGAATACAGCTAGAAGATCGAAAATAACACATACATCTAAATTAAAGATAATTACAGTATACAATAAAAACACGTAAACACATATGTAAGTAGATACTATATATATTTATACATACATACATACATACATACATATTATACTAAAAGGCAACTCAAGGGAGCGACTAGTAATATTGTTTCAGCTGATTTTTGAAGATGGATCGATGAGGATGGATTTTTGGTCAATTTTAATTACTTTATCAAATTTATTGTTACAATTTGACTGGTTTTCTATCCATATAGCCAAAGTATGTTATTTTCTAACAGAGTCGTCATCCCTATTATTTATGCACTAAGTTATAAATGCACTTTAAATTTTTAATTTATACCTACTCATGTTCGCTTTGATCGCATCCCTAGCTCAAAATGCCACTAGAAAGGAATTGTTAATATAAACGTCAGACTATTACGAACACGAAACACCTTAACCGACGGCAATGCTCAGCTGGCAGCCGCCATTTTTGACACACGAGATAGAAGGATAGGTCGATTGACGCGGCCCTCGTCTCTCCTGTCATTTATTTTTTAACCCAACTGTGAACACGAAACATTCTTCTGTATTCAAGAAGAATGCTATTTACAACAAAAGGGTTTATTTCTAGTGGAGCGAAATAAGAGCGGGATGGGTTAGAGTTTTCTATTACCAAAAAAATTCTATGATGTATTGAATTAGTGTAAATAAGATTTAGAAATAGTACCTGAACCCAAGAAAAGGAATTTATAGGTAAGAATACTTAAATATTAACATATTGCTGTAAAAGGTGGGTAACACAGGGGTAAAAACCATTTTCTCATATAAATGGTGAGACATTCAAAAACCACTTGAGTTACTCGATTTATGGATATTAGCTGTGGATCGTTAATTACCAAAACTATCGGAAGTGATACTGCAATTAAACCTCTTTCTAAACAGCTATACAAAAATATGAAGTGAGGGCCAAGTATTCCAAAATCGGCATTTAAAAAAAAGGGTCTGAAAATTATGTACATGAAAAAGTAGAATGGCCCGGATAATTATAGGGCGTCTGAGTGACAGGACTAGTTCTTAGTTAGATTCATGTTATTCAATAACCAATGTTAGCAGGGTTTTATTGACCGAGTGAAACTTGAAGGTCTCCGTTTCAGCTTCGAAATGCTTTCGTGTGTCCTGATTTCCGGTTGTTCTCCTCTACAGGTCGCAATTCTCAACGGATGCTTATGAAATTTTGTGAGCACGATCTATAATTACGTAGAACTTTTACGCCGAGTCGGTTTTTCGAAGTTTGCAATAATATTAAAGAATACCGGTCGAGTCCGATTCGCACTTGGCCGGTTTTTATTATACTACAAAGAGAGTTGTGGGTCATTGTATATTGGTCGTAATTATGTGTAATGATTTTTATGTTATACTGTGTTAGTTTTCATTTAAGTTTCACTTTTTATTAAGTTTGAGGGTATTCCGCCGCCATTATGACTTTAAAAAAAGATTAACGGGTAGAAATAAAGCTGAGGGCGTAATGGTGAGAAGGTTAGAAAAAGGGGAACAACGTGTTTCTGGGGACTTCTTTGTTAACGGTGCGAAAGAGCAGACGTGTAAAAGTAAACCCTAGACTTAAGACGTGTGTAATTGTGACTATTAGTGTTGTTTAATAAATTATTCAAAAGGATCCAGAGGAGTTTTACTACATATGGGTTAATTTATTTATAGCTTTAAAAATCAGGGTTATAATACTAAGGGTGCGTACTCGTATGTTTATGTAATTACACCAGTTATTTGGTATTAGCGTACGTGCCCGATAATCATCGGGACTGCTGCTCGTTAGTCGATAGCACGCCTCATTTTAATCACTGCTAATAATCACAACTCCAGTATGAAATGGGCATTCGATGCCTTTACATAACATATATAAACTCACGCCTGTAAGTTGCCAAAAGGGTAGGCAGAGCACATGTAATTTAATTACAGTGCCACATAGCAATTCTTGCAGATTGCAACATCTTGCTGAGTCCTAGCCTTTTCTTTATTGCACACAAGACATTGCTGGACTTCCCTTGTGACATCTGTGTGCGATGAAACTACAATTATATATATATATATATATATATATATATATATTTTAAGGGTATGTAAAACAGTTGTGCATAGTTGTAGGACATATATCTGTATAAAAGTCTTGTTTTGTGGGTTTTATTGAATAAATTATTTTTCTTCTTTTTCTTCTTCAATTGTAGGTTTAAGAGCCCTTATCAGTTAAAAAACGCTCATTTATTTAGGCCATTTTCTGTTTGAATTCACACATATCTTGACATTTTCTCAGTGTTACTATCTAGAACGGGACTATTTCCAACTTATGTCATAAATGGTATATGTATTTTTTGGTGTTTTCATAAAGAAATATCGTTTCAAACATCACTCCAAATCGATCACCTTTAAGCTAAAAACTTGTTTTTTCTGCTTAAATTCTACTACGCACGATAACTGCTGCGGCTGTTACTATCTAAAACTTAAAAATCATCGTATCATTTAATCACTTTATTGGTATTATCAATACTTTTGTCATAATTTGAAATCAAAACATTAAAACTTATAAGGTCTCTTAAACGGGTCCATTTCGTGGCAACGTCAGGTCCATTATTTTATCTTTTTGTTTATTTGTAATAACTTGTTATGTTGTCATGAATAAATGTTTGAAATTTTTTTTTTAATTGAAAATATCCCGTCAATTGAAAAAATCTGTGCGACAATGCAAAGCTCACGGCAACGAACGTTTGTCTGGGGGCTACCGTAAACCGAAAACGATCTCCCTCTCTCTCGCACTTACAAAGTCGAGGGACAGAGTGGAAGATACTACGTTCAGCGGTACCGCTGGTGCCTAACCGTTGTCATTAACGGGTAGCCTCCAATCGTACTCGTATTTTGTCTGGGGGGCTACCGTGAACCGTAACCGATCTCCCTCTCTCTCGCACTTACAAAGTCGAGGGACAGAGTGGAAGATACTGCGTTCAGCGGTACCGCTGGTGCCTAACCCTTGTCATTAACGGGTAGCCTCCAATCGTACTCGTATTTTATCTGGGGGGCTACCGTGAACCGAAAACGATCTCCCTCTCTCTCGCACTTACAAAGTCGAGGGACAGAGTGGAAGATACTGCGTTCAGCGGTACCGCTGGTGCCTAACCGTTGTCATTAACGGGTAGCCTCCAATCGTACTCGTATTTTATCTGGGGGGCTACCGTGAACCGAAAACGATCTCCCTCTCTCTCGCACTTACAAAGTCGAGGGACAGAGTGGAAGATACTACGTTCAGCGGTACCGCTGGTGCCTAACCGTTGTCGTTAACGGGTAGCCTCCAATCGTACTCGTATTTTGTCTGGGGGGCTACCGTGAACCGTAAACGATCTCCCTCTCTCTCGCACTTACAAAGTCGAGGGACAGAGTGGAAGATACTGCGTTCAGCGGTACCGCTGGTGCCTAACCGTTGTCGTTAACGGGTAGCCTCCAATCGTACTCGTATTTTATCTGGGGGGCTACCGTGAACCGAAAACGATCTCCCTCTCTCTCGCACTTACAAAGTCGAGGGACAGAGTGGAAGATACTACGTTCAGCGGTACCGCTGGTGCCTAACCGTTGTCATTAACGGGTAGCCTACAATCGTACTCGTATTTTGTCTGGGGGGCTACCGTGAACCGTAAACGATCTCCCTCTCTCTCGCACTTAAAAAGTCGAGGGACAGAGTGGAAGATACTACGTTCAGCGGTACCGCTGGTGCCTAACCCTTGTCATTAACGGGTAGCCTCCAATCGTACTCGTATTTTATCTGGGGGGCTACCGTGAACCGAAAACGATCTCCCTCTCTCTCGCACTTACAAAGTCGAGGGACAGAGTGGAAGATACTGCGTTCAGCGGTACCGCTGGTGCCTAACCATTGTCGTTAACGGGTAGTCTCCATCGTATCGGCCCGGCTGACGCTAAACAGCGGACATCGGCACATGCCTGTATTATAACCGCCAGTGCTCATTTCAAGTGGCCTCGTTTGCGTTCGTTGAATAAATTTCATGTTAATTATCGGAATTTGCACTTCGATTTAGGGCGGTGTACAGTCGATTGTAAAAATATGGGTGCATACAAGCTAACGGTGTATAAGCTAAGGGTGTTAAGTTATAACGCGGCATGAATCGCGCGATCTCGCCAACTATTATTTAAACCGTTAAAGGTTTTAAATAGTGGCTCATATGTACACAATAATTGTTCCTAATGATTGTCTTAAATAAATTAAAAAAAAAAACTACCAGGGCTCGGAAACCGGTTTCGCCTTCATACAATTAACCGGTTAAAAATTTCGGTTGATTGCGTTTAACGATATTTTTTCGTACTTTAAATCATTTATTCCATAGATGAAGGCTAACAAAAGCAAATCTTAAAACAAAAAGAGAGATATGAGAAGTACTTTAATAATACCATAACTTCTATTTGTAATCATTTTCCTGCAGCATTTATGGAAATAGTACATTACTTACCAAGGACGGTAAAACAAAGAATGTCTCAGATCGCAGGTATTTGACGCCCGAGCCGAAGGCAAGGGCGATAATTATGTGATCTGAGGCTTCCTTAATTACCGCCCGAGGTAAGTACAAAATTTTATGTCACCCCCTGGCCAGGAAGTGGGATTTTCCGCGCGCAGAGCGTGCGGTAATTGTCACTTTATGGCCAGGTGTGACATAAAATATATTCCAGCTTCCATTTCCTTGTCTTAAACATATAGAACCTTCTATTTTGCATCTATACATGCCCTTTATATCGCCCTTGTCTATGTACGAGGGGTGTTTGATTTACCCAACGAAATTTGAATCCAAACGCTACCGAGCGTTGTATCTCGTCTCGTCCGGTTTCAAGATGGCCGACGGATATCCGGCTCGGTCTCATTGGGTAGCTGATAGAAATACATCAAATACAAATACAAACATTTATTCTGCAAATAGGCCACAAGGGCACTTTGACATGTCAAAATATTAATTTACGATTTAAGAAAGTCTGACTATAATAAGTAATACATTTTTCATGTCAAAATATTACTTTTTCTACTCGTCGACTTCAATGTTTGAATTACGATATAGTAGACAAAACTAAAATCACATACATTTCTCTATTGGTTCCCTTCAAGTGAACTCTTATGAAATAGACCAATCACGTGTCGCCTTTTACTGTACTCTTATGAAATTGGCCAATCACGTGTCACAATTACAGTACTCTTATGAAATTGACAAATCACGTGACGCCGCGGACATAGAATAAAAGACCAACGAGCGCCCAACCCATGTGCCTAATATTCATTGCCGCAGGACTAGTTTGTTTGATAGTTTCGGTTTGTTTAATTAATTTCCGTTGACTCGTAGAAAAAGTAGTGTATGCAATAGTTATATAATTAGCTTTTTAAGTCTCGAACCTTAATTAGACCACTCGGCAAGCCTCGTGGTCTAAACGCAGTTCTCGACTAAAAAAGCATACATTATATAACGATTGCATAAACTACTATTACATTTCAAGAAGGAATAATAATTTCGAGTTTACAATTATAACAAAATTAATGTCATACAGTGAAAATAAACTTGCAAAGTTATCTATTACAAATATTTCATCAGTAAAGTTAGAGATGTATAAGGTCTCAAGATTAAACAAGGAGTATAATGAAATTAATATGATAACCCTGAGATGTACATGGTCTCTGAGCGTCAAAATTAAAATTAATTTAATATTGTTAGAGATGTATATGGTCTCTAAGTCACTGATAATAAAAACGAATCCACAACAGGATGATGTCTCTCGTCAATCCCCTATAAAAAGACACTAGTATTAACGTAGTCACTATGTCCTAGCAAGCATGAACAGACCGGACTCCACAAACAGCACCCGATCACGAGTATGACGCGTATCTCAGCCATCTGCACGTTAGATTCAGTACCTAGTTTTAAAACTAGTTAAGAATGTCGATACCTTTACGAGATTCTAATATTGTAAAAAGTAATGGGTTCGGATAAATATAATCGGAAAATACGAGTATTAAATTACAATTACTAAATTTAAGTAATTTGAACATAATCAGTGATTGTATTCAATATTCTAAAAGAGGTATTTGCATGAAATAAAAAATCAATAAAATAATGTTCTTATCAATACTGTAACTAGTTAAACTATTTATTTTAACCTGACTGTGGCTTTATAGGCCCAATAAAGCGATAGGAGTAGGACTAGGGAAAATCCAGGGGAAAAGCTCCGACTTGACCACGCGTGTGGTTTGGAACACTGAAATACTCTAAGAGTTTGCACTCCAGTGAGATTGGTTGAGCGGTTTCAACCGAATCTGAGGTGTTAGTGGAATCGGGCTACTGGGAGTTTGGTCGCTGGTTCGCTAAACCAAGCTTAGCTGAGATGATTCCAGCAAGAAACTCAGCTAGACCCGACCTGGGTAGACATGCGAGCCGGGTGCGAAACAGTCTGCGGCGGCGCGCCACCAAAATTTACGCGGCGGCGGCGTCTAGCCGGCGGCTCGTTTTTGATTCCTACCGTACCTAAACTAAACTTTTAGGCTGAAATCAAGCAAGCTATTTAAAAATTTGAGTGTGATAAAAAAAATGCAAATGATGTTGATGACGTAACGATTGATCATTGTTGTGAGAATAAAAGAATACATAAGTAAAAACTATTTTATTTAGACTATTCATAATTTTATTGATAAATATAATTTTATTGACACGTTGGGGCATCAGGCGTGATCTTTTTGCCGTGAGCACTAGCACTAGTCCCGCAACAGAAAATACCCGCTCACTCGGTGTGTTTGTGGCAGGGACAAACAGCATTGTTTTAGCCAAAGTTGACAGCAACAGAAAAGAAGTTGTTCTTTTTTTTTTCAAAAAGATCGTCGCCATCGTCAAGTTCAGTGGAATCGGCAGCTGCTAGATATTTCCACGTTTCTTGATCAATGGCACCTGCGTTTTGAAAGCCAAATACTGTTGTAAGAGCAATGCTTCTTGGCTAACTTTAACAACAGCTGAGAAGAGCTTGTGTCCTTTGTTTCATGGACAGGGACAGTACTAGTGCTGGGAACTAGCTCAGTAGTCTCGCTCTCACTGGTTCCTACAATACCCAGCCAGAAAAGATGCACGTGTCATATTCTGCTTTTCAAGATACGCGTCTATCTCCGTCAGTCTCATGAACCTGTAGTCTAGCAGAGCCGCTGCTACGGTTGCTTTTGTTGTAGGGAACCCATTGTCAACTTGCTTCATCATATTTCCTTTTAAGGACAGCATGATTAAGGTTTCATGGTCTGGGATAGAATTCAACACATCCTTTCTTTCGGAATTGAAATCCAGTGCCACATTCAAGGTGCAAACTTTCTGAGATGATAAAATCGTTACTGCCTCCCGAAACTTCGACAAAAACTTCATTCCCTATTCAGACTGATCTATTTTTTGAAGCATCTCGTTGATTGAGCTGCGATTGCAGCAATGGAACATGCCCAAGGAACATTCGTATACAAAACAAATTACAAATAATTACAATCAAAGACCGCCAAAGACGGAAAACGGCAAGCTAGTTAGTGGCAGTGGCAGCGAGCCGAGCTAAGCTTAGACTTGAGCGCGAGTTTGCCTTGCGCTGGCCAATCGCGCTTGCTATCCTCGATCCACGCGGCGCGAGTTTTGAACAAGCCGGCGGCGGCGGCGGCGCGCCACCTCTTCATAGCGGCGGCTAGCCGGCGCGGCTCGCATGTCTAGACCTGGGTCGGACTGACTCTACCCGGTGTGCGGCGGTACCGGGACGAATAGGGACTATATGTGTAAATATTAGAGGACAATCTTACACAAATCGAACTAGCCCCACAGTAAGCTCAAGAAGGCTTGTGTTATGGGTACTAGACGACGATATATTTAATAGATATAAATACTTAAATACATAGAAAACATCCAAGACACAGAAACAAATATTCATGCTCATCACACAAATATTTGCCCTGACCAGGATTCGAACCCAGGACCGTCAGCTTCACAGGCAGGTACTATAGTATTATATTTTAGTAAATATCACGATAAACAATCATGAAACATTTCCGATGTATGAACTAGCTACTAAAATAATATTTGTGTAAGCAAAGTTAATTGACTGGATACATTTAGGGTATAAATGGGACTAAAATGCAAGTGGCAGCTGTCAAGTTCACTACATGTTGGTTAGATTAGGTTAGTTTGAAATTTACGTTAGATTTTAATAGCAATAGGAATTACAATATGTCGAAGTTAACAATTATATGGTAACATTTGACGACTTTTAAGGGAAAGTATGAAAGTAGCACGAGTGTTACCGACATAGCTCAGAGAATCTGCATGTTGAAGTGGCAGTGGGCGGGCCACATTGCTCGTAGAACCGATAACCGTTGGGGAAGAAAGGTTCTCGAGTGGCGGCCTCGCACGGGAAGACGGAGCGTTGGACGGCCTCCCACTAGGTGGACTGATGACTTGGTCAAGGCAGCGGGGAGTCGCTGGATGCGGGTGGCTCGCGACCGTGTGCTGTGGCGCTCCTTGGGGGAGGCCTATATCCAGCAGTGGATGTCTTCTGGCTGAATGATGATGATGATGATGATGAAAGTAGCACCCATCGCCGAAAAACTAAGAGCCAATCGCCTTGCGTGGTACGGGCATGTCATGAGGAGGGATGAAAGCCATGTAACAAGAAGAGTATTAGATATGAATGTGGATGGATGCAAGAAACGAGGTAGGCCAAAAAAAAGGTGGATGGATTTTGTGAGAGATGATATGAATAAGAAGGATGTGAATGAAGAGATGACGAATGACAGAGATGTATGGAAGAAAAAGACAAGCTGCGCCGACGCTTTGACGACCGCTTTAGCCTAGTCGGTAGTGACCCTGCCTTCGAAGCTGGAGGTCCCGCGTTCGAATCCCGGTCAGGGCATTTATTTGTGTGATAAACACGAATATTTGTTCCTGAGTTTGTGTATGTTGTCTATGTATTTAACTATATATTTATCTATATAAGTATGTATATCGTCACTTAGTACCCATAGTGCAAGCTTTGCTTAGTTTGGGACTAAGTTGATTTGTGTAAGATTGCCCACAAATATTTTTTATTTATTTATATGGTAACATATATATATATATATATATATATATAATTGAAATTGTTTGCTACAGAAATCACTACATAGTATAAAACAAAGTCGCTTTCTCTGTCCCTATATCCCTATATCCATATGTATGCTTAAATCTTTAAAACTACGCAAGGGATTTTGATGCGGTTTTTTTAATAGATAGAGTGATTGAAGAGGAAGGTTTTTATGTATAATAACATCCATTAAATAGTGCACCCGTGCGAATCCGGGGCGGGTCGCTAATATATTATAAAATCTAGCACACATAGAACAAAAATTTTAACTTGTACTAATGAACGTAATATAATGTTATGTTACGTTACATGGTATTTCCAAAATATAAACTGAAAAATGAGTCTGTATCATCGTAAAAAGAATGGAGGGCTCAGTCGCAATAACTCAGAACCAAGATGGTTTAACAAAGCTTATTGTTAATTCACATATTCTGGTTAAAACATAACAAAGACAACATAGACAATAGGACATGTAAATCATTTCGTTCCGGTTGCAAAATGTGACTTTTTTCAAAACATGACCCACTCGTCATACAAATTACAGCCTTGTTAGTACATTCTAAGGTACAATATTATTTGTGTAATGAGAGAAAGAATGAATAAACTGCAGACATATATAAAAACATAACCCCACTCATCCCGTCATAGAAATTACAGCCTTGTTAGTAAATTGTAAGGTACAATATTAGTTGTAATGAGGGAGTAGGTAAGCTGCAGATGTACATATTTTGATTCGGTGACTTGGATTAGAGAAACGCTGGGAGAGATTGAGGTAGACATGTTTTGTTTTAACTTGTAATGGTTTCAATAGAGCATATGCATCATTTGTTTCATGATGCCTTTCGAAGCAGAAGAAAAATAGTTTTTTAAGGTAGAAATTTGTCTATTTGGGGTGATGTTTAAAAGCTTTTTTTTTTTAAAAAGTCAAATAATATTCACGTAAAATTTTACGTATTAGGCCACAATAGCCCTAGATAGTAACGGTGTGCCAATAATAGGGATGTTAACACTAAATAAGAAAATCAACTATTTCAAATTTTCTTGAAAAAGGATCAAATTCTCAACCAAATACCGAAAAAAGTAACTGAAAAGAATAAATCTAAATATATAAAAGAAGAAACTGACTGACTGACTGACTGACATATCAACGCACAGCCCAAACCGCTGGTTCTAGAGATTCCAAATTTAGCACGTAGGTTCCTTATAAGGTCTAGGGGTGCACTAAGAAAGGATTTTTCAAAATTCACCCCCTAAAGGGGTGAAACGGGGGTACAAAGTTTGTATGAAAAACCGTATTTATTAAAGTGAGAGACATGCAATTTTTATATAGAGTCTGTGTTTAAATATATTAATGGCGTATTTCAGCGTTTTTCTAAATTTGTACGAGGAGTAAATCTTTTTTAAAGTGAGATATCTGAAACTTCGTATATAGACTCTCTGTTAAAATACAACAAAACATATATAAGCGTCTTTCAAAATTGCTCTCCCTAAAAGGGTGAAAAGGGGGTTTTAAGTATGTACGGGGAGCAAATCTTTTTTGAAGTGAGAGATTTAAAACTTTGTACGTAGACTCTATGTTTAAATACAACAAAACATATTTAAGCGTTTTTCGAAATTACTCCCCCAAAGGGTTCAAAAGGGGGTACCAAGTTTGTACGGAGAGCAAATCTTTTTTGAAGTGAGAGATTTAAAACTTCGTACATAGACTCTATGTTTAAATACAACAAAACTTATTTAAGCGTTTTTTGAAATTGCTCCCCTAAAGGGTTCATAAGGGGGTTCCAAGTTTGTACGGAGAGCAGATCTTTTTTGAAGTGAGAGATTTAAAACCTCGTATATAGACATTTTCAAATCCAAGATGGCGGAAATTAATTTATCTTAAAAATTTATATAGGTGTCGTTTTTATGGTTCCACGGGGTGCCGATTACGGCAATGACATCCATACGTATCTACATACATACATACAAACATACGAATCAAACTGAGAACCTCCTTTTTTTAGACGGTTAAAAATTACTTTTATTACGCGGGCGAAGCCGCGGGTAAAAACTAGTAATTATATAATTACAGGTCTTGAAAGTTTTAAGTGAGGGCATGTTCTGTCCCTTTTTCGCAAAACGCACCTCTGTATTGAACAATCTTCATTTACTATGGCGCTTTAGTTCTGACGTCACTGATTTGAAGCGCTTTCTCACTCTTATTAACAACATTGTAACTGTTGGTAGCTTCATAGTTTTTTGGGATATTTTAATGGGATTTTCAGCATTTGGCATAGTTTTGTCTTTTTTCTTTTGGATAATAATTTAGATACTAATCTAATCGTATCCAAATTATCTATTCGTGTTAATTTCACACAGAAAATAGCATAAATATAATGAGCGTTTTTAACAGAAAATGATTCTTCATTTATTTCATTAACTCATCGACGGATATGAACATTTAAACAACGGCTTTCGAGTGCACAAAATGTAACTCAGAATTGAAACAGTGTCATAATTAGATGAATCTATTACACTAATGAACACGGAGACGTAACTCGATTGTCCGGCGGGAATCTTATTCTGGCGTGCTACCGGTAACCAAAAACGAAGTTTTCCCTTTCTGTCGCATTTATGTGCAAACTTGCAAGTGCGACAGAGAGATCACACAGCTAGAAAGAAAAATGACAATCTGGAATAACTCCCTACAGAAAAATACAAATAATATGACCAAGAGAAGCCCGGGACAGATAAGATCCGAAAAATAAAAAGATTAGATGACAACACCAATAAATTAATACTTCCACGAATTCAGACAGTCCCAAGACTAAATCCCTTGCCTGAAGCGAAAATTGATTGTTCAGAAATTAATTCGGGGTACGGGTCCTTATCAGTTAGAAAACGCTCATACATTTAGACCATTTTCTGTGTGAATTAAAAAATATCTGGACATTTTCTCAATGTTACTATCTAGAACGAGTGTCTATTATTTTATCGAAATATCTTATATCGATTTTCATTTCACCGAAAACTGTTCCACGAATTTCATTAGGTTTTTTTCTAATCACATAATCATCAATTCATTGCATTTTATATAATCGAACCACTTTCCATAGTTAATCGTTTCGAATCCGTCTCTAGTCGTAGCGTAACGGTACATCGAATTTACCTTTCATAGAAATATTCCTTATTCATAGTATTAATTTAACGAAACATGATTCACAGATAGTACGTTCCATATAGTATTCTTTCCAAGAACAATGTTTCATCGAACAACCAAGCAAGCATAATTTTTCAAGGCGCATAATTTTTCTGGTCTTATAAAAAAAAACCTCGAAGATTAAGACGGGAGCAAAGCTTCCGTCTTAATCTTCTAACCTACCCGTATTACAGTCGGTTTTGCAATAACAGGTCTTTTGTACATTTTAGGTTTTGGGTATTTTTGTTTTTGAGTATCTTAGTTTTTGAGTACTTTTACAGAGTACACCAAGAATCTGAGAAAATTTTAATTTTAGACGGATATCAAGAATAGTAAACAGTCGTGAAATGATGTTCTAGGTAAGTAATAAGAATTTTGGGAACTGAAACCTTCATTAAACCAAAATTATACTAAAGGCCATTCGATGAACGACTAGGTCGATGAACAAATAAAATACTGAATCAAAATTCGATGAGTTGATTCTTGTGTAAAAGGTAAGTAATTCGATCAAATGTTTGAGCGATCTAATTAAGTTCGATGAATGATTCCTAAGTGATAATAAAATTCTGCGAATAGTGTTATAGGAAACGATAATCGATGTAACGATTTTCGGTAAAATGATGGATTCCCATTTCGACCTAATGTCACAAAAATTCATGTTTTTGATTTTTCATTAAGAAATGTCGTTCCAAACATCACTCCAAATCGACCATTTTCATGCTAGAAACTGTTTTTTTCCGCTAAAACTTGAATAAAATCATGGTATCCTCTAATGACTTTATTGGTATTATAATTTCATTTCAAATCATAACATTTTAAAACTTATAAGGCCTCTTAAAGTACACTGACAGCAGATAGAATATGCAAAAGTCGAATAGACCCATTCTGGGTTAGGTTGCCATAGAAATGTATTTAAAACAGATCCCCAGAATACCACCCCGAGACTCTTTTAAATCTCAACAACGAGTTAACTTAGTCTTAATCTGTGTGACCAATAACATAAATTAAACCAAGTGGTCTCTTAGCAATTTGCATTAGAATACCAGCGAGAAGATAAAAACATTACTTCCCCGACAAAGTAAATCAGATGCAATTGTGGATCTATTTAAAAAACAGAGTATTATCTTTTTATTACTACTTCTAAATCCCACGCTAACTGTTAAAGAACTAAGTCCAGTTTTGATGATCAACGAAATTGAAGTTACGTCTTATCAAAAATAAATAAATTCCCGTTGCGGTTGACTTTGAGGCTTAGGGCCAAAGGAATGAGGGTCAAATTGCCGTGGCTTAATTTGGAGTTAAAAGCAGTTTTCGCTGGTAGCAACGCCATGACTATTGAATAATCTGTTTGACTTGTCTAAATATATAAAAGAAGAAACTGACTGACTGACTGATTGACTGACTGACTGACTGACTGACTGACTGATCTATCAACGCACAGCCCAAACCGCTGGTTCTAGAGATTCCAAATTTGGCACGTAGGTTCCTTATAAGGTCTAGGGGTGCACTAAGAAAGGATTTTTCAAAATTCACCCCCTAAAGGGGTGAAACGGGGGTCCAAAGTTTGTATGAAAAACCGTATTTATTAAAGTGAGAGACATGAAACTTTGTAAATAAAGTCTGTGTTTAAATATATTAATGGCGTATTTCAGCGTTTTTCTAAATTGCTCCACTAAGGGGGTGAAAAGGGGGTTCAAAGTTTGTACGGGGAGAAAATCTTTTTTAAAGTGAGATATTTGAAACTTCGTATATAGACTCTCTGTTTAAATACAACAAAACATATATAAGCGTCTTTCGAAATTGCTCCCCTAAAAGGGTGAAAAGGGGGTTTCAAGTATGTACGGGGAGCAAATCTTTTTTGAAGTGAGAGATTTAAAACTTCGTACATAGACTCTATGTTTAAATACAACAACACACATTTAAGCGTTTTTCGAAATTGCTCCCCTAAAGGGTTCAAATGGGGGTTCCAAGTTTGTACGGAGAGCAAATCTTTTTTGAAGTGAGAGATTTAAAAATTCGTACATAGGCTCTATGTTTAAATACAACAAAACATATTTAAGCGTTTTTTGAAATTGCTCCCCTAAAGGGTTCAAAAGGGGGTTCCAAGTTTGTACGGAGAGCAAATCTTTTTTGAAGTGAGAGATTTAAAACTTCGTACATAGAATCTTTGTTTGAATACAACAGAACGTATTTCAGCGTGTTTCTAAATTGCTCCCCTAAAGGGGTGAAAAGGGGGTTCCAAGTTTGTACGGGGAGCAAATATTTTTTGAAGTGAGAGATTTAAAACTTCGTATATAGACTTTCTGTTTAAATGCAACAAAAAATTACTCGGAATTTTTCGAAATTACTCCCCTAAAGGTATGAAAAGGTGGTTCCATGTGGTGTTTGTACGGGGAGCACATCTTTTTTGAAGTGAGAGATTTAAAACTTCGTATATATTATAGACTCTGTTAAAATACAACACCGTATTACAGCGTTTTTTGAAATTTATTCCCTAAAGAGGTGAAAAGAGGGTCTAAATTTGTACGGGAAGCAAATCTTTTTGAAATGAGAGATTTAAAACTTCGTATATGGACTCTGTTTAAGTACAACAAAACACGATTCAGCGTTTTTCGGAATTGCTCCCCTAAACGGGTGAAAAAGGGGTTTCAAGTTTGTACGGGGAGCAGTAATATGGGTGTAATATTGGGGGTTCTTCGGGGTGCCGATTACGAAAATGACGTCCATTTTCAAATCCAAGATGGCGGAAATTTATTTATCTTAAAAATTTATATAGGTGTCGTCTTTATGATTCCACGGGGTGCCGATTACGGAAATAACATCCATACGTATCTACATACATATATACAAACATACGGATCAAACTGAGAACCTCCTTTTTTGTAGACGGTTAAAAAATACTTTTATTACGCGGGCGAAGCCGCGGGTAAAAGCTATCTAAATATATAAAAGAAGAAACTGACTGAGTGACTGACTGACTGACATATCAACGCACAGCCCAAACCCCTGGTTCTAGAGATTCCAAATTTGGCACGTAGGTTCCTTATAAGGTCTAGGAATGCACTAAGAAAGGATTTTTCAAAATTTACTCCCTAAAGGGGTGAAACGGGGGTCCAAAGTTTGTATGAAAAACCGTATTTATTAAAGTGAGAGACATGAAACTTTGTATATAGTCTGTGTTTAAATATATTAATGGCTTATTTCAGCGTTTTTCTAAATTGCTCCACTAAAGGCGTGAAAAGGGGGTTTCAAGTATGTACGGGGAGCAAATCTTTTTTGAAGTGAGAGATTTAAAACTTCGTACATAGACTCTATGTTTAAATACAACAAAAAATATTTAAGCATTTTTCGAAATTGCTCCCCTAAAGGGTTCAAAAGGGGGTTCCAAGTTTGTACGGAGAGCAAATCTTTTTTAAAGTGAGAGATTTAAAACTTTGTATATAGACTCTTTGTTTAAATACAACAAAACATGTTTCAGCGTTTTTCGAAATTGCTCCCTTTATGGGGTGAAAAGAGGGTTCCAAGTTTGAGCAGGGAGCAAATTTTTCCTTTTCTTAAAAATCGATATGGGTGTCATTTTCGAGATTCCTCGGTGTGCCGATTACGAAAATGACATTCATTTTCAAATTAAAGATGGCGGACATTTTCTTAAAAATCAATATGGGTGTCATCTTCGAGGTTCCTCGGAGTAAAAATTACAAAAATGACATCCATTTCCAAATTCAAGACGGCGGAGATTTATTTTTCTTAATTATCAATTTGGGTGTCATCTTCGAGGTTGCTCTGGGTGCCGATTACGAAAATGACATCCAATACATATCTGCATGCAGGTCAAACTGAAAACCTCCTTTTTTGTAGACGGTTAAAAATTACTCTTAGTACGCGGGCGAAGCCGCGGGCAAAAGCTAGTTTTTAATAATTGGGGTGTCGAAGCGAATTGCAGACGAATTTAGGAAAACATTAATAGTATATTATGCAACTGGTGTATAAGAAGGGTATAAAAAGGCGAGTGGTGTGGGTTGCGATGTGAGCCTTGGCGAACATCGCAAGTAAAGACACCACGAGCCTTTTTATATTTAAACCAGTTATACACCGTTGCATACAATACTTTTTCTACGACTCATTTCAAATAAAAAGTAAGTATTATTCAGACTTTTTATGCGTTTTTTTCCCCTTAGTAATCGTGCAACTTACCTACGCAATTTCTTCAGTAATGCTATATAACTTCTTCGTGGATTTTTAAAAGAATCAACGTACCTACACATTTTCTTCATGAACACAAAAAAAACTTTTATTTAAGTAATATAATCATTTATCAGCTTGAATGTTTAGGTATGTTTTCAGTTAGGAATTTGGTGGGAAATCAAAAATATGACACTTTGTTTATGGTTTTTTTTTAATTTGCTAGACTTGGCATCCGACCTAAACTGTATTCAAATCCGGATCGAATTTCAAATGTTTCGTTTTCATAAATGTATCCGAAAATAGGTAAAACTTGATAACACAGAAAAAATGATAAAAGTATGTATTTATATTAGTAAATAATATATTATGTATTAATTAATACATACAAATTATTGCAAAGTTGCGTTATGTTGGCAGTACTGATTTTAATCATAAAAGTTTCACTTGAACGCACCAAAGAATGACTACTAAACATAGTATTAGTAGTCTGTGGCACCCAACTCTGCTTTAATTTTTCATTAAAGTAAGGTAAGGAGTATATGATGTGGGATATGTCATTACCAAACTCAAGTGGAGTTGGGCAGGACACCTTGCCGGGCAGAGTGATGGCAGGTGCACCAAAATAGTGTCAGACTGGTGGCCACGTAGTGGTAAAAGGAGGGTCGGGCGTCCACCGGCTCGATGGGTCGACAAAGGAGATCGCGGGTTACTCTTGGATGAGACTGGCTCAGGACCGGGACGAGTGGCGTACTCGAAGAGAGGCCTATGCTCAGCAGTGGGCGATTACAGGCTGAAAATGATGATGATGATGAACGAGCGTGTATTTGGGCAATAGACTAGGACTCAAGAGTAAATTGAAGAAATTGTGGCTCTCCAATACTATATATATTTATTTATGTATATTAGTTTAAATACGTATATATTTATAATATGTATTTATTATATGTTTGGTTGTTATATATTTATTTAGTTCTGGTTTTAGCTATAAGTTTCCTTATTGAAAAGTTTTAGTACACTGTGTAAGTTTGTCTATCTCATTCTCCCACTCTACACTCAATCCCTCAAAGGTTAGCTGGAAGAGATCCTCATAGGGATTAGTTCGCCTATGTGCTCTAATCTTATGTGACATGTATATTGTTTTAACCTATTATTGTGTACAATAAAGTGCTTGCATACATACATACTAGGTGGACTCTTTACAGAATAAATAAAGTATGTATTTATATTAGAGTTCATGATTCCGTAAGTCACGAAAAAGGTACTTACAGGAGCGGAAAAATTACAAAATTGATATCAATTTCGGAACAAAAACTAACCTAACATGCTTTTCTCTCTCTGTTTGAGACTGCAAACTATCCATAGCACACTGGTCACTTTGAAATAAGTATATGTATAGGTAAGTACATATAAAAAGTTTTCGATGATATCGGAAGGAAGTTGCCAATTAATTGTCTTTGTGCAATACAAAGTTTCTATATCGTCATCATCCTAGCGTTATCCCGGTACAATCGCATCCTGCAGGATGCCCGGGGTCCGCTACCAAATCCCAAGATTTGGCGTAGGCACTAGTTTTTACGGAAGCGACTACCATCTGACCTTCTAACCCAAGGGGAAACCAGGGCTTATTGCAATTGGGCTTGTCATGTGCGTGGGCAACTTGACTGTTAGAAGTTCTCAAGCCGCCCGAAAGCCTCTAACTTGGCTTAACGACTGCTATCATATCATAGACATCACTACATAGTATAATACAAAGTCGCTTTCTCTGTCCCTATGTCCCTATATCCCTATGTATGCTTAAATCTTTAAAACTACGCAACGGATTTTGATGCGGTTTCTTTTAATAGATAAAGTGATTGAAGAGGGAGGTTTATATGTATAAAAACATCCATTAAATAGTGCACAAGTGCGAAGCCGCATATGGATCCGAGACATTGGCGCTAACGATGGGCCTCATAAGAAAGCTCAAGGTCACCCAAAGAGCAATGGAAAGAGCTATGCTCGGGGTTTCTCTGCGTGATAGAATTAGGAATGAAGCTATCCGTAGCAGAACTGGGGTCACCGACATAGCCTTCAAAATTGCGAGACTTAAGTGGCAGTGGGCAGGGCACATTGCTCGCAGGACTGACGGTCGATGGGGCCAGAAACTGCTTGAGTGGCGTCCACGCACCGGAAGACGAGCTGTCGGTAGGCCTCCGACGAGGTGGAGTGATGACCTGGTGAAGGTCGCGGGAATCCGGTGGAAACGAACGGCACAGGACCGGTCTAAAGGGCGAGCCTTGGGGGAGGCCTATGTTCAGCAGTGGACGTCTTTCGGCAGAAATGATGATGATGATGATGATGTGCGAAGCCGGGGCGGGTCGCTAGTAGGAAATAAAAGTAACAATCAAATTTAAAATTTAAATACCATCCACTCCAATAACAAAGTTAACATTAATACTTTTATTTAATTTGAAATGAAACTTCAACACACTAAGTTATCCGTTATCCGGCTTGGTCCAGTTTTAATTAATTAAAAAAGTACGAATCGGTACGGATGTCAGTGAAAAAGCGTATCTCACGTTAATGAACAAGCGAAATTTTTTAATTTCTTTAACGAAACTCCGTCGTGCCAAATGAAATAAGTTGATTTTCTTTGTTTACAAGGTTTACTTGAGTTTCTTGGTTCAGCAATTTGGGATTTACGCTTGGCGTTTAAATTTCGGCGTTTTATGATATTGGCTGTAAAATGTTGGGAACTTAGCTGGAAGGGAATTTTGTATTGGGACTAACCTGACAGTATATTCTGGAGTGCCAACTCCAGACAACAAGGGTAGGAATCTTTATGTGGTATTCTCATGATGCAAGGTAAAAATAGACGTCTAATAGTACAGGCCTTCAAAATTGCGAGACTTAAGTGGCAGTGGGCAGGGCACATTGCTCGCAGGACTGACGGTCGATGGGGCCAGAAACTGCTTGAGTGGCGTCCACGCACCGGAAGACGAGCTGTCGGTAGGCCTCCGACAAGGTGGAGTGATGACCTGGTGAAGGTCGCGGGAATCCGGTGGAAACGAACGGCACAGGACCGGTCTAAATGGCGAGCCTTTGGGAGGCCTATGTTCAGCAGTGGACGTATTTCGGCTGAAATGATGATGATGATGAATAGTAAAGGGGAGAGTGGGAGGTCACCGTTCTCGCCCGTCACCTACAAGATGAACAGGGGCCGATTTTTGAGTGTCGAAAGCTCGATTTTTTCACTGGAGTTTTGTCAAAAAACTATTTTTATGAGAAGTCGAGCGTTCCACACACAAAACACGGCCCCCATCACTACATTGTATAAAACAAAGTCGCTTTCTCTGCCCCTATGTCCCTATATCCCTATGTATGCTTAAATCTTTAAAACTACGCAACGGATTTTGATGCGGTTTTTTTAATAGATAGAGTGACTCAAGGGGAAGGTTTATATGTATATTACATGCATCAGCATTGCACCCGTGCGAAGCCGGGGCGGGTCGCTAGTATCTAATAAAATCCAAAATGTTCTCTAAGAGAGAGTGCACGCAATTCTACAAATAGAGAGAGCTGGAGAATGTTCGCGAAAGCTGCAATTAATATGGAAGAACGAACCCATAACAACGACCACTCTGACAATAGGGCACGACAGAGAAGAAGATAAATAGACTTAACTCTTCTAATGATAAGTAGGTACTTATCAGTACATTCTTTTCTGCGAGAAACAAGGAACAAATTAACATATCAGCCTCATCTGTTTTACAAATAATACAATACAAACATTCTTTATTGCACACCTCAATAAAAATACAAAGCAGGTCAGAAACATAACATAGCGAGATATAAGCAGTGGTAGACAAGGTCTTATCGCTAAAGAGCGATCTCTTCCAGACAACCTTTGGGTAGCGGAGAGAACTATAAACACATATATTCAGTGGGTGGTGCAGAAATAAAAAATAGGTATTGGAATATACAAGTAAAACTAAAAGATAAAAATGGAAGTAAAAGATATAATAAACATACATACATACATATATACGATAAACTTAAGAGAAACCCAAAAATACGGATTTTGACGACCGGTTTAGCCTAGTGGGTAGTGCACCTGCCTGTGAAGCTGACGGTCCTGGGTTCGAATCCCGGTCAGGGCAAATATTTGTGTCATGAGCATGAATATTTGTTTCTGAGTCTTGGATGTTTTCTATGTATTTAAGTATTTATATCTATTAAATATATCGTCGTCTAGTAGCCATAACACAACCCTTCTTGAGCTGACTGTGGGGCTAGTTCGATTTGTGTAAGATTGTCCTTTAATATTTATTAAAAAAAAAAGTAATAATAGTAAATAACAATAATTGCAGTGGGTTTTTCTAAATATTTTACACTAGTTTTATTTACATGATATACTATTCTTCGTAATACCCAACAGTATTAGCAATTCCCTTAATCCTATCATAAAAATATCAATTTCCAAAACTGACGAGGATTGTGATTTCTCGCACCGTTAAAATTGTATTTTTCATGAGTTTTTTAGTATTCCGATTAAACCTGGATATGTTAATTTTTTTAACCGTTATTTTTGCAGGTTAGATATAAGATTAAATAAAGATCATGACAGGATACCGTTAGTTTATTTGCCACCGTCGTTGTATAGTAAAAATGGAATTACACAGGCGTTCGTCCGTAATAATTGAATTTTATACGCACCCCACGGCTGCCAGGTAAAACGGATTTCACTCGGCGGGAAATTATTGGATTCCAGCATTTTGCTTAATAAATCTTTTTTGTGCTGTCCTTATAATTATATTCATGCTTTGTTTGACACTGGCAATTCGTATTCGAAATTTAAATATTGTCCATTATATAAATCCTAATCACTACATAGTATAAAACAAAGTCGCTTTCTCTGTCCCTATATCCCTTTGTATGCTTAAATCTTTAAAACTACGCAACGGATTTTGATGCGGGTTTTTTCAATAGATAGAGTGATTGAACAGGAAGGTTTGTATGTATAATAACCATTAAATAGTGAACCCGTGCGAAGTCGGGGCGGGTCGCTAGTAATATTATAAACGTGAAAGTTTGTGCGGATGGATGTACGTTCCGCTTAATCTCAAACTACTGAACGGATCACTCTGAAACTTTCAGTATTGTAACTTAGACATCAGAATAGGACATAGGCTACCTTTTATCCGGGTAACACCGCAGGGCGCTGCTAGTAAATAAATATTTGTGGACAATCGTACACAAATCGACCTAGTCCCAAACTAAGCAAAGCTTGCACTATGGATACTAGGAGTTGATATACATACTTATATGGTAAACAGAAGCCTTGAAAACAAGAATTATATAGTTATAAAGTTTTCAGTGAGAATTCCCTGCGCGCTGGACGGAAGCGACATCTGCCGGGAGTAACATTAAGTTGACGTTAAGTTTTTGTTGAACACTTGGGATGCAGTGATTGTACCACTATTATGAGTTTAATAAAGAAAAAAAAAACATTTTTTTCACAGACACAGATGACACATATCATAAAAGACAACAGAAGAAAATAAACCACATAACATGTGTGATTTTACCACTATTTTTAGTGTTATAAAGGAAAAAAGGAAGAAAGAAAGAAATATTTTTCACAGACAACTTTTAAGAGAGGTAGGGCACAGCAAAATGTCATCTTGCTCGAATTTGGAGCAGCCCAACTGGGGAAGTACCTCCGCCTTGCAGAAGACCACAGCCATAATAACATTATTTACTATACAAGTATGTAGTGTTGTGTTCCTGGAGGTGAGCAAGGTTGCCAGAGCTCCCGAGGATGCACTGTGTTGAGAGCGAGGGACCTAAATGTCTTCCTTCTGCTGTCAACACAGTGCATCCTCAAATATTATAAAGGGTCGGCAACGCGCACGCCGCCTACCAACTTAGAGGCCTTCGGGCGGCTTGAGAACTTCTAACAGTCAAGTTGCCCACTCACTTGACAAGCCCAATTCCAATAAGGTCTGGTTTCCCCTCGGGTTGGAAGGTCAGATGGCAGTCACTTCGGTAAAAGCTAGTGCCTACGCTAAATCTTGAGATTAGGTAGCGGATCCCGGGCATCCTTCATTATGTAACTGTACTGGAGGAGGATGGTGAGTTGATGTTTTAATTATAGTATATAACGATAAAGGCAGGAACGAAGGTCCATATTAATTAATATTTTAATCAGACTAACAGTACACAAAGTATGAAAGTAGCGGGCATTAGTGGAGCTAACAAAGCAAACCAAATGTACCAGTTGTAAGGGGCCAGCGAATTCAATAGGCCAAATTGCGGGTCGGGTGTTCTGCAAATGGCTGTGACGGGGTGTGGCACAGGGCAGAGGAGTTAGGCGCCATGCCGATTTGTTTTTTAATATACAATGAGGCTCAAGTGGGACTGGGCCGGTCACGTCTGTCGCATGCACCCGGACAGGTGGGCTAATATAGCTACCAAGTGGATGCCTTAAGAGCGACGCAAACGAGGCCGGCCTAAACGGAAATGGCGGGATGACTTAGACGCCTCTCGCCAACTGGCAGGAGGAGGCGCTGATGCGGCAGTCATGGCATTCATGGGGAGAGGCCTTTGCCCATCAGCGGGACACCCATATAGCCTAAGAAAAAAAATACAATGACAGTGGTACATAAAAAAAATGACTGACTGTCGAGTTTCTTTCGGCGTTTCTTCTCGGCAGTGGTCTCTTGAGAAACGCTAGTAGTTTTTGATTTGTAAAAGTGCCTTTGCGGCCTACTTGCAGAATAAAGTTCATTTATTTCATTTATTTATTTCAAACATATGACCTAGAAACATATACATAAATAACGCCTGTCCGCTGGCGCTAGTTGTGACTTGTGACAGACCACAGATATTTGAAGATTGTTTAAGGTCGCGTTCATGTTTATTTGTTCTTGTCTGTTTAAATTGTAAATTATGACATTTATTTAAATGTTATGTTATTTGTGACTTTAGTGTTTTTTGTCTTTCGTGGCTTCTCGTGGTCCCAAAGGAAGACCAGCGCTAGCCAATGGTTAGCACTATGCTGATTTGGGGCCATTTCGTGGCTATTTTCTGTATTTTGGTGTTATGTTAATTTGTACTGTGTCTGTGCCACGAACAAATGTTTTTTTTTTCTTTTTTCTTTCTTTCTTTTTGTATTCCTGAAAGAGGTAGCCAAAATAGCAAAACCTTTATGGTTTCGTCATCAGTCCGTAAGTCACAGTCGATTTACTCGGAGACTATAAGCACTACAATTATGAACGGTACGAGTAGAAAGGTGTATTCTATGACCCGCTGCGTGAAAGTAATGTGAAATTACAAAAATATATTAAATTAGGGGGAGCACTCTATACATGTAAACGGTGGATGAAAAAAAATTCAACGCACGTAGTCGTGTGGGATATCGATGGATAGGCCTTTAAACATAATATTGAGGTTTTACGGTTTTTGAGTTTTCGCTGAAAAACTGTCTTGCCCAAACAAAACTCGTACGTGCCGTGAATCCTCTTTGAAGATAAGACCTTTTAGAGTCAATGTATTGGACAGTGGTTTTAAATGTGGTGTTGGTACGGAACCCATCATTGTGCGTGATCCGACATGCACTTGGCCGGTTTCTTTGTATCAAATGATCGACAGAGCTCGTTTCGTCACAGCCGACGAGAACATTGACATAATAGGGTCATACATAGTTGTAAAAACAAAAATCATCTCTCCTGTGGTCAATAGTTAACAGCTTATGTGCATGAAAGTTATGTTTTTTATTACATGGACATAGAAACGGAGATACTGTTCATGCGGTTAACCCAGTCCAATCCAAAATTTAGCTTTGTAGCCCTTAACTTTTGATATGACCACAGGAAAGATGCGAACCTAAATCTGTGTACCCAATAACACTCAGACCAGTTATTACTTTGACTCTGAACATCGTCTTTGAAAATATTTAATGAGACGACAAAAACCGCCGTAAAAACACTGAATATTTATCTTCCCGAGCTTCCGAGGATGCAGTGTTGAGAGCGAGGGACCTAAATGTGTTCCTTTTGTTGTCAACACAGTGCATCCTCAAATCTTATAAAGGGTCGGCAACGCGCACGTGACTCCTTTGGAGTTGCGGGCGTTTATAGACTGCGGTCGCCGCTTACCATCAGGTGGACCGTAGGCTTGTTTGTCATCGGCGTTGTATAAAAAAAATATTAATATCAGACTTATGTAAAGCGTAAACTCATATCGAAAGCATATTATAGCACAAAAGACTACATGAATGATAAAACACCGTGGGTATAATTGTGGTTGAAATACTAATTATATTTTAATAATTGTGTCATTACATCTTAATGACTATTTTCACAACTATGACATTAGATGTTGACGTTAAATTTTCCTCTTGACATTCAGATTTTATTCTAGAAACTGTCTAGATTATACTATTTGTTATGTTTTTATTTTACATATTGACGATCTTTTTGTGAATTTATTATACTCTCTTTTGACATACATTACAGTAATTCATGTCCTTTTTAAAAATTTCATATGCATCAATAAATTGCTCTGAATAATTAGATTCAATTTATGTAATATATAACTGACGAATCAAAAGTGCTTGTTGCTAGGCCTATTTGAATAAAGAATATTTTGAGTTTGAGTTTGAGTTTTGATATATAGAAGGAAACATTTTCGGCACGCTACCTCTCACAGTTTAGACCATGACGAGGCTACACAGGAAGACTGTAAGCTACTGGGCCGCTGCGGAAATTACGCGGTGCGGGGCGGGGCGGGCGTGTTTATACCAACACCCGAACGACCTTCGTTTTCGGATGTATATTTCAAATTTAAGTGCAAACGTTTTTGAAAACGACGATGGAGTAGAATATGACATATCCTGTACTACTTTTAAAAGGCATTATGTTAAAACATAGGTGAATTAAATGCCTTAAGAGGCCTTATATATTTAAAATGTTTTGATATCAAATTATGACAAAAGTATTGATTACACCAATAAAGTGATTAAAGGATACGATTATTTTATTAAAGTTTTAGATAGTGGCATAGCTATTTTTTTATTTTATTGTGCGCAGTTGTAGTAAGCGGAAAACAGACGTTTTTAGTTTGAAAATGGTCGTTTTGGAGTGATATTTGAAACGATATATCGTAACAAAAATACATAATTTTGTTTTTATGTTTGTTTCAAGTTATAAATAAATTTTAAAATACATTTAATTTATGCCATTAGGTCGCAATAGTCCTGGTCTAGATAGTAACACTGATAAAATGTCAAGATACGTGTAAATACAAACAGGAAAGGACCTAAATAGGTGAGCGTTTTTTAACTCATAAGGGCTCTTAATTCAAAAATCAGATTTTTTTTTAAATTTTTTTTTATTTATTATTTATTCGTGCAAAACACAAAATGAACAAGAAAATAAATAAAAACAGAAGAACAAGGTATTGCACGAAATGGTTCTGCCTCAGCGTAGTGCTGGCGCGATTACCAGCGCTGATCTTCCGACAGAACCATTAAGTGATTTCCCAGAAGGTAACACATTTAATTTTTTTTTAGATAAAAAGAATAATTTAATCACAAATAAATCAAATATAAATACAACAAATAATTAAAAAAATATATACATTTAAATAAAAATAAACTAAAAATGAAATAATGAATGACATAATTAAACAAAGATAAAGTATACACAAGAAGCTATATACAATTAAAAGAATTGAGAAAAACAAGCGTAAAAAATAACAGAAAACAAGAACATAAATAAATTAAAAAAAAAAACAAAAAACTAGACTAATAAAAGAACTAGACTAATTCCACAGACTCGATAATGCCTGATCCAGCAACCCGTCCAGCCGATGGGCGCGGAGTGTCGGGCCGGGCACTACCGTAGCCGTACATTAACAGCATTAATTATGTGCTAAGAATTTTATCTACACCCGTAAATCAACAATTTCGAAATTCTAAGAAGCTATGCGATTCACTAAGCACCGTCCTCACCAATTACCTCACAGCTCACCCGTTTTTATTTGGAAACTGACAAATGGGCTCTACTTTTTCATATACATAATTTTCAGACCCTCTTATTTAACGCAGATTTTGGTATATTTGGCCCTCACTTCATATTTTTGTATTGTTATTTAGAAAGAGGTTTAATTGCAGTATTACTTGTGATAGTTCTGGTAATTAACGAACCACAGCTAATGTCCATAAATCGAGTAACTCAGTGGTCCTTGGATGTCTTACTATTTATATTTGTATGAAAAAATGGTTATTACCACGGTGTTATAAACTTTTTACAGAAATATGTTAATATTTAAATATTTTTGCCTACCAAATCCTTTAAAGGTTCAGGTACTATTAAGAAAT
Source organism: Epiblema foenella (assembly GCA_963556455.1). Classification (NCBI taxonomy): domain Eukaryota; kingdom Metazoa; phylum Arthropoda; class Insecta; order Lepidoptera; family Tortricidae; genus Epiblema; species Epiblema foenella. The sequence continues at coordinate 17,999,568 of OY747112.1, forward strand.
CCTATTTTTGTACACTAATTCAATACATATCATAGATTTTTTTTTGTAATAGGAAACTGGTCATGAAAAAGTAAAATGACACTTGACATTTTCCATATAAAGAAGGGTGAGGGATGAGGTGACAGATGAGCACGAGTCGGGTGATTCTCATCGTTAAAGTTAATTGATGTCCTTACCGGTCCGAATGTTAAGTGAAAGTTAAGGAAATCGGAGTGCAATTTAAACTTATTGTTGACTGCAGAACCTATCTTATACAAAAATGTTCCGTACTATAGTTTAAGGGATTATTTTGAGGATATTTAATTTAATTTTATGTTGTAAATTAGTTAAACTTCGAAAATTTTTCAAAATGTATTTAGAATAAGCACTAGTATTTAGTTTAGCCCTCTCATGATTGCTATGCCCTTGCAGGGCGTCACATGTATACCTGTATTATAATTTTTTTTCCACCTATAACCTGTAATGTGACATGCAATAAACAATTCTATAGAGGCATAAATACAAACTTAAACTACCTGCACCAAAACTAGAAACCTTCCGTAAAAGCCCTCATTATGCTGCTCTAAAATATTATAATCACATACCGGACTATATAAAAGCCGAGGAAAAAGACTCAACATATGCGAAAAAGTTGAAATCATTTCTTACTAAAAAAGCACAGCAAAGGATTTTCTTGCAGATAGTTTTTAATTTATAGAACCAATTTTATTCTGATGTTTTTGTTTATAATTTTATTGTTTTATTTTTTTTCTATTATTCTTGCACTGTAAATTAGCTAGCTGTAAGCCACATTATAAATATTGCGATGCCCTTACAGGGCTCATGTTTGAGACCTATTATAACAATTATCATCTATGCACTTACTGTAACAACATGAAAGCAATAAAATACTTGAAATACTATTCTATTCTATTCTATTCAGTTTACTCTATATCTGGATATCTAACTGATAATATAGTTAAAGTCAGAAATAATAACTTACGAGTCTTTTACAATCCGGGCCCGGTAAAGACAAAAGAAAATGTTTTTTGGAATGAGAATCACCCAGTCGGCTTGTGAAGCAAAGTGAAGTGTGTGGTGTCGAGTTTCAAGTGACAAGGCGGACGGTGGTAGTGACGGTGACACTGTGGGAAAAAAGCGAACCAGGAAGAGGGTAGATCGCTATGGTGTGTGGGTAGACCACAACTAAAACTCGCAGCACGTCAGTTAACCCTTGATAATGGCGCTTGCAACAGTGCCGAAATATCGGGAACTCAAAAATACAAATATACATGGTAAATATCCCGTTTCAAATCGTAATTCTAATGTAAATGACCACGTAAGCTGGAAATCTTATAAAGTGAAGTACAACAAAAAGTGAAAACTCCTTTCAGAGAGCATATTTTCTGTAGTTGCGCAGTCATTTAATGAAAGAACTACCTGCAATACGACAAGAAAAAAGCCTTTTAAGTGTTGTACAAAGACTTGCCTCCGCGGATTAGTTTCACAGTTATTTAAACTTCTTGTTGAAATTAATTCCGTTCCGAGTCGTCTTCCTTATTTCCTTGGGAGCAGTATCGCTAAAAGTTACATTGCCGTTTTGCTGTTGGAGCTCAGTCTCGGTGTGGCATTGTTTTACTTCTGAATTTACTGACCCGTTTAAAAATGTTCTAAATATAGAGCAGAGGTCGGTAAACTTTTGAAGCAAACAGCCAAATTCAGTAAAATCATATTTTTTTGAGAACCTCAGTTGTTTCAGGGTTTTCACTATAATGAAATGAAATCATTTATTCTTCAATTTAGGCATGTTACATGCACTTATGAATGTCAAAAAACTACCACCGGTTCATAAAATAAACCTCTGCCTCGAGAAGAACCGGCGTAAGAAACTCGGCGAGGTGTCATTTTTTCAAAACAATATACTATGTATATCAAATAACAGTAAAAATAGTACAAAATTCAAATGCTACCTACAGTATAAACATACATACATATTTTTTAATACTAAGGACAAAATATTTCTGTGTTAGATTACTTGTGCGGGACGCTATCACTGCCAAACATTCCTATCCATGATGTAATCGTTTATCTTATAATATGCTTTTGAAATAAGTGTCTGTTTCGCAACAGATTTAAATTTAGAATCCGTAAGTTCAGTAATGTGTCTTGGAATTTTATTGTAGAATTTTATACAATTTCCCAAGAACGACTTTTTAAATATATATATTTTTAAGAAGACCTTGAAGGGCCCCCTAAGTGAACATCATGAATAAACTTTTTTCTATTATTTAGTCCATTTAGTGTTCTGACTACAGTGTCTGCTTACCATCAGGCAGGCCGTAAGCTTGCTTGCCACCGACATTGTATATAAAAATCGGCTCAATATAGGGTGCCAATCAAATGGCCAATTCGCAATACACAAAGTAAACCAGTTGTTGGTATTTCTGCAATTAAATAAATTAAATTAAAATAACTGGGTTCAGAGCTGACTTCATGGCTCTCTTCACTGCACTTTGGTGGCTAGTAATTGAATTACATTTTCTTAAGTGGCCAGTTACTGGCGCTTTCAGAAGCTCTGATGTCGAACGTGTCGAAACAAAGTCCCGTTGTTTTGAAAATTCTGTTTACTCTACCCGATTCTTAATTTTCCTATTTAAAGGGATAAGAATAAATGCCTCAATAAGACTTAATTTTATCCTTAGAAATAGCAGAGACAAGTAAATTATATAGACTACCAATATCTATACGTTGTGGCGTACCTTTCAAATAATGAGCCTGCTGTAACTAGTGTCACTATAAAGAGGTCGCTGTATCAATCATTTCGTATTACACATAGACCTCTGCTTAACACATTGGCGCCATCTATTAAGAGATTTTTTGTTGTATTCATAGATGGCGCTATTGTGTTAAGCAGAGGTGTAAGTGTCAAACGAAATTAATGGTACCTCTCCATAGTGAAACTAGCTACAGCAGGCTCATTATTTTAAAGGCATTCCATGACGTACAGTCAACCGGAGTTACTTTCAAATTGAGAGGCGACTTTAAAAATCCAGTTTTTATACCGTATGTTAGTTTTAATTTGGTTAGCATGAGGTCAGTCAAATATCTTGGTAATTTTCCTAACCATCTACTAAACTGCATCAGACTAGAAATAATTATTGACGATTATACCTATAATTGTTCTAAATCTATCAAAGTGGCCCCGTTTTCTCCTAAAGTCACCCCAGTTTACGGTATAGATATTGGCAGTCTATATAATTTACTTGTCTCTGGTAATAGATTTTTAACTTTATCGGCCGCTTTGACAATTACGTTTGTCAGAAAGCGACAAAAATAGTCGTTAGTGTCGTTTACGGGAACCAAACTACGTTTAGAACAGAGTAATTAATATATATGTAGTTTAATACAACTCGTTACCTCTCGTTTTTTAAAACGGAAAATAATGAGTACATAATAATCCCAATGCATATTCAAGTATGAACTAGATGCATAATTTTAGAATCGTACGCTGTGAGATAATACAAGAATCTAGAACATTACACTGAAGGTTAAACTTGATGCCTAATTCATAGTTCGTTTTCTTGTTATTGCATGTTGTTCTACAAAAATATTATGGCATTCTTCATTCATTAATAGGCTACGTATCACTACATAGTATAAAACAAAGTCGCTTTCTCTGTCCCTATATCCCTATGTATGTAAAACTACGCAACGGATTTTGATGCGGTTTTTTTAATAGACAGAGTGATTGAAGAGGAAGTTTTATATTTATTTATTTATTTTATTTGTGATATGTATGCGGGTAGCTTAGGCTTTACGCACCTACCGACAAACGTAAAATAAATCAGTCTCGAATATACTCACACGCTGTGTCATTTCTCTCCGATTAAATATCCTAATACAGAACATTTTGGCGAACGAGGATGGCGAAAGCATTGCCTTTTAACGTTAAGGAGTTTAGTATACACTCGGGAAAGTGGAATACCTATATAAGCCAGCTTACGGCATGGTTTGATATAAGTGGCGTAAAACCGGACGCCCGAGCAAAGTACCTCATCGCAGTGGTCGGAACCGAAACTTTGGACCTGATAATAGATTTGTGTTATCCATCGGAGCCAGATGAAGTGAGTTACGATGATATTGTGTCTAAAGTGCGTGAACATTTGTCACCTAAGCGGTCGGAGTTGGCGGAACGCATGTGTTTTAGGGCGTGCAAGCAAATGGCGGACCAATCAATTAGCGAGTACGTGGCGCAGCTCAAACAACTGGCGCAAAAGTGTAACTTCACCGGCACCACATATCTAGAAGAAAATTTGCGCGACCAGCTGGTATACGGTATGCGAAGCGAGGCTATTCGTTTTAGATTGCTAACGGAGGCTAAACTAACGTTCAGCCGCGCAGTCGAAATAGCCACGTCGCTGGAGGCGGCGGATCGAGACTCAAAAGCGAGTGGACCTAGCGGCGGCGCAGGAGCCACGACATCGACGGCGATGTCGATGAAAGACGAGGGCGTGCATGCGATGCGCGCCGGCGGCGGCGGCGGCGCCGGCGGCGGCGCGCGCGCGCCTCCGCGTCGTAGGGACTCCAGGGCGGCGGCGTCGCGCGAGCGCTGCCCCCGGTGTTTGGGACCTCATCACCCGCGGCGCTGTTCATTCGTCAACACGGAGTGCTACGTTTGCGGCAGGAAAGGACATATAGCGAAAGCGTGTAGGAGACGTAAAGCACATAGCGTTAATGTGTGTAGCGAGTCTGTGAGCCAGGGAAGCGAGGATGAGCCCGATGAAGACGACGAATACGACGTGCCGCTGTACGTGGTGGGCGGCGACGACAACGACGAGCCGTGGTGGCGCACGGTCAAGGTCAACGGGGTGAATGTACGAATGCAATTGGACAGTGGATCGGCGGTAAGCGTGGTATCGTATAAATTCTGTAATAAGCTATTTAAGGATGTTAAATTAGCACCTACAGCTATAAATTTAAAAATGTATTCTGGCCAAAAAATTGTCCCAAAGGGCACTCTGCCATGTGAAGTAATATATAATAATAAAACGATAAGTAATTTGAGTTTAGTCGTAGTAGATTCGAAGGACAGCCCTCCCATTATGGGACGTCGGTGGATGACGGCGTTAGGCATCGATTGCAATGCGAAACCAGTATATAATGTTCAAAATAAGCGAGAGAGCATGGGGACTCAGCTCGCGCAAGCGTTTCCGCAAGTGTTTGCGCCGGGAACCGGCAAATTCACAGGCAAACCTATTCAGTTGACGGTTGCGCGCGACGCGCGACCCGTGCTATGCAAGCCACGGCCCGTGCCGCACGCGCTGCGCGCCTCAGTCGAGGCCGAGCTGCTGCGTTTGCAGACCGACGGGGTAATCTCCCCGGTCGAAACCAGTGACTGGGGTACACCCGTCGTGCCCGTCATCAAGCAATCAGGCGAGGTAAGATTATGCGGAGATTTCAAAATAACACTAAATCCGGTGCTAGAGGACGATAAATACCCGATACCCCGTATAGACGAGATTTTTTCAAATTTGCAGGGAGGTCAACTTTTTAGCAAGATAGACTTGAGTCACGCTTATCAGCAGTTACCGCTAACAGAAGAAGCGAAGCAACTGTGTGTGATCGTCACGCATAAGGGTAGTTTTTGTTACAATAGACTGCCTTTCGGAATTAAATGCGCTATGAGTAAATTTCAACGTGTCCTTGATAATCTATTCAAGAATATGAACTTTATTGCGGTGTATTGCGATGATAATTTAGTCACGGGAACCGACGATAACGATCATTATAACCGATTGTTATCGGTATTTAAAATATTGTCAGAGGCAGGGCTGAGAGTAGCGAAAAAAAAATGCACTTTTTTCCAAAAATCGGTCTCGTACTTAGGATACGTCATCGACGCGAATGGCCTTAGTACACAGCCAAGCAAAATTAATGCAGTGCAGTCCGTTCCAGTACCAGACACTGTTTCACGCCTAAAAGCATTTTTAGGCTTAGTCAATTATTATGCCAACTTCATACCGAATATAAGTACAATCTTGCACCCACTGTATGAGCTGCTAAAAAAAGAGAACAAATTTGTGTGGACTAGGGAATGCAATGAAGCATTCAATAAAGTTAAAACAATGTTAGCAGCAAAACCAGTGTTAGCACATTACAAACCGCAAGCCCCTATACGGGTGTACTGTGACGCGTCTCCGTACGGGGTAGGAGCAGCGCTGATGCAGCCGGCAGCGGGGGGCGAGCGGCCGGTGGCGCACGCCTCGCGCGCGCTTACCCCTCCTGAACGGAACTATGCGCAAATATGCCGTGAAGGGTTAGCTATAATTTTTGCCGTTCAGAAATTCCATCATTATTTATTTGGTAGGCCGTTTACCCTAGTGACAGATTGTAAGCCGTTGTCTCATATTTTCAGTCAGAAAAAAAGCATTCCACAGATGGTAGCGGGACGTTTGCAGCGCTGGGCCGTCATTCTAAGCGGATATGACTATGAGATAGATTGCGTCAGATCAGACCAAAATTGTTTCGCCGACAATTTATCGCGTCTTCCATTAGACGTTATTAAAGACGAGCGGAAGGGTAAGGAGTCATACGAATTTTTAAACTTCATCGAAGACGGCATATCGCTTAATCATCGTGATATAGCAAACGCGACGAAACAGGACCCCATATTGAATAGAGTATTCAACTATTTAGGTAGGGGCTGGGAGTATTGCGGAAATGAAGACATCAAGCCGTTTTGGCGCGTACGAGAGGCACTAAGTCGCGAGCAGGGTTGTATCATGTTCGGGTACCGCGTGGTAGTGCCCGAAGTATTGCGCGGGCGGGTGCTGCGCGAGCTGCACGCGGCGCACAGCGGCGCGGTGCGGACGAAAGCGCTGGCGCGCGCCTATGTTTGGTGGCCCGGCCTAGGCGCGGACGTGGAGCGCATGACGGCCGCGTGCGCGGTGTGTGCGGCGGAGCGCCCGATGCCGGCGCGGGCCCCGACCCACCCGTGGGAATGGCCTCAGGACAGGTGGTACCGAGTTCACGTGGACTTTCTTACTCCGTCTGCCGGTACGTATTACTTCGTTCTGATAGATGCCTACTCTAAATGGATAGAAGCCAGCAGGATAAGAGGGACACGAGCCGTGGATACTATAACCATGTTGCGAGAAATATTTGCTCGCTTCGGAAATCCTTATGAGTTGGTGTCGGACAACGGACCTCCATTTACAAGTAGCCAGTTCGAATCGTATTTAAAGAAAGAAGGTATTCGTCACATCCGCATTTCACCGTACAAGCCCAGCAGCAACGGGGCTGCCGAAAAAACGGTCGGTTTAATTAAGAGGTGTTTAAAAAAAGCAGAGAGAGACAATGTGGATGTAGACGAGGCCTTACAAACCTATTTACTTAATCATCGATGCACCCCTCACTCCACAACGGGTAAGTCGCCAGCGGAGTTAATGTTGAAACGCAACATACGCAATCGTCTCGATCTACTGCGACCAGACCCGCGAGAGTTTGTCCGAGAAGCTCAGAGAAAACAAATGAGCAAGAAAGCATCCACGCGCGAATTTCAGGTAGGTGACAAAATAATGTTTCGGGTGTATCAACACAACAAGCAGTTTTGGACAACGGGGTCAATTATCGAGCGGGTAGGGCCACTGACGTACCGAATAAGTGGGGCCGATGGGACTGTACACAAAAGACACGTAGATCAATTACTAACGGATCATAGTAGCGCGGGCGTAACTGATAAGAAAATGATAACACAATATTGCGACGCCGATGGATTAAACCAGGCAACAACGCGAGCTCAGGCGCGCTGCGCCGCCACTGAGTCACCACGCCGCTTGGGCAGTAATACAAGCCCACCAATGGAGTCTATACCGTTAACTTTAGCTAAACGCGTTCGTCGTCCACCGATAAGGTACGGGTTTGAATAAGTTCATAAAAAAACAGATGTTCTTACAGTTATTTTCATTACGTACTAGTTACTTATTAATTAATACTTAATTACAATCACTAGTGTCCGAAAAGTAGTTTTTGCCAGGACGCATGGTTACCTATTTTAATTTCTCTAAAATATGGTTATTAAATGTACCTTGCAATAATTATACGAGATAAACAAGCATTGTTAACTTTATATTTAAACAGGCACTCCTTTGTCATTCACGGGATAGCAACTATGCATGATTGTTAAAATATAGTCGTACTTATTTAGCATGTAATGAACTAATTGAGCCGGCGAATACCTCTAAATGTATACCTATATATGTCATACTTTAGTGATTTAACGTTTGGGTATTCTGAAAGAATCATTCAATTGAAACGTTGTAATTGTAATTAAAATAAGCTGATTATACCTACTTAAACTAGTGTAAGGGGGGAAGGATGATATGTATGCGGGTAGCTTAGGCTTTACGCACCTACCGACAAACGTAAAATAAATCAGTCTCGAATATACTCACACGCTGTGTCATTTCTCTCCGATTAAATATCCTAATACAGAACAATTTGACACACCAACAAGATACTAAGCTAATACATTAATAAGAACATAAAGTAGATGACGCAAGTCCTGCCTGTATCTCAATAACAGGCGTGTAACATCATTAAGTTAAGATACCAGGTCTGTATAGCAATAATCAAGAGTACAATTTAAGTTTCCGATATCAGCAAAATTACAATTAATGCGTTATTTAGATTATGAAATTAGAAAGAGAGATATAGGGACAGAGAAAGCGACTTTACACTTAGATTTTAAGATTATAGGGATGTATGCTTAAATCTTTAAAACTACGCAACGGATTTTGATGCGGTTTTTTTAATAGATAGAGTGATTGAAGAGGAAGGTTTATATGTATAATAACATCCATTAAATAGCGTGTAAGCCGGGGCGGGTCGCTAGTTTTATATATAATTTGGTAATAACGTATAAATAATAGGTCAACATTTTCATAATAAATTTACGGTATAGATATTGGCAGTCTATATAATTTACTTGTCTCTGGTTTTTTTAATAGATAGAGTGATTTAAGAGGAAGGTTTATATGTATAATAACATCCATTAAATAGCGTGTAAGCCGGGGCGGGTCGCTAGTTTTATATATAATTTGGTAATAACGTATAAATAATAGGTCAACATTTTCATAATAAATTTACACGTCATAATTTACTCAAATAGACCGCCCCGTGTCATTCCGGGTGCAAAGGTGTCCATCACGCTGGCTACATTACCGCGTTGGACTGCAATAGACAACCTGTGCATCAGGAATGACCCGGGCCGGGAGTCTTGTCCTCTCTCCCGGAAGCGGCGCCCGATTTCTGCCAAAAACGTTCTGGCCTCTGAGCACCAACAACCCATTATAAGATAAACGATTACATCATGGTAATCTAACACATAAATATTTTGCCCTTAATATTAAAAAATATGTATGTATGTTTATACTGTAGCATTTGAAATTTGTACTATTTTTACTGTTATTTTATATAAATAAAATAAATAAAAATAAATAATAAATATTTGTGGACAATCTTGCACAAATCGACCTAGTCCCAAACTAAGCAAAGCTTATACTATGGGTACTTGGCGACGATAAACATACTTATATAGATAAATACATACTTAAATAGATAGAAACATCCAAGACTCAGGAACAAATATTCGTGCTCATCACACAAATAAATGCCCTGACCAGGATTCGAACCCGGGACCTCCAGCTTCGTAGGCAGTGTCACTACCAACTAGGCTAAAGCGGTCGTCATTGTGTACATTGTTTATTGTTTTAAAAAAATGACACCTCGCCGAGTTTCTTACGCCGGTTCTTCTCGAGGCAGAGGTTTATTTTATGAACCGGTGGTAGTTTTTTGACATTCATAAGTGCATGTAACATGCCTAAATTGAAGAATAAATGATTTCATTTCATTTCATGGTCTCAACCGCAAGCGGGACAAAGGAATAATAATCATTAATGCTTTACAAATCTCTATCTGTGAGTTCCTTTAATTCTATCTGTGAGTTCCTTTAATTAGCTTTGTATTATTATCTAAGTCTCTTATCATAATCTATCATGATTCTATTTCGCCTCGTGAAATTTTGTTATGTATACAGTCTGCAAAATGTACGGAAATCTTCAATCAAAGTGAAAATTGAAAAAAATTAGCCACAGGTGCGATTTGAACTCAGACCTCTGGACTCCATCCGTTGCTCTTAATCAACTGAGCTACCGTGGGTTTCTTGTACTGACGAATCTTTTAATTATTAAACTCTACTAATTACGCCTTGGGGAGGCTCGTAGTGACATCTACCGAGAGGTTATTATAACTTCAGAAATAACGAAATTTGGAGAAAGTATGAATTATAAGGTTATAATTTAAGACCACACCGAATTCTATCTTTTACGAGTTTCCTCGATTTTTTGTGGATCATCGTCACACCTTTGCCAAATTTATATAAAGACCATTTCGAGGGTAAGTACTAGAAGACAGTACGGTTGCTAATTTTGTTGTACTTTTAGCACCACCCAGAGGTCGCGTACCGAACGTGGTGCAACTTCGACCCCCCCTTTGTCACGTGAGTGGGTATTTTGACTGTTAGAAGTCCTCAACCCGCCCGAAGGCCTCTAACTTGGCTTAGAGATCGCTGCCATAGACAGCAGCCAGGATCAACAGCTTAACGTGCCTTCCAAAGCACGGGAGCGCTCAGTTAATAACCAATCAAAGCGGTCACCCATCCAAGAACTGACCTGGGTTGACGTTGCTTAACCTCGCATACCGCACGCGGTGCGCGGGCGCCGCTGGGCATTCCTTTTATTGATGTATACTATGAATAGGAATCGACTGATAATGATCAACCCAGTGTTACCATTAGTTCCATCATGGCTGACATTGCTCGCGTAACTGTGCTGATATTATTGATTTTTCCTTTACAAAACAGTTTAGACATCCGCGTATACGGCGGAACCAGCACTGGTGAATCTAGTGGCTATTTAGTTTCGATCAAACTAAGAGTCGTACTCGATGGCTCTGAAGTAAAGAAAATTTGCACTGGATCAATATTGAATCAAAATTGGATAATAAGTGCAGCTCATTGTTTTAGATATAAAGCGATAGAATCAGTTACTGTGGAACATTTTGAAAACGGCAGATTTGAAGTTCTTGGACTTGTTGTTCAGCAGATCAAAGTACACCCAAAATATGAAGAAACTGAGCACGTAAATGGAGCTAAGTATGACGTTGCTTTACTAAATTTGAAAATGGAAAATGTCAAATTCATAAAACTGAGCGCAGAATTTCCGAAAATCGGACAGACAGCAGGCATAGCAGGATTTGGAGTAACGAATGCGTCTGGACCAACTGAAGGAATGGTTCTTATACGACAAAGAAAGGAAATAATTTGCACAATTGGGACAATTTGGGGAGCACATGGCGATTCGGGAGGACCTCTAGTGTCAGAAGGTCGTTTGGTTGGTATTATTTCTAGAAGACATTGTAGAGGATCAAAATGCACTACGTATTACGCTGATGTGTATTCTAATTTTAAATGGATTCAACGTGTCATTAAAGGTTATGCATAATAAACCTTAGGTACTAGTATAGATTGCTTTATTTTCCGCCTCTGAAATGTAATGATTATATTTAGTTATTAATAATTACATCATCTTATTCAAAAGTTAAAATTAATTAAGTATCCATGTTAGCTGTCTCATTACTTATATTGTACTGATAGTTCGTAGTCAAACTGGAAGAGAGCTGATGCTTATAGCACAGGATTTACCTAGTTTAAGTATCAGCGACATGTATAAATGACACGAAAACAATAAATTTAAGACAATATTGTAAGAAACGAAACCCAAGCTTGTAGCATGATATATAAATAAATAAAAAAATAAATGATTGTGTGATAATTGTGTAGAAAGATGAACTGAGAAAGGAAATAGTAGATTGTCTCAAGGGAGCAAAATGATATATTTACGGCGAGGGCGGTATATTGAATTCTGAGTGAAGAGAAAGATTCTACAATAGAATCCTGAGCGTAGCGAGGGTTTCTAAAATAGAATCTTGAGCGTAGCGAGGGATTCAAGTATTTACGCCCAAGACGGAAATAATTTTGCCACCTTGTGACACATACTGCTTTTCACACCGTCTATGAGGTCGCTGGTAAAAACATGAAATATCTTACATATGATTTTGCTACAGATTGGCAAATACTGCTTTTCACACCTACTATGAGGAAAAGAGTCATTGTTGCCCTCAAATGAGGGAAGAAAAGTACAACTTTGATCCCTCATTCGAAGGCAACAATAACTTTTTGTGAATAGCAGGTGTGAAAACACCGTGTAGTACCCAACTGATAAGGCGCATCGTGAATCTTCGTTCGCGCAGAAAAGAAAGTATCGCTCCGAAGATTAACGAAAGAATGCTTAAAACTTACAATTAACCTTAGATCACTACTATAAGGTTCATAATACACTGTTCATAATGCGCGTGCACTCGATCAGAAGTATGGCGGTTGACTAACATGCCACGCGGCGCGCGCTAACATGGCGGCAGCTGCGGTCCAATAGCGGTACAGGAAAAAGAAGCGCGGTGCGTGGAGCGTGCCGATTGGTCAATAGCATTTCCCGCGCTTTAAAAATTCATCTTCTGCGTAGGTACATCGGTAAGCCATATCAGTTGGGTACTACTTGTTTCTTTATCTTGGTTTAAAAATCACATTGTAAGTATGTGGATACTTAACCCGTTGAGCACCACCCCTTTTCATAATGTGGGTGTTGTTAGCACAAGCACTCTCGTGTTATACACTATATGAGCGAAAGGGACGGCACGAAACGAAGTTCGAATGTCGACGTTCGGAGTAGACCCTCTGAGGGGCTACCGCGAACCACAAACGAAGTTTTCCCTCTCTGTCTCACTTATATGCAAACTTGCAAGTGCGACAGAGAGGAAAAACTTCGTTTGCTGTTCGCGGTAGCCCCCTGGTCTCGCAAGTCTACTACAAATGTACCGCTTTGAGTGGATGGCAACCTCAGTTGTAAGAAGTGGCTTTGGGGACAGGGTTGAAGTGTATTGTGGGCGATGGGCTAGCAACCTATCACTGTAATCACATACCATATTATTATTATTGAATTATTTTGTATTGTTTAAAAAAAATATTCTTCTTTTGTGTTACACTGTATTATTATTTTATTATTATTCGTAATTCGTACTGCTTGAGTGGCGTCCACGCACCGGAAGACGAGCTGTCGGTAGGCCTCCGACAAGGTGGAGTGATGACCTGGTGAAGGTCGCGGGAATCCGGTGGCAACGAACGGCACAGGACCGGTCTAAATGGCAAGCCTTGGGGGAGGCTATGTTCAGCAGTGGACGTCTTTCGGCTGAAATGATGATGATGATGATGATGATTCGTAATTCATATACACTCTGACGATCTTTTTGTGAATCCATGATATTATACCAATTGACATTTTTATAAAATACCATGTAAATTTTCAGAAAGAAATAAATAAATCTTATCTAATCTAATCATACCTACTATTGCTAAATGTGGCACTGAAATTAAATTTCATCTACTTTGCCTACACCTTTTGGGAATATAGGAGTGAGTTTATATATCCGGTTTCGACCGGTTTAGCCTAGTGGGTAGTGCACCTGCCTGTGAAGCTGACGGTCCTGGGTTCGAATCCCGATCAGGGCAAATATTTGTATGATGAGCATGAATATTTGTTTCTGAGTCTTGGATGTTTTCTATGTATTTAAGTATTTATATCTATTAAATATATCGTCGTCTAGTACCCATAACACAAGCCTTCTTGAGCTTACTGTGGGGCTAGTTCGATTTGTGTAAGATTGTCCTCTAATATTTATTTATTTATATATCTAGGTATTATAGGTATGTGTGTAAAAACTTTTATCGACTTGACATTCAGTTATATATCACCAGCGGCTCTGTGAGCTATAGATATCTTGAGTAATATTTTATTATGTTTTCAACCCCTGTTAGATCAGAAAAATCACAAAAACAGAAACGATAAAAATTTCATGCTCACAAAATTTCACGAGAATCGGTTTAGGAATGCAACCTCTAGAGGAGAGCAGCCGGACATAAGTAGGTAAGAAAACATTTTTTGCCCAAGCTGAAATGTAGACGCTTCGATCGCTCGGTCAATAAGCGTTTATAAAAAAAGCTGTACTGATCTACTCACCGCACCACTAACCAAGCATTTATAGCTTTTTTTTTTGTTTTAAAATACTCGTACTATAGAATGTATTTCAATGTTGTTGTTGCCACCGTGAGTCCTAACGACTTACGGTGATTACTTACCTACCAGACTTGCTCTGAATGAACCATTAATCATATTAATCAGTGGTAAGTGTTGTGGGCCACACATATTGTATAAGCTATAAGTAATATAAGTACTATTTGTAGTGGCTGTTTGCTTACCCAAATAAATGAAAAATAATAATAATAATAATAATGGGTTGTGCTCCGAAGAACTGTTCGACATGATGCCCACGGCCGCTTTCTACCATCGCACCGCTCGCCGTCGGCATTCATCCTCACACCTTAGAACCGAAATGGTCGCGTACGGTACGGTTTCAGAGGAATTTCCTCCCACGGACGCTCCGGTTGTGGAATGAGCTCCCTGCCGAGGTTTTCCCGAGGGACTACAGTATGGGGTTATTCAAGGAAGGAGTGTATATTTAGGCGAAGCGTGCTACACACACCGTCATTAACAACCTAGGTTTCGCCGGAAGATCAGCGCCAACTCCCTGAGTCGGCATTACGCTGAGGCGAAACCTTTTTGTGGCGATTACTTGTTTTTTTTCTAATTACGTTTATTTATCTATATTTTATGTTTGTATCGTCACGAATAAATGTTTTTCTTTCTTTCTTTCTTTCTGTATACATTTTTAAAGGGACAACGCGCATTTGACACCCCAGGAGTTGCAAGCGTTCATAGGCTACGGTGATCGCTTACTATCAGGCGGGCCGTACGCTTGTTTGTCACCGACGTAGTATAAAAAAAAACTCATGCACGCAATAAATAAAAAACTACGATCCGATACGCGAAATGTAAATGAGCCCTGGAAATATGATTTTAACTTAGCATAATAGTAGTTTATGCAACTGATACATAATGAGAGGTCTTAAAACACGAGTGTGGTTTTATGAAACGAGCATCAGCGAGTTTCATAATAGGATCACACGAGTGTTTTAAGGCCTAATTATGTACAGTTGCATACACTACTTCATCTACATCCATACATAAAATCCTCTTTCATTTGTTGAGGCACCATTGCTTTGAAAGTGCAGGAGTTCGAGTTCGTGAGCTTGTTGAAGTCTTTTTGAGCACGATCCTGTATCGTAATGGGCGGAGATGGCCATAAAGATACCGTTTTTCATGCTGTTATGGTTATCTCCGACCGACCGGCGCGATATTGTAAAGTTAAACCTACACTTTTTGAGCACATAAAAGAGGATTTACTGTATGGGTGTAGATAAAGTAATATTTCAAAATCAGTGGAATTTTATAACTCTTCCGTAAATGCAGAAAAATCTCTCAAGACGTCTAGCGCCTTGAACACTATTACATACGATAACTCTGGCTTCTGAGTTCCAAATGCGACTTATCTGCTCGGTGATAAAGTCCAATTTTAAATGGAAAACAAGTTAGCTACGGATATCGGATATCTTAAGATAAGCTGACGGAATGCGGGATGCAATAGATGCATCTCACCAATGAGCTTAGCGTCTCCAGTACTGAATGAAGTCTAGGTGTGACGTTTATTTGCAATTGTGGATTTACGAGGAATAATGGATTACTGGCAGTCAGGGATTGTAAAATCGGTTTTATTTAATACCTGTATAGAAATTGACAAATTATTACCTCTTATAAAATAATACCTTTAATCTAATTACCGACCGGCGTTTAACGATCAGTTTAGCCTAGTGGGTCACCTGCCTGTGAAGCTGATGGTCCTGGGTTCGAATCCCGGTCAGGGCAAACATTTGTGTGATGAGCATGAATATTTGTTTCTGAGTCTTGGGTGATTTCTATGTATTTAAGTATTTATATCTATTAAATATGTCGTCGTCTAGTACCCATAACACAACCCTTCTTGAGCTTACTGTGGGGCTAGTTCGATTTGTGTAAGATTGTCCTCTAATATTTATTTATTTTATTTTTTATTTTAATTACAGGTATTGTTGTTATTCCGCTTTTATGTATACATCTATATATACTTTTTACGATATTAAATACCTGTATTCAATACCGCTATTCATTGAATTTGAAAGGTAAGATGTCAATTAAACATTACTATTACTAGTGGCTCTGTGAGCTGTAGACCTCGTGAGTGAGCTTTTTTATCATTTCCAAAATCTGACATTATAAAAAAGATCAATAATGAATATCGAACCTGCTCACGAAATTTAACGACAATCGGTTGAGAATTGAGACACGTAGACGAGAACAAACGGAAATCCGGAATTTGGACATGCGAAAGCATTTTTGTCGAAGCTGAATCAGAGACATTCGTTTCACTCGGTCAAAAACGCAACACATAGGTGTAAATACCTACTTTTTACAATACGCCAGTTTGCAGAAACAAATAATCGAGTATGTTGACACTGACAGCTATTACCGGTACATGTTTTTATGAATAAAGTGTCAAATAGAGGTATTGTTGTAAATTGGCGCAACCACTAATATGTTTGAATACCGGTATGTTTAAATAGCGAAATGCTATTATAACCCGTTATACCTTATTTAAAACCGGTAGTAAGAATACCGGTAACGATCCCTGCTGCCAGTAACCAAGAGTAGTACTGTAAGTGTAGATAGATTGTTAGATAATATTATATTCATCACACAAGGTTTATTGATAAGTATTTTAAAACACAACAATTACAACAAGTGTGACAAGTAAAAAAAACACATGAATGCTATAATATTACATTACCAAATTGTTAACTAACTACTACATATACATTTTTTATTAATTAGGTGACCTTTTTGCATTCTCCTTACTCTTTCATGCTCTGATGAGTTTCCCCATAGTATTATGCCATATTATATAATAGAGTGTACGTAAGCATAATAATGAAGGGTTGTTCGAAATAGCTCAGCGAGTTGCAAAAGTCAAGTTGCAAGGTGGGGCACATTACTCTTAGAACTGATGGCCCTTGGAAAGGATCTTGGTTGCGACTATGCAGCGTGGGGAGACCCTGCCTGCTGTCAGTCTGCCCGTGTGTTACACATACGCCAAACTCGTTTTGCGGTGAAGCAAAGTTAGAATTTTGACAGCATGTAGGTTGCTTTGATATTTTACACATTGATAACTTTAGGTCAATGCGTAAAATTTGTCTGGCGCTGCGGACACGATACCTCGTGACAATTTTAGGTATCGTTGGCGCTTAAAGGTTAAACAAACTTATGTACACAAACCCTTAGTAACTTTTGGGTGAAGGGAAATATTGTGAGGATACTATTCTCATCCCAACAGGTCTAGTTGTCGTTCTTGGTTTTCCAACCAAGAACGAAAACTACAGGTCTCACCCCAGGTCAGAGTTTGCACCTAAGATGGACATATGATCATTTTAATGCTGGATGTCATACCGTAAGGTAATTAAATGGGAGGTGGGAGTTTTTATGGCAGAGCAAAATCAAAAATCAAAATCAAATATTTATTCTGCAAATAGGCCACAAGGGACTTTTACATGTCAAAATATTAATTTACAATTTAAGAAAGTCTGACTATAATAAGTAATACATTTTTCATGTCAAAATATTAATTTACAGTTCAAGAAGGAATAATAATTTCGAGTTTACAATTATAACAAAATGAATGTCATACAGTGAAGATAAACTTGCAAAGTTATCTATTACAAATATTACAACATCAGTAAAGTTAGAGATGTATAAGGTCTCAAGATTAAACAAGGAGTATAATGAAATTAATATAATATCCCAGAGATGTACATGGTCTCTGAGCGTCAAAATTAAAATTAATTTAATATTGTTAGAGATGTATATAGTCTCTGAGTCACTGATAATAAAAACGAATCCACAACAGGATGATGTCTCTCGAGCGGTAATGAAACCCACCAATAAATTGTTTAATAGCAACTATTTCTCAAATTCGTTTAGAAATTCCACGCCAACGTAGTCGCGAGCAAGAGTCTAACTCTTCAACAACTGTACACAATTTCCCATCGTTTTGCAACGTCTAAATATTCCACAAGCAAATTGCATGCCCGAGTTCGGAAACAATTACGTATCTGATAGTTCTAGTGTGTAGTTATCGGACTAATTTATAGCATTGCCGCCGGCGCGAGTTTCAGAAAAATAGTTCCTCGATTACATATTAGTTTTATTGTGGAGTGGAAAATATTTATGCTAAGAAACATTTCTCTCCATAACATATTCAGGTCATTATCAGATTTAGGTTCGCGTCTTTTCGGTGGACATATCAAAAGATAAGGGATACAAAGCTTAATTAATACGCACATAAACAGTGTCTTTACTATAAATCCATGTACTAAAAACATAGCTTACATGCACAGAAACCGTTAACTATTGTCCACCGAAGAGGCAACTTTTGTTTTTGCAACTGACTATGACCCATTCAATACTCACAGGTTAATTAGAAGGACGCTTACGTTTTCTAGTATGCGTAAGGTTGATCAAAATGTAATTTACAAGAGTATGTTTAATGAAATCTTCTTCCTTCAATCCGGCCCTCATTTATTTCATTTATTTATTCAATTAAATACAATGTAAGTTTACAGCATAAAATAACACCAAAGCACTTACACGATAAATTATTACATAGCAATAAACAGAAAAAGAAATATATATACATGTCAAATAGAAAAGTCGTCAAATTGAGAACATACAAAATTATTGAATTCATAAAAAGTATACAATATACTAAAATAAAAATTAATTTAAATCGTCAAGGAACTGCTTAGCAATACGGTACAATTGAGAAAAGCGATCAGCAAACATGTCAGCGTCCTCGTGCTGAGTGAGCATTAGGCATAACAAAGATATTGCACGCGTGGTAGGAGCGTGTCGAGCGTGACACGTGCGAGCGGACACACGCTGCAGCAGGCCCGGCCGGCGACGCGGCGCCACAGCCATGCCATCCGAATCCTGGGGATCCTCGTCGGAACCACCAACCCGATCCTCTCCAGCACAGCCGGGCTGTCCACTCTGTGATGGACAACAGAAAGATAGTGGACTAATAGTAACAACTTCCTCTTCATGCTGAGAGTGTCTAGCCCAACCATCCCGGAGACAAACAATGATGGGTACATGTATGGGTAATACCCGTAGGCTCTGCGGTATAACCAGCGGGCGAATTTACGCTGCACTCTTTCCACCAACAGAGAGTACTTATCCTCGTAGGGATCCCACACAACAGCCCCGTATTCCAACCTACTGCGGACATAGGTAGTGTTTTGCTAGCATTTTTGCAAATATTAATTACATGCTTATGAGAATCAAGTTTCATCTAAAACTAAACCTAGGTCACTGATTTCTTCTACTTTTTCCAAACAAGTGTCCCCCAGGCCGTAATCAGTCAAAAGTGGCGAACGCTTACGCTCAAATACATTTACAAAAATTATGGTGTCGCATCAGGTGTTCAGTCATCCTTCCCCTGTTCTGTATTGATTTTAGCATAATCCTCGTCTCTTTCACGATGCTTAAAACACCTTAATCTGCTTTCCGTTCCGTCCAACTAATCCTTTCCATTATCTTCACGCACCACATTTCAAATGCTTCCAGTCTCTCTCTATCCCTCTGGATCAGCGTCCACGTTTCACATCCATATAAAGCAATGCTCCAGATGTATACCTAATTAGTTATTTTTAGCTTTCTGCGATATTTTATTTATTTATTTAAACTTTATTGCACAAAAAGAATATAAGTACAAAGGGCGGACTTAATGCCACGAGGCATTCTTTACCAGTCGACCATAGGACCAAACAGAAACTAGCAAATGTGGGTGCAATGAGAAAATAATTCAAAAAGTTAAACGATTTCGAAAGAATAAACATACATATAATCGTAACTAATATACATTTACCACGGAATTATATATACTAATACATACGTAAATATGTAGATATTACATACATAAATATATATATATACACAAATATATTCTACTGCATAAGTACAGGGGATACTAACTGATTAGTTTACGCTAGACTTGTTCTAGCAGGTGCTTGAAGAGCATACGTTTGAAAGCCAACTTGCTTGGGGCTTGTCTTGTTGTTTGTATTTTCGCTTAAAGTAACTGCTTTTTGTTATCAAACGCTCTCTTAGCCATAGCAATCTTTTCTTTTAGTTCACCTAAATCCACTGCACGTGTTTTTAATTATCTGTTAATTACATCACTTTTCAATTTTCAATCACCCTTCACAAGTATTCTATAATTTAGTATAATTTTATGTCGTCATCTTATTTTTTAATAAACACATTGTAATTTGTTGGGAAGGGAGCGTGTTTTCATTTTGTTCACTTGTAATTAATATTGTTCGGGAATAATTAATCTTAAATTACTTATGACGTTTGGAACAATGTGCAGGCGACGGCGGAATATGTCGCAAACTGTTTAGAATTTTGAAAGCAATGACGTACCTATACATTTCACATATTGATCGTCAACTAAAGGTCATCAGCTCATCAAAGAAGTCGCTAAAAGGTTAGTGAACACGACTGGTGACCCAAAGGACACGTAGTTTCCTCGCACAATGCATTCAGCATTGCTATACAGCGGGGAAATGCTGCCAGCATCTTTGGCACTATGTCGCGGGGGACCACTATTAGATTATTTATTTTTAAGTTTAGTTTGTAGCCCTTTTATTATTTGTTACTATTAATCTTAATAGTTGTTACTTTAATTCACCTCGATATACCTACAATTCACATATCTACGAGAAATACGTGATGTTTCTTTATGCTACGTATCGTACAATGATTGTTGCAAATTGCTTAACAATTAATGAAAAATATATTGAAATACACATTAAACAACTGTTAAATAAAATAGAATATACTATTATCATAATTTTCATGTTTTACCTAAATAAACTAAAGGTTGAATTTAAGAGATCCCTTAAAGTGATAAGTTCGCTTTTTACGTGTTTTTGTAAACGTATTGTTTGTTACTATTGCTACTGGTGTAGAAAATACTTACCAACTAGGCTTACCAATGACCTTTTATCCAGTATTTATACCAAAATACTCTTATTGGATACCGACAAACAGTCGCATTAACTTTTATTTATTTGAGATCTGATAATTAGTTTATTTTGAGAAAACTTTATTAAAGTGTAAATACAAGATTTTTAAGCAGTTTTAAATTCTATAAAGGCATTTTTGTGTAATCTTTTATTTTTTCGGAAACAAACATTATTTTTTTAAGTATAGCTTTTGCCCGCGTAAACTTCCACTCCCTATTTAATCACTTCTGGGGATTTTCGGGATATAAAAAATCAAAAAATCAAAATCAAACATTTATTCTGCAAATAGGCCACAAGGGCACTTTTACATGTCAAAATATTATTTTACAATTTAAGAAAGTCTGATTATAATAAGTAATACATTTATAACAAAATTAATGTCATACAGTGAAGATAAACTTGCAAAGTTATCTATCACAAATATTAAAACATCAGTAAAGTTAGAGATGTATAAGGTCTCAAGATTAAACAAGGAGTATAATGCAATTAATATAATATCCCAGAGATGTACATGGTCTCTGAGCGTCAAAAATTTAAATTAATTTAATATTGTTAGAGATGCATATGGTCTCTAAGTCACTGATAATAAAAACGAATCCACAACAGGATGATGTCTCTCGTCAATCCCCTATAAAAAGACACTAGTATTAACGTAGTCACTATGTCCTAGCAAGCATGAACAGACCGGACTCCACAAAGTATTCTATATGTTAATCCAGTCTATAAAAACTCGTTCTTTACCAAGTTTCATCATAATCCGTTCAGCTGTTTTTGGGTAATTGTGTAACAAACATCTAAACTTCTAAGTAAACTTTCGCATTTATAATATTAGTAGGATATAGGGGGCAATCTTGACAAATCCGCTTTCGCCTGTGCCCGGTGCGTCAGCAGGAAGAGACTGCCGTACGCGTGAGGCTGTAACAAACGATTTTCGTTCAAAACACGGTTCTTAAATACGAGGGCTTGCCATTTATAAGATGAAACCCGTTTGAAAAATATTTTAATCTATATATTTTAAGAGGAGTATTAAGAGGCCTTATAAGTTTTAAAATGTTTTGATTTGAAATTACGACAAAAGTATTGATAATATCCAAAAAGTGATTAAAGGATACGATGATTTTATTAAAGTTCTAGACGGTAACATAGCCATTTTTTGATTTTATTGTGTGTATTAGAATATAAGCGGAAAAATACAGTTTTTAGCTTGAAAATGGTCGATTTGGAGTGATGTTTGAAACGATATTCCTTAATGAAAAATACAAAAAATACATTTAAAATTTATGACATTGGGTCGCAATAGTCTTGTTCTAGATAGTAACATTGAGAAAATGTCAAGATACGTGTCAATTCAATCAGAAAATCGCCTAAATAGATGAGCGTTCTTAACTGATAAGGACTCTTAACGTCAAATGATGGTATGGTTATACCAAGAAGCTGTAATTTAAATTTTAATTGATGTTTGATAATTGTTTGAATACCTACTTATTAATCCTAGTGTGTAGCTATTATCATTTTGTTTGTATATTGTGTTTCTTATTGTAACTAACTGTCACACATAGACATCTTTAGCATGGAACTTTCTGTGAGCAAAATAAATAAATGAAATGAAATGAAATGAACTTTTTAAGCAAGTTCTGCGAAAGCGAAAGATTTACTTAGTAGTAGTTTCTCTCCAGCTTTTTTTCTTCGTGTAGGTTTTTTATACAACGCCGGTGGCAAACAAGCGTACGGTCCACCTGATGGTAAGCGGCCACATGATAGACGCCCGCAACTCCACAGGAGTCACGTGCGCGTTGCCGACCCTTTATAAGATTTGAGGATGAGCTGTGTTGACGGTGGTATCAACACAATTATCATAGGTTAGGTAGGCTTCGTGTAGGTAGTATATTTGACATCTTGACAGTGCTGATAGTAAGCTTGATAGCTAATATTGAAATATAATAATAATAATAATAAAGCTTTATTCATTCCATACATTAACATTTAACACTATCGTAATCAATTCATTAACAAGTAATTACTTAACATGCAGAGAACTTATCAGTATTTAGAATTTCTTTTATTACCTAAGCGGCAATCGATTTACTTATACTTAGTGATACTAATACACATATTTTTTTTTATTAAATATAATTATCGTGCTTTTTCGATTCAGATAGTTTTTACCCACGACGGAACGGAGAAGGTATATGCGTTTAAGGTGAGAGGTAGTTTGTTTGTTTGTTTGTTTGTGTGTGCACATCAATATCTTCGAAACGGCTTGACCGATTTAGAAACGGTTTTCTGCAATAGGTTTGTAGTTTAGTCGGGCAGAAACCTAGCTAGGAGTTACGATGATAACTCGCCAGGGGGCGCTGCAGTAAACATTTTTCACTTGCTAAAGTGCGTGTGAGTGCATTTTCTCCGGAACTGCTGGGCCAGCATTTACGATTTTTATTATATATATATGAAATTTCATCTCAGATATCTAATGAAATATCTGACTAACAAATTATTAATTAGTTATTAAGTTTTAGATATTGAAATATAATTTTCGTTAAAATGAAAATGAAAATTATTGAAATATAATGAAACATAAATTCGTACACTTTTGGTGGGAATTCACCCTTACACGGGGCATGGGCTACGAGAATCGAAGCACCAACTTTAATACCTGGGTCGTTCTAGTTTTTTATGACCAGTTTTCTATTACAAAAAAAAAACTATGATATGTTGAATTAGTGTACAAAAACAGGATTTCGAAATAGTACCTGAACCTAAATATTATTCTTTCTTGAACTGTAAATTAATATTTTGACATGTAAAAGTGCCCTTGTGGCCTATTTGAAGAATAAATGTTTGATTTTGATTTTGATTTTGATAATAAAAGGTATTCATAGGTAAAAACACTTAAAATATTAACTTATTGCTGTAAAAGCACAGTGGTAAAACTATTTTTTCATACAAATGGTGAGACATCCAAGGACCACTGAGTTACTCGATATATGGATATTAGCTGTGGTTAATTATCTAAACTATCGGAAGTAATACTGCAATTAAACCTCTTTCTAAATAACAATACAAAAATACGGAGTGAGGGCCAAGTATTCCAAAATCTGCATTTAAAAAAAGTGACTGAGAATTGCCCCGTGTGGTTGCCGGGTAAGAATTGCGCCACCCCAACTCTTCCCGTGGGTTTCGTAGGAGGCGAATAAGGGAAAATCGGAGGGTGGGCAGCAGCATCCTTCGATCATTACCATCATCAAACTGCGGTCGCCAACCCGCTTGCCAAGCGTGGCGACTATGGCAAATCCCCCCCAAATTGGGGGAGGCCTATGTTCAGCAGTGGGCGTCTTTCGGCTGAGATGATGATGATGATGATGATGACTGAGAATTATGGGTCATACGCGGATTTAGGTTCGCGTCTTTTCTGTGGACATACCAGAAGTTAAGGGCTACAAAGCTTAATTTTGGATTGGACCAGTAACCCGCATAAACAGTGTCTCCGTTTCTATAAATTCCTGTAATAAAAACATAGCTAACATGCACATAAGCCGTTAGCTATTGACCACAGGAGGTACGACTTTTGTTTTTTTCAACTAAGTATGACCCTTATATACATGAAAAAAGTAGAATGGCCAGAAATTAATAACGTCAGTATGGAAATTACGCCTTACTGACGCAATCAAAAAGTAACATTTTACTTTTGATACCGTCGCTCACTCGTACTAATTACGGAAGAGAAGGTGATGTGAGACTACGATTTCAATGATTTTGCTGTTACATAAAGTTACACTAACGTGAGACATATTTACGGACAAGAACACATTTTGCAAGATCACAATATAAGGCAAAGTCTTCCTACCTTTATAATAAAATAAACAGAGAACTAGACATTCACTCTAAACTATACTACGACTGTAAATTGTATCTTACTAAGTGGCTAAAAACTAAATCCTATCAGGACACGGAGAAACTGCTAGGATCGACATACTAGGGTTATACACCTACCTATACACAACACACACACACACACGCACGCGCGCGCGCACACACACACACACACACACACACACACACACACACACACACACACACACACACACACACACACACACACACACACACACACACACACACACGCACACGCACACACTGTCATCAAACAAGTAAAGAAAGTAGCATAAGTGTAAAGCATGTTTTAGAATTTAGAATTAAGTTAAAAATTTTATATTATTATTATTCACTCTTAAACTAGGGAAGAGCGGTGCCTCCCAATACAGGCAATTTTTGCTTACCAGGCGGTTCCATCCCCTGGATCATAAACTATGTGTTTCTTGTGAAATAAAGAATTTGATTTTTTTTATTTTTATTTTAATTTACACTTAATATGAGAACAACGGTTGGAACTCACTTGCAGGCAACCGACCGCGCAACACTAACCTTGATAACACTCAACCTGAAGAAGGACTCCAATTGTAGTCCGAAACATGTCGCAAATAGTGACTTTCCAAGTGAGTTCCAACCGTTGTTCTCATATTAAGTGATTTTGGTATTTCTTTTGGCTGCGTTTTATGTTTTCACTGTCTTTCTAAGGGTGCATTCCACATACGGAAAATTGTCTGAAAATTATGTACATGAAAAAGTAACCTACCAAACAACAGAATCTAAACACAATTTTTCGCAAGATAAGCACTCGAAAAGTGCCATAGCGTAGCGCGCTTGCCAAAATCGTAAACGCAGAGAAAAGAATCAAACAATAAACATGGCGAACGTTTCCGAACTCATCTTGCGAAATATGAAATAATGATATTGCTTTTGGCAGTAACAGGCGTAGTCTGAAGATGTCTCCACTAGTTACTTTAAAAAAAAATAAGATAGGGAGCCAAGTGGAGCGATGCGGGCCGTTTGGTTGGGTAGGGAAAAATGGAATTCAATGCGTCTTCACGTTTCGTTTTCGAATCTGATAACCAGGTGCAGCGAAGGTCTCCGTTTCAGCTTGGACCTCCTAATGTCCATCAGGCGGGCCGCACGCTTGTTTGCCAGCGACGTGGTATAAAAAAGGGGATTGATAACATAAAGAATGCTCGTGAAATTTACTGCTAGAGACAAATGTTACTGTTATTTTAGAGTGCGAAATCATACCAGAGGCGCTAGGATAAATATAAATAAATATTTTGTGGACAATCTTACACAAATCAACCTAGCAAAGCTTGTACTATGGGTACTAGGCGACGATATACATACTTATATAGATAAATATATACTTAAATACATAGAAAACATCCAAGACTCAGGAACAAATATTCGTGTTCATCACACAAATAAATGCCCTGACAGGGATTGGAACCCGAGACCTCCAGCTTCGAAGGCAGGGTCACTACCAACTAGGTTAAAGCGGTTGTCAGGGATGAACGCTTGTATGTCGGACATATAGCATTCGTCCCTTACTATCAAGTATGTAAGTGCGAAAGGGACCAATGCCATATGTCCGACATATACGCGATCATCTTAGCCCCTCTGATATATACCAATTACCAAAACGTCATTATTGTCAACGGAGCGTCATCGTCGAATTTTTGATATTGTCTGTTTTTTTTTGAACCTGACTGTGGCTTTATTGGCCGTTCCCAATAAAGCGATAGGAGTGCGCGGTTGGAGAGTAGCCTGGAGAAAATCCAGGGGAAAACCTCCGGCACGACCACGAGTGGTTTGGAACACTGGAATACTCTAAGAGTGAGCGCTCCAGTGAGATTGGTTGAGCGGTTTCAACCGAATCTGAGCTGTGAGTGGAATCGAGCTACTGGGAGTTTTGTCGCTGGTTCACTAAACCTAGCCTAGCTGAGAAAAGTCCAGCAAGAAACTCAGCTAGGCCCGACCTGGGTCGGACTGACTCTACCCGGTGTGCGACGGTACCGGGACGAATAGGGACTAATATTGTCTGTGTCACCACATATAACACTAATTAATTGGGATTCTTGATTTTAGAACGTTTCGTAAAACATGAAAATCATCTGCAACAACCAATCTACCATAAAACCTGTCGCTCCTCACAGTAGGCCGAAAAACCGTATGCAACTCCTTCAAAGCGTTTACTTATTTCAATTTTAAAACAGCCCCACGCGTGCTTCAAAAGAAACGGCGGAATCTTGAAGTTTTAATCCCGATTTTCCCTTTGAGCCGTCCTTTTCAACTCTTGGATTTCTCGACGCATTTCCCGAATGTTGAATACGTTCAGACTTATGAATTGGTTTATTTGGAGTTAAATAAAAGAGACGCACAGATATAATTTGAAACAGGTAAAGCTCGACGAGAAATATATGAAAGCGCCATCTTGCGGAATTTCATCGTAACTAATTTCTTACACTGGCAATAATTATAATGATAGGTTGTCACTTGTCAGTGTCACAGTTGCGGTTTACTTAATACTAGTAGTGTTGAAAATTATTCATAATCAAGAGAGACCTTATTAACGATGTATTTAATAAACAGCTGATAAAAAGTGAATTGAAACTATTTCGCTGCTAAACATTTCAAAATTGACATTAGATCTGATAGGTAAACAAAGTCAAATGTCGTTGTCTGTTGCCATATAAATCAGAATAATAGCGTCCTCTTGACAATCCTAATAATTATAATATTATAAACGTGAAAGTTTGTGCGGAATCACTCGTATTGTTCCTGTCATAAAAATACTGTTACAAGTTAGCAAAAAGCGGACGATCAGCATATATACTCGGTCCACGTATATATAATCACCTACCAAAAAGTATTAAAGATGCACCTTCCCTCATAATTATAAAATAAGATTAAAAAAATGGCTTGTAAAGTCAACATTTTATGACGTAGATGAATATTTTTCCAATGACATGAAATAATGTATTATAATGATTAGTAAGTAATTTATAATTTGTATTACTATATACCTACAAAATGTAGTAATGTTCAAAACAATTTTTTGTATGAAAAATGTTTTTGTATGACCTGTAACGAATGTTACCAATAAATATTTTCATTTTACTGTGCCAAACATGGCCTCAGTGGCAAAGAGGTACCAAACGCCAATAAAATTAAATACATTAACCACTGGCATTCCTATTATCACAAAACATGGCTTTCCGGGAACAAAACATGCGATTGTCAAAAACTGAGGTAACAACAGCAATTGTTCGTT
Source organism: Epiblema foenella (assembly GCA_963556455.1). Taxonomy (NCBI): domain Eukaryota; kingdom Metazoa; phylum Arthropoda; class Insecta; order Lepidoptera; family Tortricidae; genus Epiblema; species Epiblema foenella. Next base: position 18,027,944 of record OY747112.1, read on the forward strand.
CCAGAATAATTTTCAATTATAAACTGACTGATTATCGCGCAGTAGGTATTCGAATTATTTTGCTGGTAAACGAATAAGTAATTATTGAAACTGGAGTTATTTGGTTGACAAATTTCGTGAATTTTACATTTCGCGAATTTGCCTTCATGAAGGCCTTATCGTCACGGCTGGTCCACGCCTCAGGGGACCCCAGAGCTGGCGCGTACCTCTCCCAATGGATTGCTCTTGCGGTTCAGAGGGGTAACGCCGCCAGCGTTTTGGGGTCCATGCCGCAGGCAGAACTTTTAGATGGAGTGTTTTTTTAGAGTTCCGTAGCCAAAATGGCATAAACGGAACCCTTATAGATTCGTCATGTCTATCCGTCCGTCCGTCCGTTCGTCCGTATGTCACAGCCGATTTACTCGGAGACTATAAGCACTACAATTATGAAATTTGGTAGGAAGGTGTATTCTATGACCCGCTGCATAAAAATGATGTGAAATTACAAAAAAAAAAAAAAAAATTAGGGGGGGCAATACATGTAAACGGTGGATGAAAAAAAAAATTCAAAGCACATACTAGCCGTGTGGGGTATCGATGGATAGGCCTTTAAAATGATATACGAGTAGGGGTTCTAAAAAACTTGTCCATTTAAGTCAACCGTTGGTGAGATATTAGCTGTCAAAGTCATAGAAAGTGTCCCCCCCCCCCCCTCTAATTTCAAAACTATAAAGTTGGTTTGAACAATATAGGTTTTACGGTTTTCGAGTTTTCGCTTAAAAACTGTCTTGACCAAACAAAAGGTCGTAAGTGCCGTGAGTTCCCTATGAAGATATGCCTTTTTTAGATTCGGTGTATTGGATAGTGATTTTAAATGTGGACTAGTAGGTGTTGGTACGGAACCCTTCATTGTGCGTGGTCCGACACGCACATGGCAGGTTTTTTGTAATTGGTTTTATTTGTTTCTTTGTTGTAGTTGTAAGTATGTATCTTGCGTTCATTTAATCATGTATTTCTACGTATTTTTTATATTTTTTATACAAACGCCTTAAGGGAGGCGTACAGCGACATCTACCAGAAGACTCATGCTTCATTAACGGCACTAACGTCTCAAATCATATTGAGAATCGTCAGTTACGATGTCGAATCCTGCTCGGTGCCTAAATTTATAAATTTTTCCTTCATTCTAAATTTTAATGTATTTCTAAATGTTAGCAATATTTCGCGTTATGTTTAGGTCGAATTTGGCTTGTATTATATAACAGCAACTAAACATCTGTATGATGGTAAGTAGCCACCCTAATCTATGGCGGTTAGCGACTCCAGAAAAATCACAGTAGTAGATTGTGTCTCAAGGGAGCAAAGTGATATATTTACGGTGAGGGCGGAGGGATATTAAATCCTAAGTGAAGCGGAAGATTCTGAGCATAGCGAGGGATTCTAAAGTGCAGTCTTAAGCGTAGCGACGAAATAATTATGCTACCGTGTGACATACTTTTCACACTACGAGGCCCGCTGCTAAAAACGTGAAATGGCTTACAAATAATTTTGCTACCGACGCACATACTGCTTTTCACACCTTCTATGAGGAAAAGCGTTATTGTTGCCTTCATACGAGGGAAGTAAATTACGACTTTGATCCCTCATCCAAGGGCAACAATGACTCTTTTATGAATAGCATGTGTGAAAAGGGTATTTCCGAGTCTTTATTGACTTAATGACTCAGTGTGTTGACAGCTAAAAGACATGCATGGGTGGAGCGACTTTTCGAATTTTCGAATTTCGCAATGAAATAGTGTAATTAAGCTTTATCATTTTAAGCCACCCTGGACTGTTACTTTTGTTGTTGACTTTAGCAACTCCATATATTAGAAACGATTTGAAACGGGATATTTACCATGTATAATGATTTTATCGCGCTCGGCATCATGACACTGTCGTCACTGCTCATATTTCAGGTAGCCGTATATGCTAGGGAAAATATAACATTATATGTACGGCGAGGTGATGGATCTGCATGGGTCACTCGAAACGCTCATAAATTAAGAACTATTCCCCATAAGCTCACAAAGACAGCAAAGACAATCCATGTCGCGGGTCCTATCTTTTACAACAAGTTACCAGACAGCATCACGGAAGCAAAAAGTCTCCCGTCTTTTAAAATTAGATTTAAAAAATGGCTAATAAATCAATGTTTCTATACTATTAAAGAATTTTTAGAATATAAAATATGTAATGATTAACATAGCAAGAATATATAATGCAATGTTCTAATGTAATGTAATGATTGTAATTTTCTAATTTAATCAATTATCTAATTAATATAATCTATAATGAATGTACAATTGTAAAAACACTGACTTGTAATACCTTATTACCAATAAATTATGTCTATGTCTATGTCTATATTTGTATTTTTGAGTTCCCGATATTTCGGCACTGTTGCAAGCGCCATTATCAAGGATTAACTGACGTGCTGCGAGTTTTAGTTGTGGTCTACCCACACACCATAGCGATCTACACTCTTCCTGGTTCGCTTTTTTTCGCACAGTGTCACCGTCACTACCACCGTCCGCCTTGTCACTTGAAACTCGATTACGGTCACGACACACCACACTCACAGTATCAATAAGCGAGTTCTTTCCGGAAACAGTCTCTTTTCGATTTGAGAACTTTCAAAAATACAAATATACATGGTAAATAGAAACGGCAGTTTCAAATCGTAATTCTAATGTAAATGACCATGTAAGCTTAAAATCTTATAACTCCATATATTGATTGAAACTACTACGATTTCCACACATTATGATTACTAAAAAGACTTAATGCGTGGCCTTTTCTAAAAGTGCAACAAAATTGGAAACCGTACTGTCTTCTAGAAGATCTCACGGTTTGATATAATTGCCATACTATAAATAAATAAACCGGTACCCTACACGTGACCCCTGAATGGTGCTAAAAGTGCAACAAAATTGGAAACCGTACTGTCTTCTACAAGATCTCACGGTTTGATATAATTGCCATACTATAAATAAATAAACCGGTACCCTACACGTGACCCCTGAGTGGTGCTAAAAGTGCAACTAAACTGGCAACCGTACTGTCTTCTAGAAGATCTCACGGTTTGATATAATTGCCATACTATAAATAAATAAACCGGTACCCTACACGTGACCCCTGAGTGGTGCTAAAAGTGCAACTAAACTGGCAACCGTACTGTCTTCTAGAAGATCTCACGGTTTGATATAATTGCCATACTATAAATAAATAAATCGGTACCCTACACGTGACCCCTGAGTGGTGCTAAAAGTGCAACAAAACTGGCAACCGTACTGTCTTCTAGAAGATCTCACGGTTCGAAATAATTGCCAAACGATAAATAAATAAACCGCTATCCAACACGTGACCCCTGGGTGGTGCTAAAAGTACAACAAAACTGGCAACCGTACTGTCTTCTAGAAGATCTCACGGTTCGAAATAATTGCCAAACGATAAATAAATAAACCGCTATCCAACACGTGACCTGGGTGGTGCTAAAAGTGCAACAAAACTGGCAACCGTACTGTCTTCTAGAAGATCTCACGGTTCGAAATAATTGCCAAACGATAAATAAATAAACCGCTATCCAACACGTGACCCCTGGGTGGTGCTAAAAGTACAACAAAACTGGCAACCGTACTGTCTTCTAGAAGATCTCACGGTTCGAAATAATTGCCAAACGATAAATAAATAAACCGCTATCCAACACGTGACCCCTGAGTGGTGCTAAAAGTGCAACTAAACTGGCAACCGTACTGTCTTCTAGAAGATCTCATGGTTTGATATAATTGCCATACTATAAATAAATAAACCGGTACCCTACACGTGACCCCTGAATGGTGCTAAAAGTGCAACAAAATTGGAAACCGTACTGTCTTCTACAAGATCTCACGGTTTGATATAATTGCCATACTATAAATAAATAAACCGGTACCCTACACGTGACCCCTGAGTGGTGCTAAAAGTGCAACTAAACTGGCAACCGTACTGTCTTCTAGAAGATCTCACGGTTTAAAATAATTGCCATACGATAAATAAATAAACCACTATCATACACGTGGCCCCTGAGTGGTGCTACGAGCCCCAATGCAAAATAGCTCGTCTAGTCGCAATTCTGCATGCGTATTTTTTTTCAAAAACTAGTATTTCTACCCGAATCGACTTTGATGATTAATGGAATACACTAGACGCAATGTCACTAAAGCTAGCTTAGTTTTGAGTTGTACAAAGTGTACATCTCGTTATTTATTTTAAAATAATTTAATTATAAATATTACATCTCACACGCAAATAATTACGTCTGCTTCATATTTAAGGCAAAATAGGTCGTCTATTTAAAATAAAACCTGTTTACCAGGGTTCGTAATATAAAATATTATTTTCAAATTGAATACGGAATATTCTCTGTCATGTAAAATGACAAACCACTATATAAAAGGGCAAATTCAGCCTAATTTTTTATTACTCCAAATCGTTTTTCTATCGAGATGGCACGAGGTAAGCCAGTGACTGAAGAAGTGCGGAAAATTATAATCTCCAGTAACAATAAAGGCAAATCTACGTACCAAATTGCCAAGGACCTTTCTATGCCAAGGTCTACAATCCAAACTATCATCGAGCATCATCGAAAACACGACAAAATTTCTTGTTTAAAGAAATCCGGCCGCCCACGAATTACTACTAAAGCAGAAAACAGGATTCTGAGGAAGATCATCAAGAAAAATCGTCGTGCAAGAGCTGGAGAACTTACGGTACTATGGCGTGACGCAATTAAAAAAAACATTTCAGTGGATACTTGCAAGAGAGTGATGAAGAGGATGGGCTACGGTTTTTACACTGCTAAAGAGAAACCGTTACTTACACAACGGCAGAAAACTAACAGGTTGAAATTCGCCAAAAAGTACAGAAATTGGACCGTCGATCAGTGGCGTAAAATTATATGGAGTGACGAATCTAAATTTGAAGTCACAGTAGGCGATGAACGAAGTAAAGTCATTCGCGAAAAAGGAGAGGCATTTCAAAAAGATTGTCTTAAGCGTAAGGTAAAGTTTCCAGCTTCCTTAATGATTTGGGGCTGCATGTCGGCACAGGGTGTCGGCTGTCTGCAATTTATAGATGGAACCGTCAATGCCGAAAAATACAAAAGCATCTTACAAGAGAGTTTGCTGCCGTCTATACGTAAGTTAAAGTATAAAAATGCGTATACTTTTCAACAAGATGGTGCCTCATGCCATACCGCTAAAGCAACGATGGCGTGGCTGAAAAAGAAAAAAATACCTACCATGTCGTGGCCATCCAGCAGCCCGGACTTGTCTCCCATAGAAACGTTGTGGTGGAAAATGAAGAAGAAGTTGCGAAAGGACCCGTCCAGATCAAAAGCTGATCTTAAAGAGAAACTTACCTGTGTTTGGAATGAAACAACCCCGGAAGAGTGTCGACAGCTGGTAGATACAATGCCGCTCAGAATTAAAGCCGTTTTAGATGCAAAAGGAGACGCCACCAAGTGGTAGACGTTCTAATCTGCGTCGGTAACACTAAAGACGAACTTTTTTGCATTTTAGTACAATTGGTGAAACAATGTTTTTTTTATTACCAAGGAAAGTTCGTTTTTTTTTTCATTGAATAAATAAAATACGATTTATAACTTATACTGTTTTTATATTGCTAATTCTTCCAAACACCTTCGTCCCCCAGAATTTTTAGGTTAACGTTAGTTTAGTACATTTTTTTCCTACCAGACGTACTCATTTGCATTGGGGCTCGTAAAAGTGCAACAAAACTGGCAACCGTACTCTCTTCTAGAAGATCTCACGGTTTGAAATAATTGCCAAACGATAAATAAATAAACCGCTATCCAACACGTGACCCCTGGGTGGTGCTAAAAGTGCAACAAAACTGGCAACCGTACTGTCTTCTAGAAGATCTCACGGTTCGAAATAATTGCCAAACGATAAATAAATAAACCGCTATCCGACACGTGACCCCTGGGTGGTGCTAAAAGTGCAACAAAACTGGCAACCGTACTGTCTTCTAGAAGATCTCACGGTTCGAAGTAATTTCCAAACGATAAATAAATAAATAATTTCTGCGACGTAAGTAAGTTCACGTCAAAATAAATACCAAATATTGATCCCGTCCCGCCAAGTTGGGAAGTCAGGAAGACTTGTTTTGTAACTTATAGTTTCTTCGAACAGACAATGTCAAGACCAGAAATTCAAAATTGAAACTTATTGAAATGGAATTGTTCGTAGCAAAATGGGAACCCTTTGTTTAAAAGAAGAATATTACGATACCCAGATGCCATGTTCTTTTGCAAAGAAAACCGGCCAAGTGCGTCGGACTCGACAAATTCAGGGTCCCGCACCAACAGCAAAAGTAAGGATATTAATTTCAATGAAAAAATCTAATTTATGCATATACTAGCGACCCGCCCCGGCTTCGCACGGGTGCACTATTTAAAGGATGTTATTATACATATATTTCATATTTCATATATTTCATAGTTCATATTTATTTATTCAAAAATATACAAAAATTTTACATATCAGAAGATTGTTACAATAATTAAATTATGTCGATTAAATAAAAAATAAAAATTTCAATTAGATTAGGTACATTATTTTTAAATTATTATATAAACCTTCCTCTTCAATCACTCTATCTATTAAAAAAAAACCGCATCAAAATCCGTTGCGTAGTTTTAAAGATTTAAGCATACATAGGGATATAGGGACAGAGAAAGCGACTTTGTTTTATACTATGTAGTGATTAGTGATTGTTGATAAAATATACGTAATACGTGATAAAATATACGTTATCACTTAATTTCAAGGTTATAGGTTGATGGGAAGTGTAAATATTCTTCGGAATTTTTCTAAACTAAAGGCTGTCTTTGGTGCCTACTCATTCCTTTGTTTTCTAACAAATGGATCATTGTCAGTTGTAAAAACAAATGTTGTCCACCCGGTGGTCAATAGTTAACAGCTTATGCATATAAGTTATGATTTTATTACATGGATTTATAGTTATGGAAACACCGTTTACGCGGGTTACTAGCAAATCAATCCAAAATTTAACTTTGTGGCCCTTAACTTTTGATATGTTCACCGAAAAGACGCGAACCTAAATCTGACAGTGACCCAAATAATATGTTTGTTTTTAAATATATTAGAAAACAAACTCCTTGAGTAGATAAATAAAATACGTCTGTTTTTAAATTATCTACTCGATGGGGTAGGTCAAAAAATTAAAAACATATAAAAATAAGTTTTGATAATTTGTATAGCTTTGGGTCATGGAGATGCTTGTGCTCTGAAAATTTACAGACTGTGGTTCCAACAGTTTGCCTGTAAAACCTGTGACTGACGACGGACGGACGGACCCGTGAGTAACGACAATAAGGTTCCGTTTGGACCCATCAAAATCAATATCAAAACATTTATTCTGCAAATAGGCCTCAAGGGCACTTTTACCAGTCAAAATCTATCTAGGTACATCAAATAAAAATAATACAATAATCAAAGTATCATTAATTAAATGTAGTGTTACATGTCAAAAATAAGACTAAGAAACTAATATTGAGATTTGTTAGAGATGTATTAACAATCGAGATTTGTTGATGTATAAGGTCTCTAAGCGTCAAGATAAAAGGTAATAAAGTAGGTACACTAATCATAATAAGATATTTTGAGCTATATCTATAACACGTCAACATGACAATAATAAAATCTAATAAATAAATGTCCTCGGAGATGTATAAGGTCTCTGAGCGTCAGTCTAAAAATAAAATCAAATGAGAACAGAGCGAAGTCTCTCATCATGTCAATTCCACTGAACACTAGTACGAAGTTACTAGTCCTTGCAAACATGAACAGACCGGACCCCACAAACAGCACCCGTTCTTCCTTTCCACCTTCAGTTACGGAACCCTAAAAAGTATCTGTTTTGCTAAAGACACTATAGTAAATATTGTAATGACGTATTTCAGTGAACTTATATTACCGCTGTGTTTGGTAACAAAGAAGGTAGGAAGTTTATCTCTGCTTATGTCTCGCTATGTTATGTTTCTGACTTGCTTTGTATTTTTATTGAGGTGTCAATAGAGTATTTGTATTGTATTGTCTCTGTGAGCTGTAGTCCTTGTAAGTGTTTTGTTTTGAGTTCCAGAAACTGGGAAAAATTATTCTATATAATTATTCAACCTGCAGGCGAATCACGTTTACTGTCAATTTTGAAGTATAAGTGTATGAGCTGCGGGGTAATCACATAACTTTGGTACTACCGTTAGGTATATTTTAATGTCAAATTCTAATTGTCAGCTCATACACTTATACTTCAAAAATGACAGTAAAATCTATCTACCGTTAGTACATAAAGTTACGTGATTCGCCTGCTGCTCACAAAATTTCACGAGAATGGAGAACAAATAAGCAAAAATATACATATCTTTTTAATTTTCCAAAACAGACTCAATAAAAAAATATATAAAATTACTCACGAGGTCTACAGCTCACAGAGCCACTAGTATTACAAGTCGTCAGCTGTGTACAAATAAAATCCCCAAGGCGATCCCCCGTGCTTATAACTCAATCGATTTAAGTGTATATTAATAGCTCAATCAGGGAGATTGATAGGCAACAAAGGCTCGAGGCGTCGCGGTGTCGATCGGGGGACTTATAGCCTGAATACACTTTGATTAGTGTTTAGTGTGTGTTCATAGTATAGGAGCGTGTTTAACTTTTTTATAGAATAGCTCTTGTATGGACTCGAACTAATCGTTAGTTAATCAATGTGCAAAACAGGCCTTTAGAGGCTTTTAGATAATTTAAGACAAGACACGCCTGCGCAGAATCTTGCCCAACGAAATAATTCGCCAAATTTCGGAGACCACAAGGTAACATTATTTGTCACTCCCTTAATATCGACTTTGTTTTATACTATGTAGTGATGTATGTGATATTGTTATATATGCATGATTGTGTGTACATTTTTATTGTTGTTGTGTATTTATTTGTATTGTGTATTTATCTGTATTGTGTATTTATATGTATTTTTAATTTGTATGCTTGTATATGTTATAAATCTATTTTATGATTTTTGCACCAACAACTGCTTAATTTATGTTATTTTTTTCCGCTACCCAAAGGTTGTCTGGAAGAGATTTTAGCGATAAGATCCTAGTGGGAATTGTCTTAGGATACAGACTGGACTGTACATACTTCATTTATACTGATTTGTCCTATTTATTACATCAGCCTGTATCTGTTTTTTTATCCCAATAAAGAAAATAAATAATAAAGAAGACCGCCTATTGTCTACCTCTACCAGTGTACTGTTGTTGTTTTGATTCTCTGTGTAGCTGATTCATTTGTGTGAGGTGTGCAATAAAGAGTATTTGTATTGTATTGTATTGTAACATATAAGATTTCAAGCTCACATGACCATTTACATTAGAATTACGATTTGAAACGGGATATTTACCATGTATATTTGTATTTGTGAGTTCCCACCCATTTGTTCCCATTTGTGAGCAGCACGTCAGTTAATCCTTGATAATGGCGCTTGCAACAGTGCCATTATCAAGGATTAACTGACGTGCTGCGAGTTTTAGTTGTGGTCTACCCACACACCAATATCGGAACACAAATACAAATATACATGATAAATATCCCGTTTCAAATCGTAATTTTATTGTAACATAAATATAAAGAAACTACGTACACATTCAAAACATTCCCCACATTACTACGCACCTATACTATAACATACATATAACAATAGACTTCGACTTTACAAGCATTTCCACTACGTCAAATATCCCGTGGCTAAATTGACCAATGTCCCTGAGGATCACATTTGATAAAAATTCTTAGAGACAGTAGTCCTTGTGTCCCGAAATATTTTTTTTTATGTGGGGGCAAACGAGCAGACGGATCGCCTGATGGTAAGCAATTATCGTCGCCCATAAACACCTGCAACACCAGAGGAGTCGCAAGTGCGTTGCCGGCCTTTCAGAAGGGAATACGCTCTTTTCTTGAAGGTTTGAAGGTCATATCGGTCCGGAAATACCACAGGCGACAGTTCATTCCATGATTCGGTTGTGCGACGCAGGAAATTTGATTTGCGAAGTTTGATGTCAAAATAGTGGCCAAGCGTGGTGGTTAAGTACAGTCGCCATCAAATATATCTGTACTCTTCAGGGTGCTCAAAAATATCTGAACATGCACCTTAACGCCTTGACAATAGAGTCGTGTTCAGATATTTGTGAGTACCTTGTTCGCTCTGATGTATCTGATGGCGACTGTACCAAAGTTTTTAAATCGACTTGTATTGATGCTCTATTTATACTTGAATACATTCAATGCGGCGGGCGGGGCCGGGTCTCGATGGTCCCTTCGTCATCGTAGCTACGAAGCCACAGACGAACCGTATTTCTCTAAACAATACAATAAAGGATTTTTTTTTATTAAAATTGGGATCGCTCTTTGCCAGCATCTAGCTTGGGGGCAAAGATGAGGCCGACGATGAAGCGAGCTCACCCAGAAGGTGCCTAGGTTATATGAGCTCGGAAACACAAGCGCCGGCAGAGAATTCCAAATCTTAGAAGTGCGCATTATAAAAGATGATGCAAAGCGCTTGGTTCGAATAAGAGGAATTTCGACCAAGAAACACCTAGACCGTTCCGTGTCCGGGCCGGCCCGTTTTCTATGACAGAAAATCAACGGCCGCCCGGCCACGGACGGCCCCGGTGACGCTCGGAAACGGGCCGGCCCGGACACGGAACGGTCTCTCTATTATATTAAATTAGGAAAATTTTGTTATCACTATCTTGCTGGGGATTTTGTTTTTGTTCTTTTAGTTTAGTTTAATGTATAACTATTCACCTTTTAGTTTTAATGGTAATTCAATAATTTTATATAAGTAGTTTTCTTTTTAAATTGTTACCGTTTTCCGATGTAGCGGCTAAATAGACATAGTTTAACAAATCGTAAGATCTCCCCCACGGGACAGGCCATGCCTAGTGTGGGGGTCAGTATTAATCTACCAGAGCATGTTTATTATCTGTAAATAAACTATTTGTATTTGTATTTTGTATTTGTATTATAAATGCAAACGTTTGACGGCCGATCTACCGACGTATGAGGCTCGGAAACGGCACGGTCCCGGCCCAGCCCGGACGCGGAACGGTTAGCACATTGACACACAAAAAATCTCGGAGACGGGCCGGCCCGGAGACGGAACGGCCCGGACACGGAACGGTCTACTGTGAATCATCTTTAATCATTAAATGGCGTTACAAGATGAATTTTCACAAAAACAGTGTATTTGTATGTTCTGTTTTTTCGCGAACGTTTTTCGATCACTAAATAAGAAAGCCAAAATGAATCCTGAAATTTTATAAAGGGTCGGCAACGCGCACGTGACTCTTTTGGAGTTTTAGCGTCTTAAGAGCCCTTACGAGTTAAAAAACGCTCACCTATTTAGGCCATTTTCTGTTTGTATTTACGAGTACACGTAACTTGACATTTTCTCATGTTACTATCTAGAACAGGACTATTGCGACTTAATACTATAAATTTTAAATGTATTATTTGTATTTTTCATTAGGAAATATGGTTTCAAACATAACTCGAAAACCATCATTTTTAAACCTAAAACGGTTTTTTCCGCTTATATTCTATTACGCACAATAAAATCAAAAAATGGCTATGTCACTATCTAGAACTTTTATAAAGTCATCGTATCATTTAATCACTTTATTAGTGTTATGAATACTTTTGTCATAATTTGAAATTAAAACATTTTAAAACTTATAAGGCCTTAATAATTCCGCACCCGACAGCAGACGGCAACAACAAGTTCCATCGCACACAAAATTGAACCGTAATTGTAAGATATAAAGTCCCAATTTAGAGTGAGCGGCGTAAGTGACGTCGCGCCGTTGCGACACTTGTGTGGAATTATACCTTGATGTTACGGTATCCGCCTACCGTCAGGTGGACCGTTGCCACCACCGTAGTATAAAAAAAAACAGTCTAATCCATAAAATAAATTAATTTATAATTGCTTACCGTAACGTGTAGTTCTTCCGAGATTTGCGTAATATTGAAGCCTTCGTCAAGTAAATAAATACTCACGTAATCCTACTTCGCTACATAGCTGTTAGATTTCGGCGAGAAATCATATCATCACTACATAGTATAAAACAAAGTCCTATATCCCTATGTATGCTTAAATCTTTAAAACTACGCAACGAATTTTGATGCGTTTTTTTTATAGATACAGTGATTGAAGAGGAAGGTTTATATGTATAATAACATCCATTAAATAGTGCACCCGTGCGAAGCCAGAGCGGCGGGGTAATCACATAACTTATTTACTACTGTTAGGCAGATTTTAATATCAAATTTTAATTGTCAGCGGGGTAATCGCGTAACTTTTGTACTATCGTTAGATAGAATTTAATGTCAAATTTTAATTGTCAGCTCATACATTTATACTTCAAAATTGACAGTAAAATCTATCTACCGTTAGTACATAAAGTTACGTGATTCCCCTGCAGCTCATACATTTATACTTCAAAATTGACATTAAAATTTATCTAACGGTAGTACATAAAGTTACGTGATTCGCCTGCGGGTCGCTAGTTAATAATAAAATGTTAACTGCGATGAAAAACAGTTTTGACTGTGTAGCGCAAAATACAAACTAGCCACATCACGTAAAAGTTAAAAGGATAACAAAATTACTCTCCCTTTTTTTGGGCAGTATTGAAAACAATAGAAACCAATACAATAAAGGGACCTTGTTTCTAATTGGTCAACAAATGATGGTTAGTCAAAATCGGCGCTGCCATGCGAAACTGTTTTCGAAGTGGTCACGTCTGGCCTTTGGCGATAGTAAATGAGGGCTATCGTTTTTGTGCTCACCAGTTGGCGCCACTGTCGAGTAAGGTCCAGCTGTCAAAAATTATTATTGGTTATTATGGGCATGAGAACGAAGTTTGCATTTAAATCATGTTTAAAACCTTAAAGCCGTACCGTAAAAATATCGAGCATCCCGCATTGTAGCGCAGTCCCGTTTTGTTCGGAAAAAAAGAAGGATATAAGTTTCCGAAAGACAAAACTGTCTCAAAGTACTGACGGTCATTGACCCGTAACTCATATTTGCCATAATGAAGCTCAGGTATTGAAAAACAGGCACTATATTTTTCCAATTAGATATTAACCCGCGTACCGCAACCACAAAGAGTGACATTTGACATTTCAGGGACCCATGCTACACTAGCGCCTCTAGCGGCGAATTCATACGCGATAGCGCCCATTAAAAATTTGCGGGCCACCCGCCGGTGCGCAGTAGAATGCCACTGTGATCCTGCGGCGCTCCACTAAAGGCGTCGCCGGTACTCGTTGGGTTTTTAGACGGTAGTACGGTCCATCCGGATAGTCCGTCTTACCCACCCAGGTCTTTCACTGGGTGGGATAAATGAAATGAAATGAAATTTATTTGCTTGAGACATGGTTAACAATAAGATGGAACAACTTTGTTAAGGATCAGCACATCTCGCCAACATTTGGACATGCAAAAACGAACTTATGACTAGTATTACCACGTATTACTTTTCTCATTACAATTTATTATTATATTAATTTGTTCTATTATTATACGTAAAAAAGTCTTGTATCGAGTAAAAACATTTGTCTACTAGCCATTTGTGTAATGCAGATATGAATGGTTTTAGGGCAAGCCGTCTTATATCAATTGGTAAATTATTATACAGTTTGATTGCCATGGCATAACTATTTTTGCTACATAGCTTGGTTTTAAAGTGACTGGTATTGCCAGTCACTTTAAAACCAAGCTATGTAGCAAAAATACTGGTATTGCCAGTTTTTCAGGGTCTCTGACATTAAATTTACAAACACTGCTTAATTTAGTAAATAGATCAGGATGTAATCTAGTAACTTTGCAATGATACGTAAATGTATTTTCCAAGCATAAAAAAATGGCCATTGGCGATAGTACCACTTCACGTGATACTAGGCGGGGGCACGCCCTTAATTTCAAGCTAGCAATAACCACCCTAGGTACTACAATTAACTACATGCAACACCGGCACTTGGCCATAAACCTCAAGGCCATTTTTCCATGATTACAAGCACTTAACGAGGCGAGCGTTTCTTCAAAGTTGTTGATGTAATTGAGTTTCTACGCTTAATTGCCGGTAGTTGTCGGTTTTGCAATAAAGTCGGTGGATATTCTTAAACCGAGCGACATATTTAAGGCGTCTATACCCGCGAACGACCTTGCGCGTCAGGGCGTGGCGTAGCCTTTCCCGCCGCACTACCCGCGCCCCCCCGCTTTAATAGGTTTTTTGTATGCGTGTATGTATTTTTTATATTATTATTTTCTAAATACGTAGGAATGTTTGAAGTAATTAAATATATAAAATAGTTAAGTAGATATATTGTCTCAGAATCGAACTCTTATATTTTAGCGTCGCGCGCAAAGCGACACAGCCTTCCCGTCCGAGAGCCGGTGACAGACTGCCGCCCCGCCCGTCGCCCGCGCACGTATCCGCCCCAACTTTGATGACGGTGTGGTAGTTATTCCAGGTTTTTGACAAAAGTAATGATTATTTTACAATATCCGTTGCTCAGATTATGAAAAACTGAATTAAGTTTTATTTTCTAAATATCCCGTGTAAAAAACATGTCTAGATAGTGAGCAGTAGCGTTTGAAAAGGTTGAAAAATGCCTTATTTGATAATTTTTTTTTGTTAGGACAATCTAGGCGTGTTGCAATTTCCGTTGCTCAGATTGAAGAGGACATATCAATTCTTCAAGTTTATTTTTTCGAGACCTATATTTCGGGCCAGTTTTGAGTTTAAGGCCTTTGAACGCGACCAAAATGTGGTATTTCACTCTATTACGCGCCTTAAGGCGAGGCCATTCCATTGCAAATGTCCCGCTTCACGCATGCGTGAGTTTGCAATTTACCAACCCGCTCTCTACGGAAGCTCTGCTAGGAGCGTAGTTTCGTAAATATTTAGTAGTACATTTTAATTGATTTTTGGAGGTTTTCCCCGAGGGACTACTGTATGGGGTTCTTCAAGAAAGGAGGTCATAATTTTTTAAGGGTCGGCAACGCGCATGTTACACCCCAGGAGTTGCAAGCGCGCATAGGCTACGGTGACCGCTTACTATCAGGCGGGCCGTACGCTTGTTTGCCGTGATATTAAAGAAAAATGTATAAAAACAAATATTGGATAACTTATGAAAAATCTATCCGGTTATGCTGTTGGAGTTAGAACAATAAAAAGCTATCCTTTTTGTAAAAAAAATATCACTGTTGTTGACAATTACGAAATCAGTAGCATTTACTTAAGTAATAATAATAATCTTTATTGCAACCATGGTATTTTACAGATCTTAAATAACAACAATATAGTCTCATATCACAAGTTAGGGTGGGTTGCACCAAACCGTCTATAATCGTAAGCGATGTTCGTTAAAATCTGATTGTATGGAGAGTTTGACAAGTCTCTATGGGATGACAGCTGCCGGCACCATATTTGACGATGACCGACCCGTGATCGTATGTTGCTGCAACCGAGCCTTAATTTGTACGATGACATCGGAGGTGGCGCTATCTAGGAGGATGGTGACAAACGACATTTTATCGAACGGTTTAATGGTATCTCCCAAGGCTACAACTCGCTGTCTAGGGGTTGCATGATTGCATCGCAGTCGCGGCTTCAATTTATTGTTTTTTACCTGCCATTAGAGGGTTAAGGCTGTTACAGGTTGTTACACTAATAGTGACCTGTTTAATGGTTCCGTTTTAACACTTAATTTGAAGTGAGATTTGAAATTTTCGTTAGTTTAATATTGGAGTTTGATATTTATACATGTTCTGCCTCATATAAGTTTCCCTAAAGCATCTATGCTTGAGTTTTTATTATGTATTTTTAATAAAATCACCTTTTCAATGAATTACGTGTATTTTACTCCATGAAATTTTTTTTATTGTCAGTTTTTTCTGTTCTATTTTTGACAGAAGTTACAAAAAATCTTATAAGTAGAAAAGTATAATAATCATATAAAAAGGTTAGATGTCAACGCGTTGTATAATACATCTGTATTATTGAATTCTGGGACACAATATAGGCAAGAGCCAACAATTGGCCTTATTGATATAAAAGTTTCGCATATATACCCACTTAAGTCTACTGTTTTTCCACAAAATGCTATATTATCGTCGCGTTAGAATACGTTTGTACCACACCCACAGTTTATCCATTTGGGCCGGGTTTTATAAAGATCCGTTAGACAAAATTTCAGATCAAATTTCAGTAACTCAGTACATTTTTTGACTTAACAAACCGACATAAGGTCTGACGGATCCTTATAAAACCGAGCCTTGATACCAAATAAGCGTTGGCAGCTGTCGATCGCCGAATGCGGCCGACTAACGTGTTCTTTACACTTTTGCGGTCGCCGCATGATGCAGACGAACGACGAAGCGTAATTGCCGCTTAAGCCGCTTGAAGGCCTCTAACTTGGCTTAATGACTGCCGTCATAGATAATAAAAAACGAAATGCCAAATATCAGTAACTGAACGACTCATGGTTTAGCTTTATATTTCATCATCATCATCATTTCAGCCGAAAGACGTCCACTGCTGAAGATAGGCCTCCCCCAAGGCTCGCCATTTAGACCGGTCCTGTGCCGTTCGTTTCCACCGGATTCCCGCGACCTTCACCAGGTCATCAATCCACCTTGTCAAGGCCTACCGACAGCTCGTCTTCCGGTGCGTGGACGCCACTTAAGCAGTTTCTGGCCCCATCGACCGTCAGTCCTGCCAGCAATGTGCCCTGCCCACTGTCACTTAAGTCTCGCAATCTTGAAGGCTATGTCGGTGACCGCAGTTCTGCTACGGATAGCTTCATTCCTAATTCTATCACGCAGAGAAACCCCGAGCATAGCTCTTTCCATTGCTCTTTGGGTGACCTTGAGCTTTCTTATGAGGCCCATCGTTAGCGCCCATGTCTCTTTATTTAGCTTTATGTTTAGCAAGCTGCAAAATTACATTTTCAACACAATAAACCCACTAATAATCAAGGAGAATGTCCCGCAAACATTCCGCAGTTTTAATTAGTGACGACTCCAAACGGAAAATTAAAACTTTTTCACCGGTTTCCCAGCAAAATAATTCGCCGGTTTGAGCAAAATAATGACAGCGCCGCTGACGGATATCATAAAGTCTAAAGTTCATTAAGCGGGCCAGCGTAATGACAATTCGAAATGTCTAGTTGCTATTGTATAACCGTTATTTCGTTTTGTGAATGTGACCAGTGTTGCCAGATGGTTACATTTCTTACATTTTTCGTATCTTTTGACCGGCTCGCGTAACATGTAAGTAACTTCTGCTGTAAAGAAAAAATTTCGTAACTTTTGAGAATAATGAAACTCTTTTGAGAATAAAGAAAAAAAATAAAAAGAAAGGTCAATTGTATCTAACCGGGACCAAGCGAGACAATTTATAGGCTTACATACAGAAAAGGTGACAAAAAAACCTACATGGTACGACTCTGTCTGTCCGTCTGTTGCAAACTATGTATGACATTTGAGATACCGCCCATCAGCCCGGCGTAACTCTGTGACCGAATTCGCCAAATTGTAGCTACTCATTTCTTAAGATCGAACGTTTTGATAAGTAATATAAAAAATGTAACTTTTGCATCAAAAATGTAACTTTTCAAGAAACGAAACGTAATTTTCGTACTAAGGGTCCTGGCAACATTGAATGTGACCGTTGGGTTTATTTATATTTCATTATACCGTTTCCCTTTATGTCAAGAGAACTCACCAAGCCGCTTCCAACCACAGTAAGTAGCTTATGGATCCCTTTCTGTTTAAAAGACCCACATTTAATTGTGCCATTTTCTGTATGAATAAATAAATAAATATTTGAGGACAATCTTATATAAATCGACCTAGTCACAAACTAAGAAAAGCTTGTACTATGGGTACTGTTGCGGTTGCAACCTTTTGTATAACCTTCTTTTAGAAGACATCTGTCATCTGCCTTTTTATTGATTTATAAAACATATAAAATCATTGCAAAAAAGATTGTTCTTGAAAATTTTCAAAAACTGACGGAAATAAACATATTTTTTTTTTATAATTTTCCGCCCTATTCACAAAATTTCACGAGAATCGGTTGAAAAATGCAACGTGCAGATGAGAAGAAACTGAAATCTGCCGCAGAACCATACGAAATCAATAAAAAAAACTTTTTTGAGAATATTGTCAACAATACCTATATATTTTTTTTGTAATTATCGAACCTGCTCACAAATTTTCAGGAGAATCTGTTGAGAAATGCAACCTGTGCCTTTACCATGAGTTTGCATGACCGTACTCGCTTGCGACTGCGTAAACAATTTAGTATGCCGATTCTTAGTTCTATTGCGTAACCGCCAGAGGCGCTGTACTTTTGCCCATACAAATTTTTAAGCAGTCGCTAGCGAGTACGGTCATGTAAACTCATGGTAAAGGCACTGTAGAGGAGAACAAACGGAAATACACAAAAGCATTTTTCACGAACCTGAAGCAGAGACCTTCGTTTCGCTCGGTCAATTTATTTACAGAAACAGAAAGACAGTTGTGAAGTTTCGATTTGAAACAAACTAAGACTTTGTAACCAGTTTTCAACATTTTTCCAAGTAAGACATAAACAGTTGCCAGTTATTTAGTATTATTGTTTCGCTGTAAGACGTCAAAGTTGTGCATAAAAATAACCCCATTTCGTAATTCTATGGCAGTAATGGAAATAACTGATTAAGAGTCCTCAGTTAAAAAACGCTCATCTATTTAGGCTATTTTCTGTTTGAATTGACACATATCTTGACATTTTCTCGACGTTACTATCTAGAACAGGACTATTGCGATCTTATGACATAAACTTATAAAGCATTTTTTGGATTTTTCATTAAGAAATGTCGTTTCAAACATCCACTCCAATCAACCATATTCAAGCTAAAACCTAGTTTTTTCCGCTTAAATTCTACTACACACAATAAAATCAAAACATTGCTATTTTACTATCTAAAACTTTAATAAAATCATCTTAGCCTTTAATCACTTTATGGGTACTATCCATACTTTTGTCATAATTTGAAATCAAAACATTTTAAAACTTATAAGGCCTCTTAAGGCAAGGCCATTCCAGTGCAAATGTCCTCCTCTAACATGCGTGAGTTTGCAATTAACCATCCCACTCTCTACGGAAGCTACAGATATTTAGTAAATATTTAGTACATTTTCATTGATTTTTGGAACACTAGATGGAACTTATGAAAAATGTATACGGTTACTTACTTAGACAATAATAAAGCTATCCTTTATGTAAAAAAAATATCGTCTCGTTGATAATTACGAAATCTGCAGCATTGACACCTACGTGACTCCTTTGGAGTTGCGGGCGTCTATAGGCTGCGGTGGCCGCTTACCATCAGGTGGACCGTACGCTTGTTTGCCACCGGCGTTGCATAAAAAAAAATAAAGTTTGCTTTCACGCTGATATATAGGATTTTTTGACAGAGTGACTAAGGCATTTTTCAATATTTTGTTCGGTTGTTTCTTTTCTTTGTGTCTTTTTAATTCCACAGTAATTTTTGTGTACTGTAATTCCACATTACTTCTTCACACTGGAAGCTCAAACTTCAGTATTTTCATCAGATCTCTGAATGGGCCCTGCCTTAAGTTGCCTTGCAAATTTTAGAATTGAATTCAAGTAATTTAAATTGCTTTTAGATATACATCTAAATACAATAAAATAAAATTACTCTATATTGAACAACTCCGTTAAGGTATACAGTATAGTACAAAATCACAATAAGTAGAGCCAAACAACAGGCAGTCTTATGGCTAAAGAGCGATTTTTCCAGACAATCTTAGGATAGCGGAAATCAATAATTTTTTTATTTTAGTAAGTACTGTATTAATTAAATGCATTTAATATTAATAAAAGTCTTGATATTGACCTTTTTTTAGTATTCTCTGACGTGATGATTCATACTGCGATATGCGCCAGACCGCGTTAGAAAGCATCGCGTCAGAAACCTAACTAAAAATATAATAATTATGGCATTTTTTGCGACAGGTGAAAATAATAGTCTTAAAAATCTCGGCCCTGCATTACTATTGATTATAACTGTGTCCATAATTATTTTAGGACAGATGGAAAAAAGTATAAAAGACAGCTAACAAAATAAAGTAGTTCCCATAAAAATTCTAGGCCAAAAAATCCGTTTTTTGGCCGTAACTTTTGTGAAGATAAGTTAAAAATAAAAGTCACTCGTGAGTTGTAAGAGACATGAATGAGGAACAGTACATCTCATATACACATATATTTCATATATATAAGTGCATGAACAACATTCTAGTATCAAAATTAAAACTTTTTGGGACATGTTTGAATAAAATAAAAATAAGTAGGTAGTCAGTTTTTTCAAAATTTGGCTCTTGCAAATGTAGATAAAGGATTGAAGAACCGATAACCGTTTGTGCCATAAATATATCTATAGTTTTGACGGAGCAGTATTAACTCAAAACTCGTCAAATATCGATGAACAGCGCGTGAAGGCCCTTAAAGTTGATCGGTCTGTAATCGTAAATTGGTATAACCTGCAGGCGAATCACTTAACTTTATGTACTAACGGTAGATTGATTTTACTGTCAATTTTGAAGTATAAATGTATGAGCTGCAGGGGAATCACGTAACTTTATGTACTACCGTTAGATAGATTTTAATGTCATTTTTCGACCGTTTGAACGCCTGACAAAAATTCGCACCAGGTAACTTTAAGTACGTACCGTTAGAAACACCGTTTCGTACCGTACCGTTCACAAGGTGAATGAGATTCGACGTTCTGTTATTGCAAAGGTGATCCAATGAACGAATGGTTTTTCCTTCGAATGTTTTGCACAAATTTACTATCATTATCACGATTAGAATTTGACATTAAAATCTACCTAACGGTAGTACAAAAGTTACGTGATTGCCCCGCTGGTTTAGTATAGATTATCCACATTTCAAGTGACAGCCTTTAATATCAGACAACCCTAATCCCGTTCAAATCCCTATCCCCGGAAAACGCGGGTATTTCGAGAACGTGAACTGGCAGCAGCTGACAATCAACCAGTTCAGCTAAATACACGATACGGCTCGGTCAATGTCGAGTACTATCTCCATTCCGTCACTCGCCAAAGGCTCGAACTAACATTCGTATGGTTATCATCGCTTGTTACACCATTTTAGCTGATCTTGCGCAGCTAGTTTAAGCAGGACTGTAGAGGTTCCTTGCAGGGAGAGTAGGCTGGAGACTTAAAGAGAAACTCCGTTGTTAACCGTAGAAAATATGAATGATTTATTTACAAAAAATGCCTAACTATATACAACAAAAAAGCTTACGACTAGTTACCGAGGGGTGCGTGGTCAAACCCAATAAAACGAGATAATTGTTTTTTGAAATAAGAACTCAACATCCATTATGCATAGTTCTATTTTCAAGAAACCTTTTAGGCGACTTATCGGTTTGACCACGCAACCCTCGTTACGATATCGTGGCGAATAGATAGAGCGGGAGAGATACGAGCAAGCGAGAGGGAGATAAGTTGGCGCGCGCGTTCGCGGTTGGCTCGCGTACATATATATTTGAGTGGCGCGCGAAAACCGATCTTTACCAGCAGAATCCGCCGTCCCTCAAATGAAGGCCAGAAGCCCATAGCCATAGCGGTGACGCGACCCGCCACAGCTCCCAAAGCGCCCAGCGCAGGCGGAGCCCCCTAGCACCGAGAAGGGTGCAGAAGATACTTGAAGAAGAAGAAAATCGATCCTTTTCGCTTTTCGCTGTCGCTCTGCGCTCCAAGGTTGAAGATGAAAATCACTAAAAACAAATCCGTGACGTTCAACTGTCAATTACTCACTGAGATTCAAAACAAAAACCAGCCACGTGCCGAACGTCGTGGGGAATCAACGAACATGACGAAGGTAGGTGTAAAGAATCATGTCGGTCACTATGAACGGACAAAATTTATTAAAAATGGGTCATAAGCGACATGTCACTGTAAGCGAAGTCATATCCGACTTTGTAACAATGATTTTTGTGTGAAAACCAAACTTCGTTGTGTAATTACGTCATAATAGGCGGTTGGTCAATAGAGGCGGAGTCATAATAAATGTATTCTACTCTACTCAGTGCCGGATTAACCCTTATGCAAACTTCATTTCATTTCATTTCAAGTAATTGCTTAGGGCATCACGTCTTGGGGGGCACCAGAAACAGCACTAAAAATATATTGCTAACATATGAACACACGAAAGGGTCTGTTTGAAAATCTGCGCGTTTTAAATTTACTAGTGTCGACGTTTATACTTGTGGGTTAAATATGTTTATTAATAAACATTATCACCAAAATGGGAAGTTAATCAATACTTCGTAACAAAATTAGAATTACAATTTGAAACGGGATATTTACCATGTACTTATATTTGTATTTTTGAGTTCCCGATATTTCGGCACTGTTGCAAGCGCACGGCACTGTTGTCGTAATTCTAATGTAAATGACCATGTAAGCTTGAAATCGTAACAAAATTATATAAAATAGCGGAAATTGGTGATTATAGGTATTCGTAGTGGCTAATCTTGAACGGGTGGCCCACGGGCGTGGATTGCTTAGGGCATCAAGTAGTCTTAATCCGGCACTGACTGTACTAATTTGTATTTCGATACCAGGCAAACATCAACGGTAGAATATCTTTCGCCCCGGGCACTGCAGTTGTCAGTCATCCGGAACTACTGGCCGCAAATCATGCCCGGCCAGTTCGGAACGGCTAGACGTTTTCCAGGACGGAACTCCGGTAACACGAGATGTCAATAGTAACGTTTGTTGGTACTGATTTGATTCACTAAGGCCGGGTTTTATAAAGATCCGTTAGACCAAATATCAGATCAAATTTCAGTAACTCTTTAACTTTACATACATCCATACAAGAATAGATTAGTTTATACTCAATTTCAATTCTATTCTAATTCTAAAGCTTTGAAGTGATAATTTTTGCTATGGTCAAGTGTCCCCCCCCCCTGCCAGCTAAACGGTGGCTACTAGGCATGTGAAAAAAATCATGGTAGTAGTATATACGATGAATTTAAAAGGAAAACTATCACAGTTAATTAGACATTACCGTGAAGGGCAAAAATATGTATACAACATAACATCTCAAAAAAGTACATCATCAGTACTAAGATCAGTAAAAACCCTTCCACGGGTCCGTAATTCCATATATGACCGGTGACGTGATGGACGGGCAACTACGGAACCCTATACTGTGCGTGGCCCGACACGCCCTTGTTTTTATACAACGCCGGTGGCAAACAAGCTTATGCAGCCTATAGATGCCCGCAACTCCAAAAGGTCACGTACGCGTTGCTGACCCTTTATAAAGTTTGAGGATGCATTGTGTCAGCAGAAGAGACAAATTTAGGTCCCTCGCTCTCAACACAGTGCATCCTCGGGAGCTCAGGCAACCTTCTTTCTGGTACCTGTATTAGTTTTTGGATTACTTGTGTGTTTGTCACGAATAAATTATTTTCTTTCTTTTTTCTTTCTTTCTTTCTTTCTTTCTTTCTTCTAGTTTGTTGCATGGATGTAAGTAGTTGTTATATTGTAATCTGCGCTAAACCGGATGACACAATTGCTCTGACTGACCTTATTTTTTATTCAATCTCTGCTATATAACTTGATGACACAGACTTACCAGACGCGACACGCAAATAATAATACCACAACCGAGCGAGACAGTCATGTACATCTTTGTATAAGAGCGACAGAGAGTTACATATCATTTGTTGTCCCTGTCACAGTTTCACTTTTTTTTCGAGCACAACTTATTTTATATGACAGTTGTGCCCAAATACGAGACACAAGCGATTACCCGCCCAAGTTAAGGAAGTAATTGATGGTAAACCGGTAGCCATTTTATACCAATTCTCAATTTATCTGCATAAGACCTTTTCCGTCACTCTTGGTGGCCCGCGTATAGGATCTCTTTAGAAATATTTATACTCTAAGATTGATGAAGTGAAAGTAGAAATAAGGCAAACGAGTCCTTTGTATATTAATGCTTGTCCGGTCTGTTCATGCTTGCAAGGACATAGTGACTACGTTAACACTAGTGTCTTTTTATAGGGGACTGACGAGAGACATCATCCTGTTGTGGATTCGTTTTTATTATCAGTGACTTAGAGACCATATACATCTCTAACAATATTAAAGTAATTTTAATTTTGACGCTCAGAGACCATGTACATCTCTGGGATATTACATTAATTTCATTATACTCCTTGTTTAATCTTGAGACCTTATACATCTCTAGCTTTACTGATGTTGTAATATTTGTAATAGATAACTTTGCAATATTCACTGTATGACTCGAAATTATTATGCCTTCTTGAACTGTAAATTAATATTTTGACATGAAAAATGTATTACAAAATGTATTATTATAGTCAGACTTTCTTAAATTGTAAATTAATATTTTGATATGTAAAAGTGCCCTTGTGGCCTATTTGCAGAATAAAAGTTTGTATTTGTATGCTTATGACTTCACTTTTCCTTAATATATATTACGGCCATATTTTAGGCCTATAAATGCTTGTCACACTAGTATTATAAATACCTACAAAAACGGTCCTAGCAGTTGTATTTACACTTCAAGATCAATCGTTCATCAAAATTTACGTAGATTTATGAATAACGCCTTTATATTAGTGCCTAACTCTGGAGTTACCTTTTATAAAATAATTGTACCTAAGGCACTGGTCTGACCGCCGACGAGTAGCGAGTATTCTCATAGTAATTCTACTCGCTTGAGCGAGAAAACGAGTAGAATTACTATGAGAGTATTCGCTGTGCGCCGGCGGTGGGACCAGTTCCTAATTCCAAGCTTTTAATCATTCCTTTATATCGAAATTTCAAGGATTAATGTACATTTAGCTCAAAAAACAGGACATCCGTTTCGCCCAAAACGACATAACCGACTGATTTTTTTAAATAAAATCTTCCCTTTTATACAGATATACAGAAACGTACCTAAAATAAACACCAAGTCATCGTCCACATTTGTCAATAGGAAACACCAAAAAATGGGTTCCTTTCAGACCCGTTATGAAAAAAGGCACGAAATTAACTACTCTCAATACTTAGGTGCAAAATGGCTACCGCACACAACGGGGTCCTTTATCCAGCCGCCTCAAAAGGTCGGCCACGTGAAAGGTTCATTTTACGAAACCGTTGGCGACACGTTGAAAGACTTACCTGTTTACTTCCACAGCCTCCTATTACAGTAAATATCATAATTTCAAAAGCAACCATGCTCCGTACTGGATAAGGTTTGATTTGCAAAGCAGACGCAATTGGAAATACAAGAACGAGCTAGCAGTCAGTAAAGGTTTTCTTAAAAATGCAGTCTGCCGGCTTACAAATTCTTTTCGTTTAAAGAAGATCCGCGAATACCATAGAGAAGGAAGATAGCAGTAATTAATTTCAATATTACGTAAGGAAATTGTAAGAAATAAAACAACTAGAACTTTCCTTCACTTATCTAATAGTAGATAACAATGATCAATATTACAATACATGTGCTCGAAAAGTGCGTTTTCTAAGCCAATCAAACTGTGCGGAAAGACCACTTTTCGGTACTACTATTTATAAAACGGTAAAACGATGGTTTTAAGTCAAAATTAATAGTAATCTATGTCAAGAAGTTATTAAATCAAGCTCGAGATAATAAGTAACGAATCAAGCGAGGTAAATTAAAAATTATGTTCTTTAAATTAACTTTTCACTTCACTAGCTCGGAAAGCTCTTTTTTATTCTTTAAAAACAGATAGCAAAACTGCATTTTATCCATAAGAGTGCAAAGAATATTTGAAATCCGAATGTGCTATTTGCAACTTTTTTAAAGGTTATTCCAGACAGTCCAGCAAGAATAATTTTATATTGTGCCGTTGTGTTAAAAAAACTCCGGGCATCCAACTATATTTAGGATGCAACTGTACTGAACTACGACGAGGAGGAGCAAAAAAAACTTCGCTCTAGTGAGGTGAAAAGATTTGTGTTATACACGGCTGCTAAGTTATTTTACGTCTCGTGTGTTGCAACAACTCGCTTCGCTTGCGGTTCAACCCTTTTTTTTTTTTTTTTTTTTTTAACCTGACTGTGGCTTTGTAGGCCGGGCCCAATAAAGCGATAGGAGTGCGCGGTTGGAGAGTAGCCTGGGGAAAATCCAGGGGAAAACCTCCGGCACGACCACGCGTGTGGTTTGGAACACTGGAATACTCTAAGAGTTTGCGCTCCAGTGAGATTGGTTGAGCGGTTTCAACCGAATCTGAGGTGTGAGTAACGGTTCAACCCTAGAATCCATTCGCTAGCTCGTGTTTCAATTCCACACTCGCGGTTAAAATACAACTTTGCACCCTTGTATAACAAATAACTATTTCTATTTTCTCGTACAATGCATACTAACAATTTTTATGATAATCGCGCGTAAAGATGATTTTTGACTCGTGTCGTATTATAAACTCGCTCGCAACGCTTGCTTATGTACAAAAAATAACACTCGTCGAAAACCACCCACTTTCCGCACTTGTATCATAAATAGCTATCTGAAAAGAAGAAATTCAATAAAATTGCTGACAGGAATGTGAAAGCGGTTGATAAACGAGCATCTCCATTTCAGCTGCTGCATTGCATTGCTGAATTAAATAGTTGTTGCGATATAGACATAATGCATGATAGTATAATAAGCCCCCCATTAGTTGAGACTATTGATCTGACTAATTCTGTTTGTAAAGAGAGCAGTATGGATAAAAAAATAATCATAAGAGGGTCAAATAAACTTAAAAAATATTTAAAATTAAATAGATTTATTAGGAGATCCAAGATTTTATTGAAACGCCACAAATCATTTTTTAAAGTAGTTTCATCAAAGTATAATCATGTGGCATTGAGGGATCAGCTCTCTGACTGCCAACGGGAACTAGACCAGGCTGCCATGGAATTAAGTAATCGCTCCAAAGAACTTAGATTATTGGAATCAAAACTTGTAGATGTTAAGAAGAAGTATGAACATGAAAATAAAACATTACAGGAATACATAGGCTTTATGAATCGTGTTCTAGAACCGGGGAGCGGCATCCCAGTGCACTTCGAGTCACCTCGGGCTCCGGGACGCCTGGCGGCTCCGTGCTGCGACAGCGCGCCGGGCTCGCCCGCGCCGCCGCCGAGCGTCGCCGCCGCGTCCCCTGCCGTCCCCGCCGCCCCCGCCCTGCGTGAGTCGTCGCCGAGCCAAGCCGAGCCAACATCACCTCCCAGCCGGCCTGAGCTGCTGACGCCGAGCCGCACCGTGCAGCCGCCCACGGGCCCCGCCCCGGCCCCCGCCGCCGGCGCCCCCGCCGCCGGCGCCCCCTCCGCCGGCGCGCCTGGGCGCCCGCGCCGCACCGTCGTGTACACGGACCAGGTGGGCGTCGGCCTCGGAGCGCTGCTGGCGGGCCGCCTGACGCAGCGGGTGACCAACAACTGTCTCCCGGGAGCCTCCGTTGATCATTTGGCCTCGTGCATTGCCGCTGACGACTTCGACTGCGATGCTACGCTGGTAGTTTTCGTAGGAGATAGTTTAGGATGTACTGAGCGAGACGTCAGCTTCAAAAATGTATTCGCATATCTGTCTGAATATCCGAAGGATGAATTATTAGGGTTCCGTAGACAAAATGGCAAAAACGGAACCCTTAGTTTAGTCAGATTTGTCCGTTCGTCCCGTATGTCACAGCCGATTTACTCGGAGACTATAAGCACTACAATTATGAAATTTGATAGGAAGGTGTATTCTATGAACAAAAAAAAAATTAAATAACGGGGGGCACCCTATACATGTAACCGGTGTATAAAAAAAAGTCAACTCGCATAGTCGTGTGGGTCATCCGTGGATAGGCCTTTAAAAATGATATGGGGGTCATTCTATTTTTCATGACCAGTTTTCTATTACAAAAAAAACTATGATAATATGACTGTATTGAATTAGTGTACAAAAATAGGATTTCGAAATAGTACCTGAACCTAATAAAAGGAATTTATAGGTAAAACTACTTAAATATTAACTTATTGCTGGAAAACGTGGTTAACACAGTGGTAAAAACCATTTTTTCATACAAATGGTCAGACATCCAAGGACCACTGAGTACTTACTCGATTTATAGATAAATAGCTGTGGTTCGTTAATTACCAAAACTATTCGAAGTGATACTGAAATTAAACCTCTTTCTAAATAACAATACAATTAACCGGTTAAAAAAATCGGTTAATTGCATTTTACGATATTATTTCTTACTTTAAATCATTTCATAGATGAAGGTTAACATAAACAAATCTTACAATAAAAATGGAGATACGAGAAATACTTTAGGATAATAAATACTTTACTTCTTTAATACTCCTCTACTACACTTCTATACTTCTCTACTTTTTTATAGTTTCCTTATTGAAAAGTTTTAGTACACTGTGTAAGTTTGTCTATCTCATTCTCCCACTCTACACTCAATCCCTCAAAGGTTAGCTGGAAGAGATCCTTCATAGGGATAAGTTCGCCTTTGTACTCTAATCTTATGTGACATGTATATTGTTTTAACATGTTATTGTGTACATTAAAGTGCTTACATACATACATACATAATACTTTTAATATTTCAAAATTAGCAAAAATTGGTTCCGAGCCCTGACTGCCAGTGCCAACGCTTCAAACGCACTGCAAACTTGACGATAAAATTGATCGTGTATGGCCTGCATAAGTAAGTATACAAGTAAAAAAGTCCAAGTGCTGGTAGTTTGAAAAAAACATGAGTCCGCTAGATATAATCCAAAACACTGGCAGCAAAAAACCAAACTCGAGGCTCTTCATTAGTCCCACTGTGACGGGAAAAAACTAAAAAAGCTAGTAAATACCACTTCAATACCCTCCAAAGCGAACTACGATCTATCTCAATTGAACTAGATACAATTTCGTTCGTCGTTTCTAAATCTATTATCAACGACCAGTACATCTGTTTAGGAGATTTATTACTACAAATGCCTATTTTCCAGTAGACTTATTGGCAACCTAATGTGTATTGTTTTGCTAGTTCAGCCTGTATTTTAACGTAGTGTTTTATTGGCTCGATTTGATAATAACTGTAGGTTTGGGAATAACAATAGACTTCTATTGTTAGAGAGGAATTGTGTTCAAGTTTCCAAGTGATACGAAACGCGAGTGCTTTAAGCGGTGCTTTTTAATATGTTGCAAAAAAACAGAACTAGTACTAAATAAAAATTTTTAGGCGTGGAATATAAATATACTATTTTACCATTTTTTATACAAACGCCTTAAGGGAGGCGTACAGCGACATCTACCAGAAGACTCATGCTTCATTAACGGCACTAACGTCTCAAATCATATTGAGAATCGTTAGTTACGATGCGCCATCCCATACCCAAATTTAGAATGATGGAAAAATTTAAAAATTTAGGCACCAAGCAGGATTCGAACCTGCGACCTCCCGGCACTCGCGGCCAACTGAGCTATAGCGGCCAGTCGACTGGCCGCGAGTGCCGGGAGGTCGCAGGTTCGAATTCTGCTCGGTGCCTAAATTTTTCAATTTTTCCTTCATTCTACTATTTTACCATTTGCAATACAATGCCTTTTATTTATATATACATAACAGATTTATAATCATGTATTTCGTTACTAAAATTCGTGATAAGAAAAGCTCGATAGTTGAAAGTCATAGAGCTCCCAAGTAACAGTAAGTAACAGTAAAGTAACAGTATGCTGAATAAAAGCGGCACTTACACTTCGTCGTTCGCCGCATCTGCATGCTGTGACCGCAAAAGTGTAAAGAACACGTTAGTCGTCCGCATTCGGCGATCGACAGCTGGCAACGCTTATAGGTAGGCGGACAGACTAATGTAAAGACGACGTTTGTTGGCCTAAGTAGTTTAATGAAAACAGTTGTTACGGACAGCCCCGAATACGTGGAACTCTCCCAGTATACCTGATATTTTACCGCTAGAAAGAATTGAATTTTGCCGTTACTTCCCGTTTACGACCTAGCAATAATGTTACATTAGCGTCTTAAAATACAGTTAAAATCATAAAATGTTGTAAACCCTGAGTTGCGCCGAGACCATTAAATATTGTCTAATATATTTTCTATACTGTTGTTACCTTTGTCGGGTGTCGGCACATCTAAACAAATGTTAAGAACAATTGTCTATTCATTTAAGCACTGTATAACTATTGTTAATATCTCTCGTGAGAAATGGTCATCCTGAACCGTTAGGACGGGAAGTTATTATTGCACAAGGTTGCGTCAGTTGCGTGGGAATCGAAATTACGGGAGTAGAGGGGTGTGTTTGAAAATATATAAAACCGACCCGACGGGCGGAACGAAGCAGTGGGCAAGCAGTGGGCAATCAGTGGGCAATCAGTGGGCAAATAAGAGTGGTCAAAGAGTGATCAGTGGGCAGTTTGATTTGGCGGAACGCCATGAGTTGTTAGTTAGATCCCGGCCAGTAGCGTGCCATAGTGAACGTAATTTTTCAGTGCAGTAACTTGTTATTAATTGTAATCCCGTCGTTGTTTAAGTAATTGTGATCCTCCTGACATTGAACTGTAAACTTAGTGCTTAAACCAATCTTATACTTTATTCTTTATCGTGTGTTTTAATCCCATTATAACTTGTAATAGATTCAGTGTTTTTATTACGGAGTGTTCCCATGATCATATTGAACCTTACAAGAACAGAGCCGCGTCGGTAGGAGTTAAGTTGCGAAACAGTGCCGCGCCATTCCTCGGTCGTTCACAGATCCTTCGTGCGACGCTACCGTGTTCACCGAGACGGGTGCGGCAAGAACCTCTGTTTCCGCCGAGCTATCGCAGACGATAGGCTGTGGACTTGCGTCGTCTACAGTTTGCGTGGTCCTTCGAGCCGGATCTTGGGTACAGTGATCGAGAACCTGTGAGTAAAGTGAACCCTTTTCTGTACCGTGAGCATTGAACCTGTGAACATTGAACCTCCGTAAATTGTGAAATTTGAACTTCCGTATTGAGATTGTGTTATTGCACTGTAAATTGAAACTCCGAAGTAAACCTGTGTGAACCAAGATGATGACACGTAGCCAAACAATCAAAGGCGACGATGCGGAGCTGAGCGCTGGCGGGAACGCGCCGGCGCAGAACGAGAGCGGGGGCGGGGATGCGCACGCGCCCGGTGGGGCGTGGCCGCGCGCTACCCCGAGTGCCGACGGCGGGGAGGAAAGCGCCCGCGAACGAGTAAGGCCGACGCCGTCCGTGCGATCGCACGCCAGTAGTACAATGACAGTGCGCAGGCGGGCGGCAGAGCTACGCGCGTTAGAACGGGTCGCCGAGATCGAGAAGGAAGTAATTAAGAAGAGGTTGGAGCTTGAACTGGAACAGATCGACGCCGAGGGAACACCGGTGCAGTCACGGGCGGTGACTCCACAGCCAGGCACGTCGAAGGTCGACGAGTGGCTGAGCAGCTTCGAGCACGGGCGGGGAGAGGAAGGCATGGCGCGCCGACCCGACGGACAGCGAGAACCTACGAGAGAGACGCCTCTCGCAACGCTGCAAGCAGAACGCGCCCTATCGCCGCCGCGAGGGCCGCATGAACCGTGCCGAGCGCCGTCGCGCGAGCATTGTACAAGAAACGAACGCGCCCTATCGCCGCCGCGAGGGCCGCGTGAACCGAGCCGAGCGCCGTCGCCCGAGCGTCGCGCAATAATCAAACACGCCCAATCGCCGCCGCGTGGGTACCGCGACCTGTCACTAGAACGTCGCGGACGAACCGAACATGCCCAATCGCCGCCGCGTGGGCACCGCGATCCGTTGCCCGTTGAGCCGCGAGTCGGCTCGCCTCACGGGCAATACAAACCAACGGCCTACGAGAGAGAGCAGAGATCCCGCGACGACATGCACTTCAGGTCGTCGATGGAGCCACCCAGTGACGCCGCAACCGCCTTCAATCGTCTCGCCGAGCAGCTGAAGGCATCGATGCGGCCAAAGCCGCCAAAACAGATCATAGGACGTACGCGCCGCGCCCGGACTACAGACCGAACGCTACGCGCCCGGAGTATCGAACAAACGGGCCACGACTCGAGTACAGACCGAACGCACCACAGAAGGGAGCCGTTAATAAACCACCGGTACACCAAACGTACGCGGTGGAGAATCAAGAACCCTGTTTATGATTCTGCGATCATGGCGCTTCGGAGACTGGCAGCGAGGCGCGGCTGGCCAGCCGTCATGTTCTCCGACAATGCTACCAACTTCCGAGGCGCCGACCAAGAGCTGCGCAGCGCATACACCGAGTGGCTGCCGGCGCTGCAAGACTACGGCGTGCGCCGCAGCATGCAGTGGCGGTTCATACCGCCAGGAGCACCGAACCAGGGGGGGGCGTGGGAGCGCTTGGTGCGCTCTGTAAAGACCGCGCTCGCAGTCACGCTCCACACCAAAGCACCGCGAGAGGAGGTGCTACATACTCTGCTGGCTGAGGCAGAGAACACGGTGAACGCGAGGCCACTGACCCACGTCTCCGTGGATCACCGTGACGAGGAGGCGCTCACGCCTTCTCATTTCTTGTTGGGCGGATCTACGGGCGTGCCGCCAACGGGACCATGCGACGAGGCCGATCGACGCACCTGGCGAGCTAGCCAGGCACTTGCAGACCATTTTTGGAGGAGATGGGTACGCGAATACCTACCAACACTCGCACCACGGCAATCGTCGGCGAACCAATCCCGACCTATCCAACCAAACGATTGCGTGATCGTTGTAGACCCGAACCTGCCTCGCAACGTGTGGCCGCGAGGTATAATACGACGAGTGTTCCCGGGACCCGACGGCAACGTGAGATCGGCGGACGTCGAGACGCGAGGCGGCATCTTCCGGCGACCTGTAACCAAGCTGGCTGTCCTACCGGTGCAACGGCAACCGATTACAGGCGGGGAGAATGTTACGGACAGCCCCGAATACGTGGAACTCTCCCAGTATACCTGATATTTTACCGCTAGAAAGAATTGAATTTTGCCGTTACTTCCCGTTTACGACCTAGCAATAATGTTACATTAGCGTCTTAAAATACAGTTAAAATCATAAAATGTTGTAAACCCTGAGTTGCGCCGAGACCATTAAATATTGTCTAATATATTTTCTATACTGTTGTTACCTTTGTCGGGTGTCGGCACATCTAAACAAATGTTAAGAACAATTGTCTATTCATTTAAGCACTGTATAACTATTGTTAATATCTCTCGTGAGAAATGGTCATCCTGAACCGTTAGGACGGGAAGTTATTATTGCACAAGGTTGCGTCAGTTGCGTGGGAATCGAAATTACGGGAGTAGAGGGGTGTGTTTGAAAATATATAAAACCGACCCGACGGGCGGAACGAAGCAGTGGGCAAGCAGTGGGCAATCAGTGGGCAATCAGTGGGCAAATAAGAGTGGTCAAAGAGTGATCAGTGGGCAGTTTGATTTGGCGGAACGCCATGAGTTGTTAGTTAGATCCCGGCCAGTAGCGTGCCATAGTGAACGTAATTTTTCAGTGCAGTAACTTGTTATTAATTGTAATCCCGTCGTTGTTTAAGTAATTGTGATCCTCCTGACATTGAACTGTAAACTTAGTGCTTAAACCAATCTTATACTTTATTCTTTATCGTGTGTTTTAATCCCATTATAACTTGTAATAGATTCAGTGTTTTTATTACGGAGTGTTCCCATGATCATATTGAACCTTACAAGAACAGAGCCGCGTCGGTAGGAGTTAAGTTGCGAAACAGTGCCGCGCCATTCCTCGGTCGTTCACAGATCCTTCGTGCGACGCTACCGTGTTCACCGAGACGGGTGCGGCAAGAACCTCTGTTTCCGCCGAGCTATCGCAGACGATAGGCTGTGGACTTGCGTCGTCTACAACAGTGGTAGACAACAGGCGGATATTACGATCGTTGGCGGAATATCTTAATTTGGCTACAGAATGATTCTCATTCCAAAAAACATTTTCTTAATTATTTTAACTATATATAACTTTAACTATTTTAACAGTTAGGGATCCAGGTATAGAGTAGACTGGAGTCAACAATAAGTTTATATTGCACTCTGATTTCCTTAACTTTCACTTAACGTTCGGACCGGTAAGGACATCAATTAACTTTAACGATGAGAATCACCCTACATTTGTTAGATACGCGGTATTAACCAATGCTAGTTAATGGATTTGCCCTATGGGTGTTGTGTAGATACGCAGTATTTACCAGTACTAGTTACGCGGTATTGCACTATCCCCGATGAAATGCAAAAATTTAATCGACCAAAAAATCTATATAAATTACTGAACCGCTCGCCGATCATGCGGACAGATATTAAAGTATGAAACAGAGCTTTTCTCGCACTTAACAAACTCCTAACAAAAGATCTGTCTTCAAACTAAAATCAACCCGGAACCTCCAAGGTCTAAATTGAAACACCGCGCCTCAAGCCGATCTCGTAATTTGTCACAGCCGGAATATTAATTCCGTTATTCAAAATTCGACCTTATGAAGTTCTAATTAAAAACAAACCTTGCAACTTAATTAATTTCCAGCTAAGGGAATAAAACGGGTAGAGTACAATCAAGGGCTTTTCCGGGTGTTATCTCTAGTAATAAAATAAGTTGGGAATCATGTCAAGTAAGTTTTCGTCTGTAACGCGAATGAGGTCAATTTGGATCGACGATTCACGTAGACAGTAAATATACGAATTGCCAAAGCAAAAATATACGCTTACGAATTGCCAAAGCTCGGAAATCATTTATTGGACAGGCAGTGCATTTCTATAACAAAATTCCTAAGAATATAATTGACTTACCAGCTCATACATTTAAGAAACTTGTAAAACTGAAATTAACTGAAAAATCTTATTATAACGTGTCGGAATATCTAACAGAAAAAGATGTATGGAATAATTGTAATTTTTAAGTTGACTAATTAGCTATTATCAATAGTTTTAAGTTGAAAATGTGCAATAATTGACGCACATAAGTGTATCAATGTATACCTACATGGGAAATAAATTGAATTGAATATACATTTTTGTGGTATTGACTGTCCCACTGCAGGGCAAAGGCTTCTCCCCATGTTTTCCAGGTTGACTATTGAGCGCTTACTCATGCTGGCAAATACATCCAGATGAAAGAAATAAAGAATAGTAGATTGTGTCTCAAGGGAGCAAAATGATATATTTACAGCGAGGGCGGTACATTGAATTCTGAGTGAAGCGAAATATTCTACAATAGAATCCTGAGCGTAGCGATTCAGGTTCTGTGGACCAAAAGTTTAAGGGTTACAAAGCTTTTGGATTGGACGAGTAACCCGCATAAACAGTGTCTCCGTTTCTATAAATCCCTGTAATAAAAACATAGCTAACATGCACATAAGCCGTTAACTATTGACCACAGGAGGGACGACTTTTGTTTTTTCAACTAAGTATGACCCGACAAGCTCCCAGTAGCTCGATTATTCCACTCACACCTCAGATTCGGTTGGAACCGCTCAACCAATCTCACTGGAGTGCAAACTCTTAGAGTATTCCAGTGTTCCAAACCACAGTGGCCGTGTGAGAGGTTTCCTCTGGATTTTCCCCAGGCTACTTTCACCGCGCACTCCTATCGCTTTATTGAACCCGGCCTAACAGTTAGGTTAAAAAAAATGGAATCAAATGAATCTGCATGGTTATTGAGTGAAGATGATGCGCTAATGTGTGGTGTATCTGGTGAGACAACGGAGTTCTGACAAATAAAACTGTCTCATGTTTTATCTCCGACAGACGCTGACAATAATATTATATTTATTTATTTATTTAATTATTTATTTATTTAGTTGTTAAGTCATGTACATTTCAATTAAGGTGTAATTATACAATTAAAGTCAGACCATGACGCCCTGAAAGGGCACACAACTATAACTTAAAAACTAGTTACTAAAACAATACACATTTTCTAAAAATAAATTATATCATGAAATTTTATAAACTATCATCATTTAAAAAATCCTGCACAGAGTAATAGCATCTGTCGATTAACAGTTTTTCTAGTTTCTTTTTAAATAGTGTATTTTGTGGTTCCTGTTTAATTGAATTTGGGATTTTATTAGTTATTAAGATACATCTATTATGTGGACTATTTCTACACATTTCTAGGTTAGTCTTTGGTACCAATAATTTATTTCTGTACTGTGTTCGAGTCTTTTCCTTGTCCTGTTTTATTTCAAATAAATGAATGAATTTTATCTTGTCGCTTAGATACCTCATACATTTCTAACAAATCTCGATTGTTATTAGTTTCTTAGTCTTATTTTTGACATGTAACACTACATTTAATTAATGATACTTTGATTATTGTATTATTTTTATTTGATGTACCTAGATAGATTTTGACTTGTAAAACTGCCCTTGAGGCCTATTTGCAGAATAAATGTTTTGATTTTGATATTATTAATAACTTATTTACCGTAATATCACCAAAGTATGTCTTGCATGGCAACTGAAGTAGATTTAGCAAATACCGAGTAAATAATTTTTAAAATAAACATCATTAAAATATTGGTAAATTTAATACATTTTAAGTTATCTCCGAAGACCTTACAAGTATATTAAGACTTATAAAGATAAGTACGTATTCTCAAATCAATTTATGCTGCCGAAAACTCGAAAGCGTGCGACAAAATTACACACATTACCTATTTCAAATTTAAAGTTGTTGATCTTATTTGTTAGCTAACTTTTCTTGGTAGGGGTATTCTGTATCGCGCGATATCTTCTCAATCGATTTCGTTGTAGGGGGTATTTATGAAAACGTCATTTTGTTCGATATTATGTAGACGATGTGAGTTTTGAGATTAAATACATATCTTACAGCTGCGGTTTTGCAAGCAATTATTATTATTACACATTCTACTGAGGGCCTTTTTTTAATACAATGCCAGTTGCAAACACGCGTACGGTCCACCTGATGTCTAGCGGCCACTGCAGCCTATAGACGCCCGCAACTCCAAGGAATCAAGTGCGCTTTGCCGACCCTTTATTCGATTTGTGGATGCACTGTGATGACAGCAGAAGGAACACATTTAGGTCCCTCGCTCGCAACACAGTGCATCCTCCGAACATCGAAATCCGAAATTCGTATCATGCCGTCCCTTTCACTCTTATGGTTTATAACACGAGAGTGAAAGAGACGGCACGATACGAAGTTCAGAGTAGGCGCTCTGCACTCGCCCGTTTTAGTACTCGCCGCTAGGTGGCGTGCGGTCGGTACTGCCGCCCGCGCACCCCGCGCTGCTCGCGCTCCATAGTGATTTCGAAAGAATGAGAGCTACCGTGTATGAATTCACCGCTAGTGTAGCGTGAGGTCACCGAAATGTCAAATGTCACTTTTTGTGGTTGCGCTACACGGGTTAATATCCAATTGGAACAATATGGTGACTATTTTGCAATACCCGAGCTTGATGGCAAATATGAGTTACGGGTCAATCACTGTCAGTGTTTTGAGACAGTTTTGTCTTTCGGAAACTTATGTCCTCCTTTTTTTCGAACAAAACGGAACTGCGCTAAAATGCGGGATTTTCGATATTTTTACGGTAACGGATTTAAGGTATTAAATATGATTTAAATGTTAACTTCGTTTTCATGCCCATAATAACCAATAACAATTTTTGACAGTTGTACCTCACTCGACAGTGGCGCCAACTGGTGAGCACAAAAACGGTAGACCTCATTTGCACAGCGCGTCGTACCGAGCTATCTAGTTTCATTCTCAATACCATGGCCCTTACTTCCAACGTTTGCTTTTATAACGGTTTTGCGGTGTTGGTTTTTTGTAACGGTTTTGTGGGTCTATGTACTTGTTTGTGTTGTATTATTATTTCTTAATAAATAAATAAAATAAAATAAAATAAATATGTTATTTGTACCTACTGATGACCAGGGCTCAGACCCGGTTTTTGCTATTTTTGAAATATCTCTTAAAGTACTTTTCACATCTCGATTTTTATTTTTAAATTTGTTTTTGTTAGCCTTCATCTATGATATAAATGATTTAAAATACGAAAAAATATCGTAAGACGCAATTAACCGAAATTTTTAACCGGTTAATTGTATGAAGACGAAACCGGTTTCCGAGCCCTGCTGAAGACTTTATTGTATATTGTGTTTTGCAAATGTTTGGGAACAGTAAAGAGTTATAACCGTTATATTTCAATTTGGAGATCACAGGCTCGAAACCTGACTCGTACTTTGGGTGTCAAAACAACCCCCGGCTTCTTAGAGCACGATACCTTATGC
The DNA here is from genome assembly GCA_963556455.1 of Epiblema foenella. Taxonomy (NCBI): domain Eukaryota; kingdom Metazoa; phylum Arthropoda; class Insecta; order Lepidoptera; family Tortricidae; genus Epiblema; species Epiblema foenella. The sequence continues at coordinate 18,066,449 of OY747112.1, forward strand.
GAGTTTCCTTCTCAAAATGAAGACATTTATATTCAGCAAATAAGCCTCAAGGGCACTTTCATAAGTCAAAATCTATCTACATATATCAATAAAAAATTATACAATACTCAAAATAAAAAACGAATAACTATCCAGATTTATTAGAGATGTGTAAGGTCTCTAGGCGTCAAGATAAAAAGGTGATATATATCTAGATATATAATAAGATGTCACTATGTGAGTAGTAACCCTCGTATTCATAAAACTTAACAAACCTCTGCTAACTAAAATGTCTGTTGTCACTGTCTCACAAGCACATATGTCAAAGTGACAGATAAGGAAAAACGAACTTTAGCGGCTAGTTAACTAATATAGGTTTGATAGACGTTTATGAATAAGGGGGTTATTCATCAAATTATGACAAAAAATAGTAAATTAATTAATGCTCAAAATCTTAAAGAGATATGTCTTTTGAAAGAAGGTACTCTGAAATCCATTTTTGTCTTTTGTGTTGTTCTGTTTGTACTTGTTCCATATACACGTTTGTTCCTCTCTAAAACCTGGTTCAAATGATACTATGAAAAAAAATATGCATATTCTCTATTCTCGATGGTTTCGTCATGACTTTATTATTATGATTGAGGAAAATTAACTTTTACATGGTAAACGTTAGTCAATGGTAGGGTAAATATATATTATATGGCAACACTATTATAAAACCGGTAGTAACGTGGAAGGGGTATAAACGCATTGTGGAGGGTGAACTCCCGACCAGCTCACTTGGTTGCGAGATCAGCTACTAGACGGACCACTCTTACCCCTGAGGCTGCACCCCAAAGCAATCTTAATAATTTCTTTCACCGGCACACGAAGAATATTGAATTATAAAAACGACGCAAAGCGACCTACAAAAATATTGTCGTGCCCTTTGGGAATAGGCCCCTTTCTCTTGAGCATTGTGTCGAGTTGTTGACGAACATTTTGCAGAACAAACAGACAGACGAACACAAATATTTATAATGGAAATTGACAAACAACGAGTTAATATGAATACGTGAACACGCGAAAACTACGCGTGTGGTAAATAATTGTTTTGAAACTGGTTTTAATAGAGATATGTTAGTGATTTGCGGGAGTGAAATATGCGTCGCAATGTAACAATTATCGCCCGATATTTTTGAAATATCGGTTTCACCTGATTTCGGCATATTACTTACACCGAACTTGTTGGATGCTTTGTAAACGCAATATATAGTACCTACTCTGTGGTAGCATAATAAAGACAGTAAGTAGTCTGTGGTTTAATCTATACTAAACCGTTTCGTAGAAACACTTCATTCATCCCGAGCCGAGATCTCGGCTCGTCTTGTTCTGGTTTTGTACATTGTACAATATACATTAATATGTAATATCTGACTGTGGCTTTATAGGCCGGGCCCAATAAAGCGATAGGAGTGCGCGGTTGGAGAGTAGCCTGGGGAAAATCCAGGAGAAAACCTCCGACACGACTACGCGTGTGGTTTGGAACACTTGGATATGATGTTGCAAAAAGGGTAACGAGTTGAGTGACATACCCTCATCTGTTAGCTATTTGATAAACAAAGAGCGATTCACAATATATTGATTTAAACATAAACGATTTTCACACCTTATTATTAGAAAACGGGACTTCATTGCGTACGATACTAATTTAATTACCTTTGTAAAAGTTCGCCCTACGTTTCGAATTTATCTCAACAGCCGTGATCGCGAGCTGACTGGAGTGAGTATCAACATTCTAGTCGTACAGGTTTTTCGAACTACCCGCACTTTGTCTCTATTAAACACTGACACCACGGAGGTGCGCCAGAGCCGAATTTAAGAGTCCTTACCAGTTAAAAAACGCTAATCTATTTAGTCCATTTTCTTTATGAATTGACACATATCTTGACATTTTCTCGATGTTACTATCGAGAACACGGCTATTGTGACCGAATGTAATAAATTTAAAATGTATTTTTTGTATTTTTCATTAACAAATATCGTTTCAAACATCACTCCAAATCGACCATTTTCAAGCTAAAAACTGTATTTTTCCGGTTAAATTGTACTAAACACGATTAAATCAAAAAATGGCTATTTTACCATCTAAAACTTTAATAAAATCATCGTAATTTTTAATCACTTTATTGGTATTATCAATACTTTTGTCATAATTTGAATCCAAATTTATTTTAAACTTGTAAGGCCTCTTAACCAAAACGGCAAGATGAACAGATCTACCTCGGTTTCGTAGGCAGGCAAGATCACAAAGTAGTTGTTAGCACTCACCAAATTTCAAATTACATTGGCCCATAATTAACTCGTTCCAAATTCATAAAGCTATTACGTCGAACCATCTTGCATGAATTACAGAGTAAGGTGGAGGCCCTGTGGTGCAGTACCGAATTTATAATCCACGTTACTTTGAAATATATTACCTAGATAACCTAAGACGGTTTAGCTTGGAACAATCGCCCGTAACGCGTAGTTAGCCGAAGTTGGCTTTAATCGCATTTCATACTTAACGTTGTAGGCAGGGCCTTTACACTATCAGGGATTTCTTTAGACTGTGGCTTTAAAGGCCGGCCCAATAAAGCGATAGGAGTGCGCGGTTGGAGAGTAGCCTGGGGAAAATCCGGGGGAAAAACTTCCGACACGACACTAGACTCATCCGGGCGACATTAGACTCAACCACCATCAAATATCGTCCAAAGTGACAGTTAAAATGTGAGTTTAAAGCGTTTAGTAAAGAATAAAGTATTCATTGTCTATATCATATAATATATTGATTGAAACTTACAGGATTTTGACACAGTATTATTAAACTGTATGCGATTAGGTCTCGTTTACCAATAACAATGTATTTAGTTCGAAGAGCTGGCGACTTCCTCGCACAACGTATCAGCATTGCGATACAGCGAGGAAATGCCGGCAGTTTGTTGTAATATTATTGAAGTTATTGTAATGGAATGGAATTTATTCATTTATTAAGCACTTCATTCTTCATGTAGTATATTGTATACGTAGGCTCAACCCACACGCACGCACATATGCACCCCCCCCCCCCACACAGATACACACACACTTACATACAGACACACACACACGCACGCACGTACGCACGTACGCACGCACGCACGCACGCACGGACGCACGCACGCACGCACGAGCGCATAGAGTATTCAGTATGCCAGTGTTCAAAACCACACGTGGCATGTTGGAGATTTCCCCTGGATTTTCTCCAGGCTACTCTCCAACCGCGCACTCCTGTCGCTTTATTGGGCCCGGTCCGGCCTATAAGGCCACAGTCAGGTTCAAAAAAATGCTTTTCGTGATTTATTCCTGGTGATAAATAATCTGCTGCTCCTAACAATTAGGAGATGTGTCCTTTCTAAAACCGAACATTCGGCTGTGTCCTCTCTAAAACCGTTCTCGTAATGTGATCGTACGGATGTCGTTGCGTGTAAATGGCCCTTAAGCTTGCATAGGGATGCCGTGACACGTGAATATTAAGGCAACGACTTTGCATGTTTTGGCAGATGCGGAGATGCCTTGCTCAAGCGAAATTTCAGAGAAGATTTTTTTAAGTGGAATTTCTAAATAACTTTCTAAAATGACGACCAATAACCTAGTTGGAGTGACCCGGACTATGAAGCTGGAGGTCCCGAGTTTAAATCCCAGTCATGATCCTGATTGGATGTTTTCTATGTATTTAAGTAACTATTTCTCTATGTATATCGTCGCCTATTACCTACAAGCTTTGCTTACCTCTAGTTTGGGACCAGGTCGATAAAACTTTGATGTCAAAGGCTTATTATAGGGTTGAGGACTAACTAACAGACAGAAATGCATGGCCCAAACCAAATACCTAAATAGTGTAAAGAGTCATGTATAATATTTTCACTGTATCTAGTTGACACATTTCTTGCAGGAAAGCATATCAAACGGTTCGATATGTTTTGTTTTCTTGTGTAACTACACATTGTAAATACTACTGTTATTTTTTCCTTATTTTCTTTCAATTCTCTTTTGTTGTTTACTACTTACATTTACCAAAGTAGGTTAAGTAGTATCATTGTAATAAGCATATTTTGGAGAAAATGACTGACTGCAGTGGTCTCATGAGAAACGCTAGTAGTTTTTGACCTGTAAAAGTGCTTTTGCGGCCTACTTGCAGAATAAAGTTCATTTATTTCATTTAAATAATTTCATTTTTTAATTATTTTTGTGCAATAAAGTTTAAAATAAATAAATGTGTGGGTCAGCAGTCGTTTTCGCACAATCCAGAGAGAAAACTAGACTTTACGGTTTTCCTACTTCATTATTAAGCTACCAAATCACCATGTTCTATTCTAAAAGTATTCTTTACCTTGTCTAATATCCGCACCCTCTGACCGCTTTATTTTACCCGTTTTATCACCGAAGTAAACAATAGTTGGGGAGGAATTCCGTTTGAAAATACTGGGCCTCTGATTGCGCGGCCGACTTCGAAATTAATTCTTGAACTTCCACGGCTTGGGCGTTCAGTATCTCGATTTAATATATATGTATGTATGTATGTGTGTAAGCACTTTATTGTACACAATAACATGTTAAAACAATATACATGTCACATAAGATTAGAGTACAAAGGCGAACTTATCCCTATGAGGGATCTCTTCCAGCTAACCTTTGAGGGATTGAGTGTATAGTGGGAGAATGAGATAAAACTTACATAGTGTACTAAAACTTGTCAATAAGGAAACTTATAGCTAAAACCAAAACCAAATAAAAATGTAACAACTATAACATATAATAAATACATATTATAAATATATACGTATTTAAATAAATATACATAAATAAATATATATAGTATTCAACCAAATCACAAGTCGTTGGAGAGCCACAATTTCTTCAAATTGCTCTTGAGTGAGGCGACAGACTGGGACTGTCTTATTGACAAGGGCAACTCGTTCCACAACTTCACAGCGCGTACCGTGAAAGATCTAGAGTATGTACCTATCGTTAGAGATTTTGCATTGGCTATGCGTTATAGATACGACTAGTTTTGCTTATATAAATAGTAAAAAAATATTTTCAAAACTAGTCCTTGAGCACGAGCATAACTCAATTTGAATTAAACTGATTTGTATTTTTGTGTTTTGAAATTTGTATTTTGTAATAGACATTATTATGTTTATTATTTATGTGACTGACGATTCCGAATGGAAGATGCATTTATTTTTCTGTTTACTTTTTATCGTGTTATGTAATACTCTGGTTGACATTATGTTCTTTTTATTTTTCCTGTTATGACGATCATGATAACAATTCTTGTAATTTTGACATGTGTGAAATAATGTAATTCCTTATCATGAAATAAATTATCTAAATCTAATCTAAATCTTAAGCGGCGATTACACTTCGTCGTTCGCCGCATGCTGCATGCGGTGACCGCAAAAGTGTAAAGAACACGTTAGTCGGCCGCATTCGGCGATCGACAGCTGCCAAAACATAAGTAATGTCGGATTTCGTAACTAAAAATTTACTACACCGCTGTTTATACATGTCGTATCCTGTTAAGACAATTTTCTAGTTATGTAAAGAATGCAATTGTTGTACTTTATTTTAGTCACACTGTCTTCGTTAATTGACGGCGTAACACGTTTTGATAATAAAAAGTATGGAAGGCGACAAATATGAAATTCACGTATTGTTGAGACATTATTGGAAATTTATTAAGACGGTTTTTCTTTCTTTCTTCTATTAAAGGGCCTTTATCAAACCTTATCTGACCAAATAGCGACTAATTTTAGTTATTTTACAACAAACTTCTCGATCAAAGTTGTGTTTTGAATAAATTATTATTGCCATAAACAGGGGTGACTTTAAGAAAAAACGGGGCTACTTTGATACATATAAAACACATATATTCATCACTAACTAATTCTAGTTTGATTCAGTTTAGGAAATAGTTAGGAAATTATAATTAATGTAAATATGACTTGACTTCAGGTTAACTAAATAAAAAAGTAAAACACGGCATAAAAACTGATTTTTAAAAGTCGCCCCTCAATTTAAAAGTAACCCCGGTTTAACGTACCTGTATTTGCATTCATGTTGGACTAATAAATAGTCCCTGGACCTGTGACAATAGTGGACTTTCCTGTGATTGGGCGATGAATAGATTAGAGTTGCCAAAACGATAAATAATTTCAACGGAGTTACGAAAGGTGTTTAGGGTTGTTCCTTTGTTGCTACGAGCTGTTGGATGATACTCATTCTGAAATTTAAGAGCGCTTTAATAAATGTAACAGGTCCAATAGCGCCACTCGTAAATAATCGTAATTATTTAAATTTAATGATATATAACTAAAAAAGGGGGCCGCTACGTACTGTAGTTTGTATTTAAGTACTTTATGAATCCATCAAACTAATTTTTACGTTGCCAGATTGGTCTCTCTATGAGCTCAAAATTAAAACGGCCATTTTAATTTTGGACGCATAGATTGACGAATCCAGCAACGTAATAACTAGTTTGATGGATTCAAAACGTACTTAAATACAAACTACAGTACGTAGCGACCCCCTTTTTTAGTTTATTCATGACATATTAGAAACTTATAAAAATAAAAATTAATACAGAATAAAATAAACAACTAACTTAAACAATAACTATATAAAACAAAAACTAAAAGTCGAATTCTAAAATAGGCCCCTGTGGCATGGTACCAAGGATGCTGGCAGCATTTCCTCGCTGAATCGCAATGCTTATGCGTTGAGCGAGGAAGCTGCCAGCTCTCCTGTCCCCTGTCTCCTGTCCTGTTATATATCGTTAAATTTAAACAATCACAATTTTTTACGAGCGGCGCTAGTGGATCTGTTACATTTTATTAAAGCGCTCTTAACGTTAACGGTTAACGACTTCTAAGTTATTATATTTGAGTTTAACTATTTTAACATTTAGGGGCCCAAGTATAAACTGGACACTAACGTGCACTATGATTTATTTAACTTTTGTTTCTTAATAACATTCGGGCCGGTAAGGAAAGAAGAATAAAGAATAAATATTAGAGGACAATCTTACACAAATCGAACTAGCCCCACAGTAAGCTCAAGAAGGCTTGTGTTATGGGTACTAGACGACGATATATTTAATAGATATAAATACTTAAATACATAGAAAACATCCAAGACTCAGAAACAAATATTCATGCTCATCACACAAATATTTGCCCTGACCGGGATTCGAACCCAGGACCGTCAGCTTCACAGGCAGGTACACTACCCACTAGGCTAAACCGGTCGTCAATATAGAATACACACACACAAAAATACTGTAGACTGAAAAAGAAATACAATACCAGAATAAAATATTTAAAAATGCCTTGGTAACTTTTTTTTTATTAAAAATGGTATCACTCTTGGCCACCATCTAGCCAGGGGACAAAGATGAGGCCGACGATGAAGCGAGCTCACCTAGAAGGTGCCTATTCACTCGTGCCTTAAAAAGGTCTAGGTTATATGAGCTCGGAAACACAAACGCCGGCAGAGAATTTGTAATAAAGAATCAAAATCGTTTGATATGGATATATTTGGTAAACAATTCTGTGACGTTTTTGTTTCAGAAATCTTGTCAAACTAGGGTATATTTATGGAATAGTCATAATGATGAAAATCACCATAATTACTGTGTAACTTGTTTTATATAGTATATGTTTTATATATTTAATAAACTGGACTTCAGATTCTTAATCAGTCAAAATACGCTCATCTTTTTAGGTTATTTTCTGTGTGAATTAACACGTATCATAACCTTACGATTGATTTGTAAAACGATTTAATCGCGATTTAATATTTAAATATTAAATATTTTTGGACAATCTTACACAAATCAACCTAGTCCCATACTAAGCAAAGCTTGTACTATGGGTACCAAGTGACGACATACATACTTATATAGATAAGTACATAGAAAACATCCAAGACTCAGGAACAAATATTCATGTTCATTACACAAATAAATGCCCTGACCGGGATTCGAACCCGGGACCTTCAGCTTCGAAGGCAGGGTCACTACCAACTAGGCTAAAGCGGTCGTTGAATTATTAAATAGACTTATTTATCTCTTCGCGAGCAGACTGGCGTATACTTAATACTCTTTTAGCCGCATGGGATTTTCGAAAAGTTTGAAAACGCCTACATTTCTAGTCTTTAGAACGTATCAGATATTTATGCTTGAAAATGTACTAAAGGTCTACTCGAATTTTTCGTAATGCTATAGATTTTCCTCTACATACGGGGAAACGCATGTTATCGGATGAATAAATTGTACGAGTATTATTCATTTCCGCGAAGAAAAAATTATACGCTCAAAAGCGTCAGTTTTGTGACGCATTTTGCGTACTATTTATATGGATCGTTAAAAAACCGACACACAAAAATTGTATAGAACATCGATGTTTTTTTCAATCACATTCGATAATAGGTATATACTCGTCATTCTGTCTCGTAGTTCCAAAAAAAAGTGTTGGGGTACACCGGAAAGTGAAATTGACGAACAATGTAATTAATTTTTTTCTGTCCGTTTTTAGCTATTGTACAATTTAATTAATCTCATATACATACAAGAAAAACAATAGAAGAAATAAAAAATACGTTAAAATACTAACTAAACGCTAACATAATATGTATAAAAAAAACCTCTCTTCTTATAATCACTACATAGTACAAAACAAAGTCGCTTTCTCTGTCCCTATGTCCCTATATCCCTATGTATGCTTAAATCTTTAAAACTACGCAACGGATTTTTATGCGGTTTTTTTGAATAGATAGAGTGACTCAAGGGGAAGGTTTATATCTATAATACATGCATCAGCATTGCACCCGTGTGAAGCCGGGGCGGGTCGCTAGTTAATGATAAAACGAAATTACCTGTACGTGAAGTTACTAACTAAACGCTAACATAATCTTCCTCTTCAATCACTCTATCTATTAAAACAAACCGCATCAAAATCCGTTGCGTAGTTTTAGAGGTTTAAGCATACATAGGGATATAGGGATATAGGGACAGAGAAAGCGACTTTGTTGTATACTATGTAGTGATGATGATAAAACGAACTTACCTGTACGTGAAGTTCTATGAACCAGAGCTATCGGCGACGACTATAAATTTCTTTCTCCAAGCGACGAAATTTCCTTAATATTTCTTCATTATTATCCCTATCACGACGTTTACGTTTTCTTCCCATGTAAACATTAATCGCTTCGAATTGAGCAGCTCGCATAATTGTATAAGAAGAATATGCCGTCCAGTAACTGGGTCATACTTAGTTGTAATAAAAATGTCGTCTCTCCTGTGGTCAATAGTTAACGGTTCATGTGCATGTTAGCTATGTCTTTATTACAGGTATTTATAGAAACGGAGACACTGTTTATGCGGGTTACTGGTCCAATCCAAAATTAAGCTATGTAGCCCTTAACTTTTGGTATGTGCACAGAAAAGACGCAAGCCTAAATTCGTGTATGACCCAACTCTGCCTTTTAGCTATTTAATTGAGTCATTGTCAGATGCAAAAACAAAAATCGTCCCTTCGGTGGTCAATAGTTAACGGTTTATGTGCATGTAAGCTATGTTTTTAGTTCATGGATTTATAGCAACGGAGACACTGTTTATGCGGTTTAGACCACTACACAATTAAGCTTTGTAGCCCTTAACTTTTGATATGTCCACCAAAAAGACGCGAACCTAAATCTGATAATGACTCGATAACTTCAGTGCCTTTACCATGAGTTTGCATGACCGTACTCGCTAGCGACTGCGTAAACGATTTAGTATGCCGATCTTAGTTCTATTGAGTAACCGCCAGAGGCGCTGTACTTTTGCCCATACGAAGTTTTACGCAGTAGCTAGCGAGTACGGTCATGTAAAGTCATGGTAAAGGCACTGATCCTTATTCCATATTGGTGTGAACGTCTGTATTGTTTTCTACCATATCCAAATGTTCACAGTCCAATGTGATCGACCCTTGTCCCTAATTATAACCTTTTGTCCGTCCACAGTGCTCCAGTTGTTCGGTTGAGCGAAATCAAATTATTCAAATATTTCACCAACAGCGTCACCTAATGAATTTAGATTAGTTGGGTCCGAATTAAAACTGGGGCTTCAATTTGAATGTTAGTTTTTGAATATTCCTGCATATTTGAAACGTTGAAAGGACTAAATAAATATACATTTTGAACAGCAACCCACGGCTGTCATCAATGATGGGTTAATTTGTAGAATATATTACAGTAAAACCGTTTTTAAAATGAATGATTCTAGAGTGTTTCCGTTCGCATCTGCAATGCGATTCACTGAGGGCGAGTCGGTTTGTGACTAACAGCCCAGTGCTTTACCATGAGTTTACATGACCGTACTCGCTAGCGACTGCGTAAAAATGAGTATGGGCAAAAGTACAGCGCCATTCTGGTGGTTACGCAATAGAACTAAGAATCTGCATACTAAATCGTTTACATAGTCGCTAGCGAGTACGGTCATGCAAACTCATGGTAAAGGCACTGACGTAAACATCATCGGCTGCTTAAAATTAAAAACAAGTAGGTCCATTTTTTTTATAAAGCTTACGGTCCACCTGATGGTAAGCGGCCACCGCAGCCTATAGACGCCCGCAAGTCCAAAGGAATCACGTACGCGGTGCCGACACTTTATAAAATTTGAGGATGCACTGTGTTGACAACAGAAGGGACTACGTTCCTACGGGAACAACGGGAGGGAATTTAGGTCCCTCGGTTTTTTTTCTATTATTTGTTTTTTGGCTCCTTCGAATCCTTGTGCCACGCACAAAATACTTTTTTTGTTTTTTTAGAATTGTCTATAGTTTTTAGTTATTTGTCAAAAACGATTTGATGTAAGTAATAAAACTAAATGACCCAATTTAAATCGAAGTGGCACAATCACAAATAAGCAAGAAATAAGCAACTAAAATTAGTTTCATGTTTACTTTGGCAAAACGTACGAAGGTAAAATCTGTCTGTGCTATTAAGAGCTGTGTTATTAAGAGCGGTGTCCCATTATATATTAATTAGGTTAAGACTAGTATATATATTTTTTGGTTGTCCTGAAAATCAGCGTCACGACACATCAGTCGTGGCACATGCTGAGCGACAACCTTTTTGGTGTACACCCACTTCTAATTTGTATTTTTTTTTTATCTGTATGTACACCAAATAAACGTTTTTTCTTTCTTTCTTTCTTTCTGTAGGTACCGTTGTATGGGGAAACGAGTAATTTGCCGTTTTGGTTAAATATTGCTTTTATATACATAGTTGCCATACAATTTACTATTTGTTGAAACATGAGAATTCTATTGTTATCTCCCAATTTACATTTGGACTATACAAGAAAACATTCTGATCGCAAATCTTATTAATTTTGCTTAATTTATTTAATTTCCAGTGTCCGTTTCACTGCCGCGAGGACACACATGTTATGTGGTTTGTTTTTCTTCTGTTGTTTTTTTTTTGTAATATGTGTGTCTTCTGTGTCTGTGAATAAATAGTAATTTGTTATACAAGAGTGCAAAGTTGTATTTTAACTGCGAGTGTGGAATTGAAACACGAGCTAGCGAATGGATTCTAGGATTGAACCACGAGCTAGCGAATGGATTCTATGGTTGAACCGCGAGCGAAGCGAGTGGTTCGGAAATAGAATCCTGAGCGAAGCGAGTGGTTCAAAAATAGAATCCTGAGCGTAGCGAGTGTTGAAACACACGAGACGTAAAATAACTTTGCAGCCGTGTATAACACAAATCTTTTCACCTCACTATAGAGCGAGGATTTTTTTTTCCTCCTCCTCGTCCTAACGTTGACAGTTGCGTCCTAAATATAGTCGTCCACTACCTAATCCCGAGATATGGCGTAGGTACTAGTTTTTTAACACAACAGCACAATATAAAATTATTGTTGCTGGACTGTCTGGACTGGCCTTTACATGTTATTACGTTTAAAAAAGTTACAAATGACGCGTTCGGATTTCAAATATTCTTTGCACTCTTGTGGGTAAAATGCAGTTTTGCTATCTGTTTTTAAAGAATAAAAAAGGGCTTTCCGAGCTAGTGAGGTGAAAATGTTTTTTCATTCTTCTTTCTTTCTAATTTACTATTTATTGTGGTGATAGTTTTCTACCTAAATAACCAGACTATGTTATAAATTTTAACATGTGTCAAATACCCAATTCTAAACCGAATCCCGTAGAATATTCAAAGAACGCCTCAGTGTCTTTTCCGTAGGTCACAACCCCTATATAAATCACACGTTGAGAGCCAAGCAGGGATAAGAAAAAATACCCCAGCACCTCTAAACCTATGCTTGTCATAAAAATATACCTACAGTACCATAATACCAGCCCCGAAACGTAATCCCTCTGAGAATACAAACGGGGACGAAATTTTGTCACATCTATTAAACTAGCTTATTCTACTCTCGCATCTACAACTAGCGAATCAAGGCATATATTCCCTTGAAGGCTTCCTGTTACGTTGTCAATTTTTTTTGTATATTGTACGACGATGCTCAGTGAATCCATCTTTTTGTAAAGTTATTGTTGGCTCGGAGATGGCTGATATTAGGTTTCTTTCAGTAAGTAACTAAGGTGGCTTCCCTCCGCCTTTTACCTGAAGAGGGTATGATATTATTTACACCAGTAAGGTTAAGGAAAGTCCTTTACGCTTTAGATACGACTGCTTTTCGACCGAGTGACACGAAGGTCTCTGTTTCAGCTTCGACAAAAATGCTTTCGTATGTCCAGATGGCGGATTTCCGGATATTCGTTTGTTCTCGTCTACAGATCGCAATTCTCAATCGATTCTCGTGAAATTTCGTGAGCAGGTTCGATAGTTATATAGATTTTTTTGTCTAATAAGTTTTTGCAAATTAAAAAAATATATATTTGTTCAACGGTTTGTTCTCCTCTACAGGTCGCATTTCGCAAACTATTCTCGTGAAATTTTGCGAGCAGGTCCGGTAATTATACAGATTCTTTTGTCGAGTCAGTTTTTGGAAATTTTCAAAAACAATTTTTATTTCAAAGATTTTGTAAGTTTCTGCGTCCGAATTTCGGTTTGTTCTCCTCTACAGGTCGCATTTTTTAACCGCTTCTCGTGAAATTTGATCTTTTTTATAATGTCAGATATTGGAAATGATAAAAAAACTCCCTCACGAGGTCTACAGCACACAGAGCCACTAGTGTGATATTCGATGAAAACCGAAATTCGCGGTAGAAACTTACAAAATCATTGATAAAAAAATATTTTTGGAAATTTTCAAAAACCGTCTCTAAAAAAAGTTCTATATAACTATCGAACCTGCTCACGATATTTCACAAGAATCGGTTAAGAATTCCGACCTGCGGGGTAATCACGTAACTTATTTACTACCGTTAGGTAGATTTTAATGTCAAATTTTAATTGTCATCTCATACATTTATACTTCAAAATTGACAGTAAAATCTATCTACCGTTAGTACATAAAGTTACGTGATTCGTCTGCTATAGACGAGAACAAACGGAAATCCGGAATCTGGACATATGAAAGCATTTCTGTCGAAGCTGAAGCAGAGACCTTCGTTTCACTTGGTCAATAAAATTATTTATTAGTTCTAAAATATGACCATATCCATCCGTTCATCATATCTATACAATTCTAACAGCACAAGAATGGAAGCCCTTGTGTGACCCCATCGTCGCTTTTTACGAGTTGACCACTGACAAAGCGAGTAACTTTACCCATTTGTTGGAACTAAATCGCGCATGACGAAGTTACGCGAACGGAACTTATAATGGAATAGTTTGAAATTAGGGAACGGTGCCGCTGTTTCCGAACATACTGTATACTATACGTTATAACAGCTTGCAGCTGTTGCCACGTTTTACTAAAAACTTAGGAGCATCACGATAAGACATACCTTTTTTTGGACGAGGGGAAGCGGATTCGCTTTGGATACCTCGTCACTGTGAGGGCGGCGCGGTACTTTTGTCGAACTTGCACCAACTAAAACCTCGAGCGAGTGCGGTTATGCAAACTCATGGTAAAGGTACAGGAATTAAAAAATATACAAAAATATACTACTTTTGTGCCGCGTGCGTTTAAGCCGTCGTCTACCGGCGAAAAAATAAAACAATAGCATTTTTTTGTTATGACGCCGGTTAGTGCTGGGAAAGTTGAAAGCTCATAGATTACAAAATTAGAATATCGTATCGATATGTTCTTGTCGATATATACCGTCACTATATACAGGGCGTCCCAGGGCAATGCCACATGGAGGGAAAGTACCTAGAATATTGTAGACGGAGCATTTTATTGAAAGAACACATTATTTGAATTTAAAATACAATTTTAACTGCATTCACAGATATTTAAATATTTTTATGGCTGGCGGGGCCGGTAGACGACGCCTTAAACGCACGCGGGACAAAAATAGTGTTTAAATATATAGTTCAGTACTTTAAGTATCAATAAATCATACTCTAGTTTAACTCTGAGTTGGACAGGCACGTATCTAGACTTTTGGTTCGGGGGGGTACAAACATTGAAACAACTATGTGAACTGTGTAAAAATCGCTGTAATCACTGTAAACAGACGGCTAAAAACGTTTTCGGGGGGGGGGGGGATAAATCCCAACTATCCCCCTCTGGATACGTGCCTAGAGTTGGAAGGTCAGATGGCAGTCGCTTTCATAAAACTAGTTCCTACGTCGAATCCACATGTCTAAGACTCCCGGCTCCTCACGACACAACCGTTGAACCGTTAGGAGCAGGGATCGGATACCGGTATTTTCTCCATAGAAAAATACCGGTATTATTACGGTCACCGGTTCATTATTTCGTTTTTAATGGGACAATCTAATAATACGACGTTGTTACCTAAATACATGATTCAGCCCTGGTTACCTATCGAAAATTCGAATTTTTTTATGCCGAATATTAAAAGTCCGAAAACGAAACGCCTTTTTTCGTTTTACATTTTTTTCATTTGTACGAAGTTTCATTTTCTATCTTTTCTATTGACAGATTTTTGTATGGTCACAATTTTATTATCCAGCTGATTTAAAATCACAATGATTATAATTCCGTACATTTATTTGCCAAACCGTTTTCGGACAAGTGAAATTCGGTAAATAGATTTTCGAAAGATCGATAGGTTACCTTCAGCCCTACGTAAAGAGCAAAAAATAATCCAAAATATTGGGCTAATTCAGGGTTTTTTTTTAATACCGGTATCGGTCCCTGGTTAGGAGGAGACAATGCTTATGTAAATTCAATACATAAATTGCTCTGTTTAAACAGAGATTATTATTATTTATCGAAGGCATCTTGTGTTGACCCCGCCCCCTAAAAAGATAAAATAAAATACCGAAGGTAAACAAAGTACACTAACAAGCAAGAGTGACAAACAAGTCGGTTCCCGTTCAGGCACGCTTGTAGCAAATCCACTACCTGCTCTGCTATTATTGTTATTATTATCTGTAATTTTATAAAAAATATTAACAATTCTATCGTTTTGGAAAGCTTATGAATTGAAGAACTTATTTGAGCAGTTTTTACGCCAAGTGTCGTACATTTTTTTTTTGGGTAATTTTTGATTGAGACGACTTGGAGAAAAAAAGTCAAAACTTCTGATTTCATCACCATTTATTTCAAAGTTTTTGGAAATTTTGGACACAAATTTTGTTTTCAAGTAATCGTCTTATTCATAGGCTATCAGAAAAATGTTTTATGGGCATCCAAATGGCAGTACTTTACTCACAATCACCAGTTTAAGGCTACAAGGCGGATTTTTAAATAAAAACGAATAACTCGCAAACCAGCGAGTATCGACCCCTGGTTGACTGGGCCTAAATTGTTGCAAATTAGCTCCAGTATAACCCCTTTCAAGGAATAGGTCTAATTACCAGTCACCCTGTATATAGTTCAGTAATTTAAGTATCAATAAATCATGGAAGGTCAAATCCTGATGTCTAAGACCCCCAGCTCCTCACGACACAACCGTTGAACCGTTAGGAGGAGACAATTCTTATTTAAATTCAATACATATGAATATTATTGGCTTGCGTACAAGCCAAGATGCAGGAACCATCGAACACCAAGTTTCACAACACAACATGTTTATTCGATGCGGCTGTCACAACTAGTCCGGACTTGCGGCTTCGAGGCTATATAGCTTATGCGCTTAGCGCAGCGGGGTGACCATGAGATCATAGTTCGAGATACTGTTTTCTGAAAACCTGCGTCAGGCCCTGTGCTTGGCACAAGCTGAGACTGGAACCCTTTGCCCAACCAATGTTTTGTTTTCAATTTTAACTGTAGATATTAAGTACTACTGTTTACAAATACAAATAATACAAAAAGGTTTATTTCTCAAAATTTTACAATGTTCAATCTATAGTAAATATGGGTATTAAAATTAAGACGTTGAAAAATCGGTGTGTTTATGTTTAGTCTGTAAAGAGTTCGTAAATTACGCAAGGCTCCAGTACAGGAACCGCCAACCTAGCACCTACCGACCTGACCTGGAAATTGTACCAACGTCAACTGCAAGAACACGAGGCAACGCATCAGCAGAACGTGTCCCGAGTTTACTTTAATAGAATAATGTAAAACTAAATCACTTTACGTTCAGACTTCGAACTATTGTCATATCCATTTAATTGTAATTTACTTTAATTAAAATTAGTTATAAAATAGTTTTGGTTTTTTTTCGAGCCTTCGGCTGCAGGATTCGTAATTGGCGCAGTCGGTAGGATTCTTGAGGCTTTCGCGACCGAAACTGATATCGCAAACGTGCGCGTGCGATCGCGGCAGCTGGCTTTTCAAAGCTTCATCAAGAGTCCAGTAGAAGAACCTGAAGACTGCAGACCAGAAGGTGAATCAAGAAATCGATTCCAGAAAGAAGACCAGAGATGAAATTTATGTAAGTGCACTTGAATCGCTCTCGTGTTGCTTATTCCTTACTTTATCCTTATTTTATGTCTAGAATTTTTCACCCCAGAAATTCGGGTGACCGGGAACCTGCATCGCGACAGGTGCGCCGGGAACTGTTAGATTTAAATAGGAATTTGGACGATTCAGACTTAGTTATCACCTTAAGGGATATATTTGAGGTAGGAACAATGGCTCAGGATAATACAGATGCTATTTACAAGGCCCTTCGTATGGTCCCGGACTTTGATGGGAACCCCAATGTTCTCACCCGATTTATTAGTATCTGTGACCAAATTGTTGCTACTTATATGAGCAATGAAGCGGGGAGTGAATTATCAAATCTTTGCTTGTTGAATGGAATTTTGAATAAAATAACCGGGACAGCATCTTGTACTATTAATTCAAATGGCATCCCGGGTAATTGGCTAGGTATACGTTCAGCCCTTATTAATAATTTTTCGGACCAGCGGGATGAAACCGCCCTTTACAACGACCTCTCGATTGCTATGCAAGGGGGTAGGACACCCCAGGAGTTTTATGAACACTGTCAGTCTTTACTTAGCACTATAATGACTTATGTTTCTCTACATGAGACAGTTGACACTACTATAGAAGCTAAGCGAACCTTGTACAAGAAAGTGGCAACGCAGGCCTTCGTTAGGGGCCTTAATGAACCCCTGGGGTCGCGCATTAGGTGTATGCGGCCCGATAGCATAGAAAAAGCCCTTGAATACGTTCAGGAGGAACTAAATGTGATGTATTTGCAACAGCGCGTTGACCCTCCTAAGGCTCAGCAAATGCCTAGGGTAACCACACAAATTCCCAATGTAGGAATTCCACCACTACGTCCGAACTATCAAACTCAAGCACCTAATTGGCCGTCTACGATGGGCCAACGTCCATCACCACCAGCCCCGCAACCCTTTAGATTCAACCCTATGCCAGTTCAACCTCAAAATCGCATGCCCAGTCGAACCCAGCAAATGTTCCGTGCTTTACCACCGAACTATAACCCGCAGAGTAATGTATTCAGGCTTCCGCCAAGAAATACCCAGCCTTCTAACTCAGGTCCTAGACCCATGAGTGGGGTGCAGCACTTCACCCCGAGGGTTTTACCCAACAGTAATTTTAATCGGTCCCAGGAAATGCACATAAATGAATGTGCACCCTACGACTACGAGTCGTATTACAATGCCTACTACGCGGAACCGGAGTACTATGCCGGCGCGTGCCATGATGACGGCGACGATTTTAATTATATTAATGAACAATATAATGTCGCTGACGCGGCCAATTATTATGCAATGGGCGAGGAGAATGAACCTCAGCCTAGCACTAGCTCAAATGTAAGCCGTCCTTATTTTCGGAAGGGTCCGAAATCACGAAAGCAAAGATAGAATTAAATTTGCAATCGCAGAGGCAGCTACCCTTTATTCAGATCCAAAATCCCCCTCTCAAACTTCTTATTGATACTGGTGCCAACCAGTCATTTATTAGTCCTGAAGCAGTAGATCGCTACTTTCCTTATCACCCGCTTAGTTATGACCCTTTCGAGGTCACAAACGTACATGCAGTGAGCAGAAGCACCCACTCCATAACGTTGCCCTGCTTCTCGGAATTTCGAGACCCTGGTGATATGAAATTGTTCGTTTATCACTTCCATGACTATTTCGACGGCCTCATAGGTTTAGATTTGCTTACAAAATGGGAAGCAAAAATTGACCTCAAAGAGAATAACTTAATTACCAGGACGTCTAATAACCCAATTCAAATGTATAACTCTCGTAACGTTAACCTTTACGAGGAAGTTATCCCGGCGGGTGCTTCAAGGATAATTAGAGTCCCAATTAATGCACCTGATGGCGAGGTTTTGGTAAAGCAACAAAATATAGGTAATTGTTTAATAAATGAGTGCTTTACAACAGTTAGAGGTAGCCGCGGGTACCTCGAAGTCCAGAATCCCTCTCCTAATGATGTCATTTTTTCGCTCGACCGGCCAGCACAAGCTGAGCTCTATAATATCGAGTGCATACGCACTGATAAGCTTACGCCACGTTCTCGTGACGTCATATCGCGACTGCGGACTGATCACTTGAACGAGGAGGAAAAGGCTAACTTAGTGACAATTTGCTCCCGCTATGCCGACGTTTTTTATATTGAAGGTGAACCATTAACCTTCACTAATCAGGTTAAGCACCGAATTAGGACCACTGATGAGGTACCGGTGTATACAAAGAGTTATCGATATCCTTATGTACATAGGCAGGAAGTCAGAGACCAGATCACCAAAATGTTGGATCAAGGAATTATTCGTCCCTCTGACTCCGCCTGGAGCTCACCTATATGGGTAGTTCCCAAGAAGGCCGACGCCTCCGGTAGGCAAAAATGGCGTTTGGTGGTAGATTTCCGCAAATTGAACGATAAAACTATTGACGATAAATACCCAATTCCGAACATAGCCGATGTTCTGGATAAATTAGGGAAATGTCAATACTTTACCACATTAGATTTAGCAAGCGGGTTTTACCAGGTGGAAATGGACCCACAGGACATCCCTAAGACCGGGTTCAACGTAGAGCAAGGACATTTTGAGTTCTTGCGAATGCCCATGGGTCTTAAGAACAGCCCAAGCACCTTTCAGCGTGTTATGGACAACGTTCTGAGAGGTCTCCAAAATGAAATTTGTCTCGTCTACCTAGACGACATAATAGTTTTTAGTACCTCCCTCCAGGAGCACATGGTCAACCTAGAGAAGGTTTTCCAAAGGCTGAGGGAATCAAACTTTAAAATCCAGATGGATAAGTCCGAGTTTTTGAAGCTCGAAACCGCTTATCTCGGACATATAGTAAGTAAGGACGGTATTAAACCGAATCCCGACAAAATATCGGCGATCCAAAAATATCCCATACCTAAGACTCCCAAGCAAATTAAACAATTCCTAGGGCTGCTTGGTTATTACCGAAAGTTTATCCCAGATTTTGCCAGGATAACCAAACCCTTAACGTCATGCCTAAAAAAAGGCAGGAAAATCATCCTTGATTCGGAATATGTTAATTGCTTCGAGAAGTGCAAAACACTTCTTACAAATGACCCTATTTTACAATACCCTGATTTCACCAAAGAGTTCCTTCTTACCACAGATGCCTCTGATGTAGCCATTGGAGCCATATTGTCTCAGGGTCCAGTAGGGTCTGATAGACCGATATGCTACGCATCCCGAACTCTTAACGATAGCGAACTTAAATATAGTACGATAGAGAAGGAGCTCCTTGCGATAGTTTTTGCAACCAAATATTTCCGCCCCTACCTCTTTGGCCGACCATTTAAAATATTGACTGACCATAAACCCCTGCAATGGTTGAAGAACTTGAAAGAACCAAATTCACGACTGACCAGATGGCGCTTGAAACTTAGCGAGTACACCTATGACGTTATCTATAAAAAGGGGAAATTGAACACTAACGCCGATGCCCTATCCAGAATTGAAATCCATAACGAGGAAACTGAATCTGTAGTAATTGACGAACTTTGTTCGATCTTACCGAACCCTACGTTAGGACCCCGGTCTGTAGCGAATTCTTCCACAGCCACTGTACATACGAGTCAAGAGCACCCCATACTAGAGATCCCCATTACTGACGAGCCTCTTAACAAATTCCATAAGCAGATAGCATTAACTTTAGTGAACGATGTAAAGAGAAAACCCTCTGTAACGAAACCATTTGATACACACACTCGAGTAGCCATCCAAATTTCCCACTCTAATTTGGAAAATGATGTAATAAATGCTATCAAAGAATACGTAACCCCGAAATTTAAAACCGGAATTATAATCCAGCCTCCTCTAGCCATGTATGAAATCATACCAATCATACAGAATAACTTCAAAAGTTCCAGCTTGAATCTCATGTTAACAAAAGTTGAGTTGGAAAACGTTAAAGAATATCTCCGACAGCAGGAGATAATACAACATTACCATGAAGGTGTAACTAATCACCGTGGTATAACGGAGTGTTACTTAGCCCTTTCTCGTAAATACTATTGGCCTAAATTAAAAAATGACATTTCAAAATTTATAAATGAATGTATTATATGTGGTCAAGCTAAATACGACAGAAGCCCCATTAAACCCAAGTTTAATATTGTCCCTCCCGCAACCAAACCCTTTGAAACGGTCCACATGGATTTGTTCACCGTCCAAAGCGAAAAATATATAACATTCATGGACGTTTTCACGAAGTACGGGCAAGCGTACCATTTAAGGGACGGCACTGCAGTCAGTGTACTTATGGCATTACTACATTACGCGACACATCACGGAGTCCCACTCACTCTCGTTACGGACAACGGCACAGAATTTACAAATCAATTATTTTCCGAGTTTGTACGACTTCACAAGGTCAATCATCATAAGACATTGCCTCATTCACCTAATGACAACGGAATTATTGAGCGTTTTCATTCTACATTACTCGAACACCTTCGTATCTTAAAGTTGAAACAGAAAGATGAGCCGATTATCAACCTTATGCCTTATGCATTGATAGCTTATAATAACTCTATACACAGTTTTACTAAGTGCCGACCTTTCGATCTACTGACCGGACATTTTGACCCAAGAAATCCTCTTGACATAGACATGACAGAAAGATTATTGCAACAATACGTACAAAACCATAGGGAACAGATGAAACAGGTATATGACATTATAAATGACTCGTCACTTGCTGACCGAATAGCCCTTATGAAAGCCAGGAATAGGAACCGTGAGGATGAGATAGAATACTCCCCTCAACAACAAGTATTCATAAAAAATCCGTTAGCAAGTCGACAAAAAACTGCCCCGCGTTACACACAGGACATTGTGCAAGCAGACCTTCCCATACACATCTATACGTCAAAGAAACGTAATCCTGTCGCCAAGTCGCGAATTAAGCGTGCCCCTAAAGGAACTCAATTGTTACAGGATTCTTTTGCTGATGACGGCTCAACTGACCCACACGACAGAGATAAGACTTGAGAGCTTAGCCGACGGACCTGGACTACTACCATATAAGCTTGGACCGATGCGACTTACGACTCACTATCATACCTACCTACAATATATTCAACTAGACGATATCGAGAACAAAATTAACTTGATTTCTGTGCAGCTACGTTCCTATAAGACGAAACTAGTTAACGACACTTATTTACTATTTGAAAACCAAATAGATTACCTTTTATACAATTTAGATGGGATATTAAATCAGATAAATTCTTTGAAACCTGCAAGAGCTAAAAGAGGTCTTGTAGACGGATTCGGTTCAGTTATAAAAAGTATAACGGGCAACCTCGACCAAAGCGATGCCATTTACTATAGTAACCTAATTAAAAATTTGCAATTAAATCAAGATAAAATCGTATCGGAATTCAATAGTCACGTCAGCCTCAGCAAAGATTGGGTAAATCACCATACACATGTTTTAGAAACATTGGTGGAGAATCAAAAGAAAATAAATTCCACATTAGAAACAATTTTAACCAATACTTATAACCATGAAAATAGCCTAATTAGGTATACTAATTTTGCTCAACTTTTGGCTATTTCCAGCGAAAATGTCGAAAACTTGAGGCAGGAACTTATTAGAATAGAAAACTGTTTAGCTTTTATTCGTACTTCTACTACTCATCATTCGATGATAGACATTAATGTGTTAAGGAAAATGATAGATAAGTTGAAATTAATATATGGGAAGGATAGAATTTTAGAATTAGATCTAAGGGAATATTATGATATTATTCAACCTAGCTTTTACTTTATAGAAAAACAGATAGTTATAGTATTTCAGTTCCCTATTATATCGGTAGATAGTTTTGACCTATTTAGGCTTTCAGTAGTACCTAACAAGAATAGTCAGGCCCTTATCCCCTCCTATCCTTACATAGCAACCCACGAGAATGCATTCGTGTACATGGAGGCAGAATGCCCGAAGTACAGTCACTATTATCTCTGCAAGAAGGACATCAATCTTCAGCTGCGGACAACATCAGACTGCATTCATCAACTCATTACCACTCAAGCTCTTTTAGACTCCTGCCAATTTGTAACAGCATCTTTATCGAAACCCGCTATGGAGGAACTGGACAATCAGCACTACGTGTTATCATTCCCGCAGCCTACAAGAACTCAGCTAACTTGTGAAAGGGAGGACTACAACCTACTTCATGGAAGCTACCTCGCTACAGTTCCACTTAACTGCTACATACGGACAGAAGAATTCACCATCACGAACGATAATGAGGACATAAAAGGTCACCCTCTGAAACTCGCTATGATCCCATATGACGTCACAAAACCGACTGCAATCTCCACGCATGTTATACTAAAATCTACAGACTTGAAGGAACTGCATAGCATCCAGAATAAACTCATGCTCGAGACCCCAGTTAAACTCGACACGAGTCCACCTGCTGCACTATATCATACAACCATACCCCTGTACATAATACTCAGCAGTGCCTGCGTATTCATCATTATAATAATGAACAGAAGACACAACGCACGAAAGTCAAATAAGCCCAGAATAATCAGGAAATCTGATAACTCAGAAGAGGAACACGATTCCACTACCACTAATACTGACGAAGGACTCCCAGCAATATTTTCACTAAACGTTGGAAAATAGTTGCTGGTCTGCGGGGGGAGGAATTACGCAAGGCTCCAGTACAGGAACCGCCAACCTAGCACCTACCGACCTGACCTGGAAATTGTACCAACGTCAACTGCAAGAACACGAGGCAACGCATCAGCAGAACGTGTCCCGAGTTTACTTTAATAGAATAATGTAAAACTAAATCACTTTACGTTCAGACTTCGAACTATTGTCATATCCATTTAATTGTAATTTACTTTAATTAAAATTAGTTATAAAATAGTTTTGGTTTTTTTTCGAGCCTTCGGCTGCAGGATTCGTAATTCGTATCTATCTATCTGTTTATATTAATTTGAGGCAATAAATATATTCTGATTCTGTTTTATTATTTTTATTTATTATAGTTAAACTTTGACTTGTAAAAGTGCCCTTGAGGCCTATTTGCAGAATAAATGTTTTGATTTTCATTTTTGATTTTGTTGAAAGTATACAGTACAGTTCAGTTTATTTATACAATATACATTTCATTTGAAATATTTGCACATAAAACACATTAAAAATAAACAAAATCACTAACAAGAAAAAAACAATTTTAAATGCCAGTTTGACATTAGGAAAATTAAATATAGAATGTAATAAGGGTTTCCACACAGTTGAGGTATATTTTAAGAGGTAATTGGACCATATTATAAAAAATGTTGTTAAAAATGCGATAATTGATATATTCGCATAAAAAATGCGATTTTAAATTAAATGTGATTTAAATGACGTATAATTCAATTACTTGTAATTGAATTGAATGTAATTCAATTAATAGTTTAATTACAAAAATAAATAAAGCTCCCAACACTCATCACTTGACTTGACTCATTTTCATATGACGACACTACTTGTAACCACATTTCGAATCATGTTTTATTAAAAACCAAACATAAAACGTGTCGAAAAATACTATGCAAGCAACTACGTCCGGTCTCGGAGACCGTCGAAAAATACTATTCGGAAATCTACATGCGGTCTCAGAGACCGTCGAAATATACTATGAAAATACCTACGTGCGGTCTCAGAGATCGTAGAAAAATACTATGGAAACACCTACGTGCGGTCTCAGAGACCGTAGAAAAATACTATGCAAACACCTACGTGCGGTCTCAGAGACCGCCGACTGAAGTTTTATTCTCTCCAAATCCAAAGGACTAACCGTCCAACTGCGTCAATGGCATGGCCGGCACTGAGAGGCCCGCGGGGAAAGGTACAAGACCATAGAGGTTTTGTCCCGGATGTCCCTCGGATCCCCCTCAGGCCACGCCGACGCGACCTGTTGGCCGTGCCGCCGGCGCCGGCGCACACCGTGTCGTGCAGGAACTCGCCGCTGCCCCGCGCACTTCTACAGCTCAATGCGCTCCTGTCCTGGCATCGACACCGGAGTGCGACTTGTCTGCGTGGCGATGGGCGGCAGTGTGTAGGGAATGTTTGAGATTTTGTGAGGCGATGGATGCCAGGTGCTCAACTGTTCCAATATGATTTATTTGTTACCTTTTATTGTTATCCTAAGTTTCGTGACGCATTGGTCATACTGTAATGTCATGTTAACGTTTTTTATATAAATAAATAACTTTTTTAAATTTTCGAAGGAGACCGCACGTACTGGTTAAGGGTTGTCTCAAAAATGAAGTATCGTAAATAAAAGAGACTGTTCCTCGCAGTCGTTAGCATGGTCACCCTAGCCCCAGACAAACTTGACTGCAATAGAAAATATGCCCCAGGCTGACTCGTCCCAACTTGGAAAACGCATACTTCTCTTTTGTTGTCAGTCGGTTGAAATTCTAAACGCTAGGGAAATGTGAATTGTATTTTGTGTTTGAATTAGAATTAGATATTCCTACCAAGGAATGTTTGTAGGTACATTTTGTTCATCAACAGTCAAGTACAAAAATATGTATCCATTTTATCACCTTACGCCATTGCATTAAGGTCCAAAACTGGATGCATCTCATTGTAGTCGACTGTAGATTCGTAAATCATTCCTATTTATGCAATTTTTTAAACACTTTACTGAATTATTACATTTAGTTCATACTTGTAGCAACACAATTCATAATAAAAATCCTGTTTTTATGTATTTATTTAACCTACACTCGGGAAAATGTCGAAACTGTTTAAATCCAGTGTTTCTTGCAAGGAGTGGTTTCTGGTGAGGGAGAGCTCAAGCGGGAATAAAACGGATTTTTTTGTCCGGTTTGTCTTACGACGTGAACAAAATAATATGACAAAACGGACTTCCTAATATTACAGTTTCACAAAACAAGATGGCATCGGAAAACTTGACTCCAACTTAATTGGGAAATTCAATAATTCAGCTGAAACAGAACCGCTCTCAGACCTGTCATTTACTTAAATGAACTGTCAAAACTTACCATTTACTTCATTGTTAGTTACCTACCATTTAGTTTAAGTTTCAGCGGTGCCTGAAACTTTCGTTCCTGGTTTAAATTTTGAAGATCTACATAGGCTCGGTTTTATAAAGATCCGTGAGACCTTATGTCGGTTTGTTATGTCAAAAAATAAATAAATAAATAAAATAAAATAAATAAATATTAGAGGACAATCTTACACAAATCGAACTAGCCCCACAGTAAGCTCAAGAAGACTTGTGTTATGGGTACTAGACGACGATATATTTAATAGATATAAATACTTAAATACATAGAAGACATCCAAGACTCAGAAACAAATATTCATGCTCATCACACAAATATTTGCCCTGACCGGGATTCGAACCCAGGACCGTCAGCTTCACAGGCAGGTGCACTACCCACTAGGCTAAACCGGTCGTCTAAATCTAAAAATGTACTGAGTTATTGAAATTTGATCTGACATTTGGTCTAACTGATGTTTATAAAACCCAGCCTAAGAAACATTATAGGCTAAATCTCTAGTAAGTAAGGGCCTACTCCGAACTTCGAAATCCGAACTTCGTATGGTGCCGTCCCTTTCGCTCTCGTGTTAAACACTATATGAGTGAAAGGGACGGCACGATACACTCTCTCTGGTCACTTAAGAACATGTAATTCAGTTACTGGCCACTAAATTGAGCAGTGAAGACAGCTTTAAAATACTTGAAGTCAGCTCTGAACCCAGTTATATTATAGTAGACTGTACACCAAGGGGATAAAACACTGTTTTGAACTGAACATAACTAATTACTCCAGATCTTACTCCCATGCATAGCGAGGGTGTTATGAGTCTCGTCGCTTGATAATTAAGATCCTGAGTGCAGTGAGGGATTTAAGCGCGCCCAAGACAAAAACGTAAAAATAAATAAAAATAATAAATACTTGTGGATAATCTTACACAAATCAACCTAGTCTCAAACTAAGCAAAGCCTGTACTATGGGTACTAGGCGACGATATACATACTTATATAGATACTTAAATACATAGAAAACATCCAAGACTCAGGAACAAATATTCGTGCTCATCACACAAATACATGCCCTGACCGGGATTCGAACCCGGAACCTACAGATTCGTAGGCAGGGTTACTCCCAATTAGGCTAAAGCGATCGTCAAATTACCAAAATCAAAAAATACGTCAAATGAAAGAAGTAGCAAGAATACTAAAACAAATTCAAGAGGACTGAGCAAAAAAAAGAAAGAAATTAAATGAAAGAGTACTAGTAGCTCCCATACATAAAAAACACATTTACTGAATCGCTAGTACGAGTAATAAACTATATAAATAAAATACGAAATTAATTCAAAAATCAAAAATCAAAATCAAAACATTTATTCTGCAAATAGGCCTCAAGGGCACTTTTACAAGTCAAAATCTGTCTAGGTACATCAAATAGAAATAATACAATAATCAAAGTATCATTAATTAAATGTAGAGTCACATGTCAAAAATAAGACTAAGAAACTAATAACAATCGAGATTTGTTAGAGATGTATAAGGTCTCTAAGCGTCAAGATAAAAGGTAATAAAGTAGGTACACTAATAATAATAAAATGTTTTGAGCTATATCTATAACACGTCAACATGAAAATAATAAAATCTAATAAATAAATATCCTCAGAGATGTATAAGGTCTCTGAGCGTCAGTCTAAAAAAATAAAATCAAATGAGAACAGTGAAGTCTCTCATCATGTCAATTCCACTGAACACTAGTACGAAGTTACTAGTCCTTGCAAACATGAACAGACCGGACCCCACAAACAGCACCCGTTCACGAGTATGACGCATATCTCAGCCATCGCCTCCCTCGACCATATGTTAGGGAAGGTTGCGACCCGATCAACGACGCCACCGTAAGCAAAGACCTTTAGGCGAGCATGACATATTCAAGCTGCAGGACATTTATAATCAAAGTAGTACTTAATAATAAAATATCGAATACAATGAGATACCTCATGATGTGCTCAAATGTACATGAAATGATTTTAGAACAGTAAAAATCCAGACTAAAATTGTAGTTATACATGTCTACATTATAAACCATTACTAATTCTAGTAAATTAGACAACTGGCTTAAAAGCTTCTTGATCGTTTAAAAAATCATTGACGGAATAATACGCCTTGCTTACCAAGTGACTTTTAACATGACACTTAAATCGGTTGACGGGCAAATTCACTACATCCATGGGTATTTTATTATAAAAGCGTATACAGTTCCCCACGAAGGACGTGCTAACTTTACGGAGACGACAGGCTGCCACTGCGAGCTTGTTTTTACTTCTTGTGTTATAGTCGTGGATTTCGCTGTTAAGTTTGAATTCATGGAGATTTTTCCGTACATACATAATGTTCTCAAAAATGTATTGAGAAGCTACAGTGAGAATATTTGCCTCTTTGAATTTTTCTCTTAAGGAGGCACGAGCTCCTAGTTCATAAATAGAACGCACTGCTCGTTTTTGCAGTACGAAGATAGTCTGGATATCCGCCGCTTTCCCCCACAGCAGGATTCCATAGGACATAACACTGTGGAAGTAACTGTAGTACACCAATTTTGCTGTCTCGACGTTTGTCAGCTGCCTGATTCGCCTCACTGCATAGGCTGCGGAGCTTAGTTTTCCTGCTAATGTGGCTATATGTGCATGCCACTGAAGTTTTGAATCTAAGGTTATTCCCAAAAACACAGTCTTGTCTTCGAATTCTAGAATTTCGCCCTTTAATTTAATTCTTGAGTTGTTTATGTGCTTAACATTGGGTAAAATAAATTTTATGCACTTCGTCTTCTTTGCATTTAAAAGCAGGTTATTGGCTGTAAACCAATTTACAATAGTGGATAATACATCATTAATACAGTCGAAGCTTTTCTCTTTTCTATCCACTTTGAAAATTAGAGAAGTGTCATCTGCAAATAAAACTATATCATGTCTACCCTGCACAAGCTCTGGTAAGTCATTTATGTACACTAAAAATAAGAACGGTCCTAGGATGGATCCTTGCGGTACTCCAAGAGCAACGTTTGACCCTGCTGACGAGGTCCCATTGATGACTACTCGCTGTGTTCTGTTCGATAGATATGATGAAACAAGATCAAGAGCTCCATTCTTTATCCCATAGTGCCTAAGCTTTCTGATCAGATTTTCGTGATCAACGCAATCAAATGCTTTTGATAAATCACAGAAAACTCCAACAGCATCTTGAGCCTTTTCCCAGGCATCAAAAATATGTTTAATGAGTACCACACCGGCATCTGTGGTGGAACGGCCTCTAGTAAATCCGAATTGCTTACTGTTCAGCAGTTTATTACGATTGAAATGGGATAGAAGCTGATTAAGGATAAGTTTCTCGAAAATTTTGCTTAATGCCGGTAGTATTGAGATAGGTCTGAAGTTTGTGGGGTCTGATTTCGTTCCTGATTTGAACAACGGGATAATTTTACTATGTTTCATCAAGTCAGGAAAAACTCCAGTATCAATACTTCTATTAAAGATATCAGCTATATAAGGAGCAGTTAATTCTATTATGGAATGTAATACTTTGACAGACAGCCCCCAAAGATCTTCAGTTTTCTTGACATTCAATGATCTAAACGCTTTGGTAACGGCGATAGGAGTCACATAATTGAAACCAAAGATTTCCGTACATTCCACTACATTTCCTTTCAATAATACTTCAGCAGCGTCTGGCGATGAATTTAAAGACTTTGATGTGTCTATGGGTATATTGGAAAAGAACCGCTCAAATTGATCCGCTACATCGAGATCGGAACTTACTAGAGTATCATTGATACGTAGGCTGTAGTGCGGATCTTTAATCTTTCTTTTTCCAGTTTCATTGCTTATTACTTGCCATACAGTCTTGACCTTATCACTAGAGTTTTGTATTTTTTTGGACAAGTAATCAGCTTTAGCGGCGACACATACTTTCTTAAAAGATTTGGAATAGTTTTTAACATACTCTAGAAATTCCGGTCTTTTATCCGTAGTTCTCGAATCATATAAATCATAGAGTCGGCGTCTCTTCTCGTGAATATCTGGTGTAGCCCAGTCGCTAAACTTAACCTTGGACTTGCCTTGAATTTTCTTAGGACTAAAGCATTTGTCAAATTCTTTTTTTATACAGTCATGTAAAACAGAACACATACAGTCGGGGTTTTCCTGGGGAAATGAAAGATGAAATAATCTTTTTGCAATATTCTGACAAAATAGGTCGAGGCGTTTTTCTGAAATAGGTCTGCACATGAAGCCACAAGGCGCTTCCTCGATTTTCCCGCTGAAGGTAACAAGTTGCCCGCAGTGGTCAGAACTTAAAGTGTTTATGATAGATTTAACTATCGCCTCCTTGTTACTGTAAATATTATCAATACACGTAGCACTAGTTGCTGTAATTCGAGTAGGCTCACAAAACAAGTTCACTAGGTCAAAAGACTTGAACGTATTTATTAAACTCACACACATTGGCGATTTTTCTAATAAATTAACATTAAAATCACCACACACAATGATACACTTTTTGCTCTTAAAGACACTAGCGAGCACTTCATCCATAACGGATTCGAATAAAGTGTAGTCCGCTGACGGGGGTCTGTACACGCATACAATTATAAATTGTTCCAGCTCAATACAAGACAGTTCAATTTGCCGTTCAATAGACATGTCGACTATATCTTTACGCTCTTTGCTTTTGAGGTTATGCTTTACTAAAATCAAAGATCCTCCACGGCTGTAGGACTTTCTATAAAATGAACTCAGTACACTATGATTTGTGAAATTGAACATTTCATGACCTTTAAGCCAGTGCTCGGTTATACACAAAATATGAATATTTGAACATTGTATGAACAAATCTATTTCTAATTCTTTACTGGCAAATCCCTGGATATTTTGGTGAACTATGTTCACTACATCATTACTCGCATGAATACTAGTGTTACAGCGATCGAGAGGCTCGGAGCCGGCGGATGTAGCACACTTTGTCGAAGAGGTTAGTTTAAATCAACCGCAGGCTCCGTCCCGGATCCTCCGCTACTAAAACGTAACACAGGACCCGCCTTAAAACTATTACAAACCGTGTTTAACATCACGGGGTCTACAATATTATATGCTAACAAATTAGCAACATCTCGCAGGTACCTCCTAGGAAGGTGGGTACGCTTTCGGGTCAGGTTGAATTTTTTAACAAATTTATTCGTATCAAAGTACGAAATCGTACGGCCGTACAAGGAAAGTTTATATAGTATAGAGTTGAAATAGGCCAACTTCATATTATCCTTCTCCGATATCATATACGAATACGGCAACGCGCAGATAATAATTTTTCCTACACCACGGCGATCGACGTCAGCGAGGACCTCGGACAATTTAGTGATGTCCCGCCTCGTATAATCTAGACTCTCGCTAATGAATACTACCAGCGTGCAGTCGCGGTCAAACTCGTCGGCGGAAATATGCGAGATCAATCGGTCGATGGACGCACCCGGAAGGCAGTGGTTGGTGACCTTCTGCGTCAACCGGCCTGCCAGCAGCGCACCCAGGCCGGCGCCCGCGCGGTCAGAGTACACGGCGGTGCGCCGCGTGCGCCCGAGAGGACTCACCGGCGGCGGGGCCGGCGAGCCCGGGCGAGGGGACAGCTGCAGCGACTCGACTCCGCTCGTCGGTGGCGGCTCCACACGGCTCGGGGCCGACTCGACTCTGCTCGGCGACGGCGGCTCCGCACGGCTCGGCGGCGGCTCGTCTCGGCTCGGCGGCGGCGGGTCGGCTCGGCACGGCGGCGGGGCAGGCGGGGCGGGCGCCCCTCGGTGCGGCGTGGTCGCGCAGGCGGCGACGCGGCGCAGCGCGGGGGAGGCGGGGGTGGCGGGGGAAGCGGGCGCGGCGCCGAGGCTCGGCCCGGAGCAGCGCGCCGGCACCCGGGGCGACTCGAAGTGTACCGGGATGCCGCTCCCCGGTTCTAGAACATTATTCATAAAGGCTATGTATTCCTGCAATGTTTTGCTTGACAGCTCGTGTTTGATAGTAATATCTTTCAACTTTGCCTGCAGTATCTTAATCTCTTCGGAGCGATTATTCAGCTCTTTGACTGCCTCGTCTAATTGTCTCTGACAATTAAGTAGCTGGTCATTCAGTGCCACATGATTGAACTTTGACATTACTGCCTTAAAAATTGACTTGTGGCGTTGCAATAAAACTTTAGATTTTTTGATAAATCTACTTAATTTTAAATATTTTTTAATCTTATTCGACCCCCTCACTACAATTTTTTTGTCAAAATGATTCTGTAAATACACAGAATTGGTCAAATCTATTGTTTCAACTATGGGGGCACTTACTAAACTATCATGCATTATGTCTACCTCACAATTGTTAAGTTCGGCAAAGATACTTAAATTATTCTCATCCAGCTCGGAGCAATACTTGCAAACAGTGATCTGTTTTGCATGATGTTCCTCAAGTTCTTGCTCCAGATCCCGAATACGCTGCAATGCCTGCTCATGTATCTCCTGGCACTGCTGGAACCGGTCCACGGAGAGTTGAAGTTCAGTTTGCTGGCTCAACATGTCCTCATACACAATATCTTGTTCAGCGAGCTGAGCTTTTAGTGTTGTGTTCATCCTGACGACCCGCACAACCTCCTCTTCACTGTCCTCCCGTTCCTGCAGGAGCTTTTCATTTAGCTCAGTGGCTTCTTTGAGCTCTTTTTGAGTTTGCTGAAGTTTATTTATTAACGCAGCTCTGCGTGTGGTCGGTTTGGTGACTTGGGCTGAAAACATGTTCATAGTGTAAGATATTTGAAGTAACTTACAATAAAGAGAAAGTGCTTTTAGTACCGACTTGACTGTCAAGGATAACTAATTATTCATAAATTAGTGATTATATTAATACACAAACAAAATAAAATACGTCTTTGATCGCTTAAACGAATATTTCAAATCTACAATGGGCTAAATGCCGATACAATTGAGCTATTATACTGAGATATACTTCGGCATAAAAATTTGGAACATATAAGTAGCTCATAGGTTATGTTACTATGGTCTGAAGGCTAAGAATGAAGTGGAGGGAATAATTTATGAAAAACAATACTCATCTGCTTTTATTTTCCGCTGGGAATCAGTACACTCACAGTACGGTCACTGTAGGTTTAAATATTGGACGTTGGCCGGATGACAGTTGCTTTATTATTGCCGATATTTTTGTTGTTTATACTGCACTAGGACGTGTGATAACAATAACACGTTTAAATTATCCACTAAACTTAACTTTTATAACGTTTGATATGTATTATTTACATATTTAATATTTATTAGACAATTTTTAAATACGCGTATCGTATTTGACGTCTTGTCCGAGGTGCGTTCGGATACTCCGACACATTGTATTACATAAATAATACAAAAAAAACACTTACTATTCACATATGGCATCTGGACAAGAACAACAAAGTAGGTACTCTGCAACCAAATGAGTACAAGTTATAAAAGACATAAAATATATGTTATTATAATGAAACCAATACGTCAACCCAGATAGACCACCAGTGCAATATACACTGGTATTTTATTACTACGAAACACGAATTCGCATCTGCATCTGTCAATATATCGGAAATATGTCTGTCGGTACCGCCCGAATATAATAGAAAAATATTCCCCGATTCCTACTCTTTAGAGCGAAATCTATTTTCAGCTTAGTATTGGAATATTTTCTGCTGGATTTTTTACTGACAGTCTCATGTTTCGTATTGATTTTGCAGACTGTAGAATAGAATAGAATAGAATTGTTTTACTTACAATTGTGATTAAATTATGGTAAACATAATTTAAATGTTTCTTGTTTCTTATGCGAGCAATCAAGTATTTTCTTACGTTAATCTTACTTATTATAAATGCCAATTCTGATCTTTAAATGTTGCAAAAACGGCTGAACGGATTATGATAGAACTTAGTGTACAAGGAGTTTATAGCCCCTGAATTAGCCCAATATTTTGTATTATTTTTTGCTCTTTACGTAGGGCTGAATCATGTATTTAGGTAACAACGTCGTATTATTAGATTGTCCCATTAAAAACGAAATAATGAACCGGTGACCGTAATAATACCGGTATTTTTCTATGGAGAAAATACCGGTATCCGATCCCTGTGTAGAATACCAAAAGTCATCCCTTGAAGTCGCGGGCAAAAGCGATAATAAAGAGCTTCTTTTTTGAACGTGACTGTAGCTTTATAGGCCGGGCCCAATAAAGCGATAGGAATGCGCGGTTGGAGAGTAGCCTGGAGAAAATCCAGGAAAACCTCCGACACGACCACGCGGGTGGTGTAATTAAACACCGGAATACTCTCTAAGAGTTTACGCGCATTATTTGGTCCGGCCTATAAAGCCACAGTCAGGTTAAAAAAATCGCTTTCATCATCAATTTTAAAGATCTATCCATGGATACCCCACACGACTACGTACATTTTTTCATCCACGAGTGCTCCCTAATCCGGTTCCCTAATTCGGTTAACCGGTCGGATACCGGTCCCCGGGATCCCCGGGCTAATTACAAAAGAATCCTATTGCTTATTTTTTTTATCGGGAGACCACGGCTTAATGGTTTTTGTGATTTCACATCACTTATGTAGCGGTTAGTAAAATACACCGTTCCATAAAATTCAATTATGAAATATACGGTGTAGTGTTTATAGTCTCCGAGTAAATCGGCTTTGACATACGGACGGACGGACAGAAATGACAAAACTATAAGGGTTCCGTGTTTGCTATTTGCTGTTTCGGAAAATAAATAAAAATAATAAATAAAATAAATATTGCCGTGCAGCGAGGAAATACAGCCAGCCTTCTGGGCACTACTAATTGATAGCGATTTGGACCAAATTGTTATTTGTAAATTTTAATTTTAATTTCGTTATTTGTTTTATTATGTACTTAGTATAAATTGACTTAGGATAATTTATATTGTATTTTTGTATTATGAAATAAATTATCCCTAAAATAATTATTCGTTAAAAAAACAGTATTTTTATTTTTGTACTACTAAAAGTAATTTAATTTGTACATTGTAGTATTAAAGGTAACATCTAATAATGATGAAACGGGCTATATTACAGCTTCATGGTAATATTATATGGAGTATAACTGTCGTTTATACGGAATCTTGATCTCAATTATGCTTGAGAGTTGGCATCCAATATCACAGTTACTTCAGATAGTAATCTAACCATTTCCTCGATACTTGGCTGTTAACAACGCTATATAACTCACGCGTAATCGTGTCATTGTCAGTTGCAAAAACGAAAATCGTCCCTTCGGTGGTCAATAGTTAGCTATGTTTTTAGTACATGGATTTATAGCAACAGAGACACTGTTTATGCGGGTTACTATTTAGACCAATCCTAAATTAAGCTTTGTAGCCCTTAACTTTTGATATGTCCACCGAAAAGTCGCGAACCTAAATCTGTCAATTTTTTTTTTTAATTTATTTATCAAAAAAGTACATAACCGTTACAATCTTTTAATTTCTCGCCAAACTGCCATAACAGTTTGTTGGCGAGATCGCGCTCATTTAACTAATGTTAGGTACTTACTATGCTATTATGAACTAAACTTAAACACTGAATATGACAATGCCTAAACATTTAACTGTAATATTTTTTTAAGTTTTTATAACAATAAACATTACATTGTTACCTATAACAATTAAACATTTTTTTTGTTTTTTGGTAAGCATTAGTGTAGTTTGTCAGAAATGTCTTTTTTAATCTATTTTTTAATTCAGTTATGCTGCACTAGTGGTTTGACTTACGAGCTCAAATAGGTCGAAAACGAATGAAATTACTGGCACAGATGGGAGAATCATGTGAAAAAAATTATCTTTCTGTGGTCAATGGCTTCTGGTATGTTTTTATTGACCGAGTGAAAAGAAGACGCTTCAACAAAAATGTGTATATGTCAAGTGGGCAGATTGGGCAGATGTTCGGCTCGTACGACTTATAAGTAAGGACTTTTAAAATCGAGTCAGTGCCTTTACCATGAGTGATAGCTAGTGACGAGAGTGGACTGTATTGGGACGTAATGATGATGGAAATACGTAGTTATTTAAAGAAAATATATTATTTAACAATCAGCATAATATAGTTGACCAGGCGAACGTGACACAAGGTGACAACTAAAACATAAGTAGGAAAAGTAACTATTGACATTTGGTATATAAAAAAGGTGGCACCACAGCCAGTCGCTAACAATGAGATTGCATGACCGTACTCGCTAGCGACTGCGTAAACGATTTAGTATGCCGATTCTTAGTTCTATTGCGTAACCGCCAGAAGCGCTGTACTTTTGCCCATACAATTACGCAGTCGCTAGCGGTATGTAAACGCATGGTGAAGGCACAGTTTTATAGAAAAAAATCAAAAATGAAAACGTAAAATATGATAGATTTGCAGCTGACGAGTAGTACAGTCGACGGCAAAAATATGTTTACACTTTTGCACCTTATTCCATTGTAATAAGGCGAAAAATGTAAACATATTTTTGCCGACGACTGTCCATAGGTTTTTAGCAACAGGGACACTATATGAGTATTAAAAGCCCAACAAAAAATTTTGCTTTTAAACTCTTAAGGTAAAGCCATCCCATTGCATATGTCCCGCTCTAACACCCGTGAGTTTGCATCATCCCGCTCTCTAAGGAAGCCCTGCGGGTAGTTTCGTAAATATTTAGTACATTTTAATTGATTTTTGGGATACTGGATCACTTATAATCCGATAGGATACTGGATCATTCTCATTTGATTTTATTTTTTAGACTGCCGCTCAGAGACCTTATACATCTCTGAGGATATTTATTTATTAGATTTTATTATTTTCATGTTGACGTGTTATAGATATAGCTCAAAATATTTTATTATGATTAGTGTACCTACTTTATTACCTTTTATCTTGACGCTTAGAGACCTTAGACATCTCTAACAAATCTCGATTGTTATTAGTTTCTTAGTCTTATTTTTGACATGTAACACTACATTTAATTAATGATACTTTGATTATTGTATTGTTTTTATTTGATGTACCTAGATAGATTTTGACTTGTAAAAGTGCCCTTGAGTCCTATTTGCAGAATAAATGTTTTGATTTTGATTTTGATTTATGAAAAATCTATCCGGTTATTGTGTTACAAGAATAAAAAGCTATCTTTTTTAAAAAAGCATATCACTGTCGTTGACAATTACGAAGTCGGCAGCAGTTTTATTTGTTTTTACTGTGATATTTAGAATTTTTTGACAGAGTTACCAAGGCATTGTTCAATATTTTGTTAGGTTGTTGTGTTTATTTTTCAGACTACAGTAATTTTTTGTAGTATAATTCTAAGTTATTTCTTTTTTTTTAACCTGACTGTGGCTTTATAGGCCGAGCCCAATAAAGCGATAGGAGTGCGCGGTTGGAGAGTGGCCTGGGGAAAATCCAGGGGAAAACCTCCGACACGACGACGCGTGTGGTTTGGAACACTGGAATACTCTCTAAGAGTTTGCGCTCCAGTGAGATTGGTTGAGCGGTTTCCGAATCTGAGGTGGTACGAAAGCGAATACCATCTGACCTTTTTAACGTAAAGGTACAGTCGTGAACTAATTTAAGGACAATGGCAAGTGGTTCATCGATCAACCATTTGCCATTGTCCTTAAATTAGCCGTATAATGAATGAACGATGTTACCCGGTGTGAATGGTTTAAAACACTGGAATACTTTAGTCGCTGGTTCTGTATGTATGTTTGAGTGTTGTAAGTGTGGGTGGCAGAAATAGGGTCCCTTTTATACCCTTCGGGTACGGAACCCTAAAAACAACCACCAATAATGACGAAAAACTTGACACTTTTTTTTTTGAACCTGACTGTGGCTTTATACGTATAGGCCGGGCCCAATAAAGCGATAGGAGTGCGCGGTTGGAGAGTAGAGTAGCCTGGGGAAAATCCAGGGGAAAACCTCCGGCACGACCACGCGTAGCCTTGACACGTGTTTCGCCTCTCAGCCAGGTATTGGTCCGAAAGATTTCGAGCGACCTTGAAGACGTGAACAGTGACGTTTATTATATTTTAATATGTCTGAAACTCACGGGAGTTTTATATTAAAAAAAGGTATTTCGTACCGTATTTATTGAAAGACACAGTACTACGAATTGAGTTTGAAGCCGCGACCAGACGAAAAGAAAAGAAAGAAAAATCTATGCATCGCCTATCTGCTATGAATCGTTCTGTTTAGATTTCCGCTACCCTAAGGTTGTCTGGAAGAAACCGTTCTTTAGCGATAAGACCGCCTGTTGTTTGCCTCTTCTCATTGTGTTTTTTGTACTGTACTGTATCCTTTGATTGAGGTGTGCAATAAAGAGTATTTGTATTGTATTATATTGTAAAAAATACCAGATTGAAAGACCGGACGTCAAATATATGGTTACTAATTTCTATTCTCCTTCATAAGCCACAAAATCATACGTACACATTTGTGACTTCAACCTGTACAAAAGATTTTGTTTGTAATGGCCAATGCCGGGATTCAGGGATTATCCACACTAATAATCCCGGGGCTCGGAAGCCTTCCATGCTTTGAACGGAGTTAATTAATCCTCACTTGGTCGCCAGTGAAAAGCAAAATGTGGCTTTCACAAAATAAAACAAAATAATGCATAAACAAGTGAAACACTAGCTTTAGTATACATTTATGAATTTGACACGCAAATGTCAGAACTTATTTTGGCAGATGGTCATTGATCACTAATAATGATCCAGTGTTGCCAGATGGTTACATTTCTTACATTTTTCGTAACTTTTGACCGGCTCGCGTAACATTAAGTAACTACTGTTGTAAATGAAATATTCGTAACTTTTGAGAATAAGGAAACTGTATTTAAAAAGAAAGGTCAATTGTATCTAACCGGAACCAAGCGAGTCAATTTATAGACTTACAGATACAGAAAAGTTGATAAAAGAACCTACATCGTACGACTGTCTGTCCGTCTCTGTATATGACATTTGAGATACCACCCATCAACTTGACGTTATTCTGTCGCCGAACTCGTCGAATTATAGCTGTATGTGGCTACTCATTTTTTAGAATCGAACGCTTTGACAAGTAATTATGAAAAATATAAAAAATTTAACTTTTGCATCAAAAATGTAACTTTTCAAGAAAAGACACGTAATTTTTGTCCCAAGGGCCCTGGCAAGACTGTAATGATCACTAAGAATTTGATTAAATGTTTTGATTTGATTTAACACCGGATAAGAAAATCAATTCTCTCGAAAACGGATCAAATTCATAATCAATATGCAAAAAAAGTAACTTAAAAGAATTAATCATTACATAATTATAGTGGTCAAAGTTTTAATAGGGGGTATACTCCCTTTTCCGCAAAATGCGGCTTTGTATTGGAACGATGGTCATTTACTATAGCGCTCGTGGTCAGTGATGTCACTCATCTGTCGCGCTTTCTTTCTCTAACCAGTAGCATTAAAACGGTTATAGTTTCGTTATTTTTTGAGATATTTGAATAGGATTTTCATCATTTGACATATATTTTGCCTCGTTCCTTTTAGAGTAGTCAAATTTTAAATAAATAAATAAATAAATATTAGAGGACAATCTTACACAAATCGAACTAGCCCCACAGTAAGCTCAAGAAGGCTTGTGTTATGGGTACTAAACAACGATATATTTATTTTGAGACCCTATTTCTGAGTCTTCCTGAGTTTTGGATGTTTTTTGTGTGTTTAAGAATCTATTTATCTATATATTAATATATCGTCGCTTACTTAGTACTTAAAGTACCTATAAGTACAAGCTTTGCCTTGTTTGGAGCTAGATCGATTTGTGTAAGCTTGTCCACAAATATATTGAAAATATTTATTTATAAGTTTGACGACCGGTATAGCCTAGTGGGTAGTGCAGTGCACCTGCCTGTGAAGCTGACGGTCCTGGGTTCGAATCCCGGCCAGGGCAAATATTTGTGTGATGAGCATGAATATTTGTTTCTGAGTCTTGGATGTTTTCTATGTATTTAAGTATTTATATCTATTAAATATATCGTCGTCTAGTACCCATAACACAA
The DNA here is from genome assembly GCA_963556455.1 of Epiblema foenella. Lineage (NCBI taxonomy): Eukaryota > Metazoa > Arthropoda > Insecta > Lepidoptera > Tortricidae > Epiblema > Epiblema foenella. Next base: position 18,106,585 of record OY747112.1, read on the forward strand.
GCCTTCTTGAGCTTACTGTGGGGCTAGTTCGATTTGTGTAAGATTGTCCTCTAATATTTATTTATTTATTATTAATAAGTAAGATGAAAAGACAGACAGACCTCTCTTGGACCGAAGTCTAATGAGTTGAAATTATTTGGAAGTCGTATATATTTATGCAGCTCACTTAAGAAACTTCGTTAGTGCGATGCAGAGCGTCCCGCACAAGTAATCTAACACAGAAAAAAATTTGTCCTTAATATTAAAAAATATGTATGTTTGTATTGAAGCATTTGGATTCTGTGGTATTACGATACTGTTATTTTATATACATTGTATATTGTTTTGAAAAAATGGCACCTCGCCGAGTTTCTTACGCCGGTTCTTCTCGAGGCAGAGGTTTATTTTATGAACCGGTGGTAGTTTTTTGACATTCATAAGTGCATGAAACATGCCTAAATTGAAAAATAAATGATTTCATTTCATTTCATTTCAAAACGTCAGATTTGACAAGTGACGCCACAGTTAAACTCCCTAATATTTGATCCTTTAAGGCCGGGTTTTATAAAGATCCGTTAGACCAAATGTCAGATCAAATTTCAGTAACTCAGCACATTTTTTACATAACAAACCGACATAAGGTCCAACGGATCTTTATAAAACCGAGCCTTAACGAGAGTAATTGTCATATTATGTTAACTCTGATACCTCAACGTAGACGTGCTAAACCTACCTACCATATACAGTTCCTGCGCGGCGCACGGCGTCAGTTTAGGTGTGACTTCAATAGGTTACGTTAATGTATAAATTTCTAGGAATAGAGACGCCCTTTATGTTTATTAAAAGTACAAACAAAAATTAGGAAGTATATTCCATAACTTTATTATGTTGACAGGAAACTAAGGTGACTTCCTAACGTGGCGGAGCGGGATTGATATTTGGAATTTTGTTCTTTGGTCATTCTACTTTTTGATGACCAGTTTTCTATAACAAAAAAAAACTGTGATATGTATTGAATTAGTGTACAAAAACAGGATTCCGAAATACTACTTCAACCTTATAAAAGGAATTTATAGGAAAAAATACTTATATATTAACATATTGCTTTAAAAAGTGGGTAACACGGTGGTAAAAAACATTTTTTCATACAAATGGTGAGACATCCAATAACCACTGAGTTACTCGATTTATGTGTATTAGTTGAGGTTCGTTAATTACCAAAACTATAGGAAGTGATACTGCAATTAAACCTCCTTCTAATTAACAATGCAAAAATATGAAGTGAGGGCCAAGTATTCTAAAATCTGCATTAAAAAAAGTGTGAAAATTATGTACATGAAAAAGTAGAATGGCACTTTTAACATAATCTTACTAATGTAGTAGTTTCGTCATTGACGGTATACTGTCAGTATTTCATTTGCACAGTATTATCATATGCAGTAGGGGATCAGTACTGCATTCGCTTCCATTCAGGCAGAAAACACTCTTTTGTAAATACCAGCCAAGTGTGCGTTGGACTTCGCACATTTAGGGTTTCGAGCCAGTCGCAAAATTAAGTCGAAATCAAAAATCAAAAAATCAAAATCAAAACATTTATTCTGCAAATAGGCCTCAAGGGCACTTTTACAAGTCAAAATCTATAATCATTAATTAAATGTAGTGTTACATGTCAAAAATAAGACTAAGAAACTAATAACAATCGAGATTTGTTAGAGATGTATAAGGTCTCTAAGCGTCAAGATAAAAGGTAATAAAGTAGGTACACTAATCATAATAAAATATTTTGAGCTATATCTATAACACGTCAACATGAAAATAATAATATATATATATAGAAATCGGATTTATCAGTACGTTATAATTTTTTGGTAAAATATATATAATATAGAGATCGCTCTTTAGCGATAAGACTGTTGTTCTGCCTCTGTCTCCCTGTATCTATGTTTTTCTTTTTATGTGCTATTTTATTATGTGAGGTGTGCAATAAAGAGTATTTGTATTTGTATTGTAATAATTCACATTCTACAGCTACGACGAATTTGTAAACCTGTAGAATATAATGATTATTACTTATTAATAAAATTGATTGTATATTTAAAATGAAATAATATCTGACATGTAATTTTGACATTATGAATAAATGAATATGAATAATAAATATCAGATTCAAATTAATAGGAAGTTAAGAAAATATTCCGAACAAAGTTTCGTGACAGACGACGGACGGTGAGCGACAGCAATAGGGTTCCGTTTGGATCCTTCGGGTACGGAACCCTAAAACAACACTGACTAGACAGTTGCTACTGACAGCTGACAGTTTTCTCATTGCACCGCCTCCGCACCGACATGGCAGAAAGTCGCCTAATTCTGTATAAATGACCCAAAAACGACTAGAATTCTGCCTCCATGTCAAAACTTTTAACGAGCACCTCACATTGGATTTCAACAAATTTAATAAATCACATATATCCTTGTGAGTAACCCTTGAAATCTATACTTTATTCCTAATCGCATAAGATTGCTTTTTAGCATTAAAATTTAACTAAGATACGAGTTAACAAAGGGATGTTTTTCAAATTCGGACTGTACATGTGAAACTAATTTCAAGTTAGGCGACTCAATTTTCATGTCATGCGGCTAAATTAAATGTGCTACATGATTTCTGCAGCCCGTGATATTGGGTGACGTTTCATTTTGGTAGCATGTCTAACTTTATGTATTATGGTTTAGAGGCGTGCGAGGAAAGTTCTCATATAATTATGGCAATGCGGATGTTTTATTTAGTTTTGTTTTTCGTGTAATGTTAGTATAATCAGCATAGAAACGAGGTCATGACCTTTTAATAACTAACATTCTGCAAATAGGCCGCCATGGCAATTTCACAAGTCAAAAACTACTAGCGTTTCTCAAGAGACCACTGCCGAGAAGAAACGCCGAAAGAAACTAGACAGTCAGTCATTTTTTCCAAAAAAATGCTTAATACAATGATTAAATAAATGATGATGAGTTAGATAAAACCGAGGGTTCCGTATGTGTGTACCGGTTCCAACCCTATTAAATCAGGTGTTAACGCCCAGCGTATGTGTGCATAGGCACACACACACTCACATGCGTCAGCGACCAGCCAGCGCGAGCAGGACCGCGCCCCCACTCTCATTTTACCAACTACCGAGCGCATACGCTTGTTACTTATTATATATTTTTTTGTAATTAAGTAAAGGGAGTCAAATTTTAAAGAACGTCTTCATTATTTCTCAACAACGTCCACCGTCTGCATAACCATCATTCGCTCCTGTTTCCACCATTTGGTCCTTCGAGCCGGATCAATTGGTGGAAACAGGAGCGAATGATGGTTATGCAGACGGTGGACGTTGTTGAGAAATAATGAAGACGTTCTTTAAAATTTGACTCCCTTTACTTAATTACAAAAAAATATATAATAAGTAACAAGCGTATGCGCTCGGTAGTTGGTAAAATGAGAGTGCATACGCTTGTTACTTATTATATATTTTTTTGTAATTAAGTAAAGGGAGTCAAATTTTAAAGAACGTCTTCATTATTTCTCAACAACGTCCACCGTCTGCATAACCATCATTCGCTCCTGTTTCCACCAATTGGTCCCACGAGCCGAATAAAGAAGAACCATTGCCGCGAACAAGGGAACAAAGGATCGCGAACAGTTAACGGACCGTTACGTGGACATTTCGAGAAAAGGTGTTCAAAATCAACCTTCGCACGAGAACTATTAAGGAGCAGAAGATTTACCAGTCAAAGGGATTGCCATTAATCGGAAGAGATAATCACGCCTACTATACCTATAGAAAAAGTGAAAGTGAAAGTGAGAACCTGGGAGAGTAACATTACCGTGAGTTCGTTCCGATCTTTTCTCTGCTAGACGAATCCCTCTTTAAGTGTTCACGAAGTATTATTTCGCACTTTAAACGCGAATTTCTTACATACTTAACTAATTGCGTCATTTTTAGTTAATAACGGTATTTATTCATAACTTACCTTCTTACTTCAATTCGTACCTTAAATGCGAATTCACTAAGTTAGTGCAACTTAAATATTTGCTACACTACATTTACAGTATATATTTTATGCTTATGGTTATAATAAACACCTAATAATTACAAATTTCATCGCATCTTTCATAATTGCAATTGCTTTATATTCCTATAACAAGTTAGTCAACAATAATTAAATATTATATATAAAATAATAGTTAAATAATAATTTCAGATTGAGTAATCGTATCAAATCTCGTTCCTTAAGACCCAAGATTTGATACGATTACTCAATCTGAAATTATTATTTAACTATTATTTTATATATAATATTTAATTATTGTTGACTAACTTGTTATAGGAATATAAAGCAATTGCAATTATGAAAGATGCGATGAAATTTGTAATTATTAGGTGTTTATTATAATTTGTGCCTGGCCGAAAATAGCTATTTGTAGTGTTAATTGCAGTGTCTTTTTGCACATTCCAGCTGTTGCTTAGTGCGCGGGCGCACCTTGACCTTGGATCGCTCGGCGCCCGGTAACTGCAACCCGGCTTATCTGCTTGCTACTTACCTGTTTACGAACTTCGCAAATCTCACTGCACTATCATTACGCTGCATAAAAACAACATTTAAGTATTCCAATCATTTATTTCACTATTGTAAACTGTTTGTTGACTAATATTCTTGCTTGCAGCGCAAATTTACGCATTGTAAGTACCTAAACTAATTTAGTGCATACAAAATGGATAAAATGGATGTAAAGGTATTAATTAAACAACGAGCTACATTCAAAACTAAAGTTACTCAGTTTGAAAATTATTTAAGATCTCTAGAAAGCTGTCCGCAACTAAGCAGATTGCAGGCTAGCGAACTAAATATTCGATTGACGAAAATTGAAGAAATTTATTCAGATTATGACTCTGTGCAATCTGATATAGAAAACATGTCTGAAATTCCAGAGGAACAATACTCGGATCGTGAGACATTTGAATCGAGGTACTTCGCTGCAGTCGCGCTTGCTCGAGAGGTGTTGGTAAGAAGCGGGAACTCTGCGGGCCTCGCGCAGGAGTCCAGGTCAGTCTCAGGTTCTTGTGGGCATCACGGAAGGCCAAACATTAAATTGCCAACCATACATTTACCTAGCTTTTCGGGACAATATCAGGACTGGCTGGAATTTCATGACACATTTAGTTCGCTTATACACTTAGATGAATCAATACCTAAAATAAATAAATTTCACTACTTACGAGCTGCATTTAAAGATAGTGCCGCTTTGATCGTACGATCGCTTGACTTCTCAGCTGAAAATTACGATGTAGCTTGGGATTTGCTTTGCGAGAGATTTAATAATAAGCGACTCCTCGTTAATAATCATTTACAAGCTATATTCGGTATTGAATTAGTAGGTAAAGAGAATTCCAAAGCGTTGCGTAACATTATCGACACTGTCAATAGGAATCTGCGTGCACTAAAAACCCTTAAATTGCCCACCGAGCACTGGGACATAATTATAATATATATAATTTCACAAAAGTTTGACACCGCTACTACTCGTGAATGGGAAGAACACCGTAGCACTTTGGCGGAGTTACCTAATCTTGCTATGTTTTTGCAGTTTATTAAGGGTCGTGCTGATTTATTAGAAACAATGGAGGATACTCATAAGCGCCGATACAGCGACAATACACATAACCGCCACAAGGCGTTAGTCGTCAGCTCTCAATCTCCTCCTGAAAAACAGTACATGTGTCCATTATGTAAAAACAATCACGCACTTTATCGTTGTCTTAAATTTAAATCTTTCTCGTTAGATGCGAGAGTTCAAAAGGCTAAATCGTTAAAACTATGCTTAAACTGCTTACGTCAAGGACACGGCGCAAATGCGTGTAGAATTGGTCCGTGTCGTTTATGCAATAAACCCCTTAACAGCCTATTGCATTCCCATGACGAGGCTCCGGCAGCTGCATCCTCGCCGCACAGCAGCGTCGCTCTCTGTGCCGCGCCGCCTCCGCCGCTTGATGCCCTGGAGTCTCCTGAAACAGAAGAATATTATACAGAAAAAGAAAGTGATGACTCACAAAATAACATTACTTTATCAGCTATTCAAGGGAACTGCGTGCTTTTGTCCACAGCATTGATTCACGTTACTGATCAAAACGGACAAAAACACACAGTTCGTGCATTGTTAGACAATGGGAGCACTTCGAGCTTTATTACTCAAAAATTATGTACAAAATTAAACTTACCAACCGCTTCGACTTCATCGTTAGTTGAAGGGTTGAACGCACAAACTTCTCGTTTGACGAAACAATGCGGCATCACTTTATCGTCACTTATCGAACCGTTTAAAGCAAATATAAATTGTTTCGTTGTCCCACGTATCACGCAACAATTACCTACAGTGCGCGTAAGTGATACATTGTTAAATATTCCTCCAAATATTACGTTAGCTGATCCGACTTTTAATATACCATCTGAAGTAGATATGCTTCTCGGAGCAGACATTTTCTGGACCGTGCTATGCTCGCATAATATTTCATTAGGTAAAAATATGCCGACGTTAAGTAAAACCAAGTTTGGATGGTTAATTTCCGGTCTCATTCAGACAAACAAACAGCTAAATACAGTCCATTGCAACCATGCTATTATGACACACGATGATCAACTACATGAGAAAATCACACAGTTTTTTGAACACGAATCCGTGCCTCAGCATAAACAAATATCAATGGAAGAGCTACAATGCGAGCAACATTTTTTAGATAATTTTCAACGAGATGTTGATGGACGATTCATTGTCTCTATTCCATTGAAGGAATCTCCCGACAAGTTGGGTGATTCGTATGACCGAGCTTTAGCTAGGTTTCAATCGCTAGAGCGAAGGTTTACTAAAGACCCATCATTCAAAAAACAATACTGCGATTTTATGCAGGAATATATAGATTTAGGGCACATGGAAGTAAACCAAAATCCTGATGAGGATACACACACCTGTATTCTACCACATAGTGGCGTCGTACGCGAGACAAGTCTTTCTACGCGCATGCGTGTTGTCTTTGATGGCTCGGCCGTTACGACGTCAGGATTGTCATTCAACAACATTCAAATGATAGGTCCAACAGTGCAAGATGACCTCATAAGCATTTTAATTAGATTACGACAACATCAGTTCATAGCAACAGCAGATGTAGCCAAAATGTATAGAATGGTCAACGTTAGGCCAGATCAACAACAGTTGCAACAAATACTGTGGCGTTTCCAACCACAAGACAGCCTTAAGCTTTATAAACTTAAAACGATTACTTATGGCACTTCTAGTGCTCCGTACTTGGCCACCAGATGCCTAAAACAGCTGGGTATAGAATGCCCAGATCAAAGGGTTTCTGAAGTCATTCAACACGATTTTTATGTCGACGATCTCATAACTGGAGCATCAACCGCAGATGAACTGATTCATATTTGTCAAGGTGTTATTAAACAACTCAGACAGGGTCAGTTTTATTTACGTAAGTGGTATTCAAATCACCCACATATTATCAATAACCTTATTAATGAAAACAGTAGTGATGGGTTATTTAATCTCAGTCACAATGAATACTCAAAAACCTTAGGTTTATTATGGGCTTGCAAGGAAGACAAATTGACATATTCAGTCGCTATCAAAAACGCTAACCATATCACCAAACGAGTCATATTATCAGTAATTTCACAGGTTTTCGATCCATTGGGATTAATTAATCCATGCGTACTTACGGCTAAAGTTATACTTCAAAAACTTTGGTCCTCAAAAATCACTTGGGACGAAGCAGTTCCTTCAGATATTCATGACGCTTGGTGTAAATTTGTTAATTCACTTAACGGCCTGAATGACATTCATATCCCAAGATGCGTGCTCTGCGAATATCCTACATTAATTGAAATTCACGCATTTGGAGACGCATCTCTGCAAGCTCATTCGGCATGCGTCTATCTCAAGTCTGTTTCTAGAAACGGCCATGTGACAATCCATTTGGTGATGGCAAAGAGTCGAGTAGCACCTCTCAAGCCTATAACCATCCCAAGAATGGAGCTAAATGGTGCACTCCTGGCTGCTCGGCTGGTAGAGAAAGTGAAGGCATCATTCAGATTGACAATAAATCGTTGTATTTATTGGTGCGATTCAACAATCGTGTTAGGTTGGATACACTCGACTAAAAGTCATTTACTTAAACCTTATGTCAATAATAGGATTCAAGAAATTTTGGAAAGGTCTGAACCATCAGAATGGCGTTACGTACCAACTAACATGAACCCTGCTGACATTGGATCACGCGGTTCAAACCCTGCCTTCCTAAAGTCGTGCTCCTTATGGTGGACTGGACCATCATTTTTGTCAGGAAATGAGTCATCATGGCCTGCCCAGCCAACGTACGCAAAGGAAACCGATTTGCCAGAATTTAAAATTCAATGTACCTTAAGTACAAAACAAAATGATTTTAAGAACTATATCTCAGATTTTATTAAAAGATTTTCTAATTGGAACACATTGCAACGCGTTATCGCGTATGTTCAGCGTTTCATACATAATTATACGCATCCAGATGATAAACGTACCGGGCACTTAAAAATAAACGAACTTAACTCCTCGTTCAAAGCCTTATGTAGATTTTCCCAACGCGATACCTTTCCTGTGGAATACAGAATTTTAAGACATAACAAACCTCTGCCTGTTAAAAATCAACTCAATAAACTAAATCCCTTTTTTAACACTTCAGATGGCCTGCTGAGAGTAGGAGGTAGAATATCAAATTCATTTTACCATTTTGACACAAAACACCCTATACTCCTACACTCAACACATCACATGACTGTTCTTCTTTTTAGATACTACCATACTTTACTCATGCATGCCGGACCACAACTTCTTTTATCTGCTTCTCGCCATAAAATTTGGGTAATTGGTGGGAGAAATTTAGCTCGAAAAACCGTACATAAGTGTGTCAAATGTTGTCGATTTTCGGGTAGAATTAGGCAACCAATAATGGGTGATCTCCCTGAACCACGGCTTCATGCTGAGTATACGTTTTTCAATACAGCAGTCGATTACGCCGGTCCAGCAATGATATTGAACCGAAAAGGTAGAGGTGGCAAATTAATTAAAGCTTACTTATGCATTTTTGTTTGCTTAGCCGTAAAAGCCGTTCACATAGAGCTTGTGACGGATCTGAGCAGTGAAACTTTTTTAGCTGCACTACACAGATTCACAGCCCGCAGAGGAAAGCCTGCCAACATTTATTCTGATAATGGCAGATGCTTTGTGGGAGCGTGCACCGAATTATCTCGATTCCTTAAACAAAATTCTAGTAACATTAGTTCTGAAGCGTCAAAACTCTCTATTAATTTTCACTTCTCGCCAGCGTATAGTCCCCATTTTAACGGATTAGCTGAGAGTGCAGTGAGATCAGTGAAGTATCATTTAAAGAGAATGATTTCCTCCATCAACTTAACTTACGAGGAGCTAAACACGGTCTTGGCACAAGTCGAGGCAATCTTAAATTCGAGACCTCTTACGCCCCTATCGTCAGATCCTTCGGATCTCTCAGCCTTAACCCCGTCTCATTTTTTGATCGGACGAACGGACACGTTGCTTTCATCTCCTCAGGGTTCCGAAACTGCTGCTATACACACTTTGTCACGTTATATGAGAACGCAACGACTAAAGGCTCACTTTTGGAACAGATTTTATAACGAATACGTTTCAGAACTCCAAAAACGGCAGAAATGGAGCAAATCTGGAGGAGAACTCACTTTGGGAGAAATGGTGCTCGTTAAAGACGACAGGCTGCCTCCTAATCAATGGTTACTTGGACGAGTAACACAACTTTACCCCGGCCCTGACGGCGTGACCCGCGTGGCCGACGTACTCACCGCGTCTGGAACCCTCCGGCGTGCCTTCAATCGTCTCTGCCCTCTGCCAGTGGAAGATCAGAACGTTGTTCCTGGGGGGGCAACATGTTAACGCCCAGCGTATGTGTGCATAGGCACACACACACTCACATGCGTCAGCGACCAGCCAGCGCGAGCAGGACCGCGCCCCCACTCTCATTTTACCAACTACCGAGCGCATACGCTTGTTACTTATTATATATTTTTTTGTAATTAAGTAAAGGGAGTCAAATTTTAAAGAACGTCTTCATTATTTCTCAACAACGTCCACCGTCTGCATAACCATCATTCGCTCCTGTTTCCACCATCAGGAAAATCTCAACAACATGGTGTAGAAATTGAAAGCCATGGGTACACCGCCATCTATCGGCGAATTGTGTTACAAATTTGAACGACATTTACAATCTGTAGTTCCACAAGAAAACTTGTCGAAACTACATACGTATTACGTGGAATTACCAAATACGAGGTAAATAAATTAATAATAATGGAAAATACTTTCTCTAGACATTAAATTAAATCGTTTGATATGCTTTCCTGCAATATCTGGCACCTAGATACAATGAAAATATTATATGGATCTTTACGCTTTAGGTATTTGGTTTGGGCCAAGCATTTCTGTCTGTTAGATAGTCGGATCAGTTTAGTTTTTCATATCCATTTTTCTATAACAAAAAAAAACTATGATATGTACTAAAATAGGACTTCGAAATACCTGAACCTAATAAAACGAATTTATAGGTAAAAATACTAAAATATTAACATACGATAAAAAACGTGGGTAACACAATGGTAATTACCATTTTTTCATACAAATGGTGAGACATCCAAGGACCACTGAGTTACTCGATTTATGGATATTAGCTGTGGTTAATAATTACCAAAACTATCGGGCGTGATACCGCAATGAAACGTCTTTCTAAATAACAACACAAAAATATGAAGTGAGGGCCAAGTATTCCAAAATCTGCATAGTAAAAAATGTCCGAAAATTATGTACATACATGAAAAAGTAGAATGGTCCAATCTTCAACCCTATAACATGCCTAAGCTTTTATTTGTGAAAACCTGCCTTGCCACGGGTTTCTGTGTATTTTTTTCTATACAGGTGTAACAAAACTAGCGAGGATCCGTTTAAGGGAATATTCAGTATCGTGTTCTGATTAGGAAAACATTAAAAAAATTTTTTTTTTGAAGCGAAAAAAAATTTTTTTATTCAAAAAAAAATGTTCGTCTACTTTTCGGGAAGGTCGTCTAAGTTAGCCAACTGTCCATACAAAGGTCAAAAAAAATTTCTTCTACTTTTCCCTAATCAGAAATCGATACCGAATATGGGCATAAAAGAATCCTCACTAGTTTCGTTACACACTGTATGCTTACTTCAGATGTCCCATTAAAATCTAGCAACGACTTATCTCCCTCTCGATTAATATCCAAATAATTGCTTCCACTTTCATACATTACAAAAAGCAATTTAATTTTTTACAACAAGAAAGGTGCTCGCGGAAATAATTCGTGAGGAAGGCTGGGAATCCGTATTTCATTTTACGGGGCCCATTGTAGGGCGATGATAAAGAGGGGCCCTTAAGGTGCTCCCCATAATACGATGTCTGCTTACCTGCGGCCATAGAATAGCGGCGTAGAAGCGGCAAATGGGATAGATTAGTCTCCAAGAATTTTAAGTATTAGGAGGGTAAATAAATATTAGGGGAAAATGAAGGGTTCCGTGCAACGACTGCATAACCGGAAAATAATGGTAGCGTTTTAAAACGGTAAAGAATTTTTTTGTAGCGGAATATAACGGTACCGTTATTTTTTCGATACCTGAACCGTTTTCGTTAAGGTATCGTTCTTTATTTCAATCAGCGCTAGTTATTGGGTGTACGCTTGAAATACCCATTTACGTTAAATTTCGTTCGGCGCGATAGATTACTGACGTAGTCCCTGTTCGCTGTTGGTCGCGCTTACATACCCTAAAAGTTACGTTCGAAATTTTTCGGTACCGAAATAATACCGGTTGGCTACCGTTATTATTTCGGTTTTAGTACACCTATAAAAAATAGCGATATCGTTATTTCATAGCAGTAGCCTACATTTATATTTCAACCGGTATAGTCCTTTTATAACGAAGCGGTATCGATATCCAATATCGCTACCATACCGCTTATACCGTACCGAAAACGGTCTCTGTTTCCGTGCCTACTATTACAAGCCCACATTTAAATACTCTATCCTATGCAGTTAATAAAAAGGTCGTATCTTAGTAGGTAACTCACGGCACTTACGTCCGTTTAGTTAGATAAGGCAGTTTTTCAGCGATAATTCAAAAATGGTTACACCCTGGTACACAACCTCATTTTTTTTCTATACAGCGAGGAAATGCTGCCAGCATCTTTGGCACAATGCCGCGGGGGGACCCCTTATTTTAGATTATTTATTTTTAAGTTTTTATTTTATGTTTAGTTTGTAGGCCTTTTATTATATTGTAGATTATATTATGTTATGATAAAAAAAAATCATAACTTTAAACTTCATGGTTGGAAAATTAGAGGGGGCATACTTCTTACGACTTTGACACCAAATATCCAATGAACGAACGGTTAACTTAAATGGAAAAGGTTTTTAGAAACCTCGATAACATTTTTAAAGGACTATCCAGCACCCACACACATGCACATATATACATGGGACTATAAAGATTCGCAAAAACGTTTTATGTTTATTGCACAAATGTAAATTGAAAGTTACCAATAGAAGTTTCATGTTTGTATAAAAAATAAATTCTGTGACCTCTATTTATTTATTTAAAAAAGGTACACTTTACAGACATCACACAATAAATGATACAGGGTCCCACCGCAGGCGAGCAGCGAGTACTCTCATAGTAATTCTACTCGCTTTTTCGCTCAAGCGAGTAGAATTACTATGAGATTACTCGCTGCTCGCCGGCGGTGGGACCAGTGCCTTAAATTTGCACAAAATCAGTAGTTTATAGACCAGCACGACATACAAAGCAAGTGCACACAGCATGATCATTAAGTAAGCGCATAATTGACCAAGTGCATATACAGCACTAGTGTCAAGTCGATCAACACAGAGCAGGGTTAATTACATGGTTAAATCCAATCAAGTTCAGCATTCAATAACACAGTTACCCTACTCTATTTCAGCCAAGTCGAACCAATGATGTATCAACATGAACACTACTAGTAGCAAAAATTTAATTAAAGGAGATAAATATACATTCTTAGGTACTAACTGAATGATAAATAAACGATGAAACTGAAACGAAATTAAATACCAACAAGGAAATCAAATAAATAAATAAAAAGGTGAATTTTATTATACTCATTGTATTATTTAACTGCTATTTTATTCATTGATTTTTAATTTATTTTGTTTTATTTAATGTTGTTGACGATCACAATAGAGATTCTTGTAAATTGACATAATTATAATTTATATTGTAATCTTATATTGTGAATAAATGAATCTGAATCTGAATAAATATTTGTGGACAATCTTACACAAATCAACTTAGTCCTAAACTAAGCATTTAAGCAAAGCTTGTAATATGGGTACTAAGTGACGATATACATACTTATAATCAGGGTAAAGCGTTTAATTTTTAGGGTGAGCAAACATCTATGTACATCGTAATATTTCAAAACAAAAACGGCAAATTTTCTTATTCCATACAACGGTAGTACAGTCGCCATCAGCTATCGGAGCGAACAAGGTGCTCACATATATCTGAAAAAGACTATTGTCAAGGCGTTAAAGTGCATGTTCAGATATTTTTGAGCACCCTGAAGAGTACAGATATATTTGGTGGCGACTGTACGCGGCCATGTTAATCATTATGAAGCGTCAATGCTCGTTAGCTATGCTGTACTTTGCCTCTCATTTTCGTCTTTTGTGTTGCTTCAATTGTAGTCAACCCCATAAAAAAAAACTCAAAATATTCTTTATTCAAATAGGCCTAGCAACAAGCACTTTTGAATCGTCAGTTATATACAAATCCTTACAGCCGTTCTTGAGATTCAGAGGAACGTACATACATCCGCAAGTTTATAATGATATTATATTATTAGGATATAGATTTTGACTGTAATACGCCATTATTTTATTTCTTTATCATATATGACAATTATTTCGAACCTTGACATCTTCTGGAAGACAGTACGGTTGCCAGTTTTTTTACACTTTTAGCACTACCCAGGGTTCACGTGTAGGGTAACGGTGGGTACTCCCCCTACACGGACGTGGTGCAACTTTGACCCCCCTTTGTCGAGTGAGTTGGCAACTTGACTGTTAAAAGTTCTCAAGCTGCCCGGAGCCCTCCAACTTGGCTTAGCGACTGCTACCATAGACAGCAGCCGGGATTAATGGCTTAACCGCTCCCGTGACTTCCCAAGCATGGGAGCGCTTAGTTAGTAACCACTCAAAGCCGTCATCCATCCTAGAACTGACCTCGGCCTACGTTGCTTAACATCGCATACCGCAAGCGGCACGCGGGTGCCGCTGAGGCACGAGCGCTCGGGCTCATTATTATAAGACTAAAATGAAATGACCCCAAAACTGCTCTGCAACTTAAAAAAAAACCGGCCAAGTACGAGTCGGGCCACGCACAGTGTAGGGTTCCGTAGTTGCCCGTCCATCACGTCACCGGTCATATGCGGAATTACGGACCCGTAGAAGGGTTTTTACTGATCTTAGTACTGGTACTTTTTTGAGATGATATGTTGTATACATATTTTTGCCCTTCACGGTAATGTCTACTTAGCTGTGATAGTTTTCCATTTAAATTCATAGTATATAATACTACCATGTTTTCTATTCACATGCCTAGTAGCCACCGTTTAGCTGGCAGGGGGGGGGACACTTGACTATAGCAAAAATTATCACTTCAAAGCTTAATATCACGCCAACCGATTCTTGAATCAAAAAATGCTTTTAATAACCTTATAATATTTTTGAAAGAGCTATCCAACGATATCCCACACGTTGGGGTTGGACGAAATAAAAATTGCACCACCACTTTACATTTAGGGGAGGTACCCTAAAAAATTGTTTTTATGATCTTATTCTACCGTTTTGTCGGCGTCATTGATATTATGTATACTCATGCCAAATTACAGCTTTCTAGTACTAAGGGTTACTGAGAAAAGCGGGGGACGGACGGACAGACATGTTTACTACGGAACCCTAAAAAAGATGTGAAAAGTAGTGTTTCGACTAAATAAAATATCTTTCTTCAAAATATTGAAATAAGTCTAATATGTTGTTTTGGTTACCATCACGATTAAGTATGTCAATAACTTAGATGTATTACATAATAGTGGCAGCTTTGCTGGTCGATGTATTTGTTGTATGACATGATTTTAAGTATTATTTGTACCCTTGTTTGCCCAAATAAACATTAAAACAAAACTAATACAAAACAAATATTTCCGCGTCTACATTCCCTGTCTTTGCTCCTTCTTTGTAATGTACATTCTGAAAGGTAATACTTCTTTGCTGAAACAAAATTAAAATTCATAAATCCGAGCAGTTGCGATACAGGTGAGTTTTGAGCATAAAACGTAACACTGACAAATGCTGTTATGCCATTAAATATTATTATTATCTTTTGACTTCTGACTACTTATATCTAGGATAACCTAGTAATTATTGAATTATTATTTTTTGACATTTTAATTACACCCATTTGCCATTGTACCTTATTATTATTATTGAATTATTTTGTATTGTTTAAAAAAAAAAAACTTTTATTGTGTTAGTCTGTATTATTATCTTATTATTATTAATTCATATACAATCTGACGATCTTTTTGTGAATCCATGATATTTTACCAATTGACATCTTTATAAAATACCATGTAAATTTTCAGAAAGAAAGAAATAAATCTAATCTAATCTAATCTGTTACTGTTACACTAAATTAATAGGGCTATTCTACTTTTTCATGTACATAATTTTGAGACACTTTTTTTAATGCAGATTTTTAATACTTGGCCCTCACTTCATATTTTTGTATTGTTATTTAGAAAGAGGTTTAAGTAGAGTATCACTTCCGATAGTTTTGGTAATTAACGAACCACAGCTAGTATCCATAAATCGAGCAACTCAGTGGTCGTTGGATGTCTCACCATTTATATGAAAAAATGGGTTTTACCACTGTGTTACCCACATTAACATATTACTGTAAAATGTACAAAAAAAATCTAAGATATTTATTGAATTAGTGTACAAAAATAGGATTTCTAAATAATACCTACACACGGGATTACAGTTGGTTCTTCAAGAAATGAGTGTATAAATTTTTAAAGGGTCGGCAACTAGCATGTGACACCCCACGAGTTGCAAGCGTCCATAGGCTACGGTGACCGCTTACCATCAGGCGGGCGGTGCGCTTGTTTGCCACCGACGTGGTATAAAAAAATACCTGAACCTCATAAAAGGAATTTCTATGTAAAAATACTTAAACATTAACATACCGCTGTAAAATGTTTAAGTATTTTTACACCCCAGGAATTAAAATAAAATAAATAAATATAAATGTTAGAGGACAATCTTACACAAATCAAACTAGCCCCACAGTAAGCTCAAGAAGGCTTGTGTTATGGGTACTAGACGACGATATATTTAATAGATATAAATACTTAAATACATAGAAAACATCCAAGACTCAGAAACAAGTATTCATGCTCATCACACAAATATTTGCCCTGACCGGGATTCGAACCCAGGACCGTCAGCTTCACAGGCAGGTGCACTACCCACTAGGCTAAACCGGTCGTCAAAACCTGGAATTGAACCTTAAACGTTTAGATTAAAGGTCGCGTTACTCATCTGAAGCAACTCGTTCAATATTATCATCGTTCATGTACTAACACCTTAAGCCTGATGTAAATTATATAGCTACACCAAAGTTTAATAACCAACAAACTTACATAGCTTAATAGTAGCATCGTAACATTCGCACCCTAATTAACCCTTTCACTACAGAGCACACTTAAGTCCGGCCTCTGTATAATTAATCATCCCTATTGACAGAGGATCGCGGTAAAGTGTGATCCCGATTATGGGTCTCGATGTGTATTGAGAATCATGACGGTTTAAAGGTGGGTTTATACATCATCATCATCATCATCATTTCAACCGAAAGATGTCCACTGCTGAACATAGGCCTCCCCCAAGGCTCGCCATTTAGACCGGTCCTGTGCCGTTCGTTTCCACCGGATTCCCGCGACCTTCACCAGGTCATCACTCCACCTCGTCGGAGGCCTACCGACAGCTCGTCTTCCGGTGCGTGGGTTTATACGCTCGAGGTAAAAAAATGCAGGTCACCCTAAATTACGTAACCGAAATAGTTTTTAAATCTTAGAACCAACCGTCAAATCTACCGATTCCCACGCGAACTGACAGTGGTTGTCAGTAGCGATTGCAAATCCGTGAACATTTTTTCAAATCCGGATTTTCGGATTTTGGTTTGACCGAAATCCGAAGTTCGGATTCAATCCGGATTTTAAGAAAGGAATATGTGGCATAAAGGCAAAGTGAAACAAACAATCAAATTAAGTTGTTTTTATTAAAAATAAAAAAAAAACAGAATGCGTACACTGCTACGCCAATAACAAAACCTTTAAAAAAGTTATATTTATGCAACTGATTTTAGAAACTTCGATAGCGCGATGCAGAACATGTCAGATTTAACAGTTGACAGGAGTGACGCCACAAAGTCTATTCGATTTCAGTCGATTTCTGTACTGAACAGTATAGAGTATTGTCAAGGTTTTGCCTAAACAAAAGCCAATCGAGTTCAGTTATCACTTTGACTCATATACCTAGTTAGTATACGGATTGTAATTATGCTATTGGAACAGAGGCAGACCAAAAAGGAGATGGCGAGACGAACTGACGCGTTTTGCTTAACTTGGCGGGAAACGAACAATAGGGCCGAATGGAGGAAAAGAAGAGTCCTTTGCCCAGCAGTGGGACACTCAAATAATAATATTAAAAGCCTTTATTCTACCATAATACTGATTACATTGTCATGTCATTACATTTCATTAAAAAAAAAATCAAATTATTATATTATACGTATACATGCAATTATAATCATTTGTCAATAACTCATTTGTCACGTTAAGTAATTTTAACTAATTTATTATGGAAGTCGCCTCATCGGCGTAGGCCTCCCCCAGTCTCCTCCATTCCTTCCTGTCCCTAGCTAGTCTCCTCCATGTTGGTCCACACCTTTCCCTCATCGTATCTTCCCAGCGCTTTCGTGGTCTGCCTCTTTCTTTTGCCTCCTCTGGGTAGCCAATCCGTTATCTTTCTTGTCCATCTGTTGCCGTTCAATCTACAAACATGTCCAGCCCACTGCCATTTCAAACTTGTTCTTTTCTTATTCTTTTTATTACATCTGTGACTCTTGACCTCTTCCTTATAATAAAGTTGTTGACTTTGTCTGATATTTTTATACCAAGCATGCTTATCGAGCTATGCTCGGGGTTTCTCTGCGTGATAGAATTAGGAATGAAGCTATCCGTAGCAGAACTGGGGTCACCGACATAGCCTTCAAAATTGCGAGACTTAAGTGGCAGTGGGCAGGGCACATTGCTCGCAGGACTGAGGGTGGATGGGGCCAGAAACTGCTTGGGTGGCGTCCACGTACCGGAAGACGAGCTGTCGGTAGGCCTCCGACAAGGTGGAGTGATGACCTGGTGAAGGTCGCGGGAATCCAGTGGAAACGAACGGCACAGGACCGATCTAAATGGCGATCCTTGGGGGAGGCCTATGTTCAGCAGTGGACATCTTTCGGCTGAAATGATGAAGCATGCTTATCTCCATTTTTCTTTGGTGTATAGCTAATTTGTTTTCATCTTGCTTTCTCAGTGGTGGATAGGCTAATAAAAAAATGCTGATCACGACTATAATTATACTGTTTCTATAGCGAAAGCCCGACGAAGCGTATATGGGTCGGGTCGTTCATTAATGTTTAATACAATTAAGCCGAATACCCTCGCTTACACTATGTATTACGGGAAAAGGTAGTTTATTACTTTACAAGTGTCTGATTCCTGAGTCAAAAATGTATAGTCGAGTTAAAAAGCTTCTAAGAATATTGAAATGAAATGAAATGAAATGAAATCATTTATTCTTCAATTTAGGCATGTTACATGCACTTATGAATGTCAAAAAACTACCACCGGTTCATAAAATAAACCTCTGCCTCGAGAAGAACCGGCGTAAGAAACTCGGCGAGGTGTCATTTTTTCAAAACAATATACAATGTTTATAAAATAACAGTAAAAATAGTACAAAATTCAAATGCTACAGTATAAACATACATACATATTTTTAAAATTAAGGACAAAATATTTCTGTGTTAGATTACTTGTGCGGGACGCTATCACTGCCAAACATCCCTATCCATGATATAATCGTTTATCTTAAAATAATATGCTTTTGAAATAAGTGTCTGTTTCACGACAGATTTAAGTTTAGAATCCGTAAGTTCAGTAATGTGTCTTGGAATTTTATTGTAGAATTTTATACAATTTCCCAAGAACGACTTTTTCGCCTTCACTAGTCTATAAAAAGTTATTTTGAGTTTCCCAGTGTTTCTGGTAGTTATTAACTTATGAGTATTCGTTGGGAAATTGTATAAATTCTATAAATTCTTCCTAACACACATATTAGCGAACATTAAAGAAATGGACAGAAGAGAGGTGGGGCACAGCAAAATGTCATCTTGCTCGAATTTGGAGAAGTACATCCGCCTTGCAGAAGACGACAGCCATAATAACATTATCTACTATACAAGTATGTAGTGTTGTGTTCCTGGAGGTGAGCAAGGTTGCCAGAGCTCCCGAGGATGCACTGTGTTGAGAGCGAGGGACCTAAATTTGTCTCTTCTGTTGTCAACACAGTACATGCTCAAATTTTATAAAGGGTCGGCAACGCGTACGTGACTCCTTTGGAGTTGCGGGCGTCTATAGGCTGCGGTGGCCGCTTATCATCAGGTGGACCGTAAGCTTGTTTGCCATCAAATAAAGAATAATAAGAATGCCTGAGACTTGGTGCTACAAAATATCTCACAAATATAAAGGTGAATGTTCAACACATTTGTACACAGAGGATTGCGTAGTAAGAATGTTCGTTGAGAATATAATTTGAACATTATTTATACGTTAGTGGGTACAAGTCAACGGCCAAGTCACACAACATTAACTATAAATAATAAAGAAATCGCAGTAAGGAACCTTAGACTTGGCACGACTTTGTCTAGATTTCATTACTTTTTAGAGATAAACAAGCAGCTCCATCGCGACTTGGCTAGTTTTTTACAGAATGTTTTTGATGGGATAAAATTTTACTGCTTTTAACGACTTCAAAATCACCATACATTACATTTCATACCAAACATTTTCGAAGTGAATCAGTCCGTTTTGTGCGACGTCCTGTTAGTGCGACGTAATATCACCGGTCCCTTGACTGTCGCTTTATCCGGATTCCACTGTACTTAGAACCGTGACCGACATGGACACATTTACCCCCATATTCATAAAACTTAACAAACCTCTGCTAACTAAAGTGTCTGTTGTCACTGTCTCACAAGGACATGTGTCAAAGTGACAGATAAGGACAAACGAACTTTAGCGGCTAGTTAACTAATATAGGTTTGATAGACGTTTATGAATAACGGGGTTAGTCATTACTAAAACTTGGTCGGTCACCAATTACGAAGCACTCCTAACTCCACGGAACTTAAAGACAATTTTGGACCAAATAAAATTCAGTACAAACAGAATATATAACTGAGGCACTTGGTAATATCTTGGAAATAATGATACTAGAAGCGTTTAGAAAATATCGGCCAACGTTGAAATTACTTTTGTAGGGCGAATTTCTATAAAAATGTTATTAGGTAAGCGAGAGTGAATCGGTTTTTAATAGGTAAGCGCGTCCCATCCTAGACCACAATATTGCTTACCATCAGGTGATTTGTGGTCAAGTGCAAGCCTATTTAGAGTAAAAAATAAAAGTAGGTTTTGGAGATAGCTTTTTGGACGAATGCTTGACACCTTAGTACTGAATAGATGACACATGGTTATTCTACTTTTTCATTACCAGTTTTCTATTACAAAAAAATCTACGATATGTATTGTGTTAGTGTACAAAAATAGGATATCGAAATAGTATCTGAACCTAATAAAAGGAATTTATATATAAAAATACTTAAATATAAACATATTGCTGTAAAAGGCGGGTAACACGGTGGTAAAAACCATTTTTTCGTACTAATGGTGAGACATCTAAGGACCACTGAGTTACTCGATTTATGGATATTAGCTGTGGTTTGTTAATTACTACTTAAACCTTATAAAAGGCATTTCTAGGCAAAAATACTTAAATATTAACATATTGCTTTAAAGGGTGGGTAACACAGTGGTAAAAAACCATTTTTTCATACAAATGGTGAGACATCCAAGGACCACTGAGTTACTCGATTTATGGATATTAGTTGAGGTTCGTTAATAACCAAAACTATCGGAAGTGATACTGCAATTAAACCTCTTTCTAATTAACAATACAAAAATATGAAGTGAGGGCCAAGTATTCCAAAATCTGCATTAAAAAAAGTGTATGAAAATTATGTACTGTAGTAAATAAGCTATCTTAGCGCTGGCGCAGCAGCTACGGCAATACGGCCACTACTAACGCCATAATGTTTATTTATATAAGTATGTATATCGTCACTTGGTACCCATAGTACAAGCTTTGCTTAGTTTGGGACTAGGTTGATTTGTGTAAGATTGTCCAAAAATATCTGTTTATACCTTTAAATTACTTGTTTTTCCATACAACGGGATTACGAGGCCATTACACTGTGACGTCACATTTCACTGCCTATCAGTATAGAGTAAGTTCAGTGCTCCTCAACTTTGATGTACTCTACCTCTCGTTTTCGTCTTTTGTGTTGCTCTATATGTGGTCCCATACATAAATTTGATCGTCTTTAAAAACTGGTTCGAATGGCACCATATTTTTTTTAGTCAAATAGTCAATTACTATTGTTTACTTTTCTAATTACTATTATTAGAAAAGTCATTGTTTACTTCTGTAATTACTATTATTAGAAAAGTAATTGTTTACTTTTCTAATTACTATTATTGGAAAAGTAATGGTTTACTATTCTAATTACTATTATTAGAAAAGTAATTGTTTACGTTTCTAATTACTATTATTAGAAAAGTAATTGTTTACTTTTCTAATTACTATTTTTAGAAAAGTAATTTCTAGACTATGTACATTTCTATCTTGTATTTTAATTTGTAATTAATAATTTTTGGCGCTGGTAACACATAAATATGTAACTAGATAGTATATTGTAACTACTAATTTAATAAGAGTTTGTCAGGGATTTGGGTCGACGGCTGAGGGAGAGGGGTTGCGATCCTCGGTCCGGTTCGTTCTTGGCTCAACAGATCTCTTTGGCCATTCAGCGTGGCAACGCCGCCGGGGTTATGGGAACTTTCGAGCCATCTACGATCCGGGGCGGTCCTTTGTGTTAAGTTAATTTGACGAAGCATGTTGCGGATTTCATTTTTGGAGTTTTAGTACATTAGTTGGTTAATTTATGGAATAAATGATTATTTAACATAACAAATACGTCAAGTGGGAAGACTGTAGATCTATTCTTGTCCAAGCCCTAGTCACTTCCAGAGCATCATACGGGCCCCGAAATCTAATCTCCAAGTGTCTCCAAACTTTAGCTTTGATCTCCCTGTATCTAATGATGGTTCTCAAAGTTTTAAGTAGAAAAGGCTCTTTGTTTCACCAGGCCCTTAAAAGTTTGTTATTCTATTAGTTATTAATACTAGTTTTATTTTTGTTTCTGAGTTTTTGTTTTGTAGACAGCTCTTGTATCCTTCTTTTTCTCTTATTTTTTATAACGTTAAACAGTGTAAATAATAGAAAGAATTGATACTATTTTCGAAAGTAAATGAAAGTAACATTGAAAATTCATTTCAAGATTACCAATTCAAATAAGGATATATCAGTTTTTGTTTTATATAACGCGTATTTTGTCATGTTTGTATCTAACCATCAGGATAAGAACTCTCTACGAGTCAATCATTGTTTATGGATTTTTCCTTGAAACCAGTCGGGTCAAACATCTAACATTTCATCATCAAGATTCATAGCATAATCTAGTTCAACCTGACGTCTATGGTACGCTGATTTCGCTGACTTAGTGTAATTTGCAAACATAACCTGTCGAAATTCAAAACGCAATAGCTGGCGTTACCCAGCTATTTAAATTGCGGTTATTGCTATTTGGTCGCTTTGCACACTCTAAGCAAACAAGCCACTCCTGTAACTTCATATGATTGTAATTTACATACAATCAAAATAGACTTTGTCAAAAATGTAATAAGGTTCTTTTTACCACGAAAGAACTCAGTAAAATAGGAGGTCGCGAAAGTTGCAGCATATAAATCCGTTCGTGGCATGAATTCCTTATTTGAAATTCACTGTCGGTAGTAATGTCTGTAAGTTTGAAATTAGAATGAAGCTTTCAGTGGATTTTGGAGTTTGTTACCAGCCAGTCTTAACGATTTTATAGTACAAGCTTTGCTTAGTTTGGGACTAGGTTGATTTGTGTAAGATTGTCCAAAAAAATATTTATTTATTTATTTATTAATGTGCTCTGAATTTGTCAAATTAAAATGATCTTTAAATCTTATGATTTACCTATTTAAAGGACTAAAATTCATATTTAAACCAATTTGTTCCGTTTAAAAAGTCTATGTCTTATAGATTGGAATAATTTACGTAGTAAACGTTATGTTTATCGATATGTTTTTATCTATATATTATATACCCGTCAGAATTTTTTTCTACTCCTGACAACATCTTATCAGTCATTTTACTTCGCCTAATTGAGGAGATGTGTAGGTACAATTTATTTATTTATTTATTCATTGTAATGTCATGCATACACAATAAGATGTTGCATTTCTAATTTAAGTCATTTCATGACACCCTGTAAGGGCACGCAATAGTCATAATGTTAAATCTAGATTTAAAAAACTCGATTATTATTTACAATTATGGTATATGTCAAATAAGTTAGGTGAATCAACTATTTACTTCACAATTAATTATATAATATATATTACTGTTATTTTATGTATAATGTTAATCTACGACTAAGTGCTTACATTTTATTTCAATTTACTTATAATAATTTGCTAAATTATTGCCATCAAGGAATGCGTCCACCGAGTAGTAACAATTTTCTATTAATAGGTTTTTTAACTTGGTCTTAAATACCTCATCATCAGGTTGCGATTTGATCTCAACTGGTACATTGTTAAAAATTAGAATGCATTTATACTGCGGTCCTTTTTTAAACATGGCCAGATTAGATTTTGGCAAGGCAGCTGCAAAATTCTCTGTTACTCTCTGTTCATCATCATCATCATCATTCAGCCAGAAGACATCCACTGCTGGATATAGGCCTCCCCCAAGGAGCGCCACAGCACACGGTCGCGAGCCACCCGCATCCAGCGACTCCCCGCTGCCTTGACCAAGTCATCAGTCCATCTAGTGGGAGGCCGTCCAACGCTCCGTCTTCCCGTGCGAGGCCGCCACTCGAGAACCTTTCTTCCCCAACGGTTATCGGTTCTACGAGCAATGTGGCCCGCCCACTGCCACTTCAACATGCAGATTCTATGAGCTATGTCGGTAACCCTCGTTCTTCTGCGGACTCTCTACTATCTGTTAATCTTTGTTATTCTCTGTCTCGTTTTGTGTCTTTTATTTATCACCATATATAAATATGGTAAATAAAACTGGGTAAGCCGCTTACCAGAAGCTTATGTTGGGCAATATTAATCATTTACGAAAATATGATATGTGAATCGTTAGGAAACCATAAATTATAATTAATCGAAGATAGGTTTACGAGGATAGGTGGGTTTTGACGACCGGTTTAGCCTAGTGGGTAGTGCACCTGCCTGTGAAGCTGACGGTCCTGGGTTCGAATCCCGGTCAGGGCAAATATTTGTGTGATGAGCATGAATGTTTGTTTCTGGGTCTTGGAAGTTTTCTATGTATTTAAATATTTATATGTATTAAATATATCGTCGTCTAGTACCCATAATACAAGCCTTCTTGAGCTTACTGTGGGGCTAGTTCAATTTGTGTAAGATCGTCCTCTTATATTTAATTATATTTATTTATTTTATTTATTATTATAGGTAAGTCCAGTATCATTCTACGAAAATGAGGCGCCATTTTTTTATACCATGTCGGTGGCAAACAAGCTGACAGCCCACCTGATGGTAAGTGGTTACCGTCGCTTATAGACGCTTGCAACACCAGAGGCGTTACTCGCGCGTTGCCGACCCGTAAGAAACCTTTTCTCGCCTTTCTTGAGTCCCATTCTGTAGCCCATTGGGAATACCTCGGCACGAAGCTCATTTCACAACCTAAGATCATTTTTAAAGTAGTTAGGTTGAAAATGCTACTCATAAACATTAAAAAAGCGAGTTGAAAAATAATAGAACGCTTTTGCGTCATTACAATTTCATGCTAAAGTCTCTGTTTTTATTTAGACGAGACAAAATGCTTTGATGTTTAAAATGTCGCCTTGTAACGCAGCATACACAATATTAGGTTACAGAGACAACAGGCCTGCTTTTAAAGAGAGAATAACCTTTCAAAAACTTACCTACTTACTTTTTTGAATTTACCCTTTCCAGCTCTTAAAAATTACCTAAAAAAACATTGATGTCAAATTCTTATTATAGGGTTGAGGACTATCTAACAGACAGAAATGCATGGCCCAAACCAAATACCTAAATAGCGTAAAGAGTCTAATATTTTCATTGTATCTAGTTGACACATTTCTTGCAGGAAAGCATATCAAACGATTCGACATGTTTTGTTTTCTTGTGTAACTACACATTGTAAATACCTATTGTTATTTTTTCCTCGTTTTTCTTTCAATTCTCTTTTGTTGTTTACCACTTACATTTACTTAAGTAGGTTAAGTAGTATCATTGTAATAAGCATATTTTGGAGAAAATGACTGTCTGTCGAGTTAATTTCGGCGTTTCTTTTCGGCAGTGGTCTCATGAGAAACGCTAGTAGTTTTTGACTTGTAAAAGTGCCTTTGCGGCCTACTTTTAGAATAAAGTTCATTTATTTATTTCATTTATTTCATTTCATTTACATGTGTTTAGTAGGCTGGCTAAAAACAAGCAACTTTTTTCTAAACCTGACTGTGACTTTGTAGGCCGGGCCCAATGATAGAAGTGCGTGATGGAGTAGCCTGAGGAAAAACCAGAGGGAATCTCCGACACGACCACCAGCGTCTATGACCAATTTTCATGACCAGTTTTCTGTTACCAAAAAAATGTATGATATGTATTGAATTGTGATAACCCACATTGAAAGGGACCTTACGGCGGCAGGCGCTTACGTTACACCTATTCACTATTGTATTGAAACAGCGGCAATAAAGGCGTAAGTGCCGGCCGCCATAAGGTCCCTTTCAATATGGATTATCACAATTAGTGTACAAAAATAAGATTTCGAAATAGTCCCTGAACCTAATAAAAGGAATATGTAGGTAAAAATACTTGAATATTAACATATTGTTGTAAAAGGTGGGTAACACAGTGGTAAAAACCATTTTTTCATACCAATGGTGAGACATCCAAGGACCACTGAGTTACTCGATTTATGGATATTAGCTGCGGTTCGTTAATTACTGAAACTATCAGAAGTGATACTGCAATTAAACCTCTTTCTAAATAGCAATACAAAAATATGAAGTGAGGGCCAAGTATTACAAAATCTGCATTTAAAGAAAAAGTGTTTGAAAATTATGTACATGTAAAAGTAGAATGGTCCATAGGTACTTGAAGGTCTATTGCGAACCAAAAACGTAACTAGTTCGTTCTGCCAAGAGTCGGAGGAAACTGCCATCCATATCCTCTGCTCCTGTGGACCACTTATGCGCTAAAGAAGTATCTAGCGAAGCACATCATGCCCCCAGAGGAGATACAAGAGATTGCGACCCAAAGAATCTGGAAATTCCTGGAAGCAACGGATATAACCAAAGAACTTTAAGGGCTGCCACAATAGATCAATACTGGTCGAGGCGGCAAAGAAAGCCCACAACAAACAATAATAATAATAATAACTAGTTCGTTCGTGTCTCTCCCTCTCTGTTGCACATGCTAAATCAAGGAACAAAATTGAGATACATGAACTAAGTTCGTTTTCGGTTAGCGGTAGCCAAGGACCGAAGTTTTCTAGCATTGAAAGTTTTATACTATAATTTTAAACATTAGTGGCTCCCTGAGCTGTAGATTCCACCATTAAAACTGAAAAACAAGATTTCAAAAAAAAATCATACCTGCTCACGACGATCGGTTGAGAACGTTGGAAGGTCAGTAAAACTAGTTCCTACCCAAAATCCTGAAATTATTTATCGAGCGGACCCCGGGCCACTTAGGATATAACCGGGAAAATGCTGGGATGGTGAACTTTGCGACTAATAAATGTTATAATTATGAATTTAAAAAAATTGTGCTAAGTCCGCCATAATGCCAAAATCGTTGAATTAAACGTTCAAACTTTTTTAACTTTAAAAAATAGAACCAAGAAATCAGTTCGAATAAAAAGTAACTGGCTGGATACAAAGTTTCAATTTTCGTGTTGCGAATACTTCCCAACATGATATTGGACGGATTCAAATTTGGAACGAGTCTGAAACTTGGCCGTTTGAGTGGAATGCAATATTTTTTGGTCTAACATTTTTGGCAAAAATGCTTTCGTATGTCCCGCGGATGTATTTGCGCTACTTTACAGGTCGCATTTCTCGACCGATTCTGGTGAAATTTTGTGAGCAAATTCGATAATTATAGAGAAATATTCTGTCAAGTCAGTTTATGTTTTTTCAAAAATAAAAACACTCGCGAGGTCACAGACGACAGAGCCACTAGTTTTATTACGGTTGACAATTTTAGGTGTATATTTACTCAGTACAAGTACGGTTTTGACCATTGACATATTTTTTTATTCGCATTTTTCCAAAATTTGGAATGAACAATGCTCCTTATTTATTCAATAAATGGGTGGGTCAGTAATTCTTTATTGCTCGTTAGCATAGTTACGTCTCCTGAGTCACACTTTAAAACTGTGATTTTATACTGTTTAAATCTACCAAACATGAGTTTTAGCGATGAGTATAATTACATTCGGATATGAGTCATCTTTTGATCATGCTATAAGTCCATATTATAAAAAAAAATTCTAAGAAACTCAGTTACTGTTGTCTCCTCGCTGACGGGACAGAGTAACAACAAAGAAAAGTTGATTGACCAAATTAACACGCTAAGAATTATAATCTCAAGAAAGAGTTTGCCCAGTAAATTGGCTTTCTCCTTTGGGTCGTAGGCCAACGAATGAATATTATAAACATTTTTCTAAGAAACTCAGTTACTGTTGTCTCCTCGCTGACGGGACAGAATAACAACAAAGAAAAGTTGATTGACCTAATTAACACGCTGAGAATTATAATCATAAGTCTACTTTAAGCTAGTTTTAGAACAATGCCACTTGGAACTGAAAGCTTTAGACAAAGTTCTTGTTAATTCCAAGTGCTTCCGAGATTATCTGGACCACAAACGGACAAAAACTCTTCATTTAGAGATTTATGGCGCTGGCTTTATTACGGCTATTTTATTAGCAGTCGTTAAGCCAAGTTGGGCCTTCGGGCGGCTTGAGAACTTTTAACAGTCAAGACTCACTTAAAGGGGGGGGGGGGGGGGGGGGGGGGCGAAGTTGCACCACGTCTGTAGGCTGGAGTGGAGAATGTGTGTGGAGGCGGATCTGCGTCAGCTTCAGTTTCTGGCAGAAAGTGGCGCAGGATCGGAAAAGGTGGCGTGCTCTCGCTTCGGAGGCCAAGATTTGGGTCACTAAAGGATAAAGTCAGTTAAGTGTGTCGATATATTTGATTCATCTAAAGAGCAATTTAAAAAACAAATTTTAAATGTTATTTCTGAGGAAGAATGGTAATATTATATGGTAATTAGGATAAAGTACTTGATAATATTCAATTTCCCGCTCATTACGAGTACGTGTTCTTTTGTAAGTTTTGTAACACTTCTCTGCGACTTTTTCGGATGTAATATCTTCTATAGGGTAGTGCATAAATAATATAAATTTTATATCTTGGTGAGAGCTGTTGAGGAGCTGGATGCAAGTATAACATTAACCTAAAATAAGTTACTTCAATTTGTACATCTATCTCTGTTTGTCTCTCCAAATAAATAAATAAATAAGTATCTTACAATACAACGAATCCTCACTCATCTAGACTCTATTCTGGTTAGCATTAATTAACCTAAGGTCACTTAAAAGGAGTCACATTTAACACACTCAATAAAATCACAAATACATCATACAATCGCAACATGACATTGCGTGTAGGATAGAAAGATTCAATCGCAATGGGCAGCATCCCGGGGGTGCACCTGACTTAAAGTACAGCATTTAAATTAAATTCACATTTGGTGTATTTACAGTTTTCATCCTGTTATGTTTGACATTATTGGGCCTTTGTTACATGAAAATAAAGAACATATTAAGTGAAAATAGCGAGTAAGAAGGGGGGATTCCTCGTCCCTGTTACTACCCGCCGTATAGATTCGTAGTATGCTGGCGGAGTTCCCTCGTATGCCCCGGGATTTTCTATGCACCAGGCACTTAACAAAACGGGGATCATCTTCCCAATCTCTTAAGCGACGAGCCAGGGTTGCAATAAACACTTGCCTCGGCAATATTTACCAGATTTACATTTTGTGTATAGATAGGAGTTGTAATACATAATGCAGAGCGAAGTCCCTCTCGCACTGTGGAGACCGTGAGGAAACCGCATCAATATGCCAACTTGACGACGAAGACTGTCCATCATTTGTACACAGAGTCCTCAAATTCTTCGGGCACATGATCAGGCGCGACGCGGATGCGCTAGAAAGGCGCATAATTACTGGTCGTGTCGATGGTAGGAGGTGCAGAGGACGTGCACCCAGAAGATGGACAGATATAATCCAAGAAGTTGCCGGGTCCACCTTACAGGCAACTGTACAAATGGCAGAAGACCGAACAGCCTGGAGAGCAGTAGTCGAGAGAGTCGCCCATAGTCGTCATGTCCCTAAGACAAGAGGTTACGACCAAGAAGAGAATGCCAACTTACGGCCTGCCTGGTGTGGCCATGGTTAGTAGGAACCGCAACCTATCGATTGTGCGCTCATCTTCTTACTCCACACACCACTAATAGCGTCTCAGGGGCCACTGAACATCTAACTGGCTCAATGAGGGCTACCGCGTATGAACTCGCCGCTAGAGGTACTAGTGTAGTGTGAGGTCTCCGAAATGTCAAATGTCACTCTTTGTGGTTGCGCTACGCGGGTTAATATTTAATTGGAACAATATGGTGACTATTTTTCAATACCTGAGCTTGATTATGGCAAATATCAGTTACGGGTCAATGACTGTCAGTGCTTTGAGACTGTTTTGTCTTTCTGAAACTTATTTCCTTCTTTTTTTTGCGATAGAATGCGGGATATTCGATATTTTTACAGTACGGTTTTAAGGTATTAAATATGATTTAAATGTAAACTTCGTTTCAATGCCCATAATAACCAATAATAATTTTTGACAGCTGGACGTTACTCGCCAACTGGTGAGCACAAAAACGGTAGCTCTCATTGTCGGAGTGTGACGAATCTGCCCAGTATACTCCAGGGCAGCAGCCTGGAGTGTTCTATTCGGGCATAAGTCGAGACGTCAGCAGCAACATGCGCAAGCGAATTCTGCAGAGTCTCACACAGACGATGATGGGGCCACTGGTTATTAGTGAGTAACCTGACAATTTATAGGAGTCCCACCCACGAGAAAACGGTTCCCACCCAGGAGGAAACTGGTATGAATGAAGCATTTTCTAGCTGTAGCTGTCTGACACCTCAGCATAATGCTGAGCCAGTGTCCGTTTCACTGCCGCGGGGACACACATGTTATGTGGTTTGTTTTTCTTCGGTTGTATTTTTGTAATATATGTGTCTTCTTTGTCTGTCAATAAATGTTTCTTTCTTTCTTTTATTCATTTCTTTCTTTCTTTAAAAAAACGCAGCCTATGGCCACTTTCTACTCCAGAACTTCGCGA
Organism: Epiblema foenella; assembly: GCA_963556455.1. NCBI lineage: Eukaryota > Metazoa > Arthropoda > Insecta > Lepidoptera > Tortricidae > Epiblema > Epiblema foenella. The sequence continues at coordinate 18,137,762 of OY747112.1, forward strand.
CATGATGTTCCGCGGCACCCTATCTCTCTTTACATATTTGGTTCAATACAAGGGCCATTCTACTTTTTCATGTACATAATTTTCAGACACATTTTTTTTTAATGCAGATTTTGGAATACTTGGCGCTCACTTCATATTTTTGTATTGTTATTTAGAAAGAGGTTTAATTGCAGTATCACTTCCGATAGTTTTCGAAATTAACGAACCACAGCCAATATCCATAAATCGAGTAACTCAGTGGTCCTTGGATGTCTCATCATTTGTGTGAAAAAATGGTTTTTACCACGTTGTTACCCACTTTTTGCAGCAATATGTTAATATTTAAGTATTTTTATCTACAAAGTCCTTTTACAGATACTATTTAGAAATCCTATTTTTGTACACTAATTCAATACATTTCATAGATTTTTTTTTAACAGAAAACTGGCCATGAAAAGTAGAATGACCGACAAGACGTTGAGTCGGATAGACTCCCAGAGACCCCACAGTAATTGATGCTTCAGCCCCTGGGGACTCATATTGATTGCGAGCGGAGCTATTATTTATATTATATTCGCTTCAAACGGACATTTCTGTTTTCCTTATACAAGTATATACGCAACTATGGGTAGGAATCGAATGTTTGTCACTTTTGGACTCTATTTCTATTGGAATAGAGTCCGGTGGAGCAATCAACGTATGATAGCTACTTATTTAGTATTGGATATGATATCTATGCGATTCACTAAGCACCGTTATAACCAGTCACAGCTCACCCATTTTTATATAGAAACCTATTATTACAATAAAAGGTGGGTAACATAGAGGTAAAAACCATTGTTTCATACAAAAGGTGAGACATCCAAGGACCACTGAGTTACTCGACTTATGGATATTATCTGTGGTTCGTTAATTACCAAAACTGTCAGAAGTGATACTGCAGTTAAACCTCTTTCTAAATAATAATACAAAAATATGAAGTGAGGGCCAAGTATTCCAAAAATCTGCTTTTAAAAAAGTGTCTGAAAGTACATGAGAAAGTAGAAAGGCCCAGCTAACTCCGTGACACCTAAAAAACAGCCTTTTTTTTTAACCTGACTGTGGCCGGGCCCAATAAAGCGATAGGAGTGCGCAATTGGAGAGTAGCATGGGGAAAACCTCCGGCACGACCACGCGTGTGGTTTGGAACACTGGAATACTCTAAGCGTTTGCGCTCCAGTGAGATTGGTTGAGCGGTTTCAACCGAATCTGAGGTGTGAGTGGAATCGAGCTAGCTGAGAAGAGTTGTCTCTACCCGGTGTGCGGCGGTACCGGGACGAATAGGGACTATATGTGTCAGTATTGTCGCGATCGCACGGTGGACGTCCCCGCCGGTAAAAAACAGCCGTCTGTCCGGCCGTATAAAGGGCAACTCAACAACGATGCATTGGAATGTTCTAGCGCAGAGCGCGTGTCTGTTTTGAATCTACCCGCCATTTTGGCGATAACAAATCTACTAACATACTAAATGTAAGGGCGCGGTAGAAAGCGGTACAAACTTAACTGAGAGTTAATAATAATAATCTTTATTGCACCACTAATACAGGAGTACATTTACAGATTCGGTAATATTAATAATGGTAACAACAGGCGGTCTTATCGCTTTAAAGCGATCTCTTCCAGACAACCTTTGGGTAGCAGGAATTTTTTTGGGGTGTATTGAGTTTGATGACGGCTGACAGTTTTCTTATATCTAGACAGATCAAGAAGTCATCTAACTGACGAGGCCATTGCACATAAAAAATATTTGCAAAAGATACAAAATAATATAATTAAAACATTAACTATGATAACGTTAAGCATTTGTTTTAAATGGACGGTCCGAACAGTTTGTCAGCCAGGAACCTATTACAGCTCGACTTTACTGGCCGATTCAACATTCGTATGTAGTCCGCAAAATAATCCATAATTATTTGTGGGGGCGGATTGCGGCAACGTGCGATATGTCGCGATAACCGCCGCAGTCCCGGTATCGCCGCACACTGAGTAGAGCCAGTCCAACCCAGGTCGGGACTAGCTGAGTTTCTTGCTGGACTCTACTCAGCTAGGCTAGGTTTAGTGAACCAGCGACAAAACTCACAGTAGCTCGATTCCACTCACACCTCAGATTCGGTTGAAACCGCTCACCCAATCTCACTGGAGCGCAAACTCTTAGAGTATTCCAGTGTTCCAAACCACACGCGTGGTCGTGTCGGAGGTTTTCCTCTGGATTTTCCCCAGGCTACTCTCCAACCACGCACTCCTATCGCTTTATTGGACCCGGCTTATAAAGCCACAGTCAGGTTAAAAAAAAAGTGCGATATATACCGGATTTTAAGGGATGATATTTAGGTATCATTTAGCTTGTTGAATTCATCGAATAATATAAGATAAGACGTTAAATCTAGATAGTTCCTGCACGGTGTTAGAGAGGATAGATCTGAGAGGGAGGTACCATCTTAGGCAAGCGGCAATATGAGCGAAAAGTAACCACTTTTTACCACTGTGTTACCCACCTCTTACAGCAATATGTTAATATTGAAGTAGATTTACCTACAAATTCCTTTTATTAGGTTCAGGTACTATCGAAATCCTATTTTTGTACACTAATTCAATCAGAGATTTTTTTTTGTAATAGAAAACTGGTCATGAAAAAGTATAATGTCACAGGCCGCTTCACCGATTCCGTTTGACCAATGGCGAGCGATTTAAGAATACCACACCGCGTTCTTGGCGTTGCAATGAGATGTTATCGGCAAAGCTTGCGCTTTTGCTTCACTCCCGCGATAGTGGTGAATAATGTGCCAATTACTGCGTTCTAGCACACGGTAGGCGCGTTCGGAGTAAATGATGGGGTTAAAACTTAACCCTAAATACGCCTTATGGCGCACGCTACGGAACAAAAACGTTAATTGTATGGTAATACGGTTGTTCAGTATTTTACGTTATAGCACAAAACACAACGTCTTTTTTATTATACACAAATAACGTATCTCACTATAGCCCAATACCGCTAATGTGCTCCCTTTACAATGACATTAACAAAGATCTAGACATTTTTCAACACAGCATCATTACATTTAAGCATAAATCTATATCCCGACTCAAACGGCCTCAATTTTTATTTTTTTTTACCGGTAAAATCAAGAGTACATTTAAATGTCGTGCACGGTTTGTCATCGATGTACAAATTTAACAAGATAACGATGTAATTTATTTTGTTGTAAACTTTTTGATTTGTATGTTGTTACTGTGCCTAGTAAATAAATAAAATAAAAATAAAATAAAATAATTTTCGAAAGGGATTAACAGCTAGTTTGACGGAGATGAAACCAAACGCTTTTCCGGAAGCTAGCAACACTGATTTATATATGGAAAGACCGCCGCGCTACGCGCAACCGTTACAAGCTCGCATCGCAATGCTTGAAGCTTTAAAAACCCTATATATAAACCTAAACCACAAAACACTCGTCGCGAAACCTAAGCAGATCCTGGCTCTAGCGACCTATGAAGAAATCTAGATCAAGGGCCCCTTAGCAACACACTCCAAGCGACGGATCAGTTCAGGTGAGTTTCTTGAGAACTAGCTCTAAAACTATCGAAGGCATACTCAAAATCATGCACAAGGGTACCGCGTAACCGGTCTACCCGACGAGCTCTGGTTTTCCATCTGTTTAGGAAGATAAGACAGTAGACATATTTCCTCGTCACAGTTATGTACTACAGGTTAGTGCATAATTTACTAAGCTTCAGGGTCATTCTACTTTTTCATGACCAGTTTTCTATTACAAAAAAAATCTATGATATGTATTGAATTAGTGTACAAAAACAGAATTTAGAAATAGTACCTGAACCTATTAAAAGGAATTTACAGGTAAAAATACTTAAATATTAACATATTGCTGTAAAAGGTGGGTAACACAGTGGTAAAAACCATTTTTTCATACAAATGGTGAAACATCCAAGGACCACTGAGTTACTCGATTTATGGATATTAGCAGTGGTTCGTTAATTACCAAAACTATCGGAACTAATTAAACCTCTTTCGAAATAACTATACAAATATATGACGCGATGGCCAAGTATTCCAAAATCTGCATTAAAAAAAAGTGTCTGAAAATGATGTACATGAAAAAGTAGAATGGCTCTTCAACATTGCCTTTGACCATATTTTAATATGGCACGTAGATTTCGCACAAAATGCGAATATCTTCCGGGTGGAGTACATTTTTCAAGATAGCGGCATCTCTAGAAGGTTTTGGCCTGGTGACTTTTGGGAGATGAAAACAAGGCCATCAATGAACATCGTACCAAAGATTTCATCAAAGTTAAATAAATAAAAATAAATTTATTGTCGCCAGAAAAATAAGTTACACAAAATAAAAACAACAAATAAAAAGAAACACAGAGATTATTAATAGGTACATTATGATTATTATAATATATTAAGGCAATTTCAGGCTAGGCACCAGTTTACACGGAGTCCGTTTAACTGATACGAAGCCCGCAACCCCCACTCCGGCCGATGCAAATAGCTATCTATATAGTGTTTTTCTCAAAAATGGAGGATATTAGACGAATTTTGAATTAAGGTTTTCCTTCGGATGAGGTTAAAAAAACCTTACGCAATATTTAAATCACTGCCTCAAAGGGACTAGCAACATTTTCCTCAAATTCAGACTTTTACCGTAATTTAAGTCATACAGCATATTTTCCTTGTAACATGTATTTTTATTCCTTTCAAGACGAGGCGCTAAAATCGTATGTTATTTTAAACACAAAGGGTTTGAGGCAAAAGGGGTCGGAAAACATTCTATATCGATGGGCCACAAATAGATGAATATCGGGCCATTGTGAACACAATAATAAAGACTAATTTATTCGACGACGATAATATGGTCTTTATCTGAGCTCTCGAAGGGTGTTCAGTGGCGGCCAGTGAAAAGAGTATAGTAAAACCAATTGTAACTAGTTATGTGAGCTATAGACTAGTTATGCATGCATAATTTTATTTCATAATGCCTTTCGATCCAGTTTTTTGGGATGAACAAATGTGTTTATGGAACAAGTACAATTAGAACAACACAAAGGACAAAAAATGGATTTCAAAGTACAACATAAAATCTGAGCGCTCAAAACATAGTCTATTTTAGCATAGTAACAATGCGCCCGTACTACTATTGTATGGAAAAACGAGTAATTTGCTGTTTTGGTCGTGAAATATTGCATTTAGGTACATTTCTGTCATAAAATATTTTGTTTATCAAAACATGAATCCTGACGATGGTTTTAAATATACTTTTAGTGAATAAAATAATAATAATTTTTAGAAAATTAATTTTATATTAAGCAGTACTGCTGTTAACGTAAACTAGTCTAGAGTTGCACCTATAACTCAGTAGGCAGAGCGCTGCTCGGTTCCTTAATTTTTCAAATTTCGTTTATTCTAAATTTGCATTTTTAGAAACTTTTAAGTGTCATACCTTTTAAGATTGAAATGAATGAAATGAAATCATTTATTCTTCAATTTAGGCATATTACATGCATTTATGAATGTCAAAAAACTAACATTGTGAGCATATTTATTAATTTACTGTTTTTCGTCATAATTTGACGGTTTACTATTCATATAGTGACATCTTATTATAATTCATTCTGCATGAATATTCTGCATTTGTATGTCAACGCGCCTCTGGTGGCTTTTTGTGGTAAATATTTTTGCCCTACAAATTGAGACTAAACTCGAACGCGTTAGTAGATATATGTTTTGTTTTATAGACTAGTGAAGACAAAAAAGTCGTTCTTGGGAAATTGTATAAAATTCTACAATAAAATTCCAAGACACATTACTGAACTTACGGACTCTTTTAAATCTGTCGTGAAACAGACACTTATTTCAAAAGCATATTATAAGATAAACGATTACATCATGGATAGGGATGTTTGGCAGTGATAGCGTCCCGCACAAGTAATCTAACACAGAAATATTTTGTCCTTAATATTAATAAATATGTATGTATATTTATACTGTAGCATTTGAATTTTGTACTATTTTTACTGTTATTTTATATACATGTTATATTGTTTTGAAAAAATGACACCTCGCCGAGTTTCTTACGCCGGTTCTTTTCGAGGCAGAGGTTTATTTTATGAACCGGTGGTAGTTTTTTGACATTCATAAGTGCATGTAACATGCCTAAATTGAAGAATAAATTATTTAATTTCATTTCATTTCGTTTCAAAAAAACTTATACTAAAGGTACAGGTCGCATTTCTCAACCAATTAATATTGAGAGCAGGTTCAATATTATATACCAGTTTTCTTTTCACATTAAAATTACTCGTTGGATCTATAGCTGATAGAGCCACTGTTTTTAAATATAAAACTCCCGTGAGATTTAGTTGAAATATAATAGCTATACTCGACCTTAAAGCAGGGATCGGATACCGGTATTTTCTCCATAGAAAAATACCGATATTATTACGGTCACCGGTTCATTATTTCGTTTTTAATGGGACAATCTAATAATACGACGTTGTAACATAAATACATGATTCGCTACGAAAAGAACAAAAAATAATCCAAAATATTGGGCTAATTCAGGGTTTTTTTTTAAATACCGGTATCGGTCCCTGCCTTAGACGCGGTGACCCTTTTATTATGTTTCAATAGAGCCACTGGTTGATTAATGTGGGATGAAGGTTTGTTTATGCTTCACTGTCTAATATTAATATTTAAAAACATGTAAATGTATAGTAAGCTGAAACTTTGTGCAAATATAATATAGGTACTTAAGTTGTTTTTTGTGTGTAGGGGTTTATGGATGTAAATGCATTTTCAAAGCACGATGCCGGTCATATTTTAGAAATAAAAATAACATAAATATCTAATTGTAATTGTATTGTAATGTATGAAACTATAGGTCTAGTATGTTATTACTCACATTAGCCAGCTAAGTTACTTATGTTTTTTAAGACCGTTTGTTTCTGAATAAAAAAAAAATAAGGTATGAAGTTAGATCCTCGCTAACACTAGTTTCAGTATACTTTTTTTAGTGTCCGCAAGTGATACTGACACACGGGACATCGCTCACAATGTTGAGTGCGACGTAATGCATGGGAGATTGGCGTATCAACTCCTATTTAGGTATTCAAAATGTTTAGATAGTGTGCGAGTACTTGTTAACTCTTACATTTACTTGATAGGATTCTTGATAGTAGATTGGAACACGAAAGACGATTTATTGATATAATCTTGATTTATTTAACTTGATAGGTGTGCACACTTATGAGTAGCGAACGTAAAGTGAGGTGAATTGACTTATTAGCTAATTACGAAATATTATGCAAAGCAAATGCTGATGGTGCAAATGAGTGCTATGACGCACGCGCAATGTACTTGTACAGATAGATAGATAAATCATTTATTTGTTCGCCACATTCACACTCAAGTTACAACAAATAAAAACAAAGAACGGAAAAAGAAATACACAAAGAAATCAAAACTTAAAACAACACATATTAAAAAAGAAGCAATTATAAAACAGGAATTGAAATGAAATGAAATGAAATCATTTATTCTTCAATTTAGGCATGTTACATGCACTTATGAATGTCAAAAACTACCACCGGTTCATAAAATAAACCTCTGCCTCTAGAAGAACCGGCGTAAGAAACTCGGCGAGGTGTCATTGTTTCAAAATAATATATTAAAAAAAGAAAAGAAAATTACGAACACAGTTTAAATAACATATCAAACATAGTACCGAAAAATAGGTTGGTTGTGTTGTGTGCATTGCAGCAAAACAAAAAGGTCCCAACTCAGTGCGTAGCTTTGCTCGCAATTGAGCAAAACACTGTTATTCTGTCAGAACCCAAAGGACATATATTATGTGTATATATATATTATAGACGGACAGGCGTACATAAATAGAATAAAATAAAATATTGAAATTTTTGTTTAAGTATATTTTCACACTGGTACAATGAATGTGGGATCAAAATGGTACTTTTCCCTCATTTGAGGGCAAGAATGACTTTTCCTCATAGAAGGTGTGGAAAGCAGTATGTGCCATTCGGTAGAAAAAATGATTTTAGCAGCGAGCCTAATAGGCGTAGTGAAAAGCAGTATGTGCCACTTGTTAGGAAAAATGTTTTTAGCAGCGAGTCTAATAGGCGGTGCGAAAAACACTTGTTACACGGTAGCAAAATTATTTCCAACTTGGGCGTAAACACTTGAATCTCTGGATACACTCCAGATTTTACTTTAAAATCCTTCGCTACGCTCAGAGTTGTAGAATATTTCACTTCACTCCGGATTCAATTACCGCCACCACTGTAAATATATAATTTTGCTTCCTTTAGAGACAATCTATTATTTACTCCTGATGATGAGTTGAATTGTGGCGCTGTGTTACTAGTGAAGGCTCTAACTGTCAACAGAACGAAAACTAATCATAAAACGTCGGCAACGCGCTGACGACTGGTCTGGAGTAGCAAGCGTCCATAAGTTACGGTGTCTATTTACCATCAAGCAGGCTGTATGCTTTCTTGCCGCCGGGGATTAAAAATGGGGGTTAGAAACATCGGAATGAAATGAAATAGTTTATTGTCCAAGTGGGCCCCTCAGGCGCTTTTGAATGTCATACAATAGTACATACACAATATACAAATATTTAAAAAACTGCTTTCATTTTACTAGAGATGTAAAAGGTGTCCTGTTATCTAAAAATGTTAAATATGACAAAAATAATGAGAAACAAAACTAAAATTAACCAAACAATAAGATACCAATATTATGGAGATGTAAAAGGTCTCCTAATGTCAAATAATAATATAAAAATTAAGTAATGTCAGCCTTAAAATACTATTCCTCGCAATTAGGTGTAGCAGAGCAAGTTACCTATTGTATCCATACAGTTTTGTCATTAACATAATCTTGTATTTTATAGTATGCTTTTTTTATCAAGCATTTTTTAACAATCACTTTAAATTTATTCAGAGGTAATTCAATCAAGTATTGAGGTAATTTATTAAACAATTTTATACTTAAGAGGTCTTATAAGTTTTAAAATGTTTTGATTTCAAATTGTGACAAGTGTTGATAATACCAATAAATTTATTAAAGGATACGATGATTTCATTAAAGTTTTAGATAGTAACATAGCCATTTTTTAATTTTATTGTGTGTAGTAGAATATGAGCGGAAAAAACAAGGTTTTAGCTTGAAAATGGTCGGTTTGGAGTCATTTTTGAAACGATATTTTTTAATGAAAAATCCAAAAAATACGTTTAAAGTTTATAAGGTACATAAGGTCGCAATAGTCCTGTTCTAGATAGTAACATTGAGAAAATGTCAAGATAAGTGTCAATTCAAACAGAAAATGGCCTAAATAGATGAGCGTTTTTAACTGATAAGGACCCTTAAGCCTACAAATGAACGACTAGTTGTACGTCACTCGTGAGGTCCACAGCTCTCAGAGCAACTAGTTAGATAAAATAGGTCAACCCGCTACCGCTTGTAACTCGAACCTTATTAGCTCATGACCCTTTGACATTTCCAAAATTGAATGGGCTCGATTGGGTTGTCAGATAAGTTTTTTTTTCGGACAAAGGCGATGGACTTTTGTTCAGGATCAATTAAACAATTAGCAGGTGGGCCATTCTACTTTTTCATGTATAATATTTGTGTGATGAGCACGAATATTTGTTTCTGAGTCTTGGATGTTTTCTATGTATTTAAGTATTTTTATCTATTAAATATATCGTCGTCTAGTACCCATAACACATGCCTTCTTGAGCTTACTGTGGGGCTAGTTCGATTTATGTAAGATTGTCCTCTAATATTTATTTATTTATTTTATTTATATAATTTTCAAACACTTTTTTTTTAATGCAGATTTTGGAATACTTGGCCCCAACTTCATGTTATTGTATTGGTATTTAGAAAGAGGTTTAATTGCAGTATCACTTCCTATAGTTTTGGTAATTAACGAACTACAGCTAATATCCATAAATCAAGTAACTCAGTGGTCCTTGAATGTCTCACCATTTGTATTAAAAAATGGTTTTTACCACTTACCTACCTACAGCAATATGTTAATATTTATCGTATATATGTTAATATTGACCGGCCAAGCGCGCGACCATTGCAAGACGATGGAATGACTTTCTTGTCGCACTACCGCTGAGGGCCTGCTCCGAACTTCAAAATCCGAACCGTATCATGCCGACCCTTTCACTCATATAGTGCAAGTATCTCGTATAATACGAGAGTGAAAGGGACGGCACGATACGAAGTTCGAAGGTCCTCTGGTTTGAGACGCAACGTGTGCCGATACTCTGGTGCCGCGTCGTCACAATCTTCATGGCACCGCCACAAAGGCCGGCTCTGCGGCCAATTGGGCTGAACGCCTTTATCCATCAATAGTGGGTACCAAATGGCGCAAAAAATTACGCGGCATCCACTAAGATCACCTTACCTGATAACCAAGTGATCATATTGGCCGCTATATCCCGCACAATTACCTGGGTGATCTTACTGGATAAGTTCGTCCATTTGAATCACTTGCAGATTAATATTAACTTTCAGGGATATGCTAATGAATAGAATAGAATAGAATAGAATAGAATAGAAAAACATTTATTGATAAACCAAACATACAGCACCACATGAACATATTAAAACAAATATAACAACGTAAAAAAGTAACACATTGTGAATTATAAAACAGACAAAAAGAACTTATACCTATTTGGTGCTGTTATGGTGGCTACAAAAGGACACCACTCAGCATATGCTGTGACATACATATACCACAGCGCTGGTCTTCCGTGGGGCCCGGGGCCGGAAAGATTTTTTTTTTTTAATTTATTTAGAACACAAACAGTCGCACAATGTAATTATGAATGTTGAAGAAACATTAACACAAAGACCTGGAGGTTCATTTTTCCGTACAAGTTGTTAAACAAAACATAATATTATGACTAATAACAAACTAAACTAAATTGAACCGGTCCTCGACGCAGTAAAACGAAAACTCATAATGGATATAATTCTGTCCACTAAAATCACCCAGGGGATCGTACAGGATATGGCATCCAATAAGATCACCTGGGTGATCTCAGAAGACATATTCGTCCAATACGATCACCTGGGTGATCAGGTCAGGTGATCTTAGTGGATGCCGCGAGAAATTACATTAATAACAGATTTTTCTCATTGAAGACGAACAAAATTTCCAAATACAAAGTCACGAATCCATTAGTCACGGTTGCTTCATATCGTTTGATTAAATTAATGGCCAATTTCTGGCGGCGCCCAATTCATGGAATTTACTTTTCTCAGCAGCAGGTCGACATAATCGCCGGGGGAATCGCCAGTCCAGCGCGAGGTACCAGCGGTACTCGATCGAGGTTATTAGCCGCCATTCTACTTTTTCATGACCAGTTTTCTATAACCAAAAAACATCTGTGATATGTATTGAATTAGTGTAAAAAAATAGGATTTCCAAATATTACCTGAACCTAGTAAATTTTATTTCATTATTGACGAACGGTCTTAAAAATCCTTTGAACCAATAATTATAATTACAAAGTTGAAACAAACATAAAAAACACAATTAAAATATAAAGTTAAATAATACATCACTTACCTAATTAAAGTAATTAAACCTATAACTAAACTACAAAAAGAAGATGCCCCCCAAGTCCCTATCACTACCTATAGTGCCCAGAAGGCTGGCAGCGTTTCCTCTTTGGATTGCTAGGCTAATCCTCTGGCCAAAATAGCTGCCAGCCCTCTGGTCACCCGACATTTCAACAAGGCGCTCCGCTATATCCTTGAAGAGCGTCCTCGCACCTGGACCCCATGGCCCCAAGGTTTCGACGACAATGGCGCAAACATATAGCCCTCACTGAGGACGGTATATTTGCGCCGCTTGTTTTGCTCCGCCGTAGCGGCCGCAGCTCCAGCCTTAGAGGAGGTCACTTGTAGGTGGGGCAGCGCTAGCGTATCCACGCAAGTGGCGTCCCACACGAGCGTCCTCCCAAGCTTCCAAGTAAAAGTAATTTATAGGTAAAAATACTTAAATATTAAAATATTGCTGTAAAAGGTGGGTAACACAGCGGTAAAACCATTTTTTCATATAAATGGTGAGACATCCAAGGACGACTGACTCTACTTATGGATATTAGCTGTTTAATTACCAAAACTATCGGAAGTGATACTGCAAATCTTCTTTCTAAATAACAATTCAAAAATATGAAGTGAAGGCCAAATATTCTAAAATCTGCATTAAAAAAGTGTCTGAAAATGATGTACATGTAATGATGTACTTTTCAGCTTTATATTTCATTTCTCCACTACCCAAAGGTTGTCTGGGAGAATTCGCTCTTTAGCGATAAGACCGCCTGTTGTTCTGCCTCTGTCTCCCTGTATCTATGTTTTTTGTTTTTTATGTGCTATTTTATTATGTGAGGTGTGCAATAAAGAGTATTTGTATTGTATTGTATTGTACATGAAAAAGTAGAATAGCCCAGGCCGAGTCTCCTCCAACGCGCGATCGCGACAACACAGACATACAGTTCTTATTCCCGGTACCGCTTCCACCGCATATCGGGTAAAATCAGTCCAACCCAGGTCGGACCTAGCTGAGTTTCTTGCTGGACTCTTTTCTTAGCGAACCAGCAACAAAACTCCCAGTAGATTCCACTCACACCTCAAATTTGTTTGAAGCGGCTCAACCAATCTCACTGGAGCGCAAAATCTTAAAGTAATCCAGTGTTTAAGAGGGCTCATAAGTTTTAAAATGTTTTCATTTCAAATTATGACAAAACTATTGTCAATAGTAATAAAGTGATAAAAGGCTATGATGATTTAATTAAATAACAAGCGGAAAAACACAGTTTTTAGCTTGAAAATGGTCGATTTGGAGTGATGTTTGAAACAATATTTCTCAATGAAAAATCCAAAAAATGCAATTGAAATTTATGACATTAGGTCGCAATAATCCTGTTCTAGATAGTAACTTTGAGAAAATATCAAAATACGCGTCAATTCATTCAGAAAATCGCATGAATAGATGAGCATTTTTAACCAATAATGATTCTTAAATCGCTCTTGTGGTCTCTTTCCCTGGATTTTTAACAGGCACCTCTCCACCTCTCAAACCACACGCGTGGTCGTGTCGGAGGTTTTCCCCAGGCTACTCTCCAACGACGCACTGCTATCGATTTATTGGGCCCTGCCTATAAAGCCACAGTCAGGTTCAAAAGTTCAAGTGTTGGAGGTTTCCTTAAGCCCTATAAGACGCCTCAGGTATGCCACCTGTTTGTTCATAAATCTCTATTATCTCTATTGCACTCTTATTCGAGTGACAAAGAGGGTTAGAGAGAGATACACGAACGAATCGTTTGCGTTACAAAAGTGCCTTCTTGCTAGCAGCAGGCCTTATGCTTATTTGCCACGTATCCTTAAATACATTACATACAGAAACTCCTAAAGGATGCCCCAAGATTTGGCGTAGGCACTAGTTTTTACGAAAGCGACTGCCATCTGACCTTCGAACTTGTGCTTATCAAGTGAGTGGGCAACTTGACTGTTAGAAGTTCTCAAGCCGCCCGAAGGCCTCTAACTTGGATTAACGATTGTTATCATAGACAGCAGCCGGGATCAACGGCTTAACGTGCCTTCCGAAGCACGGGAGCGCTCAGTTTATAACCACTCAAAGCGGTCACCCATCCAATAACTGACCTATGTCCACGTTGCTTAAACTCGCTTACCGCACGCGGTACGCGGGCGCCGCTGGGCTACGAGCATTACATATAGAACCTATACAAGGTAAATATCCCTGTGTTAGATACTGACCCAATGTTTGTCACTTTGAATCTCAATGTCATGGTGACAGAGGTGAACGATATTTTTTTTCTTTTTTAATTTATTTAACTTCACAAAGAAAATTTTAGCACTGAAATGTACTCGCCAAACTGTTACGTTTGATGGCGAGAGACGCGCTCAGTTTCAAACAAAGCTACTTAACTTATTCTATTTTATATCCGATAACTACATATATTGTACTGCTATTCGTTTTATTCTGTGTACCAGTCTGAACAGCTGCATAAATGTATAAATAGGTATTTCCTCCTCACCGACAGCGACCTCCGGAAGTGTTTGGAAATATTTAGGCATGTTTTTTTTTGAACCTGACTGTGGCTTTATAGGCAGGGCCCAATAAAGCGATAGGAGTGCGCGGTTGGAGATTAGCCTGGGGAAAATCCAGGGGAAAACCTCCGGCACGACCACGCGTGTGGTTTGGAACACTGGAATACTCTAAGAGTTTGCGCTCCAGTGAGATTGGTTGAGCGGTTTCAACCGAATCTGAGGTGTGAGTGGAATCGAGCTACTGGGAGTTTTGTCGCTGGTTCACTAAACCTAGCCTAGCTGAGAAGAGTCCAGCAAGAAACTCAGTTAGGCCCGAACTGGGTCGGACTGACTCTACCCGGTGTGCGGCGGTACCGGGATTCAGGCATGTTAAATATGTGTCAACTATTACCAAGTTTACCTGAAATGTTAAAGAACTCATTCGTGAACCGTTGGTGCCGCGGTGTGCGAAGCGATACGATAAGGTCAAAGGCAAGACGTTATCGCCCGAATTACTTTTGCCATTGACGCTCACTCACGTGTACATGGTACCCTTAAATAATAATCTTGTAACCTTAACGCAACTTTACTGGTAAGACAAAGATGGGATATGTTTAAAATATTCAAATTTCCTTACATGTTTTTGAGAAAAACACTACATACCTCTGTCGGGACAGGTATTGCCTGCATCGCTCACGTTCGGCCGTCTATAACACACATAATTTCATTTTGACATTACACATGTTTAATATTAATAATAAAGAGCAAGGTAGAACTGTGAGACTGCATAGAATAATATCGTTGCTAAAACACTCATCAAACTTAATGTCATGTGTTTTGCTACTCCTTTTGGTAATATAGGCGCCAGTTTGTGCATGTAGTGTCTAACACAGGGACATTTACCTTATATAGGTTCTATATGTAATGTATTTATGGAGCGCTCGTAGCCCAGCGGCGCCCGCGTACCGCGTGCGGTAAGCGAGTTTAAGCAACGTGGGCATAGGTCAGTTATTGGATGGGTGACCGCTTTGAGTGGTTATGGTACTCCCGTGCTTCGGAAGGCACGTTAAGCCGTTGATCCCGGCTGCTGTCTATGATAACAGTCGTTAATCCAAGTTAGAGGCCTTCGGGCGGCTTGAGAACTTCTAACAGTCAAGTTGCCCACTCACTTGATAAGCCCAAGTTCGAAGGTCAGATGGCAGTCGCTTTCGTAAAAACTAGTGCCTACGCCAAATCTTGGGACTAGGTAGCGGATCCCGGGCGTCCTTCAGGATGCAACTGTACTGGGATAACGCTAGGAGGATGATGATGAGTTTCTGTATGTGATGTATTTAAGGATACGTGGCAAATAAGCATAAGGCCTGCTGCTAGCAAGAAGGCACTCTTGTAACGCAAACGTTTCGTTCGTGTATCTCTTTCTAACCCTCTTTGTCACTCGAATAAGTGTGCAATAGAGATAATAGAGATTTACGAACAGGCATACCTGAGGCGTCTTATAGGGCTTAAGGAAACCTCCAAAACTTGAACTTTTCAACCTGACTGTGGCTTTATAGGCCGGGCCTAATAAAGCGATAGGAGTGAGCGGTTGGAGAGTAGCCTGGGGAAAATCCAGGGGAAAACCTCCGACGCGATCACGCGTGTGTTTTGGAACACTGGAATACTCTAAGAGTTTGCACTCCAGTGAGGTTGGTTGAGCCGCTTCAACCAAATTTGAGGTGTGAGTGGAATCTACTGGGAGTTTTGTTGCTGGTTCACATAGATAACCTCCACTAGATTGAGCCTATGAACGATTTAGTTCGGATCAAAAGTCACAACAGTTGGCGGTAAGTGCGGGCTGCGGGGAGGTTGGTAACAGCGCTGCGATTGGCAGTGTCAAAAAGCGCGCGAATACGCTGCAAAATGGCGCGCCAGCATAGTGATGGGACACGTTGTTTATTAGCGGTTTTTTTCGGGCACTGCAATTTATTTTAGGTAAATTATTTTAGATGATGTATATGTCTATTGAATTGATATTACGAGTAGAATAATATTTTCTAGGCACGTAAAAAACGAACTTTTGCTATTATATATTACATAAAATCGCGTAGTATATTAAGATTGCAGCAGCTATTTCATTTTGATTCCTGTATATATGTATATATTGTTTATTATACATAGCGTAATATACAACTAGAGCACTGGTGAGTATTAATTAAATAACTGTAAAAGGAATAAATTAGTGGCTTATAAATAAAAGAAGAAACTGACTGATTGATTGACTAACTGACTGACTGACATATCAATGCACAGCCCAAACCGCTGGTTCTAGAGATTCCAAATTTGGCACGTAGGTTACTTATAAGGTCAAGGATTTCGAGATCCCTTATACCTCTTCGAAGTTCAGCAGCGGGTCCACTACCAGTAGTGGAAAAGGTTCACCAGTCTCTAGTCCTGTTTGCTCACCAAGACGATTAAAAAAAAACCCAAATATCATGGCACCATCTCTAACCAACTTCGAGATCCCTTATACTCCTTCGAAGTCCAGCGTTATATCCACTTCGCGACACTAGGCCTAGTTGCCGACCAAGACGATACGAAAAACTCTAATTGCAATGACTCTGCTTCTAAATCCTTTATACTTCTTCGAAATTCAGTATTGGGTCCGTCTTATGTCAGTAGTCCTAATTGCTAAAGGAAATCCATCACCACTAAACTAATTATATTACTACTACGAGTATATAGACTTCATAATAAAATAAGACAACAACAAAACTACAATGAGAACAAACTAACTAAATATTCCTTCCCATACAACTACTGATTTGTATAGCGCATAAAATAAAACGAGATAAAAAAAAAACACTACACTATTACCATCTTCCACCTCCTTATACGAAGATCTACTTATGATTCAGATAATAAAATAACATTGTCTACTTCAAAACTGACATTCAATATAAAAAAATAAAACTAATTGATTATGTTATCAATAGAATTTTAATAAGTATTAAAATCATATGGTAAAATACGGATGAACCGATAATTGAATGAAATCGGAACCGAACATCACTGGCACATCACTAGCCCGCGCATGTGATGTCATCAGAAAGAGAAAGTATATTGGCATTTGAGGTGGTTGGAATGGAACAAGCACACTTCACTACGCCTTGTGGGCCTTGTAGGCCAGTGTAAAATGATCCCCGCCGGGCAGAATTAAATGTGTATTTGTATATATTTAACTTATTTGTGATGTGTTATCCCGCCATTCTTTCGACTTATAGTTCGGGAGTCGTTCCCACACCACTTTACGGAATAAAAACCCATGCCGACGGTTAATCAAAACCAATTTTTGTGCCACGTACGTATAGGTCATGACTGAGCGGCGTGGGGCGGGGCAGTTTATTAAGGGGAACATCCCCACATGTGTGACGCGCGCGCTTTGCCCTATAAGCTCTATCTAGTGGAGGTTATCTATGCTGGTTCACTAAGAAAATAGTCCAGCAAGAAACTCAGGTCCCTCAGGTCCGACCTGTGGACTAACTTTACCCGATATGCGATGGAAGCGGTACCGGGAATAGGAACTGTGTGTTTGTGTTGTCGCGATTTCGCGTTGGAGGAAACCCGGCCTTAGCTATTCTACTTTTTCCTGTACATCATTTTCAGACACTTTTTAATGCATATTTTAGATTATTTGGCCTTCACTTCATATTTTTGAATTGTTATTTAGAAAGAGGATTAATTGCAGTATAACTTCCTATAGTTTTGGTAATTAATGAAACACAGCTAATATCCATAAATAGAGTAACTCAGTCGTCCTTGGATGTCTCAAAATTTGTATGAAAAAATGGTTTTTACCGCTGTGTTTCCCATTTTTTACAGCAATATTTTAATATTTAAGTATTTTTACCTATAAATTCCTTTTACTAGGTTCAGGTAATATTTCTAAACCCTGTTTTTGTACACTAATTCAATACATATCATAGATTTTTTTTGGTTATAGAAAACTGGTCATGAAAAATTACTTTTCCTTGTTTCCATTTTTATATCTAGTATATGTTAGTAATAATAATAATATTGTATTGTCATTTTTTCTGACTTCTTGCGCACATATTGTTAATCCATTTTTGAATTGGCTACCTACGGGACAGGCTTAGCCTAGTGTAGGGGCCAGTCGAACCGCATTACGAAAAATCCACTCTGTACATTACTTATAAATGATATGTTCAACTATACCTGTAAACTTTTATGTACGAATAAACTTCTTATGTCTTATGTCTATATATAATTACGATATGTAATAGTATAGTTATTAGGCGGTAATAACCTCGATCGAGGTAATAAGCTCAGCTTTAAGTTGAAAATGTGCAATAATTGACGGACATAAGTGTATCAATGTATACCTACATGGGAAATAAATTGAATTGAATTGAGTTGCATAAACTACTATTCATACATTTTCCAACAACTAGAAAGAGAACAGTGCAATTTCTTAACAGAGTTTCAATTCATAACTGTATTCCGAATGTTCTGGAACCAATATAAAGCGTTTGACTAACTACATCTGTGGAAAGCTGAAATTCCCAGCAATGGTAGTTGAAAAATGGAATTTATCGTTATCGACATACGGCAGGCGGGTTTTTGTCGCCATCCATTTCGCTGGACACTGAATATAGCCCTAGGAGTAGGGTGACCAAAAATTTTATTCATTCATTTATTAATTCATTTATTAACCAAATTACATTTACAGATAAACCAAACATGCAAGTTATAGGTTACAAAGACTTATTACTAATGGTGCTTAAGGAAATTACTCTATACTTAGTGATATTATCATTACTCATGTCAATATAATATTATATTAGCGATATAGCGTATCATTATGTTATCATTAATTTTGTGAAGTCTAATTTATGAACAATAGATTAAAATAAACAATGTAAAAAATATAGAAATGTCAATAATGTCAAATATTAAATACACAATAAGTTACAGAGACAATATAAATAATAATAAGATTAATGTTATGAAGTTGAGTGATGTTACTCAATTTTATGAAGCTTTTAAATGATTTATTGGAATTAAGCTTGTCAAGTGAGTGGGCAACTTGGCTGTTAGGAGATCTCAAGCCGCCCGAAGGCCTCTAACTTGGCTTAACGGCTGTTATCAGAAACAACAGCCGGGATCAAAGGCTTAACGTGCAATTCAAAGCACGGGAGCGCTCAGTTTATAGCCACTCAAAGCGGTCACCCATCCAATAACTGAACTATGCTCATGTTGCTTAACATCGCATACCGCACGCGGTACGCGGGCGCCGCTGGGCCAGGAGCACTCCATAAATACATTACGTATAGAATTTATATAAGGTAAATGTCCCTGTGTTGGACACTGATCCAATGTTTGGCATTATGAATATTAATCTTGTCAAGTGAGCGGGCAACTTGGCTGTTAGAAGTCCTCAAGCTGCCTGAAGTCTAACTTTCAATTTAAATTGTGGTCTCTTAAAAATAACTAGAGTTTTGCGCATAATTAATAAGAGAACAACGGTTGAAACTCACTTGGAAAGTCACTAAGTGTAAACATGTCTCACGTTAGTGTAAATTTATGTAGTTTTGCGCATGTTTATAGTCCCATATCTTTTTATGAATTTGATTAATTTCTCTAAATTACTATTTGTTTTAATAATTTGATGGTTAGAATTACTATTTGAAACGGGATATTTATCATGTCCCGTTTCAAATCGTAATTCTAATGTAAATGACCATACAAATACAAATACAAAATATTTTATTTGTTAAACATAGGTATGTACATCGGTGTTTCAGTTTACGGATTGTATGACTATGTTTTGCCTGTTAAGGCATACAAATAGCTACAAAATACCATGCAGCATGCATACTTACACACTAACACACTTGCTTTTTCTCGTTTATATTAACGATTTACCATCTCTTACCAACCACAAGGTTACTCTTTTTGCGGACGACTGCTCTATAGTAATACAAGAAAAAGATACGCTACATTACGAAAATGCCATCAGCCAAGTCTTCGAGGATGTGAACTTGTGGCTAGTAAATAACAACTTGAAAGTGAATTTACTCAAGACCAAATTAATGGAATTTTATGCACCGCAAGGAATGTCAAAAAATGTAAAGCTAACATATAATGGTTACACGATTGAACACGTGTCATCTATTCGTTTCTTGGGCGTTATTCTAGATTGCCACACTAATTGGAAAGACCATACTGAGATGTTAATTGACAAATTGAACATGTTTGTATTTGCTCTGCGGCGACTCTCTCAACTATCATCTCAAAAAAATATTATCTTATCTAAATATAAAATCGTTAATTATGCTATTACACGCTTATGGTATGTTAGGACCATGTGAGCTTGAAATCTTAATTTGATGGTTTTGTATCTAAATATATAACATAGTGTATGTTATAATTTTTAACAAGTGTGTCAAATGCCCAATTGCATACTATCCCAAGCTGAAACGCTTCACTTCAAGGAGGATTCGACACCATTTTGTGTACACGTTATAAAAAATAAATGATTTTTGATATTTTTTTTTGATTTCACTTGCGCGGTCGATAACTGGGTCAGTCTACTTTTTCATGACCAGTTTTCTGTTACAAAAAAACTATGATTTATGTATAATTATTGAGTTAGTGTACAAAAATAGGATTTCGAATTAATACCTGAACCTAATCAAAGTAATTTATAGGTAAAAATACTTAAATATTAACATACTGCTGTAAAAAGTGGGTAAAACACTGGTAAAAACCATTTTTTCATACAAATGGTGAGACATGTAAGGACCAATGAGTTACTCGATTTATGGATATTAGCTGTGGTTCGTTAATTACCGAAACTATCGGAAGTGATACTGCAATTTAACCTCTTTCTAAATAACAATACAAAAATATGAAGTGAGGGCCAAGTATTCCAAAATCTGCATTTTAAAAAAAGTATCTGAAAATTATGTACATGAAAAAGTAGAATGGCCCAACTACGTATATCTCACATTATCCTAGAATAGGCCCCGTAGCATGGTAACCCTACTAAATTGGCGAGAATTCACAGTTATGCACGTTTTATTAAAACGGATTTTCAACATCAATTGAATATTTAGGGAGAGCTAGTTTTTTTGTTTCACTTCCACAGACGCCATTTGTCTGGCTGAAGAGTTTATTTTAGTCTTTTATCTATTTAAAAGTCCCCGTGGTTCGCTTTAATGAGGGCTATCGTTTTTGTGCTCACCAGTTGGCGCCACTGTCGAGTAAGGTCCAGCTGTCAATTATTATTGGTTATTATGGGCATGAGAACGAAGTTTGCATTTAAATCATGTTTAAAACCTTAAAACCGTATCGTAAAAATATCGAACATCCCGCATTGTAGCGCAGTCCCGTTTTGTTCGGAAAGGGAGGACATAAGTTTCCGAAAGGCAAAACTGTCTCAAAGCACTGGCAGTCATTGACCCGTAACTCATATTTGCCATAATCAAGCTTAGGTATCGCAACGACGGTTTGGCTTAGTGGGTAGTGCACCTGCGTGTGAAACTGACGGTCCTAGGTTCGAATCCCGGTCAGGGCAAATATTTGTGTGATGAGCATGAATGTTTGTTTCTGAGTCTTGGATGTTTTCTATGTATTTAAGTATTTATATCTATTAAATATATCGTCGTCTAGTAACCATAACACAAGCCTTCTTGAGCTTACTGTGGGGCTAGTTCGATTTGTGTAAGATTGTCCTCTAATATTTATAAAAAAAAAACAAAGAGCGACATTTGACATTTCGGAGACCTTACGCTACACTAGCGCCTCTAGCGGCGAATTCATACGCGCCCCCATTGCACTAATTTTACAAATGTGACTGCCATCTGGCCTTTTAATGTCAGTAAATAAATAAATAAATAAAAACCAACACTCACACCAACTTAGCACTAAGCTATGCACAACTTTCTTCTCAAATCTCATAAAAAGTTAAAAGATTTCTTTTGACTTAACTTTTATGAATTATTTTGTCATTGCACCCATTATTTGCTAATTTCTGTTCGGCCCTATGGTAGAGAATGCCTCATGGCATTAACTTGTAACTATTATAATGCCTGTATCTAGGAAGAAACTGGCTTTTGAGACACAGGGAAACTTTTTACTGTACTGTCTAACCTAAACAAATTATTTTTGCATGCTGTTAATAACAGCTGGGAAAGGTGAAACAATTATATATACACTAACAAATGTAAACTTACCCTTTTTCTGCAAATAAACAAATATTATTATTGTTATATTATTATTATTATTTGAAAGCCGGGGCTTCAACTATTATGTACCTATGTTTATAGTTGCAATAAACAATTATTATCTTTATTTATTTTTCTCCTTAGGCTAGGTTTTTACGATACCTTTATAAAAAGTAGAATATAAAAATACACTTACAATACATAAAATCATTATAAAAACCTACCCTAGTGTGCCGCCGGCAGCGAGGCGGGGCCTAAGCTACCGGTGGTGTCGGGCGACAGAGAGAGGAACCTCCTGACTATCCGCGCCGTGTCCAGGAGTACCGCCTTCTGTATCTGACCCTTGACCCAGCCATCTACCGAGACTCTCTTGAGGTGTTGGTCAAGACTCTTCGCTATTAGACCGTTCGCAGAAACGACTATCGGGACAATAATCGTCGTATCAACATCCCACATGGCGGTTACCTCGTGTGCCAAGTCTAGGTACTTGCTGACTTTGTCCTTCTCAGCCTTCACGAGGTTCTCGTTATGGGGGATGGTGATGCCAATTATTATTATTTTTATTGTTATTATTATTATTAAGTCCGCCTTATGTACTTATATTCTTTATGTGCAATAAAGTTTAAAATAAATAAATAACTTGTACTATGGGTATTATCTCAAAGAATTTAAAATCTATCCAGAAACTCATCTTAAAAGCAGCTCGCGAGCCCTGACTTGTTCGCCTTAGGTGAATAGAAAATACAAGTATAATGAATATTACACACTGTGAGCGTGAATAACCCAAAAAATTTAAACCAACGATTTTAGAGCCTAATTAGAGTATCTAAAGTTATATAACATATAGTCCAAAACCCATAATTTAAGAGATAGAAAGAAAGAAAAAAAAGAAAGAAACATTTATTCACAGACACAGAAGACACACATTACAAAAAAAAACAACAACAGAAGAAAACAAACCACAACATGTGTGTCCCCGCGGCAGTGAAACAGACACTGGCTCAGCATTATGCTGAGGTGTCAGACACCTACAGCGCTGATTTTCAGCCAGTACCGTCGGTGACTCACGGATTATTTATTTAAATCAAATGACAAGTTAAAAAATCTAAATTCTAACACACCCTAAGGGCTACCACTTTTATACGTAGACGCACTAACCGCATAGTTGTTAGCCAGTTTCACTTAATTAAGTTTGGTATCTATCCTACGAAAAGATTGCACTGCCGAAAGTTTTATTCTGTTCTCAATCGCGAGAGTCCAACTATTTACCTCCACTGATAACTGGCTGAGAGTTTGAAATTTATGTGACTAAAATGACAATGCTCGCTCTCTGTTTCTCAACTTGAGATTAATTAAACTCGCTCACTCTCTGAAGTAAAGGTAATAGTTAGGGTATTTGTAATAGTTTATGCACCACCTACTTTTCAGCTTTATATTTCATTTCTCCACTACCCAAAGGTTGTCTGGAAGAGATCGCTCTTTAGCGATAAGACCGTCTGTTGTTCTGCCTCTGTCTCCCTGTATCTTTGTTTTTTGTTTTTTATGTGCTATTTTATTATGTGAGGTGTGCAATAAAGAGTATTTGTATTGTATTGTATTGTTTGTTCACAAAAAAGCGCTCAGATAATATAATTTAATTTGTACTGAAATAGTAATGTAATTAAGACACACAATTGGACCCATGTTGATATGATAGCATTATTTACTCGTAATGTCGTCAATAAAACGTGGTTTAAATCTTTCGGGTTATTACAGCCCACGGTGTATAAACGGCGGAAAATATGTACAACAACTCTAATTTTCTTTTTCAAAACTTGGCCGTGCCTTGAACGGTTACCGACCAGCGCGCAATTTTCAACTGTATGTTTACCGGCTAAAGTACAAAATTAAATGAATGATGTACGAATTTTATTGGCACTTAAAGAAGCAGTTTGAATTATTAGTAACTTGGTATTTTTTCCTAAAATGTAAAGTCGTATTTAATTAAATTTTGTAAGGTATAAAGTAATTGTGAAGAAAAGATGATATTCCATATATTTTAGTTATTGTCTGACTGGAGAGGTTATGTAGCTGGAGGGCATGGGTTTGAATCCCGGCTCGTACAGTTCGCTAAAGATGTGGTCTATCAAAATGAGGTAAGCCTCATAAATATTTACAATTTACAAATAAGAATACTACTTGAAAACTGTCGAATTATAGTTAATTAATATAAATATAAAGATAATAGAGAATATGCATCCAGAATGAATAATAAGATGTAGAGTGTTTAAGAGAGGTAGGGCACAGCAAAATGTCATCTTGCTCGAATTTGGAGCAGCACAACTGGGGAAGTACCTCCGCCTTGCAGAAGACCACATCCATAATAATATTATCTGCTATACAAGTATGTAGTGTTGTGTTCCTGGAGGTGAGCAAGGTTTCCAGAGCTCCCGAGGATGCACTGTGTTGAGAGCGAGGGACCTAAATTTGTCCCTTCTGTTGTCAACACAGTGAATTCTCAAATTTCATAAAGGGTCGGCAACGCGTATGTGACTCCTTTGGAGTTGCGGGCGTCTATAGGCTGCTGTAGCCGCTTACCAATAGGTGGACCGTAAGCTTGTTTGCCACCGGCGTTGTATAAAAACAAAAAAAAGATGTCACTCTATGAATAGTAAACCATCAAATTATGTCAAAAAACAGTAAATTAATAAATATGCTCAAAACGTTAAAAATATAACATTGATAAATAAGATACTTGAAAGTTTCGAAAAATTACGTAATTTTTTTATTGACTAAAAGTAATTTAAAAACCGCCACCAATGTTTTAATAAAAAAAAATTGTGTGATGGCAATGTACCTAAACGCAATATTTCACGACCAAAACAGTAAATTACTCCTGGATTTTCCCCAGGCTACTTTCCAACCGCGCACTCCTAACGCTTTCTTGGGCCCGGCCTATAAAGCCACAGTCAGGTTCAAAAAAAAGAAAAAAAAATTAACCCATTTAAACGAAACATCAAATAACAATAACCTATTTAATGATAACTACTGGCAGTGAATAATTCATTTTAAAATTCGTTTTACTCAACATTCAAGGAATAATTAAATACTATGTCTTGACATTGAATTATATTTAAAGCATACGTATACAGGTTTAAATATTTATAAGTTCAACATTCAAGTACAATTGGTCAGTAGAGAGGTAAGTTAATGTATCACATACATAATAAGTTAAGTACGTTAAGAGTCCTTACCAGTTAAAAAACGCTCAACTATTTAGTCCATTTTCTTTATGAATTGACACATATCTTGACATTTTCTCGATGTTACTATCGAGAACAGGGCTATTGCGACCGAATGTCATAAATTAAAAATGTATTTTTTGGATTTTTCATTAACAAATATCGTTTCAAACATCACTCCAAATCGACCATTTTCAAGCTAAAAACTGTATTTTTCCGCTTAAATTGTACTAAACACGATTAAATCAAAAAATGGCTACGTTACTATCTAAAACTTTAATAAAATCATCGTAATTTTTAATCACTTTATTGGTATTATCAATAGTTTTGTCATAATTTGAATCCTTTATTTTAAACTTGTAAGGCTTCTTAAACGTGGACCGACTCTGATACCATGTTTGTCATGTTTGTTTTGTTCTTGTTTTGTCATTGTAATAATTCTCCATACCTGTCCATAAAGTGGCAATTACCGCACGCTCCGCGCGCGGAAAATCCCACTTCTTGGCCAGGGGGTTACATAAAATTTTGTACTTACCTCGGGCGGTAATTAAGAAAGCCTCAGATCGCATAATTATCGCCCTTGCCTTCAGCTCGGGCGTCAAATACCTGCGATCTGAGACATTCTTTGTTTTACCGCCCTTGGTAAGTAATGTACTATTATTATTATTACCTCTTTATTTATTTTTTCGCTTAAGTTAGGTTTTTACAATATCTTTATAAAAAGTATAATATAAAAATACACTTAAAAACATAAAATCATTATAAAAACCTAACCTAGTGTGCCGCCGGCAGCGAGGCGGGGCCTAAGCTACCGGTGGTTAGGGCGACAGAGAGAGGAACCTCCTGGCTATCCGTGCCGTGTCCAGGAGTACCGCCTTCTGTATCTGACCCTTGACCCAGCCATCTAGCGAGAGTCTCTTGAGGTGTTGGTCGAGACTCTTCGCTATTAGACCGTTCGCAGAGACGACTATCGGGACAATGATCGTTGAATCAACTCTAGTGCCAAGTCTAGTGTACTTGCTGACTTTGTCCTTCTCGGCCTTCACGAGGTTCTCGTCATGGGGGATGGTGATGTCAACGAGCACTGCCTGGCGCTTCGATCGATCTGTCAGAACGATATCAGGTTTATTGGCTACAATAGTCCTGTCTGTGATGACAGATCGATCCCAATAGAGCGTGGCACGACCATTTTCGAGAACTGGCGCAGGTGTATACTTATAGTACGGCACTTCGAAGTTCACAAGACCGTATAGAAGAGCAAGTTGCTAGTGAATGATTCTGGCTACTAAGTTATGTCTGTGCAAGTACTCGCCGTTAGCAAGATGACCACAACCGGAAATGATATGCCTGAGTGACTCTCCGGGACGGCGGCATGCCCGACAAATGTCGACCGTACCGTCCTTATTATTATTATTATACCATGGATTATGTTGTCAAAAAAGTGTGGGCCGTTTTTCAAAACATTCGTCGCTAAATGACATAATTCGCAGACCTCTTGCCACCGTCAACGTGCCTGCTCTTCTTGAGCCGACTGGCATGGTCAGGGATGATGGTAAGAGACCTGATGGGGTGTCTTTAGTTCCTTGGAGCTTGGGACGGATGTTGGTGTGGGATGCTACCTGTGTAGACACACTGCACCGTCCCACCTCCAACGAACTACAGTAAAAGCGGTTGCAGCAAAATCAAAAAAATCAAAATCAAAACATTCATTCTGCAAATAGGCCTCAAGGGCACTTTTACAAGTCAAAATCTATCTAACATCAAACAAAAATAATACAATAATCAAAGTATCATTAATTAAATGTAGTATTACATGTCAAAAATAAGACTAAGAAACTATCAATCGAGATTTGTTAGAGATGTATAAGGTCTCTAAGCGTCAAGATAAAATGTAATAAAGTAGGTACACTAATCATAATAAAATATGTTGAGCTATATCTATAACACGTCAACATGAAAATAATAAAATCTATTAAATAAATTTCCTCAGAGATGTATAAGGTCTCTGAGCGTCAGTCTAAAAATAAAATCAAATGAGAACAGAGCGAAGTAGCGGCGGAAAATGCCGAAATATTAAAGCGTAATAAATATAGGGGCCTCGGAAGAGAGTACAATTTTGTTCCTTTTGATGTCGAAACTCTTGGTCCATGGGGTCCCAGCGCCCACAAGTTATTTACTGAAATCGCGAAGCGTTTGGTTGACGTAACTGGTGACCGAAGAGCTGGCGACTTCCTCGCACAACGCATCAGCATTGCGATACAGCGAGGAAATGCCGCCAGCATCCTCGGTACAATAAGAAAAGATCCCTTACAGGGATAAGTTCGCCTTTGTACATGATTGATCTGTTTTTTTTTCTGTATAATTTATTTTACTTGTCTTGTGTAAAATAAAGTATTTACATACATACATACATACATACATACATACAATACCCCAAGGGCCTGTTTTAGATTTAAGTTAGTTGTAATATTATTTAAGTTACTATTATTTAACTGTTATTACCGCCTGTGAATTAGTTATTAAAATAAAGGTCAAACGTACGTTACATTGAATTAATTTTAGGTAATTAAGTCTATTCTAATTGCAGAAATTATCTAGTTGTGGATTCTTTATATTCATTTAATACTGTTATTGTGTTAATTTTATAAAGAAATAGTTATTTGAACAAGGGCCATCAGAAAATGATAGTCGACAGAATTAAAGGTATTTGGGTAGAAAAAGAAAAAAATGCATTAATTAAAAGTTTTCTGTAAGACTATCTTTGATTCAACACTTTCTATAACGGAAAAGCGAAGTAAATTTCAGTATATCATCGTACATTATTTTGCAGCTTTTCGCGTAAATAATTTATCTACACCCATACAGTAAATCCTCTTTTATGTGCTCAAAAAGTGTAGGTAAAGACCAACTTTACAATATCGCCCCGGTCCGGGGCGGAGATGGCCATAACAGCATTAAAAACAGTATCGTTATGGCCATCTCCGCCCATTACGATACAGGCTCGTGCTCAAAAATACTTCAACGAGCTCACGAACTCGAACTCCTGCACTTTCAACGCAATGGTGCCTCAACACATGAAAGAGGATTTAATGTATGGATGTAGATAAAGTAGTGTATACAACTGTACATAATTAGGCCTTAAAACACTCGTGTGATCCTATTATGGGACTCGCTGACGCTCGTTTCATAAAACCACACTCGTGTTTTAAGATCTCTCATTATGTATCAGTTGCATAAACTACTATTCTAGAAATTTTTTGTTCTAACTTACCATTGAGTTCTCGAATTTTCAAGAGAGTAAAGACAAACATCGCCATCAATTCCCCTGGTTCCTAGTCGAATAGGTATTCACAGTTCAATGTCATTTTCGTGTGGTACATTTGTTTTTTATATGAGTTCTTATCTCGGGGGCCACATTCGTTACAACACTGATTAGTTGATGTTCAGTTGTTTTGAAACCGAATTACGTGATTTTTTTGCGTGAAGCAAACAAAGAACTATGAACTATGTATAACTAACTATGTATATTGAACTATGTATAAGCCCTATGTATGTGTAAGTGTATGTGTTGTATGTTTGCCGGTTTAGCCTAGTGGGTAGTGCACCTGCCTGTGAAGCTGACGGTCCTGGGTTCGAATCCCTGTCAGGGCAAATATTTGTGTGATGAGCATGAATATTTGTTTCTGAGTCTTGGATGTTTTCTATGTATTTAAGTATTTATATCTATTAAATATATCGTCGTCTAGTACCCATAACACAAGCCTTCTTGAGCTTACTGTGGGGCTAGTTCTATTTGTGTAAGATTGTCCTCTTATATTTATTTATTTATATTTATTTATTATTTATAAGCGCTCGTGGCCCAGCGTGGCGCGTGCGGTATGCGAGGTTAAGCAACGTCAGCCTAGCTCAGTTATTGGATGGGTGACCGCTTTGAGTGGTTATTAACTGAGCGCTCCCGTGCTTTAGAACGCCGTTGATCCCGGCTGCTGTCAATGATAGCAGTCGTTAAGCCAAGTTAGAGGCCTTCGGGTGGCTTGAGAACTTCTAACAGTTGCCCACTCACTTGACAAGCCCAATTCCAATAAGGTCTGATTTCCCCTCGGGTTGGAAGGTCAGATGGCAGTCGCTTCCGTTAAAACTAGTGCCTACGACAAAATCTCGGGATTTGGACCCCGGGCATCCTTCAGGATGCCACTGTACCGGGATAACGCTAGGATGATGATGATGAAAGAACTATGTATAAGAAAAGAAAGAAGACCTGCTAGAATATCTAAAAAAACTACTTTTACAGTCCGTTAGCCGTTGATAGTCGATTGTGTCTCATGGGAGCAAAATGATATATTTACGGCGAGGGTGGTATATCGAATTCTGAGTGAAGTAGAATCTTGAGCGTAGCAAGGGATTCAAATGTTTACGCCCAAGACAGGAATAATTTTGCTACCGTGTGACTTATACTGCTTTTCACACCGCCTATGAAGCCCGCTGCAAAAAAACATGAAAAGTCTTACAAATAATTTTACTACTGAGGGCACATACTGCATTTCACACCTTCCATGAGTAAAAGAGTCATTGTTGCCTTCAAATGAGGGAAGAAACGTACATCTTTGATTCCTCATTCGTAGGCAACAATAACTCTTTTCTGAATAGCGCTTGTGAAAAATTATATTCCTGCCTACATACACAGCACGCGGCAGAAGAGAACAGCATATCGAACTACCATTAGGTAAAAGAGTAGGCTAAAGAATATTTAAAAGCAAAATGTTCTTTAGCAGACATGTTAGTTTCGCAAGTAATATTACAAAAGTTCAACAAGTCTGAGAACAAGCTAGATATATCCAACACGAGCGAAATGCATGAACATCGCACAAAGAACTTTCAATATTTTCCGGCCTAAAGCGGAAAAGCGTTTTAACCTAACCTGTTTGGCGCAATTCACAGGAGCACAGAGTATTGATATCCCGCTCATATTTGGAACAACAACAACAAGCCGACTATGGAAAATTCTACAGAAGACCGTAGATATAATAACACCGGCATTACCCACTAGCAGTAATAAAAAATAAAATAAATAAATATTTTTGGACAATCTTACACAAATCAACCTAGTCCCAAACTAAGCAAAGCTTGTACCATGGGTACCAAGTGACGATATACATAATTATATAGATAAATAGATACTTACCCCCTTATTCATAAAACTTAACAAACCTCTGCTAACTAAAATGTCTCACAAGCACATGTGTCAAAGTGACAGATAAGGACAAACGAACTTAAGCGGCCAGTTAACTAATATAGGTTTGATAGACGTTTATGAGTAAGGGGGTTAAATACATAGAAAATATCCAAGACTCAAGAACAAATATTCGTGTTCATCACACAAATACATGCCCTGACCGGGATTCGAACCCGGGACCTCCAGCTTCGAAGGCAGTGTCACTACCAACTAGGCTAAAGCGGTCGTCAAGGCAGTAAGACGACACTAATTTATTTATTTATCGTGTGGCAATTCTTTCGAACCGTGAGATCTTCGAGAAGACAGTACGGTTGCCAGTTTTGTTGCACTTTTAGGACCACCCAGGGGTCAAGTGTAGGGTAACGATGGGTACTCCCTATGGACGTGGTGCAACTTCGACCCCCCTTGTGAGTGGGCAACTTAGAAGAAGAGAGAGACTTAGAGTGGTGTTAGAAGTTCGCAAGCCGCCCGATGACCTATAAAAGATGCCTCATCATCATCATCATCATTTCAGCCGAAAGACGTCCACTGCTGAACATAGGCCTCCCCTAAGGCTCGCCATTTAGACCGATCCTGTGCCGTTCGTTTCCACCGGATTCCCGCGACCTTCACCAGGTCATCACTAAAAGATGCCTGATAAGTTTTAAAATGTTTTGATTTCAAATTATGAGAAAGGTATTGATAATACCAATAAAGTTATTATACAATACGATGATTTTATTAAAGTTTTAGATAGTAACATAGCCATTTTTTAATGTGTTGTGTGTAGTAGAATTTAAACGGAAAAAACAAGTTTTTAGCTTGAAAATGGTATATTTGAAGTGATGTTTGAAACGATATTTCTTAATGAAAAATACAATAAATACATTTAAAGTTTATGACATAAGATCGCCATAGTCCTGTTCCAAATAGTAACATTGAGAAAATGTCAAGTTACGTGTCAATTCAAACAAAATGGCGTAAATAGATTAACGTTTTTTAACTGATAAGGACCTTAACAGCTGCTGTCAACGACAGCTACAATCAAAGAACTGGCGCTGCTTAGCTATGGTCACTCCTACCAACAGACTACTACGTATAAGCGCATACATATTCTAGGATATCTTTAGCGCCACACGCTCTGCTATCGGCTAACCGGTTTTTTTTTTTTTTTTTTTTTTTAAACCACAGATACAATAACAAAACACTTCAAATATTTTCGCCAAACTGCAAAACAGTTTGTTGGCGAAGCTAGCACTCATTTTTACATTTGAACGTTCAAACTAGGCTATTATATTAAAAACTAACATCTTATACCTACTCGCGATAAATGGCCCACTGCCTCCCACCGCATAAACAGATGTTTTAATTCGCACTGATAACACAAGTGACAGACAATTGAGTGTCACTCAAAGAAGCAATGTCAACCGAAGAAACCGTTTATAACCGGTTATTACCCAAAAAAATTATTTTTTTATTGGCAATTTGAAAAACCGCTTTCGGTTACATTCGATTATACTTTTCCTAAATTTATTAACTACTAAAAATGGATTACATTACCTGTATAATTTACTGTGATTTTTACTAATATGTGAAGTTTTAGTATACCATTAATGGATGATTAATAAAGTGACAATAGTGCGCTTATGTTCGTAAGTTGTAGCTAGATTTTAAAAGTGCTTATGTGTTAAACTCAAACTTTAATGTGTCATATTTTATACTAGCGACCCACCCGGGCTTCGCACGGTTGCAATTCTGATGCATGTATTATACATATAAACCTTCCACTTGAGCCACTCTATCTATTAAAAAAACCGCATCAAAATCCGTTGCGTAGTTTTAAAGATTTAAGCATACAAAGGGATATAGGGACAGAGAACGCAACTTTGTTTTATACTATGTAGTGATGTGAATGAGAAGGTGTATTTGAATTGCCACATTGGTGTCGTCTCATTGTATTTCATGGCGTTGAAATTTTATTGTCCATTAAATAACCGTAACCGGTTATAACCGGTTTTCAGTTATGTTTTAGTCGTAACCGAAACTATAACCGGTTATGCATTCCCTATATCGGCCGCTGCTGGTAATGACTGGCTCCATTGACTGCGCGCTCATATCATGGTCACCTGTGGCGTTGATTTTTACCTTCATGAACGTATGGGCCGAAGGATGACCATATGGACTTGGCGCTCGGGATCTTCCGTGCCCTTCTATGTAGGTTGATAGGTTCATCATCATCATTTCAGCCGAAAGACGTCCACTGCTGAACATAGGCCTCCCCCAAGGCTCGCCATTTAGACCGGTCCTGTGCCGTTCGTTTCCACCGGATTCCCGCGACCTTCACCAGGTCATCACTCCACCTTGTCGGAGGCCTACCGACAGCTCGTCTTCCGGTGCGTGGACGCCACTCAAGCAGTTACTGGCCCCATCGACCGTCAGTTGTTGATAGGTGCGTGTACAATATTTATAATTTCGTCGGTGGTGAGAGCTAATAAAATGCCGGATAGAAGAGATAGGTGTATTAACTTTGGTCATAAACTGAGTTATAAAATGTTAACAATATAATAAGAAATCTGAGGACATCTTTACCAGCTCTGTAAATCGAATTCAATGATCATTTACGAGTATTTGACTCTAGACCGAACGTTATTCTATTAAATTCTAATTATATTTTAATAATTATGACATTACATCTTAATGACTATTTTCATAACTATGACATTAGATGTTGACGTTAAATTTT
Organism: Epiblema foenella; assembly: GCA_963556455.1. Lineage (NCBI taxonomy): Eukaryota > Metazoa > Arthropoda > Insecta > Lepidoptera > Tortricidae > Epiblema > Epiblema foenella. Next base: position 18,171,300 of record OY747112.1, read on the forward strand.
CCTCTTGACATTCAGATTTTATTCTAGAAACTGTCTAGATTATACAATATTTTATGTTTTTATTTTACATATTGACGATCTTTTTGTGAATTTATTATACTCTCTTTTGACATTACAGTAATTCATGTCTTTTATTAAATTTCATATGCATCAATAAATTGCTCTAAATAATTAGATTCAATTTATGTAATATATAACTGACGATTCAAAAGTGCTTGTTGCTAGGCCTATTTGAATAAAGAATAGTTTGAGTTTGAGTTATTTTTCTGTCTAAACCTAACCAGCCTGTGCAGAGTGCGGCCACAAACGCTTCGTCTTCTATTTTGCACCACTTAAAAGTGTGGAAAGAGTTCCCCGGGTAATGGGTGGCTGGAAGTAACGCGAATATCGGAGTGATAACATCGGAGAATGCTTGCGGTCAAGGGTGGCTTCGTGGGTTATTAATCAAGGGTATAACCGTCACAGTGCCACGAAGAAAGAGGAGAGGGGGTGTAAATAGGCGTGGGTCATTCTACTTTTTCATGACCAGTTTTCTATTGCAAAAAAAATCTATGATATGTATTTTGACGACCGGTTTAGCCTAGTGGGTAGTGCACCTGCCTGTGAAGCTGACGGTCCTGGGTTCGAATCCCGGTCAGGGTAAATATTTGTGTGATGAGCATGAATATTTGTTTCTGAGTCTTGGATGTTTTCTATGTATTTAAGTATTTATATCTATTAAATATGTCGTCGTCTAGTACCCATAACCCAAGCCTCCTTGAGCTTACTGTGGGGCTAGTTCGATTTGTGTAAGATTGTCCTCTAATATTTATTTATTTATTTATTTTATTTATTGAATTAGTGTACAAAAATAGAATTTAGAAATAGTACCTGAACCTAATAAAAGGAATTTACAGGTAAAAATACTTAAATATTAACATATTGCTGACACAGTGGTAAAACCATTTTTTCATACAAATGCTTAGGTAAAAAACGTCTTAGGCACACCCGGACAAAAGGGGTGAAACGTGCAAGGACCACTGAGTTACTCGATTTACGGATATTAGCAGTGGTTCGTTAATTACCAAAACTATCGGAAGTGATACTGCAATTAAACCTCTTTCGAAATAACTAGACAAATATATGACGTGATGGCCAAGTATTCCAAAATCTGCATTCAAAAAAAAAGTGTCTGAAAATTATGTACGTGAAAAAGTAGAATGGCTCGCGTGGCAAAGCAGAGGTGGAACATAATATTGGAGCAGTAAAACTGGGGAAGTAGCTCCACCTTACAGAAGGCCGCAGATATAATAACACCACTGACTCTTTAGCTACGTGGTAAGAAGCGATAGGAGTGCGCGGTTGAAGAGTGGTTTGGGGAAAATGTAGGGGAAACTTCCGATATGATTAAATACTGAAAAACTAAGAGATTGCACTCGAGTTAGGTTGGTTGAGCGTCTTCAACCGAATCCGAGGTTTGAGTTGAATCGAGGTACTGGGAGTTAAATAATAAATAAATAAATAAATGAAATAAATGAACTTTATTCTGCAAGTAGGCCGCAAAGGCACTTTTACAAGTCAAAAACTACTAGCGTTTTCAAGAGACCACTGCCGAGAAGAAACGCCGAAAGAAACTCGACAGTCAGTCATTTTCTCCAAAATATGCTTATTACAATGATACTACTTAACCTACTTAAGTAAATGTAAATGGTACACAACAAAAGAGAATTGAAAGAAAAACGAGGAAAAAATAACAATAGGTATTTACAATGTGTAGTTACACAAGAAAACAAAACATGTCGAAGCGTTTGATATGCTTTCCTGCAAGAAATGTGTCAACTAGATACAATGAAAATATTAGACTCTTTACGCTATTTAGGTATTTGGTTTGGGCCATGCATTTCTGTCCGTTAGTTAGTTTTGCTGCTGGTTCAATAAACTTATTAGCCTAGCTGAGAAGAGTACAGCAAGAAACTCTGTTAGTCCCGACCTGGGTTGGATGTAGATGTAGATGTAGTGTAGGGACGCCTGGCCGGAAGCAGGCGGGCTGTCGATCGCAGGTCAGGATCATTCAGCCCAATTCCCTTGAAGTCGGAGCTTAAGGTTGCTGTCCCGGCGGCCTTCCCACACAGTCTTCCTCCATTCTTCCTATTTTCCTGCAGAAGAGAAGGACATCTTTAAGGTTGACATCCCTCAATTCGCTCTCCTCTAGCATATCGCTACCGAATATATTAAATCGCATTGCTGCGTACATAATACATTCCGCTATGACATGCTTACTGGTTTCTTCCTCCCCACAATGTGGACAGGAAGCATTATTGCTGATCCCTATTATGTTCAGGTGTCTATTAAGATTATTATGACCAGTGATGATCCCGGTCAACAGTCTCAGATTGTTCTTACCCAGTTTCAGCAGGTACCTGGTTCTCCTACGGTCGATCCCTCCTGGGTTGGATACTGACTGTACCCGATATGCGGCGGCACCGGGACGAATAGGGACTAGAATTTATTTAATGTGAGTGTCACATATTAAGTGCTTGTTTTTGATTTTACTATACCATTTCTAATGATTTTACTGGCTTCCATAGAGCTATAGCTATTTTGTGATTGCATTCTTTGAAGTTGTGCAAAATAGTGCAATCGTGGTCATAAACATTTTGGACCTTATTTCATTGGGATGAGGCAAACAAATATACATATTGGGAAATTATTGGGTCTACAGACAATTCGAGTCGCATATTGTGACAAGTTTAGTCTTCTTTAAAAACGTCCTGAGGAGGTATTACCAGCAACTAGTTATTTAGGGTTATAATCGATTTTTAGATTTTTGACAAAGTTGCGTTAGACGTTCGGGGTGGTGGCCTATAATGTACAACCATGATAATGCCCAGCCACAAGAATGTCCGACCCAGTAATCCGCGTCCAATGTACACGGATTACTGAGCTGGACATTACTGGGTCGGGCATTATAGGTCTGAGCAATCTTGGTCCAGGGCATTAATCCAAAGCCACTTTTGTACGGGCTAATAATGCTCGGCCCGAGAATCCGCATCCATAAAAGTGGACGCGGATTCTCGGGCCGGGCATTATTTGGTCGTGCATTTGTTTCTCCCGTTCGGGTTCACAAACTTGGATTTAAAAAAAAAAAACATTTTTTCAGACCAGTTCGATCCATATTGCCGCCGACTGGGAGAGGGATTTCCGTCTCCAGAGAAAGAGCCATCCGTACCATTGCGCGGGTCCCGCAAACAGACTCTGCGAGGCCATACTTCAAGTATTAGGTATCTTAACGTTACCCTCGCTGCTAATCTGGCAAATGGCAGTAAATACACGAGACGAGACTCTCTTCCCGTGGGTTTCGTAGGAGGCGAATAAGGGAAAGTCGGAGGGTGGGCAGCAGCATCCTTCGATCATTATCACCATCAAACTGCGGTCGCCAACCCGCTTGCCAAGCGTGGCGACTATGGCAAATCCCCCCCAAGGGAAAAATAAAAAACATGCCCAAATAAATGGCGAGCCTTGGGGGAGGCCTATGTTCAGCAGTGGACGTCTTTCGGCTGAAATGATGATGATGATGATGACACGAGACGAGGTAGATTCTATGCCTAGAACCACCGCTGAACTACCACGCAAATACGAAACTCGCAGCATGCGAGCCGGTAAACTCCCCCTAGTGCCCCACAAACTCGCTAAATCTCGGAAACTCAGCCACGTCATGGGTCGTAGGGTCTATAATCACCTTCCAGGTGACATTACCGCTTCACAAAGTGGTCCAATATTTAAAGTCAAATTAAAAAATGGCTTCTGGAGCAGGCGTTCTATGACCACAGATAGTTATTTTATAAAATTTAAGATAATGACATGACCTGTATTTAATATAAATTGACATGTAATCGGATATCACTACATAGTATAAAACAAAGTCGCTTTCTCTGTCCCTATATCCCTATATCCCTATGTATGCTTAAATCTTTAAAACTACGCAACGGATTTTGATGCGGTTTTTTTAATAGATAGAGCGATTGAAGAGGAAGGTTTATATGACTGTATAATAACATCCATTAAATAGTGCACCCGTGCGAATCCGGGGCGCTAGTTTAATATAAACTGACATGTAATCGGATATTATCAATAAAAAAGAATATGAATAATATGAATATGAATATTGTGATTAGTTAACTTAAGAATATCTTACAAACTATGTTAATCCTACTAAAAAGATAGAATAAAATAAAATAAAAATATTATATTATCGAATTTGAAGGAAAGTACACCGTAATTTCATTAGACAAGGTTACTGTACTACTGGGCCTCTCTTGTAAAATATTATGTAGGCGTCTTGGAATCAAATTTGCATATTTAAATTAAGTAACAAACAAAAGAAATGGTAGTAGGCCCCGGCATCTCGCAACAATAGATATCGCACTCTATTATCGCCAACATAAATTCTACATTTCCGTGCCTGTTTGAGAAAAAAATATGACAAGAGGCTAATAATATTTTCAGTATTTACTGAAACTACATTAGACTTACGGGTATTGGATTAAAGACGTAGATAACCTTTCCCCTCGAGCCTGGATTGTAATTCAATTTCGGACAATAGAATAAATAGGTATAGGATTAGTGTAGTTTTAATTATTTTTAACGTCCACGCTTCTTGAATTTAAAATTTCATGGCCAGTATATAAACGACAAATCAAAACAACAATCCTCATTTGAATCTTTGTCTACCTACTGAGCGCAGCAGACTGACGTAGGTAAGATTTGAATATTGTTTAAGCTACATAAATACTTCTAGGTAATTACTTAAGAGCGCTTTAATAAAATGTAACAGGTCCACTAGCGCCACTCGTAAATAATTGTGATTGTTTAAATTTAACGATAGATATCTAAAAAAAGGGGACCGCTATGTACTGTATTTTGTATTTAAGTACGTTTTGAATCCATCAAACTAGTTATTACATTGCTGGATTCGTCAATCTATGCGCCCAAAGTTAAAACGGCAGTTTTAATTTTGAGCTCATAGAGAGACCAATCTAGCAACGTAATAACTAGTTTGATGGATTCAAAACGTACTCGGGAGCTCTGGCAACCTTGCTCTCCTCGAGGAACACAACACTACATACTTGTATAGTATATAATGTTATTATGGCTGTGGTCTTCTGCAAGGCGGAGGTTCTTCCCCAGTTGGGCTGCTCCAAATTTGCAGGTTTTCTATTAATAAATATCATCCCTATTGCAGACAGATATCATTAAATTATTTTAGGCGCAGGATTACTTCTCGCTCTCCCATTAAACTCCACCCCTTTTCACCCCTTCTCTTTAGTAAAAATGGCGCCATCACCCCAAGAAGCCCCGCAACAGTTGGAGAGCGCGTCCAGCGTTAAGCGGGTCGTCATTTCTGGCATCTCCGGCGCATATCCGAGCTCACGACACGTCGGCGAGTTCTCGGACGTTCTCTACAACAAGGTCAGTACAACTACAAACTATAAAAATCTCCACGCAGTGGAAGTGAATGCCCACGAATGGATCTTAGACCTCGTACGCGCCCGCTTTTAGCAGTGCCTCCGGCTCGCACTGTGTCTCACAGGAACTCACCGCACCTCCGCGCCCTGACGCTGCTGAATGCCCTGTTGGTGTCAGCACCTGAGTGTGATCTGCTTGCGTGGCGATGGACGGCTGTGTGTAGGGAGTGTCTGAAGTTCTGTGAGATGAAGGATGATAGGCTTTCTAGTGTACCTACGTAGATAATTAGTATCATTGTTTTGTTCCTTTAAGTTGATGTTTCGTTTCACAGTGTATTAGACTCAATCTGTAATGCTGTGTAAATATATTTAAATAAATAAATTAATAAATAAGTGGACAGTCTTTAAACTATAAAAAAGTGTATCAGGGTCATTAGTAGTTCATTTTTTTTTCTCTTTATTTAAGGATCTTGTTACACAGGTGATCATGTCGCTCCGTTATGATCAACATATATGTTATTATCTAAATCTAACTTATTCTATTCAAAATAGCCTTCCGAATTAGCTACAACAGTGCTGCGGCCTCGTCCGACAGCGGAGAAGCCAAAGCACTGTTGCAGGCCCCGACATCAAAACCGGACTCAGTAGCCAGTCGTCTCCTGGCGGCTTCATTCCGGACACATTCCATTATAACATGGTACACATCTTCCGGTACATTACATTCATCGCAATTTGGAGATGCAACTTTTCTCATCAAATAACCGAACTTATTTAATGGAATATGCCCGGAACGCAGTCTCATCATCAAAATGAAGTCTCGTCTACTTAAAGTGCAATCTATCCAAGGCGTAATCTGAGGATGTGGTTGGATCGTCTTATACCAAATTCCTTTTTCCTTTGATCTCTTATCGAAGTATTCCTTCCATAAGGAATATTAGTAGTTCATGGTGGGACGAAAGTTGCGTACCTCTTTTCAAAAAACTTAAAATCCTACCTTTGCCATGCCTATACCTAAGAGACATATGTAATTTTGTCAGATCCCATCACTCTTACTTTAAAACACGTGGTGAAGTACTTGAAAGGCAAACCAGGGTAAAAATAATGAATCTTTTATATCACCCTCGAAGTCACAAGATGATATGCAAGAGGAACGTCTTCAACATGTGTATATATTGTCATTTATAATCATCTCCCGGAGGAACTAAAGCTGCTGGAGGGAAACGCCTTGAAACGCAATCTAACAAATTGGCTTTTAGAGCATTGTTTTTACAGCGTAAAGGCGTATCTCGAACACCAGCATTAGAATTAGTAATATTTAGTTATATAATTGTTATTATTTTATGATTTTATTGTGCCTCTTTGACTGTGATATGCCTATTATATTAATTTTACTAGTATTTCAATTTGACTTCCTATATTTATTTCAATTATTTTTATAATTATTCTTTTGACATTTTAATGGACTGTAACTTTTGACATTTTATGTATTTGCACGCTTGCATACATCAGGCTAGATGCATGAAACAAATGTATTGTAACATCCCTATACCTACTGTGTCTATGCAAATAAATAATTTCTGATTTCTGATTCCTGATTTCCCTCTGTGTTGCAAGAGACATACTTCGTAGAATGCAATAGGAATAGTGATAACATAATTATATTAGGTACCATAATATTACGTACAAAACAAGATCTTACTAACTACCTAAACCTAACCTAAACTAAAGGCCTAAACTGTATAGGCATGGGTTGACTCTCGTGCCCTGGCAACAGGGACGGCCGTTAGTCTGGATGCCACATGCGTGGACACCCTAGTGCCGTCCCATTTGGGTATAACGTCTTTGAGGGCTGATGGAGCTGCCGCCATCGCTGAATCAGCAAAGCGCCGCAAATATACAACTCTCGGTTATAGTTACATATTTGCGGCGTTTGCTGTGGAGACCCTGAGCCCGTGGGGACCGGATGCAATTAAACTTTTCAAAAGATTAAGTTATTTGCTGATCCGGTCCTCTGGTGACCGTAGGGTTGGCTCGTTCCTCGCTCAGCGAATCGGCATTGCCATTCAGCGAGGCAACGCGGCCAGCCTTATGGAAACTCTGTCCAGTAGCAGCGACTTAGACCCAGCCCATACAGTATAGGAATAGTGAATACAGTGGACGTATATCAAGCATACTACGCCGGCATCTCGCGTTGAAGCGAAAAGAACATTGAGGTGAATGCAAACATACCTAAATACGCAAGATTCATCCTCTTTATCATAGAGAAGAGAATTACACGTTCTTTAACGGAATAACAAAATACTGATCGCCTTTGAGACACGTTTTCGATACGTCATTACACATTGTGTATATCAGTCTTGAAGCACAGAATAATAGGTAGTTACAGACGAATCTCTGTCCAACGAAACTGATGTTTGACAGCTAATCACCCCGCTCGCACGCGCAATAGGGTATAGTCTGGACACCACGGAGGTGTACTAGAGCCGAGTTTAGCCGATGCGATAAGAGGAATAAGGTCTGCTGGAAGCTCGTTTTACAGAGCCATTTTTAATATGGTTCTATATATAGTATCTAGACGACAGAGCTCTTTTCCCTTTTTCCCGAGAACCAGATTTAGCTGACTATTGTTCGCCACCGAAAATAGCAAATCGACGAAATAAATTCATAAATATACTACAATTCGGTCTAGAATTACGATTTGAAACGGGATATTTACCATGTATATTTTGAGTTCCCGATATTTCGGCACTGTTGCAAGCGCCATTATCAGGGATTAACTGACGTGCTGCGAGTTTTAGTTGTGGTCTACCCACACACCATAGCGATCTACCCTCTTCCTGGTTCGTTTTTCTAATCGTAATTCTAATGTAAATGACCATGTAAGCTTGAAATCTTATAGAATTCGCTCGTTTAAATATATTAGATTTGTGTATGGTATCTGTATGTACATACTTATTTAGAAAATTTAAGTAAAGACAAGATTTTTTTACCCAGGTAAATCCGGCCGCAGAAAATCAACCCCGTTGGAACTACAATCACCCGGAGGTACCGCAGCATGTTGGATTGGTCCCCAACTTGGACAGGTTCGACGCCCAGTTCTTCAAGGTGCACCACTATTTGGCGTTCTGCATGGATCCGATGTCACGGAAAATTCTTGAGCATGCTTACCAGGCCATTTATGACGCAGGTACAGAATTCCAAGTTCATTGTTACTAGGGAATGCAAACCGGTTGTAACCGTAACCGAAGAAACCGGTTATTGGAAATTTGAAAAACCGGTTTCGTTTACGTTCGGTTACACTTTATTTCATTTAAATTACTAAAAATTAATTGAATTTTCTGTGATTTTTACTAATATGTGAAGTGTAGAATTAATGGATGATAAAAATGAGGCAATAGTGTTATGTTCGTTAGTTGTCGTTTGATTCTAAAGGCGCCTGTAGGCATGGTCTAAGAAAACAAGGTCTGACAATAAGGATCGTGACACGAGGTCGAGTTGCCGCTTTATAGTAACAAAAAGGATAATTAAGGAAAAAAAATCTGCCGTTATCATGCAAAATAAATTGTTTACGCGTCAAAATTGGCATTAACTTGTTTAAGCACACAAAATAGGTCAAGTTGAACATGAATATACCTAATAATTTAATAAAATACTCACAGAATACATGAAAGTCAGGGAGTGTCATAATACACTACTGGCAACACTGCTTACTTACACATACGAGCGTCATGTCAGTCTCTTTGACGTTAACCGCGATCTCGCTCGGATGTACTGATTTGCATATATCGCTCTCGGTCGGTGTCAGTTTAAGCAGTAATTGCCAAACTTTTTTGCGGTGCGGTTGCTAATAAGAGTTGATGTAGGCCAGATTTTAAAATGGTTGGCTGTTCTATTCGGAACTGTAAGAGCAGAAGTGTTAAAGGCGGGACCTTATTGTTTTTCTACACTTCCACAAAACGAGTCAGTAGCCAACGAATGGCTTCACTATTGTGGAACGAAAACAACGAAAAAAAAATGGTACACCGTACTACGTAAAATTATTTGTTTTCTTAATTTGTGCCTTTTAATGTTGTTGGGGTCCTTTTTATTCAGTCAAAATATAATTTTGACACTAAATGATAAGAATAGTGATGTGGCTAAGCCGATACTTGACAACTGGAATATCAACCTATTATTTGCAAAAAACCGGAATCGTTGTGTCATGTTGTCATACTGATTGAATATAGCTGGGTCTATACTTTGGTATAGATGATTAGAATTCATATTATTTGGCAGGGAGACATGCAGGACAATTAAGGCCAGATGCCATACCTTTTTTTGTAATGGTTGTAATTTTGTTTTTTATACAGTCGTTTAATATAATTTATATCCTATTTTTTAAAAGAAATATGTCGGATATAAGGCGGTTTTATATTGATTATCACAGATTCGATCCTTAGCCTAAGTTATGTAGCAAAATAAACACTTTCTGATACGATTTGACTTATCTTAAAACTTCTAGATGTCCTGATGAAGATTGGAAGAAATAATAATCTGACTCCAGGTTGATAGAACGGCGTTTATTCGATTCGAAAATTATAAATGAAAATAACCATAGGCGACGTGCGCTCTGCGCGGCGTCGATTTTAGTCTGGTGGAAGGGGAAAGCCGCAGGCCAAGCGCAGCCGGCGCCCGCGCCTCCCGCGCCCTTCCTCCCGTGCGTAGATAGCAGCGTTAACATACTCCCCCCCCTCGAGCATGACGGGCCTCGAGGAGTGGAAGAGCTGCTGACGTTGGAGCCGATGCTGAAGTAGGCTTCGTCGTCGCTGGTGATGGCTCCTTAGGTAGTGCGCAAAGTTTGTGAATGGCGCGACGAAAGATGCCCCTTGTTGTCTGAACATCGGCGACCCTAGCGATGCCATCATCGCCAGGATAAAGTTTATGAATGCGGCCCAAGCGCCACTTCATCGGCGGAACATTAGCTTCTTTGAGGACAACCATGTCATTGATTTGTAGGCCTTCTTGATTACTCCGCCACTTTGTTCTTTGTTGCAATTCGCTTAGGTATTCTTTGTGCCAACGCGACCAGAATTGCTGCCGCATCCTTTCAATGTGCTGATATCGACTAAGGCGATTGGGATTGATGTCAACCAGAGATGGCGATGGCAGTGACAATAGTGCTTTACCGATCAGGAAGTGACCCGGAGTTAAAGGTTCAAAATTGTCGCCATCAGACGATAACGGTGTGAGAGGTCGTGAATTTAAAATTGCCTCTATTTGAGTGAACAGCGTGGATAGTTCCTCATACGTCATATGTGTATTACCTAGAACCCTAGATAAATGAAATTTAGCTGATTTAACCCCGGCTTCTGTTAATCCATTAAAATGCGGAGAAAAGGCAGGCGAGAAATGGAATGATATACCTTCATTTTCCACGTATGAAGCAATGGAATCACCGTCAGTTTTGAGAAATCTACCTATCTCGTTGCTTGCGCCTACAAAATTGGTTCCATTGTCTGAGAAAATTTTGCTTGGTTTCCCTCTGCGAGATATGAACCGCCTCAGACACTGGATGAAACAATCAGAAGTTAGATCGCTCGCTAACTCTAAATGCAGCGCCTTCGTCGTGAAACAGACGAATAGGGATAAGTAGCACTTGGTGATTCTACAACCGCGTCCTTTGCGGTCTGTAATTAGGAAAGGACCCGCAAAGTCGACGCCGCAAACATGAAAGGGAAGATTTGGCGTCACCCTTGGTTCGGGTAAGTTGCCCATGAGAGGATTTATACCTTTTGCCTTCATAATTTTACATGTTTTACAGCTGTCGACTGTGCTTCTTGCTAGAATTCTGCCTCTTAAAGGCCAGAATGTTTCTCTAATTGTAGTTAATAATAATTGCGGTCCACCATGTAGCAGTTTTAAATGGGCCTGCTTGAAAATTAGCTTTGTAAATGGATGTTTTGAATCAACTATAATAGGATGTTTTTTATTGTATGTTTCAAGAGAGTTCTTTAAGCGGCCACCGACACGCAGCAGACCGGATTCATCGAGAAAGGGAGTAAGTGAGAGTAACCGAGATCTCACAGGTAAGGTTTTGTTAGTTTCTAGCGCGTAAAGTTCTTCAGCAAAACATTCTTGTTGTGATTGTTTACTTAAGTAATTTAATGACTTATTTAATTCTGCTGCAGTTAAAGGACCTACAGCTTTAGAAGCTGGGTTTTTTAGGTTAGAAATGAATCGGATTACTAAGGCAAAGGTTCTTTGCAAGGTGGATAATTTTGAATATTTGTTGAAGTCCACAACCTTGGAAAGAGCGCTTGCCGATTTATGGTTAACTTCTGTAATTTGTGTATAAGTTTTTGTTTCAGGTACATCGTTGCTGATGCTGGACTGACTCAGCCGTGGCCAAGTTGACTCGTCATTACTTAAGAATGAGGGACCCTGCCACCACAAAACTGAATTACACAGTTGCTGAGGGTCGACTCCTCTGGAAGCCAAATCCGCAGGGTTCTGATCTCCAGGGATATGCCTCCACATACCTCCTGGAGACAGTTCCTGGATTGCGCCTACACGATTTGAGACGAATGTTTTAAGACTACGCGGTTCGGCCTCAAGCCAACTCAGAACCACAGATGAATCTGTCCAGTGAAAAACTTGATCAATGCGACATCGAAGCGCTTGTTTTACCTTAACCGACAAACGTACGGATAATAAAGCCCCTAGTAACTCCAAGCGTGGGATGGAAGTCGGTTTTAAAGGAGCAACTTTAGCCTTAGCGCACAGAAGACGCACCAGAGTTTTACCTTCACTGTTTGTGGATGATAAATAAATACATCCAGCATACGCATCCTGGGATGCGTCACTGAAGGAATGCAAGGTAATTGTTTTATATTCTGAGCATATAACGCATCTTGGGATGTCGATATTAGTTAAATACTTGAGATTTCCTACATATTCTTGCCACTTTCTGGATAATTCTGCAGGAATTAAATCGTCCCAGTCTAGTTTAGTTAGCCATAGTCGCTGTAAGATAATTTTTGGTGTGATTGTAATTGCACTCAATAAACCCAATGGATCAAATATCTTAGCAGAGTTCGATAATATTGTGCGTTTTGTCACTGGTGCTGTAACATCTAGCTGTACAGAAAATAGCAGTTTGTCATCAGCCGGATGCCACGTGAGGCCCAGGACACTCGATTGCGATGTAACATCTAAGTCTTTCGGTATCATAGTACCGAGACTATTTTTCACGACCAAAGGCGCATTCGTATGGAATTTGCGAAGAGGAAAACATGCTGAATTTAATTTCTTAGTAACGGATTCACAAATATGACTTAATTCACCTTCAGTTTGGGATCCTGTTAACAGATCATCCATATATATATCATTTTCTATTACTTGAGCGATGCTTTCATCTTCGCATTCCTTGGCTAATTGTAGTAAGCATCTAGTGCTTAAGTAGGGGGCACTGGCGGTCCCATAAGTCAGTGTATTTAACTGTAGAACTCTAATTGGCTCTGCTACTTCATTTCGCCAAAGAATCAGTTGTAAGTAGCGTTGGCTAGGCTCTACGAGCACTTGCCTGTACATTTTTTCGACGTCTGCTGTTACTACGTAGGTATGTTGCCTGAACCGCATTAAAATCGATAGTAGATCATCCTGTACCACAGGGCCAACATATTGTATGTCGTTGAACGATTTGCCGCTTGTCGTTTTAGCAGATGCGTCAAAAATCACGCGTAAGCGTGTTGTTTCGCTCTTTTGTCTGATTACTGAACTGTGGGGGAGAAACACCCCAAATATAGGCTTAGAGATTTCAGTCAGATGTCCTAGATCCTTGTATTCTTGAATAAAATTGGAATAGGCTTGTTTTAAAGACTGATCCTTGGACAGTCGTTTTTCGATGTTAATTAATCGTTTTTCTGCCATTTTGTATGAATCTCCTAGGACATCTGGCGATTCTCGCAATGGAATTGTAACTGTGAATCTTCCATCTCCGTCGCGATAAGTCGTGTCATGGAATAGCTTTTCGCAGTGGGCATCCTCAGATGACACAACCTTTGCCGCGGGTAGTTCTTCAAGTTCCCAGAACTTAGCAAGTTGATCCTTGATATCTTGTGAAAAATTACATTTTATTTCTTGTGAATACGAAGAACTACCGCGGCTCCCCCCAGTAGGGCCGGCCACTATCCATCCCAGTTCTGTCTCCGTCAATACGGGTTTGTTGCGTCCTAACTTAATTTGATTGGATCCAATGAGGTCCCAGAATACATCTGCGCCAAGTAAGATATCGACCTCTGACGGATGGCAGAACTGAGGATCCGCTAAATTTATATTCGTGGGAATATTTAATTGTGCCGTGACTTTCATGTTTGGAAGTTTATCAGTGATGGTAGGCACTACAAATAGCTTCACTTGAGTAGAGAAATTGTTATGCAATGAATTAATTCTTAAATCGCAATGTTTGTTTATTTTAAATGTTGCGTTATTAATGCCAGTTACTGAACGGTTCACTTGAATTGTATTACAGTTAATCATTTTTTGTGCCGTTTCAGAGATGAAAGAGGATTGGCTACCGCTGTCCAATAAAGCACGTAACACATGTTTGTTATCTTCGCTTGTCACCTCAACGAGTGCTGTGGAAAGCAGGACCTGGTCGCAAGATACTGAGGATAATGCGATGGATGTTTGAGCTTGAGATGTGGTTGGCTGTTCTACGAGTTCGTTGGATGACGACGCCATCGCTTGAGGAAGGTGAGCATTGCTTGTCGCTGAAGTAGTAATAGTTTCATTACCAGACAATTGTTGGTTGTTAATTTGCTTGTGTAAAATAGTACTATGTTTTCTTTTGCAGATTTTACAACCACTAGACCGGCATTGATAAGTATGATGACCTGGTCGAAGACAGTTTTTACATAATTTCCATTGAATAGCTTGTGTATAGCGATCATCGATTGAAAGCGATTTAAATTTAGGACACTCGACTAATCTGTGATTTTGTTTACAGGAGATGCATTGGTGATTGGTGGAAGGCGTGTCAGAAGCTGAAGCAATAAAAGATTTAGTCTTAGGAACTGTGTAACGTTTTTCATTTTTAAAATCCGACCTTGTAGAACCTACTGTCTCCAACACATCAGCCCTGTTACGTAAGAACTTGAAGAAATCTTTTAAAGTGGGAGAATCTTTAATATCATTTCTAAATTCTTCCCACCTGCGTGCGGTGGCGCTGTCAAGCTTTGTCGTAGCCATATAAATAATAAGCGTATCCCATTGGTCCGTGCATTCACCTAGCGTTTTAAGAGCTTGCAAGTTTTTGGAAATTGTATCAATTAAATTGCGCATACCCCTATCCGTCTCTCTCGACAAAGGCTCGATATTAAACAAGCACTTGAGGTGTTGGCTAACCAACAAGCGCTTGTTGTTATATCTTTCACACAAAAGAGACCAAGCAATTTCATAATTATCAGCAGAGACAGTAACTGATTTGATAACAACACTCGCTTCACCCTCTAAATATGATTTTAAATAATGGAATTTGCATATATCATCCATGTCATCATTGTTGTGAATAAGTGACAAATAAATGTCACGAAACTCAAGCCACGAGTTTGGATTCCCATTAAAAAGAGGAAGCTTCAAAGGGGGCAGTTTAATTTTATTAAGGCCTGTAACGCGGCTAGCGTTACTTGAAACTTTCTCCTTTTGAAAGAGCTCTTGCCATGTTTCAATATATTCTTGGGCCCGGCCCATGCTACTATAAAATGAAGACTCAGTATCCTCTCTTTCTTTAAATTGCTTACCAGAGGTATCAAGCATATCAATTTTATCTTGAATCTCATCAAAACTATTTAATGAGCTTCTCATTTTAGCTAACCTCATTGATAAATCGTTAATCTGAGCTCTAGTTACATTAGTAGGGTCAAGCTCTGTTAAGGTCGAGAAAAACTTCTTAAATAGCGTTAAGCGCGTTCTCTCAACTCCTCTTTGTTGTATTAATTCATTTAACTCACTCATTTTATAAGCGCAAGCAACGCGGGCAACGTGGCAAGTAAAATAGAAATAAGTATATACTCACGGTTACCAATTCGTAAATCAAGATGATTCCTTACTTCAAACAATCAATTTTAGCTTAATTTAGCTAAATATAAGGCTATATTTCACTGGTTTATTGTTATCTGTTCTCGCTTGCCTTTTCCAAAGATGTATTGTACTCCAAGGATATCTGAAATAGTCGGCAAATCACTTTAAAACATTTGTTAATATTATCAATTTAAGTATCTACTCGCAAGACAATGTAGTTTTACTGATTTTCATCTATGTATTTAAAAACCAAATAAAAGAGTTAATTTCGTTACGTATTTATAGAATAAACGTTAATTGTCAACAATTGCTTCTTAAAGGGAAATTACTAATATTGGAACTGCTTTTGAATGTAATTAAACGTGTAACTTCACTTGAGTAACGTATATGTACATATTTTACGCTTGTACACTGCTCACAAATAACGATTCAGAATAATAAAATAATATTAAAGGAGACTATCACCGCTGTCACAAAACACAAGTTAAATTGCATTAAACCTTTAAATAAATTAGAAACGGGTACACTTCCTTCGTATTTCCACACTTTTGGCTTGTATCTTCGTATAAGTAATCCCTTTGTTCCTTTGTTCTAAGTTGCAACTTAACGGTTCCGTTACTATTTCGTCGCCATTATTCGTCGTATAATTTCGTTCGTTTCGTGTTCATACAGCAATATTCGTTCTTGATAATCACGTCGTGTGGTCTCCAATGATGAAGATTGGAAGAAATAATAATCTGACTCCAGGTTGATAGAACGGCGTTTATTCGATTCGAAAATTATAAATGAAAATAACCATAGGCGACGTGCGCTCTGCGCGGCGTCGATTTTAGTCTGGTGGAAGGGGAAAGCCGCAGGCCAAGCGCAGCCGGCGCCCGCGCCTCCCGCGCCCTTCCTCCCGTGCGTAGATAGCAGCGTTAACATGTCCTATGTTAAAACTGGTGAAGGCGGAGTTCCTAGTTAACTGTTCTTCGTTACTGTTCCTTGTTGCTGGTCGTTTTTCTTTTGTGGTATTAAGGTGAAGTGAACGAGCAACTCCGTCTTATATTCGCGTCAACATCACCGTAAACAGAGCCATGTCTCTTACGTTGTAATGCCGAGCAAGTCCAAACCACGCTCTTAGTATAAATACTGTGGTTTATCGATTACGAGGTTTTCTCGTCTTTCTGAGGATGCAGATAGACAGATTCGTCTCGTTTTAGGCTTAAAGAGTCGCTATTTTGACGAGGCATGTTACCTTTGGGCATGATTTGATCTGTGCTGATCTTGAGAGCAGTTGATGCTGTCCAAAAACTACTTTTTCTAATTTTGACTATTTTGCGAGATACGCTACGCGGTCAGTTTCGAGTACCTGGTCTCAACAGAGCTTATCTTATGCGTGGGAGCGCCTACTTTTTATGAGAGAGATCTCATGCAGTCAGAAATAGCGCTTTGTGAGTTATCTCACAAAACATGGCATTTCGTTAGTGAAAATATCGGTCTTCGATCGATATTTTCACCTCTTACGCAATCCTCACAATTATTGCGCCATAGTCAAGGGAATTTTCCACTGAAATCATTGCATAGGCTTGCGCAATGAATAAAGTAACTCGCTAAAACGTCTACTTATGGTCATTCCCTTAGTACGAATTGGTACTAAATAGGTAAATAACATTATTTTCTTAAATATTTCAACTTAAGTAACAGATTTGCACTTAAATCTATGCTGTCTTTAGCATCTTTATTGGTTCTAAATTGGTCTTTATTGACCTTACATACTAGGTACATGTGATTAGAGGTGGGTTCTGTCCTCTACAGTATCTATGCGTTAAACTCAAACTTTAATATATGTTTTATCTTATATATCAACGAGGGGGTCTGCTTGGACTGCCAAATGGAGTGGTCTCATTGTCTTCATGGTGTTTAAATTTTATTTTCCACGTTTTCAACATTAAATTACCGTAACCGGTTATAACCGGATTTCTGTTATTTTTTCATAATAACCAATACTATAACCGGCTATATGGCTGACTTAGACGTCGTCATGCAAAAATAACTGAAATCCGGCCCATCTAGCGGACTCCCGCGACCTTTACCAGGTCATACAGTCCACCTTTTCGAGGTCTACCAAAACTGCACACGTTTTCACTTAAGGGTCCTTATCAGTTCAAAAACGCTTATCTATTTACGCCATTTTCTGCTTGAATTGACAGCATCTTGACATTTTCTCAATGTTACTATCTAGAACAGGAGTATTGCGGCCTTATGTCATAAACTTTATACGTATTTTTTGTATTTTTCACTAAGAAATATCGTTTCAAACATCACTCCAATTCGACCATTTTCAAGCTAAAAACTTGTTTTTTCCGCTTAAATTCTAATACGCACAATAAAATCAAAAAATGGATATGTTACTATTTCAAACTTAAGTAAAATTATTGTTATTATCAATACTTTTGTCATAATTTGAAATTAAAACATTTTAAAACTTATGAGGCCCCTTAACAGAACGTAATATTTTGTTTTCACTTCACAGGAATCAATCCTAGTGAGCTGTCAGGCAAGAAAGTAGGAGTCTACGTCGGCACGTGCTTATCAGAAACTGAAAAGAGTTTATTTTACAATGTTTTGCAGAATAAATCTGGTTTGGGTATAGCTGGGTAAGTTCAACACTTCGAATCGCCCATGAAACAAAGTTTACATTATCTGTCCTTTTATAGTCATAGTCATAGTTATCGTATTTATTCATAAACAATACAGGTATTGTGTTTGAAATACAATACTTAAAATTACTTATTACATACAAAAAAAAAATACTACATATAAAATTATTACATACAAAAAAAACAATAACATTAATGATAAGAAATGTCATAGAAGCAAAAAAAAATAAAAAATGTAAATTACCAAAAGACAGCCTATATTTAAAACAGTATTAAATATTTCGCCCATAGTATAAAAGCAACCTCTTAATAAAAAACTTTTCAATTTCCTGTGAAAAAACGAGTTATGCGTAATGATTTTTAGTTCTGTCGGCAACCTGTATACAGTTTTATGGCTTGGTGACCAGCGGAATGCGCAACTATAACTCTTTAACCCCCATCTGATATTATACGTATACACCTACAAAGTAAATGATACGTTTGACACCAGTGAAAAGTTAACAGTTGTCAGGGAAGAAAGTAGGAGTATACGTAAGCACGTGCTTCGAACCGCGCATGAAACAAAAACGCGCGCGTGAAGTTTAAATTATATGTCCTTTTTTAACTCTTCAACCCCAAAGTGACACGTTTGACACCAGCGAAATATTAAGGAAATTGACCCTCTTTGTCGATGTGAATCATCATACTCCTAGCGTTATCTACTTATCTCGTGCAGTATAATTGAATCCTGAAGGATAGTTTTTACGGGAAATAGCTATCTGACCTTTCAACCCAAAGGGAAACTAGACATTATTATCGGGGTTAGGCTTGTTAATTGAATGCGGAACATGACTGTTAGAAGTTCTCAAGCTGTCCGAAGGCCTCTAACTTGCTTAAGAGTCCTTACCAGTTAAAAAACGCTCATCTATTTAGTCCATTTTCTTTATGAATTGACACATATCTTGTCATTTTCTCGATGTTACTATCGAGAACAGGGCTATTGCGACCGAATGTTATAAATTTAAAATGTATTTTTTGGATTTTTAATTAATAAATATCGTTTCAAACATCACTCCAAATCGACCATTTTCAAGCTAAAAACTGTATTTTTCCGCTTAAATTGTACTAAACACGATTAAATAAAAAAAATTACTATGTTACTATCTAAAACTTTAATAAAATCATCGTAATTTTTAATCACTTTATTGGTATTATCAATACTTTTGTCATAATCTGAATACAAATTTATTTTAAACTTGTAAGGCCTCTTAACTACTGCTGTCGTAAACAGCAGCTGGGATCAACGGCTTAACGGAGTTGTAATAGGTCAATAGTAACATGGACAGGATAAATATCATTAAAAAACAATGATGTCAGTGGAACCTGTCGAAATTGGTATAAGGGTCGGTTGCATCAACAAACATGACGCCGGCAGCTGTCATCCCATAGAAACTTGTCAAGCTTTCCATACAAATACAAGTCAGAATGAAGCGGTTTCGAATCCTGCACGGAGCCTAACTTATTAGAAAGTCATCTGATATTTATCAATTAAGGGTATCTCTGATATTTATCAATTAAGGGTATCCTTATCAGTTAAAAAATGCTTATCTATTTACGCCATTTTCTGTTTGAATTGAAACGTATCTTGACATTTTCTCAATGTTACTATCTAGAACAGGACTATTGCGACCTTATGTCATAAACTTTAAATGTATTTTTTGGATTTTTCATTAAGAAATATTGTTTCAAACATCACTCCAAATCGACCATTTTCAAGCTAAAAACTTGTTTTTTCCCGCTTAAATTCTACTACACACAATAAAAACAAAAATTGTGTTATCATATGTATGTATCTAAAACATTAAATAAATCATAGCATCCTTTAATAACTTTACTGGTATTATCAATACTTTTGTCATAATTTCAACTTAAATCAAAACATTTTCAAACTTAATATAAGATTTCAAGCTTACATGGTCATTTACATTAGAATTACGATTTGAAACGGGATATTTACCATGTAAGTATATTTTTACTTCCGAAAGTTCTCAAATCGAAAAGAGACTGTTTCCGGAAAGAACTCGCGTATTGATACTGTGAGTGTGGTCTGTCGTGACCGTAATCGAGTTTCAAGTGACGAGGCGGACGGTGGTAGTGACGGTGACACTGTGGGAAAAAAGCGAACCAGGAAGAGGGTAGATCGCTATGGTGTGTGGGTAGACCACAACTAAAACCCGCAGCACGTCAGTTAATCCTTGATAATGGCGCTTGCAACAGTGCCGAACTCATTTCGGACCGAAGTTTAAAACTGGACAATCAAAGTCAATTGGTGTCGTCGTCGTAAACGAGACATTGGCAGTAATGGTCGCTCCCTTAATGTGACCGGTTGCCATAAATCAAAAAGAATAAGAATAAGAAATATCGGGAACTCAAAAATACCAATATACATGGTAAATATCCCGTTTCAAATCGTAATTCTAATGTAAATGACCGTGTAAGCTTGAAAACTTTATTGGTATTATCAATACTTTTGTCATAATTTCAACTTAAATCAAAACATTTTCAAACTTATAAGGCATCTTAATTCAGTTGCAACAAGTCAATGTTCGCTAACCGGATCTCCTACTGGCTGAATGTGAAGGGCCCCTCGCTGGCCATTGACGCTGGCTGCTGCAGCTCCACAGCTGGCCTGGAGCAGGCCTATCAAGCCATCACCCGGGGGGCCTGCGAGGCGGCCGTGGTAGCCGGATGCAACCTGTGCTTGCATCCGCAGACTTCCATACACGTCGGCAGGTATGATGATCCGTCGATTACCTTGTGTCAGATTCATTTCAATCGGCAGAAGAGTTAGATGAAGTTGAACAAGTGATATTGCCCGCCGGCGGGGACGTCCACCGCGCGATCTCGACAACACTGACACATATAGTCTCTATTCGTCCCTGTACCGCCGCACACCGGGTAGAGTCAGTCCGACCCAGGTCGGGCCTAGCTGAGTTTCTTGCTATTAAAACTCCCAGTAGCTCGATTCCACTCACACCTCAGATTCGGTTGAAACCGCTCAACCAATCTCACTGGAGCGCAAACTCTTAGAGTATTCCAGTGTTCCAAACCACACGCGTGGTCGTGCCGGAAGTTTTCCCCTGGATTTTCCCCAGGCTACTCTCCAACCGCGCACTCCTATCGCTTTATTGGGCCCGGCTTATAAAGCCACAGTCAGGTTCAAAAAAAAAACAAAAAAAAGTAATATTGAAAAAAATGTTAGTATTTGAGCATTATAATAAGGGTTCCTTTTTACCATTTTGGTACGGAACCATAAAAGCGCCATGCATGGATTAGATTAGAGTGCAAGATATTAATAGAATTTTATGCAATAGTTGTATAAGTGCGTTCAAAAAAGGTGCGGCGAGGCCGAAAATTGTTAATAAATACGCCATGAGCTTTTTTTGACCTACTTATACATCGCATACATTACCTTTTCTATGACTAGGGATTAAATAATAAAACACAAAATACAGCATAAGAAAGAGCGGTAAGTTGGATAGTGACAAATGACAGTCCACAGAACGTAATAATAGACACGGTAATTTTTTTCAACTGTCTTTTACTGACTTGATTTTCACCATTGTACATATATTTTTGCCTTGTTTCCTTTGGCGTAGTCTTATGAAGTAGTCAAATTTTGAGTCATATTTATAATTATTTCAGAAACATCACATTATGCAAGGACGGAAAAACTAAATCCTATGACCAAGCAGCTAATGGCTGCGTGAAATCTGAATCTATCTGCATTTTGTTTTTACAAAAAGCCACTGACGCATTAAGGTAATGATACAATGTGACTAAGGGTCGGTTGCACCAACATACGATCATAGGCCGGTCATCGTCAAATATGGCGCCGGCAGCTGTCATCCCATAGAAACTTGTCAAACTTACCATACAATCAGATTTTAACGAACACGGCTTACGATTACAGACGGTTTGGTGCAACCCACCCTTACAGTATACCGTGCCGAGACCGACTCTCATCAAAAATGAGTAGGAAACAAAGGATAAATAATAAAAGTTCCTGACTTAGTTATATATTTAACGTGAGTATTTATGTGTCTGTCTGTGGCATCGCAGCTCCCTAACGGATGAACCGATTTGAGTGTCACTTGTGTATTTTTAAATCGAAAGCCTTAATTGCGCAGACGGTTCTTGGGGGGGGGCACACCAAATTGCCAATGGCCTCAAAATGCCTGGCCAAATTTTATCTTGTAGTCTCCGAGTAAATCGGCTGTGACATACGGACGAATGGACAGCGAAATTATAAGGGTTCCTTTTCACCATTTTGGCTGCAGAACCCTTAAAAGCATGACTCGTAGTTTCTTTTCAACAAGAGTATGCATTATGGAGTCATTGTTTCCTACTTGTGCTGTTACAGGACACAACCATATAAATGAAGTGTGTGCAAAATTTTTATTTTGTTATAGAATTTACGCGGATGTTGTTTTTGTCAAAACAAAATACATATCTGGCGAAAGTACTGGAAGTTTCCACAGAAAACCGTATGAAATGGTAAACTTCTTGAAGGAATTCTACGATGAAGTAAAGATATCCCCTCGGGAAGTCGAATTCGTTGAAGGATTTGGAGCAGGTAAATATTGAGAAAACAAAATCTCGTTGGTGGTGAAACAAAAACAAATTGTGAGGGCTGGGCTGCAGGTCCTCAGGAGTGGTGTTTGGAGGGGAAGCAAGGATTGATAGCCAGGGAAGAAGGTATTTATTCATAAAAACAATAAGGCACAATATTGTGCCTTGGAACAGTATAAATACACTGCACTGTAGAAAATAACAATACAAATCTCTCGATCACAGTACGAATAATATCATATAACTTCACTGTTTTTAGTAGGTATAATATTTAATTTTTATTAAAATAACAGCATAACTGGGTAGATCATTAATTCATTATCGATCGGAAATCAAGATCGAACTGCGCTGCCGATAATGGCTGCGCAACTTCACGTGGAATTCGAAAATGTAGTTCAAATTTTAAAATTTAGAGAAAAGATAAGTCAGAAAAACGGCCAGAAAGTTTGTATGTAACGGTCCGATACACGCATCGTTACACAAATTACCACAACTAAATACTTAACGATTTCTTTATCCGACCGAAGAGCTGGCAGCTACGCCGCACAGAAAATTAGTCTTACTATCCAGCTAGGAAATGCTGCCAGCTTCTTCGGCACAATGCCGCAGGGGCCATTTTAGTTTTCAATTATTTTTTTTATTTTATAGACTTAATCCTTATCTTAATAGCATGTAATTGTAGAAGTATTTTATTTTCGTTTGTTTCAATAAAAATATATTATAGGTCACTGTCAGATGTAAAAACAATAATCGTCCTTTCGATGGTCAATAGTTAACGGTTTATGTGCATGTAAGCTATGTTTTTAGTACATGGATTTATAGCAACGGGAACACTGTTTATGCGGGTTACTAGACCAATCCAAAATTGAGCTTTGTAGCCCTTAAATATTGATATGTCCACCGAAAATACGCGAACCTAAATCTGATAATGACCCTTATAATACTTAATGACTACGTTAATACTACTGTCTTTTTATAGGGGATTGACGAGAGACATCATCCTGTTATGGATTCGTTTTTATTATCAGTGACTTAGAGGCCATATACATCTCTAACAATATTAAATTAATTTTAATTTTGACGCTCACAGACCATGTATATTATATATTAATTTCATTATACTCCTTGTTTAATCTTGAGACCTTATACATCTCTAACTTTACTGATGTTGTAATATTTGTAATAGATAACTTTGCAAGTTCATCTTCACTGTATGACATTAATTTTGTTATAATTGTAAACTAGAAATTATTATTGTATATTTCTTCTTGAACTGTAATAATATTTTGACATGAAAAATGTATTACTTATTATAGTCAGACTTTCTTAAATTCTAAATTAATATTTTGACATGTAAAAGTGCCCTTGTGGCCTATTTGCAGAATAAATATTTGATTTTGTTTTTAATATTGGCCTGTATTTTCAGCTGACATAGAGTGCGATAAGATCGAGTTGGATGCCATAGATACCATCTTCTGTTCTGGGCGCAGCGAGCCTCTGAGCGTTGGCAGCGTAATGTCCAACGTCGGGTACTGCGAATCCGCATCGGGCATAACAGCCATTACCAAGGTTTCCTTCACTCTTTGTATCTCCAGGCCTATATTGCTACTTCGGCTAAACTATCCTCGTGGCGCCCACGCGCCTTTTGATAAACCAAAATAAGCATGGCGGCTCCAGCCCAGCACTTTTTTCAACTAACCTTCAATTACTGCCCACGCGCCTTTCAGAAGGCCATATTAATAAACTGTGTAAATCTTGTAATTGAGGCCCAGAGTGGCCTTTGTAAAGATCAAAAGGTAGACAAATAATTGAATTTAAAAACACATGCTAATATAATCATAATTATACCCTGAAAGTGTCACTTCAAACATACACAAATTCACAAATACAAATTTCAACTCAAAATCTTGGGCGTATATGACTGTAACTATTATGTCCTATAAGAAGGACAGTCGGGTCATAGTTAAAGAGGAGCCAAAAAATCTTTGAGCGCCACGAGGCTATAATAAATAAATAAATATTAGAGGACAATCTTACACAAATCGAACTAGCCCCACAGTGAGCTCAAGAAGGCTTGTGTTATGGGTACTAGACGACGATATATTTAATAGATATAAATACTTAAATACATGGAAAACATCCAAGACTCAGAAACAAATATTCATGCTCATCACACAAATATTTGCCCTGACCGGGATTCGAACCCAGGACTGTCAGCTTCACAGGCAGGTACACTACCCACTAGGCTAAATAGGTCGTCAAACACATACACACACACACACAGACAGATACAAATGTAGGTACAGATGTAGGTAATATTAACTAAAAACAGATTTATAACGAGTTTAGGCGTGAAAAAACATAGCGTGATATTTTGAGAGAGGTAGGACATAGCAAAATGTCATCTTCCTCGAATTTGGAGCAGCCCAACTGGGGAAGTACCTTCGCCTTGCAGAAGACCACAGCCATAATAACATTATTTACTTTACAAGTATTTAGTTTTTAGTTTTATTATTCTGATATTTCGTTCAAATAATGCGAATTCAATTCGTATGTTTACGTCCACTGCTTCTTCGAATTACCTTATTTCGAATCTTAAAAAAATAAGGTATAGGAGCAAAATACTTATCTACAGATACGTTGCAGGTGCTCCTAGGTTACCACACCGGGCAAATGGCAGGCAACCTGCACTGCACCAACCCGCGCGACGATATCGAATCGCTGCGCGAGCGCCGGCTGCAGGTCTTGACGGACCACGCGTCCACAGGCCGGGGATACGTCGCGGTCAACGGGATGTCTCTTACTGGCGTCAACTCCCATGTACTTTTACACGGACATTACAAGCCGAAGGTAAAAGATATCTACGTATCTTCAAATCAAAAATAGAACCAATGGATTTCTGAAGCAGTGTTCCCAAAATGACATGCACTTATGGTTTTCTTAATTATGAACTATAGAAGATATCCAAGCAACTGCTAGATATTTTTTTTCTGATTTCGAGGCTCGTAGTAAGTAAATTTTGCAAAAAATCACTTATGGTTTTTCCTTGTTTCAGTCTTTAATTTTATTCAAGTTTTTCTCCTATAACCTGTTTCATTTTCACATTGTTTAAGGACTTGACAAAGTACCAGAGCAACTTTCCGCGATTAGTTCTGATGTCGGGCCGTACCGACTTAGCTGTGCAGAATATGATCAACAATTTGAAATCGCGCCCTATAGACGCAGAGGAGTTAGCCTTGATTCATAACATTCACTCTTCTAAAGTGAATGGACATCTGGGCAGAGGATTTACCATCTTAGGTGAGTAACTTTATGATATTCTATTGATGTTTTGTTGTCATCATATCAATCGAAAGACGGCCACTGCTGGGCATAGGCCTACCAAAAAGTACCTTAAAACTACCACAAGGTTTAGCTGAACTTAATAAATTCAATTATCAATTAGTATAATTTTGTAAACTTTGTAAACTATTACATATTTTTTGTTTTTGTAAAACCTGCACGCATGACTATGCATGATGTGTCTACTATTTTAGGATGTACAAGAGTGTAACTAGCCACTGTAATGTAATAGACCATGAGTGTTCAAAACTTGTAACATCTAATTTGTAGACCATAATAATAAAAAAAAAACAAGGGCCGCTGCTGTGCCACCTGCAGCCAGCCTAAGTTTTTCCCAGATCAAGAAAAAAAGATCACGAAGATATTAATAAAACGGGTCTTAAAACCATGCCTAATAAGCAAGCACACGCTCATGTTCATATACAAAATAAACCATGCACAGAACTCTTTACTACCGTGTCCTAATGTGTTAGGATCACACGTTTAGTGAACTAGCTCCCAAGTAGCTCGATTCCACTCACACCTCAGATTCGGTTGAAACCGCTCAACCGATCACACTGGAGGGCAAAATTTTAGAGAATTCCAGTGTTCAAAACCACCCGAGTGGTCGTGTCGGATGTTTCCCCTGGATTTTCCCCAGGCTCTCCAACCGCGCACTCCTATCGCTTCATTGGGCCTGCATATATAGCCATAGTCAGGTTCAAAAACCTTTAGAGTTCTGCATGATTTAGTTAGCATTTGTGTACTTACTTATTGGGAATGGTTTTAAAACATACTTCACTAGGTTGTACTTAATGCTCTTTTTGTCTTGGTCTAAGATGTTTCACAAAATGTATCTTCTGTCAAAGGAAGACTGAAAGCCAGGGCTTGGAAACCGGTTTCATCTTTTACAATTAATCGGTTAAACCGGTTGCGTGTTTCGATATTTTTTTGGTACTTTAAATCATTTATTCCATAGATGCAGGCTAACAAAAGCACATCTTAAACTAAAAATGGAGATATGAGAAGTACTTTAGGAAATATTTCCAAAATAGTAAAAGGATGGATCAACTATTCTTTGTTGCTCGTTGCCATGGTTACGTCTCCTGAGTCACTCTTTAAAACTGTAATTTTATAGGGTTTAAATTCACCAAACATGAGTTTTAGCGATGAGCATAAATCCATTTGGACATGGGTCATCTCCTGAGTATGCTTGAATTCCATATTATAAACATTTTTCTAAGAAACATGGCTACTGTTGTCTCCTCGCTGACGGGACAGAATAACAACAAGAAAAATTTGATTGACCCAAAAACCGGTTCCGAGCCCTCTGAAAGCAACGTTCCCAATAAGAATACCGTTACAGATACCGACGCTGATTCAAAGACAACTTCCCTAGTCGAGAAAGCAGAGTATTTTGACGGCGGCGATCGACCTCTATGGTTCGTGTATAGCGGCATGGGCTCGCAATGGGCCGGGATGGGCGCTCAACTCATGCGCATACCGATCTTCGCTGCTGCTATCGAACGGTATATTTTTTTTATCACGTCGGTGGCAAACAAGCTGACAGCCCACCTGGCCCCTATTTCACCAAGTACATATGTATTTGACATTATGTAGGCTGACAAATCGACAAACATGTGAAAACTGTTTCACCAACTACAATCGTATTGTTTTTTGACAATTGTCGCGCCTGTCAGCTTTGGTGAAATAGGGGCCTGATGGTAAGTGGTTACCGTCGCCTATAAACGCTTGTAACACCAGAGGCGTTACTCGCGCGATGCCGACCCGTAAGAAACCTTTTCACGCCTTTTTTGAAGAGTCCCATTCTGTAGCCCATTGGGAATACTTGAAATATTTTGAATTCAAAGTAGTTAATTCAGAAATCTAACTGGTCTGTTTTGTGACGAGCCATAAACTGTATGAAAAAAGCGTCACAAAACTGACTCTTTTTGGGGACACTTTTTTCTTTTCAGAAATGGATAATACTCTGATTTAGAAAACCCAAAATTACCCAGATTAAAAAAAATCAGGGGTACGTATATCTCTTGTGTCGATCTTTCACTATTTCTCGTAATCATGTCATACTTCTCTTATTTGGAATCGGTTTTATAATAGTATTTTATGCAATAGTTTTATAAGAGGATTCAAAAAAGCTGAGTGGTATGTGTAACAATTTGAGGCGAAGCCAAATTTTTTTAATAAAGACGCCATGAGTCTTTTTTGACCTACTTATACAACGTTGCATACATTACTTTTTCTACGACTAGGGATTAAATAATAAACTATTCCAAGAATGCTAAACAAAATTAAACAGCAATTCAGCATAAGAAAGAGCGGTAAGTTGGATAGTGACAAATGACAGTCCACAGAACGTAATCATAGACACGGTAATTTTTTTTCAACTGTAATTTACTGACTTGCGTTTTTCCTTATGTTGGCAGTAATTATTTTAGTTTTGTTATTGTTTCAAACCATATGAATTCAGTTGTTTGTTAAGTTGGCAGTTTTGATTTTCCTCTGTAAATTTAGTGTTGTTTTTTTTTATTTGTTGGGTTCACAGGGCACCTCTGTTAGCAGTTGCATTATATCACATAATAACCCTAGGGTCTTTGTGAAAAATAAACTAGATAAACTTTTAAAAATTGCATAAGACATGCTTTATATTCGCTTGCGGGACCATATAATTGACAAATAAAAGTACCGGAGTAGAAAAATAAAGATTCATTATCTGATATCGGTTTTACCTAAATTTGATCTAACATTTATTCTAACAGAATCTCGGCTTAGGTATATGTTTTTTTTTTGTTTTTATAGCTGCCGCCAAGTGCTGGAACCAAAAGGCATCGATATCGTCCACATTATAACATCACCCGACAAGACGATCTTCGACAATATATTGCATTCGTTCGTGGGGATCGCTGCCGTCCAAATCGGGCTGACTGATGTCCTCAACCAGCTGGGCTTGGTTCCGGATAAGATTATAGGTAAGCTAACCTTTTTATCGGTAACTATAGATGATCTCTCACCAACCGCAGGTGACTAGGTGAGGATATCTGAAAAAACCCCGCAGCAAACTAGGCAAAAAAAACTGTATGCTGCTCCATACCATTATCTATAAAAACGCAAAAAAATCACGCTTGTTGTATGAAAACCTTCTGTTTTTTAGTATTTGTCGTTGTATGGAAGAGATCACTCTTTAGCGTTAAGACCGTCTGTTGTTACCCTCTACTCATTGTGATTATGTACAAAGTCATAAACATATATGTTACCAAAGCGACAAAAATATATATGTATGCTAATCGTACCCTCTTGTCATTATGGCCATGTTTGCATATTTTTGGCACTTAGTCCGGTATTTTTTTTATTTCAAGCGCTTGCCTAGTTATCACTATTATATACAATTTTCCATAGAAATGATATCCAGCAAAAAAATATCCTATCGTCTGGTGAGAAACAAAACTCACCATCAAACCTGTTACAACTCTTCGAAACCTCGTATCTCAGTACTGAAACAATGCTGATATACGAGCTTTAATGTAAGTAGGGATTTTCCACCGCGCGATCGCGACAACAGTGACACATATAGTCCCTATTCGTCCCGGTACCGCCGCACACCGAGTAGAGTCAGTCCGACCCAGGTCGGGCCTAACTGAGTTTCTTGCTGGAGTCTTATCAGCTCGGCTAGGTTTAGTGAACCAGCGACAAAACTCCCAGTAGCTCGATTCCTCTCACACCTCAGATTCGGTTGAAACGGCTCAACCAATCTCACTGGAGCGCAAATTCTTAGAGTATTCCAGTGTTCCAAACCACACGCGTGGCCGTGTCGGAGGCTTTCCCCTGGATTTCCTCAGGCTACTCTCCAACCGCGCACTCCTATCGCTTTATTGGGCCCGGCCTATAAAGCCACAGTCAGATTTAAAAAAAAAGTAGGGATTTGTTATGCTATACGTATGCCTTTTGCTATGCTATGTCCTTTTCCGGGACTCAAACTATCTCCATACCAAATTTCATCAAATCGCTTCAGTGGTTTAAGCGTCATGAGGTAACAAACAGACACGTTCGCATTTATAATATCAGTATGGATCTTTTTTTTTTAACCTGACTGTGGCTTTATAGGCCGGGCCCAATAAAGAGATAGGTGTGCGCGGTTGGAGAGTAGCCTGGGGAAAATCCAGGCGAAAACTTCCGGCCGGCCCACGCGTGTGGTTTGGAACACTGGAATACTCTAAGAGTTTGCGCTCCAGTGAGATTGGTTGAGCGGTTTCAACTGAATCTGAGGTGTGAGTGGAATCGAACTACTGGGAGTAATAAGTATGGATCGATGGATTGTATTGTAAGTATAAGCTTCCCGCAGGACACAGCGTTGGCGAGCTGGGCTGCGCGTACGCAGACGGCTGTCTGACGGCCGAGGAAATGATTCTATCGTCGTACAGCCGCGGCCTCGTGTCCGTGGAGACGCCGTTCATCCGCGGCTCAATGGCTGCCGTCGGCGTCAGCTACGAAAAGGTTTTTTTTTCTACTCGTCGACTTCAATGTTTGAATTAAGATATCGTAGACGAAACTAAAATCACATACATTTCTCTATTGGTTCCCTTCAAGTGAACATGAAATAGACCAATCACGTGTCGCCTTTTACTGTACTCTTATGAAATTGGCTAATCACGTGGCGCCATTACAGTAATCTTATGAAATTGACCAATCACGTGACGCCGCGGCATAGAACAGAAGATATCCGACCCATGTACCTAAAATTCATTTTCGCACGACTAGTCTGTTTAATTGTTTAATTGTGTTTAATTAATTTCCGTTGACTCGTAGAAAAAATAGTGTATACAATAGTTATATAATTAGCTTTTTAAGTCTCGAACCTTACTTAGACCACTCGGCAAGCCTCGTGACCCAATCGCGGTTCTCGAATAAAAAGCATACATTCTGTAACGATTCCATTAACTACTATTTTTTATTCATTAATAAACAAATGATTACAATAATTATTATAAGACATCGTAGAACCACGTAATGGTCTGTATATGGTATATTCAAGAAAGTGTTCATCTACTTTTTAGGGTTCCGTACCCGAAGAGTCCAAACGGAACCCATTGTTGTCAATCACGCGTCCGTCCGTCCGTCGTTTGTCACATAGGTTTTGTAGAAAAACGATTCGAGTACGAAACAGTTTTCAAATTTTCACAGTATATGCATCTTGTTGACTAAAGCCGTAAAAATAGTAAGAAATATTTTTATTTATTTTTAAGGGGGGCTCCAATATAGCTAAGGGGGGCGTAAACTTTATTTTAAGTTACTTATTTTCAATCAGTGTTTACACGGCATACGGATTTTAATTTTGTTAAGTTCTTTAGCTAAGCCAAGATGGATGATCAACAGACACACTGCACAAACGCATCAAATAATTAACATATAAATTTTAACTTGTAATTTATTACAACACGCTCGCGGATTGCTCATCAGGTCATCAAGATGTGCCCGCCAGAGATCGAGGTGGCTTGTCACAACTCCCAGGAATCCAGCACCATTTCTGGCCCGGCAGACGTTATGGCAAAATTCGTAGCCGAGGTGGCCGCTAAGGGCATCTTCGCGAAGGAGGTACCTTGCTCCAACATCGCTTACCATTCCCGGTACATTGCCGAAGCAGGTGAATTACCAAAATATTATGCTAGTAAATGGGTGAATCAACTATTCTTTGTTACTCGTTACCATGTTTACGTCTCCTGAGTCACTCTTTAAAACTATGATTTTATAGGGTTTAAATCTATCGAACATGAGTTTTAGCATTGAGCTTAAATCCATTTGGACATGGATCATCTCTTGAGCATGCTTGAAGTCCATATGATAAACATTTTTCTAAGAAACTCGGATATTAACGTCTCCTCGCTGACGGGACAAAATAACAACAAGAAAAAGTTGATTGACCCAAATAACACGATACGGTTTTAACTCATGGTTACAGTAAACAATGTATACGTGGTTCGTGAACGCAATGCAATGTAGTTTAAATATAAAAATGAACAAACTTGCAGTCTGACATTTGATTGTATGTAAAGATTTACAAGTTAGTACCCATGAGATGATAAGTATGTTGGTGTAACCGACCCTTAGTGTAGCGTTTGATAATTTATTGTCCCAGGACCTGGACTACTCAAGTATTTGAAAGAAGTTATTAAAACGCCGAAACTACGCAGCGAACGTTGGGTGTCAACCTCGGTACCACAGGAGAGATGGAATGAAGACATTGCCAAGTATTCTTCGGCCGAGTACCATACAAACAATCTATTGGTGAATATACAAAATGACGTTTTGATGTTTTGGCCTTTTTGACAAATTTTAGAGCAAGAAGTAAAAAGTAATCGTAAAGAATCGACGCCTCACGAAAGTGCGTGACATCGGAGATGTCATTACCAAACTCGAGTTGGCCAGGCGGAGTGATGGCAGGTGGACCAAAATGTCAGACTGGTGGCCACTTAGTGGTAAAACGAGCATCGGGCGTCCACCGGCTCGATGGGTCGACGATGTTAGGAAGGTCGCTGGTCACTCTTGGATAAGACTGGCTCAGGACCGGGACGAGTCAAGTGACGTAGTCGAAGAGAGGGCTTATGCTCAGTGGTAGTCGATTACAGGCTGAAAATGATGATGATGATGGCATCATCGTATTTTTCACTGGACTTGATGAATAAATGAATCCAAGTAATTTCGAAATAACATATAGGTAATATGATAGTATAAATAATAATAATAATAATAATAATAATCATTTATTTCAGGCATTGCCCATAAAGTGTTAGTGTTAGTGTGTGTGTTGTTTAGTGTGTGTGTGTGTGTGTGTGTGTTGTGTGTGTGTGTTGTGTGTGTGTGTGTTTGTATAAAGGCAGTGAGACTTTCTGAAAGTGTGTAATTTTAGTATTTTGACAACAGCTGATACACATAGGCTGATTATTATCCTCCTAGCGTTTTCCCGGTTGTGCCCTAAGAACATTTGGCGTAGGAACTGCTTGTACGAATTCTGTCATCTGAACTTTCAATTCAGGGGGAAAACCTCAAGATGATTTCCGTCACTGAAAAACCACTATCAAATATTAAGTCATGTTTTTTGAAAAATACAGTAATGCGCACTGCTATGGTTTGGAATTGACAACATTTCAAAATGTACAATGATTCCTAAAGGATGATTCACACTAAGCCATTCCGTGCCTGGGGCCGACGGTGAGTTGTTGTCGGTCAACGGACCGTGTCCGGGTTGGGACCGTGCCGCTTCCGAGCCTCGGGCGTAGTTAGATCGGCCGTCAAACGTTTGCATTGATCATAGAGCGACCAATCTGCGTCACGGAACGGCCTAGTGTGAATAATTCTTAAATCGAAAAGCATTTCGGTAAATATACTGTCTGAATGTAATAAAATAGTTTATAGATTAATTTTGTTCGGGAGAAATAAAAGAACATGTGAACCTTAAATTTTCCATCGATCTAGGACATGAAATGACCAACTTTTTTTATTTCTTATTATTTTTATGTCTTTCCCGGTTCCATTCATTTTTCATAGTTTTGTTTAGCTGAACTTACTAAATTCAATTATCAATTAGTATAATTTTGTAAACTTTGTAAACTATTACATATTTTGTTTTTGTAAAACCTGCACGCATATTCTATGCATGATGTGTCTACTATTTTAGGATGTACAAGAGTGTAACTAGCCACTGTAATGTAATAGACCATGAGTATTCAAAACTTGTAACATCTAGTTTGTAGACCATAACAAAAAAAAAAAACTAGAAAATTTGAAATGAAGTGCTGAACGAGTGAAGCTGATGAAGTTAATGATGATTAAAAAAATGATGAAGACAACGATCCTGTGTCTGCAGAGTCCAGTGCTGTTCGAGGAGACGTCTAGACTGATCCCGAAGAACGCGGTGCTGGTGGAGGTGGCGCCGCACGGTCTGCTGCAGGCCATCCTCAAGCGCGCGATGCCTGCGTGTACGCACGTGCCGCTTACGCGCCGCGCGCATCCCGACAACGTGCGATTCATGCTCGAAGCCGTGGGACAGTGAGTCACCAGTATTACTCCATTTTTTATGTTATAGGAGGCAATCGAGCAGAAGGATCCCCAGATGGTAAGCGATTACAGTCGCACATAGACACCTACAACACCAGAGAAGTCACAAGAAGGGAGTAAGCTCTTTTCTTGTGGGTTTGAAGGTCACATCGGTCCGGAAATACAGCAGGCGACAGTTTGATTGTGCGAGGCAGGAAATTTCTTGAGAAACGCACAGTACCCGTATGTATTAACATATTCGGTGACGGTAAAAATGACACGAAATCATGTCACCGGTATTGATTATGTTAATGGTCCTTGTCTGTTAAAACCTCTCATATATCTAAGAAATTTATTATCTGTGTGACCTGACGCGTATACCTTAACATTCTCGTTACTATATGGTAGGACTAATTGCGACCAAAAGGTTAAAAATGTAGATATTCTTTGTAGGAAAAAGCATTTCAAATATCAACATTCCAATTTCCAAATCGACACAACTAAAGTAAAAAAATGACCTCCTCAATATTCTTCAAAAATGGTTTTTATATTATCTAAAACTTTAATGAAAACATCGCCTTCAAACAATCTATTGGAATTATCTGTTATGTACATTATTTTTGAATTTACAAGAATACTTAACAAACATTTGTTAATTTTTAAGGCCTCTTCAAACTGACTGTAAGTTAAGAATAAAAAAGTATCAAAATTGCTTTTGATGGCCACTGGTTTTAACATCACTGAAAGTTGTAACATCACTTTTAGACATACGAGTATTTGAAGCTTTTGATATAGTCTGTCATACGTATTTACTTCGAGAGAATGATGAGAATGATCTTCGATCGAAAATTATCTGTTCTAAAGAAAACAATGCATTTAAATAAGCATGGTACATATGAATAAAAGCCTTTCATTGTCAGAGTACAACATAACACCTTTGGAGTGCCACAAGGCAGTGTCTTGGGGCCTCTATAATAATATTCGTTTTATGCATCAATTATTCTTTATCATCTAGTTTTCTAGTTCAGATGACGTCTGATATTAAGATTAAGTATATGTTTTTTTTTTCAGGTTATACCTGGAAGGATACTATCCTGATATTCGTACTTTATATCCAAAAGTCGAATTTCCCGTTTCCACTGGAACCCCTCACTTGTCGCCTTTAGTGGAGTGGGCTCATCAAGAGCAATGGTAAAAGAGAAAATAACATCAATTATTAAAACTGTTACCTCATTCATTTACTTTTTTGAGGATACGCTGTATTGAGTGTGTGGCATGAATTTATGTCTTACTATCTAAGAACTCAGAGAAATCTCAAATCGTTAAAAGATTGGTGATAATACTCCTCTGGAGTTGCATGCGTGCATAAGCTATGTTGTCGAACCATCAAATGGACCGTACGCTTTTTTATCATTAAAAAAAAACTTTGTTTGGGCACAACCTGGTTCGCCTAGTTGTTTATTGTTATGTGTTAAAGTGTTAGCTTTTTCGATCAACAGGGACTTGGCGCTTTTTTCGAGTGCAGAAAGAGTGTCAGCGGCAACATGCACATTTAAGATAACTCTTCACGATGATGAATACTCTTACTTACGTGGCCATCAAATTGAAGGTATGTAATACAGTTAAACAAACAGGAGTCTCGGCACCGAATACAACTTTGTTCCGTTCGGTGTAGAGATCATCAGTCCGTGGGCTTACAGGGCCTAAGAGCTCTTCAAGGAACTCGCTCAAAGGTTAGTGGACACCATTGGTGACCGAAGGGCTGGCAGTTTCCTCGCACAACGCATCTGCTTTGCTATACAGCGAGAAAATGCTGCCAACATCTTTGGCCCTATACCTGCCCTATATGGCGGTGAAACGTTCAGTTTGTAGCCCTTTCATCATTTTGTTATTATTATCATAATTTTAATGTTTACCTGAATAAAATCAATTCCGTTAAATATTTATTTTACTTACATTCATTCTAAACAAAATGAGATTGGGACTATTTATATCGCTAAAAACGGCATCGTACTCACGTATTAATTAATGGTCACTCCTTGTTGTGCACGCTGCTGCGTGGTATAGTTTTAAACATTACGTATAAATCAAGTGTGGAATCTGCACCAAATGACAATCCTAAGGTTACCTTTCCACTGAGACGTATTGGAGATGCGCAGAATTTGACCAATCGGTTCTTTCTCTCTGCAATTAATAGTACCCTAGTTCACCTATATTAAAACCAAGAACTTTCACAATCTCTACACCAAGATTTGCGATTTCATTGTCGATTAACAATCCCACAAGTTTCCACTGCAACTCTGTCGGGACTGTCGGGAGCGCATTGGATCGTGTGTGGGACACTCTTGCGATGACTCTCTATATCGCTATTTGCAATTTTATTAGAAATTTCTACAAGTACCCACTCAAATTCTGTCTAATCAAGAACTCTGAGGGGCTACTCCGAACTTCATGTCATGGCGTCCCTCTCACTCATACAGTGAATAACACGAGACTGAAAGGGACGGCACGATACCAAGTTCGGAGTACATGCTCAGGTAATATGGTGTTCCCGTTTGCGAGCACACTGGTTGTGCGCATATGAATAAAATTATGAATTAACTATAGGACATGCTGGCGATGATCACTCTCTACACCGGCTTTGCGATTTTATTGCCAAGTTGTGTTGTTTTCTTTTGTTGAACATGACTGTGGCTTTAAAGGCGGGTCCATCGATATGAGTGCCTGGTCGGAAAGTAGCATGGGAAAGTTGAAAATTGAAATAGTCTCCATCTTGGATTATGCTGATGTTTTACTTATCTTCGTTCCGTTAGGTCCTCCCGAAACTTGCTTCTCACTGTTCCATCTTCCTCATCAAAATTTTATAATTATTCTTTCACTTTCCGAGCTATTCGGCTTTGGAATTCTTTATCTCCTGATTTGAGGCGTGCTGAGTCTCTTGCTGTCTTCAAAAAACAGCTTAAAGATCACTATTTGTCTCTCTCATGACACACTTAAGACTTAGCTCCTTTAGACTATGTGGCTGACTATATATTTGTATATGTTTGTGTACGTATATTTTTATACTATATTTATGTATGTTTATTTATTCTTAATTAAATGTTATTGTTGTAATTATTAGTAGGCTTCATATGTATTAACTCTGCACCACCTGCTATGAATCGTTCTGATTAGATTTCCGCTACCCTAAGGTTGTCTGGAAGAAATCGCTCTTTAGCGATAAGACCGCCTGTTGTTTGCCTCTTCTCATTGTGTTTTTGTACTGTACTGTATCCTTTGATTGAGGTGTGCAATAAAGAGTATTTGTATTGTATTGTATTGTAGTCTCTGTCTAACCAGCAAGAACTCTTCCAGGTAAAAAGGTGTTCCCGTTTGCGAGCACACTGGTGTGCGTATGGGACACGCTGACGATGATCTCGCACCTACCGCGCCGCGGCCAGTCGGTGACATTCCTTAACGTGACATTCCATTCTCAGCCTGTGCTCCACGATTCCCGCCTGCTGCGGCTCACGGTCTCCGTGCAGCGAGGGACTGGGTGGTTTGAGGTACTGTCACAGTAAACAGACTCTCTCTCTCTATCAGCATATTTCCGTCCACTGCTGGATATGCCTCTTCCATGCCTTTCCATTTCATTCTGGACGTAGCGGTTCTGGTTCCGGTTGGCACTAAACAGACTAGCAAGACATTTAATTGGCGGATGTTTCGTCCAACCACAACAAAAAGTAT
Organism: Epiblema foenella; assembly: GCA_963556455.1. Taxonomy (NCBI): domain Eukaryota; kingdom Metazoa; phylum Arthropoda; class Insecta; order Lepidoptera; family Tortricidae; genus Epiblema; species Epiblema foenella. Next base: position 18,209,149 of record OY747112.1, read on the forward strand.
CCACCACAGGTTTCGTCAATTTATGCTACAAAGAATCATCCACAATACGTTTCGTCACCTATGCTACATACTCCATTAACAATGACTTGTCCGATAAGTACCCGGCTCAAACGTCCCAAATAAACTCGCCGCGTTCCCGCGCGGGATTGCTAAAGAGATACGTTGAACCAGGTACGCACCGGGTCTAGGATCGCAACCCCTATCTTGCAAACGTCTTCCCAAGGCTCGTATAAATTGCTTTGCCTCTGAAATTTTCAAAGAATCGCCGACACGAAACATAGCTAAAAACCGCTCTCAAATCGGATCATCCGTTAGAGAGCTACGATGCCACAGACAGACACACAGATACACATATTAAACTTACAACACCCCTCTTTTGCGTTGCCCGTCGGGGGTTAAAACAAACGAACGTTCTATGTGTCGTTTTCTCATCGCGTTTTCCCGGTTGTGGCCTAAGGAGCCCGTTGTCCGTTTTGACACCTAATCCCAATATTTGTCGTAGGGACTAGTTTTACCTACTCCAAATTTTGGGAGTAGGTAGTGGACCACGGGCATCCTTCAGTATGCAACTGTACCGGGATAACTCTGGGATGATGATGATGAGTGGTAGGTTGAAGAACTCTTCATTGCTGTAGAACAGTTCTGTCATAAGGTGAGAGTATTTCTCCAAACTACCTCTAAATCCGTCGGGAGTAGCTGCATCTCAAATGACATTGGGTAGGCGTTTGTAAACAGATGGTCCTAGATAATACAGTGATCGATCTGACTTAGCCAGTTTATGCGGCCCCGCGACTAGTATATTTTCGTGTTTATTGCTACGTAGCGGTCGATGAGAGCTACCGTTTTTGTGCTCACCAGTTGGCGCCACTGTAGAGTAAGGTCAAAAATTGTTATTGGTTATTATGGGCATAAGAACGAAGTCTACATTTAAATCATATTTAATACCTTAAAACCGTACCGTAAAAATATCGAACAATCCACATTGTAGCGCAGTCTAGTTTTGTTCGAAAAATAATTTTCCGAAAGACAAAATAGTCTCAAAGCCCTGACAGTCGTTGACCCGTAACTCATATTTGCCATAATCAAGCTCAGGTATTGCAAAATAGTCACCAAATTGTTCCAATTAACGGCTTAACTTGCCTTTCAAAGCACGGGAGCACTCAGATAAGAACCACTCGAAGCGGTCACCCATCCAAGAATTGACCTGGCGCGACGTTGCTTAACCTCAGCGCCGTTGGGCCACGAGCGTTTGGGGGACACATATGCTAGGTATCTTTTATCCACGGCTAACACCGCGGGGCACTGCTAGTAGTTTATAAATAGGATAAGAAGCCTTATAACTTTAATCCAAAGATCTAAATCATATCATGTGTTTTAGACTAACTAATTAGGTAATGTAATATTTCAAGCTTACATGGTCATTTACATTAGAATTACGATTTGAAACGGGATATTTACCATGTATATTTGTATACTTGAGTTTCCGATATTTCGGCACTGTTGCAAGCGCCATATGCATAGATCGCTATGGTGTGTGGGTAGACCACAACTAAAACTCGCAGCACGTCAGTTAATCTTTCATAATGGCGCTTGTAACAGTGCCGAAATATCGGAAACTCAAATATACATGGTAAATATCCCGTTTCAACTCGTAATTAGGTAATGTTTTATACCATGAATCGATTCATGGTATAAAATATTACCTAATTAGTTTTATTTGTTTATTAGGTAGATGACGACATCAGTCAAGTTGCATCTGGTTACATAAACGTAAACGACGCTATTACGTCACAGAGTTCTGGTAATGAAGATTCTAAGAAAGGCATCAAACTTAACACAGAAGAAATATATCAAATCTTCAACGAGAGAGGCTACAAATACGAGTGAGTACCGTATTGGGTTATTTATGAATAATGTTGGTTCGACAACTTTTATAATGATTTTAAGTGGCGATGCATAGTGTCTTTAGAAGGTTCAAGTGAGACCGATAACTGACGAGTGCTGGTACTGGGTTGGTTTTCAACGACTTCCTTTGTAGCCTCAATATCGATCGAGAGGACGGTCGATCTTCAAAGGTCAAATCTCCACTATTAAAACGATTAAACCAACGCTGTGCCATCCTTTCATTTAACACGTCTCCCCCTTCAACATCACACAATTTTTTGCTGCCGCGGCTGCTTTAATTTTTCGCCATCTCTCTATAGATACTATTTGGCGCAGACAGCGTGGTCTATAAAATATCAAGAGTAGCGACTCATCTCTCTATAGATAGGTAATATTTGGCGCAGACAGCGTGGTCCACAAAATATCTAGAGTAGCATCTCCGTATCATTACGAAGTTATGAACATATTTATTTCGAAATTACATTATTGATATAATTACATCCAACAGAGGCGAATTCCGGAGCATCCGTGAGGCAGACGAGTCGTCCACGGAGGGTGTCGTGTCGTGGTCGGATCGTTGGGCGCCGTTCCTGGATTCTTTGATGCAGTTGCAAACACTCCGACAGCCCCACGACGGGATCTCGCAGGTTACCTTCGTAAGGGAGATCAATATCGACACTAAGTTACATGCGACATTGATAGATGAGAAGGATCTGAAGGTCACGGTATGCGCCACACAGGAATCTACCAGGTACAAGATAATTAAATTTAAATAAACCTAGATAAGAACCATCTCCGACATTAAGACTTTCGATTGAGGAAGCCGCAATCAAATTGGTTCACCCGTTAGGGAGTTATGATGCCATAGACAAACACTCATATACACATGTTAAACTCATATACACATGTGGCGTCCACGCACCGGAAGACGAGCTGTCGGTAGGCCTCCGACAAGGTGGAGTGATGACCTGGTGAAGGTCGCGGGAATCCGGTGGAAACGAACGGCACAGGACCGGTCTAAATGGCGAGCCTTGGGGGAGGCCTATGTTCAGCAGTGGACGTCTTTCGGCTGAAATGATGATGATGATGATGAGATAAAAACCATCTCCGACATTAAAACTTTCGATTGAGGAAGCCGCAATGAAATCGGTTCATCCGTTAGGGAGTTATGATACCATAGACAAACACTCATATACACATGTTAAAATTACATTCCTATCCCCTCTGTCGTAACTCGATTACTGATTAGGGGCCGCACGTTCCGGCGTCCTAGGTACACACTCACGGACCCGGACGACGTAATCACAGCGTCCATTGAAAGATGGAACTCTGCGCTTACGGCGTCCAACTCAGACACGACGCGTACACCTAGGCGTTCCCGCTGGCGGGGACGTCCACCGCGCGATCGCGACAACACTGACACATATATAGTCTCTATTCGTCCCGGTACCACCGCACACAGGGTAGAGTCAGTCCGACCCAGATCGGGCCTAGCTGAGTTCCTTACTGGACTCTTCTCAGCTAGGCTAGGTTTAGTGAACCAGCCACAAAACTCCCAGTAGCTCGATTCCCCAAAAAAGAACCGGCAATCAGTTTTCTTTTGCTGTCTTGCTAATCATTAAATTATTGTCATGAATGTATGTGGGGGCGTCAGGTTTGCTGACAAACATTTAAAAAAAAAATTGGAGCTGTTCTGCATAGCTGTTTTGACGACCGCTTTAGCCTAGTTGGTAGTGACCCTGCCTTCGAAGCTGGAGGTCCCGGGTTCGAATCCCGGTCAGGGCATGTATTTGTGTGAAGAACACGAATATTTGTTCCTGAGTCTTGGATGTTTTCTATGTATTTAAGTATCTATTTATGTATATAAGTATGTCACTTGGTACCCATAGTACAAGCTTTACTTAGTTTGGGACTAGGTTGATTTGTGTAAGATTGTCCATTTTTTTTTTTTTTTATATTATGTAGTTTCAATTTTCTTTTAGTTATTATACTTTGTACTTAGTCTGAGTTTAGTGTTATATTCAATGTGTTCCTATGTAGCACAATTTCATCTAATTATTGTATTATTTCCAGATGTGGCGGTGTTACACTCAAGGGTATTCGATTCCGCCATGTTGAGAAATCGGAAGAGTGCCCTCTTGTGTTCGATACATCGAAGTTTGATCTGAAGTATCAGGCCGAAAACTTGGCAAGTGTATGATTTCTAAAAATATCATATTTAAGTATTTAATTACATTTTTTTTTTAACTCATTACTTTTTGTCAATGTGTTTATGATAAAAAAAACATTTTTTTTTAATGACCTGAATATATTGGCGGACCTTTTAGAAGGATATTCTTTTTATAATCGGGTTTTTAGTTTCAGATTATAGTCTAATTCTGGATGTAACAAAACTAGTGAGGATCCGTTTAAGGACATATTCGGTATCGTGTTCTGATCAGGAAAAAGTAGAAGAAAATTTTTTTTGACGCGAAAAAGAATTTTTTTTCTATGGGGCAGGTCGTCCAAGTCAGCCAACTGTCCATACATAGGCCAAAAGTTTATTGCGTCAAAAAAATCCTCACTAGTTTTGTTATACCCTGTATATGTGATAATCCATATTGAAAGGGAACTTATGTCTGGCGGCACTTACGCCTTTATTGCCGCTGTTCCAATACAATAGTGAATAGGTGCAACGTAAGCGCCTGCCGCCATAAGGTCCCTTTCGATGTGGATTATCACATATATTTACTTGTAGCTATTATTTAGTTCTTGTTTGATATTACTAAACTGTATGAAATAAATGAACTACTAGTGAAAAAAAGTTCTACAGTAATATTTCATATTTGTTCAGATACAGACGGAAGTTACTCAAAATCAAAAAGTTTTGAAAACCATGACATATGGCGATATAGACTCTTTACACTGGGTGGAAGCCCCTGCTTCAAAAGAGGCTGGCGTTCCGGTAAAGGTAAGGTCGTATTTACATTATCATCAAAGGGAAACTTTAAATTTTGTTCTCACTACGGCTGTAATAAAACTAATAGGTAAAGAAAGCCTAAAGCGGCAATTACACTGCGTCGCTCACCTAATGCGGTCGCCGAATTCATTTTAAACTACTTAGGCCAACAAACGTCGTCTTTACATTAGTTTGTCCGCCTACCTATAAGCGTTGGCAGCTGCCGAATGCGGGCGACTAACGTGTTCTTTACACTTTTGCGGTCGCCGCATGCAGCATGCGGCGAACGACGTGGTGTAATTGCCGCTTAAGGTGACATAAGTACTATTATTGTTATCGTAAAGTAACAGACCTCGGAAACAACATTCAGATGTCGGCTGAGAAACTTTCTACTGAAAAATCCTCTGTATTCTGTAAGCGAATTTTTTGACATAACAGCATAAATATAATTTTAATCTTAATTCTGACTTTATTGCATTGTATTGAGTTGTATTTCATGACGATCCTCTCAGGTGAATTTTATCATACTCATTGTATTATTTAACTGCTATTTTATTCATTGATTTAAATTTATTTTGTTTTATTTAATGTTGTTGACGATCACAATAGAGATTCTTGTAAATTGACATGTAATTTATATTGTAATCTTATATTGTGAATAAATGAATCTGAATCTTGTACTATTGTTTTTTAGGTACATTTCGCTGGTCTGAATACTAGAGACATATTAAAAACAGATGTGAATCATAATAACCGTGACAGCATTTACGGCATGGATTTTAGCGGGACTACTAAAAAGTAAGTGCCATGTCAGTTTCTTCTTAAAAAATAACAGTTCAAGCGTTAAAGACGAAGCGAAGAAGTCGTCAACCTCCTAACATTTTCCTAGATATGGACAATATACTATAAATTTAATTCTGGTTCGAAAATCTCCAAAAGACCAGACCACCTCAGGACTCCCAAACCATTCTTAGCATGCAATCGACTGCTGAACATTATGCATCTCTTTTAGTATGCCACTAATCACGGTTCCATACGGTCCAGGAGTGACCCGCAGTGTTTTTAAGTTCATTAACCCATCGACGTTAAAGTTTTGGTCCGAATGCCATCACTCTGCCTGACAATGTATCCTGCCTAATTCCACTTGAGTTTAGTAATGGCTTCTCCGACGTCGGATCTCAACATTCCTCACTTATAGCCTAATGCTGAGTATGTCACCTGCCATGGCTTTCTATGCTACCCGTACTTTATCCAGAGCCTCATTTTTGAGCGTCCATGTCTTGGCACCATACAGCATGGCGGCCAGGATACACTGATATATATATTATGTGTAGCCTCTTGCACCAAACGAATGTTCCATATTCCATTCATTCACAACAATTATAGGAAAAAACTCCTTTCTTCTAAAACTGCTAGGTTTTTTAATCAGCTTTGCAAACGTCATGATCCCATCGATCTGTGAACGCTTTAGTTCAATATGCAAACGAATGAGCCAAGATTTCTCCCACTGTTAATACTTATAATTTTATCTTGTTTCTTTTGTTGTTCTCGTTCACTGTTTAAACTCATTCCCACTGTCAAGCTGCATAATTATAAGCATACCTAATAGGTATTATTATCTTTGTAATTTCAAACGTAAAAAAGTAAAGTAACTGAATGATTTACGCAGTTTTCTACCTGTGGAAACTTGTAATTGGCTTACTGTTTCTATGTCGCGACCTATTTTGTTACTTTAGCTATAAGCTTTCCTCAACAGATTTAAGGATGTCGAGGAACGACCGCTAGGATAATTGTCATCATCGTTAAAAATTTGCTATTGTGTCCTTATCTGCATTCGTAACTCAGATTACCCTGCAGGGCATATATTTTCGTCTGTGTGTATATGGCCCCAAAATATAATAAAGTACTGTTACAGTGGTACGCGCGTAATGGGCATGGTGCCAGCCGGCGCGGCGAGCGAGCGCGTGTGTGCGCACCCTGAGTTGCTGTGGCCCGTACCAGCACACTGGAGCCTTGAGGATGCCGCCACGGTGCCATACCCTTACGCATACGCCCTTTACTGCCTCGTGAGTGTCCAATCTCAACCTCCTAAGAACATGTCCATGATCTTCGTTGTCCAAGCCTGTGTTAGTCTCGTCTCCTTATTAGGAGCAGCCCAACTGGGGAACTACGTCTACCTTACAGAAGACCGCACCGCAGCCTTAAGGCTGTGAGTTATTAATAACACCACTGCCCTGTAGCTTTTGCTCCTGATGGTGAGTATCATCGCCAGTTTCCGAAAATGTGATGTGTTAAGAGTGAGGGACATGGATTTGTCAACAACGGATGCAAAAATCAAAAAAGGGTCAGCAGCGTGGTTAAGTCTATATTATGCTATGGATTTGACTTACCATCTGGTCATTGTAATACCTGCATGTTTACCGCCATCGTAGTTTTAAGAAGCAATCACTAAACTAACGGTCTACCTACTGATATACTTTTATTTCGTCTATGAAATGGAATAGAAATTGGAACGTTTGGCAGTGACAGCGTCCTGAACGGGTATCCTAACGCAATTTTTTTTAATGTAAAATTTTATTTACAGTATTGTGTTGTGATACTGCAATTTGATATTCATTGTATACAGTTTTGAAAACAAAATCAGTAGCAGAGGTTTAATTACGAACCAGTTGCAGTATATTGACATTCATAAGTGCATTTAATAAGAGGCCCGTTCTTCTTGCTGCTCACCTCCGAGGTGTCGAGATACCCTAACGAGCTAGGAACGAAAGAGAACATGCTGAACGAGCGCGTACGAACGGAATGTCATGATTAGCTGTGAAACATATGTTTGAGACCTAACATTTGTTAGACTAAAAACCTTCTCTGTTAACTTTGATTTTATTGAACATCCAGGCCATAAAAACCGTGCTCCTACCACGCACGACGATCCTGGTGGGCGGCGCCGCGGGTGCCACGGGCCAGGCCATCATAACCCTGGCGCTGCATCTTAACTGCCGTGTATTCGCAGTCGTGGGCGACGCCGCGAAGAAACGTTTATTGATAAAAATGTTCCCTGGTTTAAATGGTGAGTGCAGTTTGATTACTTTGATTTTGAAAGTAACATATTCTATTATTACATTAGTTATTCTTAGGGTCGGTTGCACCAACATACGATCACAGGCCGGTGATCGTGAAATATGGCGCCGGCAGCTGTCATCTCATAGAAACTTGTCAAACTTTCCATACAATCAGATTTTAACGAACACCGCTTACGATTACAGACGGTTTGGTGCAACCCACCCTTAATTTATTTATTCGCTTAAACTCACAAGTATAGACACACAATAAAGATGTCTGGCGGACCCCAAACTAGGCTGTATCTTGGGAACTTTTTTTTTCGTGGAGAAAACCTGCGATCCTGGTACCCAGACATCGGAGGATGGCTAGGTTATGTGGTATTTCTACCCACTAAAAACTCCACGGTGACCGCCATCTGTGCTCTCATGCGGGGTGCTCTAGGATCTCAATACTGAACGCACTAGAGCCCCCCTAGCGCTTTCTTAGCTTAGCTTTGGCGATCCACGCCACCCTTCCTGGGGCTGACATGCAACCAATGCCCCCGCCATATTGAGCACTCGCAACCCCGATGACCCCCTCTAGTCGCCTTTTACGACAAGCTGGGGAAACCGTAGACCTATTCTTGTCAGTCTACACGGTATCTTGGGGCCATGGAGAGCAGATAGACAGTGTGTATGTTATAGATACTATTACATTAGTGTTAAAGTCGAATATCTAATGATAGGAATAACCGTTTAGACCGTTGAACAACTGTTCAGATTGATACGTGACTAGGTAAAATTTAAAAAGCTGACCGCCAACCTTCAATAACAGAAAGGCACATTAAGAAGACGATAGGATCATATGTCAGTATAATGATCTTATGATTCAAAGTAATTTACCTGGAGAGGTACATAAAAAAAAATACAGGACAAGAATTAGAGATTAGAAAACGGATGTAAGAGATGAATAAGGTCAAATAAAAGGTGGATTGCGTGAGAAAAAATAAATGGATCAGCAATAATGAGAATTACGAGATGACCCGTGATGGAGATGTTATGGAAGAAAACAGACATGCTGGGAAATGGCTAGGTTACGGAATTTGGCGAAATTTTTGTTGGCCATTTGTTACACATTTTGAATTCTGTTAAGAATAAATTATCATTATCCTAGCTTTGTTTGAATACATCCTGAAGGATGTATGTGGTCCGCTACCTAATACTAAAACTAAGCAACATTTAGTTTTTAGGAACGGACTGCCATCTGACTTTCCAAACCAAGGGGAAACTAGATCTTATTGGGATTAGAATTGTCAAGTCAGCGAGCAACGTGACTGTTGGAAATTCTTAAGCAGCTCGAAGTCCTCTAACTTGGCTTAATGACTGCTGTCACTGACAGTGACCAACGGCTTAACGTGCCTTTCAAAACACGGGAGCACTCAGTTAATAACCAAATCCTACCTAATAATATTAGAAATGCGATTTTTGTTAGGTACTCAATCGCAAAAACGGCTGAACGGTTTATGTGGGTAATTTGGTGTCCAACTAGTTTGTAGCCTGGTAATCAAGGTATAATACTTTTAATCGCGAAAATAGGTAGAGAAAATTTACAAAGACGAAGTGGCGGGTAAAATCAAGTATGTTAATAAATTAAAAATTAATAATAATGATATTTCAGCTGACGATATAATATGCTGCCGAGACGAATCTTTCGTGAACCGTGTGCTTCTTGCTACCAACGGACTAGGATGCAACTACGTGATATGCGGCAGAAGCGAACATTTAGATGTGAGATTTTATTAAGTACATTGATTGTATTAAGTGGAAAAAACCCTTATAAGTGTCATTCGTGTGTCTATCTGTCCGTCTGTCAGAGCCAATTTGCTCAAAAACTACTAGCCTGATTGACTTCAAATTTGGTACAAATATTTAAGTTGGTAACCAAAAGATGATAATGCAACGTAAATAAATGAATATTAAGCATGCGGACCACTTTAAGGGGTTAAATTAGAAAATAATAGAAAATATAAATGAAGATTCGATCTTTTTTAATTCAAAGCACGGCATAGTGATATTAAATGTGGATTAGCAGTATCTAACGTACAGAAACCTTCATTGCGCGTAGTCTGTTACGCACTTTGCGGTTTTTATGATGTTCGAAAATTTGACATTGTTTGTACAATTTCTATTATTAATATCAGACTAGAAAACTTAAACAGACGTAATAAATGCAGACATGTTCCTCTTACCGCTTCGGGTAAGCTCGACTAACCCGAATTCTGTTGACAGCAAGTTGATGTCGACTCAATTGAATGTTTTGTGTAATAGCTTTCTCATTTATACCTTCCTATTCCAAGCTCTCCCACATTTCCACAAACCGGATGATGGAGCTCAGCGGGAGTACTCTGAATTCCTTTGGTTCTGGGTAACCATTGCCGAAGTCATGCATTCCTTGTCTGGCAAGGGCGCGACATACACACAAAACGTGTTTCACTGTTTCATCATCCTCGCCCTTACAATCTATGCTGTCTGATAGTCCCATCTTGGACATCCTGTAACCCCGAAGTGACCTGTAAACACCCCAGTCATAATTTATAGCTGCTTTATACTCAGTACTCGCTTCTGTCTCTAGCTTGTATCCACACCTTCAATAAAGAGCATTGAGTGTCTTAAGACCACCCTAACTAGATGAAAGAGTTATATAGGATTTATTTTATCGGTTTTATTAGGAAAAGGTCCCGTAATACGTAAGTACTATTTACTATCTATTTTATATAGTCTGTAGTAAAATATAGCGTAACGTAAGGAACATTAATGCGAAACGTCCCTACGATGTTTGTTTGTTTGTTTGTTTGTTTGTTTGTTTGCGATGTTTGATGTTGTGCCTGTTGTTTGCCTCTTCTCATTGTGTTTTTTGTACTGTACTGTATCCTTTGATTGAGGTGTGCAATAAAGAGTATTTGTATTGTATTGTATTGTATTGTATGTTTTTTTACTGACCATAATCTTTTCCCTTCTCTGTACTTTCTTTCCTCATGCACGGGAAAGGCGATGAAAAAAAAAGATTGTATCTAATTTGTGTATATTTTTTTTTGTATTTGTTTTCGCCTACCAGGCCTACTTACAGTGCAGTTCAAGCTTTGGACAAACGCTGGATATTCATCAAATGAAAACAAACGAGATGTTCTTCTTCAAAATGGGTTCTTTGACGTGCGAAAGGACTTACATCCGAGTGGACTTTTCTAGTATATTCCTGAATAACGATTTGAAGACCTTCAAGGTATGTGTTAAGCTGCTAAGGCCGGGTTTTACAAAGATCCGTTAGACCAAATGTCAGGTCAAATTTCAGTAACTCAGTACATTTTTGACATAACAAACCGAATTTAGAATGTAATGAAGCATGAGTCTTCTGGTAGATGTCGCTGTACGCCTCCCTTAAGGCGTTTATATAAAAAATAATAACAAACCGACATAAGGTCTAACGGATCTTTATAAAACCGAGCCTAAGTCCTTATGTTTCTCACGAAACAGCAAATTATTTAGGTAAATAAATATTTGTTGACAACACAATACATCCTAGTCCCAAACTTGTACTATGGTTACTAGGCGACGATATACTTACATAAATAAATAGAAACATTATTCGCGCTCATCACACAAATGACCTGACCAGCATTGGATCTAGGACCATAAGTTTCGTAGACAGGGTCGTCAAATTAATTACTCTGCTCACAGATGATGAACAACCTCTTACAGACCTCTCTCTTACCTTTTAAAAGCCACAAACGCTCAGTTACACCATCGAAAAGCCAACACAACTAATTCTCAACTCAATAAAGAGCTTGTGGTTCTTTTTATTATATTGTTCTTGGCCAGCATCTGGCCAGGAGGCCTAGATGAGGCCGACAGTGAAGCGAGCTTACCCAGAAGATGCCTATTCACTAATGCTTTAAAAATATCTAGTTTATATGAATTCGGAAATACATACACTGGAAGGAAATTTCAAATCTGTGTGTGCTCATTATAAAAGAAGAAAAAAGCGCTTGGTTCGGAAAAGAGGAACTTCGGCCAGTTAAGGATGATAAGCGAGAGTGAATGGGTTTTTACTAGATAAGTGCGTTCCGTCTTCTTCGTTCTTACCATCAGGTGATTTGTGGTCAAGCGCAAATCTATTTAGAATTAAAAAAAAGCCAGAAGTATGTTTGGATATCCGATCGAAGAAGGGGGAGATAGTATGAGCTCATGGAGCTCCCTGAGTATAAATTTTTTACCAAGCAGTGACGCTGCTAACGTAAACTACAAATTTAAATTGAGGGAAAATTCTAAAAATAAAGGCCTGAATCTTATAGATAGATGTCGCTGTAGGCTGTAGGCCTCCCTAAGGCGTTATAAGAGGGAACGGTTGAGGAAATTGGTGCTCCTTTAGCTTAGAGAGGCTAAAGCGATTGGCGGCGTATGTCAGAAACTCGGAGCCTAAATTTTTCCTTTAATTTAAATCTCATTAGTATTCTGGAGTCGCAAGTATCCATACACCACGGTGTATACTTTCCATCTGGCAGTCCATAAGCTTGTTTGCCACATCTTTATGTAAAACTACTCAAATTTTCTCAAAGCTATCCGTAGTAGAACTGGGGTCACCGACATAGCCTTCAAAATTGCGAGACTTAAGTGGCAGTGGGCAGGGCACATTGCTCGCAGAACTGACGGTCGATGGGGCCAGAAACTGCTTGAGTGGCGTCCACGCACCGGAAGACGAGCTGTCGGTAGGCCTCCGACAAGGTGGAGTGATGACCTGGTGAAGGTCGCGGGAATCCGGTGGAAACGAACGGCACAGGACCGGTCTAAATGGCGAGCCTTGGGGGAGGCCTATGTTCAGCAGTGGACGTCTTTCGGCTGAAATGATGATGATGATGATGATGATGACTCAAATTTCCGATCCAGAGACTACAGCTTTTGCTGGCTGAGGGCATCAGCGGGGGCTGGGTGCGTCCATTGTCCCGTGTGAGCTTCGCGCCGCTTGAAGCTGCGCGCGCGTTCCGACTGCTCGCGCGCAACCAGCATCGCGGTCGTGCGTTGTTGCGTATGGAGGCACTTCCTCTCGGGGAGTCCAGGTAAGAGAGTAAAGAGTAAGAGTAAAATTGATTCTAACACAAATGATACAACAGGTTACACGGGATTTCTGGTGCAGTCCAAACTAGGCGAGCCTGTATCTTGGAATGCACCATTTGTAGCAGTTACGAGTATAAAACATGAAAATTAATAAACTAAGTAAAAATGTTTGTGTGTAATATGTGTGAAGATGTGTGAGTGTGTATGTGAGTAGGGGTGTGGTGTGTGCGTGTGTGACGTGAATGAGTGCGAGTAGCTTAGCTGATAAAGATTTAGCTGACCACAGACCAAGAGTAAGTGCGTATTATGTCTTCTGTATCATTGTAGGTGTCGAGAATACTTTATAATTTAGGAGTTAACTACTGTCTACCCTAAGGAAAACACAAAATCATAATAACATCCAGTGATCCCGAGGATACACACTGTTGAGAGATTCTATGGTCAATCTTACTTAGTTCGACGCGATGGGTTAGTCCCAGAATCGATTATAGAGCCATGTGAATGAGATCTACGTTCAGCAGTAGACTAAATATAGTTAATGATGATGAAAATGTTGAATGTTTTCTGCGCAGGCTTCGCTGCTCATCGAATCGTTGCCAGATGGTGGTGTCAGACGACGAGGCGCTTACCATTCAGCTTGCAACTCGGCTGGTGCGGCGCGGCGCTCGATCCCTGTATCTACACCTCGCGCACACTTCCTCACGCCTCAGCCTCGCACTGAAGTATGTATAATTCAGGCGACGTTGCCAACTAATGCTGACAAGTGACGATCAGCTCACCATATGCGTGCTGCGGCGTGGCATGCAGTCGTTACACCTGTACAGTAACACCCAACTGATAAGGCGCGTCGTGAATCTTCGTTCGCGCAGAAAAGAAAGTATCGCTCCGAAGATTAACGAAAGAATGCTTAAAACTTACAATTAACCTTAGATCACTACTATAAGGTTCATAATACACTGTTCATAATACGCGTGCACGCGTGCGTATGGCGGCTGACTAACATGCCACGCGGCGCGCGCTAACATGGCGGCAGCTGCGGACCAATAGCGGTACAGGAAAAAGAAGCGCGGTGCGTGGAGCGTGCCGATTGGTCAATAGCATTTCCCGCGCTTTAAAAATTCATCTTCTGCGCAGGTACATCGGTAAGTCATATCAGTTGGGTACTACTGTACCTCATGGCACAAGTGTGTATAAGCAACACAGTTTTGCCAGCTGGTGGTGTCAGACGAAGTTGAGCTCGGCACCCGCTTCTCAAGGCGGCTTCTTTCAAAGGCTTTTACAAAGTGAAGAGAGTAAGACTGCACCAAATGTCTGCAGACATGACAAAAGAAAATAAGTTATACCCAAATCAATACGCACAATTTTGATGTCTAACCTCAGACAGCTCCCGCTTCGGTTAAATTAGGCTCTGAGACACCTCCGTAGTGTCCAGATACGAAAAAGCAAGGGTGTGGCGAACGCATGCGAGCGCGATACCATGAATACGTGTCAAACATCGATTTTGTTAACCGGAAAATCTTGTACGTAACTGCTATTTATTATTCTGTGATTAGTTTTATTATTCCAGATCCCTTACGCCAGTTAGCTCTAATCGAGCTTTAGACAAGTAAAGATATTAACTGTTCTAACCACAGATCCTGGCGAAAAATGGGCGTGATAGTTGAAACTTCCACTGGTGATATGGGTCAAAGCGGTTGGGAGTCAAATCTGCTGAAACAAGCCTTACGTCTGGGTCCAATAGAGGGCCTGTTCATAGCGATTATCAAGCATACCGAGAGGAAAGATATCTACAAAACGATTCTGGACAACCTGGACGCAGAAACTAGAAAGACTAGTCCATTTGTTAAGTAAGGAGTTTTGCTTGTGCACGCGATTCGTCTGCATGTCGTTAATCGATTGCATATAGATTTCACTACAATGTTTTATGAATTATCGCACTCCCATATAAACTCCCATCCCCCTTCCCCCTTTTTGGGATAAAAGATATCCTATGTCCATTCTTATAACCCCACTTTTATGCCCTTCCGTAATAATAAGTATCCTACGTATATATCAAATTTCGGAATCTGCAACTAACTGCATACCAGATTATATTGCAATCGGTTCAGCGGTTTAAGCTTGGTGAGGTCATACATGAATCTGGTTATTTTCGCATTTATTACATTAATAATAAAGGCCTTATTCAAATATTCATAAATGTATATCATAACTATTTTATCTAAAATACCATTAAAATTAGTTTGATTTTATCTATAGCTTTGGTCACAGTGCTTGTGAGAGAGGGTCAAAATGATTACCTATCTGAAACACTAAAGATTTTTGTCCTTTTTCGTTTCGGCAAATATTATTCGACATAAGTTGTTTCATTTTTTTCGTTTGTCCGAAAGTTCATTTCGAATGTTAGCGGTTGGTCATTTATGGTTTCGTTTTTTTATTTGTTTGACAAATCCATAATTCCCAATTATTGATTTGCGCGCAATGTCATTACTCCGATGTAACGAATCGGTTTCACAACTATTCGTATTTTTTTCAATCACACATGCATGCATGCAAACAAACAGCATGCATGAATGCAAGCAAGTAAACAAGCACGCATGAATGCATGCAAACAAGCAAGCCTCCATGAATATAAGCAAGCAAGCACGCACGCATGCATGCATGCAAACAAGCAAGTAAGCATGATTTTTCAAGGCGCATGAAAAAACCTAAACCGCTTCGCTTCGCTCCCGCCTTAGTCTTCGGAACCTAACAATATTAGAGTTGGTTTTGCTCTGAAAGGTTCACTCGCTCGCCCGGTAGCCAACTTTAACTAGGCATGTGTAGAAAATAAAAATTAACCAAACGTGTAGAATGCGAAATGTAGTGCAGAAGTAGTGAAAAAAAGACGAAAGCAATGAAAAGTCAAATGATCGTAGTGGTAAAAGTTATTCCGACAAATAATTTATTTAGATAACATCAAATGGCAAATGAGAAAACTGACAAGTTGTATATTCGGAGAAGTATCACAAAACCTGAAAGTTTTTGGAAAAATGGAATTCGGTAAAAAAAAAATAATGCTTGCGATAGGTTACCGGACAAACTGCACAATAGATCAATACTGGTCGAGGCAAAGAAAGTCCACAACAAACAATAATAATACCGGAAAAAATACATGTTAGTTAACAGAGGATTATTCATTCGTGTTAATCGATTTGTCTATTAAGTCCTTGAAGGAAGGTTAAATTTCGAGTGTATAAGTAGTATTCTTATTATCAGCATGCTTTCATACATAAGCTACGCTGCTTAAAATTAAAAACAAAGTAAAATGGGCAATGTGTCGGAGTCTTTTATTTTCAAAATGTTTGAGTAACATGCTGTTTTAAAGATTTATTTAATCACCCTCTGTCACTGAAGGCATTAAGGCCATGCGGCTGAAATTAGTTTTAACTTGGTGGTTTAAAAAATATATAGGTATAAGTATACTTACAGATCCACTCTAGCGAGTAGGTAAGGCGAGTTACTTGTTATGGGCAAAGGGTTTTGTGGTTGTTTTAATAAACAAAAGACGTGGTGACGGTGATCAAGATAAAAATAATATAAGTACTTTTAAAATTGAAAAACATTAAATCGATAAATAATAAAATGTAATCGCTGTTTCTACAAATATACAAAGAATCTGCATTAAATTAAAAATTTATGGACACAGAGCAACATTATACGCGCCTAACCAATCTTAGCAACAACTGTCAAATCTACCGTTTCCCGCGCGAACTGACAGCGGTTGTCAGTCGGGGTATTTGAGGCTTTGTTAAAAACTCATCGAATCCAATAGTACCTATATCTATCGAGTTACTAGATTACCTTTGTACTTTAGTTGGAACCTTTTCACAAAGTATAAACAGCCAACTAATTTATGTTGTTTGATTTTGGACTGGATTCAAAATTCTATTGGTTTTACAGGTATTTTGCAGTGATTGGTATCAATAACTGTATTGGAGAGCAAGTTTGTGTCTCGAGAGCCGCAGCGCAATTACCAGCGACGATGCTTTCTATATCCATGGAGACGGAGGTAAAACTGTCGCTTACATTATACGTACAAGAATGTGTAAGGTCAGTAGCTCGATTCCACTCACACCTCAGATTCGGTTGAAACCGCTCAACCAATCTCACTGGAGCGCAAACTCTTAGAGTATTCCAGTGTTCCAAACCACACGCGTGGTCGTGCCGGAGGTTTTCCCCTGGATTTTCCCCAGGCTACTCTCCAACCGCGCACTCCTATCGCTTTATTGGGCCCGGCCTATAAAGCCACAGTCAGGTTCAAAAAAAAAAAATGTGTAAGGTCTTTACTTTGTCTATGCACGGAAGACTTGTGGCGGTCTGTATCCCCCCACTGTTGATTAAATTTCTCCTCATTGTCCAAGTATCCACATAAAAGACGCAAATCTTCTTAACCCAACAATATATTATGTATTTCTTGCATTATGTTAGTCATATCAATTGTTATAATATACACGACATTACAGGTTCATCGTAAAACGAGTTCACCAATAAATTACTGTGACATAGTTAATGCAACAGAGCGGGCTCTGCTGACCAGACAGCCTGTCATTTTTGCTCAGTATCCCTCTGACTGTCAAGAGTCGCTTTCTCAACAAATAGAGAAAATAGCTGGTAAGTTTATAAATCGAACGAGTTCATGATAATCATCGATATTAAAATTTTAACAGTCGTTTGTAAGGTAAGAATGTGATGTGGAAATCCAAGGATTTTTTTTTAATTCTTAAAGAAAAACTCATAGTCTGAAAGTGGGTCAATGTTCATTTAAGTGGCATGCTGATAGTGCTCCATTTCTCTAGAGCAGAAAAGTATTAAACAATAAATAGTATGGTGAATCGGTCGGTGAATTCGGTTAAAACTGAAAAATTTCAGTATTAATTAACACCGCTCCATTCACTCCCTATGCTATTCTATAAAAATGTCCGGGATCTCTGATTTTTCTGTGATCGTAAGTTGTTGCAACCAGTCCTGAAACAGTTAAGATTAGTTACTTAACAACCGCTGGACCTTGTCACTCGATGAAAATATCTAATCACAAATTTGCTCCAGGTGTCACCCTCGTCGAAAATGTTGGGAACACAACTTTGCAAGATCTGGGAATGTCTGTTGATAGAGCGCAAGAATTGTGGTTGTTTTTAAGAGACAAGCAAAATGTGACAATGCGTGAAAACGAAGTGCAACTTCTAACTGGAGATAGGTGAGTGCAGTTTTTATCCTAAGATAGATCTACAATGGATACAACCTATATTTTATTGCCTATCTTTGTAGCAGTGAAGTTACTTCATTTGATTTGCAGTTTGAGTCAAAATCTGGAAGACAATGGGTATATTTTGTTTTAATTTAAAAAAAAATGACATTCAGGCCGAGAAAAATAAATATTCAAAAGGTACACGTGAGGTACTTTGATCATTATGTATTTTTTTAGGATCAGAGAAATTGAGGCAAATTTAAAGGAGTCAGTCTACCCTCGTACGAATGGCTTGAGTGCCTTCGTTCCTTTCCTTGATACGGATGAGCTGTCAGCCACAATTGACGCGGTGGTGATGCCAACACTCACGCAAAGCAGCAATATGGTTTGTAGAAAAGTTTCTAACATTTGTCGTTGCCACTTGTTTTACAATAGCAGCTGCCGTCTCCCTCCGGTCGACTTTGGCCAATTCCTAATTTGTATCTTTCCAAACTTGTCCCCGTCTAACTTTTCAATCAAGAGGAGAACTAGACGTAGGAATTAGACCGTTTTCACATGTGTTTCTTCACCAAAAACCTGCGTAAATATCAAATAATATATCATATAGGCAGGTTTTTAGGGTTCCGTAGCCAAAATGGCGGAAAGGGAACCCTTATAGTTTCGTCATGTCTGTCCGTCCGTATGTCACAGCCGATTTACTCGGAGACTGTAAGCGATACAGCGCTATATTTTAGATTAAAGCCTTTTTGAAATGTTATTTATTGTTGTTGTTGGAAAATAAAATTTTATTCTATTGTATTCTTCAATTACGAAAGGTAGGAAGATTTTACGAACCAATAATCTAAAAGTGATGTGAAATTACAAAACATATTAAATTAGACGGGCACTTTAACCGTCTGACCCGTGGACGAAAACAAATATTTCAACGCACATAGTCGTGTGGGGTATCCATGATGGATAGGCCTTTATAATGATGTGTAGGTTTTGAGAAACTTTTCCATTTAAGTCAACCGTTAGTAAGACATTAGCTCGGCTGCCCCATAACAGAACAGAGTAAAGGACATTTTTGAGAAAATCAGATTCCACCACAGGGTAACTTAATTTATTTCGGAGAATCAGAAAAAAAATAATTAAAAATATTGGACATTTAGAAAAACAAGTAGCTATCCGGAAAAACAAAGTAAAGGAACACTTTTCACACATTTTTATGCGAAAAACAACATCAAAACGCAGCAAATGCTTCAAAACAAAGTAAACATGAGATCTTTAATTTGTTACGAAATGGTATTCCGAAATACTTTGTTCTGCAGAAGTCGCTCATTGGTCTGCTGTCAAAGTCATAAAAAGTGTGTCAACATTCCTCTAATTTCCAAACTATGAAGTTTAAAATTCTGACAAAAATTTATATAGTTTGCATTAATGAATCCTTCAACGAATTTTGGTTTGAACACGACAGGTTTTACGGTTTTTGAGTTTTCGCTGAAACCCTATGAAGATACGAAACCGATTCTAGAATCAGTTTATTGGATAGTGGTTTTAAATGTGGACTAGTAGGTATTGGTACGGAACCCTTCATTACGCGTAATCCGACACGTACATGGCCGGTTTTTTTTAATTACATCTTACTTTGACCAAAAGACCCCGTATTCAATCGTTCATCAAACCTATTTTAGTTAAATTGCCGCTAAAATTCGTTTGTCACTTTGACATTAGTTTATGAGAAAGAAGGTTTATAGATTTTGTGAACAAGGGGGTAAAATAATCATAAGAGGCCTTATAAGTATTAAAATGTTTTGATTTAAAATTATGACAAAAGTATTAATAACACCAATAAAGTGATTAAAGTATACGATGATTTTATTGAAGTTTTAGATAGACAGCCATTTTTTGATTGTATTGTGTGTATATAATTTAAGCGGAAAAACTGTTTTTAGCTTGAAAGCGGTCGTCGGTCGATTTGGAGTGATGTTTGAAACGATATTTCTTAATGAAAAATCCAAAAATGCATTGAAAATTTGTAATATTAGGTCGCAATAGTCTTTCTAGATAATGACACTGAGAAAATGTCAAGACACGTGTCAGTCAGTTCAATCAGAAAATCGTCTAAATAGATGAGCGTTTTTAACTGATCATCATCATTTCAGCCGAAAGACGTCCACTGCTGAACATAGGCCTCCCCCAAGGCTCGCCATTTAGACCGGTCCTGTGCCGTTCGTTTCCACCGGATTCCCGCGACCTTCACCAGGTCATCACTCCACCTTGTCGGAGGCCTACCGACAGCTCGTCTTCCGGTGCGTGTACGCCACTCAAGCAGTTTCTGGCCCCATCGACCGTCAGTCCTGCGAGCAATGTGCCCTGCCCACTGCCACTTAAGTCTCGCAATTTTAACTGATAAGGACTCTTAAATTCACAGAGAGACGACGAGTTCGATACGTCAGGAGCGTGCTTGTACATAGTGCCAGGATTGCAAGGTCTGCACCAACGGTACCTGGGGCTGTGCGAGCGCCTGCAGCTCGCTGCCGTCGTGTTGCAGCCGGGGCTCGACCACTCGAAGGAGACTCTTCAGCAGATGACGGCGAGATACGTCACGGTATGTGTCTATTTACCTGACTGACAAGAAAAATGGTTCAGAAAATTGTCCTATTGCAGCGAAACTAACATTCTGCAGTCAGAAATACTTAAAGGTGTACACAGTGCCAGGGATGCAAGGCGGATCGACCGCTCGTAGGAGCGGTCATGGAGGTCATCTTATGTGTCGATTTACCTCCTTCAGAAACATGGCTGAAACAGTTGCGAGATTGTAGCAAAAGTACCAAAATTCTGCAACCTGAAGTGACTACTAACGTGTAGATAATATCAGGGCTAACATACAAGTAGTGTTGTGTTTCTGGAGGTGAGCAAGGTGCCAGAGCTCCCGAGCATGTACTGCGTTGAGAGCGAGGGACCTAAATTTGTCCCTTTTGCTGTCAACACAGTGAATTTTCAAATTTCATAAAGGGTCGGCAATGCGTACGTGACTCCTTTGGAGTTGCGGGCGTCTATAGGCTGCGGTGGCAGCTTACCATCAGGTGGATGGTACGCTTGCTTGCCAAAAAAAATACCATGTCAGCCACGATATTCTTTGTCAGTAACTCAAACTGCCAAGACCGAAGCAAATGGAGAGAGTTGATTCGAGCCCTACACCCTAGCAGAGGGTAACAGGAATAATAAGAAGAATACGTCGATTTACCTTTGATAGGCGTAGTGGAGTATCGTCTCGCTCATATTTAGAGCAGTCTAACTGGGGAAGTATCTCCACCGTACAGAGGACTGCAGTCTAACACCACTATTTGCTCTTTAGGTATGTGGTGTTGTTTCTGCTGGTGAGTAAGGCTACCAGAGCTCTCGAGGATACGCTGTGTTGATCGTTTCTGACTGAAATAAATAAAAAATATAAATAAATATTAGAGGACAAATCTTACACAAATCGAACTAGCCCCACAGTAAGCTCAAGAAGGCTTGTGTTATGGATACTAGACGACGATATATTTAATAGATATAAATACTTAAATACATAGAAAACATCCAAGACTCAGAAACAAATATTCATGCTCATCACACAAATATTTGCCCTGACCGGGATTCGAACCCAGGACCGTCAGCTTTACAGGCAGGTGCACTACCCACTAGGCTAAACCGGTCGTCAAAGTGTATAAAGGCTTGGTAACGCGCTTGCAGTGATTATTGTTGAGTCGCTAGTGTCCATAGACTTTGTATCTGCTTACCATCAGACAAGCCTTGAGCTGGTTTACCACCGTCGTATAATTTGTCTCGACTAAACCTATATTACACCTTTTTCAGATGTTTTTGAAAAAGAGAGCGGGCACAAATACGTTCTACCTTCTGGGACACGAGCTGGGCGTGCTGTCCGTTCTGGAAATAGCTGCCGCGTTAGAAGAGAACGGTAATAGTTTCATACTACTCTAAGATTAAAAAAAGGCACAGTGGAAATTCATCTTTCTCAATATCGGAGGATGATTTGAGAATGCACCAGCACATTTTTCATAGAACCTGAGCAAATATTCCTACTAATGAATTTGTAGAGGATTATAATAGGTATGATGCTATGGATGCACTGTGTTGAGAGCGAGGGACCTAAATGTGTTCCTTCTGCTGTCAACACAGTGCATCCTCAAATCTTATAAAGAGGCAACGCCCACGTGACTCGTTTGGAGTTGCGGGCGTCTATAAGCTGCGGTGGCCGCTTACCATCAGGTGGACCGTACGCTTGTTTGCCACCAGCGTTGTATTAAAAAAATGTCAACGAAGAGGGGACTCCACCACTATGTTAGATAAAGTTCCAACAATATAGCCTAGGATAGACTTAGTTGTATGTGGGGCGCAGGAGCTTTGGGCCTCTTCAAAGAGATCGCGAAGAGGCTTAAAGATACTATCGGTGACAGAAGAGCTGGCAGCTACCTTGAACAAACAAACAACCTCTCACTCTAAACGCATATACCTTCTCCGTTCCGTCGTGGGTAAAAATTGGTCTTACCATTCAGCGAGGAAATTCTGCCAGCGTCTTCGGCACAATGCCGCAATGCCGCAAATAGTATTTTTTTAATACTGCATTTTGATTTTCTAGGCATGAAGGGCACGGTATTCTGCCTCGGCGGTGGACCGGACGAGTTTCTTCAGGAGCTAGAGGTGTGCGTGCGCGCAGCTTGTACTGAGGACTCGGAGCAAGCGCTCCAGAACGCCGTAGCACGACACATGTGCTCTCTCATGGGCTTAGCGTCATCAGAGCTGGACGACGCGCTTCGTGACGCGCCGACGTGGCCAGAGAAGGTGAACGCGAGCGTACGCGCATTGCGTGGGCGCGTGGCGCACTCGATGCAGTACCCGCGGCTGCTTCTAGAGGCGGTGTACGCGCGCGTGACGCAGGCGCGAGAGTACACGCGCGTGAGACAAGCGCCGCGCGCGCTGGAGTCGCGTGTGGTATTGTTGCGCTCGCCAGCCGCTTTCGTGTCTGCGCTGCCGGACCCGCATCCGCTTCAGCGATACTCGCGTCAACCAATCACTATACATGAACTGCGCGCGCCTCTTGCTCACGCGGCTGATGACCTGCGCGCTGCCGCCATCATCAACCGATATCTCGACGACGAAACCAAAAAATCATTCGCTGACAGATCACTCTGTGATACCTACCTAATGAATCGTGACGCTTTTATTGGTAAAAAAGAATAACGTACGAATTAATAAACTATGATGTTTTATGATTTATTTTTTATTTCACAAAACTGCGCTTATAGGTCATTCTACTTTTTCATGACCAGTTTTCTATTAGAATAAAAAATATATATTGAATATATATTATATGTATTGAATTAGTGTACAAAAGAAAGTTTTCGAAATACCACCTGAACCTACTAAAAGGAATTTATGGGTAAAAATACATAAATATTAACATGTTGCTGTAAAAGGTGGGTAACACAATGGTAGAAACCTTTTTTTCACACAGATGGTGAGACATCCAAGCACCAATGTGTTACTCGATTTATGGATATTAGCTGTAGTTCATTAATTACTAAAACTATCGGAAGTGATACTGCAATTAAACCTCTTTCTAAATAACAATATAAAAGTATGAAGTGAGAAGGTCCAAGTATTCCAAAATCTGCATTTAAAAGAAGTGTCTGTAAATTATGTACATGAAAAAGTAGAATGATCCTTATACCTACGTGGCAGTGTCGACATCGCAGCTCAAAATACGTATATGCCGTAATCTGTGACGAGAGGGAGGCAGCTATGAGTTAAAAACGTCACGCATGAGTCACGTTGCTGCGTTTAAGAGCCCTTATGAGTTAATAAACGTTCATCTATTTAGGCCATTTTCTGTTTGAATTGACAAGTATCTTGACGTTACCTCAATGTTGCTATCTAGAACAGGACTATTGTGACCTTATGTCATATATTTAAAATGTATTTTTGGAATTTTTCATTAAGAAATATCGTTTCAAACATCAGTCCAAAATTAGAATTACGATTTGAAACGGGATATTTACCATGTATATTTGTGACGGTGACACTGTGGGAAAAAAGCGAACCAGGAAGAGGGTAGATCGCTATGGTGTGTGGGTAGACCACAACTAAAACTCGCAGCACGTCAGTTAATCCTTGATAATAGCGCTTGCAACAGTGCCGAAATATCGGGAACTTAAAAATACAAATATACATGGTAAATATCCCGTTTCAAATCGTAATTCTAATGTAAATGACCATATAAGCTTGAAATCTTGTATCAGTCCAAAATTACCATTTTCAAACTATAAAACTGCTTTCTTCCGCTTAAATTCAATTACACACAATAAAATAAAATAAATCCTATGTTACTACCTAAAACTTTTATAAAGTCATAGTATCCTTTAATCACTTTATGGGTATTATCAATACTTTTGTCATAATTTTAAATCAAAACATTTTAAAACTTATAAGGCTACTTAAGGCGATTTGAGCGGCGGTGTGGTCAAACCTTTATATAGTACTTAACTAACACTTCCATTACCGTGTGATTATTATTTATTTATACAAGTACTAGCTTTTTTTTATACTACACCGGTGGCAAGCGTACGGTCCACCTGATGGTAAGCGGCCGCCGCAGCCTATAGACGCGCACAACTCCAAAGGAGTCACGTGCGCGTTGCCGACCCTTTATAAGATTTGAGGATGCACTATGTTGTCAGCAGAAGGAACACATTTTTTAGCCCGCAACTGCGCTCGTATGGGGCCCGTTAATCACCTACCCCCTTATTCATAAAACTTAACAAACCTCTGCTAACTAAAATGTTCTTTGTCTCTTTCTCACAACTAAATGTCAAAGTGACAAATAAGGACAAAGGAACTTTAGCGACTAGTTAACTAATCTAGGTTTGATAGACATTTATGAATAACGGGGCTAATCTATGAGGATGTTTGTTGCTATTTCATTTTTGTATGCACAGTCCTATTTATCGCTATTTTTTTATACAACGCCGGTGGCAAACAAGCGTACGGTCTACCTGATGGTAAGCGGCCACCGCAGCCTATAGACGCCCGCAACTCCAAAGGAGTCACGTGCGCGTTGCCGACCCTTTATAAGATTTATCTATCTATACAAGTACGTATTTCGTCGCCTAGTACCCATAGAACAATTTTTGCTTAGACTGGGCCAAGATTGGTCCAAAAAATACGTATTTGTTTAAGATCTCCATATTTAATTCAACGGTTAGGCTAACATAGCCACAATATATCTAGACACTCCCTGGTTCGCGGGCAGGTTACTGATGGAATGAACTTGCCGATTTGATTTAGTTTCACGCATCAGCCATCGAGCGAGAGTATCGCTAGCGATACAATTTGCACTGCCCTATTTTAGTAAGAGTGTTTAGCTCGACCCAGGTCGGGCCTAGCTGAGTTTCTTGCTGGACTCTTCTCAACTAGGCTAGGTTTAGTGAACCACCGACAAAACTCCCAGTAGCTCGATTCCACTCACACCTCAGATTCGGTTGAAATCGCTCAACCAATCTCACTGGAGCGCAAACTCTTAGAGTATTCCAGTGTTCCAAACCACACGCGTGGTCGTGCCGGAGGTTTTCCCCTGGATTTTCCCCAGGCTACTCTCCAACCGCGCACTCCTATCGCTTTATTGGGCCAGGCCTATAAATCCACAGTCAGGTTCAAAAAAAAAAGTTTAGCTCGAAATTTCGACATGGTTATGGGCTTCGGATGAAAAGCATACCAAATTAATTTTAGTTCAACTTTTCCGGTGCTCGAAATCAGGTATAGTTATGTTGGGTGAACATCTGACGACGAGTCTAGTTGTGAACCGCAACGACGCTTTGGAGAAGACAGGCTGAATAAATAAATGAAAGGTTTCTGAAGAAAATGCAAATGCAAAAGTAAAGCGGACAGCTGGATTAAATGTTTTGGTTTAAAACTGGTTATAACAATTTAGATATATTATCGTTCACGCACGCACGCACGCATGCGCGCACCCACACACGCACGCACGCACACACACACACGCACTAAGTCTAGTTTTAAATTCTTAATTTCAGTGTCTTCATTTTATTTAATTGCGACACGCTCTTATAAGCATTTACTTGAATACAAATATTTGCCTGAATACTATCTCTATCTTAAAACGTTAATTATAAATTGAACTATATTACAAACTGGACAAAGATTACTTTACATTGGATGATACATAGGCTTTAACTTACTTAGACTCTTGTATATTCGCTTATATTTAATATAAACAGTTGTATTCATTGACAAAATCATATCTCGTTTAAAACTTTAATGTATTCTTAACTTTATTTCAAACTCAACAAAGCCTACTTTTCTTCCAACACAACTACGTTAATAGGAGTTTGGATGAGTTACTGTTGGATATTCGTTTATATTTAAGAGACTACGCTCTCTTGGCTATTCACTATGCAAATTCGCCGGCGCAATTACCATGAAACTGTTTAGAAGGGCCCACTAATTAAGAATACGGAGTTTCGGGAAATTTTACTTTCAAATTCTGAGATCGATTCTTCGCCTGATTTGATGTCTGGTTTTTACGTAGGAGTTAAAATTTTAAAGTCAGTTTAAATTTTGTTTTAGTTTGTAAAAGAGTTTGAGTTGTTAATGTTGATTTTAATAGCTTGAAGAAGTTAGTTAGCAATTTTCGTTTTGTAATAATATTGTCTCATTAATTTCAATAAAATACCCTGGAGCCAAGCGCTTAATTATTTAGCCAACTGGCAAAATGGATAGTGCCTTTACCATGAGTTTGCATGACCGTACTCGCTAGCGACTGCGTAAACGATTTAGTATGCCGATTCTTAGTTCTATTGCGTAACCGCCAGAGGCGCTGTACTTTTGCCCATACATTTTTTTACGCAGTCGCTAGCGAGTACGGTGATGTAAACTCATGGTAAAGGCATAGGTCGTCCGCAGACCATCGACAAGGAAAAGATTCCGAATGAGTAAATACAATATTAAAAAAAAAAATTTTCGACCGCCTTACTAAGGCGCGCGTTTCACTCTTTTTTTTTTAACCTGACTGTGGCTTTATAGGCCGGGCCCAATAAAGCGATAGGAGTGCGCGGTTGGAGAGTAGCCTGGGGAAAATCCAGGGGAAGACCTCCGGCACGACCACGCGTGTGGTTTGAAACACTGGAATACTCTAAGACTTTGCGTATACTCTAATACTCTAAGAGTCCAGCAAGAAACTGAGCGAGGCCCGGCCTGGGTCGGCCTGACTCTGCCGGGTAGAACCCGGTGCGCGGCGGTACCGGGAAGATTAGGAATTATATGTGTCAGTATTGTCGCGATCGCGCGGTGGACGTCCCAGCCGGCGGGAATACCTAAGTGTACGCTTCCTGTGAGTTAGACGCCGTAAGCGCAGCGTACCATCTTTCGATGGACGCTGTGATTACGTCGTCCGGGTCCGTGAGTGTGTGCCTAGCACGCCGAATAATGCGGCCCCTAATCAGTGATCGCCGTGTTACGACAGAGGGGGAGGGATGGGAACGTTTGAGTATCTATATAATGCTGTTACAACGACTAGAAAAATGATAGTAAAACAATCTTGCGTTATTAATTACAACGTTCTACAAAGCCGAAATTAGCCGAGTCTCTTTCCAAAGCCCAACGTGCAATATTTATCGCCGGGTACTGTAATCCTGTACCCAGGTACCTAAAAATGCAAGACTGCTTAAGGTTGGTCTATTTATGTTAGTTAAATTTCTATAAAAATATTATTGGATTTCGAATCTTATTGGTTGTACGGTAAAAATATTAAACGAATTACCTTGAGGCAACTCACCAACTCAAATGATTTCAATAGTACACCAAAGACGGCATCGAAAGTAACGCATATAAAGAGAGAAAAAGAGTAAGAGTGGAAAAGTCTTTATTATAATGGAATAAGAGCTTTTGACCTCTTCATTGAAGCAGAACTCTTGATGCCGGCTGTACACTGAACACAATATCGGTACTAAATCTCCACAAATGAACACGTCGAGACCAAGCTTGGGCACCATACATCTCTCGCCCGGAACGAGGTCCGAGCATAAATTGCTTGGCGACACAGCAACTGATGCGGTCCAATTTATAGCTACACATTGCAAAGTGCATCGGGTTTGTGAAAAAGGACGTAAGCGCCTTGACTTTCTTATGTAAATTCGTCGTTTTGTTTGTGAACGGCCGAAGAAATGTTGCCGATTTGTTGACCCCGCTGAATGGAGGTATATTTCGGAAATAGAATTTGGGATTGGGTAGAAAATATTGAAAGAAGCACGCGGGGAGTCGTTGGGAAAGCTAATGGAACCATCAAGTCCGAATTGCCGTAGTCACTACCTTTTACACCCACACAAAACACGCAGGCACGCGCACACGTACAAACGCGCACGCACGCACGCGCACACGTACACACGCGCACACACTAGACGTTGTTTACTCTTTTATTTAATAACTTTGATAATACTCAAAGTAATTTTACGTACTTTAAAACTGAGTTTATTATTTAAATACCAATGTTCTGATTTTGTATTAATTATCTTAAATTGAATGTACGTAGATTGAATTTAGGATAACACCCGCATTGTGACTAGTCTTACGATATGTCCGTCAGATGGAAGGTAGCTGATACGTATAGCTCAGGTTTTAAGTTTTTAACCTATTTTAGGTATCAGCGACACAAACTCGGCCAATTGGGTCATTGTCAGTTGTAAAAACAAAAGATGTCCACCCGGTGGTCAATAGTTAACGGATTATGTACCTACATATAAACAATTACAATTACAATTATGTACAATTTGTTTCTGCAGTAAAAAAAATTAAAATTAAAAAAATATATATATGATAAGCGGCCACCGCAGCCTATAGACGCCCGCAACTCCAAAGGAGTCACGTACTCGTTGCCGACCCTTTATGAAATTTGAGAATTCACTGTGTTGACAGCAGAAGGGACAAATTTAGGTCCCTCGCTCTCGACACAGTGCACCCTCGGGAGCTCTAGCAACCTTGCTCACCTCCAGGAACACAACACTACATACTTGTATAGTAGATATTGTTATTATGGCTGTGGTCTTCTGCAAGCTGGACATCCCCAGTTGGGCTGCTCCAAATTCGAGCAAGATGACATTTTGCTTTGCCCTACCTCTCTTAATCAATAACGAAACACTACCATAATGAACCCGCACTGCTAAGTCAGCAAGTCGCCTAACTATCCGATATATCTTATTGCAACCACAATGTTTATTGTTAAATCTTTCATCACAGCCGTATTCAAACAATCCCTTCACAGTAATTAATTTATATCTACCCACTGTGACGGCGGTAGAGATTCACCAACTTATATACACGACAACTACAGTCTTAACTGGAAGGGATAAGGGTGAATTTCGTTCGTTGTGTTATATTAATAAGTCGGGTGAGGTTTATACTTCATTTCGCGGGTGGCTCGCTTTGGGCAAGGGTCGAAAAAGGTGTTAATTACGCGAAGCAAGATAAGAGAGTCTATTTAAGACATACGTTGCACATTCAAATTTGATTTCAATGTGTCTGGCGGCAGAGACGGGAATTAATCGATTAATTTTTTAATTAAAAAAAAATTAGTTGTTTATTACATAAATATTACATTCGAATTCATATTCTTAACTACTAATCTTAACATTAAAGATTATTCGAGTTAACGAGCCGCATAATAAATAATGACACTAAAAATTAAATTAAGTAGGTACATTTAGGTTTAAGTATGTACAGTTTTTTTAACATTTCTCTCTTAAAGATATTGCGAATTTGTTTACTACTTTTATTACTAATATCTGTTAATCAAGTATTTAATCGATTAAACAATCAATCGTAACAAGATAAGTCACGATTACATTAATCGACCGGGTATTAGATTGACGATTAATTAATCGTCATTTTAATCGAGTAAATTTTACGATTAAATCTCGAAACGTTGGAAGACCCTAATTTTACAGGTAACAAATATTCAAATTTTAGAATAAAGGAAAAATTGTAAAGTTTAGGCACCGAGCAGGATTCGAACCTGCGACCTCCTGGCACTCACGGCCGGTCGCTCTAGCCAACTGAGCTATAGGTGCAATCGCTACCCAGTCCCAAATTCATCAACCGTTCCTTCGTATTAAGCAGTACCGCTGCTAACGTAAACTATATTTTTATACAAACGCCTTAACGCGCGTACAGCGACATCTACCAGAAGACTCAAGCTTCATTAACGGCACTAACGTCTCAAATCATATTGAGAATCGTCAGTTGCGATGCGGCAAAAAAAAACAAATATTCAATATATAATATGTACACTCGAAAAATCATTGTAGTGTGCTCTGTGATACATTTTTTTTTAAATAATACAATGTGTTTTTTATAGTACTTCTACGGCCATGTGGCCTTCCTAAGTGAAGGGTTTACGGCTTGGATGGAGCACAGGTAGAAATGTAGTAAAAGAACGTTGTATGAAAGAGTGAGATCCTTGATGAAAAACCTTTCTAACCCAATAAGGGATATCGTTTTTGTGCTCACCATTTGGCGCCACTGTCGAGTAAGGTCCAGCTGTCAAATATTATTATTGGTTATTATGGGCATGATAACGAAGTTTACATTCAAATCATATTTAATATCTTAAAACCGTACCGTAAAAATATCGAACATCCCGCATTGTAGCGCAGTCCCGTTTTGTTCGGAAAAAAGGAGGAAATAAGTTTCCGAAAGATAAAAATGTCTCAAAGCACTGACAGTCATTGACGCGTAACTCATATTTACCATAATAAAGCTCAGGTATTGCAAAATAGTCACAATTAGATATTAACCCGCGTAGCGCAACAAAGAGTGACATTTGACATTTCGGATACCTCACGCTACACTAGCGCCTCTAGAGGCGAATTCATACGCGATAACCCTCATTAAACTAGTCAGTCAGAAATATATGGCCACCTAAGCCACCTTATCTTTTTATTTAGGATTAATCCTAGGTACACCAAATATACCTAATGCCATTTCGAGAACAAGCGTTTTGACTAGAGTCACATACGCGTTTACATGGTTTTGGGTAATTTTGGATCATTTACACCAGGTAAACTGTTTTATACCATAATTTGCCTTCAGTCCCAGGTATAGATTAAACCACAATGTTATTTTAGATACACTGTGGTTATATATTCCTTAAGATGTAGCCGCTTGTCATGGTTACTCGAAACTTAGAATTACAAAAAAAATAGTGTTCCTAATTAATCGAAAGAAAAGTAATCGAATAAAAATGTAGTCACTGGCTGGCATTAATCGACAATTAATTTAATAGTGACTAAATTAATCGCAAACTAAACTAATCAATCGTCATTTTTAATCGTTGCTCGCGATGAAGTAGTAGTAGTGGTATTAATGTTAATTTGACGACCGCTTTAGCGTAGTTGGTAGTGACACTGCCTACGAAGCTGGAGGTCCCGGGTTCGAATCCCGGTCAGGGCATTTATTTGTGTGATGAGCACGAATATTTGTTCCTGAGTCTTGAATGTTTTCTATGTTTTTAAGTATATATTTCTCTATATAAGTATGTATACCGTCGCCTAGTATCCATAGTACAAGCTTTGCTTAGTTTGGGACTAGGTCGATTTGTGTAAGATTGTCCCCAAAAATACTTAAAATTTCAAATTTAAATTGTTAATTGATTGCATTTTGCCCATCTCTGTCTCGCGGGTTTGCAAGCTAGTGTCAAAAATCCTCAATTGAATAAAGAATCGGCAACACGCTTGTGATTCTACTTGAGTCTGCACAAGCCCAGCGACGCCCGCGTACCGCGTGCGATATGCGAGGTTAAGCTAGCCCAGGTCAATTCTTGGATGGGTGACCGCTTTGCCTGGTTATTAACTTAGCACTCTCGTGCTTTGAAAGGCACGTTGAGCCGTTGATCCCGGCTGCTTTCTATGATAGCTGAGCAGTCGTTAAGCCAAACTAGAGGCCTTCGGGCGGCTTTAGAACTTCTAACATTCAAGTTGCGTACGACCCCCCTTTGTTAAGTGAGTAGGCAATTTGACTGTTTTTTTTTAACCTGACTGTGGCTTTATAGGCCGGGCCCAATAAAGCGATAGGAGTGCGCGGTTGAAGAGTAGCCTGGGGAAAAACCAGGGGAAAACCTCCGACACGACCACGCGTGTGGTTTGGAACACTGGAATACTCTAAGAGTTTGCGCTCCAGTGAGATTGGTTGAGCGGTTTCAACTGAATCTGAGGTGTAAGTGGAATCTTGTCGCTGGTTCACTAAACCGACCCTAGCTGAGAAGAGCCCAGCAAGAAACTCAGCTAGGCCCGACCTGGGTCGGACTGACTCTACCCGGTGTGCGGCCGTACTGGACGAATAGGGACTGTATGTGTCAGTGTTATCGCGATCGCGCGGTGGACGTCCCCGCCGGCACCGTCATCCACCGCAGTAACTTGACTGTTATAAGTTCTCAAGACACCCGAAGGCCTCTTGGCTTGACGACTGCTATCACAGATATATACAAATACAGACATTTATTCTGCAAATAGGCCACAAGGGCACTTTTACATGTCAACATATTAATTTACAGTTTAAAAAAGTCTGACAATAATAAGTAATACATTTTTCATGTCAAAATATTAATTTACAGTTCAAGAAGGAATAATAATTTCGAGTTTAACAATTATAACAAAATTAATGTCATACAGTGAAGATAAACTTGCAAAGTTATCTATTACAAATATTAAGTTAGAGATGTATAAGGTCTCAAGATTAAACAAGGAGAGAAATTAATATATTATCCCAGAGATGTACATGGTCTCTGAGCGTCGAAATTAAAATTAATTTAATATTGTTAGAGATGTATATGGTCTCTAAGTCACTGATAATAAAAACGAATCCACAACAGGATGATGTCTCTCGTCAATCCCCTATAAAAAGACACTAGTATTAACGTAGTCACTATGTCCTAGCAAGCAAGAACAGACCGGACTCCACAAACAGCACCCGATCACGAGTATGACGCGTATCTCAGCCATCATTTGTTACATCGTTGTATAAAATACACAACATAATTCCTCCCGCCCCTTTCTACCATCGGACGAGTAGGAATACGGTAAGGCGCCATCGTTTTACGGTGGCTGTTCCGAAAACTCGCACGAAGCGTTTTGCTTCCACCTTTATTGTGAGAACCGCCAAGCTGTGGAACTCCTTGCCGGAATCCTTGTTCCCCGTGAACTACAACCTTTTGGTCTTCAAAGCGAGAGATAATCGGTTTTTACTAGGTAAGCGCGTCCCATCCTAGACCATAATATTGCTTACCATCAGGTGATTTGTGGTCAAGCGCAAACCTATATATAGAAAAGAAATAAACGCGAGTCACGCGAAACATAGAAATCACAATGAAATACTAAATATATGTTTCAAATTGACTCCAAAGTTGTGGGTTCGTTAGTTTAAAATCTGGTTTGCAGTGTCAGATTTTTAGGTGAAGGACAATTGAAAAGATGAGACCTGATGATAAATGAAGTGTATCGGATTTTAATTGGGTTATTAAGTCAGTGTTACGAAGTTGGTGCTTATTAGTTAAAAATGCTGACCGTGTACTGGTAATATTCTGTATGAAACTGCTCAAACGGCCCAGTCGCCAGTGTTGCCACCTTAGTGACTTAGTCACTAGATCTAGTGACATTTGGAGTTCGAGTGCGATTTTTTGAATATTTTGTCACTAAAAAAAAATAGTGACTTTTAGTGACAATACCGAAGTACTTACAATTTTATACTTATAGGAAGAATTTACATACGGCCGCTGTACGCGTGCACCCAAGAGACGGAAAATATGTAGCTAAATTGAGAAATTAATTAAAATGCCTGACCGGAAGGGCTAAGATGATCGTTTATACATATGTCGGACATATAGCATTCGTACCTCTCATACTTACGTACTTGACAGTAAGGGACGAATGCTACATGCCCGACACATATGCGACCTTCAAGCCAAGAAGCTAGCCGAACTTGGTGGTGGGATTCAACAACAATTTCGTCTTGTATGCACTAATGCCTGATATTTAGGTACACACGTATTGCAAAAGAATTGCGATTTGCAATTAAGTGATTATAGAGTGATTATTTGTTGCATGCCTTTGTAATTGTAATTTTTTTTTTGACATTTAAATTCACTATGTAATAATTTAAATAATGTACCTAATCTAATTGAAATTTTTATTTTTTATTTAATCGACATAATTAAATTATTGTAACAATCTTTTGGCATGTAAAATTTTTGTATATTTTATGAATAAATAAATATGAATATGAATATGAATATAGGTATAATTATGATAAAGAAACATGAAAAAGCTATGAATATCCACAAATAAAAACGAATTACAAACTTTATGGTCAAAAATCTCATAATCTAGTGACTTTCAGCACTAAGCTTAGTGACTTATTTTTTTCGGAGGTAGCAACCCTGCCGGTCGCTCGGCGGACGTGACGCAAGCAACATCTCCTGCCAGCGTCTCCTGATGATGCCTCGTTTTTGGTGGTGGTTTGTTGTAATTACTTGCATGTCTGCGTGTGCGGAGGGAGTGTGGGTGCATTAACCGCATGCAAAAATAAGCAAGTGGATGCATCTCGTTATCACTGATAGACCTACACTCAAATTTAAGGCGAAGCGTGCTACACACACCGTCAATAACAACCTAGGTTTCGCCGGAAGATCAGCGCCAGCTCCCTGAGCCGGCATTACGCTGAGGCGAAACCTTTTTGTGGCGCTTCCTTGTTTTTTTTAATTACGTTTATTTATCTATATTTTATGTTTGTATCGTCACAAATGAATGTTTTTCTTTCTTTCTTCTTTCTTTCTTTACACGTTCAATTAGCGGAATTGCTAAGGAATATTGTGACATTTATCATAGAATTCGGCAAAGTAACGTAAATCTAGTTTTCGTACAGCTTGAGTTATTCATATGACACGATCATAAGTCTGTGTTGCTATAATTTTGCATCTAGGAAAGTCAGTGAGCTACTTAATGGCCGCCAGCATAATGGGAACCATGCCGCAGGCGGAGCTGTTGAAGGTAGTATTATTTTTTAATGTCAGTTTTATTCAGATATTTTATGTTTTTGGCAATCATATTATTTTAATTATAACAATTATTAAATGAATTAAAAACTTAAAATAAAAACAACTATATCTAACAAAATAATAATAAATAAATAAATATTTGTGGACAATCTTACACAAATCAACCTGGTCCCAAACTAAGCAAAGCTTGTACTATGGGTACTAGGCGATATATACATACTTATATAGAT
This sequence comes from Epiblema foenella, assembly GCA_963556455.1. Taxonomy (NCBI): domain Eukaryota; kingdom Metazoa; phylum Arthropoda; class Insecta; order Lepidoptera; family Tortricidae; genus Epiblema; species Epiblema foenella. Next base: position 18,244,673 of record OY747112.1, read on the forward strand.
AAATATATACTTAATTACATAGAAAACATCCAAGACTCAGGAACAAATATTCGTGCTCATCACACAAATAAATGCCCTGATCGGAATTCGAACCCGGGACCTCCAGCTTCGAAGGCAGGGTCACTACCAACTAGGCTAAAGCGGTCGTCTTTAACTAAATAATAAACATTAAAAATTAATATCAAAATTAGGTGCGGGATGGTGACCATTACGCAGGCAGCATTCCCGCGCTGGATTGCGATGGCAATTCTTTGCGCGAGAAAGCTGCCTGCGCGTGGTTCACCCGTCGACTTGATAAGCCGCTTAGTAAGCTCCCTGTGGAGTCCCCGCGTACCTGCCCCATGGGACAAATGTCTCGACCCCAAATGTCAGTTTTTAGTTTGTTAATTTGTACTTGTTAAATAATTCAGGTTAAGTTTTATTTCTTCATTTCCATTTTATTGTAAACCTATTTATTTATATCATCACTACCTAGTATAAAACAAAGTCGCTTTCTCTGTCCCTATGTCCCTATATCCTTATGTATGCTTAAATCTTTAAAACTACGCAACGGATTTTGATGCGGCGTTTTTTAATAGATAGAGTTACTCAATGGGAAGGTTTATATGTATAATACATGCATCAGAATGGCACCCGTGCGAAGCCGGGGCGAGTCGCTAGTATTTCATAAATTAAAGTGTAAATTGAAAATGCAATAGGTCATTCTACTTTTTCATGACCAGTTTTCTATTACAAAAAAATCTATGATATGTATTGAATTAGTGTACAAAAATATGATTTCGAAATATTACCTGAACCTAATAAAAGGAATTTATAGGTAAAAACACTTAAATATTAACTTATTGCTGTAAAATATGGGTAACAGAGTCGTAAAAACTATTTTTTCATACACATAGTGAGACATCCAAGGACCACTGAGTTACTCGATTTATGGACATTAGCTGTGGTTCGTTAATTACCGAAATTATCACAAGTAATACTGCAATTGATCCTCTTTCTAAATAACAATACAAAAAATGAGGTGACTGCTAAGTTATTCAAAATCTGTATTAAAAAAAGTGTTTTAAAATTATATACATGAAAAAGTAGAATGGCCCAAATAATATGTTACATTGACTACTACACATTTAAACACACGATTTAGGTTCAACCATTGTGGGTATGGCAGCCACTATAAGAGTACAAATTAAACTAGTTTTTCGTTTTAATCATACAATGACGACCAGTTTAGCTTAGTGGGTAGTGCACCTGCCTGTGAAGCTAACGGTCCTGGGTTCGAATCCCGGTCAGGGCAAATATTTGTGTGATGAGCATGAATATTTGTTCCTGAGTCTTGGATGTTTTCTATGTATTTAAGTATTTATATCTATTAAATACATCGTCATCTAGTACCTATAACACAAGCCTTCTTGAGCTTACTGTGGGGCTAGTTCGATTTGTGTAAGGTTGTCCTCTAATATTTATTTATTTAATTTAATTTATTTATTTAATGTAGTGACAGTTAAAATACGTTCACTGATACGGTTGAAAAATTACTTATACAACTATATTCATAATTATAACAGTTTTTAAAATGTCTGACACATACGGACAGACGGAAATAAGACTATAAAGGTTCCGTTTTTGCCATTGACTAAGGGACCCCAAAACATTCTCCACTGACCCTAGCTCCTTCAATACCTACATTATTTTATTGTAAACCTATTTATTTATAAGTGTAAAGTGTAAATTTAGGTTCAACCGTTGTGCGTGTGGCATCCGCTATCAAAGTACAAATTAAACTAGTTTTTCGTTGTATTCAAACAATGTAGTGACAGTTAAAATACTTTCGCTAGTACGGTTGAAAAATTACTTATACAACTATATTCATAATTATAACCGGTGCCTTATAGTTTTTAAATGTCTGACAGATACGGACAGACGGAAATAAGACTATAAAGGTTTTTGCCATTCTCAAAACTCAAACTCAAACTCAAAATATAATTTATTCAAATAGGCCTAGCAACAAACACTTTTGAATCGTCAGTTATATATTACATAAATTGAATCTAATTATTCAGAGCAATTTATTGATGCATATGAAATTTTAACAAAGACATGAATTACTATAATGTATGTCAAAAGAGAGTATAATAAATTCACAAAAAGATCGTCAATATGTAAAATAAAAACATAACAAATTGTATAATCTAGACAGTTTCTAAAATAAAATCTGAATGTCAAGAGGAAAATTTAACGTCAACATTGACTAAGGGACCCCAAAAAACATTCTCCACTGACTGCTCCTTCAATACCTACATTACTCCAATACCATAAATCATACCATTAAAATATATGATTTATCACGTTTACAGGGCAAATAATTGTTCGTCGCCAACCATCCGTATTCAATTCGAGACAAAGATTTCAATGGATCTCCCGGAATTATCCCGTCCATTACAATGGTTGCTAACTGGAATTTCAATCGCTACTATTGGTTATTCTGCGATGCTATTTTCGATCACAAAATAATCAAAGAAATTTAAATAAAACTAAAACTAACCTAAAACGAACCTAAATATACTTATCAAAAACCCTAATCTAACAAACCGCTACCAGTAGGTAACGTTCCCAAAATGCTGGCCGCATTGCCACGTTGGATGGCAATGCTCAATCTTTGTGCCAGATAAAGGCCAGCATTTTGGTCACGTGTTGCGTCGACCAGACGTCCAGATAGATACGTAGACACCCTTGCACCGTCTCATCTTCCCGGAACGAGAAATAGGGCTGGTGCGGCGGCAGAATCGGCGGAAAACCTCAAAAGGCGCAAATATAGTACCCTCGATAACGGGTACATATTTGAGCCTTTTGGGGTCGAAACACTTGGGCCGTGGGGACCAGGAGCCCATAAGATCTTCAAAATAATTGAATCTCTTTTAAAAAGACCGAAGTTTTCCAATGCAGATTGCAGGGCTGTCAGACCAGGGACCGATGCCGGTATTTTTAAAAAACCCTGAATTAGCCCAATGTTTTGGATTATTTTTTGCTCTTTACATAGGGCTGAATCATGTATTTAGGTAACAACGTCGTAATATTAGATTGTCCCATTAAAAACGAAATAATGAACCGGCGACCGTAATAATACCGGTATTTTTCTATTGAGAAAATATGCATCATTTCTTTCTTGATTCCATTCGAACAAGTTTTTAGAGGGACAAATGTATATATAAAAGAACTACCAATTAGAACAACACAAAAAACAAAAATGGGTTTCAAAGTACAGCATAAAAACCGTGACTTGAAAACGTCCTTACTAATGACGTGACGTCATATATTATGCGCCCGTACTACTATTGTATGGAGAAACGAGGAATTTGCTGTTTTGGTCGTGAAATATTTCGTTTAGGTGCATTACTGTAAATTTTTTTTTTAATTACAATATAAGAATCCTGATTGTGGTTTTACTTCTAGTCAGTAAAGAAGTACCTCATTTTTTGAAACTTCTAAATGTCACACCTTAAAAAGATTTTGAGCATATCTAGTAATTTACAAAACACACACATTAACATTATCTACTATACAAGTATGTAGTGTTGTGTTCCTGGAGGTGAGCAAGGTTGCCAGAGCTCCCGAGGATACACTGTGTTGAGAGCGAGGGACATAAATTTGTCCCTTCTGTTGTAAACACAGTGCATCCTCAAATTTTATACACGTATGTGCGTGACTTCTTTGGAGTTGCGGGGGTCTATAGGCTGCGGTGGCCGCTTATCATCAGGTGGACCGTAAGCTTGTTTGCCACCGGCGTTGTATAAAAAATTACTGTTTTTGTCAAATGATGGTTTACTATTCATATAGCGACATGTTATTATTGTTGCATGCATATTCTCTATGATGGTGGGGGAGAAAAGGAAACTGTTGGAAATTATAGAAAATAGAAGAGGGAAAATGATTGGTCGTCTTATACTACACGACGATTCTATAAAGAACATCATAGAAGGCAAAATTGAAGGAAAGCGACGAAGAAGAAGACCGAGGATAAGCTACATGGAACCAATAAAAGGAAAGCTAGCAGTCGTGTCGTATAAGGGGATCAAGGAGGCGGCCCTGGAGTCAGATGGAGAGAGCTACACCGACAAGAGTCTAACTCTTAAATTTATGATGATTCTCTATTGGTTCAAAAAGTACGTAGCCAATTAATAAATAAATAAATATTAGAGGACAATCTTACACAAATCGAACTAGCCCCACAGTAAGCTCAAGAAGGCTTGTGTTATGGGTACTAGACGACGATATATTTAATAGATATAAATACTTAAATACATAGAAAACATCCAAGACTCAGAAACAAATATTCATGCTCATCACACAAATATTTGCCCTGACCGGGATTCGAACCCAAGACAGTCAGCTTCACAGGCAGGTGCACTACCCACTAGGCTAAACCGGTCGTCAATACTCTTGAATATTCGAAAACCAATAGTAGCGGATCAGGTCAGAACGGATTGGATGATTTATTTGACCATTACTTTGAGCCGGTTGTAAATTGAAACTGGTTATATTTGAGGTTCGAAATTCTGCTGTAAGATCAAAAGGCCTCGGCACATACAAAGGTTCTTTGTATAAAAAGTGCCTTTAGAAATCCGGCCTTTGTAATTGAAGGCTTAAAACATCGTAATATAAGGAATAGTGGGTTTTTCTATTGTAAAGATGACAGTGGGTTAAAAATCTGAAAACATGTATTGCATTGGATTACTCAACATATCAAAATCAAAACATTTATTCTGCAAATAGGCCTCAAGGGCACTTTTACAAGTCAAAATCTATCTAGGTACATCAAATAAAAATAATACAATAATCAAAGTATCATTAATTAAATGTAGTGTTACATGTCAAAAATAAGACAAAGAAATTATTAACAATCAAGATTTGTTAGAGATGTATAAGGTCTCTAAGTCTCAAGATAAAAGGTATCTCTTCTCAAATCTCTTACAAACGATTGTTATTAGACGCTCTTATTTTTGACATGTAACACTACATTTAGTTAATGATACTTTGATTATTGTATTAATTTTATTTGATATAGATAGATTTTGACTTGTAAAAGTGCCCTTGAGGCCTATTTGCAGAATATATGTTTAGATTTTGATTAGATTTTTTTGATTTTTTTGATTTTGATTTTCATCTTGTATTATACCAAGGCGTTATATACTATCGAATTTACCTTATAACTTTGTGAAAAAGTACCTTTATTCACCAATCACTTTTAAAATATCGACGTAATTCGTTACCAAATCGTTTACTGAAATTTTAATTGAAATCTGAGCCACACACGGTTCCCAGCAAAAGTCTCTTCATAAATTTCACGTGCGATATTTGACGTTCAGTAATGGAGGCATTAATATTGAAATTTTAATGAAATTCTCATTGCAATATTAACAATTTAAAAATTGAATCGGGATCTGTTTCTGATTGCGTGGAGATTTCAAAAGACTGTTTAATGTTATTGCAAAATATATATAAATATTTGGTAAAAATATGATAATTATTACTTTGTAGGCGTAGGGATGTGGCGACCATATCACTCATCTTGATTTTGATATCGCATGAATTTATTATTATTTTATGTATTACAGTAATAGTATGACATGACAATAATTATTTTCTAAAATTTTGACATATGATTATTAAGATGTTATATTTAAATTCAATAGTTTTGTTTGTACACCTGAAAAGGCAGTCTTGGTGACTCTATGTGTAAAATTGTTCCCAATGTAACCCAATTCTCCAAAACAATAAATACTTGTGACTTGACTTTTGACTTAACGAGGTGGTCTTCCAAACCACACGCGTGGTCGTTTATTGGGCCCGGCCTAAAAAAAAACAAATAATAAAAGGCCTACAAACTAAACTTAAAATAAAAACTCAAAAATAAATAATCTAAAATAAGGGGTCCCCCCGCGGCATAGTGCCAAAGATGCTGGCAGCATTTCCTCGCTGTATAGCAATGCTTAAGCGTTGAGCGAGGAAGCTGCCAGCCCTTTGGTCACCAGTGGTGTCCACTAACCTTTTAGTAAGTTCTTTGAAGAACTCTTGGGCCCTGGGACCCCATGGACCGAGGGTCTCTACACCGAATGGAACAAAGTTATATATAACTACATATGTAAACAAATGGAAATTAAATATCTGTCAGTCACTAAGTTAAAACTAGTTATAAAAAGGTTTGCTCCCCGTAGTAGTACCACACGGTAGTTCTGAGTAATAGTTTGTATACTTGCACTCCAGGAAGAATTCTGTGCAAAATTCTCTGCTTCACAAATAAAACTTCCCGTTAAAAAATAAATATTAAATAAATAAATGAATATTTCTGGACAATCTTACAAAAATTAACCTGGTCCCAAACTAAGCAAAGCTTGTACTATGGGCACTAGGCGACGATATACATACTTACATAGATAAATATATACTTAAATACTAGAAAAAGGAAACTTGACATTAAAATTGGAATTTATTAATAACAGAACTTGACATTGCGATTAGAATTTAAATATTTTTCGTATGCATTGTGTTCTCTTAACACTAGTAAATATTATGTGCCCTATCTGGATGTCATAGACCTACCAACTACCTGTAACATCTCCTGAAATTCACTTGACATAAATGTTGAATAAATGAAAAAATATATACTTAAATACATGGAAAACATCCAAGACTCAGGAACAAATTATTCGTGTTCATCACACAAATAAATGCCCTGACCGGGATTCGAACCCGGGACCTCCAGCTTCGAAGGCAGGGTCACTACCCACTAGGCTAAAGCGGTCGTCAGTTATACTAGTACTAGTTAGTTTATACAACGCCGGTGGCAAACAAGCGTACGGTCCACCTGATTGTAAGCGGCCACCGCAGCCTATAGACGCCCGCAACTCCAAAGGAGTCACATACGCGTTGCCGACCCTTTATGAAATTTGAGAATTCACTGTGTTGACGGCAGAAGGGGCAAATTTAGGTCCCTCGCTCTCAAGACAGTGCATCCTCGGGAGCTCTGGTAACCTTGCTCACCTTCAGGAACACTACACTACATACTTGTATAGTAGATAATGTTATTATGGCTGTGGTCTTCTCCAAGGTGGAGGTACTTCCCCAGTTGGGCTGCTCCAAATTCGAGCAAGATGACATTTTGCTGTGCCCTACCTCGCCTCTGTTAATAAAGTGCTCGCAACACTTTCAATTTACATAACGTCCCGGTCGCTCTATTGTTCCTGTCTTCAATCCTCCGTCCTCTTTGATACAATACGCGGCAAAGCAAACAAGGAACTCAATTAGGCCTATCAGTTTTACGTCTCAATCTTGTTTTTTAATTTACAACAGTAAAAACACACTTTATCTACACCCATACAGTAAATCCTCTTTTATGTGCTCAAAAAGTGTAGGTAAGGAACAACTTTACAATATCGCGCCGGGCCGGGGCGGAGATGGCCATAACAGCATGAAAAACGGTATCGTTATGGCCATCTCTGCCCATTATGATACAGGCTCGTACTCAAAAAGACTTCAACGAGCTCACGAACTCGAACTCCTGCACTTTCAACGCAATGGTGCCTCAACACATGAAAGAGGATTTAATGTATGGATGTAGATAAAGTAGTGTATACAACTTGCTGACGCTCGTTTCATAAAACCACACTCGTGTTTTAAGACCTCTCATTATGTATCAGTTGCATAAACTACTATTAGCGTATGGTCAGAGCAATCATTTAATCCATGGTTTTATATATTGATCTTACATTTGTAATTTTTGCGTTCACATGGACCCTGGTAGGTACAAAACAATTTTTTTCCACATCTATTGATTTACAAGCGGTAAAAATAGTTAAATAACAATAACTTAAAATAATATTACAACTAACCCAAATCTAAAACAGGCCCCTGGCGCATTGTACCGAGGATGCTGGCGGCATTTCCTCGCTGTATCGCAATGCTGATACGTTGTGCGAGGAAGTCGCCAGCTCTTCGGTCACCAGTTACGTCAACCAATTTTTTTATAATTAGTGTTCAAAAACCATCACATCACAACCGCTTTTATACTCTCAAAACAGCGTATCTTCAGGAGCTATGGCGACCTTACCACCAGGAATACAACACCAACATACCTAAAGAATTTGAATATGTTTCTCACGCTCACACAATTGTCATGTTCGTCCCGGTACCGCCGCACACCGAGTAGAGTCAGTCCGACCAAGGTCGGGCCTAGCTAAGTTTCTTGCTGGACTCTTCTCAGCTAGGCTAGGTTTAGTGAACCAGCGACTAAACTCCCAGTAGCTCGATTCCACTCACACCTCAGATTCGGTTGAAACCGCTCAACCAATCTCACTGGAGCGCAAACTCTTAGAGTATTCCAGTGTTCCAAACTACACGCGTGGTCGTGCCGGAGGTTTTCCCCTGGATTTTTCCCAGGCTACTCTCCAACCGCGCACTCCTATCGCTTTATCGGGCCCGGCCTATAAAGCCACAGTCAGGTTCAAAAAAAAACACGTTTACTTGTCGCGTGTGAAAGCAAGCGTAGTTGAAATATGATTGGGATTTGAAGCGAAGGGTGAAAATAGTCCTCTTGCAATAGGATATTACGTTATGTCTAGTCCTATCAGATAGCGCGTGCTTACGGTTGTCTGGCAGTGACATCATAACTTGTGACTTATCTCGTGACGGAAATTCTTATCTTATGATACACCGTGTATTTCTTCATTTCCCATATTTCGGCATATTGCTTATTAAAGCTCGACCAGAAATATATGAACAATGCTCCATGATGCGAATTTTCATAATCATAATCATAATCATTTATTTTGCAAAAACATACACAGATGGTACAGTAGTCATGTCAGTTGTATTACATTTTCATGAATGCATGTTCCGTCACAGCTGGCATGCAAAATTATTAAGATTAAAACAATTACAATAATTCAGTATCAATAAAATTTACATTCACATCTAAATTGCACTTTGGATATACATAAAAAGAAAAAGAAAAAAGTAGGTATCTCGTCAATCAAGCATGTTTTCAAAATATTCCCTTAGTGTATAGAATGGTCTTGTCAATAAATAAGATTTCAATTTATTTGTAATTTATTTGTTTTTATTTTCGTTGGGACTAATTTCTTACACTGACAAAAATTGTAAGTTTATTTATTATTCTTTATTGCACAAAAAGAAATATTAACGTACAAAAGGCGGACTTCATGCCATGAGGCGTTCTCTACTAGTCAACCTCCATAATTATAGTAAGTAAGATCTTTATTGCCATAAATATAGTAAGTAAGTAAGCTCTTTATTGCATTAAATGTGGTTAACAAAAGGTTTTATGTATCATCACTACATAATATAAAACAAAGTCGCTTTCTCTGTCCCTATGTCTCTATATCCCTATATCCCTATGTATGCTTAAATCTTTAAAACTACGCAACGGATTTTGATGCGGTTTTTTTAATAGATAGAGTGATTCAAGGGGAAGGTTTATATGTATAATACATGTATCAGCATTGCACCCGTGCGAAGCCGGGGCGGGTCGCTAGTTATAATATAAAAGGATCACACATTTAGCTGAATTGCAGCGTGCAAAAAGTACATCATCTAAAGTCTCTTACAGCCTGCAACATGTGATGGGTTTAGGGCATAAAATGAAACTAGGTTCAGATATTACATATCACTATCACTATCACTACATAGTATAAAACAAAGTCGCTTTCTCTGTCCCTATTTCCCTGTATCCCTATATCCCTATGTATGCTTAAATCTTTAAAACTACGCAACGGATTTTGATGCCGTTTTTTTTTAATAGATAGGGTGACTCAAGGGGAAGGTTTATATGTATAATACATGCATCAGCATTGCACCCGTGCGAAGCCGGGTCGGGTCGCTTGTATAGTATAAAACAAAGTCGCTTTCTCTGTCCCTATATCCCTATGTATGCTTAAATCTTTAAAACTACGCAACGGATTTTGATGCGGTTTTTTTAATAGATATAGTGATTGAAGAGGAAGGTTTATATGTATAATAACATCCATTAAATAGTGCACCCGTGCGTAGCCGGGGCGGGTCGCTAGTTAGTGTATATTGTACAAAACCAGAATAAGACGGCCGAAATCTCGGCTCGGGATAAATGAACTGAAACGGTTTGGTATATAGACTGAACCACAGACTACTGTGCTTATTACGCTACCACAGAGTAGGTACTATATATTGCGTTTACAAATCATCCAACAACATGTACCTACACAATCCTATACATATAATTGAGATGTCTGAGAGTTGACAGCAGGAAAATATGATTATACATCTCTAGTAATTTAATTCTTTTAAGTGCATTACAGAAAAATAATACAAAACTTAATAGCTAATAACAAAGTGATAATAATAATTATTAAATGAATTAAAAACTTGAAATAAAAACAACTATACCTAACTAAAAACTAAACATTAAAAATTAATATCAAAATTAGGTAATTTAATTATTTTTAAATATGATATATCGTAAATTATAACAGTATGGCGATAATTAAAACAGGATGTCAAAAATACATAATAAATGTCAATCTAATTTCCTATTATATGTTATTATTAAAAAATATTGACATTCTTCGATTAACCATGTCTTAAGATTTGTATGGTGTCTTCGGGTAATTTCGAATGTCGGATAATTCCGAAAATAACAAATCTCAGTCTAACTAAGCGATTTTATTGCATCTCATTATCATCACCATCAAAAAGAAACGTTAATTTTTTGTTGGTGTTTGATAGTGCAACAAATTCACTTAGACAGGAATCTGTTATTTTCAGAATTACCCGAAGACACCTTATATAATTTATGTCCAACTAAACTAGTTATAGATTTCGGCACTGTATTATAAATTTTGCTTAGCATATAATAGGAATTCTTTTTAAATAGGCTCAATTTTGCTTTTGGTATGTTCAAAGGTTTGTGTGTAATTGTTCGCTTATTCGTATTGTTTTTAATCAGAAACAGATCTATGTGTTTTTTTACAAAGAGATAGGTTGTCAGATGCAACTGTGTCACAGTTGCGTCTAACACTAATAGGAAAGTGTTGAAAATTAAACGATAAATGACATGAGATGCCCAAACTCATTCATAGTTAAGAGCGGAACCTTATAAATAATGTATTTAATAAACTGCTGGAAAACAACGTCAGTGGAATGAAACTATTTCACTGCAAAATGAAAATAGACATCAGAACTGACAGTTAAACAAAGTCAAAGTATCATTTAGTCTGTTGTCATAGAAATCAAAAAAAAATCTCTTGACAAGGGTCATATATTTCCAGTCGGGCTTTACATTATTAGACAGACATTACCAAAGAGAATATAACCACTACGTTCTAAGAGACGGGACTTCGAACTAGGTTTTTGATGACAGTGACATTGTCATTGCATGACATTGACGTAGAGTTTGGCAAACATTCTGTACCACAATAAAATAAAAAAAGGAAATAGGTACTTAATGCCAACATAACAGCGCGATAGGGATGTAACTTTGATGTAGTACGGTTAACGATATCGATATCGATACATTATGATTAATGACGTCGTGGATTCCATGTTTATAAAAATCTCAGTTAGAGGGCGTTCATTAATTACGTGAGATGTTTATGGCCAAAAACACCACACATTAATAATGGATGCTCCTTTGTATATTGCCCCTGTAAGCCTACTTCAGACGTCCGCGGCAACACGCTGAAGGGTTATAGGCTAAATATTCGTTTTATTCAAGCTACATCAGGCATTTACTATTTACAACCATAGACGAATAAATTCTGTAATAGGTATGTTGACTCAAAATTTAATTACTCCTTATGACTACTCCAAAAAAAACAAGGCAAAAAAATAAGCCAAATAATGAAAAAAAAAATTTTTTTTTTTCAATAATAAACATTCGTTTATTCACTCCACCACAAAGCATCATGCTTACAAAAGGCTTAAAGCATTATGCTAATAAAAAACAAGTCTTAACGTGAGTGTGTGTGAGAGAGAGAGTGAGTGTCAAAAAATAACGAACTTATAACCGTTTTAATGTTGCTGGTGAGAGAGAGAAAGTTCTATGGATCAGTGACGTCATTGACCACTAGCGCCATAGTAAATGACGATCGTTCCAATGAAAAGGTGCATTTTGCGGAAAAAAGACAGAGTATGCCCCCACTTAGTCCGTGGTCCCAAAGGAAGACCAGCGCTAGCCAATGGCTAGCACTATGCTGATTTGGGGCCATTTCGTGGCTATTTTCTGTATTTCGGTGTTATGTTAATTTGTACTGTGTCTGTGCCACGAATAAATGCTTCTTCTTTCTTTCTTTCTTTATTTCTTTCTTTCTTTCTTTCTTTCATTCTTTCTTTCTTTCTTTCTTAAAACTTTGAAGACTTATCATTATGTAATTATTTATTCATTTGAGTTACTTTTTCCGCCATTTGATCCTTTTTCGAGTGAATTCAAATTTATTGATCTTCTTTTTTCGTTTCAACCCTCCCTCGAACTCCCTCACATGTCGTGTTCTTTGAAAACATTCCAATTTCACACAACTTTCCTTTTTGCCGTAAGCAAATATTTTTCTTTCCCTAATGTCTTTGTTGGCCCTAATTCGAAGCCAAGCAAAAACCTCATATATATAAGGAAAATTAATTATCGCCTTTCACGTTCAAAAGAGATTGCCGGGGGATTTCCTGGGAGAAAATAACTTTTGGGAGATGTGTTTTTGCTTTAGTTTTAGTCTTGGTGCGAGTTTTACACGAGTATATTATTATTAAGCGAGGTAGGGCACAGCAAAATGTCATCTTGCTCGAATTTGGAGCAGCCCAACTGGGGAAGTACCTCCGCCTTGCAGAAAACCACAGCTATAATAACATTATCTACTATACAAGTATGTAGTGTTGTGTTCCTGGAGGTGAGCAAGGTTGCCAGAGCTCCTGAGGATGCACTGTGTTGAGAGCGAGAGACCTAAACTTGTCAACACAGTACATCCTCAAATTTTATAAAGGGTCGGCAACGCGTACGTGACTCCTTTGGAGTTGCGGGCGTCTATAGGCTGCGGTGGCCGCTTACCATCAGGTGGACCGTACGCTTGTTTGCCACCGGCGTTGTATAAAAAAATCTTTGAAATAAAAATTGTTTCTAAAAACAGACTCGACAAATTCTATATAATTACCAGACCTGCTCACGAAATTTCACGAGAATCGTTTGCGAAATGCGACCTGTAGAGGAGAACAAACCGTTGAACAAATATATATACTTATTTTTTATTTTTTTAATACTTATTGACAAAAAAATCTGTATATTTATACAACCTGCTCACAAAATTTCACTAGAATCGGTTGAGAAATGGAGACCAAACCGAAATTCGCCCGCAGAAACTTACAAAATCATTTTTGTAAGTTTTTGGAAATTACACTGTAAAACGCTTTATCAATCCTAATAATATTATAAACGTGAAAGTTTGTGCGAATGGATGTACGTTCCGCTTAATCTCAAAAACTACTGAACGGATCTTTATGAAATTTTCCAGTGTTGTAGCTTAAACATCAGAATAGGACATAGGCTACCTTTTATCCGCGGGTAACACCGCAGGACGCTGCTAGTAATATTATAAACGTGAGTTTGTGCGGATGGATGTACGTTCCGCTTAATCTCAAAAACTACTGAACGGATCTTTATGAAATTTTCCAGTGTTGTAGCTTAGACATCAGAATAGGACATAGGCTACCTTTTATCCGCGGGTAACACTGCAGGGCGCTGCTAGTTAAAAATAATTTTAACTGTTTATTGTACAGTTTCGAACAAGCCTCTTTGATCTCTGGGCTCAGTTGATTAAATATTTTTACACCGATGACCCAAAATGATTTTTAGGTACGTAGATATTATAGTTGTCACTTAAGAGGCCTTACAAGTTTAAAATAGTATTCAAATTATGACAAAAGTATTGATAATACCAATAAAGTGATTAAAAATTACGATGATTTTATTAAAGTTTTAGAAAGTAACATAGCTATTTTTTGATTTAATCTTGTTTAGTACAATTTAAGCGGAAAAATACAGTTTTTAGCTTGAAAATGGTCGATTTGGAGTGATGTTTGAAACAATATTTGTTAATGAAAAATCCAAAAAATACATTTTAAATTTATGACATTCGGTCGCAATAGTCCTCTGTTCTCGATAGTGACATCGAGAAAATGTCAAGATATGTGTCAACTATTAACGTTAAACACCAACAAAACGAACTACATCTGCTTTACGAAAAACATCAGCACTCAACCACCCGATAACCTTAGACTAACGATGCATAACTGTAACCTAAATAAAAATGTACGGTGTGATTGCCAATGCTTGACAAAAGTAAGCACAACTAAATACTTAGGTATTATTATCGACCAAAATCTTACCTGGCACCATCACATTGAGTACATAAATAACAGGATTCGTAATCTCATTTGGATTTTTAAAATATTAAGACACATTACAAATATCAAACTACGCTACCAAATTTACTCAGCACTTGCTCAAACAATTATGACTTACTGTATTCCAGTTTGGGGAGGAGCAACGAAAACAAAGTACTTGGAAGTCGAGAGAGGGCAGAGGTGCTTATTAAAAACTATGCTCTTCAAACCCTATAGACACCCTACATCTGAACTTTACAATGAATGTAAGCTCCTAAGCATGCGGAAGCTATATGTGTTGTCGGTTGTGCTGAGAGTGCATAAACATCTTGCCTATAAACCGCCGCTTACAAATCGAAGAAGAGCAAATGTAGTAGTAGCTGTACCTTTCAGTAAATCTGTCTATGCAAAAAGACAATTCGATGTTCAATCTGCCCATTTGTACAATAAAATTAACAATGTAATAAACATCTACCCCCTCACTTCCTATAAGTGTAAAGAGACTTTGTTAAAGTGGCTGACAGGTCTTAGTTATTGTGAAACTGAAGAATTACTAAAATAGTATATTTAATTTAATTTAAAACTGATGTATTAACGATAAGCCCATAAGTAAAAAAATATATATATACATACATATATATATTAAAATTCCTAAATTGTAAATAACATAACATACATACATAACATATAGACAGAGACACACACACACACATACATACACTCTCTCACACACACACACACACACACACACACACACACACAACACACATACACGCGCATTCACAACAAATAAGTACCTATAGTAAAAGTTTCTAAAGCATTGAGCTCTAGTTTTAAAATTAAATAATAAAAAATATATATATTAAGTTAAAATTATTATTTTTGTAGTTTTGTATAATCGTTTATAAATATATCCTAAAAATAGTCTAAAACATCACTAAAATGTATTACTTAATGGAAGAGCGAGACCTCCTGATACAGGTGCATGAAAACCTACTAGGAGGCCTCAACCACTATTGTAAAACTATTTTCAGTTATCCAAATAAACGATTATTACTATTATTATTATAATTCATAAAGAAAATGGACTAAATAGATGAGCGTTTTTTTACTGGTAAGGACTCTTAAAAAGTTTTAAATAAATCTCAGTCTCAGCTTTCATTAACCAGACTAGCTGTCAACACTCTCTCTCTCTGGTCGGTCCCTCATGTCTGAGGATCGTGGTCAGCATCAGGGTTGCATCTGGAACAGATATTACGCCACCGGTCTCTGTCCAACGCGTCTCGTACAACCGTGTAAAATTTGGAGGACGACAAGTCTTTCACTTGATCGGTCCATCCATAAACATGTGATTCGACATTTAAACGTCAGCTGAGAAACTTTCTATTGGATAATCCATTATATTCTGTAAATGAATTTTGTAAATTAACTTCGTAATGTTTTATTGTGACATTCTATTTGATATTAAGTATTTTTGAGTTTTTTGACATTGTATGTATTTAGATAAATAGGTAGGTAATTTCCTATTTTAACCATTATTATGTTGTTATCAATGCCTACATTAGTAATAGTATGACGATCCTCGTGGGTGAAACTTGAAATGTTATTTTTATTTAATTTATGTTTGTTTTTCTATTGTTTTAATTGTTTTATTGTGTGTTTTTATTCTATTCAATGTATTGACGATCACAATAGGGATTCTTTTAAATTGATTTAAATGTAATTTATAATGAAGTCTTGTATTGTGTAATAAATGAAATCTAAATCTAAATCATCGTGTTGGCTGAACCATTAAGTCAATAAATGTGTCGCTTAACTTCAAACTGAGATAAATCAACTCTAACCACTTGGGAGATTGTTGAAAAAAACGTAATAATAATGTTAATTCGGTGATTTGAAAGGCTGTCTTTATTATGGGTAAAACATTGATAAAAGCGATCCCGCTCGGAAAATTCAGCATTAAAACCATCCATTCTTTACAAAAGATAAAATTATGATTGGATTCACCATAATTTGATATAATTGATTGCAATTTATCTTTAGAAAAAGCTCAGTTTGGATTTATATAATTTAGATTTGACGTCCTGGATTTATCTCATCATCATATCAGCAGAAAGACGTCCACTGCTGGACATAGGCCTCCCAAAGAGTGCCATAATGACCGGTCCTGCGCCACCCGCATCCAGCGGACTCCCGCGACCCACACTCACGCGAGGTTCTCGAGTAGCGACCATGGACCGGAAGGCGCAGCGTGGGTAGGCCCACAAGGTGGACTGATGACCTGGATTTATCTAGATTTGAAAAAAATAGGATAAGAATTATTCCGTCAACTGACAGCCATAATGAACACACTTATTGATATTGTGCCATGTTTTATTTAGGTATTTATTATTACAATTCCTTGATATGTAATGTGTATATTTACAATTGCTACACCCGAAACGGGTCCATGAGAGACTATTATATAATGTAACAACTTGTATACCATGGTGCAATAAAGGATTATTATTATTATTATTTCGCTGATTGGCTTGGATGGAGTTACTTACTTGAAAAATACTGTCATACGAATTTATCTCATTTTGATATAATATTATGATTTGAATTGAAGAGCTACCGCGAACCGAAAACGAACGAAGTTCGAATATTTCTCTCTCTATCGCACTTGCTAATTCATGTGACAGAGAGGAATATTCGAACTTCGTTCGTTTTCGGTTCGCGGTAGCTCCAGTGTAATTTCCTCAAAAATCACACGGAATTATACATAACCGATAAAACTGTTACAAAACTAGTTTAGCCCTTTTATTTTATTCCAAACTCTTAAAAAAATTCAAAATTGGATTTACCGAGTTTGAAGTTAAGCGACTCAAATATAAGTAAAGCGCTTGTGATAATTCTAGAGTCGCAAGCGTCCGGTATCAACCTACTATAGGTTGTCATATTAGGTTGTCACATTATTGCATAACAGGATGGAATAAATAATGAAATAAATGAACTTTATTCTGCAAGTAGGCCGCAAAGGCACTTTTACAAGTCAAAAACTACTAGCGTTTCTCATGAGACCACTGCCGAGAAGAAACGCCGAAAGAAACTCGACAGTCAGTCATTTTCTCCAAAATAATTATGCTTATTACAATGATACTACTTAACCTACTTAAGTAAATGTAAGTGGTAAACAACAAAAGAGAATTGAAAGAAAATAAGGAAAAAATAACAATAGGTATTTACAATGCGTAGTTACACAAGAAAACAAAACATGTCGAATCGTTTGATATGCTTTCCTGCAAGAACTGTGTCAACTAGATACAATGAAAATATTAGACTCTTTACGCTATTTAGGTATTTGGTTTGGGCCATGCATTTCTGTCTGTTAGATAGTCCTCAACCCTATAATAAGCCTTTGACATCAATATTTTTTTAGGTAATTTTTAAGAGCTGGAAAGGGTAAATTCAAAATTTCATCGGGTAACTTATTATAAAAACGGACACATTGACCTACAAAAGACTTGTAAACTTTACGGACACGATTATATGCCTACCACCGTTACATATTATTTACCACCGTTGTTGTTTAAAAAAGAAAATATCGACACAAGCGGCCATATGATTTTTAGCCACCGGCGTATACTGAAAAACACGCAGACCGTTATCTCCTTTAATGAAGTCATGTCAACAGAATTCACAATAAAAAAACCATTATAGAACACAAAGGCCAGACACGCTTCAGGCAGAAACGGGCTGTTGACATGAAACCAGTGTTGCCAGGGCCTTTGGAACGAAAATTACGTTTCTTTTCTCGAAAAGTTACATTTTTGATGCAAAAGTTACATTTTTTATAGTTTTCATAATTGGGTCATTGTCAGATTTGGGTTCGCGTCTTTTCGGTGGACATATCAAAAGTTGAGGGCCACAAAGCTTAATTTTGGATTGGTCTAGTAACCCGCATAAAATGTGTTTCTGTAACTATAAATCCATGTAATAAAAACGTAACTTACATGCACATAAGCCGTTAACTATTGACCACCGGGTGGACATCTTTTGTTTTTACAACTGACAATGACCCAATTACTTATGAAAACATTTGATTTAAAGAAATGACTAGCCATAAAAATAACATACAGCTACAATTCGACGAGTTAGGAGACGGAACCTAGATAAGAGTGTGTATGACTAGACAGAATTACGCCAGGCTGATGGGCGGTATCTCAAATGTCAATGTTGCAATAGACGGACAGACAGACGAGTCCTACCATGTAGGTTCTTTTGTCATTTTTCTGTATGGAAGCCTATAAATTGTCTCGCTTGGTCCCGGTTAGATACAATTGAACTTTCTTTTTAAATAAAGTTTCATTGTTCCCAAAAGTTACAAAAAAATCTTTTAGAACAGAAGTTACTTACATGTTACGCGAGCCGGTTAAAAGTTACGAAAAATGTAAGAAATGTAACCATCTGGCAACACTGCGTGAACTACGCGTTAAATAATCACAAGCAAAAATCGACCTTATTTACTATCAAATACAGTTCAACAGCAAGTAAGGAGTCGTGTTTTGAAGGACTTGAAATTTGTAGCTAAGAGCGATATGTTGTTCTGAACGATTTTTTTTGTAAAGTCCTTTTCTTACATGGCTGAGATTTTTGTATAATAAAAAAATGAAGCAATTACGCCAGCAATTAGAGCCATTACGGACAGTCGGACATAACAGTGATTTCTGTGAAGAAATGTTATTGGGAGAGCCATATTTTGAAGGACATCGATTAGTCTAGTAAAAATTGGCAGTGGTTCCTCGTGTGAATGAGAAATGTTGACTATGGTACATAATGATGTACCATAGTCAATATTAAGTAATACACTCAGTATTAGTCACTACTACTACTGTCATTTTCTGAATTTCCTGCTATCCAAAGGTTGTCTGGAAGAGATTGCTTTTTAGCGATAAGACCGCCTGTTGTTTGCATTATTATCAGTGTTAAAGTTTGTTTATAACATTTCCATTTTGTATAGTGCACAATAAAGTATATTATTATCCTCTTTATTTGCTTTAGCACTTAGATTAGATTTTATAATAATTATATAAAAAGTAAAATATAAAACAATATTACACAAAACATAAAATCATTATAAAAACCTAACCTAGTGTGCCGCCGGCAGCGAGGCGGGGCCTAAGCTACCGGTGGTGTCGGGCGACAGAGAGAGGAACCTCCTGACTATCCGCGCCGTGTCCAGGAGTACCGCCTTCTGTATCTGACCCTTGACCCAGCCATCTAGCGAGAGTCTCTTGAGTTATAGTCAGTATTATTTGTTTATAAAGTTACTATACTCCGTTTTTTTAAGATTATAAAGATCGTGCGTTATCCGCTTGGGATTTTTTAGAAAACCATTTTGAAACAGGAAAATAGGCGGCGTGTTGTTTTTGACACGTGATAAACTACTGAAAGATGTGAAATTGGTACATTATCTCTAGTATGTCCTGACTCCAGGGAAGCCAGGAATAGGGCATGGGTCAGGAAATCAGAAGACCGTGTGTTCGCTTGCTGATTTATTACAGAACTAAACAATGCGTAGAGGGCGCGCAGTAGCTACCCTCTATAATATATATAAACAGCTATATAAATGACATACATCACAATCTCAAGGAATCGAACCAATCTGTTCAAAAATTACCGTTAAAATTATAACCTTATAAAATGACGTATATTTCCTGCAAAATTCGTCTGCGTGTAACTTGTTAATCACGTTAAAATTTAATTGATTTTATCAGGCGTTTACCTAGTCATCACTTATTCCATTCAAACTTTCATCTCCTCAAGGGAAGATTTGCGGGATAAAAAGTATCCTATATCCTTTCCCAGGACTCAAACTATCTCCATACCTAATTTCATCTAAATCGGTCCAGCGAGAAGAGGTAACAGACAGACAGACACGTTCATTTTTATAATATACATTACTACTAGTTAGTCATCATCGTTATATTTAAGACCTTGGCTCTTGTTGGCGGATTAATTTCCAGGTTATTCTGCATTTAGATTTATCAGTCACTTCTCTGATTTATCTGCTCCATATAAGTTATCCCAGGTTTCCCCCTTTTCTTTTTTCTTTATCTTTCCCTCTGTTATGTTTCTAATCCAGTCGTCATGACGTAAGAGTGGTCCTAATATTTTTCCTCTCCTGTCTTCAATAATTTTCATCAAATTCCTCTTTCATCATCATCATCATCATTTCAGCCGAAAGATGTCCACTGCTGAACATAGGCCTCCCCCAAGGCTCGCCATTTAGACCGGTCCTGTCCGTTCGTTTCCACCGGGTTCCCGCGACCTTCACCAGGTCATCACTCCACCTCGTCGGAGGCCTACCGACAGCTCGTCTTCCGGTGCGTGACCTCCTCCTCTTTACCTTTACTGTATTGGAAACTTCTTCGATCGTTAACTAGTTTGTTTGATCTATTATTACATGGATACCACTGATACGATGGGTGGACGAGATTAAAAAGATCGCAACTCCTGGATGAGACTAGCAATGGACCGGGATTAGTGGCGTACTAGAAGAGAGACCTGTGCTCAGCAGTGAGCGATTGCAGGCTGATGATCTTTATGATGAAGATGATGATTACATGGGACACTAACACAGACTACCTACATAAGGTAAGGTTACAGTTGTATATATAGTAGCCAAGAGGGTGTCAACAAACTTCAGTAAAAGCTGTGAAGCATACGCTTCCTGGATCGAAGCGATATTTGGCAAGGAAAGCATGATTAAAATCTGCACATTATATAGCAGATAACCTGGCGAAGTACCAGGGGCTAGATTTTGCTACTAACAATTTCATATGAATTTTAATTCGGATTCAGATTCAGATAATTTTATTGGTAAAAGTATAAATACATTTTACAAGTCAATTTGGCATAATAATATTGTTTACATTCAATTTCATTAAATAACATAATCATTATTGCTATTGCTACATTAAAGGAACTAATCCGTTTTCAACTAGTAAGATTTTTATTTATAAATGCTGCGTTACTTGGACAGTTAACTATTTCAGTCGGAAGGGTGTTATATATCTTGGCACCAATGACACCGAGTGACTTCCGAGTTTTAGCAAGTCGACGTCGCGGGACCAGAAGGAGATTTTGTTCGCGTGTGTTTCTTCTGTGGTTTTGCCCACGGGTCGTATATTGGTAATTGTTTGATATATCTAGATATTATTTTGAAACATGAAAAGGTGATTAAATTACAAACTCAGTATACAAACTAAAACCAGCTTGCCCATCCCAAGTGACAAAAAAAGACCCCGTCGAAAAGTTCCGTCTGTGGCATGGTGCACATAACACTCGCGGCGTTACCTCTCTGTATGGACAAAGAAATACGTTGAGAGAGGTTAACGCCAGCCCTATGGTCCCTTGAAGCGTCAACGAGACGTTTAGACACTGCCTTCATGAATGATTTCATGTCAGCTGCCCAGGGACCCAATGTTTCCATCGCCAGCGCCGCAAACTCGTAGTCTTTAATTAAAGACGAGTATTTATTAGATATTATTATCTACGAAATATAATTTGATCTTTATCAGTGGCTTTTCGGTTATTTGGGGAAACCGGTCTTACCTCAACAATTACTAGTTTTCTTCCTGGAATGGAAGATCACCTCACAGGCGCTTTCGTGAACTACTTAGTAGAATTGTCAAAACTGGGAATGACTTATTAGAAGTCAAGAAATAAATGTCCTTGATATTGCAATATTTTAAGACGCCTTATAAGTTTTAAAATGTTTTGATTTCAAATTATAACAAAATTATTCATAATACAAATAAAGTGATTAAAGGATACGATGACTTTATAAAAGTTTTTGATAGTGACACAGCCATTTTTTGGTTAGTAGAATTTAAGCGGATCGGAGCAAATAAAAACCGTTTCTAGTTGGAAAATGGTAGTTTTGGAGTGATGTTTGAAACGATATTTCTTAGTAAAAAATCCAAATGAAATGAAATTAGGTCGCAATAGTCCTGTTCTAGATAGTGACACTGAGAAAATGCCAAGATACCTGTAAATTCAAACACAAAATGCCTAAATAGATGAGCGTTTCTTAACTCATAAAGGGTCTTAATGCTCTTACGAGATAAATTTCATAATTGATTGTATAAATGCTAATTAATTCACACGTATCGCATTGATGCGTGACAATAATAAAATACCAGTAAATTTCCTGCACCTATATGTATATGAAAACGAAACATCAATGGTTTCAATACATCAAAAACGCGATCCGGAATGGGGCTTCGGAAAATAATACGTGCGACGCTTGTGATAAATAAAATAGAATTTCTTACTCTTGCGTAGGTATTTCACCATTTCTCAGTCTTATTGGCAAGGAAGATTTTGAAGTATAGGCCTGGGAGACTTTGGAGTGGTCCATATATTTGGTGGACGTCCACGGTAAAGTATAAAAGCGACCATTGACAGTTGACACTGACAGCTGATAGCTTTCTGATAGCTATCGTACCGCCTCGGCACCGACGAGTCATAGGAGATTTACATTCGCGTACGAGTCGCGAGGCGAGGGACGAGGCGAGGGGCGAGGTGCGAGTGTGAACAGACGCTCGTAACTCGCCTCGTCCCTCGCCTCGTCACTCGGAGCGGTTTTTGGGGCACGAGTCAAAAGGACCTCGCGTCGCACGCGAGTGGATGTTTACATTCGCCCTCCCGCTTCATTCTGGCTTCTACATCGTGCGCTTCTACGTCCTCCATTGTTGCTAGCTCAAAGACGACTGAACTCGGCACGCGAGTGTAAACAGGCAACTCATTTACTATCGATTAACACGAGCCTCGCACGAGGGACGAGGCGAGCCACGAGGCGAGGGACGAAGCGCGAGTGTAAAGCCCGTATCAGGATTTCTCACTCGTCACTAGGCACACAACACCAGTATAAGTGTTGATGTTAAGGCAAGGCCACGCGTGGTCGTGTCGGAGGTTTTTTCTCGATTTTCTACAGGCTACTCTCCAACCACGCACTCCTATCGCTTTATTGGGCACGGCCTATAAAACCACCACAGTGAGGTCCAAAAAAAAATAAGGCAAGGCCATTCTAGTGAAAATGACCCCCTCTAATTTGCAATTAACCATCCCGCTCTCTACGGAAGATCTGCGTGTAATTTTGAAAATATTTAGTAAGTACATTTTAATTGATTTTTGGAACAATGGATTACTTATGAAAAATCTGTTCGGTTACTGTATTAGAACAATAAAAAAGCTATTCTTATTGTAAGAAGAAAAACTGTCGATGATAATTACGAAATCTGCATCGTGAAAGTTAATTTTTACGATGATCTGAAAAAAAATCATCAATCCTACAGTAGGATTGATGATTTTTCAAGGTTTTGTTCGGTTATGTAGTCTTTTGTTTCTTTTTTAGTCCACATTAATTATTGAGTGTTATAGGGGAAAAACGAGCAGACGAATCGCCTGATGGTAAGCAATTCAAAAATTACAAATTCAACATTATTTGCAAGTGTAAATTCTACATTATTTCTTCACACTGGAAGCTCAAACTTCAGTATTCTCGTCAGATCTCCGAATGGGGCTTGCCTTAAATAGGGCAGGTTTATTTATGATCGCAACTCCTACGTACGGAACCGCCCAGAAACAACAAGCCCTACCAAGACGCACCTTCATTACTTACCTAAAACTTCTCATTGCCAAGTTTACGCAAAGGACCAAAGTAGGCCGAGCGCTTCCAACAATTTGCATTCATTTACCTGCGCATGTGAGAACAAAGAGGGGTCCGGACGTAAATTCCCCTATCTCCCCGATAAGGGTAATTGGGTAGTTTTTGTAGAGTGGCATGTTTTCTGATATATTGCGCTTTAGTTTGTATCTTAGATATACGTCAATTTATTACGTCTCGTCTAGATATTGGAACCAACCGTTGTACGGGGAAATAACTAAATTTCTGTTTTGATAATTGAGTAAATGGGTCATACGCGGATTTAGGTTCGCGTCTTTTCTGTGGAAATACCAAAAGTTAAGGGCTACAAAGCTTAATTTTGTATTAACGTCTAGTGTGAATCATCCTTAATGCGAATTCAATGTATGTGTGTTTACGACCGCTGCTTCTTTGTTTACTTAATATTTCATATTAAAAAAACAAGGTATAAATGAGTGCTTCCTGACTGGCGCATACGTAGAAGCGGGATGATACGAATATTTCTCCGCTTTGGAGTATGATACGAGTATTATAACGGCGCTAATGTAATATTGACAGTATAAGATTCACACATGGTCATTTACATGGTCATGGTTTTTCATGGTCATTTTAGCGAACCAGGAAGAGGGTAGATCGCTATGGTGTGTGGGTAGACCACAACTAAAACTCGCAGCACGTCAGTTAATCCTTGATTGATAATGGCGCTTGTAACAGTGCCGAAATATCGGGAACTCACAAATACAAATATACATGGTAATGTAGTGATAGACCACCCAAAGCGCCAGCTGATCAGCTGAGCTAAAATAATAAATGATTTTCTATTTTATAACTTCCGAGAACAGCGCCATTAACCTTGACATTCCAATACTGGATGGAAAATAATAACACTTTCCTTTGTTCACTATTGCGCAATACGCATTCCTTGCATTCCAATCTTTCCTATAAAAGCAATGTATTTTACCTAATAAATCAGTTCGTTCAGTTAATCAGTATCGTCTCGAGTTTCGACTTGTCGTTTATAATTCCCTACGCCGCACACTTCATGGCGACCCTGCCAGGATAGGCTGCTCAAGGCAGCCTCAGCATAATCACCTACTGCGAACCATCTGCATAGGGTCGTACTCTTCATGGCGACCCTTCCAGACGGGCTGCTCAAGCCAGCCCTGATATAATCACCTGGTATACTCCGCTGCAAGAATCGCTGTATAGTCTCCAGCCAGCTCCACTGCGCCAACCAGCCAGCCAACCAACCAGAATGGAGCCTCCAACAACGCCAGCACGAAGCAAGTAGACAGCAACACAGCTGCATTATACATCACAACAGCTGTGTTCATAATCATCTGCATCATTTTTGCCTACGCCATATGGAAGAAGGTACATAAGTGCCTAACAAGAAAAATCGAGCGACAAGCAGTAACGACGATGATGCGCAACACCAACAAAGCAGAGCAGGGTATCTAGCAAGATCACCTACAGCGCGTCACCAGCACCAGCCCGCCGCCGCCGCAACCCATCGAGCCCTCCCGCCCCGCATATGCGAGCCCAGCCGCCGCCTCCGCCTAGCACCCGCCGCTAGAATCATTTATAAGCAACAGCCACGAAGAAGACAATGATATAAGGTACTTTTAAAAATGTATCCTGTAATATAGTTACATAGTATAAAAGGGTAGCTATTATATTAGTGAAGTAATTTGTGAATTAATTTTATAATGCTTTAAGTAAATAAGTAACAATGCCGCTTGATGACGAGGCAATAACATACGTAATTTAACACAAAAAAAGTTGATGAAATTCTTATATGTTGAAGAATTCAGGATATGTAACCTAAAAAAAAAAAAACAGAAAAAAATCTTACGAATACACAGAGACGTAAAAGTAAAAAAAAAAAACAACAACATTAAGACGCAAACAATAAAAAAGAAGATATATAAATGCAAGTATAAATTATAACTTGTGATGAGCGAGTAGATACAAAATTATTAACAAGCTAGACAGAAAAACCTTGGACTATGGGATGCATAAATGTATTCTTTGAACCAGATTATGATTCAATCGACCATCAATCGTAAGGGACCTTGGACGCATAGTGTCTCCGATTAAAAAAAAAAAATGTTAAAAGAACTATCTAAACGATAAATAATTACCTATAAATGGTATTAGCAAGGTACACCAGGATTACAAGGTAGGCAGGAAATCCTTGAAACTTGACCATGATTCGATCGAGCATCACTCGTGGAGGTCCTTGGATAGGTACCTAATATATTACTATCTGATAGTATATAAGTTGTTAAAAGAACTGCCTGAAAGGTATATACCTACCTTAACATGGTATTTATGCGCGCGTTTTTATATACGTTTTTGTATAAAATCCTTGTAACCTGAGTAATAATTGAGGGTCGGACGGCCATAAAATAATGCATACCGTGTACCTTTGCAACAAGTGATGCGCACTTGATGTCACAAGTAAAGTACTGTGACAAACACAAAAAAAAGTAGATGACGTCAAAAAAAAATTTAATTAAAAAAAACGCTTGTAAGTCACAATGAGTATTGTTAAATAAATAACATACATTATACGTAGAAATTCACCACTAGCTATCACGTGAAACTAAAAAACCAAAATAATTATTTTATAAAAATAAAATTAAAAAAAGCGTCGTCATCAAAGCTTGCATTCAATTCCACATTATTATTATTTTTGTTAGTACAATATTTAATTTAATTTAATAAAATGAAAATAAAAAGAACAATTTATAATTTTAATATATAAATAATGATGCTTAAAGGCTATTCCAAATAAATAACATATTTTTTTTAATGAAACTCACTACTTACGAGGATTACGTGTAATAATCTATAAAAAGACACATATACATATACATAACATTTAAATTGTTTTAATAACATAGAAATTGTATATATCAACCAATAACTGTTTACTATAATCTTAAGCCAAAAACTGTACCTACTAAGTTTTGTCTCAACAAGAAAAAAAAAACCCGTTAAAGAAGACATTGTGCATAAAAATAGAACAACCTTATTACGAATAAATAAATCATAAAACTTAGCATCGTAAAGTAATAAGAAACCTATAACAAATCCACCTGATCGCATACCACCATCCATATAAGGAACACGTAATGTAAACATTCGAAGTAGCATCAAGATAGATTAAGAAACCATGTATACCATAGACTTAAGTTAATAAATTTATTTTAAGAAACCATGTAAACAATAGACATAAGTAATTTAAATTTAAGTAAGCCAAAAATAGTACATGTAATTACTATTTTTGTCTCAAAAAAAAACGGGAAAGCTGTAGTGATAGACCACCCAAAGCGCCAGCTGATCAGCTGAGCTAAAATAATAAATGATTTTCTATTTTATAACTTCCGAGAACAGCGCCATTAACCTTGACATTCCAATACTGGATGGAAAATAATAACACTTTCCTTTGTTCACTATTGCGCAATACGCATTCCTTGCATTCCAATCTTTCCTATAAAAGCAATGTATTTTACCTAATAAATCAGTTCGTTCAGTTAATCAGTATCGTCTCGAGTTTCGACTTGTCGTTTATAATTCCCTACGCCGCACACTTCAGTAAATATCCCGTTTCAAATCGTAATTCTAATATTAACAGTCTCCCGTCAAGTGTGGAAATATCTATGCGAGCTCAGTAAGCTGAGGTGAAGGAATAAAATAACTTACCGATCCCGCTCCGCGAAGTCAGGAAATCGTCTAAAGTTTCCATTAATTCTATAGGCGCGCGCGCTTTGCGCCTGTGCGTCAACACGTGAACTTATTAGTAGTGTTCGGAGTATCGGTGGCAAATTTCACACAGTGGATAATGGAGTCGTATTTATGATTAACTTTTTAAGATTTGAATAAATAAATTATTCATTTACCTGAGGTACTTAGTATGACATTAATTAGGTAGGTACTCGTAAATTCCAGGCACCAATAATTGAAGGGATTTTAAATATAATATATACACACTATTTTGAGTAGGTGGTGTAACTGGCAATTAAGTGCACAAATGTGAAAAAAAAAATTGGAACCAAATATATTACGATTGGTTAATGTATCCAGAAGTCTCGTTTACATCTTAAAAAATGGGTGGAAATCATTCACCCCCAGAGTCATTGAAAAATATTACCTTAAAGAGTTGCTAAGATATTAAATCTCAGCATAGAAATTTATCTAGATGAAAAGGATGAATTTGACTTGAAAAAGTAAGTTTTTATTCATATGACTTTATTATTCCTACCGTTTTTGATAAGACACTTTTTCTATTCTCTTTATTGTTTTAGATGATGAATTTTCGAGGATGGGTATGATTTGAATTTACCAAAAACCTTATTCAAGGAATTACATTTATCATCAAAAGATATAGACCTAGACGAAGAAAGCTTGGTTTTTACCGAAGTTTGCTCCAGATGTGGACATAGGGAGTATGATGTTTGTGATACCTAATTGTATAATGTTTGTACATATGTAATAAGTTAAAAATAAATAAATTTATTAAACAATGTTTACCTACTTACTTGTGCTATTAGTAGTCCTGTGTTACCGTGGTATAAGTAGGTAATGCTCGCAAGATAATTTATAAGGAGTATTATGTATAATTAATCATTTAATCGTTATTCGTTAAATCAAAAAAATAATCGACTCCATTTACCTCTGTGAAAGCCACCGAAACTCCGAACACTACTTATTAGTAAAAGCGAGGTGAGATAGCTACTAATTCTATGTTTCAAATGAAACAAATATACTGGCCTCTTAGCGGCATGCACTCTGACCAAGCACTCTCTTTTGTTAACCATTAAGAGCCCTTATAAGTTAAAAAACGCTCATATATTTAGGCCATTTTCTGGTTGAATTTACACGTATCTTGACATTTTTCAGTGTTACTATCTAGAACAGGATTATAGCGACCTAATGTTGTAAAATTGAAATGTATTTTTTGGATTTTTCATTTTCAAAATCAAAATCAAACATTTATCTGCAAATAGGCCACAAGGGCACTTTTACATGTCAAAATATTAATTTACAATTTAAGAAATTCTGACAATAATAAACTAGTAATACATTTTTCATGTCAAAATATTAATTTACAGTTCAAGAAGGAATAATAATTTCGAGTTTACAATTATAACACAATTAATGTCATACAGTGAAGACAAACTTGCAAAGTTGTCTATGAATCCCCTATAAAAGACACTAGTATTAACGTAGTCACTATGTCCTAGCAAGCATGAACAGACCGGACTCCACAAACAGCACCCGATCACGAGTATGACGCGTATCTCATTAAAAAATATCGTTTAAAACATCACTCCAAAATGACCATTTTCAAACTAAAAACAGCTTTTTCCGCTTAAATTCTACTACGTACAATAAAATCAAAAAATGGCTATGTCAATATCTAAAACTTTTATAAAGTTATCGTGTCCTTTAACCACTTTATTGGTATCATCAATACTTTTGTAATAATTTGAAATCAAAACATTTTAAAACTTATAAGGCCTCTTAAACATATTTCAACTAAACCAACCCGCTTCGCACATTTATGTTTCCGTATTTCAAAGTTTTCTTTCACCTGCAAAGTTTCAGTTGCAAAAAACTTCAACACTTACATTAGCGAAGTCATAATGCATACTCAACACATTCTAAATACAAACACAACTAGGACTGGAAGTTTGGGAAACTTTCCACTTAGCCGGGAGTGTTAACTTGAAGAATGCCAAAGTTTGAGCACCGTTTCAAGGTTCTGTGGCCTTTTTGTGGGCATTGCTGTTTGGTAAGTTATGTTTGTTTATGAACTCGGGCTTTTTGGAAGTGATAATATCATTCAAGTCTTATGCCTTGCCGACATTCACTCAGTATCAAAGGAAAAGGAGTCCTTAACACTTACTGGAATTTACATACTTGAGTTGTGTCTCTTTAACACTCAAAGAAGAGTATTTTACATAAAATTTTTCTTTTCATCCCAATCTGCGAACTCATTATAAATATAATTAACGTATACTTAAGGTACACAATAAAATTATGTTTAAAAGTGCTTTAATTGCCGCCACACCGCCATTAGAAGGTAAAGAGTTCAAAGGTGTCCTAAACACTGTCTTATCAATAAGGCTTTTTATTGCATGAATTTTATATAAATGTACATTAAACTGTTGTATACATAGTGACTATGTTAATTATTAAGAAAATGGAAACGTTCGATTATCTCGAAAACCAAGGGAATTTTACTAAACCTGAAAGTCCTTTTTCTGGACCAGCCTCAGGTGCTCTATCGGTGGTTAGAAGCTTGTCCATTATTTACTGGACACCCTGTATAACAGAAATCTCTGTCCCGGGGTGAGGTTCCACTTCGCTCTGCCACTCTAGCCTATTGCATGATACAAAAATATACTGCGCCAGGCATGGCAATCCAGTAAGGCAAACCTTGGTTATTTGGTGATATGCAGTCATTCGTTGATAGTTTGTTATCGTCTTACAGCAGAGTCACCTGATATTTTGTTGCTTGTTTTTTAAAGCGCACTAGCTGCAGTCGAAGCACCACGTCCGATGGGAGTAGGGCAAACCTTGGCTATTCGTTGATATGCAGTCATTCGGTGATAGTTTGTTATCGTCTTACAGCAGAGTCACCTGATAGTTTTGTAGCTTGTTTTTTAAAGCGCCACTAGCTGCAGTCGAAGCACCACGTCCGATGGGAGTAGGGCAAACCTTGGCTATTCGTTGATATGCAGTCATTCGTTGATAGTTTGTTATCGTCTTACAGCAGAGTCACCTGATATTTTGTTGCTTGTTTTTTAAAGCGCACTAGCTGCAGTCGAAGCACCACGTCCGATGGGAGTAGGGCAAACCTTGGCTATTCGTTGATATGCAGTCATTCGGTGATAGTTTGTTATCGTCTTACAGCAGAGTCACCTGATAGTTTTGTAGCTTGTTTTTTAAAGCGCCACTAGCTGCAGTCGAAGCACCACGTCCGATGGGAGTAGGGCAAACCTTGGCTATTCGTTGATATGCAGTCATTCGTGGATAGTTTGTTATCGTCTTTTAGTAGAATCATGTAACATTTTTGTAGCTTGTATTGTTTTTAAAATTTCGCCACTTGCAGTCATTATGATAGGGAAGGTTCCTTGTTTGTTATTTTGTTTAATGTTTCACGATAATAAACTATCACCGAATAACTGCATATCACCGAGTAGCCAAGGTTTGCCCTACATCGTTTAATAGTGTGGGTGACACAATCTAGGGCATCAACCTATCGACGGTATGTTTATGTAAGTGTAAGTGTATCGTCGACATTACGTATGTGGTATCACGATCCTGATTATTAGACCTTGTTTTCTTAGACATGTCCTAGTATTGTCCTAGGGTATATCTATATGTCGAAGATACATTACATAGCAGATCATCGCTACGAGATCTAGATTTAAGAAAACGTAGTTTAATGTTGGAAACGCCAAGCGATGATAGCTTGGGAGTGGTCTGCGTTTGGTCCGTGGGGGTACTTGCTAAGACATGCATTGACAACTACCCTTTTCTAAACTAACTAAGTCACGTTGACAGTATAAAAGGCTCTGGCCCCTTGTCTAAGATGATTATTCTTTCTGACTTTGTGGCGCACGGACGTAAACGGTGAATGCTCCGCGTTTCTGACTTTGTAACCGATCCAGTGCTTACTTTGAAATAAACAATATAGTGTAATCAACCCTATTAGTCATGTTTTATTCCTTATTTCCGTGCGTCAGTGTGAATATCTAGTTACGAAGCAGTGATGATGAAATGTGCTCGACGCCATCCCTACCTACCACTGGTTTATTGCATACATATGCCAGCTTGGCTTTGCCTTCTAGGTGGCTCTGAAACTGGACGTCGCTGTAAATGTCGACACCACGGATCCCAACGTCTATGTATGTGGCTTCTACTCTTTGAGTTGGAAAAGGCTGTTGTTTACAATTGTACGCCTCAGATTCTGTTGTAACCGCTCAATCAATCTCACTGGGGCGCAAACTCTTAGAGTATTCCAGTGTTCAAAACTACCCGCGTGGTCCTGTTGGAGGTTTCCCCTGGATTTTCCCCAGGCTACTCTCCAACCGCGCACTCCTATCGCGAACCATACTTCGTCTATACGAACCGAGCTAGATTATCCTGCTCCCACTCAGAGGACCTTTTTATTAGAGTGAACTCGAGTTTGAAGAAGGTGTATCTTTTTTTTTTCCTATGTGAATCTGCGATCAGTCGACTTGACTTTTAGCAGATGTGTTGTGCATGCTGTGTTTGACGTGCGGGGAAAGCTTCTCAGTAGAAGCCACCTCTTTAGTTTTGGAATCTGTTATCCAGGTTTTGTACGTCATAGCGTTTCAGTCGTTTGCGATAACTGATTTGTGATAGGTTAGCCGCCAGGTCATTCGGGTGTTTTTCGAGACGTTCTTTGTATTTCCCTGCATATAGAGCAATTTCTTGCTTTACTGTTGTCATGAAGAAGGTGTATCTACAACAAAAAAGCGATGCGTATGAAAAGTGTATACATATGATGCTGACTATACGTCGAGCGGCTTTTATTGCTGAATCTCCAGGAGTGCTTAAAGTCGTCTAAGTGCAGAGTGATACCGCCATATACTCACACTCTTTATCAAAGAATCACGTGATAAAACCCAGGATAGTATATACGGTTGGGCCGAGCGTCTGATATAATGCCGGGATTAAAAGAAAATACGTGCGCGGCTCGTAAGTCAAAATCTGATGGGTTCAGGGAGTTGAAGGAAAGTAGTTGATCGATGTGGACGTGTAGTACGAGTTTTTAAACAGAACGGAACAACAGAAAAGTGTTTGTTAAGGGCCTGACACGCTTTGATAGAGAAAGATAGCCTTATTTTGTTTCCAATAAGACGAAATAGAAAAAACTGCCATGTCTCGTATCTACCACATGGCAAAAATAGTCCCGCGATAATTAAATATTGTGTACATACAAAAGTAGAAATATATGTGAACTCGACTTTATTGGTACATAATTTTTGAACCTAAGGGAACATATGTACATTATATTTATAATCTCGACTGAACAAAATGTCGTGAATTGGTTAGAAACCCTGTCAGACATTCTTAACACCCGTGAAGCACTACAAAAGCATGTACGAAAAAACCTCCAAATCTGTTTGAGACAGGCGCAATTTCATACAAAAATGAAAGAAGTTATGCCCTTTCAAGCTCTCCATCCAGTGCGGAGGCCTAACGCTCAGCTTACCAGGTTTAGTGGCGGAGTGTGGCAAAAACCGGACAAGTGCCAGTCGTACTCGCCCACCGAGAGTCCCGTACAAATATGTAGGTATTTATTACGTACTTTAGACAACGCCGGTGGCAAACAAGCTTACGGTGCACCTTATGGCAAGCGGCCACCGCAGCCTATAGACACCCGCAACTCCAAAGGAGTCACGTACGCGTTGCTGACCCTTTATAAGATTTGAGGATGCACTGTGTTGGCAGCAGAAGGAACACATTTAGGGCCCTCGCTCTCAACACAGTGCATCCTCGGGAGCTCTGGCAACCTTGCTCACCTCCAGGAACACAACATTACATACTTGTGTAGTAGATAATGTTATTATGGCTGTGGTCTTCTGCAAGGCGGAGGTACTTCCCCAGTTGGGCTGCTCCTAATTCGAGCGAGATAACATTTTGCTGTGCCTTATCTTTCTCAGTCATGCTTCAGTTTATTATTCATGTAGTCACATATTATTATTATTATTCATTCAGCATGTATTTTCTCTATTGCAGTGGCACGCGACTGCTTTGAAGTTGCAGGCGTCTATAGGCTGTGGTGGCCGCTTACCATCAGGTGGACCGTAAGCTTGATTGCCACCGGCGTTGTATAATAAAAAAAGTTGCACTAGCTTTAAATTTCATGTGATCTGCCTACCTCTTTTTGGGAATACAGGCCTGAGTTTATGTATGTATGGCTAAATAAAAACTTCATAACAAATGTATAGTTTTCAGATTTTTCCCTGTTCCTGCAGTAAAAGACGATACAACTTGCCAAATTTCATAGTTCTGAGTCAACGGAAAGTACCCTATAAATTTTGATTCCCTTGAGTGTCGAAATATACGTTTATTGCGGCATTAACGGCCGTATTTTTATTTTACGTTAGCTTAGAAGTTTGATTTTTTCACCGTTTGAAGGGAGTGTAGACCTGTGCCTTTACCATGAGTTTGCATGACCGTACTCGCTAGCGACTGTGTAAAATATTTAGTATGCCGATTCATAGTTCAAACTCAAACCTAAAATATTCTTTATTCAAATAGGCCTAGCAACAAGCACTTTTGAATCGTCAGTTATATATTACATAAATTGAATCTAATTATTCAGAGTAATTTATTGATGCTTATAAAATTTAAAAAAAGACATGAATTACTATAATGTATGTCAAAAGAGAGTATAATAAATTCACAAAAAGATCGTCAATATGTAAAATGAAAACAAAAAATTGTATAATCTAGACAGTTTCTAGAATAAAATCTGAATGTCAAGAGGAAAACTTAACGTCAACATCTAATGTCATAGTTATGAAAATAGTCATTAAGATGTAATGTCATATCGCGTAACCGCCAGAGGCACTGTACTTTTTCCCATACACATTTTTATGCAGTCGCTAGCTAGTACGGTCATGTAAACATGGTAAAGGCATGGTATAGGGTTTTAATTTCAACTCGATATCCACGCGTCGCTGAGATACAGGGTCTTGACAGACAGACGGGTAACAAAATGATCTAGAGACTATACTCCGAACTTCGTATCGTGCCGTCCCTCTCACGCATATAGTGAATAACACGAGCCTCTGTAGAGGTTTCGTTTTTTTACTTTCAAAGTCAAAGTGAAAATTTTATTTGCGAGAATTATGGTACATAACAGATAACAAAATATACATTCATTAAATATAGAACTGCACAATTCACCATTACAATGGCATGCAAATTTATGATTATAATTTTAAAGAAAATTTATTTATATAATAAGCACAAGCATATAATTGGTAATGACCTTAAAACCTATCAATACAAACATTGTCTTAGGTAGGTACCCATGTGCAGCAAAGAACCTTGTAAATACCTATTGAAATAGTTTTTCAGGAAGCATATGATTAAGGCAGGTAGCTAAATTGTATCGTAGAGAAAATGATTGTGTATTACTTAAAACATCAGCTACTTATCTAGAAAGTTTCTTATGCAATAATAATGTCATTCTACATAAGAAAAAAAAACAGTGTAAATTATTTCTAGTTATGTTAAATTTTTGGTCATGTCAAAAAATTCCTTAATTCTATAAAAACATTTATCCTGAAGCCACGAGCGAAGTTTGACTATGAACAATTTGTACGGTAAAGTCCTAAATTCTAGAGGTATATGATTATAGACTTTTATTGACATTATATAACAATTCCTTCTATACAAGGCTGTTTTCGAGACTGACGGCTTAATGAGAAATAAATCTCTACCACGCAAATTTGGATTTTGAACAGCAGGCGAATCACGTAACCTTATGTACTAACGGTAGATAGATTTTACTGTCAATTTTGAAGTATAAATGTATGAGCTGCAGGCGAATCACGTAACTTTATGTACTAGCGGTAGATAGATTTTACTGTCAATTTTGAAGTATAAATGTATGAGCTGCAAGCGAATCACGTAACTTTATGTACTAGCGGTAGATAGATTTTACTGTCAATTTTGAAGTATAAATGTATGAGCTGCAGGCGAATCACGTAACTTTATGTACTAACGGTAGATAGATTTTACTGACAATTTTGAAGTATAAATGTATGAGCAGCAGGCGAATCACGTAACCTTATGTACTAACGGTAGATAGATTTTACTGTCAATTTTGAAGTATAAATGTATGAGCAGCAGGCGAATCACGTAACTTTATGTACTAACGGTAGATAGATTTTACTGTCAATTTTGAAGTATAAATGTATGAGCAGCAGGCGAATCACGTAACTTTATGTACTAACGGTAGATAGATTTTACTGTCAATTTTGAAGTATAAATATATGGGATGACAATTACAATTTGACATTAAAATCTACCTAACGGTAGTAAAACAAGTTACGTGATTACCCCGCAGGTTTATTTCGAGATACGGAACCCTAAAAAACGATAATCCTGTCTTAGTGCTGCCACATACGAGCCCCGTGATATTTCTGAGGGCAGGCGCATTAAGGCACTGTTTGGGTTGGGCATCACTGTTCATCAACTAAAACTAGACCAAATATACAGAGTTTGGTAGCTAGGTGCAATAACTGTAAGGGGTGATTTGACGACCGCTTTAGCCTAGTTGGTAGTGACCCTGCCTTCGAAGCTGGAGGTCCCGGGTTCGAATCCCGGTCAGGGCATTTATTTGTGTGATGAACACAAATATTTGTTCGTGAGTCTTGGATGTTTTCTATGTATTTAAGTATATATTTATCTATGTAAGTATGTATATCGTCACTTAGTACCCATAGTACAAGCTTTGCTTAGTTTGGGACTAGGTTGATTTGTGTAAGATTGTCCATAAATATTTATTTATTTATTTGATAGGAGGAAATTATACACATTTTATACCAAACTTACCAAGTCTTGTAGTTTCTAAGATATGCGCCATTTTATTTTAATTTGTACTTTTTCCTTATTCAAAAACTTTCTTAGTTCCTACCACTACTGTAAATTTATAGAAACACAGAAAAAAAAAAAGAAAAAAAAATTATCTACACCCATTCAGTAAATCCCCTTTTATGTGCTCAAAAAGTGTAGGTAAGGACCAACTTTACAATATCGCGCCGGTCTGGGGCGGAGATGGCCATAACAGCATCAAAAACGGTATCGTTATGGCCATCTCCGCTCATAACATAACGATACAGGCTCGTGCTCAAAAGACTTCAACGGGCTCACGCTTGACCTCACTACACTTGCAACGCAATGGTTCCTGAACATATGAAAGAGGATTTAATATACGGATGTAGACAAAGTAGTGTATGCAACTGAACATAATTAGGCCTTAAAGACCTCTCATTATATATCAGTTGCAAAAACTACTATAAAAAGTATGTTTTTTCATTGTATGGTAGTAAGGAAAAGTACAAATCTTCGAAATAAAATACATCATCATCATCATCATTATCATCATCAGCCTGTGTCAGTCCACTGCTGGACATAGGCCTCTCCCATGGCACGCCACTGAGCTCGGTCTTCAGCTCTTCTCCTTCAATCCCTGCCCACTGCCTAATAAAATACATAATAGAAACCAAAAGACTTGGTGTATATATATATATCTCCCCTTAAAGTCTTTGCACCTAGCTATCAAACACCCTGTATATGACCGTGCGACATGTTGCGAAATTTCATTGAAACTAATTTCTTACACTGCCATTAATTTTAATGATAGGTTATCAGGACCTACCGAACTTCAAAATCCGAACTACGTATCGTGCCGTCCCTTTCACTCTCGTGTTATACACCCTATGAGTGAAAGGGACGAAGTTCGGATTTCGAAGTTCGGGGTAAGCCCTCAGACTTGTCAGTGCCAATGTTTCGGTTTTTTTAATAATAGTATATTTATGTAATAACTAGCGACCCGCCCCGGCTTCGCACGGGTGCAATGCTGATGCATGTATATACATATAAACCTTCCCCTTGAGTCACTCTATCTATTAAAAAAACTGTATCAAAATCCGTTGCGTAGTTTTAAAGATTTAAGCATACATAAGGATATAGGGACAGAGAAAGCGACTTTGTTTTATACTAGGTAGTGAGTAGTGATACTGCTAAATTGCACGCGTGGATTCGAATCCCATCCTCGAAGCCACTATTATTTTGGAGGGAAAAAGGTGCCGAAATGATAAAACGGGCGGTAACTTGGATTGAAGTGGTCAGAATAGGCTCAGGATCGTCAACATTGGAAACTGATGGGGGAGGCAATTGCCCAGCAGTGGGACAGTACAGGCTTTCAGTAATAATAATAATAGGTTACCATCCCCCATGACGAGAACCTCGTGAAGGCCGAGAAGGACAAAGTCAGCAAGTACCTAGACTTGGCACACGAGGTGACCGCCATGTGGGATGTTGATTCAACGATCATTGTCCCGATAGTCCCAAGAGGCTCTCGCTAGATGGCTGGGTCAAGGGTCAGATACAGAAGGCGGTACTCCTGGACACGGCGCGGATAGTCAGGAGGTTCCTCTCTCTGTCGCCCGACACCACCGGTAGCTTAGGCCCCGCCTCGCTGCCGGCGGCACACTAGGTTAGGTTTTTATAATGATTTTATGTTTTGTAAGTGTATTTTTATGTTTTATTTTTTATAAAGATATTGTAAAAACCTAACTTAAGCGAAAAATAAATAAAGAGATAATAGGTTACCATTGCATGTTTACAGCTGTTAAATGATTCCATCGTAATATACTTTCACTCATTAGATACTATAATTTGGTACAAAAAATGGAAGTGAGTGTAATATTACGCCTATAAACTTAACGTTTGGCGCAACGGAAACAAATGTAACTGTACCATACTTTTTTGGGAAAAATAATTAAAAAAAAAACTAAAGGGTCTCATCGCAAGCCCTCATCAGAGCTGCTAAAGGTTGCTTTACTTAGGTAAATAAATAAAATAAAATAATGTTTGTGGACAGTCTTACACAAATCACCCTAGTCCCAAACTAAGCAAAGCTAGTACTATTAAAATAAGAAATACTTATTCGAGACAAAGACAACAATTAACAGAGCAAAATAGAAAATAAAAATGAACAAAAAACAAAAAAATTGTGTTATCTCGAAACGGTACCATCTCAGCATAATGCGCGCAATCGCCAGCGCTGGTCTTCCGATGGGACAGTACGAAAACAAAAAAAAAGTTGAACATTAAAAAGAAAGAAGACGAATTTTAAAAACAAAGTTTGACATTTTAAAAACCGTGAGATGTGAACGCAGCATATTTAGCCGGGATTCGGACCCGGGACCTCCAGCCTCGTAGACAGGGTCACTACCAACTAGGCTAAAGCGGTCGTAAAAAGGTATGATTCATAGTTAATGCCAAGAATAGCCCAATGGCCGTTGGGGTAGACTGGTTCTTGAGTGGAGACCACGTGTCGGCAATCGTAGTGTAGGGGCTTAGGTGGGACGATGATAATGATGATGGTGGTGATGGTGATGATGATGGTGGAGGTATTCGTAAGGCTGCGCCCTGTAGCCCTGGCATAGAATACGGCTACGGCGTCCTCTGCCTGTCGTAAAAGTCGCCTTTAAAAGGGGGTCCTACGATCGTTATAGAAACATAGCGGGACCCATAAGTGGACTCTAGGGCGGCACTGGCGCGTCCCCTAGGAGATCCCAAAGCCACCCGAAATGGGTTGAGGAGGACAAGCGGGGGGTTTTTAGTCGGTGCCAGTCCGACATAACCACCGCGTCGCCTCCACGGTGCGGAGGTATCCATAACGGATTCTCCCCCGACCAAAAAAAAGGTATTCGTAAGACTGTGGGCAGGGATTGGAAGAAATAGTTGAAGATCGAACTCAGTATCGTTGAAGTGTGCGGCGTAGGGAATTATAAATGACAAGTCGAAACTCGAGACGATACTGACGAACTCATTTATTAGGTAAAATACATTGCTTTTATAGGAAAGATTGGAATACAAGGAATGTATATTGCGCAATAGTGAACAAAGGAAAATATTTTACTGCCCATACTTTTGAGAGTAATTCTTTTTCCGTGGTGGGATTTTTTTCAGCTTTGTTTAATGGACGGCTTGCGTACGCTACTGGTAATCCATTTTTTAAATAAAAATAAAATAATAAATATTAGAGGACAATCTTACACAAATCGAAGTAGCCCCACAGTAAGCTCAAGAAGGCTTGTGTTATGGGTACTAGACGACGATATATTTAATAGATATAAATACTTAAATACATAGAAAACATCCAAGACTCAGAAACAAATATTCATGCTCATCACACAAATATTTGTCCTGACCGGGATTCGAACCCAGGACCGTCAGCTTCACAGGCAGGTGCACTACCCACTAGGCTAAACCGGTCGTCAATTTTTATTTGATAATACCGATCCTATTGCTACGCCCGTCGCGTCGTGTGTATCGTGAACGTATTGTCACTTGAGAAGTCCGGATATTGTAGGACAGGTGTTGTTGGCCATGGGGGAAGCCTATGTCTAACAGTGAACTGCCACAGGCTGATGATGATTATGATAATGATGCACGCCAAAAGATAAATATTTGGTGGTGGTATGTTGCCTCCGTGATAGCCAGATTGCTATTCAATATCAACACCCTCTTGAGCGTTGTGCTGGACAAGTTCGACTGCCCTGTGGTGAGACACTAGGACTTCGTTCACATGGGTGATAGGCCTAAAATTTGTGACATGATACGTACGCACTTTTGACGACCGGTTTAGCCTAGTGGATAGTGCACCTGCCTGTGAAGCTGACGGTCCTGGGTTCGAATCCCGGTCAGGGCAAATATTTGTGTGATGAGCATGAATATTTGTTTCTGAGTCTTGGATGTTTTCTATGTATTTAAGTAATTATATCTATTAAATATATCGTCGTCTAGTACCCATAACACAAGCCTTCTTGAGCTTACTGTGGGGCTAGTTCGATTTGTGTAAGATTGTCCTCTAATATTTATTTATTTATTTTTTTAATACCGATCCTATTGCTACGCCCGACGCGTCTGTGTGTATCGTGAACGTATTGTCACTTGAGAAGTCCGGATATTGTAGGACGTGGTGTTGGCCATGGGGGAAGCCTATGTCTAACAGTGAACTGCCACAGGCTGATGATGATTATGATGAATGCTAAGAATGATGCACGCCAAAAGGTAAATATTTGGTGGTGGTATGTTGCCTCCATGATACAAGTCACGAGTTCTAAGAAATAATATGGAGATTGTCTTACCCAAATGTAATAACTATATTCAATTTAAAAGAAGTGTGGAGTACAACGGAATAAAAGTTTTTAATTTTCTAAAAAATGACATTAAAGAATGTAGTAATTTTAATGAATTTACAAATAAATTGAAATCTTATATATTGACAAGACCATTCTATACACTAAGGGAATATTTTGAAAACATGCTTGATTGACTAGATACCTACTTTTTTCTTTTTCTTTTTATGTATATCCAAAGTGCAATTTAAATGTGAATGTAAATTTTATCGATACTGAATTATTGTAATTGTTTTAATCTTAATAATTTTGCATGCCAGCTGTGGCGGAACATGCATTCATGAAAATGTAATACCACTGACATGACTAC
Source organism: Epiblema foenella (assembly GCA_963556455.1). Lineage (NCBI taxonomy): Eukaryota > Metazoa > Arthropoda > Insecta > Lepidoptera > Tortricidae > Epiblema > Epiblema foenella. Next base: position 18,286,086 of record OY747112.1, read on the forward strand.
TGTACCATCTGTGTATGTTTTTGCAAAATAAATGATTATGATTATGATTATGATAGCCAGATTGCTATTCAGTATCAACAGCCTCCTGAGCTTTGTGCTGGACAAGTTCGATTGCCCTGTGGTGAGACACTGGGACTTCGTTCACATGGGTGATAGGCCTACAATTTGTGACATGATACGTACGCACTTATGACGACCGGTTTAGCCTAGTAGGTAGTGCACCTGCCTGTGAAGCTGACGGTCCTGGGTTCGAATCCCGGTCAGGGCAAATATTTGTGTGATGAGCATGTATATTTGTTTCTGAGTCTTGTATGTTTTCTATGTATTTAAGTATTTATATCTACTAATTATATCGTCGTCTAGTACCCATAACACAAGCCTTCTTGAGCTTACTGTGGGGCTAGTTCGATTTGTGTAAGATTGTCCTCTAATATTTAATTTATTTTTTAGTACAAAATCTCAATTTCCCTTTTATAAAATGCGATTTGATGCTGACAGATATGTTTTCATCCTAAGATGATACTCACACTATAATATCCTTTTCTCTGAAACTGGGACCCCACTCGAGCTTTAAGCTTTCCATGCTTAGGTTAGATTTTCTGGAATAATATTGCATTTTCTAGTTGAAAGCTTTATTTAATACGAGGTAGAGCTGAGGGGCTATCGAATCGGAAACGAACGTAGTTCTAATATCTCCCTCTCTGTCGCTCGAATTAGCAAGTGCGACAGAGAGGGAGATATTTGAACTTCGTTCGTTTTTGGTTCCCGGTAGCCCCTCTGTACAAAGCCGTTATGAATTTGCGCTTCTTCACTGCGTTGCTTCTTTTTTTAATATGAATATTCTGTCCAAGTAGTATACCTATACTACTCGTACATACTGCAAGTTAAATAAAATATAATTCGGTATGTATGTTATTTGTTACAGTGTATTTTTTATGACGGTGGCACACAAACTTCGGACCTGCCATCACACCGTAGCCCATGAAAGCTTGCGATTCCAGAAGAAACACAAACGCGTTGCTAATCCTTTTTAGGGTTCCGTAACGCTGTTCGGTTTCCAAAAGTGACACATAAATCAAGGTGTTACAAGTTTCCGTCCTCACCATATAGATGATTGGCAGTCCAAAACTGTGCGTTTCTCAAGAAATTTCCTACCTCGCACAACCAAACTATAAAATGAACTGTCGCCTGCGGTATTTTGGGACCAATATGATCTTCAAACCTTCAAGAAAATAGCTTATTCCCTTCTGAAAGGCCGGCAACGCACTTGCGACTCCTCTGGTGTTGCAGATGTTTATGAGCGACGGTAATTGCTTACCATCAGGCGATCCGTCTGCTCGTTTGCCCCCTATAACATAAAAAAAAATCAAAAATGGTAGCACGCGATATTTTGGGACACCTTTTGGCAGCCACAAACCCTCGTAAAAAAAACCCCAGCACCAGTTACTAGAGTGCTAACCGATATGCTCAGAGTAAAATGCTATTCAGCGTGGCAATGCGGACAGCCTGGGCACACTACCCATTGGCAGCGATGTAGGGCATTTATTTTTGAGTTTCATTTTATGTTTATATTTTAGTTTTATTTTATATCTTGTTGAACGAGTGAGCGAAGCGATGGATGGTCTCTTTTCTATGTTATAGGGGGCAAACGAGCAGACGGATCGCCTGATGGTAAGCAATTACCGTCGCCCATAAACACCTAAAACACCAGAGGAGTCGCAAGCGTTGCCGGCCTTTCAGAAGGGAATATGCTTTTTTCTTGACTGGGGTAAAAATACTTTCCTATGTAAATACGGCGGACGGATTTAATAAATTTGTCAGCCCATTCTCGTGATATTTTGTGCCCAAGCTCTATGAATTGTTTTTTTGGATTGAAATCGTAAAAAATGCTCACAGCTCAGAGCTACTAGTAAAACAAAAACGTAACCTCAACAAAGACGATTCTTTGTAGAAGTTATTTTTCTATTAAATTAAATCTCTTTTTATGTACCAGACACGAAGTTTAATCAACCCACAACCTTGCCTAGACTTTTGATAAAAATATTCTATAATATTTTCAAGAACTCCTTAACGTAGAATTATAGAAAATATCGTGAACTGGAAATACTTGTCAGGCTGAGTCAGAAGTATTATGTTTCTTATTCTGTTCAGTGGTTTCAGATTCGATGAAACCAACTGTGATGTTTCTCAGGATTTTCAAATGAAACAACATAATATCGGAACTTTTGCGAATAATTCCATTTATTTTCATTTCCCATTATTTTACTGAAAACATTTTGACAGTTAAGAAAGGTATTAACTATTTACAAATCATTAATAAGGCCGAGTTGAATAAAGAACTGTTAGACCAAATGTCGGATCAAATAAGTACATATTAAAGACAACTTAACGACATCAGGTCAAACGGATGTTTAAAAAACCCGGTCTAAATTGGACAAACTTAAACTTCATTAAAATTATTATCTAGAAAAACAACAGGATATTTGATATCCTCAAAACAATGGATATTAAACAATAAAGTCGGGTTATACAATTGAAGTTATTAGGTCGACAGAGAGCACTTGCGGTATTAGAGAACTTTGGCCCTTGGTCGTCCGACACAAACAAATTCAGGCTTAAGCCGTTGTCTCACGATGAAAAAAATAAACAATAGAACTCTTTTGTTATGATCCCTGGGACCCAAAGGACCTGTAGGCGACAGATTAAGGAGGTATCTGGACGTTTAATAGGCGTCAGGCGACCACAGGGCTGGCTCCTTTGCACAGCGTATAAGTCTTGCGGTGCAGAGGGAATGCCGCCAGCGTCCTAGACACCATCCCACAAGGGAGCAAACTGGGTGGAGTATTTTATATATTAGTATTACATTAAGTAGTACAGTTTATAGTTTTCTTTCAACTATGTTATGTACTTACTTTTGCTGTTCTAACTCATTTTTGCTAACCAGGTGGCACACATTTATATTTAAAAAATAGGGGCTATCGACAACAAAGCATTCGCTTAATATCGTTCAGTTCAGTTAACTCTTATGCAATGGGTTCTACTTTATCGATGACAATAAGGGCGATTTTTTATTGAATTTTCATTTTGCATAAGAAAAAGTCTGCTTAGGCTGAAATGGATATAATTTAACAAATTAATAGAATAGATTTCCCATCATTCGTATTTCAAACGGAGCTGTCCAGAAGATTATAAATATAGTAGCCGGATAAAGCGACATTCAAGGGACCGGTTATATTACGTCGCACTAACAGAACGTCGTACAAAACGGACAGATTTACTTTGAAAGTGTTTGGTACGAAACATAAAGTGAGGTGATTTTGAAGTCCTTAAAATCGGTAAAATGTTATATGCGGAGTCGATACAAGCGGATTCTACTGTAGAAGAAAATCCGAAGACATTGAGCAGTCGCCTTAGAGGCTTTGGCTTCTGGGTCATACTTAGTTGAAAAAACATAAATCGTCCCTCCTGTGGTCAATAGTTAACGGCTTATGTGCATGTTAGCTATGTTTTATTACAAGGATTTATAGAAACGGATACACTGTTTATGCGGGTTACTGGTCCAATCCAAAATTAAGCTTTATAGCCCTTATTTTTTGGTATGTCCACAGAAAAGACGCGAACCTAAATCCGTGTATGACCCATCTGGACATGCTCTGGGCCACTAAACGTTGTACCTCTTGCAGTCAGTAGACAAGTTAGAGTGTCAGAGTGTGTCTTATTTCTGTACGACCACGCCACCCATCATACTCACGTCGCAATGTCTTTCACGTGCATGAAACATGAGAGTTTTCAAATCTACCACATTCTGGTGACACCAAGCGCAGGTCAAAAGCAGCAGCAGAACACATGAAATTCAATTATTGTACCACATTTAGCAATTGTAGATTAAAAGATGAAGAAAATGTGATATTACAGAGATAGGCTGCTAGCCATCGCCCACACCCTACAAATCCGGTTATCATGTTAGACTTCGTAAAATATCACAAAACATTTCACTTAAGTATAATATTGTTTCTTCTTCTAAACAATAAAGTACCTGTCGACCTAATACTCTGACGACTTATTATATTTAGGTAATTCTTAAACTTAAAACGCCTTATAACACTGTCTTCTCATGATATTGTAAAAGAGTTTTAAAAGGAATATTTTGTTTGCTTTCTCAAAAATCCAAGATTTAGAAAACTATTTATAGCAGCGTAGGATAAAAAACTGCCTCTACTTGGCAAATACAGTTATCACAATCGATTGTGGTGCGGAAAACAAGCGAGTGGACAAGAGTGAATGCTACAAAGAAAAAACTCGATAGACAGAGTGCACACACATACATTTTCTATATTTTTGGTTAACAACCAAAACTCACTAAGCAACAAATATTTTTATACAAACGCCTTAAGGGAGGCGTACAGCGACATCTACTAGAAGACTCATGCTTCATTAACGGCACTAACGTCTCAAATTATATTGAGAATCGTCAGTTGCGATGCGCCATCCCATACCTAAATTTAGAAGGAAAAATTGAAAAATTTAGGCATCGAGCAGGATTCGACCCTGCGACCTCCCGGCAATCTAGCCAACTGAGCTATAGGTGCAATCACTACCCAGTTCCAAATTCATCAACCGTTCCTTTGTATTAAGCAGTGCCGCTGCTAACGTAAACTATATTTTTATACAAACGCCTTAAGGAAGGCGTACAGCGACATCTACCAGAAGACTCATGCTTCAATCCTGCTCGGTGCCTAAATTTTTCAATTTTTCCTTTATTCTAAATTTAACTTACTTAAAAAATCAGCATCGTCTCAGTACTGAGATACGAGGTTTCCAATAATAGTGACAACTTTGATAGTGAGTGTTGATTGTCAACCAACGATATGTTAGCGTTAGTTGACATTCTCAATTCAATCAATCTCCCAAACGATTTCAGTTTCCAAAGCCCATTCTCGCTACGGAAATTATTAACAGGTAATTTAATCTTTCACAATACCATGTTTAGAAGTATAGCCTAGTTCGACACATTGTTACAAACTCCATGATGAGTACCGTAAACTGGGGTGACTTTAGGAAAAAACGGGGCCACTTTGATAGATTAAGAACACTAATATAACCGTCACTAAGAATTTCTAATTTGATTCAGTTAAGTAAGTAGTTAGGAAATATACCAAGGAATAAAACCGACCCAGGTTAACCAAATAAAAACGAGAAATACGGCTTAAAAACTTGATTTTAAAAGTCGCCCCTGGATTTGAAAGTAACCCCGGTTTACGGTATTAAGAAGTGATTATAATTATGATTATGACTAAATATAACTTGCCTTTAGAATACAACTATATTTTAAAAATCGTATTTTTCGGGTTCCGTACCTCAAACGGGAAAAAACGGAAGCCTTATAGAATTATTTCGGTGTTTATCAAGACCCTTTATCTCGGAAATGCGTAGAGGTCTCATAAAATTTAACACCATTTACTGAAATCTAAAGTCCCTTGAAGCTGTGAAAAAATCAAACTTCTAAGTTAACATAAAAAATATACGACCGTTTATGCCGCAAAAAAAGTATATTTCCACACACAAGGGAATCAAAATTAATAGGTTACTTTCCGTTGAACTAGAACTATGAAATTTGGCAAGTAATATTATGTTATTACTACAAGTACAGGGAAAAATCCGAAAACTATACATTTGTAATTAAATCATAAAAAATATAGTCTTTATTTAAACTACGTAATCAACACCTACAAATTTGTATGTAACCCTCGGTGAGCGAGTCTGATTCGCACTTTTTCTATTTTTGTTTAGAGTATCGAATGTTGATAGTTTGCTCTATACAGTTTCACAGAGGAAATTCGTCAGTCTCAATAAATCAATTAAAATCTCCCTTGAACTCTTGATAACAAAATTTGGAAAGGTCTTCAGCTTGCGCAAAATTGCTTAAAATGACTCTCGAAAACAGCTCTCAGAGCCTCTAGTTTATTTTAAAAATAATCGAGGAAACCAAAAACAATATTAAAATAAAACTGCTACCCTTTTCTACACGAGGCAGACGCCACAACTGAGATAGAAAGAGGGTGCGATGCGGCTTTGAATTGTTGGAGCCGCTATGACAAAGGAGCGATGGTGTTATATGCTACGAGCCGCCACTACAAACGCATGACAGAGGTAATGTGACAGTTTTGAATCAAAGACTGGAATTACGGGCAAGCTTTGTTTATCGAGACTACAAACCAACCAGCTGGCAACGTACTGGCGAACACGAATAATCATGCATTAGGTATTTCTAGTAGACTCGTTCTGTTAGTGCATTAAATAAAATAAATAAATAAAATATTAGAGGACAATCTTACACAAATCGAACTAGCCCCATAGTAAGCTCAAGAAGGCTTGTGTTATGGGTACTATACGACGATATATTTAATAGACATAAATACTTAAATACATAGAAAACATCCAAGACTCAGAAACAAATATTCATGCTCATCACACAAATATTTGCCCTGACCGGGATTCGAACCCAGGACCGTCAGCTTCACAGGCAGGTGCACTACCCACTAGGCTAAACCGGTCGTCTTTCATTGATTGAATGGGATGTGTTTGGTTACAATTATAAACGTATTTTTATTTACGGACATACATCTAGACAGTAATATCAGAGCAAACAGTGTGCTTGAAAATATTCAATGTAAATACGACTGTATTGTCAAGACGTTAAAGTGCATGCCGATATAATATTTATCGGCGCTCTGGGGAGTATTGCTCCAGGGAAGACGTAGCTACAATCCTAAATACAAATTTACGAACTGCCAGCCTTTGTTTCGCAAGATCTCTAAAGTTATTTACACAACCTTTACAGTATATTGATGGAGACTGTAGACTGAAGTAAAGTAATATGGCAAGAAAAATAGCGTTTGTAACAATGAGCCGAACAGCTCGAGACACAAACAGGATTAAGACTGTTCTTTTAAATACAAAACATATTTACAAACTTCAACGTTATTTTATTTACAACTTTATTTATGTTACGAATAGTTACCTCGGGAAGGACTTATATTAGGGCAGTGATAGATCGTTATTAACAGACGGTATTTTGTTTCACTAATACCTACCGTTCTGAGACAATGCGAAGGATTAGCGGGAGGCAGGGAACCCTTTCACACCCCCCTTAGTAGCGGAGCCCAATAGTGGATTTTGGGATTTACTCGAGCGCGTCAGAGACATGGGAAGGATACCTTGCACTCTGTTGAGCACCTCCACCATTTATAAGCCCTATATACATATAATTTATTTCGGTTTCTTTTAAATTAACAAAGCCAACACAAGATTGCCTAAGGTTCAATTCTTTAGATAAGTATAAGGCAGCTTTTTAAGCTTTCTACTTAACATGATAACATCCTCACTGAAAATCTGATGCGTTCGATTATTTTATTTTTCACGGCCACCCCTGGCATGCAAATCGGCAAGGTACTTATTTCCTTTATCAGAAATATATTTGGCATTACACTAGGTATCAATGACGCCTTAAGGGATGTTCGTGTAACTGTTTTTTTAGTTCATGTTTTTTGTAGACATTCATCCCACCAGTAGAGTATATATTATACTTAAGCTTTTTTACTTGTTATCAACTTATCACCCAGTCTTCAAAATCCAATAGGTCCCAATGACGAACAAGTTAATCCACATTTAGCATCGTGATCTCCCCTACTAACTTTTGTACCCTGTATCGTCACAGGTACCGTCTTAGGGAAAAAGTAACCTGTAGTTTGTAATCATCTGCAGTTAAATAGATAAATATTGTGGTGTGGAGGGAAATATTAAATGATACTACGAATAAACTGAAAGCGGTTGAATTCTTGTTGTTAAGTTTCGTTTCTTGTTGTTCTGTTTTCGTTGATATACTCACTTAGTTTTTATGTTTGCTTCCCTTCCATGTTTGCATTATTTTGCACTTGAGTTTGCGTTCATTTTCATTAAGGCTTGTAATTTCTTTCTTCAACTTTTTTCACTAGACGTTTATTTTTGCTTTTGTGTTTTCTTTGGTTTTCGTTTGAAGTTTTTTCTTTCCATTTTCATTTGGAATCGTTTGATTTTTTACTCTGCGTTTTCATTTGCAATCTGTTTCTTTTGCATGTAGTTTTGTTTGAAATTTTTATCTCTTCCGTTTTCGTTCCCGTTTGGTTTCAATTATTTGATTTTATTTGCACTGATTGTTTATTTTCGTTTGCATGGATAGGGTATTTGGGTTTGCCTTTATTTCCTTTTGTATATACATTTACCCTTGTGTGTTGTTAACCATTACATTTGGTTGCCTATGCACTGCCATTTGCGTTTCAGTTCTTTACGTATATTTTCGTTTCAATTCCATTTCTGCTGACTCTTTGCGTTTTATTTTTGTTCTGTTTGGTTTTCTGTGCATTTTGCGTTCGGGTTTGCTTTTATGGTTGCGACTAGTTTTTTCCTTAGTTTTTTTGTCGTGTCAAATAATTGATCCTTTTTCTCTGTTTTGGTAGGAATTGAGTAATTTTTCGAAGCGTATTTATTTTTCATATTAATGATTAAAATAAACGTTACTTTATACTTGAATGTTCGTTTTAGATACATCTTTTATATTTCATTGAATATTGTATTTTATCCGTATGTAATGGTAAGTAAGTATTCTAAGAGGTAACCATCCGTAGTTTATTAATTTTATTATAGTTAACAGTATCACAATCGTGATTATAATGAATAAGTACAATCATTATTTCCAATTTGAATTCCTAACTTATTTATTATGGATAACAAATAATACACTAACCAACAAATTGTACATTTCTAAAATAATACACAAACAAGCGATATCATGAAAATGATACTTTATTAAGATATATCATGTCTCACAACCATTTACCACGAGAAAATAATTATAATACTGAAATAATACATACTGTTACATCATGATACTAATAAACCAGACACAAGTAAATTATATATACTACCAATATCTATACGTTTTGAGGTACCTTTAAAATAATGAACCTGCTGTAGCTAGTTTCACAATGGAGAGGTCCCTGTATCATTAATTTCGTTTGACACTTAGACCTCTACTTTAATACAATAGCACCATCTATGAATACAATAAGAAATATACTAATAGATAGCGCCATGTGTTAAGCAGAGGTCTATGTGTCATACGAAATTATTGATACAGCGACTTCTTTATAGTGACACTAGCTACAGTAGACTCACTATTTTAAAGGTATACCACAACGTGTATTGGCAGTCTATAATTTACTTGTCCCTGTAATAAACCAATACTTTGTATTGTTCCTCTATTTTACATACAATATATTATTATTTAAAAATTTCGCCACTATTCATTGAAAAAATGCATTTATTTACAATAATTACATTAAGTAACACAATTCGTTATTTAATTTTATCCTAACTATTTAACTGTAGACTTTTAAAATATTGTTACCTAATAAAAACACATTTTTCGTTTCGGTCACGCTCGTACCGTATCGTAAGGGACAACTGACAAATTTAGATTTACAAGGCATCTATTAAAAGCATTAATAAAAATAACCTTAAACTAACGAGCGGGCGGCCTTAAACTAGGTATTTCAAAACGTAACTTTTATAAGATGTATACAATTTGATTTCTGAAGTACTCGTAGGTCGCTTATTCACGACTCAAGTTATTGTAAATAAGACTCGAAAAAAAGTTATGCGAGAAAAGGTAAGAAATATTTTAATCAATGTCGTACCTACTTATTCTCATTCATCTCTTATTACTCGAATTCGTTTGACATATACTGTTCTGGAACCCACGGCGCTTCAAATCGAAACTTGTCACCGTCCCATGAATAGAAACTTGAGCACTCACTTTATAAGTCTATTTACATTTCCTATAGTTGCGTTGTTTGTCAGAGCGGCGTGTCCCGCGGGGTGAGGCGCGGGAGGGGCGCGGGCGCGGGCATCGGGCGGGGGAGCGTGCGCAGGTGCTGGAGGGGGATGCCGCAGCGCTCCGGGCCCAGAGTAGTGCCGCGAGGTAATGTGCACGAGCCCGAGGCGAAGCGCGCTGGCGGCGGTATGCCGGATGACGCGGTCTGGAATAAACGCACGCTTCAGAAACAAACTCTTAGGGTCGGTTTATTTATTTATTTATCGTATGGCAATTATTTCGAACCGTGAGATCATCGAGAAGACAGTACGGTTGCCAGTTTTGTTGCACTTTTAGCACCACCCAGGGGTCACGTGTAGGGCAGCGGTGGGTGCTCCCTACGGACGTGGTGCAACTTCGACCCCCTTTTAGGGTCGGTTGTACCAACATACGATCACAGGCCGGTCATCGTCAAATATGGCGCCGGCAGTATGTACGTTTCTTTTTAGCTCAATTCGGAACGATAAAACGTCACACGTCATGGAGCTGTCATTGAATGTAAAATCAGGACAGAGAGCCTACTCCGAACTTTGTATCGTGCCATCCCTTTCTCTCATATAGTGTATAACACGAGAGTGAAAGGGACGGCACGATACGAAGTTCGGAGTAGGCTGTCTGATATATATACCTCACCCTATGCGGAAGCCACGCGTAGACAAGACGCGAATGATAGCTTGATCTGTATAGATTTTGGGGAATTCGCGGCTTGACCTGGCACAATTGACCAGGGCCATGATTGATTAGTTCAAGCAGATAACGAATTGTACGGTTTGGGGAACATTATGAGTCGCTCGCGCCAGTGACAGGTATCTGCTAACAATTGTCCCCAGAGCCGGCCATGCTCCGAAGAAAGAAGTCCAGCGTATTTGGAAGTGCTAGTTTTAGGTTAAGCGGCTCGCAACTGCACCCGTTATTCTCGGTAACATAAACCCAGTTTTGGATGAGGCGATTTATGAGCCCGTGTCTTTCGAGTTGTCCTGGAGCGAACAAGAATAGTTTAAGAATCTGTTCCTTCGTGGGCCAGACTGGGGTGTCGAGATGGGTTTTTGGTAATAATAAGCGTGTTGATTGTATCGTGTCTATTTGGAAAAGAGGCAGTGTTTGGAGCTACATTCGTTTATATACTTAAATTCTACATTAATAACAGCGCCCACTATCGGTGGAGCTGTGAACTATACGGTAAGTTAGATAGCCTTATGATCTAAACATATCGATAATAACCAAGCCATCGAGGTCCCGGGTTCAATTGCCGTGACCTAGATGGCGCTTGTTCCACATTTGGACAGTATCACTTACTCCAGTCTCATGAATAGGTGGATGCGAAGGCGGAGGCGCGGTGCGGAGAGGGCAGTACCCCGGCAGACCCCCACGGACGCCTGCCACACTGCCGCGGGGTCCGCGACTGCCGAGAGGAGGAGAGATCGTGGACACCTGCTGCTGACGGTAGTAGTCCATCTGTTGGACGAATATGTAGTTTAAGGTCAACTATGTCCAGTTGCATCCTAATGACGTGCTGGTTTGTCGGTGAGGAGGCGATATGATATGAGAAAACTGGCAATAACTAACTACCTACTGACTCAGGTAGCGCTTTACTGCGTCCCTACATTGAAATGAGTGCTTAATGGCAGGCACAACATTTATTATGTAGTATAAGAAACTTTAGGCCTAATTTGCGTCCATTTTTGTATGAATTCTTTTGTACATGGCTGTTTGTTTCCTGAATTAAATAAAAAAAAACACAATGTGGATGAATGCGGGCGTCTATAGGCTACGGTGGCCGCTTACCATCAGGTGGACCGTACGCTTGTTTGCCACCGGCGATGTATAAAAAAAAATCATTGTCTCGCTACCGAGATACGGGACAACGCTACCATGCTTCTAAAACGCCCGCTATGATTGCCTTATAAAATATATTGATGTCGCTGTCTCATACCTTGATCTTTATCTCAGAGAGGTGAAGAGTTTATTTATTTATTGCTTTTCCATGTAGTTTTACAATAGGTCTTAAATTACAATTATGTGCTAAAACATGACCCTGGTAAGGGCACAGCAGTAACTTATAACTAAAAAGAGAAAAAATAAATAAAATATATAACACAGCGTAATATTGTAGATTATTATAAGATATAAACTGGATTTTAATGTTAGCTATAATGTCGTTATCAATAGATTTTATGTCAAAAACTTAATGCTACTTATGAATGTCACTGATTACGCTTATTATAAATGGAGATAATTAATAAGTAAATGTTAAGGGAAACTATAATGTCAAAAGCTTAGTTTTCACATAGAGGTGTCAGACAGGTATTCATTTACAGAGTAATAACATTTGTCCAGGAGCATCAAAGTCAATTTTGATTTGAATTTAAATATATTAATTTCATCCTTGATTATATCCGGCAATTTATTATACATTTTTACGCACATCGCAAAGGGACCTGAATGGACCATTTGTAGTTTTGAGGGTGGTTGGCCCAGCTTGTTGCGAGGCCGCGAGTATTGTGGAAATAGAGGCAAGTTTTTCTGTACAAAAACACATACTTCCAAGATGTATATCGATGGTAAAGAAAGGATATTTTGTTCAATAAAGCATTTTTTACAGCTCTCCATTGAATCTATATTATAGTTGTTTAAAAGAAGCCGCTTGATCCATCTTCACGTTGATCGTTGGTAAGTATTTTCCTGACTTCTTCTCTTCTCTTCTCTGACCTTACAAGCAACGCAAACTACGTTTGTAATTCTTTATCTGGATAAGTTTTCCTCACCTGCATCTGATCAGTATCCGATGGTATAATGTCAGGGTTCCTGTCGTCGCTCTCGCTGTCGTCCTTCTCCCGCAGCTTGTCGGGCGAGGCGGGCTGCGACGCCGGCGCGGGCGCAGACCGCGGCTTGCGCTTGGCGCAGCGCTGCCGGACAGCCACCATGAAGAGAACGATCACCACCATCAGCGCGCCGCCGCCGCCGACCGCCGCTGACATGGTGCCGGACATTTGGAAGGCTGTCCGCGGTAAGTCTGTGGAATGGAGTGCTTGTTAGGTGCATACTGACTGGTATCATTTTTGTGTAGTGTAACACGATACAACCTGAGCATTAACAGCAGTCAATGTCACGTAATTTACTTAATTTACTTTGACATGCATGACTTGTTAGTCATATCATGAAAAAATATTTTCACATGCCTCGAGGCCGAATATATTAAGGGTCAACAATGTATACGTATATCATCCTGCTGTACCATATGTTCTTGTGAATAAACTTTCATTTCATTTCATTTCATTTACATTCTCGAGATAAGTCGGGGTTTCTCTGCGTGATAGAATTAGGAATGAAGCTATCCGTAGCAGAACTGGGGTCTCCGACATAGCCTTCAAAATTGCGAGACTTAAGTGGCAGTGGGCAGGGCACATTGCTCGCAGGACTGACGGTCGATGGGGCCAGAAACTGCTTGAGTGGCGTCCACGCACCGGAAGACGAGCTGTCGGTAGGCCTCCGACAAGGTGGAGTGATGACCTGGTGAAGGTCGCGGGAATCCGGTGGAAACGAACGGCACAGGACAGGTCTAAATGGCGAGCCTTGGGGGAGGCCTATGTTCAGCAGTGGACGTCTTTCGGTTGAAATGATGATGATGATGATAAGTAAAACATACGAGTACCTTGCAAGCTCTTGTCGTGCACATGGTGTTTCTCCGGCGGGCGCAGCGTCCCGGCCCGCAGCGGGAACGACTCCCCCCTCCCCTTGGCGTTATACGCCAGCACAGCCGCCGCATACGTCCGACCGGGTACCAGTCCGACGGCCGTGAAGCGTGGCACGGCGCTCGACACGTTTGCCACTATTTGCTGATGGGGCAAAAAAAAACAACTATTAAGGCGTGTCTGGGTGTGTGGGTTGTCTGTCGGAAGATCAGCGCTGGTAATCGCGCCAGCACTACGCTGAGACAGAACCATTTCGTGCAATACCTTGTTCTTCTGTTTTTATTTATTTTCTTGTTCTTTTTGCACGAATAAATATTTCTGATTTTTCTATCTAACACGTGAGTTTGTAGTTAACCATCCCGCTCTCTACGGATCTCTGTGTAATTTAGTAAATATTTAGTACATTTCCATTGATTTTTGGAACACTGGATCATTTATGAAAAATCTATCCGGTTACATCATTAGAACAATGTTAAAGCTATCCTTTATGTAAAAAACATATCCCTTTGATTTTTTGAGTCATGGATGTTTTCTATGTATTTAAGTATCTATTTACCTATATGTAAGTATGTATATCGTCGCTTAGTACCCATAGTACAAGTTTTGCTTAGTTTGGGACTATGTTGATTTGTGTAAGATTGACCACAAATTACGAAATCTGCAGCAAATCTTTAGGATTTCTTGACAGAGTGACCAAGGAATTTTACAATATTTTGTTCGGTTATTTATTTTCTATGTTTCTTTTTAAGTTCACAGTAATTTTTGTGTAGTGAAATTCGACATTACTTCTTCATACTGGAAGTTTAATTTCATTATTATCATCAGATTTCTGAATGGGTCTTGCCTTAAACAGTCATATCTGAGTGATCACATCCTCTGCTCCCGTGGACAACTCACGCGCATGACAAGTATCTGCCTAGAGTTTCACATCATGCATCCAGCCTGTACTCCGACCTTCGTATAGTGCCGTTACTTTCACTCGCGTGTTATACACTGTATGAGTGAAAGGGACGGCACTATATGAAGTTCGGATTTCGTAGTTAGGAGTAGTCCCCCCAGAGGAGATACAACAGATTGCTATCCAAATAGTTTGGAAATTCCTGGAGCCAACGGGTGTAAGCAAAGAACTTTAAGGGCTGTCACAATAAATCAATCTGGTCGAGGCAGCATGGACGGCCCACAACAAACTTTAAATAAGAGTAACTTAAGAGAACGAATAAATAAAGTGAATAATAATAAATCCGATTGAAGGAGAGGACAAAACGGCCAAGTTGCATGCCTAATCGCTGAGCTATAGCGATTTATTGGCCTGGTCATTTTTTTAAATGAAATGAAAACATTCGCTTTAAACTAGATAATACCATATAATTATCAGCTAGAACGCGTTCGCTTCTTCCCGTCCCGGAACAGAAACCGAAACCACAGAATAAGTAATAGTACAAGTACAGAAGCTTCACTTCCTAACAAAAACGGCTTTTATGCATAAAAAAACGTGCCTACTCTGTGCATCTCTGTCTGTCGTATGACTTGTATTCATTCGCACGCGGCACATGTAACGCTAGGGCTGTCGCTCGAGTACAGTGAATCCATATGAATTAAGTACCTACCTACGAGATACTTCACATGAATGTACTTATGTATGTCAGTATCATTGTGAATAACGCCACAAATAAAACGACACCGCCACAATTCTCTTGAACTCTTGAAATTTTAATTTGTAAGTAAGAATAGTTCATAAAGCATGCGTTTTTATTATGATACTCTTTTTAGGGTTCTGTTGCTACTATTATAGAAAATTGTTCAGCATATATAGCTTTAAGCCTTTGGCGTTAAGTCCTCCATTTCTCCACAATATTTTTTGCGCAATAAAGTTTAAATTGATAAAATAAATAGCTCAAAAGTATACGTTATCGCCGGAAAACGGCGGCGGAACTTGAGACGACGTGCATGTGCTCGCTCGCGCGGCGACGGCCCTCAACTAATAGGCGACCCCGGGGCGCGCGAGCGTTAGGTATCTAAAGCATTGTGCACCGCCCATTGCAAGCCCCCTGCACAACCCGCTTAGCACCGAGCGGGGTGAGGCGGAGGTACGTTACATGGGAGCGGCCAACTCGAAGGTGACGGTTTGTATATAGAACTCACTTGACTAACGATGTCCCGAACCTCCAGCAGGAAGGACTGTGGCATGCCTCCATTGAAGCCCTCCATACAGCGAACTCCAAACGAGGTTAGTGACGCGTTGACCACTGTGCAGTTGTGGACTTGATCGGGCTTGCCTGTACAACAATATTACATTACTTACTTACAAAAAACTTGAGGTTTCCAATTTGGTACTTAGCCGTTTTCATCCGTCAGAAATTTTGTAATATTGGGTCAACCTTACTATATTTAACCTCTTGTCTGTGTCTGATAAGGATCAGTACAATCGAAAATTAACTCTTGTTCCTTTTTGTCCTAGAGTTAATTTTCGATTGTACTGATCCTTATCAGACACAGACAAGAGGTTAAGGGGTTTCATGGTAGTAAACTCACCAGCAGCAATTATATGGTAAACACACGGCACCCGCTGCTTCCCGATCCTGTTATGGGCCCAACACAGAAGTGTGCCGTAATCCATTTCGGTGTGTGGTGTGTAAGTGACTGTGGAGCTAGTCCCGGCGCGGGACACATACGAGTCGCTCACTTCGTTGCTGTTCGCTGTGTTGTTGAAGGTCCATCGGAACTGGTGGAGAAATAAAAAAAATCAATCTGTTGTCTTTTTTTATTAAAAATAGGATCGCTCTTGGCCAGCATCTAGCCAGGGGGCAAAGATGAGCGAGCTCACTCAGAAGGTGCCTATTCACTCGTGCCTTAAAAAGGTCTAGGTTATATGAGCTTGGAAACACAAACGCCGGCAGAGAATTCCAAACCTTAGAAGTGCGCATTATAAAAGATGATGCAAAGCGCTTGGTTCGAATAAGAGGAATTTCGACCAAGTAAGGATGGTATCCAGCCGTACATCTGGATGTCCGATGGAAGAAGGGGGAAGGCGGTATGAACGCGGAAGAAGGCGGTTGCTGTCTACCGGCAAAGAAAAACAAACAATGGGTCATTCTACTTATTCATGATCAGTTTTCTATTACAAAAAAAATCTATGATATGTATTGAATTAGTATACAAAAACAGGAGTTGGAAATAGTACCTGAACCCAATAAAAAGGATTTTGTAGTTAAAAATACTTAAATCTCTGCATCATCTCTTATCTCTATAAGGATTACTACGTCGATATAAATCTCATTTTTATTAGCTTCAGTATTTTAATAAGACGTTTTTTTAATCGCTTATAAAAAATACTGACTGAAAATCAGTATTGTTGGTGCACAACACTGATCTGTGCATTAAAATGTACCAATTGCACATCAAAACCGATCACTACTTTGGCTATGCAAATTAGGTTACCAGGTTGTGTTTATTTATGTACCTTTAAATGCTAGCCTTTTAATAAGTATATCGGAAGGCTCGCAGTGACCTTTTTGGGTCATTGATAGTTGTAAAAACAAAAGTTGTCCAATCGGTGGTCAATATACCCTTGTGGTGGTAAGGGCGCGTAACTGTTGCAACCCTTACGCACCAACGTTAAATAGGAAGACACGAATTATGTACAGAGTTTATTTACATAAGTTATATACAAATATACAAAATAATAATTATATATGTTAACATGAATTTAGCAAGCGCTCGGGTTAGAATTAGGCTGCTCATGACACAACTGTTATAAGGGTTGCTAGGCAACGGCGCGCTGCTGCGCGCAGGTCCGAGGTCGTTCCGTGGTGCTGACCAGGCCGCCACACCCTTTTATCAATCAGATATTAATTATGGCTGACATGATATGAGGTCGCTGCGAGCTCTTTGCAGGTTGGTGCGTTTGTTGATAAGTCTCCTAAAACTATTACTTACGATAACTTCAGGCGGGTTGGCATCAACGTGGCACGTGATATGAGCTCGCTTCTACTTCGCTACTCCGTGCGATCTCTGATCAGAGCTCTTACAGGTTGCTGTGTCTATTGACAATTCTGTTGTAACTATTACTTCCAGTAACTTCAGACGGGTTGGCATCAACGTGGCACGTGATATGAGCTCGCTCCTGCTTCGCTACTCCGTGCAATCTCTGATCAGTACTCTTACAGGTTGTTGACAATTCTGTTGTAACTATTACTTACAGTAACTTCAGGCGGGTTGGCATCAACGTAGTATGTGATATGAGCTCGCTCCTGCTTCGCTACTCCGAGCAATCTCTGATCAGTACTCTTACAGGTTGTTGACAATTCTGTTGTAACTATTACTTACAGTAACTTCAGGCGGGTTGGCATCAACGTAGTATGTGATATGAGCTCGCTCCTGCTTCGCTACTCCGTTCAATCTCTGATCAGAACTCTTGCAGGTTGGTACGCCTTTTGACAAGTCTGTTGTAAATATTACTTACGGTAACTTCACACGGGTTGGCATCAACGTGTCACATCATATGAGCTCGCTTCTGCTTCGCTACTCCGTGCAATCTCTGATCAGAACTCTTCCCGGTTGGTACGCCTTTTGACAAGTCTGTTGTAAATATTACTTACGGTAACTTCAGGCGGATTGGCATCAACGTGGCACGTGATATGAGCTCGCTCCTGCTTCGCTACTCCGTGCACTCTCTGCTGAGAGCTCCTGCATGTTGGTGCGTCTATTGACAGGAAAACATGTTGTAAGTTTGCTTGGAAATAACAGGCATTAGTAATAACTCTACAAAACGGAGGAATTTAATGTTATAGAGATTTGCGAGCGGTTAGAAGGTGATGAATACCAGGGACCTTGCCAACGCAACCGCTCGCAAATCGCCAGTATGATATAGTAAGGACTCAAAACTTTTTGCAAGCAGACACCGGACACACCAACAGCAACAATCACAGGTTATGCAAATCTTTGTTTTCTAATCCAAACTATGAATTATAAAAAAAAAAATTCTCGGTATAAAATCGAGGTTCTAATATCATATCACATCATTCATATTTGTGGAGTCCGGTCTGTTCATGCTTGCAAGGACATAGTGACTACGTTAATACTAGTGTCTTTTTATAGGGGATTGACGAGAGATATCATCCTGTTGTGGATTCGTTTTTATTATCAGTGACTTAGAGACCATATACATCTCCAACAATATTAAATTAATCTTAATTTTGACGCTCAAAGACCATGTACATCTCTGGTATATTATATTAATTTCATTATACTCCTTGTTTAATCTTGAGACCTTATACATCTCTAACTTTACTGATGTTGTAATATTTGTAATAGATAACTTTGCAAGTTTATCTTCACTATATGACATTAATTTTGTTATAATAGTAAACTGTAAAATATTTTGACACGAAAAATGTGTTATTATAGTCAGACTTACTTAAATTGTAAATTAATATTTTAACATGTAAAAGTGCTCTTGTGGGCCTAATTGCAGAATAAATGATTGGTTTTGATTTTGATTCATTTGCATTGATTATACAGCGTCATAGATTTTATACATGTCAAATTGATTATAAATTGATTATTTGTAAAATACTAAAGAGTATTGGACTTTATAAATTTTGTTATCGAGAACGAGAAAGCGTCCGCATAATTTGCATCGAATTCCCTTTATAGTGTTTTTATTACACAGTTTCTCGAAGAAAAGCAACAAACATCCACCGGAATGACCTGCATAAGGATTTCACAAATACGTTTTCAGCGCTGAATGAACACAAACTCTTCAAAAGCGCTTACGGAATCCTTTCAGAGCTAAACTGTTTTCATTGGGGCTCAGATGTTCCAGACGTATTTATATGGTTTAGAGTTTATATAAACTCGCGAAGAAAGAATACAGGTCGCTACAATACCGTTATGTTTCCTAAAATAGTGCAAACTTGTACAGTTTTAGGGTCTGTTGCACCAATATACGATCACAGAACGGTCATCGTCTAATATGGCCCTGGCAGCTGTCATCCCATAGAAACTTGTCAAACTTTCCATATAATCGGATTTTAAAGAAAGGAAGAAAGAAAAAACATTTATTCGTGGCGCAGACACAGTACAAATTAACATAACACCAAAATACAGAAAATAGCCACGAAATGGCCCCAAATCAGCATACTGCTAGCCATGGTTAGCACTGGTCTTCCTTTGGGACCACGAGAAGCCACGAAAAACAAAAAACACTAAAGTCACAAACAACATAACAATAAATAAATTACATAATTTACAATTCAAACAGACAAGAACAGATAAACATGAACGCGACCTAAAACAATCATCAAATATGTGTGGTCTGTCGATTACAAACGGTTCGGTGCAACCTATCCTTATAATACTGTCATGATCTGTATTTAATTTTATATCTAACCTGCAAAAACAACAGTTAAAAACTTTAACGTATTCAGGTTTAAATCGGACTCCTAAAAACCCATGAAAAAAACAATGTTAAGGGCCCTTATCAGTTATAAAACGCTCATCTATTTACGCCATTTTCTGTTTGAATTGACATGTATCTTGATATTTTCTCAATGTTACTATCTAGAACAGGACTATTGCGACCTTATGTCATAAACTTTAAATGTATTTTTCACTTCTCATGCTCGAAAAGTGTGTCATATTAGACTTGTCAAGCGGGGCTAAAGTATTACATTTAACCCCTAGGGAAAATATGAATACATATTTATGATTTACACAATATTTGAATTTGACCAATCAAAATACTTCACCTATTAAATCCACCAATCACAGAACACCAATTTAACTCTTCAAAAAATATTTGGTATTGGGTATTAACCAACCAGAACACATCTTTACTAAAATCGACCAATCAGGAAACATAATTAATTTTTCTAAAGAGTCTAAAGATTAAGTTTGTAGTAGTCCCTATTTCACAATAATTAAAAAAGTGGTTAAATCGTTCGAGCAACACTTTGAAGCGCTCAATAGAAGGTCAGTTAGCTTTTTTCGCGCGTGAATGTTGCGCGCGAACCGCAGTCTCTATGTTTTGTGTGTCAAAGGAGTATAGAAAAAAAATCATGCTGCAAAAGTATATATCTTCGCCGTGGAATCTATTGTTAATTTTGGGTGGGTTAACCTTTGTTTATTTATTTTCTCGCAATCGAAGTGAAAAGTAGAGTGTATAACTCGGGTCTAAAAGCCATATTACCCCTCGAACTATTTTCCCTCACTTCGTTCGGGAAAATAACTATCTCGTGGTAATATGGCTCGTTTTAGACCCTTGTCATACAATCTACTATTTTGGATCTATCATTAAGAAATATTGTTTCAAACATCACTCCAAATCGACCATTTTCAAGCTAAAAACTTGTTTTTACCGCTTAAATTCTACTACACACAATAAAATCAAAAAATGGCTATGTTACTATCTAAAACTTTAATAAAGTCACCGATGCCTTTAATAACTTTATTAGTATTATAAGTACACTTTTGTCATAATTCGAAATCAAAACATTTTTAAACTTATATCACAAAAATCGTCAGTTTTAGAGATTGATATTTTTATGATAGGATCCTGGGAATTGCGGGAACGTCGTTGTAGGAAAAAAAACATGAATAAGGTACTTACAAAGTACGTCCAGCGTGAAAGGCTTGCTCTCCCCATCTCCCTCTGCATTGAAGCCGACACAGGTGTAATTGCCAGCAGTCCGCCTTCCTACTCCTTGGAGTACCAGCGAGTGGTTGCTGATTATGACGCCCTGCCCAATGTTGTGGAGCAGTGTTTTACCCTAATGAAAAACAATAAAAATAAAATTAATAAATAAATAAATATTTTTTGGACAATCTTACACAAATCAACCTGGTCCCAAACTAAGCAAAGCTTGTACTATGGGTACCAAGTGACGATATACGTACTTATATAGATAAATATATACTTAAATACATAGAAAACATCCAAGACTCAGGAACAAATATTCGTGTTCATCACACAAATACATGCCCTGACCGGGATTCGAACCCGGGACCTCCAGCTTCGAAGGCAGGGTCACTACCTACTAGGCTAAAGCGGTCGTCAAAAAAAAATACATAAAAATGGCATGATGATGGTCGATAAAATGTACAGTCGACCCAACTGATTCATGACCCACTCGGCCTACAAATGGCTTGGAATCGTCAAAATAATAGGGTTTTCATGTCGCACTATGTAGCACTTAGGTCGTTTTAAATATTAACAAATTGCGTCAATGCGGTTCGCAGATCTATACAATTTTAACCTTTATAACATTTTTTTATTTTTTTTTTTATACGAACGAAGGAACGGTTGATGAATTTGGAACTGGGTAGCGATTGCACCTATAGCTCAGTTGGCTAGAGCGACTGGCCGCGAGTGCCGGGAGGTCGCAGGTTCGAATCCTGCTCGGTGCCTAAATTTTTCAATTTTTCCTTCATTCTCTTTATAACATTATTAAAACAGTAAAGTTATGTTTTGAATCTCGAATAAACTGTCATTTATAATAAAAAAACCTAACTCATTTATAGCAAAAAATATATTTCAATTTCAGAAATCCATTGCTTTGTCACTATCCACATTTGGCATTTGGCAGAACAAGTGCTCAGTGAAGAAGGCTATGGTATTACTGTGAAGAACAGAGATAGTAATAGCATTTCTCTTCACTACATAGTATAAAACAAAGTCGCTTTCTCTGTCCCTATATCCCTATGTATACTTAAATCTTTAAAACTACGCAACGGATTTTGATGCGGTTTTTTTAATAGATACAGTGATTGAAGAGGAAGGTTTATATTGCACCCGTGCGAAGCCGAGGCGGGTCGCTAGTTTTTGATAAACGAATATAGCCTAGGCCAAGACTGAATCATGGTTATCCAAACTATTTAAGACTGTAGTTAGTAAATGTCAGTGTCTAATAAAATGATAACAAGTTCGTTACAAAACATAGTATCTTAAAAAATACTGTGTTAATTTGATTTAATTTAGCCACATTCAAACTTTGTTTAGTCACGTTCAAAAGTATGACCACACACAGTACGTGTATGTGGTCACATTTGACAATAAGTTACAATATCCAATAACATTTTTACAGAAATTCTGCCGAAATTCTGCCAAAATTCTGCCGTAATTCTGCCGTTGAACTGTACTTACATTATGCCTCCATTCAACTTTGTAAACGTAGGGATGTGCCTTGATAATGCAATCGAAGTAAACGTCAGAACCTTCCCTGATGTTGGTTGGGTCGAGGTTGGTGCCCAGTCGGACTGTGGTCTCAGGAATATCTGTCGACAGAAATGTGGAAGTAGAAATATTTATTTAAAAAAAATGGTAGTCGGTTCCTAGAGAGAAGAGAGAATTCTCTGTTCCATGTAACGTTAGAAAGTGACGGCGATAATTTTAACTGACGGATAATTTTATGTGGCGATTGAAAAGTCAACCCTAAGTGAAAAAAGCCCCAAAATTTGGATTTATACTAACTTAACAGATCCATAATAGTAGATTGTGTCTCAAGGGAGCAAAATGATATATTTACGGCGAGGGCGGTATATTGAATTCTAAGTGAAGCGAAGATTCTACAATAAAATCCTGAGCGTAGCAAGGGATTCTAAAGTAGAATCTTGAGCGTAGCGAGGGATTCAAGTGTTTACTCCCAAGACGGAAATAATTTTGCTACCGTGTAACACATACTGCTTTTCACACCGTCTATGAGGCCCGCTGTTAAAAACATGAAATATCTTACAAATGATTTTACTACAGTGTCACATACTGCTTTTCACACCTTCTATGAGGAAAAGAGTCTTTGTCGCCCTCAAATGAGGGAAGAAAAGTACAACTTTGATCCCTCATTTGAAGGCAACAATAACTCTTTTCTGAATAGCAGGTGTGAAAAATATATTAAAAACCAAGAACGAAATCATGCTTTGCGATTTCAGTCTTATTTAGTTTAAATTTCTACTGGGTTAGATAGTCAAAGTTTTTTTCTTGCAACCATAGTTTAATACAGATCTTAATAGCTCCACATTAAGTCTCGTATGGTCTCATACATTGAGTCTCATATGGACCCCGGTAGGGCATAGAAATATCATATCAGATAATCAGTTAAAAATATATACCTATGTCATAAAATAATTAATCATAAATTAAAATATTTTTACATGAATAGATACATATAACTTTATGTACTCTAATTAGTCTCTAAAATCGTTGGTTTCTTAGGTACACTACGTATCTTAGGTAGTTATTGTTAGATTTGTTAGTCTGTCATTAGCATTGCATGATTAAGTTTATAGGAAAGAAGTATGTGTAAGTTCCGAACCTGTAAGTGAGAGAGCGCAACACTCGCCAACAAACTGTATATACAGTTTGGCGAAGTAAAAACATATGCCTACTGTAATTTATATTTTTGATATAAATAAATAAAAAAAAATTAAATCTTTCGGGTTATTAACGCTGTATAGAGAGATATCAATGTGACCTCGTCAAATTTCCTCACCTACCGCTTTATACAAAGATTAAATAATAGACTTCCGAATAGCAAAAACGGCTCATAAAATGGCCGATCTTACGCAATAAAAACCAGAAGTTACATTTTAATATCATATATCTGGCGAACCGTGGTTCAATGCCAAGTATTTTAATAAACACACAACGCGTATTGCTTGCGAGGGCAGGATTATATGCATTCCAATAATATGATATTGGCTTTTGTATAGATAGACGTTCTCTGATTAATATTAATCCCCTGGTCAATGTTTTCCACAGCTTTCCGTAGGACCTTATTCCACCTTTATTGACCTTTATTGGATAGGTCTGTTCATTGTCCAATATACGACAATAGTTTATGATCATTAAATGCAAATACTACATGGATTACTGCGGAAATATTAATGAAGCCGCTTGTTCAGTAAATATTACAGAATTGAAAGGTTCAATCGGAGGGAGGGAGGTCGGAAGATGAGCTGTCGGTAGGCCTCCGACGAGGTGGAGTGATGACCTGGTGAAGGTCGCGGGAATCCGGTGGAAACGAAGGGCACAGGACCGGTCTAAATGGCGAGCCTTGGGGGACGCCTATGTTCAGCAGTGGACGTCTTTCGGCTGAAATGATGATGATGATGATGATGAAAGGTTCAATTCCATAAGGCAGTGTTCTGGGTTGCTTATTTTTCCTGTTATACGTAAATGATCTCCTGAAAGAAATCGATGCCAATTGCTGATGACGTGTCTGTAGACTTTGATTTTAATCATAATGAAAAATTTGATGACAAATTATCAGAAACCTTACACCAAATTAATCGCGCGATCACAATCTATCAGTTAACATGAATAAAACTGAATTAATTAATTTTTAACTTCATCAAAAAACTCCACCACATATAAATCTTAAGTTGAACAACACAGAAATAGAAGAAGTAGGTTTCTTAAAACACTTAGGCATTACTCTAGACAGTCACATGAACTAGAAATCAAAATCAAAACATTTATTCTGCAAATAGGCCTCAAGGGCACTTTTACAAGTCAAATTCTATCTATATCAGTTTAAAATAATACAATAATCTAAATATCAATAATACATATTTTGTAGTGCTACATATCAAATTGACTAAGAAACTAATAACAATCCAGATTTGTTAGTGATTTATAAGCTCTAAGCGTCAAGATAAAAAGTAATAAGGTACACTAATCATAATAAAATATTGTGAGATATATATATCTAAGCGTCAACATGAAAACACACATTTCAAATACTAAAACAAAAATATCCCATTTTCTTTATGGATTATTCACGCTCCACATAAGAACATACTTCACAGCACTTTCTGCCTACTACGCCTATGCCCACTCGTGGTTGCGTTATGGCATAATAATGTGGGGCAACACTATAGATACTCACGATCCATTTATAATGCAAAAAGTGCATACTGGTCGGTATACGAAACCGAGATAGTTGCATGCCCCATTTTGCAAATGTATGTATATTTTAGAATTATGCATATTTGTACGGTAAAATATTTATGTTCCATGAGCAAAAAAATAAGATTCCAATATAAACTTAAATTACCTGTTCCAAGTTTAGGATTATTCAGAAATAGTCCTCATTACGCAGAAGCTAAATATTATAGTAATCTCCCAAATCATAAAAAAGGCCGAAGAAAGAGGCAGCTAAATAAAATTAAAATCATGTCTTGTAAAGAAAACCTATTACACACTAGAACACAGTTTAGAATTATTCAGAAATAGTCCTCATTACGCAGAAGCTAAATATTATAGTAATCTCCCAAATCATAAAAAAGGCCGAAGAAAGAGGCAGCTAAATAAAATTAAAATCATATCTTGTAAAGAAAACCTATTATGCACTAGAACTTTTAGTGATAGCAACTAGACAATAAGAACAGTTCTGTTTCTTAAATTTTCTTGAATGTATGTCTCATTGAATTTATAATATTGATAGTTTTAATTTGTTGATTAAATCAGAATATACATTTAATTGGCGGATGTTTCGTCCAACCACAACAAAAAGTATCCACCACAGGTTTCGCCAATTTATGCTACAAAGAATCATCCACAACACGTTTCGTCACCTATGCTGCATACTCCATTAACAATGACTTGTCCGATAAGTACCCGGCTCAAACGTCCCTAATATACTCGCCGCGTTCCCGCGCTGGATTGCTAAAGAGATACGTTGAATCAGGTACGCACCGGATCTAGGATCGCAACCCCTATCTTGCAAACGTCTTCCCAAGGCTCGTATAAATTGCTTTGCCTCTGAACACCAGGGTCCCGCCGTTTCAACAGCAAGAGGTACGAAGTCATACACCGGTTCCAAGTTTGAATACTTATTGATATGATTTGTTTTGTATATAGCTTTCCTCAATTTTACATATTTTGTGATTTCTGTGTAGCTTCATAATTTATTTTTAGAATTTAAGTTTGCTACACACGACCAGAGGGGCTACTACGAACTTCGAAATCCGAACTTCGTGTCGTGCTGTCCCTTGCGCTCATATAGTGAATAACACGAGAGTGAGAGGGTGCTTTAACATTATGTAACAACTTTATATTACCATGGTACAATAAAAGATTATTATTATTATTCGCTTGGTTCATTGTTATTCTTAAATTATGTTTTTTATGGCATTCTTATAATATTATAGAAACCTAATTTAAGAACAAAAACAAATGAAGTGAATAATAATATGTAGATAATAAAAGGTCAATATTTTCATAATAAGTTTACACTTCACAAAGGGGGTCGAATTTGCACCACGTCCGTAGGGAGTACCCACCGTTACCCTACACGTGACCCATGGGTGGTGCTAAAAGTGCAACAAAAAACTGGCAACCGTACTGTCTTCTCGAAGATCTCACGGTTCCAAATAATTGCCATGCGATAAATAAAATACGTAAAATCCTGGGCTTAGGTGCCAAAATGACTTTTGACTCTTTTATGATAAATAAATAAATATTAGAGGACAATCTTACACAAATCGAACTAGCCCCACAGTAAGCTCAAGAAGGCTTGTGTTATGGGTACTAGACGACGATATATTTAATAGATATAAATACTTAAATACATAGAAAACATCCAAGACTCAGAAACAAATATTCATGCTCATCACACAAATATTTGCCCTGACCGGGATTCGAACCCAGAACCGTCAGCTTCACAGGCAGGTGCACTACCTACTAGGCTAAACCGGTAATCTTAAATAAACCTAATGTAAGAAAAAAAAAATGAAGTGAATAACATTTTCATAATAAGTTTACACTTCACAAATGGGGGTCGAATGTGCACCACGTCCGTAGGGAGTAGACATAGACATAGACATAGACATAGACATAGAAAATTTTTATTTAACATGAAATTGATAAATGTTTACAATGCAATAAAACATACAAGCCTTACAATAAAAACTTAAATAGGCACAAATTGATATGTTTACATGTAAAAGTAAAGATTTAAAATTATGATGCTAAAAAGGAGCGAACCTCAGCATGTGTTGCAGCAGGCTTACCTACTACAACGCTGGTTTTCAGGCCGACCCTTCGTACAATACGGATTTGCTTGCTGCCCACAAGTGACCGTTACCCTACAAGTGAGCCCTGGGTGGTGCTAAAAGTGCAACAACACTGGCAACCGTACTGTTTTCTCGAAGATCTCACTCAAAATGACTTTTGGCTCTTTTATGATATAACGGAGAAAATCAGGATGACGATGATGATAGGTACTTTAGACATGATTATTGATGCGAATAACGATGCGGTTCCGAGCACCGAGACAGCCTCATGCTCATCCAATTACCATAAATTGTATCAATAACGGCCTCTCACTAATGACGTTATTAATAAAAACATTATCATCAACGAAATCATATTGAAACTGAACGAAATTTAATAACCAAATTATGAATAGGTCGCAATAAGTTTGGTGTCGCTGCAGAGTTTTTAATGAAGTGACAATACACGGCACGGTAATATTGAAGGATTAAATTAAAACCAATAATGGTCAACATTTAAATTCATTGATGGTTTAAAATCTCAAATATTTTGATTGCACCGCGGTTGGAGTTTAAAATAAAAATCAGTTCGTCCAGCCATCCTCCAGCGACGGTATCTGCAGCATGGCCTGGTTTGACGCCCGGCAAGCGAGCCGAGCGCCGACGTTCGCCTTGACCGGCATAAGCGACGCTGTTGTCGTGGTTGGGCAACTTACACTGTATATCTAACGTCCAGCCATCCTCCAGCGACGGTATCTGCGGCATGGCCGGGTTTGACGCGCGGCAAGCGAGCCGAGCGCCCGCGTCCGCCTTGCCCGGCATCAGCGACACTGTTGACGTGGTTGTGTTCCCGTCTGTTGATAGCTGTCGACAATAATGGATAAATGAGTGGCATGTAGTGATGGAGATACGAGAAAACACTGAAGTTATAGATGCCTTAAAACACGCCCAGAAACTCAAGTGGAAATGGGCAGGTCATGTTTCTCGAATGAACGACTCAAGATGGACAAACACTGCCACCTTTTGGAAAGGCCCTCACGGCAAGCGGAAGAGAGGGAGACCGCTAGAACGATGGGCAGATGAAATTAAAGATACTGCTGGAGAGAAATGGAGACAAGTCGCACAAAATAGGGATAAATGGAAAAAACTGGAGGAGGCCTTCACCCAAAGAGGGGTCCTTAAAACCGCAAAAAATACATGAATTAATTATTAGGTACAACATATACATATAGTAATTATTCTTACGTAAATTATTAACTTGAATAAAAATAGTACTGAATTAATAAAATTAAAAATTAAGAATGATATTGTTATATAATTAAGAATAATAATGTAGCAAAATTTTTGTATTTCACTACTTTTAAGGAATAAAGAGGCTTTTTATTTATTTATTTTATTTATTATGTAGTGATGGGCAGCTTGTAAGTTACGAAAGTGAATCTTTCATTTAAATTTCATGTAAAGCCCGACCAGATATTTATGACCCTTGTCAAGTGGTCGCTATTATTCTGATTTATATGGCAACAGACTGAGGCCGGGTTTTATATAGATCCGTTAGACCTAATGTCGGTTTGTTATGTCAAAAAATGTACTGAGTTACTGAAATTTGATCTGACATTTGGTCTAACGGATCTTTATAAAACCCGGCCTAAATGACATTTGATTTTGTTTACATGTCAGCTCTAATGTCAATTTGGAAATGTTTGGCAGTTTGTTAGTTTCATTTCACGAGCGTTTTTCTTTCGCCAGTTTATTAAATACATCATTAATAAGGTGTCGCTCTTAACTATGAATGATTTTGGGCATCTTTTTTTATCAATTATCATTTAATTGTCAAAACTACTGTACACTTAGCTGATTTTACCAACTAACTATGGGAAGAGCTGTAGCCTAACAAACCTAACTGCCCTATCTTCCTAACAACCCTAAACAACCCTAAAACCCTACAATGCCTAGCTCTAACCATAGGTTTAACATATACATATATATAATAAGTGCGGGATATTTGCACCAAGAGACCTAAGGCAACAGACGAGGGTAAAAGTGGGATTTTCTCACTGCCAATCACACAGACTCATGTGACTGATCGTAAACGATGGTTAAACGTAGGTTGGGTACAACGTAGACCTCAGCACGTGTATTTTTACCTGTACCTACAAAACCGAGAAATAATATCTACTCATTTA
This sequence comes from Epiblema foenella, assembly GCA_963556455.1. NCBI lineage: Eukaryota > Metazoa > Arthropoda > Insecta > Lepidoptera > Tortricidae > Epiblema > Epiblema foenella. Next base: position 18,315,863 of record OY747112.1, read on the forward strand.
GGAAATTATAAATCATTTCGCACATCAAAAACAGCGAATCTAATTACGTTTGTTGAAATTTTGGAGCGATTTCATAACACATATATGAAAATAAACACAATATCAACTAACACAATACCATTACAGTCTAAATTTTTAATAGTGAAAAATATGTTCCTACTTACTACTCTAACTTAGCTTAAGCAAATAATTATCGCATCGCGCATTTGAATATATGTACTATGTGTTCTTAGTGAGATATATCCAAGAAGACATCTGTATCTATTGTGTATTTTCTATTTGCTTACACACATTGTATGATTGTTTCTGTGTTATCTCCGTAAATAAATAAATATACGTGAGGGTTTCGTAGGTGGGGGGGGGGTCCCTAGAACCTCACCGAAAATCACCAAGGGGGAGGGGGGGTCTAAAAGTGGGCCAAAATACCTCGCTTGAGGGGTGATTTCTGGATAAGCTCTAATTTAAAAGTCATCCCGTATTTCACATGACAATTTGTACGGGATCACCGCTATTACCGTAACGAAGAAGTGTATGGAGGCAACTTTCAGACAATGGACACTTCCTTTAATTTAATGAAACTGTTATTGTCGGCTCGATGCTTTTAAGACTCAAAATCCCTTAGACAAAGTAACCATTATATACGAAAACATTCCCTTCTAAAAGCCTAAGGACATTCCGACTTCATACAATCATGTCCCGGAGACATTTCCTGTCATAGTTTGTAAAAGGCTCTTATCGCTAGCTCTTACTGCCCGGACACACATTCTCATCAATTGAGAAATAGGTACATTACTACCCGCAAGCCGAAACGTCGTAAAGTTGGGGATCAGTTGACGTTTGTGGACATTTTCGAGCTCGTATACAGGGTGTTACGAAAATGATTTCTTTTTTTTAGTTTATTTAAGGTCGCTGTTTAACAGCAAGGTCATTAGCGACCACAAGATAATTACATTTTTTTATATATGTCGATTAATTTTATAAATCTAAGTACATGTAAATATCCATCGTTCAAACAGTCGTTTAAAGTGTCAGGCAACTTACAAAAGTCTTTTATTTATTTATTTAGGCAACGTAACAAAATGTAAATTATTTCAGACATACAATAGCTTAATGAGACAAGTGTTAAATTTACATTTCAGTAATAACCAAGCACAACTTTATAATGACATGGTAATAACGAATTATAAGGATTAAATTTAATGAGATTAGTAAATTACATAACTGTGAGACAATTTTTTAACACTATGAAGCGCTTAAGGCAATAATCGGTATCGAATTACGATTTCGATAATCACTACCCTATTATTCTTAGACAACTTTAAAAAATACCTCAAAAAATAACTCATTAAAAACATTTCGATAAAGGATGCTTCCCTGGTAGCTAAATTTGCCCTACCGTACTGTCAAGGGCGAGGTCATTGACCTATGCGCATTCCTTTGAATTGTACCGGTATAACCTATGAAATTAATTCATAAAGCAAGCCAACAAACACGACGCCAGTAAAGTCGGACCTCTAATTACGCTTAAATGTTATACGGATCTCAGGGTAAAATTAAACTAACCGAGTCAAATCGAGACTCATTGTGAATACAAGAGCGCGAGATAAAACATACGCGACAGGGGTTGGTACAAAAAAATGAAAGTGAGTGTAATATATCGCCGATAAACTTAACGTTTGGCTAAACGGAAACAAATGTAAACTGTACCATACTTTTTTGGGAAAAATTAAGTAAAAAAATAAATAAATAAAAATTAATTAAATTTTTACAAATGGTTTAACCTTTTGTAAAAATTTTAATAGTATAAAAAAGTGATTGTCGGAATCGCAGTTCAATACCGATTATTGCCTTTAGCGCTTCATATACACTTTTTGTAACACCCTGTATAGTCATGGCTGTGTATGATGATAACAAAATAGCAGTGAATTACTGGGTTTAAACTAGCAATAGATTTCGCAATGTCCTCGGAAATGGGACACACAAGATTAAGATTACTTCCTGGGTTGTCGGGACGGGATCAATATTTGGTATTTTGTTCTTGTACGTGAGCTTACTGATGAATGTCGCAGCCACCCGCGTGGTCGTGTCGGAGGTTTCCCTGATTTTTCACCATATCGCTTTATTGGGCCATAGGCCACAGTTCCCCGTGTGGTTGCCGGGTAAGAATTGCGCCACCCCATCTCTTCCCGTGGGTTTCGTAGGAGGCGAATAAGGGAAAATCGGAGGGTGGGCAGCAGCATCCTTCAATCATTACCATCATCAAACTGCGGTCGCCAACTCGCTTGCCAAGCGTGGCGACTATGGCAAATCCACCCCAAGGGAAAAATAAAAAACATGCGGCACAGGACCGGTCTAAATGGCGAGCCTTGGGGGAGGCCTATGTTCAGCAGTGGACGTCTTTCGGCTGAAATGATGATGATGATGATGATGAGGCCACAGTAAGGTACAAAAAAATAGCAGTAGTAATATCATAGAGCCCGACTTTCTTGAAACCCGCGCCAGTCAGTCATCGATTCCACTCACGCCTCGGATTCCGTTGAAACCGCTCAACCGATCTCACTGGAGCGCAAACTCTTACCACCTTATTCATAAAACTTATCAAACCTCTGCTAACTAAAATGTTCTTTGTCCCATTCTCACAAACGTAAATGTTAAAGTGGCCGATAAGGACAAACGAACTTTAGCGGCTAGTTAACTAATATAGGCTTGAAAGACGTTTACGAATAAGAGGGTTAGAGTATTCCAGTGTTCCAAACCACACGCGTGGTCGTGTCGGAGGTTTTCCTCTGGATTTTCCCCAGGCTGCTCCAACCGCGCACTGCTATCGCTTTATTGGGCCCGGCCTATAAAGCCACAGTCAGGTAAAAAAAACAGTAGCAGTAGTAATATTGTAGAGCCCCACTTTTTAGCAACCCATGCCAGTCAGTCAGGAAGCACTAATGTATATGTATATGTATGTGTGTGATGTGTATGTTTATGGGTGTGTGTGTATATTTTAATGTATGTGTAGTAGGAGCGTAGTAAAAGCCGTTCGAAATGGGTTGAGGAGGACAAGGGGGGGGGGTTAGTCGGTATAAGTCCGACATAACACCGCGCCCAGTGCCTTTACCATGAGTTTGCATGACCGCATTCGCTAGCGACTGCGTAAACGATTTAGTATGTCGATTCTTAGTCCTATTGCGTAACCGCTAGAGGCGCTGTACTCTTGGCCATACTATTTTTTACGCAGTCGCTAGCGAGTACGGTCATGTAAACTCATGGTAAAGGCACAGGTACTGAATCCACCTACAATTGACACTGTAGTGTCCCAGGGCTCTGGGAATCCGAACGTCATATCGTGCTGTCCCTTTCACTCTCGTATATACACTGTATGAGTGAAAGGGACGGCACTATACGAAGTGCGGAGTAGCCCCCTACTTCGAAATCCGAACTTCGCATCGGATTTCGAAGTCCGCAGTAGGTAGTCCGCAAGTTGAATCAAGCTATTGGAATCCTTCGAGTACGCTTAAAGCCTTGCATCTGTCATGAAATTACTAAAGACAAATCAACTTAAATAAACAAGTTATCATTACGTCGGCGGAGAATTTGAGGAATCCGTTTATAATTAAATTAATCCTAGGTATGTTAGGCTGCGTTAATTATATTATCGTCTTAGCGGTAATTAATATGTGCTTTGATTCGCTTCAGGAATCCACACAATAGTTAATCGATCGTATCTTGTTATAATCGTCTCAACAGTCGCTGTATATTGATTTAAAGTTACACGATTTTCACACATTATTAGGGGGCGTCCATAAATTACGTGAGATGTTTAAGGGGGGGAGGGGGTCGAGTCAAATCTCATCTAATCTTACGTTGGAGAGAGTTCTCGGCAAATATCACGCAATTTTTTTCCAGAATCCAGATTGTACACGCTTATAAGATTTGATCTTAAGCGTAATCGTAATACGATTAAGATTATTCACTAATTCGTTCGAAAGAGAATAATTTCATTCATACTTCGACGTTAACTCTCAGCAATATTGATTACTAGTCTTAACTAGTCGTAAATAAAAGCACGTAGCAATTTTTTTTTTTCTTTTTACAATAACAATCCAACGCGTTCACGTAAGAAACCCACATTTTAAAAAATCTCACGTGAGATTGGGAGATGGGGGAGGGGGTTGAATAAAATCTCACGACATCTCACCAGGGGGGGAGGGAGGGACAGAAAATTAAAAAAAATACCTCACGTAATTTATGGATGCCCCCTTATTGGAAAACTGGTCTTAATCGCGTACAATACTAATTTATTTACATTTTTCAAGGTTTGCCCGACGTTTCGAATATATCACACTATGCGTGGTCGGCAGCTGACTCTGTCATCAACATAATGAACCGTAAAGAGCGGGAAACAAAACGTAGAAAAAGATGGCTGTTGTGAAACTTCGTTAATAAAAATAATTGATATCAGCGCGGACGCAGGAGCGCTCGTGGCCCAGCGGCGCCCGCGTTGCGTGAGTTAAGCAATGTCGGCCCATGTAGTTCTTGGATGGGTGACCGCTTTGAGTGTTTAATAAATAAATAAATAAAATAAATATTTTTTGGACAATCTTACACAAATCAACCTAGTCCCAAACTAAGCAAAGCTTGTACCTACTATGGGTACCAAGTGATCACATACATACTTATATAGATAAATAGATACTTAAATACATAGAAAACATCCAAGACTCAGGAACAAATATTCGTGTTCATCACACAAATACATGCCCTGACCGGGATTCGAACCCGGGACCTCCAGCTTCGAAGGCAGCTTCACTACCAACTAGATTAAAGCGGTCGTCTCGGTCGTCGTATTAAGTATGGGTTGCACCAAACCGTACGTAATCGTAAACGGTGTTCATTAAAATCTGATTGTATGTAAAGTTTGACAAGTTTCTATGGGATGACAGCTGCCGACGCCATATTTGACGATGACCGGCCTGTGATCGTATGTTGGTGCAACCGAGCCTAACAGTGCTCCTGTGTATTGGAAGGGTTGATACCGGCTGCTGTCTATGATACTTAAAAGATTTGTTTAAACAGGTCTAACGCGATATTTATGTATTTACCTTTTTAGAGTTCTGTAGCCAAAATGGCAAAAACGGAACTCTTATAAATTCGTCCGTCAAAATCAAAACATTTATTCTGCAAATAGGCCTCAAGGGCACTTTTACAAGTCAAAATCTATCTAAGTACATTAAATAAAAATAATACAATAATCAAAGTAATAAAATAATAAGTTCAAATAAATGTTAAAAAAAAAAAAAAAGTATCATTAATTAAATGTAGTGTTACATGTCAAAATAAGACTAAGAAACTAATAACAATCGAGATTTGTTAGAGATGTATAAGGTCTCTAAGCGTCAAGATAAAAGGTAATAAAGTAGGTATACTAATCATAATAAAATATTTTGAGCTATATCTATAACACGTCAACATGGAAATAATAAAATCTAATAAATAAATATCCTCAGAGATGTATAAGGTCTCTGAGCGTCAGTCTAAAAATAAAATCAAATGAGAACAGAGCGAAGTCTCTCGTCATGTCAATTCCACTGAACACTAGTACGAAGTTACTAGTCCTTGCAAACATGAACAGACCGGACCCCACAAACAGCACCCGTTCACGAGTATGACGCGCGTCAGAAGTAAAAACATTATGATACCATTTTTTTAATATGTGCAATATCTAATTGTAACTTATGTTTAACAAATATTCACCTATACTTTGAGTTTTGACTTCGTCCATCGGTACGTCCGTAGTCTGTCACAAATTTTTGTACTGAAGAATTTTTTAAGTTCCCATTAACCTATGAACTTGAAATTTGGCGACAATGTTTATTTTAACGTATATTTTGCCAACAAATATTAAATATACGCCTAATAGAGACCACTGGTGACCAGAGGGCTGGCCAATATTTCGGACAAAGAATAAGCATTGCCATACAGCGTGGCAATGCAGCCAGCCTTCTGGGCACCCTACCCGCTGACGGCGACTTGGGACAAATTTTTTATCTTTAAGTTTTACTGTTTACTATTGCCTAGTTTAGATTTTTATTTTATTGTTTCTTCATATATTGTATATTGTTATTTTAATAAACTAGATGGTGCTAAAATATTGATAAATCTAAAATTTTATTTGAAATGTTACTTAGTTTTTCCTATTAAAACCTACATAATTTTGGGGTTGATTCGGTATTTTACCAACAAATACTAAAATGTTAATGAATCTAAAATTTTATTTGAAAATTTACTTCTTTTTGTATCCGTATTTTGACATTTGACATTTATTTTTATAATTATTACTTTTTGTGAATTCTATTATTTATTTTTATTATTTTTTTATTGTTGTATTCTTTGCTAATTTATTATTGTTGACATATTATATCGTAACGTAAGCAGCACTCGTAAATGTTCGCATGCCTGCAACCAAATTTATTGCACACCAAAATCCAACCAACACATTACAATTTAAAACTTAATACCTAGAAACTAGCTTAAAAATACCTACATACATGAAGTGAACTAAGTATAAAGAGCAGGGGTGCTGCTATAGTGGCCGCAATTGGACACCACTCAGCATAATGCTGTAACATGTTACAATGCCGCAGCGCTGGTCTTCCGTGGAGCCCATGGCTGAAAGATAGCTCAGAACAGCAGAAAGTGATGGACATGGGAAACATAATAGAAATACATTTTTTTTAATAAGAACTAGTGGAATCAAATGTTTGGGGACAGATTAGGTAGGATACGTGGGATATAGCGTGGGATTGCATAAGACCTATTTGTACTTACTGTATTCCAGCAAATAAACGATTTGATTGATTGATTGATATTAAAAGTTACTTAATTTTGCGGTGCGCAATTAAAATACAAAGGGTTATCTTGTTGCCGGATCTCAGAATTTCGGTTATTTATTTATTTATATATCTGCGTCCCTTATCTAGTGCATTGCACACTGCGCTCGGGCCGCTTAGAGCGGCTGCGCTCACGCAGCGGCATTATGTTTCCATCCCTACCCGTCAAAAAAAAATTAAAGCTATTATTTTACTCACTAGTTATAATGCATGAACCTTATACATCATTTTATTCTCACGTAAGTGAATTATTGTTATTCTTTTTGAGAATTAAAGATCTTTAAACCGATTTATTTATTAGGCACAGTAACAACACGCAAATAAAATAAAATCAAATCCGTAGCATCCTTTAAAATCAATATTAAAACATATCTAATCAACTCACAAATTGCTAATGTATAAGCGGACACTCCATATATACTAAGTGCCATATACGACAATGTTGTATCATCTACATATTTTTGTTTAACCAAATCTGTAGCTAATTTCCAAATATTTGAAATCATTGACCAGCGATCACTCCTTCTTCTCCATCATTAAGTTAAGCTGGGTAGTTTAGTTAAGATGTGTTATTAGTTAAGTTTATCTTTGTATCTCTCTTAGGGTGCCCTGAAAACCAGCGCCTTAGCATATATTGCTATTGGCATATGCTGAGTGGTATACTTTTTGGTGTTCATAACTCATACTTAATTTAGTGTTTATTTCATCTTATCATTTTTGTGTATTGTGTAATGATTTAACATTAAATAAATATTTCTTTCTTTCAAAAAGTTTACAACAAAATACACGAAAACGTTGGTACACGGAACGCTAAATGTGCGAAATCTGACGCACTTCGAAGGTTTTGTATTTTTAAATTAAGTAGCACTTCTTCCTTCGGTTTAATAGCTAATACCACTTTTGCGATGAATTTATGTACCCCAAATAAACCAGCTGCCGTATTCGCGATAAACTTGGCGACTCGGACGGCAACTACCTCGTCCCTTACGACCGATTCGAGCTCGCCAAAGCACTGGATGTCCCATTCAATCTACATTTATTACGTGGACCTTTTTAAGTTGACTGTTAGATGTTTGTCTTTTTCGCAATAAAGATTAGGACAATAAGTTTTGGGCAAGTTTAGTGTGGTTTTGTTTTAAAGTTCCGTACAATCGGAGTTCGGAAACTTCCAACGGTGCTTTGTTTATAGGGGGCACGGCAGTGCCCCCGACAAGTCTAACAAAACAGAGGCACTGCTGTACCATCCTTTTTTCTTAGGCCATTTTCAACATCCTGTAATTTTGTGCTGGCTAAAGCTAGAACCTTGAATTTTCAGTAACTTATAGGGCATAATATATATATTTTTTTTTATTAAAAATGGGATCGCTCTTGGCCAGCATCTAGCCAGGGGGCAAAGATGAGGCCGACGACGAAGCGAGCTCACCCAGAAGATGCCTATTCGCTCGGGCCTTAAAAAGGTCTAGGTTATATGAGCTCGGAAATACAAACGCCGGCAGAGAATTCCAAACCCTAGAAGATATTATTGTTATTATTATTTTTATGTTATAGAGGGCAAACGAGCAGACGGATCGCCTGATGGTAAGCAATTACCGTCGCCCATAAACACCTGCAACACCAGAGGAGTCGCAAGTGCGTTGCCGGCCTTTCAGAAGGGAATACGCTCTTTTCTTGAAGGTTTGAAGGTCATATCGGTCCGGAAATACCGCAGGCGACTATTCATTCCATAGTTTGGTTGTGCGAGGCAGGAAATTTCTTAAGAAACGCACAGTTTTCGACTGCCAACCATCTAAATGGTGAGAATGGAAATGCTGACGCGTAGGACGATGACGAAAAGATGCGGCAGGGATCATTCCAAACAATTCCTCCGAGCACTCCCCGCGATACAAGCGATAGAAAATGCAGAGTGAGGCTACAGCTCTACGAAATGTCAAGGAGTCGAGCCGATCAGAAAAACGCTGGCAGCCGACGATTCGAGCTGCTCTCCGTTGAATGCGATCCAGAGGGAGAAGCTGGTACTGGGATGCCCCTGCCCACAGATGAGAGCAGTATTCCATATGTGGGCGAACTTGTACAGCTGTTGGCGGTGAGCCGGAGTGAAATACTGCCTCGATCTGTTGAGCACGCACACAATGTGACTTAGACATGCTCTCAATGATATTAAAATTAAACTTGTAGTTTAAAAACTATTGCCCGTCAAAGTTCCTTAGTTTTGTCATTTCTAGGCAGAAATGACTGACTGTCGAGTTTCTTTCGGCGTTTCTTCCCGGCAGTGGTCATATGAGAAACTTAATTTTTGACTTATAAAAGCGCCTTTGCGGCCTACTAGCAGAATAAAGTTCATTTATTTAAAAAAAATTAAAATTTTTAAATTTAAACTGTTTATTTCTGAAAAAACATATAAATTACATTTGACAGGGTTAGGCATGCAATAATATTTTTTAAGGATTTTTTAATTACCTGACGGTTAATTATTATTATTACAATTTAATATAATAATAATATGATAAATTATGAAAAATTGAGGAATGTGTTAGTGTAATCTACTTATCAACATTATCCTTATAATTTTTGACTACATGTTTACTTGACATGTTATTTGTTCATATGAAAGTCTATTCAAAGCACATGGCAGGACGTAATTCCATATTCTCCTTCCATAACAGTTATTAGTAGCGGGTAAGACAAACGGAGAAAGGTGTTTTAACTTTCGCATGTTTTCTGCTCTATGTCTAATTTTTAATTCAGGTATCTTATCACTATATTGAGTAACAATAGCTAGATCAACCTTATAATGGACTGGCAATACTCAATTTCTTTCTAGCAGTGTCTCAAAATTTTATTTAGTAAACAAATAAAGTTTAATAACAATGCCTGACTTGGCTCTACGTAATATCTCACATTTTACGATGAAAGAGCCTCGAGACTTGGCCTATTTTTACATGGAATGTTTTTTTATGGGATCTTTATTTTTACAGTAAAATTCATAAATATATGTACATTTCCAAAGGATCAAAAACATCTGAGCAACCTTATGCCTTCAACAACAAGGCCGTGTTCATATATTTGGTTGCAAATATAATTCGTTACTAATGTGAAAATGTTTGCCTAAATCAATAATGTATTTTTCATAAAGCTAAATGGCAAATTTATGAGAGGAGACACGTGTACACAGTTTTCAAGCAAAATTGAACGCAAAGTATAATACAAATATTAGTCAATTTTGAAGAGGACTTAGGTTACGTATTAATTTCGCATTTAGTACTAAAAATAGATCAATGAATACGAGTGGGTATGATAAGGGCGATATTCGGGTTTATTGAAAATATCTAAGTAACTTTTTCATTATTGGAAGACCTATAGCTGTAACATACAAAAATACATTGGTTGGGGAGTAGCCTGGGGAAAATCCAGAGGAAAACCTCCGACCACGCGTGTGGTTTGGAATACTGGAATACTATTTTGAATAAAACCATGTTACTCTTTATGTCTTGCAGATTATTGTTTTCTGGTATAAAATTTTTAATAGTTAATGCATACAATGGTTACAAAACTAATATTTTTTATTATATATTAAGTAACATAATCTCTAATAATATAATTCGTTAAAACGAATCTGTGGTTGCTTGCAGAAAAAGTGGCCGCTATTTTGAATGTTTTTGTTTATCATAAGATTTTGTCGGGAATGTTAGTTGAAAAAAGTTACTTTCTTTTACCGCCGTCTTTCCACCAAGCGATGAAGGCCAAAGTAACCGATATAGCCTTTCGAATCGCTAAACTTAAGTGGCAGTGGGCGGGGCACATTGCACGTAGAACCGATGGACGTTGGGGCCGAAAGATTCTCGAGTGGCGATCACGGACCGGAAGGCGCAGCGAGGGTAGGCCCCCACAAGGTAGACTGATGACCTGGTAAAGGTCGCAGGAGTCCGCTGGATGCGGGTGGCGCAGGACCGGTCATTAAGGCACTCTTTGGGGAAAGCCTATGTCCAGCAGTGGACGTCTTTCGGCTGATATGATGATGATGATGTTGATGGAGGCGGGAGGCCTGGAGCCCAGGCTTTGGCAGAGCAAGTTCGGAATATTAGTTTCTCTTACCGTTTCTTTAGCGTTGTTAATCCTATGACCGTTTTTCCACCAAGTGATGGAGGCAGGAGGCCTGGACCCTGAGCTTTGACAGAGCAAGTCGTATCGCCGGCTGGCTGATAGCGGCTGATTCGAGCCGAGAATATGGACTGTTAGAGGCGGAACTGTGGACAAAAATCTTCATTAGCGTACCATTTTGCTTATTTTACAGTCAATACGGGTCATTGTCAGTTGCAAAAACAAAAGTTGTCCACCCGGTGGTCAATAGTTAACGGCTTATTTTGCATGTAAGCTATCTTTTTAGTACATCGATTGTAGCAACGGAGACACTGTTTATGCGGGTTACTAGACCAATCCAAAATTAAGCTTTGTAGCCCTTAACTTTTGATATGTCCATCGAAAAGACGCGAACCTAAATCTGACAATGACCCATACATAACGAAATAAACACAGAGAAGCTGAAAACTGATGAATATGTTAGAACAGATTATACTCAAAATCTATTATTTCTTCTAACATTCTAAAAAAATATTTTGCTTGAATTTCAGTTTTTCGTCGTTTCTTGTTTTTGCTATATATTTGGTTTCACAAATTATTTCGTTTACGTAAATGTAGCACGCACAATGCTACAGAGGAGAGCTATTGCTAAAAACAATACAGAACAAGAGAGGAAGGATGATGGGACCACTGATGCGACACGACAGTTATTTTGTGAACATTTTGGAGGGCAAAATTGAAGGAAAAAGGGGGAGAGTTATATCCACATTGAAATACTTCAACCAAGTGAAGGAGAAAATTGATACCAGTCGTACCAGGGTTAAAAGACTGGCAGAGAAATGGAAAGACAGGAGATTAGTCCATCGAAAAGAGCATAGCTCTTAAGTTTAATGATGATGACGCCGTAAATGTTGCTCAAAGGTTAGCTGGAAGAAATCCCTTACAGGGATAAGCTCGCCTTTGTACATATATATCAACTGTTCTTGTAATTTATGTTATGTTTTACTCATGTACAATAAAGAATTTTACATACATACATACATGTTTCTAAGGAAGTCTAATTCGGTTACGTATTTCTCGTGGAAAAATAAATATCTTTTGACAATTGATTTTCATTTTTAGAAATCGGCTCTTTATTTCTCTTTCCCCCAACTTTTAGTCCAATACCATGTGGGTTGTAACACCCCAATTATCTCTCCCCAGTATCTTTTGATGTCTTGCAATAAATATTTTTCTATTCTATTATTACGACTGCTTTAACTGCTTGAGTGGCGTCCACGCACCGGAAGACGAGCTGTCGGTAGACCTCCGACAAGGTGGAGTGATGACCTGGTGAAGGTCGCGGGAATCCGGTGGAAACGAACGGCACAGGACCGGTCTAAATGGCGAGCCTTGGGGGAGGCCTATGTTCAGCAGTGGACGTCTTTCGGCTGAAATGATGATGATGATGATGATGAAATACGTACAATTCATGTCTAAAGTAAGCGTGGTCTCAATAGGGTGCGCCCGCTGATGGTTGGAGGCCCGGCACGTCAGCGTGGCCCTCACGTCTGCCCTGGTCAGTGGACCCACTCGGAGCACCCCCCTGACTCCGTTGTTGACCAGGGGGGTCGCCGGCGTGTCCGTCTCCACTTCATCCCTGAACCACTTCACCCATGGTCGGGGGCGGCCTGCAAAAAAAATGAAATGAATGAAAATAATTTATTCCAGAACAAGTCCATAGATAGCATTATAAAATTATAAGAAAAAAAAAAATATTGAATTTTTCTAAGGAGCCAATGTTTTGACAGTAGTTGACGACTGATTGAGATGGTTCTAATGAGTCCAAACACGACGGGTTTATCTTGTGTAGTTTAAGTGTTTTTATGTGTAATTTTCTGATGATGGATAGATGTAGAAGGTATCATAACTTCTACATCTATCCATCATCAGATTAGCTCGGTGGTACTATAATATTATCAACATACGGTCAACGTATGGTCATTCTACTTTTTCATGACCTGTTTTCTATTACAAAGTCTATATAAATAAAATAAATAAATAAATATTAGAGGACAATCTTACACAAATCGAACTAGCCCCACAGTAAGCTCAAGAAGGCTTGTGTTATGGGTACTAGACGACGATATATTTAATAAATATAAATACTTAAATACATAGAAAACATCCAAGACTCAGAAACAAATATTCATGCTCATCACACAAATATTTGCCCTGACCGGGATTCGAACCCAGGACCGTCAGCTTCACAGGCAGGTGCACTGCCCACTATGCTAAACCGGTCGTCGATATATGTATTGAATTAGTGTACAAAAAAAGGATTTCGAAATAGTACCTGAATTTAATAAAAGGAATTTCTATGTAAAAATACTTAAATATTAAAATATTACTGTAAGAGGTGGGTAAACACAGTGGTAAAAAACCATGTTTTCATACAAATGGTGAGACATCCAAGGACCACTGAGTTGCTCGATTTATGGATATTAGCTGTGGTTCGTTAAATACCAAAACTATCGGAAGCGATACTGCAATTACTTATTATTACCTTTTACAGCAATATGTTAATATTTAAGTATTTTTATACAAAGTCCTTTTATTAGTTTCAGGTACTATTTAGAAATCCTATTTTTGTACACTAATTCAATACATTTCATAGATTTTTTTTTGTAACAGAAAACTGGTCATGAAAAAGTAGAATGACCCATTTACCCCTCTTTCTTATTAATCTCGACTAATTTTATGATTGTGACAATAATTCTTCAAGAACTTCTATTAAACTTAAATTAAGTTCTTGGTTTCGTTAATTAGAAATTGTTTAAGCAAATATTAGATTAGGTAAAACTTAATCATTGTTCGAACTTGATTTAATATTGTGTCTGATTTTATGTTTACAAAATTACAAACTTTAATTAAGTTTTGAAACGTTCTAAATTATTTATTCAATTATGTCTGGATATTTCATTAAATTAACTCGATTCTAAAAGTTAATCAATAATCATCACCATTGTAGCGTTTTCCTGGGGTTCCACTTCGACACCTAACTATAAGATTTGACGTAGGAACTAGTTTTATGAAAGCAACTGTCATCTGACCTTCCAACAGGGAGATCCAGAGGGATAACTACCTAATCCTTATTGGGATTATCGGTTTCCTCACTACGTTTTCCTTGACCGAAAAGCCACTGTTAAATATCTAATGATATATATATTTTTTTTATAAAACGCCGGTGGCAAACAAGCGTACGGTCCACCTGATGGTAAGCGGCCACCGCAGCATATAGGCGCCCGCAACTCCAAAGGCGCGCAACGTGCGCGTTGCCGACCCTTTATAAGATTTGAGGATGCATTGTGTTGACAGCAGAAGGAACACATTTAGGTCCCTCGCTCTCAACACAGTGCATCCTCGGGAGCTCTGGCAAGCTTGCTCACCTCCAGGAACATACACTAAATACTTGTATAGTAAATAATGTTATTATGGCTATATGATATAGCGTACATTAACTAATTTAGGGTTCCATACATCAGAAAAAAAAAACATTATAGGTTCACTTTGTTGTCCGAACGAATGTCTGTCTGTCTATCTATCAAGACCTATTAATCTCAGAACCCGTGGAGTTTTCGAGTTGAAGTTAAAACCATATACTCAAGTCTACAGCAGCTACATGATGAGTTAAGACATTTCCATGGCATAATTGGTTTTTATTTGATTCTTTTTTCTATTTGTTATTTATTTGTATGATTAAATGATTAAGTGTTTTTCTATTTCTATTTCTACAGTCCTTTGAACCTGTGATAAAATCAACGTGACTTTTCGTTTCGTCTAGAACCTCACCAAAGATCACCAACGGGGAGGGGGGAGGGTCTAAAAGTAGGCCAAAAACTTCGCGTGATTTGTGGATAAGTCTACAGCCGTAAGCTACACTAACATGATTATAGCTCAACCATAACCATAACACAACACAAGTTTCAATCAAACGAAGGCTTGACCGAAATCGAATTCGGCTTGCATACACACAAATAATCAAATAAGCGATCAGGCGCACCGCAGACGTGCAGGGCAAACAGGGAATTAGGGGAACAACGGATACGTTATGGTTAGATTTACTGTCCAACAGAGCTTCGCAGTAAACGTGTTAGGATCAGTAAATCTTACTGTGAACTTATACTTAATAAATAATAAAAAAAAAAAATAAGTCTCGACCAACACCTCAAGAGACTCGCTAGATGGCTGGGTCAAGGGTCAGATACAGAAGGCGGTACTCCTGGACACGGCGCGGATAGTCAGGAGGTTCCTCTCTCTGTCGCCCGACACCACCAGTAGCTTAGGCCCCGCCTCGCTGTCGGCGGCACACTAGGTTAGGTTTTTATAATGATTTTATGTTTTGTAAGTGTATTTTTATGTTTTACTTTTTATAAAAATATTGTAAAAACCTAACTTAAGCGATAAAATAAATAAAGAGATAATAATAAAGCCTTTTATATCTTGCATTAAACAATAATAATCACATACAGTTACAAATGTTTACATATTATCATTGGAGAAGTCTGGAGGAACTTATACTTACAAATTTAGAAATAAAAGAAAAATTGAAAAAGTTAGGCACCGAGCAGGATTTGAACCGGCGACCTCCCGGCACTCGCGGCCAGTCGCTCGAGCCAACTGAGCTATAGGTGCAACCGCCAATCGGCCCGAAATTCCTCAATCATTCCTTCATTTATACAAGCGCCTTAAGGGAGGAGGGAGGGGAGGGGGGGAGGTCGCAGGTTCAAATCCTGCTCGGTGCCTAAATTTTTCAATATTTACTTTATTTCTAAATTTGTAGTTTATGTTAGCAGCG
The DNA here is from genome assembly GCA_963556455.1 of Epiblema foenella. Taxonomy (NCBI): domain Eukaryota; kingdom Metazoa; phylum Arthropoda; class Insecta; order Lepidoptera; family Tortricidae; genus Epiblema; species Epiblema foenella. The sequence continues at coordinate 18,331,658 of OY747112.1, forward strand.
GTACTACTTAGTTTCGACATACATAAACAAATATCCTTTAAGAATAATAATTGCCTATTGCATTAATAAATGGTTTTGAACCTATAAACGATGTTGTAACTGACGATTCAAAAGCTTGTTGTTAGGCCTTTTTGTACGAGTATAAAGATATTTTTTACTTTGATTTAGACTTTAAAATATCGTCACTAATGGATCGCGTTATGTAGCTTATTTAGTTTCTGGTTTATCATTGTTCTGCTGACAAATTTTTCATCGAATTCATGTGTCGTAGAATTGACATATAAAAGATATTTTTTTTCACAAAAATTCGCAGTTCCAACTTTTTTTTGGACCTGACTGTCCCTTTGTAGGCCGGGTCCAATAAAGTGATAGGAGTGCACGGTTGGAGAACGCATGGAGAAAATCCAGGGGAAACCTCCGACACGACCACGCGTGTGGTTTTGAACACTGGAATACTATAAGAGTTTGCGTTCCAGTGTGATTGGTTGAGCGGTTTCAACCGAATCTGAGGCGTGAGTGAAATCGAGCTCTGGAAGTTTTGTCGCTGGTTCACTAATCCTAGCCTTGCTGAGATAAGTACAGGAAGAAACTCAGCTAGGTCCGACTTGGGTCGGACCGACTCTACCCGATATGCGGCGGTACTGGAATGCATAAGGACTATAATGTGTCTGTGTTGTCGCGACCGCGCGGTGGACTGCCTGATGGAGGCCAGCGGGAATGATAACTATAACTAACCTAACCTAACCTTTTCTGGTAAGGTAAAATCACGTTACTTCAGTCTCGTTAACGGTTACTTGAAATTTCACATAAATGTATATTATGAAAAAAACGGAAAAATGTGATTTATAGCATTTTACTAAAACGCTGATATCTACGAAACTAGAATATACGATACGGACTCTCCTGTTATGGATCGTAAAAATTTATCATCGACCGTGTGAAGTCAGATAGCATTCTACTTAGTACAGACGAATTTAAACTAATCAATCGTAATTCAAATGTAACTAACTATGTGAGCTTGAAATACTGTTTGTAATTGTTTTCAGTAGTATATCAATCATTTTAGAGCGGTAGGGCACAGCAAAATATCATCTTGCTCGAATTTTGAGCAGCTCGATTGGGGAAATATCTCCACCTTGCAGAAGGCCACAGCCATAATAACATTATTTATTATACAGGTATGAAGTGTTGTGTTCCTGGAGGTGAGCAAGGTTGCTAGAGCTCCGGAGGATACACTGTGTTGAGAGTGTGGGACCTAAATTTGTCCCTTCTACTGTCAATACAGTGAATCCTCGAATTTTATAAAGAGTTGCGGACGTGTATAGGCTGCGGTTACGCTTACCATCAGGTGGACCGTACAATAGTTTGTCACCGGCGTTGTATAAAAAAAAATCATTGCACTACTGTTTTGCTAATGCTCGCTACACACTAGCGTTATTTCGAGTATAATAAACAAAATTGTAAGCTTTAATTGCGCTGAATCCCATGTGATTTAATGACAAAGGCCGTGTTAGGCATGATTCAACAATTTGGTAAAACAATTACGTTTGTCTATAACAAGGTTTACTATGCCGAATATAATACGGGGAATTTTGGTTTAACTGTAATATAAATAGAATAACTAGGTACTGAAATGAAAGCTAGAGGCTCAGAGAGTTTAGGACTTACGTGTGACCTATTTTACGTTTTCAACCTCTGCTCTGCAATTTTGGAAACTACCTAGATGGTCTGAAATGACTTCCGCTATAATAATTCCTGAAAGAACAAATATTCTGTACATACAGTGCATTATGTGCAGTTTGACGACCGGTTTAGCCTAGTGGGTAGTGCACCTGCCTGTGAAGCTGACTGTCCTGGGTTCGAATCCCGGTCAGGGCAAATATTTGTGCGATGAGCATGAATATTTGTTTCTGAGTCTTGGATGTTTTCTATGTATTTAAGTATTTATATCTATTAAATATATCGTCATCTAGTACCCATAACACAAGCCTTCTTGAGCTTACTGTGGGGCTAGTTCGATTTGTGTAAGATTGTCCTCTAATATTTATTATTCTACTAGAAGTACGTTACTTATTTACTAGTATTTTATTATTTAATGTTATATTAAAATGATTATCAACAAATTTCGAAATAAAGGAAAAATAGAATAATGTAGGCACCGAGCAGGATTTGAACCTGCGACCTCACGGCACTCGCGGCCAGTCGGTCTAGCCAACTGAGCTATAGGTGCAACTACCACCCGGCTCAAATTATTCAACCGTTCCTTCATTTATATAATTCGTTTATTTAGTTTTTATTTTATTTATATTGTTTCTTTTTTTCATTTATAGGTATTTATAAATTTGTAGTTTGCTTTAGCCGCGGTATTGCTTAATACAAAATTAAAATTATTATCTAATAGCGACCCGCCCCGGCTTCGCACGGGTTCACTATTTAATGCATGTTATTATACATATAAACCTTCCTCTTCAATCACTCTATCTATTAAAAAAACCGCATCAAAATCCGTTGCGTAGTTTTAAAGATTTAAGCATACATAGGGATATAGGGACAGAGAAAGCGACTTTGTTTTATACTATGTAGTGATTATATTGTACGGAGATTGCATTCGTACCGTCATGAGTGATTCGTAAGCGCAGTAAATAATCTTTACTAACTAGACTGACAGCTGACAGCTTACCGATGCCGCGCCGAATGTGGAACTGGCCTAAAGCACTCCCTCTATTCCAACCAACGCGTCGTTCGGTGAGTAAGGGATGAACCTAATACCTGACGAGAATGCGCGCATCCTAAATAGTTAGGGTGGGTTGCACCAACATACGATCACAGGCCGGTCATCGTCAAATATGGCGGCAGCTGTCATCCCATAGAAACTTGTCAAACTTACCATACAATCAGATTTTAACGAACACCGCTTATGATTACAGACTGTTTGGTGCAACCCACCCTAAGGATCGTTTGCACCAATATATGATCACAGGCCGGTCATCGTCAAATATGGCGGCAGCTGTCATCCCATAGAAACTTGTCAAACTTACCATACAATCAGATTTTAACGAACACCGCTTATGATTACAGACTGTTTGGTGCAACCCATCCTAAGGATCGGTTGCACCAACATACGATCACAGGCCGGTCATCGTCAAATATGGCGCTAGCAGTCATCCCATAGAAACTTGTCAAACTTACCATACAATCAGATTTTAACGAACACCGCTTACGATTACAGACGGTTTGGTGCAACCCACCCTTAGTCTATTTAGTTTTCTTATGCAATTGAGATATCTATTGATTAATTTGTTAATATCTTGGCGTGTATAAGTATTTTGACATGCACTTATAATTAATGTGACTTACACGCAATTTACTTAATTCACTTTGACATGCATGACTTGTTAGTCATATCATGAAAATATATTTTCACATGCCTCGAGGCCGAATATATTAAGGGTCAACAATGTATACCTATATCATCCTGCTGTACCATATGTTCTTGTGAATAAACTTTCATTTCTATTTCATAACATTGATCAGTGACTTTGAAAACCTTACAACAGTCTGAAATTAATTTAACTTTGAAAACCTAACATCAGCCTCCAAATAATTAATATTAGTCAATCAGAAGAGGCCTTATAAACTCAAAATATTAAAAACCTAATTATTTCAAAGCTAATAATAATTCCAATAAACTGATTAGATGAAGGATACGATTTTATAGCAACAGAGCCATTTTATGGCTTCATAATAAAAGGCAACAATGCCAACTTGTCTAAAGAGCTATTACAACTCAAAAGACACAAAACCAGCGCAGTGACAAGAATACTCACTGGTCACTGCAAACTCAACAAACATCTAACACAAATGGGCATAAAACAAAGCGCAGCATGCAGATTCTGCCAAGAATCGGAGGAAACTGCCATCCTTATCCTCTGCTCCTGTGGACCACTTATGCGCAAAAGAAGTATCTACCTAGGGAGGCACATCATGCCCCCAGAGGAGATACAACAGATTGCGACCCAAAGAATCTGGAAATTCCTGGAAGCAATGGGTATAAGCAAAGAACTCTAAGGGCTGCCACAATAGATCAATACTGGTCGAGGCGGCAACGAAGGCCCACAACAGACAATAATAATAATAATACTTACTATATTTATATATATTTTAATGATAAGCCATCAATTTTTTTTTTAATTACGTTTCGTTTCATTCATCTAAAGGTGGCAGATATTGTAAGTAGTCGGTTCGGCTTTTAAAAAAGTAATTGATCATAGTCACTTGTCAAACTTTCGTGCGAATAATACGAATTCAATGTGTGTGTGTGTGTGTGTGTGTTTACGACCACTGCTTCATTGTTTACCTAAATTGTAATCTTTAAATAACTTACCGACATAAGGTTAAGTGTCCTTATCAGTTAAAAAACGCTCATCTATTTAGGCCATTTTCTGTTGGAATTGACACGTATCTTGACATTTTCTCAGTATTACTATCTAGAACAGGACTATCGCGACCTTATGACATAAATTTTTATTGTATTTTTTGGATTTTTCATTAAGAAATATCGTTTCAAACATCACTCCAAATCGACCATTTTCAACCGAAAAACTAGTTTTTTTCTGCTTACATTCTACTACACACAATAAAATCAAAAAATGGCTATGTTACTATCTAAAACTTGAATAAAACCATCGTAGCCTTAAACACTTTATTGGTACAAACACATTTTAAAACTTATAAGTCCTCTTAAACAGATCTTTATAAAACCGACCATTAGTTGCCCGCACGTGCCATTGTTATAAATCATGATAAGTATAAATACCTAAAACGGAACAATCTATTAAAATGGTTGCCCGAGTGAATTGTTAATCGAAATGCCAACTTGATCTGTCTTTGGGCCGAAATGAATTATTTCCTTGTCAAATTGTTTAAAATCGCTTTCAGGCCCCCATACAATAACATTGCAGCTATTACAAACATTTTGCAAATAATTTAAGTTTAATATTAATTTTATTGAGTGCCGTTATTTTGTCGACAAACGATTCATGGAATTTTCATTTCATAGAAACTTTTTTTTCAGAATCTTAGTACTGTGGTATATATATATATATTAATACTGGGGTATGCTGCACGAGAGTTTAGAGGTACTGGGAGGAGATCGTAGCTAAAATATAACACTAGAAGCACATATGAAACTAGTATATTTCTTACTGTACTGAAATATACTTACAATAAACTGTTAATTGATTTACAGAACATGTGATTCCGATGCTGTCGTGAAGACAAGTCTCTGGAAAACCAATTGTTTCCAGAAGAATGCCAGTTTGACGCATTCTCGAATCATAGTTTAAATTTTTGTATACGTTATGATTCTGGACCTACACGGCCAGCCTCATACCGTAACAACCTCTACAGTACTTAGTACAGCTAAAAGATCATTGTGTAGAACACGTTTGCTCTATCAGAAAAGTAGGTTAGGTTTAAAATTCTGCGAAACGTAAATTAGATGTAATGTTTTTCTACAAAAAAATGGTAAACCATTTTATTGGAAAATGATCAATTAAAAACTCGCTGAAATGTAGCTTAATTCTAATTTCTTCGTATAACTAACTAGCTTTTTCCCGCGACTTCGCTCGCGTACTAAGATTAATTTTTAACCGTCTACCAAAAAGGAGGTTCTCAGTTTGACCCTCATGTTTGTATGTACGTATCACTACATAGTATAAAAGAAAGTCGCTTTCTGTCCCTATATCCCTATGTATGCTTAAATCTTTAAAACTACGCAACGGATTTTGATGCGGTTTTTTTTAATAGATAGAGTGATTAAAGAGGAAGGTTAATATGTATAATAACATCCATTAAATAGTGCACCCGTGCGAAGCCGGGACGGGTCGCTAGTATAAGTATACATTGATGAAACTTTGAACCCCTTTTCACAAACAATTTATAAATAAGCTGGAATACGCCATTAATTATTAAAACAGAGTCTATATACAAAATTTCAAATCTCTCACCTCAATAAATAAGTGTTTTCATACAAACTTTGGACCCCCGGTTCACCCCCTCGGGGGATGAATTTTGAAAAAACTTCTTAGTGCACCCCTAAGCCTTATAAGGAACCTGCGTGCCAAATATGGAGTCTCTACAACCAGCGGTTTGGGCTGATATGTCAGTCAGTCAGTCAATCAGTCAGTCAGTCAGTTTCGTCTTTTATGTATTTAGAAGTGGTTAGGTTGGTGGTTACAAACGAAGAAGTACAAATACAAATACAAACATTTATTCTGCAAATAGGCCACAAGGGCACTTTTACATGTCAAAATATTAATTTACAATTTAAGAAAGTCTGACTATAATAAGTGATACATTTTTCATGTCAAAATATTAATTTGCAGTTCAAGAAGGAATAATAATTTCGAGTTTGTGCTGAGAAGAGTGGGGGAGAAAAGGAAGCTGTTGGAAATTATAGAAAATAGAAGAGGGAAAATGATTGGTCATCTTATACGACACGACGATTTTATAAAGAACATCATAGAAGGCAAAATTGAAGGAAAGCGAGGAAGGGGAAGGCCGAGGTTAAGCTACATGCAACAAATAAATGGAAAGCTAGCAGTCGTGACGTATAAGGAGATCAAGGAGGCGGCCCTGGATAGAGTCAGGTGGAGAGAAAGCTACACCGACAAGAGTCTAACTCTTAAATTTATGATGATGAGGTTGGTGGTTAGAATCGAAGCTACATTATCAGCACGTTTTGGGTTGAATTAGAATCAAAACTGCATTTTCAGTGTTTGGGTTGGTTGTCCTGAATAAATAAATATTAGAGGACAATCTTACACAAAATCGAACTAGCCCCACAGTAAGCTCAAGAAGGCTTGTGTTATGGGTACCAGACGACGATATATTTAATCATTAAAAAACATCCAAGACTCACAAACAAATATTCATGCTCATCACACAAATATTTGTCCGGACCGGGATTCGAACCCAGGACTGTCAGCTTCACAGGCATGTGCACTACCCACTAGGCCATCACTAGGCTAAACCGGTCGTCAAAGAGAAAGTTACCATGAAATAAAAATTATGCGTAGTAATACATTATATGAATCGTTTGTCGATAAAATAAGGGGATATAGCCGCCTGTTGTCTAACACTGTTATATGTATTTTAATTTCTGTGGTTCTTTGAATGTACTTCGTTTGGTGAGCAATAAAGAATATTTGTATTGTATTGTATAGTTTTAATCAGTTCACTATATTGACAAAATGCGGCCTTCGGTAATGAGGATACGGATACTCCATCTTGTCGATTACGTGTCCTTTTAAACTCATACTTAGACACTGTCAAACTCCTAGTATACATACACATATATGTGGTATGAGAGAGTGATACATGCATAGAAAGGAACGTAGAGAAAGGGACGGTGTCATAGGTATGAGCGAGAAAGGTATAGCGTGAAGTAGGCTTGCTACACTTTTTCGTAATGGCCAATATCGTTGCTTATTGTATGTTTTACTCCCGTGTTAAATATTAAAAATATAATACTTTTTCTGAAGTACGGTCTGCTTATTTATCTCCTGCGGTCCCGCATATATATATATACAACATCACACACAAATAATAAATAAGATTAATCTGTAATTGTAAAAGGAAAAAAAACTGCTAATTGTTTAATATTTTATTTACCCTGTATGAAGGCATGTTAAAAATGTAAGCTTATTATTCTACTGGCTCCTGTGACACAGGGATTCCTAGCTCGGGACCCAAAAAACTTGTATCCTGTGTTTTGTTTATTTGGATAAATAAATATTTCTATTTCTATTTGTATTTTTACATTTCCCGCGGAGGGGTCCGCTTTTTTTGGTTGAAACCGCTCAACCAATCTCACTGGAGCGCAAACTCTTACCCTCTTATTCATAAACGTTTGTCAAACCTATATTAGTTAACTAGCCGCTAAAGTTCGTTTGTCCTTATCTGTCACTTTGACATTGACGTTTGTGAGAATGGGACAAATAACTTTTTAGTTAGCAGAGGTTTGTTAAGTTTTATGAATACGGGGGTTAGAGTATTTCAGTGTTCCAAACCACACGCGTGGTCGTGTCGGAGGTTTTGGAACTAATTTTCCCCAGGCCACTCTCCAACTGCGCGCTGCTATGCCTTTATTGGGCTCCTATAAAGGCACAGTCAGGTTAAAAAAGGTGTTGCTACTCCAATTTATATTCTATATTAACATCAATATTTATAATAAAGTATTACTATGTCTGTCCGGATGTCCGGCCGTTCTCATCTACAGAGCGATCCTTTTTTTATTTTTTTAAGACTTTAGTGTTTTTTGTCTTTCGTGGCTTCTCGTGGTCCCAAAGGAAGACCAGCGCTAGCCAATGGCTAGCACTATGCTGATTTGGGGCCATTTCGTGGCTATTTTCTATATTTTGGTACTATGTTAATTTGTATTGTGTGTGTAAATGTTTTTTCTTTCTTTCTTTTCTTTCTTATAAGAGCCAAACAAGCAGACGGATCGCCTGATGGTAAGTGATTACCGTCGCCCATAGACACCTACAATATCAGATGAGTGGCAAGTGCGTTGTCGGCCTTTCAGAAGGGAATACGCTTTTCTTGAAGGTTTGAAGGGAGTTGAAAACGTAAATATATCATCACTCGCGAGGTCTATAGAGACGTGCGAAATCCGAACTTCATATTAACCAGAGCTGGGCATTAACTCGTTAATCCGTTAATCGTTAATTAACGAAGTTAACCATCCGTGTATCGGATTAACTTTTAAGTTAACTAGCAAAATTGTTAACGGACTCATTAACTTCCGCTAACTACCCAAAATTCCGTTAATCCGTTACCTAATTACCTATTTTATCAAAGGAACACCGCGCCGCGAAAAACAGGTTCTAACAAGTCCGTTCGATCGGGGCGGCGCAGGCGTGAGCTATAGGCGCTGAGTGAGATAGACGATGCAAGTGAGGCGTCAGGGGTTAACGATTAAGGATTAACGTTAACTTTCGTTAAATCGCCAGAAATGTAACGCTTTAAGGTTTACGAAGTTAACTTTTTTTAACCTTCCGCATACCAGGTGGAAAATATATACGTGCCATACAAGGTGGGGTCAAAATTGCACACACTTAAATCTGTTATTGTGAACCAATGAGTGATAATTTTCGATTTAAACATTTATTTTCTTATATTTGGGTATATTCTTGTACGAATAAATTAAAAAAGTAGTTATACGAACATAATATTTATTAATTAACTTTAAACCAAAAGTAGTACTTCTCTTACTAGTAAAAAAAACCTTATCTCAGTAATCAACATTTTTTTATGAGATCTTGACATATTAACAGAAATTATAAACGTTATCTTAGAATATAATATAATAAAGCTCTTTTAATCATTTTTTTAGCGAAATTGCGCAATTTTCGCACACATATAAACAATGTTCCAAACACAACAAGTCGACCTCTGGAAGACCCCCTGTTTGTTCGAGAACGACCTCTACTGATGCCTCGAGAACGATCTCTAGTACCTCTTCTTGATCGTAAATTATATGCTACGTCTTCCTCAGCGTCTACTACAGAGGGCTGTTCGGACACGATGCTACAATGATCTGATTCGCAGTCATTCTCCGGCTCAATTGCATTATCTTCTAAATCGGAACTATTTTCCATTAAACATCGTTCAATTTCCTGGTCGCGGAGTTGGCGCGTCATTTTCACTAAAAATAAATAACACATATGTTATAATTACTGAGTAAAATCCAAAAAAATAATAAAAACCTCACAAAAGCTACTTACATTTTTGACTACGTCCCGTACAAGGTGGGGTCTGAGACGCCGGAACACGTCTAACTTCTAAACGCACGCGCGTCAAACTGACTCACGGGTACTGTAGATCTGGCAACGTCGCCCGCGCAGCTACTCAAGGTTATAACTTAAGAGCGCTGTTACTTAAAAAGTTATTCCCGATTTATTTGGTCTGGGGTCCGTAATACCCCACTTCGTATGCGGAAGGTTAACGGATTATCGATTAACGAAGTTAACTATTTGGTTAACGATATGTATAAATAAATAAATATTAGAGGACAATCTTACACAAATCGAACTAGCCCCACAGTAAGCTCAAGAAGGCTTGTGTTATGGGTACTAGACGCCGATATATTTAATAATAGATATAAATACTTAAATACATAGAAAACATCCAAGACTCAGAAACAAATATTCATGCTCATCACACAAATATTTGCCCTGACCGGGATTCGAACCCAGGACCGTCAGCTTCACAGGCAGGTGCACTACCCACCAGGCTAAACCGGTCGTCAATGTATATAACACTATAGTGAACGGTACGATACGAGCTTTAGATTTCAAACTTCGGAGTACAGGCCCAGCTGACAGAGTCGTTATTATTCAATAACATTCGTCTGGCTACCGGATGCAGGAGAATATCTTCTTAATTGATTTTCAAGTCACGAACATAATTCGTCGTCGGTAGGGATGAATATAAAAGACTCCGAAGGATTGAAGGCTGCTATTTTGAATAGTTATGAAACGAACTCGTTACCAACGTGGCTTCCTAGAGTAGAATCAGTTTCAAAATGAACTCTCACCTATTAAAAAGAGTTCATTTATTTGATACGACAATAAAGACCAATCATGAGGACCAATCGGCATGAGGACCAATCTATATTTGACTCCCAACACACATACAAGATTCATACCTATCCAACCCTAGATTACTTAAAGATGTTAACAAATATTTTATGTCATGTAATAATTATGACTACGCCTTGTAATAAGTACTTTCTTGTTGTTTACCAATGAACTGAATGTAATGTAAGTCTTAGTCCGAACTCAAGCTGTAAATAAGCCATTCATGGCTTTAGCAGTTAAGCGATTTCAAATTCTGCGTTAAATTATTTGGAACTTTAATAATAAAAAAAGAAAGAAAGAAAAATCATTTATTCGTGGCACAGATACAGTACAAATAAACATAACACCAAAATACAGAAAATAGCCACGAAATGGTCCCAAATCAGCATAGTGCTAGCCATTGGCTAGCGCTGGTCTTCTTTGAGACCACGAGAAGCCACGAAACACAAAAAACACAAACGTTACAAACAACATAAAACATAAATAAATATGATAGTTACTAAAACTAAAATAAGTATGAAAACTAAAATGAGTATGTTTGAGCTTAAATAAGTATGATATGGTACAGTAGAATCCGCTTACGACTTCGCTTATAACATTTGACAGCTTTTAACGCCTTTGAAATCACCATACATTAGATTCCATAACAAACATTTACAAAGTAAATCAGTCCGTTTAGTGCGACGTCCTGTTAGTGCGACGTAATATCACCGGTCCCTTGACTGTCGCTTTATCCGGATTCCACTGCAGTTGGTATGTACAATAGTTATACAAATCTTATCCACAACGCAGGCTTCGTCAATTTCACCGACAACAAGCATCAGCAATCGTCAAACAATGCATGCATTGCGCAGACTATAAATTCACAACAGGTTCCGTCAGCCTTATACTAAATTAAAACAAGCTAAATCACACCCCACTCTGATATAAAAACTTTGACGGTTAATTCAAACCAACCATATGGTAATGTGCCATAATTTAAATACAGTGATAAAAACTAGACCTAATAAATCTCAAAGGCCAAAGTTACCCTCCAGGGCTAAAGTAAACAGCCTTTACGGTACTTACAATCATTTCATTTTGTATGTGAGTATTACCATCAATTTGCGTGGACTTACCTCCACTAACGTCACATTTACTTACAATAATTTCCAGGGGTATAGGAGTATTACCTTCAATTTGCGTGGACTTACCTCCACTAACGTCACATTTACTTACAATAATTTCCAGGGGTATGTGAGTATTATCTTCAATTTGCGTGGACTTACCTCCACTAACGTCACATTTACTTACAATAATTTCCAGGGGTATGTGAGTATTACCTTCAATTTGCGTGGACTTACCTCCACTGACATCACATTTAAGCGTGAAGGAGTCGCCTTCGACGTAGGGCCCGACAATGGCCTCCTTCACGTCGCCTTGGTCGTCCGTAATCACCATCTTGCTCGGAGGCACTGGTAACAATAAGAAAAATGTTAAATTTCAAACACAATAAATATATTTTAAGAGAGGTAGGGCACAGCAAAATGTCATCTTGCTCGAATTTGGAGCAGCCCAACTGGGGTAGTACCTCCGCCTTGCAGAAGACCACAGCCATAATAACATTATCTACTATACAAGTTCAAGTATGTAGTGTTGTGTTGCGACACGACCACGCGTGTGGTTTGGAACACTGGAATAGTCTAAGAGTTTGCGCTCCAGTGAGATTGGTTGAGCGGTTACAACCGAATCTGAGGGTGTGAGTGGAATCGCGCTACTGGGAGTTTTGTCTTAAACCTAGCCTAGATACCTGAGAAGAAGCCAAAAAGAAACTCAGATACTACCCGCGGGGTAATCACGTAACTTTGCTGCTATGCTTTGTATGCTAGAAGAGGTAGGGCACAGCAAAATGTCATCTTGCTCGAATTTGGAGCAGCCCAACTGGGGAAGTACCTCCGCCTTGCAGAAGACCACAGCCATAATTACATTATCTACTATACAAGTATGTAGTGTTGTGTTCCTGGAGGTGGGAAAGGTTGCCAGAGCTCCCGAGGATGCACTGTGTTGAGAGCGAGGGAGCTAAAGTTCCATCTGTTGTCAACACAGTGCATCCTCAAATTTTATTATCGGCAACGCGTACGTGACTCCTTTGGAGTTGCAAGCGTCTATAGACTGCGATGGCCGCTTACCATCAGGTGGACCGTAAGCTTGTTTGCCACCGGCATTGTATATAAAAAAAAACTATGAATTGGCATACTAAATCGTTCACGCAGTCGCTAGCGAATATGATCATGCAAATTCATGGTAAAGGCGCTGAGCTGCTTTACCACTAGCAGTTTGTATTGCACGCTTATATATCGAATACTTATCGAGTTATCGGGTAGCACTAGATTTGTACAAGTTTAAAAATAAATTAAAATTAAAACTTGTACAGGGAGCTTACTACAGTATTGATGAATTTTTCTTGACAAAAACATCTTAAATAATTAAAAGTTAATTCAAAATTGTATTTCTCGCTTCGAAAATAAATGTAATTAAGACATTTGAAATAATACAATAATATACTTTGTTTTGCTACATAAATATGTAAGCGTCAGCACTGTAAAACCATAGTAATGTTTAATTTTTAAGGTCAAACATTTGTACACTCTTGTGGGTAGATCACAGATGACTATAAAACTCATTTCTGTCATTTCTATTTTTTATACAAACGCCTTAAGGAAGGCGTTTGTATAAAAAATAGTTTACGTTAGCAGCGGTACTGCTTAATACGAAGGAACGGTTGATGAATTTGGAACTGGGTAGCGATTGCACCTATAGCTCAGTTGGCTAGAGCGACTGACCGCGAGTTCCGGGATGTCGCAGGTTCGAATCCTGCTCGGTGCCTGAATTTTTCAATTTTTCCTTCATTCTAAATCTGTCATATCTGTCATCCTATTATGTAACCTGTCTATCACAAATAGACCTCAGAGACCTTATACATCTCTGAATATATTTATTTATTAGATTTTATTATTTTCATGTTGACGTGTTATAGATATAGCTCAAAACATTTTATTATGATTAGTGTACCTACTTTAACTTTATTACCTTTTATCTTGACGCTTAGAGACCTTATACATCTCTAACAAATCTCGATTGTTATTGTCTTAGTCTTATTTTTGACATGTAAGACTACATTTAATTAATGATACTTTGATTATTGTATTATTTTTATTTGATGTACCTAGATAGGATTTTGACTTGTAAATGTGCCCTTGAGGCCTATTTGCAGAATAAATGTTTTGATTTTGATTTTGATTTTTTGATTTTGAATAAAATACTTACTTACTAACTTAGACCTGCCAACATTTCAGCGAAGTTATGACGGGAACTTCACACGTTATCGCAGAAACCGTACGGAGTTTAACATGTCAAATAAATTATTAAGACACGCGACATGATGGAAGTTTTTGTGAGAAAACTTTTTTATAAACGTGTTTCCGGTGACCTAGTTAGATATGATTTTGTGACTTTTTTTTTATTAAAAATGGGATCGCTCTTGGCCAGCATCTAGCCAGGGGGCAAAGATGAGGTCGACGATGAAGCGAGCTCACCCAGAAGGCGCCTATTCACTCGTGCCTTAAAAAGGTCTAGGTTATATGAGCTCGGAAACACAAACGCCGGCAGAGAATTACAAACCTTAGAAGTGCGCATTATAAAAGATGATGCAAAGCGCTTGGTTCGAATAAGAGGAATTTCGACCAAGTAAGGATGGTATCCAGCCGTACGTCTGGATGTCCGATGGAAGAAGGGGGAAGGCGGTATGAGCTCATGGAGCTCCTGACCACACTCTCCGAAGTACAAATTGTAGAAGACGTACACACACATATCTGTACGGGTGTGATAATCGATTGGGAATAGGTAACCCTGGCGTTCAGATGACGCTGGGCCACGGGCGCTGGAAGTAGTTAAGTTCAGGTAATATTGAACGACCAAACAAACAACAATATGGAAGGGACTAGAAGGGAAAACGACAAGGGGAAGACATAATTCTAAATAAACATAATTCTTTGTCAAAATAAGGGGTACGAGCAGTTTGCTTTATACAATTTTTGGGTACGTGTAGTAGATTATGTTGCCGTGATATTCGGTTTAAAATATGTATTATCGATCCGAACGAAAACAGCTATCTCGTATATATATAGGTTTAGGGTCGGTAACGCGCATGTGACACCCCAGGAGTTGCAAGCGTCCATAGGCTACAGTGACAGCTTACTATGGTGGGTCGTACGCTTGTTTGCCATCAACGTGGTAAAAAAAAAATATATATACATAGAAGGCAACGACAAGAGCTTATGGCGTTTGATAATGGGTTTGCATGAGTCAAGGGGCTTCAAATCAAATATGGCCCTAATTTTTTTTTTCTTTTCACAAAGGCTTTTGAAATATCTTTAGAGTTTCCCCATATAATCAATCCCTAACACAGAGTAGACTTGACAAAACCGTAATATGCTACAAGGGCAGCTTCTTGGGATACAGTTTCCCTTAACTTACGCAGCGAAAAATAAAGTTATTTAATTTATTACACACATATTCCACGTGTATTTTAAATTCATATAATTCATCTATTTGTATACCTAAGAATGTAGCTTTACTGTCCTTAACAACAGGCTCCCCATTATATTAAATATCTAGTTTTTTTCTGGCCTCTGCGGGTAAGAAATTGAATAAGTTTAGTTTTTTGATAGGTTGTTAGTTTCTAACCATTGAATTGTCTTGTTTAATGTCTGGTTTATTTCTTTCTAGTATTATTGGCCATTTAAGCATGGTATCACAATCGAGGATCGTCCGCAAATATTATGGAAGAGCAGCGTATTGCGTTCGGAAGGTCATTTATGTAAATGGAAAATAACAAAGGTGATAAAACTCCTCCCTGTGGTACTCCGAATTTATTGATATTATGTCCTGGTTTGTAGACTTAAGTATTGTCTTCTTCTATAACAATTTCTGTACATTGTGAACCATTACGTGTTTAGGTAGAATTCTAGACAACGATTTACATTTCCCCTTATGCCGTATAATTCTAGTTTATCCATTAGCCTCTTGTGGGGTACTAAATCGAAAGCCTTGGACTTTTCTTAAAAAGGACACTTATTGATTGTTCTTTATCTACACTATCTAGGACGTTTTTAAGTAATGTAAAAGCGGCAGTCGAGGTCAATTTATTCCCTTTAAAACCATGTTGCCTATTGGTTAAGAGAGAAAATTTATTTGCGAAGTTGCCCAGCCTTTTAAATATTACCTTATCAAAGATTTAAATCAGATTTCAGTGATTAAGAAAGACTGGGATTACCGAAACTGGCCTATAGTTGCCTACTTCGTTTCGTTTTCCCTTTTTGTATAACGGTTTGATTATTGTTTTTTTAGGTCATCTGGGAATGTACCCTTTTCTATGGAGAAATTTACTATATAATCTAAAGGTATGAAGATTGATTTAGAACACAGTTTTGAATTTTTTGAAGCGCGTTCCATCCTAGACCACAATATTGCTTACCATCAGGTGATTTGTGGTCAAGCGCAAACCTATTTAGAATTTAAAAAAAAA